>OX439407.1:1250000-2500000 GCA_949319885.1 Mecyna flavalis | reverse complement strand
TTCCCTCAAAGGTCGGTACCTGTATGGAAGGCAACCGTGACACGACCCCGTGGGAGTGCGGACCCTCAACAGCTTCATCTTGACCCATCTTACGCTGCCGTTTGATCTCCTCTGCTCGCTGCAGGATGTCATCAGCCAATGACATACATTGATCAACATCGGCTCTTATCAAAACTAGCTTGGGTTCATTATCCTCAGGGTTCTCCTCCGCTGAGGCTAAGAGCTCCAACACCTTTTCCAACCGAGCTGGTACATCCAAAGCCCGAAGCAGTAATGCTTCCTGTCTATCCGGGCGAGCACAAATACCTTGTGCTGATGTAAACCACCGCAGTTCACTGCTTATTTTAGCATGATATCCTGACAAAGTCATGTTGGAAAGATACTTATGAGATTACAAAATAAACACAACAAAAGAAAACTAAAACTTAATTATCTATGTAACTAGGGTTCATACACTATATGAATAGGCCCTTATTTTAAGTCCAAGATGACCTCAAGGTAAACAAAAAATAAAAAATAAGTTTTCAAAACCAACAAAATAATTTGATATTTAATTAAATACAAATAAATGCTAAAAGTGGACCTACCATTCAATCTTGATATCAAATAGGTTACAAAACACACTTTTAGCCTGTACAACTATGTAACTATATGTAAAACTACGCTCTGCTACCAAAAATTGTCTGCGCTACCAGCTGGGAGAACCCTCAAAGAAAAACGTTATGACACTCAGGGGCCCATAGCTAAATGCCATCAAACTGGAGGGTGCCAAAACCAATCCCAACTGGTAAACACAAAACTTGAGAAGCGATTTACTTGAACTCCCCTTACTTATTCCTATTTTACAATTAGTTCATACAATTAATTACTCACCTGTGATGATCTGTTGGGATGCCCTCCGTTGTCCCTGATCTCAAAGTCAGTACTGTCAAGTCAACTCAGTCAAGTCTTGGATTCAGGAACAGGCTTCAAGTGTCCAATTGCAGATTCACAAAATACACCAGGTGACGTGATTGTTCAATAGTTTTCAATGATTTACAGTTCACAATTAAAACATAGACGCGGGGCACAAGCGATCAAAAATCACGCGACAGACAAATTCCTTGATTCGTCCCAAAACGCGTCACAAAACATCGAGTTATCAAGCAAATACGCGGATGACCCCAAATTCACTCGAAATAACCCGAGATACAATACAAATATAATTATTTTAGGCTGGAAAAACTACAACACACAGCCACGTTTTTTCACATCTGACAGTTCGATTGCGGAAGCTGTAGTGATGCTCACGCGCATTAGTGATGTGACTAGTCGATTCTTAACAACAATGATTGATCGTATACTGCATCTTCACCTCCGATCACATGTTATAGTAGTAGAGAAATGTAAGTCGTGCATGCATGAACAATTTTAAAAGCAGAAAAATCATAGACTTCTGCTTAAAGAATTTAGATAAATGTGAAGGAAGAAGTCAAATGTGTACAATTTAAATGTAGTTAACATAGTCCCCAAAGAAGACAGCGAAAATTACATTTATACCTAACGGACAATGGACCAACATGCACGGTAAACGCGTGAAATTAAAAGGACACCTACGAGTATAACTACAAATATTGGACTCAAACTGTACCTACCAACTAAATCTGTACAAATTCAAACAGCCTGTCTCCCTAGGGAAGGGACATAACGAGACCGTCGGTCATGAATTCCGCGATCTCGATCATTATGGTAAACCATAAAAATTAATAGTCCCATACCCGAGCGAACTATGGCCTCGTATCGATCGCCACATAATGTATAGGAACGATTTGTATCATTTACTTACATGGCGTAATAATGTAGATATTTGGTCAGGATCAATTATTTGTCTTATATCGATTCAATTAAATTCGTTGTTGGGGTTAAAATTTTGCGACGTTTCAGAAAAAAATATCACCCTGTACTTTGATTGAAGCTTTTGACTATAAAGATGAAGGTTTCCATCCTCAGGATTACCCAAAATCGATTTTAATGTAGTAGGTACGTGCAAGATTAAAAATATTTTAAAATTTTGATTTCGAAGATTTTGAAATAAACATTTTGCGTTTGTAATTTTTTCATGCAGGATTAATTAATATATTAACATAACATCTCTTAAACGTCATATTAAATATAAATGCAGATAGATGGGTAGGTATGTGGGTGTAGAAAGGTTTATAAGGTAAAACAATGAAAACGCAACTATTCAATAAGAAATAAAAAGCATCTAAATAGCATAAAAATGCATCTCCCTTACATGTAGTAGCTTAACAACTAAAACAATTACCTCCTCAAATATTTAAAGCTGATAAAAAAAAATCAATATGGCGCTCGCAAAAAAAGCTAAGCGCAAATTGAAATTCCCGAAACGTTTTGCGAGATTGAAGAGGCTTTTATGGAAATGGACCGAGCGTGCATCCGTGATAGTGAGCACCCACCCTAAATGTAACACTGCCGATTTAAATATTTACGCCTACCCCACAGCTTGGGAACACCTGATGTTCAATCCATTTTGGCCGGGTGTCATACTCTCATATGCAAATGGTGGCCAATAACTGGGAAACACAGACGCGGTATATAATATAATAGATAAGTATCTATATAAAGTTATGTCGTGGAGTTGTGGTTGCATAGAGCAGCGATCCTGTGACGTTTCTATGAGGGTGTCTATTTCAGGGGGATTTAGTGGATATTTTGGCGAACCTAGGGTAATGCCATGGGTGCCAAACGTATTGGTTAAGACAGATTTTATCTTTGCTGTGGTTTCGTTTATATGATGGGTTGACTGTATAATTTACTAACTTCCTACCTCTAGCCACTGCACTACAATTTTTTTATGTCAGAGGCGGCAAACGAGCCAGCGTGTCGCCTGATAGTAAGCAATCACCGCCGCCCATGGACATCTGCAACAACTGTAACAGAGGGATCGCTGATGCGTTGCTGGCCTTCTAAGGGGGGTGTGGGCCTCCGGCACTCTCACAAACCAAACTATTATTTCACGCTGGTGTTATGTAAGAGGGTGAAACTTCCCCGAACGAGCCGGCCCATTCGTACTGTAAAACAGCATAGCTCTACAACTACTAAAAACTACATGGCGGCTTAGAAGGAAGTATGACCCAGTGGAATACCATAGTGTTACGCTCTTCAGCCATTAAATAAGAAACAATGGCAACTGCAACATGAGTTAAAAACAAAACCAAGGCCACAAATTTTTCTATAGTCTATGGTTAGGAAGTCCACGGTCATAAGTAATATACAGACTATAAATTACTTCGTTACAAAAAAATCGTTTTGCTTTCAAAAAAAAAAAATTAAACCGACTTCAAAAAAAAAAAAAAAAAAAAAACTACCTAAAAACACTGAAAAGCAAAAAATAATTTTAATAAGACATTCATCATATGCGCTTATTGTCTAAGCCTATTATTAACATTAAATTGTATTTACGTGCTAGGTAGGTACCTACTAATCTGTTTGAAGTCGGTGCCAAGCCAAATAGTAGGTACCCAGACTACGTACCTACGTCCGCGGATTATTTGTAACCCTGTATAATACATAAATTATTAGGTATGTATCATTTTTCATTACTTTTGGCTTGGCACCGACTTCAAACAGATTAGTAGGTACCTACCTAGCACGTAAATACAATTTAATGTTAATAATAGGCTTAGACAATAAGCGCATATGATGAATGTCTTATTAAAATTATTTTTTGCTTTTCAGTGTTTTTAGGTAGTTTTTTTTTTGTTTTTTTTTTTTGAAGTCGGTTTAATTTTTTTTTTAAAAAGTTTGTTTATTTTTCTATTTTTAGTGTGAATAATACGTAGGAGTGAGTAAAACTCTCTCATAATATTGATAACGAAAATACGAGTAAAATAGTAGAATTGTATTATTTGACAATATTAGGTATTCATTAAGTGTTCAGCACCATTCAGTAGACCAACTAAAGATGCAGCCCGCAAGAGGGACATAAGAATTAAGAAGTCGTACCCTTTAGCTTCCATCATCATAGTTGTACCTTCCATCATCAGCTTAGCTCCAAAAGTACATGAAATACAACAACGGTCCACATATTCCTACAACACTGAAAAAATTATCCCCTAACTCCTAACCGTTAAGGAGTTGTACCTTCCATCATCAGCTTAGCTGCAAAAGTACATGAAATACAACTAACGGTCCACATATTTCTACAGCACTGAAATAATTATCCCCTAACTCCTAACCGTTAAGGAGTTGTACCTTCCATCATCAGCTTAGCTGCAAAAGTACATGAAATACAAATAACGGTCCACATATTCTTACAATACTGAAAGAATTATCCCCTAACTCCTAACCGTTAAGGAGTTGTACCTTCCATCATCAGCTCATCAACATAAAGTGATGTCTATAGGACGCAAAAACTTAAATGGCTTCAGAAAAAACAAGTAACGCGTAGTGTGCGCCTATAAAATTTGAGGTTTGCCCTTGATTTTCCCGGGATCCCATCATCAGATCCTGACATAGTGACAATGGGACCACCTCGGAACTATGCACTTTCAATTAAAAAAAGAATTATTTAAATCGGTCCACAATTGACGGAGAAATCGACGGACATACATAAAAAAAAAAAAAAAAAAAAATACATACAGTCGAACATAGAACCTCCTCCTTTTTTGAAGTCGGTTAATGAATAAATCATGTGACGGACGCACGGACAGAATCGACGTGAATATTATGCGATACGGCGAGGCTGTGCAAATAAATTTAATTTAGCACGTACGTTTACAAAACGATATCGGATTGTTGACATAAAATGTATTTTTTCTTTGATATCAAACTTGATATACAAAAAATTAAAAATATACAAAAATAAAGATTTTTGTCGAGATGCGGTTTAATATTCGGACGTACGAGTATCACTGCCTAAAATATAGTTATATCTGAACCGATACGACTTGCAATTCTTCAAGAAAAGATCGCATTCTATCTTTAAAGGCCGCAAGCGCATTTGTCCGGTGTTGCAGATGTCTATAGGCGGCGGTAGTCACTTACCATTGCTTACCATCTAGGGGCCTAGACAAATTAACATTTTGACAGCGATAGCGAAAATCGCTTGCTCTAAATTATATGAATTTGACAGGTGCCTTTGAAAAGTCACATTCGCTATCGCGAATTGAGCGATAACGAACGTCATAATTATATGCCGCTTGTCTTGGACTTCAGGTGTGCCAAACCCGCTATTTCATACTATTTTTTTGTGCGTCGTAGTAATGATGGGTGGTTTGCTTAGGATAAATAGTCCGTCACAAAATAAGTAAGGCGGCGCGCCCGAACAGAAGGACCACTCGGAACAAACATTTAATTATTATTAAATCGTGATGATTTAGCCAATACTTGCTGTTGTTACCATGACTTGATTTCAATGATACAGTGGGACATAAAAAAGGCTGACAATTACTTACCACATTGATAAAATTACGGAAGCGATCTAAGTGAATCAAAGAAGTTTAGGTAATTCTTTGGTCCTTCTGTTTCTTTTTCTTATTTTGTGACGTCTGTACTGGTTGATATAGCCTTGATAACCGTTTAGTTTTTACGTTTTTGTATGAGGCATAATAATTATGGGATTAAGATCTTTTGAAGCATATAATTATCGTTAACTATCATGCCTATTATGTTATAATTTAAGATGAAATATAGTATCATTTTATTTAGTTACTTATAGCCAGACTATAATTTAATCTCTAATTTTATTTTAACTAGCCCAAGACGCATTTTGATAGTGACCCTGTTCTATGCGCCAAGGGGTCGAGGGTTTGTGATCACCAATCTGCATTTGGCAAGCGTGGTGATTAATCTAGTATTCATCATTGCGATGACTCGATTCCATAGGTGGAGGCCTGTGCCCTGCAATCTGATATTAAATAGGCTTATCCATTTCTCATGATTAACTAAAGCACTTAGCCCAGACAGTCAAACGAATTGTCAGTTAGTCAGTCAAAAGTATTTCACGATTTCCGTTGAACTCTTTATTCTCAAGTTTTATTTTTAAATCCTAGCATTTATATTGTACATTTCAGTTAAATCTCAGTAACAAACCGTCTGTCAATATCTAATCTGAAAGGTAATAATCACATTAAGTTATTGCAATAATATTCAAAGTGCCAATAGAGCCTTCGGTTGTAATATCCTTAATTCATGCCCCCACCGGAAGTCGCCATTCTAAATCAAACATGGCGCCAATGGCGCGGCTTCCGTTTGAGGGAGAGAATATTCTAATGTCTAGATGGAGTTTTCAATCGGTTGCGAGAAAGGTGCACTGATTTAAGATCCCCCGTACGTGACAATATGAAATTAAGTTGTAATGGTGGAAACTCATTAAAAACAATCTTATGTAGCTGTCTATATAAGATTGTTTTAGTCAGTAACTGTTTACTGACTATTATTATTTAAAAGTAGTCATGTCCGTGAGTTCATCTACATTAAAGGTTAAGGCCTTATAATTTTTACTGACGTTCGTACGTCGTTTCTTAACTTAACTCTCCTGGTTTTCCCCTTTACACCCGAAGGGAAACGAGCCGTTGCTGCCGGCTATACGAGTCTAACTCTAAACTCAACGGACATACTATACAAACATTCAGCGAAAACATATTTCAAAATCCTAACGAAAATCAGAGTAATAACCTTATACTAATGTATAATTAATAATACGTCGACCAAGCGAAAAATTATAACTACAGTCGCAAAGAACAAAGTATCATTGACCTACCAACCTTTTCTAAAATCTTTCTATGTTGTATTTCGCTTAAATGTAATAGCCGACTTGTCAATATTATCACTAATAATAATATTTTGTAAGCAGGTGATGGGACACTTATTCTTGTAGGTAATCTGTACATTTAACATTTTATTGTAAGAGCGTGCTCGTTGCTGAGAAGTCTTAAACAAGCATTTCTCGTTTTCAAAAAAATGCAGCATTTCATCTCCTCCAACCGCATAATCTGAATGCATTGCTCATAAAAATTTGAATCCAAAACCCGGAATTGTGGGCGAATCCCGTTGTACGTTTATACGAACGCCTACCTTCCATCTAATTAGAGGCCATTGAAAACCAGCTGAGCTGCTTATACATAAACTCCAACACGATATGCAAATGTAACCCATATAACGTAACGCATAAGGATTAAGGTCTTATTTAATCAGCCTTTACAAGACATATTTGAACAGGAAGTTCTGAACCATAGTTAAAATTGTAGGTATACAGCAGCTGTACGTTATTTTCATACAAACACACCGAGCCCGGCTTGTATTTGATATATAAATATTGATGCGCTGTAATCGCATCAATATTTCTCCGAATGCACATTAAAAAAAACTGCCTCCGTGTAACAGTGGTTAGAGCATTAGGCTCTAATACCCGGAGGTCGTGGGTTCGAATCCCGCGGGGAGCATCACTTTGTGTAATTGTTTCCAGTTTGGTTAGGACATTGCAGACTTGAATCACCTGAATGTCTGAAAAGAATGATGATTCCGTGCTTCGGAAAGCACGTTAAGCCGTTGGTCCTGCGCCTGATATTTTTTCGGTCGTGTGATCGTGTCAGACTGCTGTCCCACCGTGTTATGAGAGTGAGGGAATAGGGAATGCACCTGTGCTTGCGCACTCACTTGTGCCACAGAACATATACTAACGAACTTGTGCACTATAATATATCCTGCGTAGTAGGCTGATCGTAAAAGATTGGCTGCTGTAGCCGCAAACTCGGCTAGGAGGACATTATTTATTATAAAAAAAAACTTTATTTGCTCTGCTTTTGCGCAAAATATTGTTTGAGTGTGCGTGCGGCGACGCATAGGTACTATGGCGTACAAATACGAGTACTAGCCGCGCGGGATGCGGTGTATAAAGATAACATACTGTTTACTTTTTTTTCTATGCATATACTGCGTGTGTGCTATCAAAGACTATGCTTTAAGAAGATAATATAGGTAATTATACTTTATAATGTGAACTGCACGGTTTCTAGCAATTACTCGTTATGATAACGGCATCTTATGTTTAATGTCTGCATCAGTTTTCTAGAATGCTTAGTCAGGAAATCAATTTCACGGTTAATCAACCACATCTAATTAAAATAGTTTTTATGTGATAGAAAAGAAAATTTTGTTACAATTTTGAGCTCGTGGTATCTATAGTACTTTATGTTATGATTCAAAGTCATTGAAAATGCAATTATTTTAAGGATTCTTATAAAGTATCAAAGAATAAACACTTAGCATATTGAAACCATAACAATAGAAAAGAATCAGTAAACAACAGACTTATCAATTTTAAAAGCAACATCAAAAACAGAAAAGAATACCAATTCAAATGAAATCACGTCTTCCGACGTAAAAGGTCATATAAAAATCTCAAACAGGGAAACAGGGGTTACCTCAAACAAAGCACAATATCAATTTGCAGACTCCGGCCCGTGATTCAATAATCAGAATCACTGCAGATTCGAAAGTGCAATTTCATTATTGGGAGAGCATTGGTTCTGAGCAGATTTGGAACCAGATATAATACGTCAAACCGAATCATGTTTCCATTTGTACTCGAATATTGGGAAAGGGTGAAATGGCTTCCGTGAAACTCTGTTTTCGGCTTAATCAATTAACATTCACTGTAAAATGGAAATTAAAACCTGGCTGTTTTTGTTGGGTGGTATTTCGCTTAGTTTTGCATTGAAATAAAACAATAATAATACAGGAAATATTGAAGAGGTTGGATTCGGCGCATCGATCATTTTCGATGCGCTTTCACGCAAAAAAAATGCTGTATAGTTTTGCCCGTAAAATAACAGTAATGTTTTTTCGTTGTCTAGCACCCATAATATGAGCAAAACTTACTTCGAATTGCTTATCTTCAAAAGCATTTGGACACTATTATAATGATGGTACGTGTAGTGATTTAAGCACTAGGCTATAATATTAGAGTTTTGGGTTTCATTCTCAAATAGCCTATACCTTTGTCAATCTTTACATGTGCACTTTTAGCTAACTTGCAAATATGCGTGGGTGTCGTCAGTCTGAAATAGCACATTGGGAAATTAATAGGCTGATACTTTGCTTTTGCAATATGTTTGCCAATTATTGGCATCAGTATTATACTGACCAAAACATTAAGAGTATTTACGAACCGACCACTCATCAACGGTCATTAACTGCTCCGACCAATCCCCCGGTATTTTCAATCAAAGCGCATCATAATCCAAACTGCACGCACTGACCGGTCATGTTTATTAAATTCCCAGTAATATGGGGTGGGATGTAGGGCTGACATTTACAAGGACGATATTTTAATCACTAACAACTCGGCCCTCCGGCCTATTATTATCTTGAAGTTCGGAAACTCGAAATCCTCTGGGAGAAATGATGACGAGGATGTACCTACCTAAAGAAAAAACATGCGTAGTCAACATTTGCTTTGGACTCACAAACGGTCTTTAGGCAAGTAACAGTGACTCCACCCCAAGTTGGTTGCAACTAGTAAGTACAGTCGACAGCACATCAGACTAATACAATCTGTCAATCTAATTCACATTCTCATTCAATTGACAATTTTTGACAGCTTAGAATAGGTTGATCTGCTGCCGTACGTACAATAAAAGTCAGTCTTAAAATTCCCTCGATGGGATGTGCTATGGGCGTCGTTTTCAACTAGACTGGTCAAAAATTTTGTTAGTCTGTACTCTTGAATCCATATTTAAAATAAATATTGTCATCACAAAAATGTTAGTAGCAACCCTAGGTGTTATCAAAATGGAAGTACGAATAGGAAAGCGCGGTTAGGTTGAAATTGAATTTGGTGTCTGCTCTTAGCGGTTCGTATTTCGGAACTATCGCGATAAAAACCTAATGGAGTTGCAACCGTGCGCGGAAAATTAAGATAAGATGATACTATTTCCATTAGAGTTGTGTTCGTGTAGCGTATTTATAAGAAATATTAGATACGGTTCTCAAAAGCACTTTCCACAAGAAAATAATGTTGTAAGAAATAAAAAAGTAGAAAGGTAATATTTATACGTACGCATTAACATCACAATTTATATTAAGATATAGGTACTAAAGGTAAGATATGTGTATATTGAATATTTTTTTTGTTTGTCCTTGTTTGGCGTCGCAACAGAGCAAGTGACTGCATCGGCTACTTTTCATACCGAAACAGAAAAGTATCACGTTACAGTCGTAGTACCTATTATCAAAGTCAAATTCACAGCATGGCTCCCCCACCCTGAGCCCATGGCTAGCTACGCCCATGATACATCGTATTAATATTATATTATAACTCTCGAAAATGTCTGAAATGATGAAATGTTGTTTTGAACAGAACTCAAACCCAAGACTGGCCTGTATGGCAAATCCAAATTAGCAACCAGAGTTTGTGACCGACATACATAAACTTATGAAATCAATGCAAACCCGACCCACTTCATTCATATTGACAGTTCGCTTGCCGTCATCTGTCAAATAAATCTATTACTGTCATGCCGACTCATGGATCCCGACTATTTTTGTTCGCCCCTCGAGAATTTATGAGATTGACATCGCTTTTGTTTCGACATAAAAAAATTGATAGGCTTGCAAAATGTTTTATTAAGATTTTATCTTTTATTGTTAAAATAATTCCTATTTAATGATAAAGAAAAAATAAAATATGTATTGGCTGGAAAAATGTACCTTTTGGGAAGCGGACACTGCGGCCTTTTCCATTGAATAACCAAGAAGAACTTCCCAATGTGCCGAAAAACTCTAAGCTACTCTGATCTTCAAACCTTTTCATGTGTGTTGTTGTTGATTTTACCGAAACACAGCAAAAGCCGTTACGGTACTATTATAAATTCTGTGGTTACGATGTCGGAATGTGTGCACATTTACCTGTGGGGGTAGGTAGTCGGACTTAAAAATGTCCTACCACGAAACGGGAACCAAAGTCCAAACCAGACTCCTCGTTTTCACACGAGAGGCCACCGTTCCACAGACGTTCACAACCGTAAATTTTGAAAAACTCAGTTCTGGTAACCATATCTAGTATGAGGCTTCTGGCTTTCTACGAAGTCACCCGCGCGTGTTGGGCTTAAACGTAGCCGTCCGTTATGCGTGTTATCTGTCAAAACGCATCGCCCGAGTAGCGGGTGTCCCAGTGGCATTTGCGTCGTGAGGAATTATCCATGGATGATATTAATATTATTATGGTTTGGTAAATGTAGTTACGTGATGTAACTATGTATGATGTAATTTTGTTAAAAATGAAGTGTTTTTAGTATTTTAATTCGATGCGTGAATAATAAAATACGTAATTTACATAACTATGTATAACTTTTTCTATAACATTGTGTATAATTAAAAAAGGTATTTAAATAATGTATTTATTCGTTTCCTAGCATAGCTATCATAATATGCCGAGTTTGAAGCTATACAGCGCTGTGTGAATAATGTTCAAATAAGTATGTTTATTATCATACGTTCAATCCTTCTACTCGCAAAATAGAAGAAAAAATGATAGAAAACCATTGAGAAAGTCTATTCCATGATATTCTGTAGCTATTATCAAGAAGTCGCAGACCGACAAACAGAACTACTTTTTCAGACACAATCCTAGTTTGGCCTATTTTGTATAGATAAGTATTTTCAACATGTAAAGTATCACATACAATGTGACCAATAAAGTTTATCGTCTATAGAGCAATGGTCGCCGCAATGGCATGCACATGATTGCACCAACCCCGCACGGTGCACATGCAACGCACGTAAGAGCTCGTAACAATGCAATTATTGAATTTTACAAGTATAATAAGTATAATTGCAACAATATGGTAGGTTAATTGTGACTGCATTCATGGAAAAGAGCAGAGATCAATGCAATTAATGCAATTGGTAGCTGTAACATGCGTGTTTGTTTTCGAGGAATGATTTTTAACCTAATTTGAGTTGAATTGAATTCGGAGAATTTTATCTCTACATGTAAAAACGAATATTTAGTGTAATTAATTTTATACCACTGCTAATCAAAATAATACCTACTCTCTAATTGGAGGTGTAAAAAAGATGAATCTTGTTACGATCACTACAACTTAACAATGTTTAAATTCCCAAGTTATCATGCCTGTACCATAAAGATAACTATTTTTCGTTGATAAAACGCTCAACAACATCAATATAATACCGTACATTAACACACATTAGATACATTGTATCATCTGCATGTATAACATACGCTATTCTATCCCATCGAAGATGTAGCACTTCAAAGTTGCTTCAAAGGCTACTTATAAGTGTCCAGAAAGGAAGTAAAAAAAGTAAACTACTCACTCACTTCGCTAGTAAGCTCAAAAGAATTAGTAACTAAATATAACTAAAAGTAAAAACAAAAAACTGTAGCATTCAATTAAAACCCACTCCGAACAGAAGCAACGTATTTCATATCAATTAAATTGGAACAAAAAGTACAATAAAACAACCCGTAGCCAGAGCTCTGGGCGCAAATGTAACCCAATACTGATTGTGCGATCAAAATGGCGTTGGAAATTGTGCTTTATGTGAAGGTGATAAAGTTTCGTCGGATACTTGATCGGATTTGCCTGCAGGCTTTGAGTGAAGTGCAGTGCTTGAAAACGATCGTCTACGTAAAATATCCCTGTTGTCTTGTAGGTATGTTGGAAGGTTCGGCCGTTCAATTGACTTAGTCGTCAACTCGCGGACGCAAAACTCGCGGACGTCCGCGAGTTGGCACCTTTCGATTTTACCTACTATGCAACCAAGTATTTGGAATATTAAGGGAATACAGGTAGAGGAACCATGTCGACATAATTATGTATATACGTTGCTTTTACGTTGCAAATTTTTAAGCCTAGTAATTCCTGGAATGGGACTCTCGTAACATGATGAGGCGAGTTTTTGATAAAGGTTAGATAGGTTGGCGAAACATCTGCCACGAGTGCGGCGCGGCGGAAGATACGGCTCATCACACCCTTGCGGTGTGCCAAGCGTGGGCTCCGCAGCGCAGCGCACTGGTGGCGAAGGTGGGTCAGGACCTCGCCCTCCCCAGCATAGTGCGGGCTATGTTGGCGGGGAGGGAGGCCTGGAGAGCCTTCGCCACTTTCTGTGAGGAGGTGATGGTTGCGAAGGAGGCGGCTGAGCGCGTGCGGGAGCAAGACCCTTCCGCCGATGCGCTCCGAAGGGCGCGGAGGGGGAGAAGACGACGAACTGCTCATCGTCTCCTTCCTCTCCAAGGAGACCAGCCGGTGAATGGTACGGGGGTGCCAGCGCCGGCATTGCACCGGTCTCCTTCACTGCCTGTTAGGGACGGTTCGACGCTCTCGACTGTCCCTATCCCCCCCCCCCCCCCCCCAGCTTGGCCGAGGGGGATAGCGTTTTGCCTCCTTATGGATCCTCCTACACTATGTGCATCCCAGACGGAGAGCCCCACATAACCTGTCTGCCCCTCGGCGGCGGGTATGCTTAAGGCAGCATTTCCCCTGCGTCAAAGAAAAAAAAAAAAAAAAGGTTGTCGAAACATATTATCTTCTTTCACTTACTGAATTCAGCACTTAACGCAAGTTTATACAACAAAAAATTCAAATAAAATTAAGGACCAAACAAAAGTTTTATTATAAGACAAATTCTCTATTCATCAATCAATATCAATCTTCTATCAATTTAAACAGCATAAGTACATTATTATTAACGTAATTTCGATCCGGAAACATAAGAATTATAAATGACGATCTAATGGTTTCTCTTGTTAAGGAATTTTCTCCTAACATTAATTCAAACTCGTTGAACTTAACCGCTTCGAGCCAAATAGTCATTCAAGACGTTTTCTATAGCATCCAATTATTACTGACAAAAGACAAACAAGTCGAGTTTCAAATAACGACGAGATTAATTAAAATATCCCCAGGAAACAACAGTAGATTTTGTTTCCTTCAACAAATTGATGGCTGAATCAATGATACCCGCGGGCGGCAATTCGATCGGCTTTCAAAATTAGCCCTTTGGGTATTTGGCAAAAACAAGGACGGATAAAAGGCTCGCCTGATGGACGGTGGGGCAAAAACAATGGCGGAGAGGATTACAAATTCTTTAATTAATTAGCAGTGAATACGTTTTGTATTGATTGGGACTGCAAAATGTGTGTGCGTGAGGCCAAATCTACAGACAACAACAATCCACAAAGTAAGTCAGTAAAAGGCAATGGGTGGATAGGCTATAGTTTTCGCAGCGCAATTTTCTCATAATCATAATTTTCAATTTTTATTATATTTGAAGAATTTAAATTTTAAGAGGGTCCAAATTGCATAAAACTCTATAATAGTATTATTAGTTACACGCTAAGAGTAATTATCTGCAGTTTCCAGTCTACCGGACATTGTCTGCTCGGGACAATGTGCAATCTCGTGCACTATTCAAAAGGAGCGCCCTATAGGGGAACTAAATCTACAGGCTGTTCAGGGTTGAATTGCGAGCAATTATCGGCATGCGTTGTTTGAAGTACAAATAAACTGTGAACATTTTTGGTAAGATGCACTGTTTTTATTTGGGGTTTTAACACTAAAAAAACCATCGGACCACGCGGCCTAAGGGAAGTTTGTTTGGATAAATATCATTTAAAGTAGGATTTTTCTTTTATAATAAAAAAATACGCCGAGGTGGTACATGAAATGATGCTTCTTGCCTAAATATTCTTGTATGGAATACACCACCTTTGCCATCAGCCGGGCTGCGTACTTGTTAGCTAAATGAAATAATAATATAAATGCAAAAAAGTAAGTTAATTTATAATAATATCAACCCAATCTAAAGCAAAATCCTCATCCAATCAGGCAAAATTAAAATGCAAATCAGATGCGAGTATAACGCGGTACAGCAGCTGTTGAACGCCAGATGTCTGAGCCAAACGAGGCTAAAACTATTCCTTGCAAGAGTATTAAAGAAACGAAACATGAATGAATGAAGAAGGATAATATACTCGGACGTTTAAAAGTAGGAAATTACTTGCTTCTTTCATTTTAAACAACCAAAGAGTAAGGTAACACGACTATTAGTGTTACGAGTTCAATTGAGTAATTTTCAACGACGATTATGCTCAAATTAGATTAACTTCAGCACAAAACACCCATAAAACAAATTAGTTTTCTTTGTAAGTAAGTACCTAACTTTGACGACGCAATGACTAAAACGATATCTAAAGCTACGATACAAAACTAACTATATTTAAAACTAGGCATATTTTGAATGGAAACAAGGGACTAGATAGTAAAGTCCAAAATTAGTATCATTTATTAATTTGTTTCTGTTACTTAACGTTCTACTTCAAGTCGCCAAATATTTTCTGCCGCAATGATCTCATTAAGGGTCCATGTATAATATTTAATTACTGCTTCATATCATATTACGATACACCATTTGCAATTACCTTTACCAATACTGTGATTAAACCTCGCCAATTTATCATCACACATGCAACTAGCAACACTATTACGCTCAGCCGTCAATCCGCTTAGCTGATCTTAATTATCGCCTGCAGGGCTGGGGAACGCTTTGTCTTTTGATTGACCTGGGCCTTCATAGCAGCGATCAATAATAATATCATGTACACATATATGACGCAAGTATTTATACTTTCACGCTGTATTATCACTTGACTTATTTTTATTCTTAATTTAATGTCCTCCTAGTTAAGTTTCCGGCTACGGCGGTCAATCTTTACGATCAACCAACTACGCAGGATATATTATAGTGCACAAGTTAGTGTTCAAGCACAGGTGCATTTCCTATTCCCTCACTCTCATAATACGGTGGGACAGCAGTCTGACACGACCAAAGGGAGATCAGATCACAATGTTGAACTACATAAATAATTCACATGCATAATTTTGTTCTGATTTCCCTGTTATATTAGAAATCTTGTTTATTTACATTTCTCACATGCGTTGACTGATAATGTTGGCAACTGTTTGCATATTGCTGCCATATATTCGAAAGGGGCTGTTCCAAATCTTCAAAGAATTTCCATTAACTTGCGACATCATTGCTATAGATTCCTACCGTTTACCATTTCACAACGATGTGAGTCATGTGTACAACATTGTGCGCCGTTAGTTGTGACGTAAACATTTCACACAATGTTGATTCCTTTTATCAGTTTTAGGTCATCGTACCATTTGTTTGCTTATCCATTCTACTCTGACTTGATTACTGCTAATTATCATCAACTTTCCTGATATTATTGGACTTTTAAAATTTATACACAGTCTGTATTTGGACACTTTTATCTTCTACCTACAGCATGCTCGTCTAATTTTTAACTATTTTGGAACACATATTTCTTAAAGATCGGGATCTCATTATACAATATGATATGTTTTAAGGTTTAAGGAAATAACGAATTAGAATTAATCCAGTCTCACTGAGCACTGTCAACCTTTATGAGACTTAAAGACGGCTTGTGACTCAGAACGGTCTTAAAGAATCCATAGCAATGCTAGACCGCGGATGAGTCACGAACTGCGGGTTTCCCTCGCTTTCTAATGTAGGCGTATCTTAATCATACAGACCGACGCAGTCCTTCGCAAAAATATTTATTTCACGTTATATGTTTCTTTCGACGTGGGCACGAAGTGTCGTCCCTTACTATATTAAGATGGCTTCAGAATCGTCTTACAAGGGCATAGGGCCTCTCTTTATTCCAGAATATTATAATTTGTTAACATTGAATAGTGTTTCCTACGTCATGTTTATGTGTCAATGATAGGCAAGCCGTAAAGAGCTGCAAATGACTGCTGGTTTTTCTACACTAGCTAATTTTAGCATTTTGCAACAAGGTCGTAAAATTATAGTATTATAATATGATGAGATGACAACAGCTATTATTGATAATGTTAACTTTGAAGTGTTTTGTGAATAAAAATATTTTGTTTTCTTTTTCTCTTAATTTGTAGTAACCTACTTCAAAATGGCAGAATATTTGAATTCTTATCTCGTGCCGGAGCTGAAAATTTATGCTCAAGGCTGTTTGCGTGTGTTCTAAATTTTACTAATTTAACTGTTCTTAATAGATATGATTGTACCATGAGAATTATACGTCGGAGCAGTTACGAAACCCAACATTTATGATTCATTTCAATTATGAAAGACGACAACTCCATTTCAAACGTACGCTTGATGAAAGAGAGAATGCAGAAAAAATATCTTAAAAGCATTTAATTTAGAAAAAAATTACCACATAATTTTATCTTTCAACGCTATAAAATTTCCATTTAGTATTTACCAAATCACTTTAAGCGTAACATTTACCTATATCACGTTTAAAATGTCTTAAAAGGTAATGCAGGAAAAATCACCTACAAAGAATTCTTCCTTTGCAAAACGCAGCCAAAATCTAAGACCAAACACCGCGCCGCCGTCCCTAAGAGTGGGAAACAGGACAGTATGCATGATTGCTCAAAAGTTCACTAGCTAAACTATTTCAACTCTATTTAACCTCTCAACGCTACAAAACTCCCATATAGTATTTACCCAACCACCTTTAAGGTAACATTAATATCAAGTCTAAAATGCTAGCAAGAACATAGCTGTGGAGCAATTAGGACATTTCTCGGTTGCTGCAAGATTCATTTGAGCATCATTCATGCCACTTAGTCGACTCCGTTAATATGAGTAGCGAAGTGGTCTGTAAAATAGGGCACAGTACACGCTTTATATTTGTAAACGATACGGCATTGGAGCCCCTAGCGCCACGTCGTGTCTAGGAAAAAACTTTTAGACACAAAAAGTGAGTTTTTATTATTTTAATTAATTGACATTTTACAGTCTTAACGTTTTGAAACATTGAACCTACAATAAACGTGTAGTATTATAGTCTGTGATATAGTAATAATATGTACATAATATTTTTAAATGGTTTTTAGATTTCACTTTTTTTAGGTATTAAAATATCGAGCAAAAAATCAGTTCGTAATATTAAAATATCAAACGATTCGAATTAACTCCTAAAAAAAAACAACAGAACAGGGGCCGTAGTGGACACTAGACTTCTACCGCGCCATTCAACAACATTCAGTTGAAAGGAAATGGCCTTTCCACAGAATTAGTACTAACACCAATTGTCACGCCATTCATTGGCGACCACAATTAGAGGCTGTTGTCATTTGCTACCATAAATACATAAGTAGGCACATAACTATCCAAGAAAATCCATGAAATCTTTAAACTAATGTTAAAAGGTTCACGTTATGTAAGTGTAACCATTAATATCTCCGACTGGCTTAGAAAAAACCTGCTAACACTAAATGTCGACAAGACAGCGCTCCTGGCCTTTCATAAGACAAAGGCCTCGCAGCCCCCTCCAACGAATCTCCTGAAGCTACATAGCTGCCTGGGGCAACATTATAATACTTGTGACTGTCCACATATTGTCCACACGAAGAAAATAAGATACCTGGGAGTTGTTTTGGACGAGAAATTATCATACGGACACCATATAGCAACTTTGTCTGCCCGAGTTAGAAAAACCGCCTTTATTCTGAAGGCTCTCAGACACTCGGCCAACAGAGAGGTTTTAATGATGGTGTATAAGTCACTCTGCCAATCAATATTGATTTATTGCATCAAGGCGTGGGGCGGGTCTACTAAATCAACTTTCATCCAACTCGAAAGAGCCCAACGAATGGTCCTGAAAGTGATGCTGTCCAAACCATTCCGGTTCGATACTAACCTGCTTTACAAGGAATGCAAGGTTCTAAGGGTACGCCAACTGTTTATTCTAAGGGCGGCCATGGCTGGACGCAGAGCCTTTATATGCTCTAAGGATCACGAACGAGTGAAGAAGAGACGTGTGCATAACGTCGTCCTCGTCCCAGTAGTCCGCACAACATTCGCGAAGCGTCACCCATTCTACCTGTTACCGCGTATTTACAACAAAATTTGTCGCCTTTTTAACATCACGAAAGCTACTCGACGTGAAACAAAACGGATTGTAGAAACGAGTTATTCCGGTTGGATCCCCTGATCTGATCCCCTGGCGATTATTATTATGTTTTAATTCCCGATTGATCCACCGCAAACTGGGTCATTCCGGTATGATCCCCTTAGTCTTTTTTATAGGCAAGTACAGTCAATAGAAAAACAGTTGTTAATGTAAATAATATTTTGTTTTATTTGTTTAAGTGTTTAAAATCATCACAGATAATTAGACTAATCGACTTTCTACTTGGACAAACCTTAATAATAATAAAATAACAAAAGATTTGACCATCTTAACTACATAACAAAAATATTACTTAAAATTACGATTGAAAATCATCACAGACAATTAGACAACTGGTGTTTTTATTTCAAAAAACCTTAATAATAATAATAAAAGATTTTGACTATCTTAATAAAATTACTTAAAAAACAGAACTTAAAATTACGATATAAAATTATCACAGACAATCAGACAATCGGTCTTTTTATTTCAAAAAACCTTAATAATAATGAAAGATTTTTAGTTAGTTCTCAATACCTAGATGGCGCCGTTCTACCTATGCACTTACAAGGAACGGAACGTAATAGTTTACTTCGATGTGACATGTTTCATAAAAGGAACGTATTGTGTATGTCAGATTTCATTGTCATTCCTGAAAAAAATTACATAATTACATGGTATTTATATGACATTGGCCGAAATTTTAATAAAAAACCCAAAACAAGCACACAAATATGAAGAAGAAGAAGAATGAGTAAAGATTTTGGCTCCATAGACAATGATATTTATATTATTATTGTCCTTATACTCGTAGATGAACATACTTCGTTCAAAGCCATCTTGAGAAGCTTTTGGAAGACTTTTTTTTTCTTAAATGGCCTGTCAGAAAATCGCCCATTGCCCCGCGTGCAGCGAGACACCATTGCATTTACTAACATTTTTAAACCGGTTGCGGTGACTTGGCCAAAACGTTTCCGTTATATTTATTAATTTGAAACTTTATAAAATAATATTCAGTTACAACAATATGTTTTGTTAATGACTGTTCCAAAAATATATTAATAGATAACTGGGGTATCCAACCGGAATATAAAATTATAATTTATTTGTGATACCCTGCACGGTGGATCAAAGTGGAATAGAAAATATTATAAAACAAAATTGATCCCCCAGGGTATCAAATACGGGGTATCCAACCGGAATAACTCGTAGAAACATGGTTGATGGAACTAGACTACCTGCAAACCGAGAACTTTCTGACACATTAACACACACATACACTCACTCACAACACCTAAACACACGTACAAACATACAACACATACACACTAGCGATAGATTTAAGAATGTAATTAAAGAAAATAATAGTAATCATAAGTATTTTTAGATTCTTAATTAAGTGTTTCTTTTGAAAAATAGTAATTTTCATTTTAATGTACATTATAAAAGTTCAATGTTTATTAATTATAATTCAAATGAATTCATCATAATATAACATTTCACTTTGGCACAATGTTATTATCAACTTAATTTTCATCTTTTCTCATTAGTTTATATCTGTTAGTAAACCCCGGCCCTATTGTACAATCCAAAGGTTTTGGTAATTGTCACCGGACTACTGCGATACAAGCAATTGTTTGCTTAGTGCAGAAGTCGCCACCTTAAAAAGTATTTTGTACTGTTTTTTTTTGGAAATATACAAAATGGACATAGTAATAAAATTGTAACACCTACACCTAAATGGTTTTTCATTCGGAGGAGTCAAAAGAGATATTAATCAATGACCTTTTTAGCACAGTTGTTGAGGTAGGTGGTTCTGGTGCGAGTGTACCCGATATAACAAGAGAAGTTTGTGAACAATCAAAAACTAAAGTTTGCTATCTGATTCCGCATAGTATAAAATTTTGTAATAAAAGAACATTTTTCACAGACCGCCATTACGCCCCAAATTATGCAAATCTTGTACCTACTATGGGAACTATACAACATTACACACACATTGCATAAAAACGTTTGAGGCAATGTAATGCAACGATTCCACCAACGCCGACTGTTTTAGAGAAACGTTTACACGGATAAACGAGTTCTTTCTATTTCAATTAATCTAGTAACTAATTAGTATTTAACATAGCCTACAATCTTAAAAGAAAGTCTTATTGCCTGGATATAAATTTACGAGAGGCTGTTAGTTAAGATGAAGTCGCCGATGTGGAATCGTAATTACTCTTTTCACATTTTTATTGCCTACTGTCTTTGTACTATTTTATCCAGATAATTAAACTTACTCTCAGGCTTGCACATTTTCTGTACAATAGTGGAAAGAAATCTTTGATTAAAATAGGCCATGAAAAAGTAATGATCTTGCCTGACAATAACTAAGGTGAACTGAGAAGCATGAGAATCCAACGATTTGGGATGATTTCATAGAAACGATAAATAAAAATTCAACCCAAAATATAGACCAAGTCAACACACAAACGTCTCATTCCACAAAACAACTTCCAAACTACGGCCTCGTGTATTTGAAAACCAGTAAAGCCCACAAATTCTCACAAAAACCAAGTCAAACATTACAAGTAACGGAGCTCAAACGTTCATTCATTCATAAAACTGATTCACAACTCTGGAAACTGGAAACTACGCGTACCGAAACCAACCCGACAAGTAATTGCACTGAATTATCGAATCGGTAACGAGTCGTTAGGAGTGTGGAGTGAGTTTTATTGTGCAAATGAGTGGGCAATTAGCATAACAAACTGGCGACGCACGCACGGTGTTGGTATCGGCTGCACGTCCATGCTCGCTAGACCGTGCCTACCCGCCTTCCCAATAATATCGAAACAATTCGTATAGTTCCCAAGTGAAACCTTTTTGTAGATAGTGATAGAGGAAATATTATGCCACCGGTGATCTTAAACTGAGCTGAAGAATCTTAATTAATGTGAAGAGAAGACTTAATTTGGTCAGCAAAAAATCTGTCTTTCTACTTCCAAACCATCCCCTCATCAAACAAACTCTGAATACTTTACGCACCGACAGGAACATATTACAATAATTATTAAGTACCAATTCCTGTAAGGTGTAGGCACTTTCCCAATCGTGTTGCCCATTGAAACAGAGGAACATTTCTCTACCTTCTATAAAAAAACCAGTGACAGGAACGAAGTTCGGCATTAGCAACATTTCAATTTCTGAAAAATCCAACAACTGATCAAAGAAGATAAAGGATGAAACCAACCAATTAAACTGTAGGACCATTGATTGAAAATCACGTCCTTCCAAAGTTATAACCCTTAAAAAACTCAATCGTCAAGTTTGGAATCAATCGTCTACAGAGATAGCCAATGTTTCTAATATTGTTATTTTAATTTAATTTGTATTTGGATGAAACCTTTTATGTATTTGACTTTGCTACCACTTTTTGTTTTACGTTTTCCATAGCTATAGATGCAATCAAAATTATCAGGAGCAGTGAGTATAATTGTGCAACTGAGTAGGTTATTAGCATGACAAACAGGCGACACACGCGCCATCCGTATCGGCCGCGTCCAATGCTCGCCAGACCGTGTCTTACCCGCCTTTCCAATACAGCCGAATGGAGAGCTCGAAGGATATATATCTGAAGATAGAGGTACGGTTGCTGTTCTCGTTGACCAAAATTTGGAGGAGTTATTGCTAAATCGGCATATTCGTAAGATTTTTTGTTAGGATATGACATGCGTCGTAAGTGATGACAATTTTATATTAACCACACAACATTTTCGCAGTATACACCTTAGACTTGTTTATTTACTATAAACAAAACAGAAAGAAAATATCACCCCAATTAACGTACTGAATGTTTCATTTTTGGCACCAACAAATATTCAAGACGTAGGCACAAAAATGTTAGTCGTTTTATTCTGAATGTAATGCTTAACAAGATGTAGGCCGAAAAAAATTGAAAAAAACTATTCTGTTAAATCGAATCTTTATTGTTCATAGCATGTGTACTTGATTGTTTGTAATCGCATCTAATTTAAATAATTTTGATCTAATCAGGTGTTCCACTTTACCTTACTTACTTTGAGACAAATGGTTTTGTGTTTTAGTGTTCGCCAATTTTCAATTTTCAACTTAGTTTCTTGTTTATTTATCATTTCTGTTGATTGATGTAAGAACAGAAATGATCAATATTTCTGTTCCTACATTGCGAAACAGTCTCACTTCACTTTATTGTGTTAACTATGCATTAGCATAAAGGTTTGTTCTAGCTTGGCGCGGATGGCGTGCATCAGTGTTTACCAGACCGTGCCGCAGCATCGGCTTTCAAATGCAACCGAATTCGGGCTGCGGAACTGAAAAGGGATACCTTCACTTGAAAGCACTATAGCGAATTTTTGTTAACCAAAAAATGCACACGTCTAAAGGTTCAAAGGAAATTGATTGAAATGTTCATTTCAATATTTTGGGTTAATCAATGTGTTGTACAGATTGAAGTATTTGAAGATAACAATACTTTAGCTGGTCTTTGGTTTTACGAGGATATCAATCTTGCTTATGCAAGCAACTTTAAAAATTGTATTTTAATGTTCATTTGTCAGGGACTGTATTACTTTGCCATACAGTTGGCAAATTGTAGCTGAACCACCACTAAATTTAAGACCTGTATTTACATCTACATTGTAATAAATATATTTTGATTTTGAACTACTTTACTAATATTTTCCAACCGCTAAGTACCTAGATCTATCGCTGATCTATACCAAAACGTTTTTTTACGAAACTTAAAAAAAACATGTTGCGAAAATTCCAGTCATATCACCCCACAATAACGTTACAAACCATTCGACCGTCATTAAAATTGCAACTACTCATAATGACATGCACGCAAGAGGTGACCGATCAAGAATTCCATTATCCAAGTGAGTGACATCCCTCGGGAGTATCCTGCAGTCTTCGGCCCGGATCCTATAATGAGGGCGACAGGGATATTTATGCCTAGCCACGCATCCCGAATACTCAATGAGCGGATATTCGAATATTGAATGAGCTACGAATTTCGTTTGCAACATTATTTTCTTTGTAAACAAAACTGACAGGTGGCGATGGGTCTCTGTTGACAGAGGCTTTGTATACGGTAAATTGATACAAAAGAAGCTTTTGAAATGTATATGGGGTTATGTTTGCTTTTAAAACGGTATGGTTGATGAGTCGGTCGTCTACACATATAAGAAAGGTACTGTTACGTGCTTCTAATGTTTTGAATATTTCATATGTTTTTTTTTGTCTGGAAGTTACACCATGTTTTTAGTCTAGTAGGTGTATTTACAGTTCATGTTATGAGCTTACACGGTTCACTTATAGGTTACTACATTTTTTTTTTGGCTAAGTATTAATCCACTGACTCACCATCAAATCAGGTGATAACATTTTGTTGATTTGTTTTTTGACAAGGTTAAAATCCTTACGCTTATTTTTCATTATGATTGCCTCTTTACACAACAGGAATAAGCTTATACATAAAACAGTGCAGTAATAGCCACCGAAGCTGTGAAAAGGGTCTTTCAAATCTTAGCACAATGGCCGCACTCCCGTCCGCAGGAAGAAAATTATTTTCCCGTCAACCTTTGTCCTGCTACGTTTAAATATGGCGGCAGGAAAAATATTATTCTGTCCCCTTTCGGACGAGGGAAATCTTCGAGTTGCCACGTCTGGGACGTGGGGTTATTTAGTCTTGTATGAATGCAACCGTGATTTTAAGATATTGTCGTTAAAGACCACCTGTGATACTTTTAGGATATAAATATAATTGTGTTAGTAACTGCACATCATGTGTGCGAAATAAATTATTTTAAATAATTGGCTAATCGTTGATATTGGTCGCATTAGCCGAAACTCTAACTTCATTATTGTTGCGGAAAACCATTTCACGTACTTAGTTTTTTTCCGACTAAAGAAATACTAATTTCCGTTACTCAGAAAAAAATATGGAATTTTATCTGACATTAGTTAGCTCACCATAAGAGAATGACTTATACAAAATGCAATATTAAAAAAATACACGCTTGTCCACTGCACTAGTTTATCGGTATGTTGCTAATAATAAAAGGACATAATTGTAAATTAAAAATTTAAAGGCGTAGGACTTCAATAAACTTCACATTTCAATAAAAAGTTGATAAATCAAGCTCCAGGAAAATATAATTGTGAGTTAAAAAAATTAAAATGGTTTAAGTGCCAAATAAACAATTCCATGTAATAAATTAAATCTATATGAAACAGAATTTTATTTCATAAATGCCGCGGTTAATAAAATTTCTCCGAGATTGATAAACTACTTACGTGCTAAGGAAATAAAGTAACAAATGTAATCAATCAACTCAATGGTCACTGATTTAATGTATAAAAATTAACTGTTACACCTGTTTACATAATCAAAATGGGTAATGGAATCAATCATACTGAAACGCACTTATAGGGATGCGCAAATCAATTATACATTAAAATTTAATAAACGAATCGGCATGAAAACCCATATGCACTTTAGTAGCTTTTTACTAGACTGAATTTAATGAACTTGATTTGATGATCCATTGCTGTGTATTCAAATGTTCACAGACTATGAATATCAAAATCAAATCAAATCAAATCAAAATATTCTTTATTCATGTAAACTTGTATCAAGTATTTATGAATCGTCAATTACAGAGTGACTCTACCACCGGTATCGGAATGCAGTCATCTGCCGAGAAGAACCGGCAAGAAACTCGACAGTTACTCTTTTTCATCGCCATGTTTGTTTACAATTTGTTTGTTACAATTACTGATTAGTTTTAGAATACCAAGCCATACAGTATAAAGTATAAGAATGAGACTATAATCGAGAAAAATCCGTGAGCCCTGGAAGACCAGTGCC
This sequence comes from Mecyna flavalis, assembly GCA_949319885.1. Taxonomy (NCBI): domain Eukaryota; kingdom Metazoa; phylum Arthropoda; class Insecta; order Lepidoptera; family Crambidae; genus Mecyna; species Mecyna flavalis. The sequence goes on along the minus strand of OX439407.1, from coordinate 2,474,099 downwards.
CAAAGGTGGCACCTGCAGCACAAGTATGACGTATGTGCCAGCCATAATTTCACTCAACCATATTAGAGGGAATGTAACCACCCGACACATAGCGCCACCACCCCAAGCACATTTTAGCGAGCATGACCGCCAAGGTTACAAACTCTTCAGGATTCTTTGATTGAAAAATAAATTTAATTTTACTGAATTATAACATTTAATGTGTTACTGTATAGCAAAGTTAACATTGTTGATACTATCGTGATTCTATACAATGCAAAGGCGCGAGTCCAAGCTTCCTTCGACGTCAATGGCCTGTTGAGGAAAGAAGTGCCGCAAGAAACTCAACAGTTTTCCCTTTTTTAAAAATATTATATATTATTAAAAAATTTAACATTAACATCACAGAATTAATTTATGTCACAGTAAATAATAAAGTCAATACAAATATCAATACAAAGGCGCAGCCAGAGGAGCGGCAACAATAGTACTCACATCTACAGACTTTTATCATTTAAATAGTCTTCCACTTTATAATAACTCTTCTTGATGAGTTGGCATTTGATGTGTGACTTAAACTTGTGTATTGGTAAGTCAACAACATCTTGAGGTAATTTGTTAAATAACGCAACACTTAATCCAACAAACGAATTACCAATCTTATGAAGTCTTGTTTTAGGAACGGCTAGCCTATGTTTATTTCTAGTATTGAAATCATGACAATGCGATTTTTTAGGAAATTCATGTAGGTTTTTCCGTACATACATAATACAATCTAAGATGTATTGACATGGTACGGTTAATACACCAATTTCACTAAACACATTTCTTAGGGAATCACGCACTTTAAGGCCGTATATAGCACGTATTGCCCTTTTCTGAAGTACAAAAATAGATTGTACGTCAGCAGCAGATCCCCATAGAAGTAACCCATATGACATGACGCTATGAAAATAGCTGAAATACACTAGTCTCGCCGTTTCCACGTCTGTTAAACGTCTTATTTTTCTAACAGCATATGCGGCTGAGCTGAGTCTCCCCGCGAGAGCAGTGATATTCGGACCCCATTGCAGTTTCGAGTCTAGAGTTATGCCCAAAAAAACCGTTGAATTGACCATATCGATAGGTACACCATTCACAGTGATATTGGGAACAACCTGCCTCACATTTGGCATGGTAAATTTTACACATTTGGTTTTTTTGGTATTCAACATCAAGTTGTTAATAGTAAACCAGTGTAAAATTTGTGAGACAGAATTACTCACACACAATAAAAAAGAAAGTCTTGGGTTGCGTGTCCTCAGTGTTTACTTGAGCTTACTAGGCTCATTCTCATTTCCTAAAACAATAGTACGCTCGACATTTTAATCGTTGTTTGATTCTATCGAAGTGGTAAAATAGATTATTGAAGTTTTTTTTTTGTAAAATGAAAAGTTTTACGATTGTGATAGACGAAACTCGAATTAATAGTACTAGCTTCGTCGCGGAAGGTCACTTGCTGGGATCACTATCCTTCGCGTTTATCAAAAAGATGACAATTCACTATTTACTAACATTTGAGTACCATTTTCCCTTTAAACTTTAAAAAAATATTTATTTTAGAACTTTGGTCATCTATCTCTTTCTTTAGGGGGGTTGTTATTTAGGTAGTTATTGCGATCGAGTTCTTTGTCGTCTTATCGTATACCGATTTGATGCAGCGTTGACCTCCTTAACTGTTTTATTATATGTATAGATAATTATCGATATCAATTCAGCATCAACCCTATTTACCTCTGCTTTCACTCCGTCAGTGTGCAATATTTTACTCCGAAGTGCAACCATCGCTCATGCTTGTTACACAACACAGAATATAAGTAATATAGGACATTGACTGAGTAATCTATCTACGTTTTGGTCAATGATAAATAATTTGTCAAAAGTTTTGCGGTGAATATTGCTTCACGGTAATGGTTTTCCTCAACTTATACAAGATTTATATTAAAGTGCATAAATGAGTGTGCAAGCGCAGGTGCACTTCTTTAACCGTTATTCTAGTAGCTAAGTACGGCACGGACGCATAAAATCTTTATCAATCTATGATTTATTAATTTTATATCAACGTGAATTTTACAGCTAGGTACTTGTTCCCCTACAGTTGTCAAAAGCCCCTTTTAACTTTTTTTTTGACGAGCCATTTGGTGTAATGGTCGAGAAGTCGGCTACTACAACACCAGAGGTCGCGGGTTCGATTCCCGCACGGTACAAACATTTGTGTGCATGAACATGTCTGTTTGTATCGGTCTGGGTGTTTCTATGTATATTATGTATGTTTTTACAAAAAAAAAGTATATAAGTAATATTTATCCGTTGTCTAGCACCCATAGCACAAGCTAATGCTTAGTTTGGGGCTAGATGGCGCTGTGTGAATAATGTCCAGAGAAATTTATTATTATTATTATTATTAACTAAAATACAAAAAGGAAGAACCAGCCTATAGTAAAAAAAGGTTTTGGCTTAATAAAAATGTACCAATACGCTAAAAAACAATTACCAATATTCGTAATCCGTAGTTAATTCCACCTTCACTTTCACTAATATTCGCACCATGCATCCACTGCGTAATCCTTTCCTGAGACTCGCATTGCTTACGAAACACGGAAGGAATATGCGTACACTCGTACAGACGAATGTAACGATAGATTAGTTAGGATTTCCAAGCTTTTATGTATAGAATGCTTTGACTTAACACGTCATGTATGACGATTGGCGTGAGAGGAATGAAAACTATTAAAGGCGCATTTTAGTGATGACGAAATCACTTTTGTTATCTGCTGATATCATATCGGGCTGATGTTTTGTTTTAAAACTGGCGGTCTGACCATGTTTTTATATCAGAGGCGGCAAACGAGCCTCCGGGTCGCCTGATGGTAAGCAATCACCGCCGCCACAGAATATGCCGTCGCCCATGGACATCTGCAACACCATGTAATATGGGGGTATAGGGGTGTGAGCCTCCAGCACTCATAAACCAGACGAAACACAATAGTAGTCACCATTATTTCACGCTGGTGTTATGTGAGAGGGTGGTACTTCCCCGGACGAGCCGGCCCATTCGCACTGTAAAACAGCATACACTACAAAATGTTTTTATAGCTTTTATATCAATGACATGTTCATAGAGTAGGTAAGGTAGGGTTCAGATTATTATAATATGGATGTATGAGTGTCTAACGTAAAAAATTTAAACAAGTCTCTATTAGATATATATTTTAACGTAACATAGTGTTATTTATGAATCTAAAAAGTAAAGCCTACCCCTGTTTTAATTTTTTCTCTCCATAAGAACCTTCTAGGAACTTCAGAATATTAAAAAACTTTTATGCTTAAATGTCGCCAATTAGTTTAAGCTATTTATTGAATTAAAAGTTACCCCTTTTCAAATAAAATTAATTAGGTATATTAATATTCTTTGTTAATTTTACCTAGAAATACCTAGCCTTAAACTGAGTAGCTTGTAATCGAGAACGAAGAAAAATTAACGAACATATTGTTACAAGTACGCTTGAAATTGGTTCAAGAGTGAAAGTCAAGCGCGTAATTAGAGCAAATTACTGTTTCGGCCCTCCAGTCAGTGGGTGTAACAGCCACTTTTTCTATTAGACCGGGTATAAATGTAACTTTGCCCATTACACTGTACGACACGGCACTACGATAGGCATGAAATAATTATTTTATGCCAGAAAATATCAATTGCTTCTTAAAAATTAACTTATAGCAACATTATCACTTTTAGTTTAGTATTCTGTCAATGATATACCTACCTATACATATATATAGAACACTGTTAATGTATACTTAATAGTTTATTATAGTGTTCAATGTGACTGAAGTCAAAACTAGGGAAAAATACTTTCGGATAACAAGGATTTCTTGCAGGTACTTTTGTCTGCGAAAACCCGAAGTTGACGACCTCTTGAGCTATTCAACCGAACTATTCGATGAGAGACGAGACGAGATATTGTCTAATGGAAACACACTATCGTTAAACGGTGGACCATTTTGTAATTTAGGCTTGCTTAACAATCAGCGTATTGGTAACAAGTTGTTAACTACTCATTAGTTCTTACTATTGTATTGTAAATAGACCATCTCGTTCTGACGTTTACAAAGGCATTTTGGATGCTAAAGTTGAGCAATCTTTCTACCTTTCTTTTTATAGATAGTGCTCAAATATTTGGATATACTTTGTAATTTAAGAGCTTATAAATAAGCGCTTAAATTATTATAAACATTTGGGCTATATGGTGTTCCATAAAAACTCTGTGATACAAAAACCTGAAATAAACTTTCAATTGGATTTTGTTCCGAAATCATGGAGGGGTGTATGTCTGCTTCAGAAATCTTTATTTATTAAGTAGGTCATTCATTCACACATCAAGATTTCGCTTGACAATCTTGAAATCTAATGTATTCTTGGGAATTGGTATTTGTTGCTTCTTGTGCCACTTAAATAAACTCATATTGTATTAAAATGATCATTAAGTGATGTTAAAACAGCTTACTCAATGATCTGATATAAAATAATAATAGATAAGAAATAATGTTTTGAGCAACACCTTGCCTTACTATAAAATTAAGCCGAATAATATTGCACTTAACGCTGTAGAAAATTGATATAATTACGCACTTACTTTAGATTCGATCATGTTGTTCAGATCGCAGTCACGACACGATCTGACTCACGATAATTAATCACATCATGTACTTGTACTTATGCAATAAAAAAATGATAAATAGGTACTTAGTTTCTCAGGCCACTGCAATTTATGAATGTTACTCGTAAATCAGAATGATAAACATCCATCTAAATGTTAATAAATTGATTAAAGCTTAAATTAACGATTATACATACATTACAAGAAATGTTTATCCGTTGTCTGGCACCCATAGCACAAGCTAATCCTTTTTTGGGGCTAGATGGCGCTGTGTGAATAATGTCCAGAAATATATTATTTTATTAAATAGTCATGTTAGTACAGCTGTTTAACTTTCTGGTTTGTGGCTGGACTTTGGTTATGGTAATGTTGCTGAGAGCTCTGACTGAATTCCGGCAATGCGGGAGCCACACTTGAAATCAAAGACTAGAAGATTATAAGAATTGACCGGGCTAATTTTTCCAGCGCGTGTAGCGTTTAAAAATATACCATCCATCTATTTGGTTAACTACAATTTGGTTGAAATTTTTTCGTATAATTTTTGAAAACATAAATGCTGAAAATCAAAAAAAAAATCTCTCCACGAATCTAAATAATAAAAATTAGAGTTATGGATATCAGAATAAACATACCTTCTACATACTTACAAACGTCCTAACTCGATATAAATATTTGCTTCCTCAATAACTACAGAATCTATTTATCCATAAAACAGCGACAGTATAAATTTTAATCCGGTTACTTCAAGGTTTATTTAAGTGGGTGGTTAAAACGACCAATCACGTTCGTAAGCTGCGGAACAGTCATTGCCAGATAACATAATTGTTATTGTGGTAGGAACGACCCGACTAGTCCAGTTTATCGAGGCAATTACTGTGGGAGAGATAAACTGCTGCGAGCATTCTTCGGACATTCCCTCGTAATACACTGTAATGTCAACAACAAAACATAAACAAATTATCTTCCATTTAGTTTATGCGACATACACGAGAAACAAAAGCTAATCTCTACCGCTGCTTTTATTAGTAAAGTTTAAAACGTAAAATATAAACAAGAGATATTTATTAAGAGCTATTTCGAGGAGAATAATAACAAGACTATTATATAAAAGAATATCATCATCAATATTGGATAATTGTTGGTCAAATTCAAAGACAATAAAAAGTTGTCATTGCGCTCCTGATGAAAAAAATTATTAGAACAAAAAGTACGAGTACGTAACTTCACATGTTAACTTTTATTGAACTTGTACGACCTTTAATAACTTTTTACAAATATTCACAAGTAGTAACATAATTTGAATAGTTACATAAGCAAAATTAAAGGCGATAACAATGCAAAAGTTTTGAACAATGCTCAAGACAATAGCTCAACGGACGTAAAATGCAACCTTGTCGGAAACGTAGATAAACGATACACAGATGAGGTATTGTGAGTTAATCATGAATTAACTAAGCATACAATGTCCAGTGAAACTACCATAGAAGATGGGCAAGCAGTTAATAAGACTGCTCTTACCTTAAATGTTACTTCGTCCAAATGAAAGGCTGATATTTCTTAAAGGCATATTAACGATAAGAATGTATTACCTCTTGTAAGTAGTAATCTTCTAATACAAATTAATCAGTATCTTTTCCATTTGCTCAACAAACTGATTAAAAAAACTGATTGCATGTTCCGGTATGACACAAAATCAATGTTCAGTAACCTCTTAATTTATCTGACACTGTTAAATAGCGTTATATGTATTTAAATTCAGTAGTTGTAGTTGTGCATTGATTTTCATAAGAGCTGCGCCGATTAATAACGATTATATTATGGTCACAATCAAGATAAGCGACTTTAATAATTGCTAACAATTTAAGTTAACTCACTAAACGGCAGATAAATATCCCCAAAATAAATTGTTACGATACGTTCAACCAACTACCACAGTATCATCAATATCACCCGAAAGACAACTTAATTGGCAAAGCTGAAGCAAACATCGGCGATAAATAGTATGTAAGGGAGGAAGCTCAACAGCCCAGATAAAATCAGCGTTACTGACAGCGAATCATGCCGCGATAAACCAGCCCCTAATAAAAAAAAGTAAGTCTCGATTATTGGACGTCCCTCTTATCGGGGCTTGGTCCAAATTGGGCAGCGAGAGTTATAGGCGAAGTTTCGTACTCAGCACCGATGGAGATAATGAAGATTCCGATTAGATAAATGCGGTAAACATACCAGCTTCAAGTTGGCGATAGCGAGCTTACGCAATATGATGGGGGAGTGGATAGGCTGTATTTAAGTTTCGTAATCTTAATACATATTCATATTATTCATAAATTGGTTAAATTTATTTTTGAATAATTTGGCGAATCGGAGCTTTGTGATCAAGATCTAAGTATCTAAATTTATATAAGCCCACTCATGGAAATTGCTTTCATTTAAAATAATTTTAATTTCGAATTTCGCTATTTCTAATAAATCTATAAATAACCCTTAATCAACAGTCTCAAAAAAACCACCAGTGTTTTATATTTAAAGATCATCCCTTCGTCAAAATGAAATTCAATCTTTATTAGATTCCCAAACCAATGTTTGTTAAACGTTTTCAGCTAATAAAAGTAATATTAGGGAGCGACCCGAGATCGGAGGAAATGAAAGCACGAGAATAAAATTGGAAAACTTGTTACTGAATTACTCGAGATGAAAAAGAAAGTAAATAAGGCCTAAAGAAGTTAGTGTAACGAGCTACGTTGGTAGTAGCTGAACTTTTATTTACCTGCTACAGAAAACTGCCTGAATAAGGGACTTATTTATTGACCCAATATTTCTGCTAAATGTATTCCCCTTTTGCAATAATTATTAACATTTGATTTTTTCTACAAATTCTTATGAAATTTATCGTATTTTTATCATCATGTACCTTTGGCACAAAATCATAATAATGCAAAATAATGTTTTAGCATGACAATTTATGATGAATGAGATTAAAAGCGGGCTTCTAATTAAAAAAATGAATAATTAAGAATGAGTATTTCATGCTTAAGAATAATTTGATGTAGATGTTATCACAACAATATTTTATAAGTTCATTAAAATTCATAGCCGTGCAAAAGGGTAGGCTGTTACTTCCACCCGTTTACCGACATTAAATATTCTTAAACGGGACAGACGGTAAATCTTAACAGACTCCGTAGTAGCGTCAAACAAAAAGCCATTAGGAAACAAACGCGACTCACCTTTTATTCCAGTATCCAATCTCAGCGTACCGTCGACCGTTAGAACATCCGCTCCTTCTCAGCTCATTTCCTTTGAAGCTCTGAACTGAGTTCCCGTTTGGCGTTAATATTCCGTTCGTTCCATTATTGTTCCGCTCCCTGTTCCTAGGGAATGTTCCGGTGCCGGATCGGAACGTAGCCAGATGCGGGGTCTGTTCCGCTTCGGGCGTGAACTGCTGGAGGGGAAGCGTCACGTTTCCACTCCAACTTTTTCGGTTCACGGCGAAGGTCTTAAACGTCCCGCTCGAAGGACTGACGCCGCAGAAACTGCTCCTGTTATGGCTGTTCTTGATGAACGCACTGTTCTGCAGCGCCACTTGAGGCTTGATTGGCACGAGTGGTGACGCCTGGTCAACGGACATCGTACCTTTAGTAAATGTACGTGCAATCTATCTACATTTTCGTCTGAAAGAAAAGAAACAACTACGTTAGGGTACGAGAGGTGAAACAAAGATGCGGATTGGTAATCAGCAGAGTTGCTTTCGAGCTGTAAATGTTGATTCGTCAAATCAGTTTATTGCTTAGACCTTCGACAATTAAATGAAGAGTCCAGCACACAATGGAGTTCAATTTGGGTTAATAAAGGTTAGAATTCCGTGATGTCCAAGCGTATGCTCTGAAACAAAATTGATTGGCAATTGCACATTCAAAACTTCAATCTGACTAATTAAACAGCCCTAAATTCCAAACCAAGGGTCAGGCAAGTATTTCAAAATACTCATTACCAACTATATATAGTCTTATTCTAATACCAACCACAACAGTTAAAAATAAAATACAAAGAAATAACGATGTGGCGCAAAAACGATCCTAATCGTTCTAAATATAGAACAGCTAATAATAACGATGCAATACCAGATATACATGAGAGACATGGTTACTCAGTGATGAGTCTTGCTTGATACAAGGATAATGCGCTCCAAAACAATCTTAATAACGATTTACAATTGCAATTTCCAGAAATAAAAATGTCATCCAGCAAGCAGACTGGTGAATTTACAAAATCAGTCAAGTAGTTATCAGAAAGATACAGTAGGGTTCTTGATAATTTGATGATGAATAATAAATTCCAAGAAGAAAGATTATTTTGTTTGGAATAAAACCGAAAAAAAATATACAAAAGATTATGCCATCAAACCTTTGTGATTAACACGGTAAATATTTTTTTTACGATTGTTGAAATATGTAATATAAGCATTTTTTTAATAATATTAGTGCTGTACTTTCCAAATCTCGCGATGTGTGTAATTTTGGTGGAGTATTCTTCGATTGAAAAGGCCAAGGGGCCAGTTTATCTCCTGACTGATATTCTATATAGAGAAAAAGAACAGGCATTATGTGCGAAACTAGTACCTGATTTAGATTCAAATTACTTGATGTAGATTTAAATAAACCTATTACAGATAAAAAATTATGTATCTCGAAGTTCCGATCACATGCTTCCAGTTTTCTATAAAAACTATCTACAGCCTTAAAGTAATGGGACATTAACAAACACTGAAGGATCACACGGTTTTATATAATAATGTTGTACCCCTAAAAACTGGCAGAACCGCGTTGCATCTCCTACGCAAGTTTTTGCGACGACGACGTTGCATTGCAACTAGCTGTCCTTAGTGGAGGAAAATTGCATAATCATTAATCAAAGTTACGCTGGCATGCTTTTAATCTCAGTGGTTATGAGCTTCGTGTGTTTATGCCACGTCGGAATTTAGTTAATCAATTTCATTATTGATATCATGATCGATGTTTTTAAACTTTTGCTTTTATAATAAAGGAAAAGAATGAGCGAGCAAGAGTGAACTGATCAACATAAAGTACATTCACACAACATGGAAACAATATCCATTTTCATATGTAAAGACATATCTTTGTACAAATTCATAATAATAAAATACGAGCAAGCACATTTTCATTTCGTAATGAATTAAGTTGAATCCTCTAGGAAATCTGGATCAGTCATGGTCATCTCGTCGGCAGTGGGTGAGGTTATTGTTCTAACTTCCAACGCTAGGGCTAGCAAAATTTTGTTTTTGAATATAAGAAATTTCGTCAAGATCTGAAAAGAAAAACAGTATTATCTATAGCATACGTCATCATTCCCTACGTTCCATTAATTATTTTTTTTTACATAATGACTCACCTAAGCTTTTTACATTTCACATAACATTATAGCAGTATTAGGCAGTAAATAAAAAAAATACTGTTGGCATTTCAATTGTTACTCTAATCATCTTCGCTTCTTCCACATGTTCTGTTACTGTCTGTCAACGAGTCATATTTTTTATCTATGCCTACTCTTAAAGGATTAAAAATCAAACGACATTCGTCATACACTTTTTTTACTACATATATTTATGCGTTACTTTTAACTAAATTATTTATATTGTTATATATTAATCATTTGGCTTGACTTCAGTCCAACATTCTTCGCGATTGCCGCAGCAAGCTAGTCTAATCACACCAGTTTCAATTATTTAAATAAAAAAATAATAATGACCATATTTTTACAAAACCACAGCGCCGACTAGGATGCAAGTTATTTGCAAACCATAAACGCAGTTAGACGCGTCCTGTTGGCCTATTGTGGTCCAAGCGTAAATACTGGAAACTCTCCATTAATCCACTCGCCTTGACCCGGTTATCTTCGTTTAGCGTAAATTGTTGAGGTGATTTGTTTGCGTTTACAACAGGTGGTTATGTTCATGCATCGTCGCTGCGAGCAATAAAAATATTATGCACCGTCATTCGGCTTAAATTTTTAAGGTCGTTTAATTCTCTAGCTCTACTCAGGCTTAGCTTAATAAGACGTTTTAGAGTTCGATTGGTTAACTAAAACAAAATGTTTCGGCAACTTTTAATTAGAGAGCATAAATAGAACGTAGGGAATGATTACGTATGCTAAAGATATTTCTTTTTTTTTCGTTTAGATCGTGACGAAATTTCTTATGTCCAAAAGCTTGAAAATCAGAGGAGTAAGTATGGCAGCAAATATACTGATTCTTCCTGATCAAATGTAAGAGACAGACAATGTAATAGATTAAGACGGTAAAAACCTTCTTGAGTGGTATAAAGTGAACTAATAATGCGTTTTAAAACGTGACTAATAGATAAAAAACAATATTGCTAATGACCTACTCAGAACCAATACACATTACGTATAAGTGACAGAAGATTCTTATCACACACACGTGACTGTTCAATTTACACATGCACTTTTGCCGATGTGTGCCATATTCACATCCGTCCTAGATCCGGTAATGCCTGCATTTCTTATATAAGTTGGTTACCTCGGTTGTGGAATAAGTAAAAGGCCGCATTATATGGCGACAGTGTTTCTACCGCAAAATAAAAAGTACCAAAATTTTTCTGATGGAAGTTCTGCATTCGGCTTAAGGAAGATAGCGACATAAACATACCTTAGTTTTTACTTACATACTTCAACTTTTTGACTTCTTATGTGTGCCGTTGACTAGTAATGATGAAAGGAATTAAGAGGGTTATTTCTGTATAACTCATGTACTTAAGTCATTGTTTCCTTATTTTATAATGATCCATCAACTTCCTCAACTAACCAGAGTATTTGAGCTTCGATAATTCACACCTCTTTACATTATCAATAATGACCACATTCGATATACAATTAGCATTCACCGACATTAGTCCACCATATACTGGCATCGACTTTGCTTTCTAATGCATTATGTGCAAGTAACTAGTGTAACTTAGCAATAAGACCGAGCTATTCAGACCCCAATGACCTACTATGAGCGGAGATCGGTCATTCTCTGCTTCTCGTCACTTATATAACATTTGCGTAATGCTGCTATACGACAAGATCGTTTCGATGTTCAGGTATCCAGTTAATAGACCATGAAATGAAAGAAAATAAAACCATAATTTCAAGTTGTTGTTTGTTTGGAAAGGTATTTTAAAGAAACATTACTTTCGACGGAAACACTTTCTGTTTTGTGTTTTAAATGAAATTAAAATTTTATGATTGTCTTACTTTCATCTGAAATTTTATATCAATAACAGATGTTATGCCAAAGAGTAAGTAATTTATCTGCTCAGTAGTATAAAATATCCAATTCACTTTTATAACCTAATCTTTTTTTAACCGACTTCAAAAAAGGAGGAGGTTATATGTTCGACTGTATGTATTTTTTTTTTTTTTTTTTTTTTTTTTTTTATGTATGTCCGTCGATTTCTCCGTCAATTGTGGACCGATTTAAATAATTCTTTTTTTATTTGAAAGTGCATAGTTCCGAGGTGGTCCCATTGTCACCATGTCAGGATCTGATGATGGGATCCCGGAAAAATCAAGGGAAAACCTCAAATTTTATAGGCTGCGCCTACGCGTTACTTGTTTTTTCTGAAGCCATTCAAGTTTTTGCGTCCGATAGACATAATTTTATGTTGATGAGCTGATGATGGAAGGTACAACTCCTTAACGGTTAGGAGTTAGGGGATAATTCTTTCAGTATTGTAGGAATATGTGGACCATTAGTTGTATTTCATGTACTTTTGCAGCTAAGGTGATGATGGAAAGTACAACTCCTTAACGGTTAGGAGTTAGGGGATAATTCTTTCAGTGTTGTAGGAATATGTGGAACGTTAGTTGTATTTCATGTACTTTTGCAGCTAAGCTGATGATTACCCGGGGATGGGCTGGTCACTAGCCAATAAGGTTAGCACCGGCTCGTCCTAATCGGGTGTGAAGGAGAAACCGGGGGAGTGTAGTGGGTAGCGGACGCTTCGGTCTCGAGTCCCACACACGGCCGCGGGTCTAGCTAGCCTGCGGTTATGGTGCATAAACGCATTCTCCTCCTACCCATGGTGCTGAACACTTAATGAATACCTAATATTAATAACAAATAATACAATAATTCTACTCGTATTTTCGCTATCATTATTATGAAAGAGTTTTACTCACTACCTACGTGTTATTCACACTAAAAATAGAAAAATAAACAAACTTTTTTAAAAAAAAATTAAACCGACTTCAAAAAAAAAGAAACAAAAAAACTACCTAAAAAACTGAAAAGCAAAAAATAATTTTAATAAGACATTCATCAAATGCGCTTATTGTCTAAGCCTATTAATTAAATTGTATTTTACGTGCTAGGTAGGTACCTACTAATCTGTTTGAAGTCGGTGCCAAGCCAAAGGTAATAAAAAATGATATATAATAATAATATTATGTATTATAAAGGGTTACTTATTAATCCGCGGACGTAGGTACGTAATCTGGGTACCTACTATTTGGCTTGGCACCGACTTCAAACAGATTAGTAGGTACCTACCTAGCACGTAAAATACAATTTAATTAATAGGCTTAGACAATAAGCGCATTTGATGAATGTCTTATTAAAATTATTTTTTGCTTTTCAGTTTTTTAGGTAGTTTTTTTGTTTCTTTTTTTTTGAAGTCGGTTTAATCTCTATAATAAATCAGAAATATACCAACTAGAATAAATATTCAAGGATCGAAAATTTGCGTTTGAATTCCAACAAAAATGTTAATAATGGTATACAAATTCGAATGCACCATGAACATTTTTTGTAACTAAAGCGTGACCTCTACTTCTACCAACCTTTCCAACTCATGTTCTCTGTTAGTATGTAAGTACCTTAACCCTTTTTTTATATATTAGAGAAAGTCAAATGAGTAAGTGGGTCACCTAATCACCTGCAGCAATACTACATGCGTTGCCTTTGAGTTAAGAATAAACTTGTTTTTGAAGGAATGCAATATTGCAAAATGATTCGCTTTTTCAATCGAAAATTATCATTTGACTGTCTCGATGCAACGACTTCATTAGCTCCACGATCGTGTGCAATGTCTATCACTTAGCGTCCGTCTGTATTGTTTATTAATGAAACCTCTACAGTGATCTATTGTTCGTGCAATCACGCTGTAAAGTAGGAAGTTTCTAATGCATAATAGTTTTTTTTAACTGTTCCAAGTACACTGTAAGTGGGCTAATCAACTTCTGCTATTGTAATCAAGGTAGCATACGGTTACCGATTGATTACTTAAGCGTATTGATCATTAACATTAACGCATTTTTTTGTTTTAAGGTCATTCGCCTTCGTCGGTATTGTTGAGAATATTTCTTTAATTATGTTTTGCAATAACTGGCTGTAGGGATCATTTAGTTTAATTGCATTTTCGTTACATTTGGATCTGTATAATATGCAGTCAATTAAGTTATGCAGGTACCTTGGCCGTCACTATACATTATATATTTAAACAATTAAGGGATAAAAGGTCCTCATTAATATCAATGCCAATTATAAAGAGTCGATTATGAACAATAAAAATCGAAAAAAAATATTTTTATTGACAGTTTACATTACGAAATTGATTGTACGCCATAAATACTATAACTTTATGATCTGGTTATAACCTGAATGCGTATTGTGTAAACGTTATATCTTAAACTTCACACAAATGATCGTAGTAAGTTGTTAGCAGCCAATAGATTGGCAGTTAAACGCACGTGTATATGTTTACTATTTGTGCCACATTCCGATATAACTGTGAATCACTTGTGGAGTGGAGTCTATTTTGTCAAACGATAACAGTGACATACTAATCAGTAAATAACTACCAAACTGTGAATAGCTATTGTACGCAGTATGACATTTCGGCGATCGATAAAATGTGTCAGGCCTAGAATCTTCTTCAATAAAAAGGAAATGGTAGGTATATTTTTGTCGTAAAGTGGGTCAAACTTCTCAACTATTATTTTTATTTTCGACTGTACACATGTGCATACAACTATGTACCTGAATCCATTTATAGACTAGAATAGGAAAGTAGTTAGTCCTTACGACAAAACTACACTTACAACTTTCATATAATCCAACCACTTCTATAGTATTTGCTGGGTGATATTAGCTACTACTACTCTTTCTATCACGAAATCATGTTAATTGAAAATGTTCATTTTTGGATTACTAATATCATTTATTAGTTACTATAATACTCTTTCTATCATTTAAGACCTGTCTTTATTACTAAGTGGGTTAATTAGAAAACATGTCGCGTCAAGTTAACATTTTCTTTGAACCTTTCAACATTTACGAGGGGATATTACCCCATTAGTTAGGAAGGGAAATGCCAAATAGTCAGTTAGAATAGCATTTTAATTACTAAAAGCAGTAGTTGTAGCTGTTGTGGGTTAATACAACGAGGTTATTATTAGTCGGGGGTCTATAAGACCACAAATGGTTTAGATTATAATAACCCTACATTTCTATGCAATATTTACAATTTAACCCTAGGTACGTTAGAATTTAAAGAGCAGAGCAACGGTAATTTTAATTCGGAATGTTTTGCCTTGCGGCCTTGTTTCCAGTGGAGTTTTTTTTAAATCAATAACGGGGGATTTCTATACTTATAAAATAAGAGCTAAGTTATATGATCATAATATTTATAAAATCAAACACAGACAATATTAATTTAGTAATAATTATTATGCTTTAACATTCAACTCGAAAAAGAATATTTTTTGATATAACAAAACAAACACGTCATATTTATTCATTTCTACAGTTAACAATTTAACAGTAAGCATAGAAAGATCAAAACAACGGTTTTTTTTTTCTTTATATGGTTATGCACTGTAGGGTGAATATTAGATTAAGTCCATCATCGGAATTTTTATAAAAAGTCAACCATTTTTTACAAAGAAAAAACTTCTTTTTTGGTATGATACCTACTTACATTTATGTGCGCCAATAGAAGTTATGAGGTGAATCGGGAATGGCAACATTATGTCGATAGCACCTGCTTCACGTAATTGGGCAACATGCCCTAAACTCAAAATAATTGGGTGCCTTCACCTGCTACGGCGGTTGACGTACATTTTGTGTTTTAGATTTGGATGATATTTTATTCAATATTATGTTGCGTCCATAGTAATTTATGTTATAATCTGTGCTGAGCTTGAACGTAGATTGACATGATTCACTGATGATAGAAAGAAAGCTACGATATTATATTATTAGAAAATCCACAAATTGGTGTATTTTGAGATTCTAAGAAAGTTCATGATGACATTTTTAAAAATGTAATATTATCATTGGATCAATAATATTTTTTGTTATGCTAATAATTTTTGTCTTAAACAGAATATTGAAAGTTCAAATTAAAAAAAACTGAATTGGTTTTGTGAAGATAAAGAACTCACCGCTAGTAATCACTGATGTAGATTAAATTGTAGAGTATTCATTAAAAAAAGACCGATTAATAGTTCTTATTTATGTTGTAGACGAAATGATCAACATTAAACCTCATTGGCGTGCTATTAGAAAGGTATAATGCTTGCAGTAGATTAAGGTAGACTGACAACAAGAAGCTACACTAAACCATATCAGTCATTAAAAGAAAATATATCACAAACGAACAATATTTAGTAAAACTACATTTACAATATAACGCGAATTTGTCAACATTTTTGGTGAAAACAAACGATTTGATATGTCCATGACACGCTATTCTGCAAGCATGCGAATTCCAGCTTTTGCGCAATTCCCATTGCCAAGTTCAGTGTAATTTAGTATAGGGTGTTTGTCACGCGATTTTTACTGTTTGGCACCAAATGCGAATGTTCGCTTTCTGCAAGCATTTTCATTTCACTTTTCAATTACTGTTCTGGAGACAATATGTTTTTCTTTCGGTTGGTTTTCTTCTCTTGACCTTTCTATTTGATTAGCACACTCTTTCATCGATTTATTGTTAAGTTTTGGTTGCTTTTCAGAATTACTTTTACAAATACACTATTCCTATATTGTATGACATTTGCTGTGGATATCTAGATGTAAAAAAGCTTTTATAATATTCGTATCAGTCGGTCGGGTCGGGGTAGCCTAAGCAATATATGATTTAAAAGTTTTTAATGATTTCAATGATTCCTGTCATTTTAGACAAATGATGCTACCATCAAAAACCTCATCGGGTGAAGTCTCCGTTGCTGTGGTTTACATACATAATTTTACATACGTTAATAATATGTGCCAGTTTGTTTTGACGTATGATTTAATATTTAAATAACCTTTTCCTTTCATTGAGAACAAACTCCAAACAATATTTATCTACGCATTCAGGCAATAAAGCCGTCTAAGTAAAGTTATATCGAGACCCTCTTTTTCTGAAAAGGATCTTTGAGAAATCTCGTATGTAAATAGCGGATAGGACAGAAACGTCGGCAAATATGCCACAGACGGCGGATATTGGAGGAAAAAGGCTCTTGGAAATAAAGAAATTCTAGTTGGAAGCACTGTGCCTTGTGAATGACACGGGTGTTTTAGACGAAGTTTGCTTTGAATTTGATCGAGGATCTGGTTTACTTGCGGCAAATGTGACTGATTTTTGAATACTTATTTTTTAAATTGTGTGACACAGAGGCAGGGACGGACATACAGCTTGTTGTAGTTTAGGTGGTGAATAGGTACTCGTCTGCAAAACTTATTGGTTTACGTTTGGCATGGGGGCTACTATTTCAAATTAAATTCTCAAAAATCAAAGCAGAATAGCAGTTTTGATATTAAAGTGTTTCTCAATTCAATAGGCCACAGTTGCACCTTCTTTTAAAAAAGGCAACTTGCTTTTCCGTCAACTGATGAAGAGATTATTTAGAAGAAGCTACCGCCTATATTTACTGTTACGAGTATATTATCAATTCCAAAACCTATTTGAAACAACAGCAAATGTTAACATATCACACAAAATCCTTTAAACCTACCCTTAACAGCATCCACATAATAACAGTACTTTTATAAACGAGAGCCATGCATTTACCGATTAACCGTTGCATTGCCCACTGGTCCAATGGACCTTATTGCGAAACAGTCGTGACTGTCGGTACAATCGACCGCTTATATAGCGAGATGTTTAGATCTTTCCGTCGATGACACGGCTCATTTTAACCGTCGACAGGTTTGGTATTTTAACCTGTTTTTTCACTTTCGTGAGCAGTTTTTGGCGGTTATGCTAATTGACCTATTGAGAGGTGGTGTGTAATCACTGTATGGTAATATCGGTTATGCAAACTTGTTATGACTTAAAATAAACGATTGTTTTGTTTTGGCGAGAATATGGTGGTCATTGACCTCGGTTAGATATGTAGGTATCGTAACGATCAAACATCATTACGATACCTACTTAAACATACGTTGGTTTTGAAAAGATGACAATACTCGTATTAATGTTAACTGATTACCTGACTTACTGACGACTCGAAACAGTTGCGTTCATTCTTAACTCTGTCTCAATGTCTATACTTTAATACTAACATATGTGTAGATTTTGTTTCAGGTGTTAATTTAAATTTATTTAGTATTTATGAAATTTAATGTCAAATTTCGACTTCGCATAAAAACTATTTTTCATACCTTTACATTTCCACGTGTCTGTCTTTAATAAAATCAATACTAACTTCTCAATCACCTTCATTACAGATGATATAACAGATGTAAAACATAAACAGCGTAATGTTTATAAACATCTCGCACGTGACATACAACCGGACAAACTTTCAACTGATACTGCATTTAACAATGGAGCACGTACGATTCGATAACCTGCTGCTATCAGGGTTCATGACACAGATGCACTGATTGACCTAGAGAGAGAGAAGTTATTATACATACATAGTTGGAAAGGGGGGTGTTTTTTCATCTAAATCGACTTTAATAAATATAGAAATTAATTTGAAAGGCTTTTTAAAGACATTTTTTTTTATCATAAAAACCATTACCTTTGGTTACATCGATACGTTGACTAGGTTGACGTCAATTGTGAATTATTATGACACCATTATGAGCCACAAAATATAACACTCAAATAATGGTTCTGTATACTCGTACAGACAACGATACACAAACGTTTGTCCTTGATGTTACTTGACCCTTGGCACATAGCGCATTGTTGGAACCATACTTGTATCCACACGCAAGTTTTATCAACCAATCGAGTTTCAAAACCGTGTAGCATTTCGAAGCCAAATGCAAATATAACAAAAAGTTCAAAGTAACCCTTACCTCAAAGTATTGTTTACCGGCAAACCTTTATCAATAAAGGGAAATATTGAACACGACTCGGAAGTCAACACTATACTGCTTCTGCCTTCCTGACTCGTCTTCTGAATACATATTAGCATTTTTGTACCCAGTTCCTTACTCGACTGCAAAGGGCTGTGTTTAATATTCTAAACAAAAAGCTTGTGTTCCAAACTTAAACGGTATTCAACCTTTTCTGTAAGGGACTGTTTGTAGGTATTTATTTGCTGATTTATTTTGGATACGTGATGTCGTATTTCACATTCATTTGTTTACGTGGCACTTTTTACTGATATAGACTCTTCTGTATAATTTCAAGATAAACGATTAATCGCTAAAATCTGCGGCTATTTATGTAAACTCATCATTCCCTCACATTATTATCGTACATAGATTTTAAAAACAAGACTGCTTCTTATGGACCATTGGTCCAATCGTCCTACTTATCCAAATACGGGTTAGTAATCATAAGTTCCAACTACTTTTGGCATCTCTGAAACGTTACCTGACCTTTAAATCCGAAAACTATCATGCTTTGGTATTTGAATTAGTAGGATAACGTGGCAGTTGTACAAGTTAAAGACGTTATCAGTAACAAAACTGCTCTTACGAATAATTATCTATTCATTAGGAGTTTTTCGTGTCAATATGCTAAATATTAAGTACGAGGTAGGTTTAACTATAAAAAATGCAAAAAAGAAACATTATCCTTAAAATTCAAAATTAATAAAGAACCAGATGAAACCCTTCTTGATTTGATTTACCACAAAATGTTGATCAATGTCAAAGATGTTTAACGTAATAATTATAAAAAAAATATAATATACCAAAAATACTTGTTGTTGCCATTAGTTTTCACGTGTTAGTTGTATAAAAATCTTATCATAATCATTAATACGACCCAAAAAAATCTTTCCCTGCTATCAAATCTGAATATTTTAAACAGAAAAACATTTTTAAAAATTCAATCACCATAAAATAAATTGTACTGTGCAAAAACTGATAATCTTGATCTGAAGCGTTGTATTACGCATACTAAAAACGGTTTGTGGTCCAAAGTTTTTTTGATGGCACTAAATTAGTACAGGAAATAAGACCTTACGGCATTGACATAAAACATCGTTAAACTATTTGTGGTGTACCTCAAGGTCGGGACCCGGCAACGTTTTTATAACACCACTATCAGAATAACATAATTTTTTGTTCAGATTTTTTAAGTCCACACGTGCGTAAGTTTGTAGGGCACTGGTGCAACTTTAGACTTTAAAATCTTATAAATAAGTGTCATTTCCTTAAAAATAGATTGTATGGATGATAGTAATGTGGATCAAAATGTTTTGGCATTACAACTAGCTATTTTTCAAATAAGGGATACAACTCCTTTTTGATTTGATTGTGAACGTTGCTTATTTCCGTTTTAAAGAAGAATTAATATAAATGACGTCTTACCGTTATAATAATAAAAGGATTATTCTACCTGTTGGCAGTGTCAACCCACATTTTATAAGTTACATTTCTTTGTGACAACACCATCTGAAATGACATACATTTATTATAACGAGGCTGTTAGACAACAATGATGCTGTCTTTTTTTTTTAAATTATATTATTGACAGATTCTTAGAAGATTCAGGCGACTGGGACCATATGAGAGGATTCAGGCGACTGGGACCATATGAAACTGGGACCGCGGTCCCAGTTACCCGTTAACATTTTTGAATCGGTCGACTGGGACCATACCTTTGTTTTATTTATGACACCTTTTCTGCTAACTGTACTAAATCTTGTATTTCAACAATGGATTTGTGGTTAAAAATTACGGGTGGTCCCACTCGCCTGACGAAATAAATAAATAAAAACTAATCAGGCAACTGGGACCGCGGTCCCAGTTATGTAGTGGTCCCAGTCGCCTGAATCCTCGATTGAGGATTCAGGCGACTGGGACCATATGAAACTGGGACCGCGGTCCCAGTTACCCGTTAACATTTTTGAATCGGTCGACTGGGACCATACCTTTGTTTTATTTATGACACCTTTTCTGCTAACTGTACTAAATCTTGTATTTCAACAATGGATTTGTGGTTAAAAATTACGGGTGGTCCCACTCGCCTGACGAAATAAATAAATAAAAACTAATCAGGCAACTGGGACCGCGGTCCCAGTTATGTAGTGGTCCCAGTCGCCTGAATCCTCGATTCTTACTTATCTGATTATCAGGTCCATCAGGTAGGCTGCGTGCCTGTCTGTCAATCCAACTAAAGTATCATAAAAAAACTCTTTCTTAATGAAATTTGTTTGATGCTTTCAACAAAAACGATATCCCTTAATGAACTCCCTTCACCAAGACGGTATCAAAAAACTATGAACAACTTTTTGTGGTTCACTTAACTAAACTACAAGGTATTATTAACCCTAATATCTAATCGATCGACCGACTTCTGTATTATGATCGGTTTCGAAAGACAGATTAGATTGTAAATTAGATAATGTGTGTTATTAAAGTTAGAAGACTAGGTAAAATTGTTTATCACCTGTTCCTTTAAGTGTTGCTAATACGAGTGATATCATTAAATACAATCCTATTGAGAACATTTCAAGGTCTATTTTGTAATGATATTAAAACGCTGATTTTGAGCAATTATGTTTGAGCAAGAATATTATCCTATTATAGTTTTGCGTCGTTAATCATCACTCGAACGAGTAATTCAATATAGTTAAGCTAATTAGGATCATACGAAATCTAATCTTTCAAATATCTTCAATAATATTATGATTACAGGAGTTCAACATTAACTGCTCAAATTTTATGATTTTTGCAAAAACATTATTTCCTCCTTAATCTCTAATTTTATTTTATTTTTACTTTACTTGGATTTTACAATACAACTCGAAATACTATCAAATCTACTAGATTGTAGAATGTAATAACCCGAACCAAATATTCAAATCGGCATACCAATACCGTCTAGCAAGGAACAACCTCGGGTGAACCGTGCGGCATTACATTACGATGCACCTCAGGTAGAACAAACAGACAAGTTGACACAAGCAAACGATGCGGGTTGCGGACCTGCTACCATATCAACCACTTGATGTGAATTGCAACTAACGATGAAGTGCTACCTGAGATGAAATGAAAGATTCGATGATAATAAAGTTTTGAAGGAAGAATTGATAGCTTTTTTGTTTAGTATAAACATCTGGCAAGATGATTTGCTGAAGTTTGAAAGAGCTATATTTATAAAAGGCACACTGTTGAGTCTCTTGCGACACTTCTTCTCAACAGGCCATCATTGACGTCGAAGTGCTGGTAGGAAAAAAAATAACGTGCAAAAGTATTGTTAAAAAATCTATTTGCAGAATAAATTATTTCATTTTATTTCAGCTCTAAATAAATAACACTGCCGTGAAGAATGCAGTAGAAGTTGATATAGAAAGGAATGTTTACCAGAGAATCTGCGTGGTTTACTATATAACTTTGTTGAGTATCCATGATAGTTAAAATAAAAAGAAAAGAGTACAAATAAATTTTATACAAGAATGCTCTTACATAATTCAACAAAGTCTTAATGTCTAATGTAATACAAACTAAGTGTAAAAGTCACACCTACATCCAAACTTTGTAAGGTAATCCTTTAGCATGACCCACCCATGATTCGGAACTACAAACATACGAAACCGAGACAAGTCTGCGGCATGAATACTGATGCATAGTTTAATCTTGGAACACGTGTGCTGGGAAATTTGCATATTGTCCAAAGGAAACCATTAATCAACGGAGGAAGGGACGTTGAGATCTTACGTAATGTTAAAGCAGCAGTAAGATCCGTATGTGAGTGGTTAATGTAGTACCTACTTCTGCGAGAATGTTACTCTGGGGAGGTAATCATCTTTGAAAGCATTAATCATTTCAAATTGCTTATCTTCGTCTTGTAGATTTTGTGAATTTATGATATCCTCAGGTTTCTAAATTAAATTCCAACCCAAAGTTAACCAAAGTACATAATATTATAACCTAGTTTTTCAAAATGTTGGGACAACAAAGTGAGTGTACCTATTTCACAATGAACTGACTTTAACAAGAGAGGCTTTTGCCCTTCAGCGACCTGTTCCGAAGCAATAAATTATTACTTACTTGAGGAGTGAAAGGGTTATCTTTCATTGTTGTACCTACTTTATACATAATAACATGATAACTTTTATTGTTTTTATCGCTTTGTTAGGTGAGAGTAATACCCTTTCTACAAGACAGATAACTAGTTGAAGAATCCATAATTTCTTTGTAATTAAAAAACAATTTTTAACCGACTTCAAAAAAGGAGGAGGTTATATGTTCGACTGTATGTATTTTTTTTTTTTTTTTTTTTTTTTTTTTTTTTTTTTATGTATGTCCGTCGATTTCTCCGTCAATTGTGGACCGATTTAAATAATTCTTTTTTTATTTGAAAGTGCATAGTTCAGAGGTGGTCCCATTGTCACCATGTCAGGATCTGATGATGGGATCCCGGAAAAATCAAGGGAAAACCTCAAATTTTATAGGCTGCGCCTACGCGTTACTT
The DNA here is from genome assembly GCA_949319885.1 of Mecyna flavalis. Classification (NCBI taxonomy): domain Eukaryota; kingdom Metazoa; phylum Arthropoda; class Insecta; order Lepidoptera; family Crambidae; genus Mecyna; species Mecyna flavalis. The sequence continues at coordinate 2,450,530 of OX439407.1, read as the reverse complement.
GTTTTTTCTGAAGCCATTCAAGTTTTTGCGTCCGATAGACATCATTTTATGTTGATGAGCTGATGATGGAAGGTACAACTCCTTAACGGTTAGGAGTTAGGGGATAATTCTTTCAGTATTGTAGGAATATGTGGACCGTTAGTTGTATTTTATGTACTTTTGCAGCTAAGGTGATGATGGAAAGTACAACTCCTTAACGGTTAGGAGTTAGGGGATAATTCTTTCAGTGTTGTAGGAATATGTGGAACGTTAGTTGTATTTGTTTTGTAGCGCGGCTGTCATCTTACTGGTATCGGTATCCGCAGAATACCAGCGACCGTCACGCGCACCTGCCGTTGCGGTCATATGCTGAGCGGAGACCATTTTGGCTCCAAAATTTTAGTTAATAAGTAATTTATGTTAAATATTGTTATTATTTTAAGTTCATTTTGTTATATTTTATCTTGTAGTTTAAGTTCATTTTATATAATAATGTGTTGTACATAATTTTTGGTGCCAAATAAACGTTTTTCTATTTCTATTTCTATTTCTATTTCTATTTCTATTTCTATTTCTATTTCATGTACTTTTGCAGCTAAGCTGATGATTACCCGGGGATGGGCTGGTCACTAGCCAATAAGGTTAGCACCGGCTTGTCCTAATCGGGTGTGAAGGAGAAACCGGGGGAGTGTAGTGGGTAGCGGACGCTTCGGTCTCGAGTCCCACACACGGCCGCGGGTCTAGCTAGCCTGCGGTTATGGTGCATAAACGCATTCTCCTCCTACCCATGGTGCTGAACACTTAATGAATACCTAATATTATTATCCAATAATACAATTCTACTCGTATTTTCGCTATCATTATTATGAAAGAGTTTTACTCACTACCTGCGTGTTATTCACACTAAAAATAGAAAAATAAACAAACTTTTTTTTAAAAAAATTAAACCGACTTCAAAAAAAAAGAAACAAAAAAACTACCTAAAAAACTGAAAAGCAAAAAAAAATTTTAATAAGACATTCATCAAATGCGCTTATTGTCTAAGCCTATTAATTAAATTGTATTTTACGTGCTAGGTAGGTACCTACTAATCTGTTTGAAGTCGGTGCCAAGCCAAAGGTAATCAAAAATGATATATAAAATAATGTATTATAAAGGGTTACTTATTAATCCGCGGACGTAGGTACGTAATCTGGGTACCTACTATTTGGCTTGGCACCGACTTCAAACAGATTAGTAGGTACCTACCTAGCACGTAAAATACAATTTAATTAATAGGCTTAGACAATAAGCGCATTTGATGAATGTCTTATTAAAATTTTTTTTTGCTTTTCAGTTTTTTAGGTAGTTTTTTTGTTTCTTTTTTTTTGAAGTCGGTTTAATTTTTTTTAAAAAAAGTTTTACTCAAGTGAATAATTTACAATAATTGTGTAATTTAATTAGTACACTAATTTCATTGATTCAACATTGTATTTAATGATAGAAAAAGGCCACATCAAAATGAAAAAAATTTACTACTATCACAGCAAACATGTAGTACGATTGCTTTATAAGACATACTTAAATATTTTTATTTAAGCACTACATGAACAATGTTAGTTGGTCCCAGACTGAAGTTAAATTATAATTGTTTCGTCGAAACAGTCAGGGAACCCTTCCCCACAAGGTTATGGTTGGTGACACATTTGGGTAACCGGTAGTATTTTGTGTAGATTTTGCTGATAAATTGCGCAAATGAAGAGTATGCGGGTGACGGTTGCTAGTCGCTTAAGACATATGATGCACTGGTAATGTACGTGATAGCAGATTAAAAACAATTGTTAAGAGATCTGGAAGTAAATTTAAATAACGTAAATTAAAAAGTGTTGTTTAGACTCTCCTTTTAGAATAAAAAGTTCGTAAAACTTTAAAGAGGCGAATATAAGTAATGTCATTGAAATAAAATAAGGTTCAGGGCTCATCAAAAGCTTAAGTCACTTAAAATGTATCGATGTAAGTTCTGATAAAGATACACTATATTACAAATATTATCTCTTACGTTTTAAACGCTGCAAAATTTATTATGTACTATAACTTGTGTTCCTACATTTTTAAAAGCAAAAACACGTAAAAAAAAGCAATAACGATACACTTAACAATTTGGTCCTGTTATACAGAAACGTTTCAAATTCCACCGGCAATGTCCTGACGAGACAAGGCAATAAACAACGGCATGGCGAACAGCAAAGGACAGTACTCTCGATACAACGGAAACCGTATAAGGATAATTGAATTCAGCAGACATTCCGAGAATTCGGCCACATTAGCCGACGGTGCCTATGAAGTCCGCTACTCGCAATATAAGGAGCCTTGGAACAATAGACCGTTGTCTTTCCGGACCCCGACGTATGAATGTTCCTCATGCACGGAGGTAATTAAAAAGCCATGAAGAGACGGGAACGGTTAGAGAATCGTAATTAGTGCACCTATTGGATGATTTGAATTTCGCAAATGGAATAATACGTGCCAAGTGTTGCAGATAAAATTTTATGCATACTAAAAATGGATTGAATTCCTTATTTGTTGATAAAAGAGGAATATAAAAGAAACCGATATTTATAAGCCTACAAAGGTACAGCTATACAATACTACTTCATAAAAAAGTTAGTCACACAATTTAATAACAATTTCTGAAATTCCTATTTTAGCAGACGCTTACTTACATTATTAAATAAACCTAAACAGTACCATATTTAACGTTCTAGATTCAGTAGCTGCATTGCGTTGAGACATTCGACATACGAAATACATTTAGATAATATTTATTACCTAGACTTGATGACTCATAGTTGCAAACAGTCATGGTCTCAAATATTTCAATGAGAGTATTATGTTAAGTACCATTTATTTGAAGACTAAAATCAATTTGTAGCATGTGACACAAAATAAAAACAGGCAGTCAGACAATCAAACAATATTCTAGCATTTCATTAGATTTGGTTGACCAAATTGTATTAATTATGTGACCTAAAAAACAACTAACACATCTCCATATAATGGAGGTAATTTTATGCTAATTGTACAACGTAAATTAAATTCTCAATCAGAAAAAATACTAGTAACGATCTACCAGAACATACTTTTCCTTTTCAAAATACCGTTGCCCAGATCAGCGGTACATCATAATAACCCCAAACCCATCTCAAATGCACAGACATGTTTGATAAAATAAGTGAAATAATTGCGTATTCGGCGGAGACACGATCGCCTAGTCATGGCATTTCGTAACCACGACCACATTCCATGGTCGGTTCGGTGCAACGCCCGCCGGCCTGCGTTGGATACTGATGATACCAGTCACCAGACTGGCTAATCTATTCCCGATTCTGGAATTGACAATGGGTGTTTGTTTAAATAACATGTTCAAGAGACTACATTACAAATCTCTTAGATTGTCTCAATTAGTGCGTTTTGGGAAAATGAAAACGCTCGTTTTGTTTTTAGATGGTATTTACGTGATAACTTATTAGTTCCTAACAAATAACAATGAAACTGATACTATAAAGGTTAACTTTTTTTGTACACAGGACCAGAAAATTCTGTAAACTGACTTCGATTGTAGTAGTAATCGAAACTTTAGATTATAAAATACATATTTTTATAAAGCACGAATTACAAACTTATATCTTATACCTGCCTCTTACGTTATAACATCTAATGGACATTCCATTTCAAACTTACCCTTATTTTAAATGGTTCTATTACTGTTGTTGTTTTAGTAGGGCTGCATCGTTAAAAGTAACGATGTATTTAAGCGTTCCAAGAGCTATTTTGTTTGTAAGCATTCAAGAGCTAGAATGGTCTAAGTTATAAAAGTTTTTAAACATCATCCAGTAGAGAGATGTACTTAACATTGAAACGCTGTAAATGATAATGTCTACATGTGGAATTTGAAAATATAAGTGCTACTACTGTGATCAACGTGATCAACTGTGTGTGATGCATGCAACAAAAATTCGCTTAGCATTTGTCTGGTTGTCTAAAATCATGGCAAGGCAACTCAATAAGTATTTAAAATGACTCACTTCCTATAAATTTTAAAATCATTTAAGATTGATCAAAGATAGCAAAACGAATATTTCAATAAATTTCTGTTCTGTAACAATATTCAAACAGCAGAAAGAAAACCAGTGTTTCAATCGCAAAAAAAGAAGCTAAATTTAAAACTTGCTGATAAAATTAACGACAGCGAAGCTCCTATCAATTTCCGCGACTCCGGCTTAAATCGCTCGGAAAGAGAACAAGTTGGGGACTAAACGACTTGCGAGAAAAAAATCATCAATCAATAACACTTGAGCCTAAAGGGCGCAACTGTAAAGTCTTATCTTTTCCCTACTTTAGCGCCAAAGAGTGATGGAAGCGATTCATCATGCTCCCGCTACTGACCTACTTGGGGGCGGAGGTTTTCAAAAGTCTATCGGTTAGTTTGGACGACCCCTGGATATCAATCGGTATCGTGCAGGGTCGCATATTTATGTCTCTATTTGATGTATTACTATTACTTTCGAGTTGTTTTTCTTTTTGTGCATATTTATTTTCTTTGTTGCTGTCGTTACTTACAAAGCTTTTTACATTATCTGTTTTTGCTCCTTTAGCAAAAGTGGATTACTCTCACTACTAATGTCAAAATATTTAAAATTTATACTTTCGATCGAAATCTTTGAATTATTAGGATATAAAATTTTGGCCACCCTAAATAGTTCTTGAATTAGTTAATAAAACAATATATTGGGCAAAATAATAGCGATCGTGTTTCACAAAAGAAGTAAGATGCGCTCAATTTATTAATGGCATACAGATGAGGCACCTTACAAGGGCAATTTTGCCCAACGTGGAGAAAAAAATATCCTTCATCGCGAGCGAGCTTCATTCTGTTGAAAAAAAAAAAAACAAACAAAATGTGCTATTAGAATGTGTCAAAGCTGTCGACAAAAGATTTTTTTGCACCCTCCCTTTACCTAACTCTTTTTGCGTCACTTTTTTCCCTGATTAATGATTCTTCAAACGACCCATGAAACGCGTCGTGCTCTTTGTATTATTCTTGTGAATTCACACTCCGTTGATTAGTTAATTTTTCATCGCCTATAACGAAATGAAAGTTGCTATTAGTAAGAGTGATGTTAACACTTTGCATTCACCTATGTGGAGTAATATTGTACGCGTAAGTGCTAATTATTCACTGTGAGAGTAAAAAGTGCCATAAATTCCCGTGAATGATTTCAAAGTAATAGCAGTGGTTACACAATAGGTTAATTATTTAGTATGTCTATGAGAACTGAATCTGGGAACATCCCAGCATTTCATATCAACTTCAGTTTCATAGTTTTAGATATAAAGACCTTTCTCTTGATAATTACAATTTATTAAGCTTTTACATTATTCGACATTAAACATTGCAAGCGCGGTAAAATCTATCTGTCAATCTCTCCGGCTAGTGCGGGGCACCGTACGCGGTGACCATAGTGATGTGTTAATCGAGTAAACCAATTATTCGCCTAACAATAGTAATCACTGAAACCAAACATAATTTCAATAAGAGTCATTATTTATACAAAGATAGAGTGTTAAGAAAATCTAAAACAGACCTAAAAACATAAATTTAATTTAATGATCCTAATTTTTCAAACAGTACTCGACTTTTGTTACGTAAATATAACACCAAAAACATAATACATATTCATACATTATATTACAATGTATCAATTCACTAGCTATTACTACTTCTTTTTTACAAGTATAAGACAGCAAAGTAAGCAAAATATGGTCCATCAATCTTATGTCACTTAGTACAATCACAAGTTACAATTGCTTAAGGCATAAAATATTTATGTTTCGTTAGTGGAAAGCATCAACAAAATACTAAGTTTTTTCTGTGATGTTAAGTGCACCATAATTTTGATAGGCTTTCAAATTACACAGTCTAAAGCTTTAAGATGGACATAACAGTTATTTATTATCAATAGCCCGACTAGAAACATTAACTATTCTTGGGTACATGTGAATCAAGTCTGCCTACATACGGCTGAGTGGTTGGGCAAAATGGGCAAATGAGTCGATACGTGGGTTTGTTAATGAGATAAAGGCATTAAGCGAAGGCCAATCGGTTTACTTTCAATGCTACGAGCACAAAAAGCTGTAAATGCTTATTGGCTAATGTTATTGTTTGTGATCGCATATAATGTATTGTGAACACATTTTGGCTGATTGATTGGTGAAAATTACACACAGCAAATATAATAGTATATCCGCTGTGTGTAATTTTACAGAATCGATTATAGAATCGACAAAGAAAAATGTTTAAAAAATACATTTGCTAAGAAGTATTGAGCATTAATTAATTGACTAATGGCCTGTTTTCGTAGCTAAGGATAGCTCCTACTATTATTAAAAACTTTCAAGTGTATTACTCAGAATATGATAATTACTTTTTTGAATGGTGTATGATACAGTCAGTATAAATAATGATAATAAATATACCTCCTATCCAACTTGAAATTAAAGACCCCATAATATACAGCAGTCTCTTCCCCTTTAGTTTCTGTTATCTGTGCTCTTCCCACTTTGCACTGGTTAGGTGCCAAGTAAGCAAAATGGTAACAGTACATCCCATAACAGTAGATCTTCTACTATTTAGTCTATAAATACTAGAGCGGATAGGCTAATAGTGCAACAAATAGTTTGCTTTTAAGGTGTGTTCCTGCACGTGTTACCAGAGCTCATCGGACAGCGGAACCGTTGCGAAATGTCGGACCACGTGCGAAATGGATGCCGGTTGCACAATACTATAAAGCAGGATTGGATCTAGGTTATAGGGCTTACTAAATATTTACGCCTAGAGAGACTAATTTGAGCGATAGGATTTGATAACTGGTCTGTACTACAATACGAATCTTCCTTACGACTTTTTTTTTGATCTACCAAAGAACAACGAACATAAACAACTATGGGTATATAAAGTTGGTGTCGGTTTCTTCAATGGATTTGACTATTTTAGGTATAAAATGCATGATAAATAAATAGACATGCCATACTTAGCCAAATCTCACCTCACAATACAGATCCAATGCAATCCTCATGCCACAGAAATTTAAAGAGTTGGTCTCGCAATTTACTTGAGATTTGCAGAATTATTTTTTTTAGAAACCATAGAAGTCGAACTCTATTTAAATAGCTGCAATCTTTACGCTATAGAATTGAGAAGATAGAGTAAAATAGTATTTACTCTATTTAACAAATGAAAAGGCCTAAATTTCCCAGTCCAACTCTGGCGAGCAAGTTATCAAAGATTGTTGCCCTCTCTAATGCAGCTCGAATATCTGAACCCGCCGCTCTCTAACGGTATCTCGGAACTAGCCGGCATTGTTTTCGTCAATTAACATCGTGAGCAAAAAATAGTGAGGAATGTACCATGAGTGCAAGTTATTTATCAGCCCATTACGTCATCACGAATTGAGGTTGCAAATCTGACCATGTTCGGAATTGAACAAATGCGAATCTAATGAATACTGCCCGTAATTGCCTCTGCTATAAGTTTATGAGTGCTTCAATTTTAAGGTTAAGTTGTCACAAACTATACGTAATATAGGTACATATGAGCACAATAAAATTTAAAAACAAAGTAGCCTTTTGGAGAGACCTATGTCAAGCAGTAGGCCCTTTAGTGTCCCACGCACCGTCTGTGAAGAAAAGTTACAAAACCGAGTAATATGTAACTTATTTCCTTAATAAAGTACTATAATGCAGATTGATTTTAATGACAAAAAGAACCTAGTCTTTGTTGAGAGTTCGGAAAAAATTGGTACAACACACTTATAAAAACAATCATGGTCAAAGATAAGAACCTGTTAGCGTAACTCTATATTTAGCAAACAGTAGTAAATTATTTAAAATATCTGGTTAAATTGTTGTCGAAGTTTTAACTTAAGTAATATGCTCGAAACAAATGTCAAGTAACTGTTGACACCGCTAGATATTAAACAACATTCACACTCGACGTAATTTAACAAAATATTTGCAGCAATCAAAAACTATGTCATGGTCCAACAATTAGATCCAGACCACTTAAACACTGACTAGAGTTTGTGAGTGCCAATGCCAACCCAAATACGAAATGAGATACAAATGTGACTGCGAGACAAATAAAGTGTGTAATACTCTTTTATTTGGTCTGACAAAATAAACAACCCTTTTTAGTAAAATAAATTATCTTGATAATAGAAGCCTTGAATAAATCAGACATTTCATATTGATCAAAAATTAAGTCGCTTAAACCTTTTCTGTATAAAAGTGATGATGTAAAATATGAAACTATCCAAATCACTAGACTAGATAATAAAGTCATCTAAACAAACCAAATTTGTTGAAAACTGATAAAATTTCTAGATAATAATGGAGTTTTTTTCTGTTTAACTTCTAAGTGGTATGGCAGATTTATCTGGATAATGGTGTGAGTTGCATAATTGCAAATCAATAAGACGATTTGAAAGTGTTGTTAAATTCCGCACCGAAGATACTACAAGTGACGCTAACCAAAGTACAAAACATAAAAGAAATTGCTGTTCCAGCTATAATTTTCGACACAAGGTGTCCCAATTCTTAAGGAAACTTCTTTCAGAATCCAAATAGAGACTAACCATTTTAAGCAGGAAACCACTCATTAGATAACCGAATACATTAGCATAATAATCAGGCAAACAGCTCGCTTCCTCCCACTAAAAGGTGGAAAACACCCGGTGCTGTTATTTCAATGGATTCTTTCCTTCAACGAATGTTCACTTGTAACATAATGAGATTAGACCGAGAAAAACATAGAATGCAATAATGAGTTTCATAAAACCTCTGCGTGCTTTGAATGTTTCTCTAATTTAATTTTACTTTACAAACTACTTTTTTATTGAAGAATTTTAATGATGTTTGTAACGCAGTGTAGTCTTAAGGAATATTATATTTAGGTATTTTCTTACTAGTTGGTAAAAGGATGAAACATTTTTAACGTAAAAAAGTCATAATTTTATTCTTAACTAATCAGTTTAATTTAACTTCTTATAACATGAACAAACTTTAAGTAAAAATGCTTACAAGTAAAGAACGGTTTACTTTTAAAAAATCAGCTCAATTATCCACACAAAATATTAGGTTTTTTGTCATGAAAATATCCCATCTTTAGTATACCGTGATAAAACACACCTATTTGGGTACTTTTTGATTCTTCAGTATAGACGCATCGGTAACATCTGTCTGTAACTATTATATACATAATATGACGAGCCATTTGGTGTAATGGTCGAGAAGTCGGCTATTACTGTCACCAGAGGCCGCGGGTTCGATCCCCGCACGGTAAAAACATTTGTGTGCATGAACACGTCTGTTTGTATCGGTCTGGGTGTTTCTATGTATAATATGTATGTATTTACAAAAAAAAATTAAGTCATGTTTATCCGTTGTCTGGCACCCATAGCACAAGCTTATGCTTAGTTTGGGGCTAGATGGCGCTGTGCGAATAATGTTCAGAGATATTTATTTTATATAATAAATGAAACCTAAAAACCCATTTTCCGAAAATTATTCCATCCTCCATCATTAAAAGAACAAAGCTACGCTCAAATTCGATTCTGCTGCGGATTAAAGCATTCATAATGGAGACAATAAAATATGCGATTAACAATGATGTATTATTAATCCGACATCCGATGAAAAATAGCAAATCCAAAATATGAAAGGGGAAGGCCAATGTCAACGACCTCTCCCTATGGGTACAACAATGGGACTTATAGAAAAAAAGGGGCTAAGGGGCTTATGCCATTACTGGTCTAAATTACCGGTCCAATGGCCATACGAATATTGCTGATTCCATATTAAATACATGTGGCACGCGCGATGTATAACGATCTTGTTAGACCAGTTCTCGCTTTTCGAGGTTCTGTTGATCTGAATTGCTGGTAATATTACTATAAATTTTAGTGGAGTCAAAATTGTTAAATTTGCACCATTAATTTAGTAATAAAATTTTATAAGGTTGGGAATAATCTAATGAGATGTATTCTCAAATGCGAAATTGATCAATTTGAATTCAAATCCAAAGTTAATGAAATTCTAATAAATATACTTTATGCAAATCATCGTCATGATAATTACATGTTTTAACTAATAAATAAAACTAATCGAGTTGCAATATTTTGCAATAACCAAGTTTCATAAAATATAATTTATGTACAAAACAGAAAATATCGCATGACTGAAAGACATTTGTCAATACTGTAATTATTTGTTTTGCAATTGCGTACGCATAGTGGATTCATAAAATATGGACGCTTCCATGAGCTAACAAAATCGTGTCATATGCTTCTTAATTGCATGCCGATTGTAAAATTGAAGAATTCGATAAGTCACAATTTACAAATACCTAAGTATGCAGGATGGACCTTCATTCTTATTAAATTTCAAACACCCTAACAGCAAAGAATAAATCAGGCTCTGAGAATTTACTTATCAAGAAATCGTAGTGAAAAAAAGTTTACGATTTCTTGATGACATACCTACTAAACTCTTAGTATCAAATTTGTATCGTATTAAGTTCAGTATCCAAGGGATCGGTTAACCAGAGGCTGGGGAGCCGGCGATCAATTTCAAGGGCCCCCTCGCCTTATATTCAAATCCCTTCTTTGTCTTTCGCATTTCATACACTGGGTGATTCACAATAAAGTAGGCCCACAATTTGTATAAATTTGCAATTGGATCAATATCTTTTGCATTTTCTTATTATCATTTTGTAATCGTCTTCGAAAAAAATAGTAGTTATTTTATTAAACGGTTTGATACATTTTAAGCATAAGAAAATATAAATATTAAGAAAATAATAAATGAGATAAACATAATTCTAATATACTATCTATATTCAAAATTATCACTGTGTAGTAGAAATTATTAGACACAAATATAACTAATAAAGTCACTATAAATACAAAAGTTATCATAAGAAAGGTTACTACAGTATAGTTTTTAAATAGAAACATAACATACTTGGCTATAATAACATTGCTAATCCTCGAATGTGCAATGCCTAATGCATAAATAAATATTACACGTAGACGCTGATAAGTCTTATCAGTTAACAGCGATAAAGAAACTCTGCTGATTTCATTTAGGTATACAGTCATACAGTAAAGAAAAAAACAACAACAGCAACAAATTAAAAGTAAGTTACAAAACAAATAAATAAAGAACAATTACCTACTACTGGAAACAAAACAGTTGAAAAAGAAAATCACTGAGCAACAAAACACAGTAGCAGGAAAAACAGAACCAAGCACTAAATACAGGAACAACGATTTACCGGAACTTTATGACACTTCACAAATCGACGACAATATCAAATTTTTCGCGTGAAATTTGATATGTGACAACGTAACAACGGAACGGCAATGACGCGGCGCTCGGTCGGCGGGCGGACCGCAACTGCCGGCCCGTACTCGATCAGGCATGCCCGTCCCTCTCTTCTACGCATGCCCGTAATATCCCTTCATCATTTCCACATTCATTCCCTTTTTTCATTACTATACCCTATTTTTCTTGCACAACCGATGATAACAACACCAAATCTATCGATGCAGAACTAAAAGCAGTTGTAAATGAACGAGCTAAGAAAGAGACAGCGAGATGCAAGGTCGATCGTGATTGTGTTGCAACATCGCCTATAGCAAAGTTAACAATTCAGGTTTTACACCTGGTCGGCAGAGATAAGGAGATTTAACGTTTCGTTGGGTACATAAAGAAGATCCGATACCGATTTTTGATGCTCAGGGGAAATGGACGGCCGTTTTCCTTCGTGCTTTGCTTTTAATCTCGATCTTCTAAAATTTTTTCTTTAGTCGGAAATAAATTTTGTTGCAAGACATAATTTACACAGTTTATCGTTATCTTTCTAATTTACACAAAATGGACAACAAAAGATTTCCTGAACTTTGTTTAGTTAAAATTATAGATTTATTAATATACAGAAATAGTATAAGGTGAATTTTGTAAACTTACATAGTTCCGAGGTGTGTGCCTGTGCAGGTGCAATATTTTAGATATATTTTATAAAGGTATCTAGTTATTATTTTTAACATCAATATGTTAAAAATAATATTAGTTCAAATTTCTGTGCCTCCTGTGAAAACTGATACATCTCGAAAATGTCAACTTTTCAGTAGAGCAGTTTTTGTGTTTAAAAAATCATAAAACTTTTTTGGAGAATTATTTACAAAAAATAGTGACACAATTTGTTTTGATATCGCATTGTTTACAACCTATTAAGTTCCTGCTTGAAGGCGTTCAATACTGGAAGAGATATTTAATAAAAACCATTTGTTGTATCAAACTCCACCAAATGAGTGATCGTGTATAATAATACTAAATGAGTTATATCACTTTACACTTGGTGTGAAGCTTTGGTGAAAAGTGATATTGTTCATTGTCATGTAGTTTTTATGTCAATAATAAATTAAATCCTGTCCAGAGCTGTAAAACAAATAGGTAGTATTTTTAGTCGGCTAAAGCACTGTATTTAGAAAAGCCGTAAAAGTTGTAGTTTTTGGTATTTATATCATTTTACACGAGAAAAACGGTCATGATATTTTGTTTATTATGATATAAGTTGACTTATATCGCAATTACAATTGGTGTAACATGATACAAGAAACAGTTTAAAGACAAAAGACATATAAAAAAGGTAATAAAAAGTTTTATTTTTTCAAAAACCTATATTTAACAAAACATCACATATCACCACCGGTAATAAAATATTATTTTATTTCTCCGAGTGTTTTGTCCTGTCATCTAGTCAGTGTAAACTTGCAAATCCAGTTATTACGTTGAAGCAACTGCCAACTAACCTCAGTAACACTTAACAGGGGAACCACACTAATTCGGCTGCCTCACAATGTTTCCGTCACCACCGAGCTCGTGGTAAATACGAACTTAGAAAAGTCCATAGCCCAAGGCAGATTCAGACTATCGACCTCATACATTTGATATGACGTTTCATACTATTCTGTTACCAAAACTCAAAATGAAATTTGACTTCCTTAATAAAATATTTTTTTTTTTAATTTTAATGTAAGGCAAACGAGTTAGTAGATCACCTAATGGTAGGTAAGTGACCACTACGCCCATAGACCTGTACAAAGCTCTTTTGTCGGTCTATTAAAAAATAAACTTGTTTTTTGATAGATCTCACGTCGTTTTGGTTTGAAAATACGGGTGCAATACCGCCACTCATTCAGATGATGCGGATGAAATTTGTCGTATAAGAAATTTCAATTTGTGTCGAGTTGTACGATGCAGAAACTTAGCAGCAGGTATCAGTCTAAACAATTCTTTGGAATACTCCTCATGCTAAAGCCTTTAAAGAATGTACAAATGATTCCTACGTATAACCAGGGGATCTTAGCAACATGCAAGCCCCCAATGCTGATAATCCGAGCCGTTCACCACTGAACGCGGTCAAAAAGACGGCATTAATAATATGTATGATACTACGACCCAAAAAAAAAAAGGCAGTAATACTCCATGAGAAACTGAACTTGGGCTTTATATAGTTGGAGGCGATAATTAAGTCAGAGAGAAGTATTGCTCTGCCAAGAACACCAAGGTTTTTATAAACTAACCTGATTGCCCAGGCGGCCGCAAAATTGAACGTCAGACGAAACATCAACACAGAGAATGCCAAATTGGACATGCTCGATTTGATACCAAGGGTAGTGTTCTCATACTGAAGGTTAACGACCAATTCCGTTTTCTTTTTGAGGAGGACGCGCATACTTACATCTTGCTGGGGCTAAGCTAGACCAAGATAAGAAGACCTTGCCTGAAACCTGGTTCGATGTATGGAGCTGGGCTCCGATACTCAAAAACTAAAGACTGGGAAACATTTGATTTTGCACGGCCAGTATATAAAGTATCACCCGTACTGTCACCCGCAAAACAAAGAATGTTACTAATAAGTCACAGTGACACACAGTTATAGAGCAAACAAAAATATCGTCACACGAATGTTTCTTCCAGGTGGGAATCGAATCCTCGACTGTTGGCGCATTGGACAGGGTCACTATCTAATGCACTATGGAAACAATACAATATAAAATTACAAATTTAACATAAAATGCATATCTTAAAAACAAATAATAAAGACATTACAAACAAATATTTACTACGTAATTAATAAATATAAATAAATATTTCTGGACATTATTCACACAGCGCCATCTAGCCCCAAACTAAGCATTAGCTTGTGCTATGGGTGCCAGACAACGGATAAACATTACTTATATAGGTACTTTTTTTTGTTAATACATACTATCATATTATACATAGAAACACCCAGACCGATACAAACAGACATGTTCATGCACACAAATGTTTGTACCGTGCGGGGATCGAACTCGCGACCCCTGGTATAATAGCCGACTTTTCGACCATTACACCATATGGCTCGTCATTATAAAAACAACTTACATGGATAAAATTGCGGATTATTAACTATATTTTTATTAAAACCGACGTTTCAATTTCTTTTACAGAAGTGCTCATGGGCTGTCTAAGCTGAAGTCGTTTTATTTAATGAAAAGTAATCGCGTAAATACACGAAATTTCTGATTACATAATTATTGAATATACATACATAGTGGATTGACCACGTATTTACATTTCGTGTTTTTTGATGTAACTGCAGCAATTATTTGGTGTAAATTGATATTAGTCCTTATTATTATAAATACAAAGAAAAAAAATAAGTTTGTGTAAAATGATATATCTAATATTATGAACGTTGTGCACCATGTTGGAGTGTTGTGACAGCGCGCGCGGGCACCTCAGCCTGTAGCATGTGCGGCACTGATTCCGCGCGGGCGCCCGGTGCTTGAAATAACGTCCCCGGCACCCCGCGCAGCCCCCCCTCGTATAGTAGAAGTATCAATTTGCACATATTTTGTATTAAAATCCTTCTAAACATCTCGTGATTATTGATATTATTCGACTTAAAGCACTTTACACAGAAAATATTACTTTTATATGTTAGTGACCAATGATATAACATTAGTTGTACACATGCAAAGTGTAAATGTGCTTTGTGTCAACTGATACAAGTCAACATGTATCAGATGACACCCTATTAAAACGAAATAAATTTAAGTGAATAGTGATATGACTTGAGATACATCATTATACACGATTATTTATTTCATAACTTGATTATTGTGAACGATACAAGTCTAAATGTATTTATTTACACAAAAATAAAATCAAAACTTCGCCATTTCGCCTAAGATGTACCATACTATCTCGAAAACTAATAAACGTATCAATACGTTAATAAGATAAAAAAATAGAGGATTTTTTTCTGATAAAGATGCAACAATAATATCAAATTCGATATAAGTCGACTTATACCCCTTTTCACAGGACACACAGATTTATACATGTCATATACATACAAGTATAAAAGTTGTAAGAGAAAAATAAGAAAGAAAAAATGTAGCAATTGCAACTAAAACAAGCACTTCAGAATGGTGAGATGTCTAGCAAAGCATAAAATACATAGTATAGTGAAATATAACCACTTAGATCCATTACAACCAAAGACCTACTTTCTTCATCATAATGACTCCGATCGACAAGATACACATGAAACAATTTAAACTTTTTTCCGAAGCCTCCTAGTAGAGTCTTTATAAATGTGAGTGCATACATTTCACCAAGGACGAAAGTGCGGGTCAGAAGTCGCTGAGACCTCCATTGTGCATTGTAAGTGACAATGTTCACTTTCATCCTCCATATGTGTCTCAGTGAAAGCCGGTGTTTATGATGACTCGACGGCAAATGAGACGTTAAACTGATATTTTTATTTCTGTATCACCTGCTCCATAAATTACAGCTGCTTTTACAGTTTGCAAAGTGCTTTAGCATGGAATGATTTTTTGGGAATTTTGTGTTTGTATGTTGGTTTTTAGAATCCAGAAGTTTTATCACATTTCCAGTGTCAGTAACAATGATTGGAAATACAAATACAGCATTTTTTCGTGGCTTGAATAATCTCATTTAAAAAAATGTTAGTTAAATATCTTGATTTTAATGATTTCAAATGTCAATCTGTGACCTCGTGTAAAGGCAGACTTACACTACTGAATTGCAATTAATGTAATATATTATCTAGCATTCTAGCAGTGTGAAGAACAGAGTTATAGTAGAGTTGTACTAGAATAACTGTTTGCGTGGTGATGAGTATCTTTATTTCCGTATCTTTAGTTAGCTAGCTTCTTTTCTTGTGCACAATTTATTTAAAATGCATTTTGACTGATTTTAGTACTGATGCAAATATAGTATAGTAGATAAGAAAAAATATCATATTTTTCAATAAATAATTACAGCACATACATACTGATCTGTACAAGGTTAACGGATACATTGTTAAAAAAAAAGCAATCATAGTAAAAAAGTACACCTTTTAATTTACGCGTTTAACGATTTTTGATAACAATTGACACGAGCCAAACGGTGCTAATTACCAACTAGTTAAAAAGGTAATAATCGATAAATAACATCAGTTGTTTTACTGCCCTCATAATAAAATAAAGGAAAGTTCATTGAACTCAGTAGAACACTCATCGTAAACAAAAAATCATACTTATAACAAAGTAATATAGGGCAGAGGTACCGCAGGTAGCAAAGTGTCAGAACAAGAGCGCACCTGTTCAATGTTATGGTTCTAAAATTAAATAAAAGGTTGCAAACGCCTCTGTAGTTTAAGTACCTGACCTCCGGTTCCTATGGTTCTATCCGGATACGCATTTGTACTGCTCAGAGTTACGCTCAATAGGGATCACTCCAAAGTGTAAGTAGTGACAAATGTGGATTCATTTAAAGCAAAAATAGTTATTTTTTAAAAAAAACAAAATGAAAAAATACCTATTATTTGTTTAACTATGGCTTCAAAAATGCACTAAACTTCTAAACCTTTGACAGGGTGACTCTACCGTGCCGTATTTGGAATATTGCGAACTATCAAGAAAAAACAGCAAGAAACTCAATAGGTTTTTTATCATTGAAAAGTGTCATATTCTTCTCGCGTGATGACATCGTAGAGTCCACGCTAGAGGAAGGAAAGGTAGTAGTTCATTGAACTCAAACAACACACGTGATAAACAAAAAACTGTCGCAACCATATTACGCTTATTACAAAGTACGATAAGTTCTTTAGCTCGGAAAGGGTCCGGACATGAACGCACCTGGTCCGTTCCATGTTATGGTAATATTATATAACAGGTTGCAACCGCCTCGCCGCCTTAGGGCTTTCGATGTAATAGCGCGGGAGTTACGAAGGCAAGATGTTTTGTTCTGGTTTATTTAGTAAGTAAGAAATATACAGATGGTATTGGACGACAAAAGGATGAATGTACAAATTACTGAGATTACGAATATACTTTCTTTTAAACTAAAAAAGCTTGTACTATAGTTGCCAGATCTCAGATAAACATTTCTTGTTAGCTTTTTGTTTGTACATAGTTTATATAGATTTTACAATATAAACACACAAAACGATGCAAAAACAAATATGGATGTAATGATGACCAGCTTCACAACCTGAAATAATCAATCGAATTAATCCACTATAAGCTGTGTGATATACCTACATCGAATATTGTTTGCATAAAGTATTATGAATGCAAAAGATGGTTTGTATGATTTAATGTTTGTTACTACAGATGAAACTTTATAGTAACATAATATAATATGAACAACAACGCTAGATATTAGACAGAATAACATAAAATACCGCATGTTTGTTTGTTTACACTGTCATATTAATAAAGTTTAAGGAGATCAAAACAAATGGACGAAACGAAGAAAGCTAGTTCTTGGCAACATCAAAGATTTTAATCAAAAAATAAAAATAGTGCGAGCGAAAAATGTCCTTGCTCCAGACAAATCAGACTTGTATGGAGTTGCTACAAGATTTTACACTGTATTGCTATTACAGTAAAGGTTATATTTAATTGTATCAAAATATTTGGACAACCCATTTGGTGTAATGGTCGCAAAGTAGACTTCTAAACCAGATGGGTTCCAAAAATTATAAGTACTAAAGAACTTCAGCTCTAAGAAAGGTATACTAAATCCGGTTTTAAGAATAATATAATATAATTGATTGATTACCTTTTGTCCTCAATTTTTGCGTTCTTCAGTTTTTATGTCTCTTGTATTTAGTAGCTAAGGAGCAATCATCCATAAAAACATACCTGAAACAATCATAAGACACGATTAGAACGAAGAATTAACCTAGAGTTAAGTGAGCTATTAAAAAAGTAATTTTTAAGGACTTTTTTGTGGAGGACAATGTGTTTTGAGAAGATCGCATTTTCTTAAAAGACTTGATTTAGCTGGAATGAAAATTAAGCAACCTTAATCTGTGCTGCCAGTACCAAGATGGGCGACTAAAATTACAGCCCAAATAGACGTCCTCGAAACCTCTAAAACTAGACAGGAGAAAATTACAAATGTAATGAACATTTTCATATTTAGCAAATACCCTTTTTAACCCATATGAAAAAAGGGGCATACGTTATTTATGAAACCATCTAGATAGGCATCAAACACGCAATCTGCAAACGACCCCGTTTAGCAATCCTGAGGGAATGCCTAGACAGATTGACCCATAGATTGCAGCCCGATATGATTTACGGGTTCAACTGTCCTATAGGACGACTGTGCCAAATACGCTACGTTCACCTAACGGTTAAAGCTTTAAATTCTGGTATACCTAGCTGTTTCAGTCACAAATACATAGTTAAGTTATGAAAAAACTATTCAACAAATGAAGCAGCAGTGGGTAAGATATCAACAACAAGCGGAAGTTTTTTTGGACGTCGTTGGTAATAACAAAAAATAGGTTCTTCACGCTGCCCGACTACATGCCCTTCCCAATCATGCGGGTTGCAGACCAAGAGCTTAGCTAAGGTAGTTTAGCTTAGCTTGCATAGCTGACGCAGTTTCTCATACATTTTGTTCAAATTGCAGTCTGTACACAAGTTTGAACAAGAACTTCAGCTATGGGAGCTAAGTTAAACTACCTTAGCTTAGCTCTTGGTCTGCAACCTGCATTTAGCTTTGGAGACCTAACTCATCGACAGAATAGGACATCGTTAAGAAGTGCTACTGCTTTGTGGTCTTCTGTAAAAGTGGAAGTACTTCCCCAGACGAACGGCGCATTCTAGTAGAAGATTTACTATGCTCTACATATTATTTATGCTACGGCCACACTATCGCGATAACGCGAAGATAGATGGCCAAATAGTTCGTGCTATCGCGATAATGAATGGTTTAATACCATTCACATAAGAGTTCAAAATGGACAAGCCGTTAAATTTTTAATGTTACCAACGCCTAAAGCTGGTATTTTGGCAATAGTTATTTAGCTCCAAACAATTAATATATCTTCATAGCAAACAGCGAGCACTAACTAAAATCACCGCTTACAACGGGAACTGTATTACCGAGCAAACTCATTTCGGCTGTTATACAAACAAACAAACATTGACATTTTCCGACAAGGTTAATTCTGTTCCAATTTCACTCTTATTTCCTTAGCTTTAAAGCCGTTAAGAGAAGCACTGATGTGCTGCTTAGGTGTAGATATATCAAAATATTCTGAAGTTAGAATGTACCGACATTATGTTGCGGATGTCTGGTGGATTCGCGGAAATATTTGACGGTAGTAGTTAATGCTTAGTCTAGCCTGCGGGCTTATGTGATTTCATGTAGAATAGTTCTAAACTAATAATGCAAGTTTGGTTACTGAGTTACAGTATTTGGTTAGGTTTGATAATTGAATATAGGCTCAAAGATGGCTTAGAATGTATAGTTTAAGATACTTCAACGGTACGAATATTGAATAAGGTATTAATTATTATAATAGTCACTGTCTGCCACCAATAGAAAAACTCAGGCACTTTGCATAGCAGACGTCCCTTTTTTCAACCGTAGTAAACCAGACCATGGAAAACCAACACCGTAAACCTGGTTTTCTTTTGTTTTATTTGTCCAACAGTTCTTACACTTGTCAAGTGTTGTCTTTGAATAGATGTTCTTTATCCAGAGGCCTGGCAGACTGATGTACCCAATAGAGATAAGAAAAAATGGTATTAAGTCTCTGAATGTTGGCTTAGCTTCACACATCGTTCAAAGGACATCTCATAAATCCTTAGATAATATTCACTCAGCGTCATCTATCCCTAAACTAAGAATAGCTTCTAACTCTTGTACCATACATGAGTAGACTAATTTGCTACCCGATACCACGGAATTAATAATAATATTATTTTGCCCGATACTTACAAAATTGTTAGCAAATTCCACAGCCTATGATCATTAGTGTTAACATCGACATAACATAAGCCGTTAGTCGGAAAATTTTAGACCCAAACACATAAAATGTTATGAACTAACATAATCTAGTCCAAGTTATTTGGCCTTTACGGTGGCAAGGCGGCCGTGGGAAGGAGGGACCTAAGTTTGGCCATGACTACGAAGTTTGAATAGTTAAAATGTTAAGAGAGTGCGAGGAGTATTTGACGCTTAATTTTTATTTCAACCAATTTGTTGATCAGTAAAAACAAGAATTGACGTAGGAAGAAACTAATTTACAAATATTTTTTTTATGAAATGACCTAAGGGTAAGTGATCACTACGGTAGATAGATATTTATTCCAAGCACAGAGTCCCAGATTCGTTGCCCTCCTTAAATAAAATTGAAATTTTGGAGAAAGAAAGAAGGTGATTTGGAGCCCCCAGCTCAGCTCAGCAAAGCTACTACCTACTCACTCATCTTTAAAAGAGTGTACACTGTACAGCAGCGTTAAAATAATCTGAGCTTTCAAAACCACCAAAAATATGTGAACATTTGACAAAAATCAACCGGTGAATTTTTATTTGTATACAAACGATATTTACACCTAAAAGTATTGTGCTAAGAGTGATTTTTGTCAAATGTTCAGATCATTTTGGCTCTGTACAACCCCTGTTTAGGTGGCCCATTTCGACTGACAATCAGAAAAAGTCTGCAGCATGGCTCTACCATATTATGAAAAACCTGTGAATTAGATTTTCCTCGCCATTTTTTATCTAAACCCCATCTCATTGATCTCTAAAACAGTTTCCCGTGTATCTGCATAGCGATAGTTACAAAGTGGGCCAATTCCGTTTACGAGATGGCTCGCTGCCCCCGCTCATGGCTTTACAACATATTTATCGTTTTATGGCATGATGGTGGTGGTTTATGATAATTCCCCGCGAAATGTAAGCACCGGAGACAATGTTAGCTTTTATGGTGAAATTTTGAGGATGGGAGGTCACGCTTTTGCGAGGAGAGTTAATGCAGGGTTCTACTTTAAAAGCGTCGTTATTTTTATGATATTGTTTAAATGTAGATATTTCAAGGAAACAGTAACGCAAATAGTAACCTTTCATAATGAGATATTTTTTTGAAGGCCGTTCTTGATGTGAGCACCAAACCCCATGAAAATTTTCCTTGTTTAAAATAGACTGCATTGAATCGCTTTGAATCATTAGCTTCACAATACGTTTGGTAAGATGTGGAATTCACTTTTTTTGTGTATGCAAAATGTGTACATACGTCGTGTCTCACTTTCGAATTTTGATTAAGATTTTAACACTTGCAAATCAACATCACCATGCATGCAGCTATGTTATATTTAACATCACCGTAATTTTTACTGCAATATTAGCTATCATTTAACTTAGAAAGGAATTATAGAAACAATTAACAAAGCTAACATAAACATTCTAGATATAGTACTACCTAAAAAGTCTGGAACCACAAAGTTAAACTGACAGCTTTTATTAATCATACTCTCATTTAGTTCTTGATTGAATGTCTCGGATTATATTGGCCCTTCCACCTATTTCAGCATTTCGAGGGTATCAAGTGCGTTTAGTGGTTCCACTTGAGCTAAGCACACCGCATTTGCATCTCAATGCTCTTAATATTCATGGATAAATTACTATGTGGCGGCTACAAGTTGTCCACTTGACACCTTACTTAATAGCCAGTGGTGTACTTGTGTTTCACTAAATAGGACAATTGTTTTGAATTGTTATGGAAATGAGGAGCTATTCATGTTGTGTCTTTTTAGGGCCCTCAAAAGGTAATATTAATAAAGGTATTACTGAAATAAGGTGGTTTGTACTGGTATGTTACTTGTGTTAGGAAATGGAACACAACTTTTTCATGTCAACGTTAAGAGTAGCTTAATCTTAAGAAGTTTATAAAAGATAATTAAATTTTCACTAACTTTACAATAATGATGGTTGCACGCAAATCCACATACATCTCGCTTCCTGGTGAAGTGTCCCTCAATAGAATAGGCCGCAGTGGCCGCTTACCATCAAGTGGGCTGCGTGTCTGTCTGCCAACTTATAAAGTATTTTAAAAAAATATCCTTAATATTATTATAAAAAGAATGCTTACGCAATAAATTATTATTCTTATTCTAATCTTGCTGTTGACTGTACTTTGAACACCACAAACACCTATTATCACCTACATATTGTCCAATTTCTATTCTTAATTTACTTTCATAAATTATTATTTCACTTGAGACATATTTATTTCAGGGTATGTTCATGGTATTTCCAAACATTTACAAACACACTCATCGTCACCTTCCTCAAAATTAATATCCATATCGATCGAAGCAATTGAAACTGATACGTCCATTAATAATCTCGCGAATTGTTACTGCGCGGTAATTAATTATTCCATATTAATTAATCGTGGCGCAGATTAGCGTCAGATCCACGCGTGGATTACGGGGAACCATCAAATGACAATTAGATTGTATTGGATGAAAGGCATACATGGTAACGATGGGGGATGTGACGTGAGCGAGGCTGTGGATGATGTATTGTCACTGGCATTTCCTTGTAGCTGTGGATGCTTATCCATGCAAAATCTTTATTTTGTCGTGTGATTGTTTTCCAATAAGTATCTATTTTTCCTGCTTAGCGAAATTTCAAAACAAAAATACTATTAACATTTCTGTCCTGTTGACATTTCCACAAGCTAGGATAAGTGTGTCAACTTACTAATAGCATTGTTAATTTGGCAAAATAATGTTTAGTTTGACGCAATGTTGTCAAATTATTAACAAAATAAATAAGCATCCGTAGATGCAAAACAATTTGAAAACGTGTCCTAGATAAAAAAAAATCCAATTTATAAAAAAGAACTCATAAAAGAACCCTTAATCAATTAATTCCGATTTATAAATTAACGGACTGGAATCCTATTGAGATTCTTCATAAATTTAATTAATTATGAGGAAACAATTGGTGAAGAATTTCTTATAAATTAACGCTCCTAATAAGAAGGGGGGTATTGTCGAGAGCCACCCCTGTGTAATGCTATTAATTATGGAAATGATTTAATTAAATAAGATTGCCTACTTGGAATTAATAAGTTCTTCGATTTAACTTTTAATTATAATAAAGTGTTTTTAAGTTGTCCAAAACTTGTCAATAATTATCTTATCAGCGGCTCGAAAAATAATTACGATTATTTCTAAAATAAAGGTAAAATGTATAAGGTTTTATTTTATAAATTAACTCTATATGTTTTATGTATCCATATGTCAGAGTTATAACTTAAATACGCATACCTATTGCTTTGTGATATTATCTCTGATTGAGCTCCTAAAATCTCACTGTTTCTCCTTTTCAATTCTTATTTAAATCTACTTAAAGACTTTATGAAAAATAGGTATTCATTTATTGGCAAGGCAATGCAAATGTTCCTTATTTTATATTTAAGACCATTTTGATCAAGTATCCCAGCAAATAAACATTTGACTTAGAAATATACATGTATACGCGTCGATCACTATTAGGGATAAGTCCGCCTTCATTGTACTATTTGTACCAATTAATGTATGTAACATAATTATTTTTGTTGATAATATTGTGCAATAAAGGCTATATCTATCTATATAGCACAGAAAATAAACAGACGGCTAACATGATTATACTTCATAAAACGTAACATGATTAGAATGACTGTCAAAGTGTTGTGGCTCTCTCGCTCGCTCTCAGTGAACCTCTATCGATGTGTCTCACTCTCCAAAAAAATAAGAAATCTTAGAGATGAGACACATCGATAGAGGTTTATTGAGAGCGAGCGAGAGAGCCACAACACTTTGACAGCTGTCATTCTAATAATGTTACGTTTTATGGAGTATAGCTATTCATAATTAAATTTGATACAGCCGATAATCTCATATACTGAAGACATAACAGCTAACAAAGGTAATTACCGTTAGACACGGGTAATGAGCCCCTATGATACGGAGTAGGTACGTTCTAATGAATTCACCCCTCAGGTAACAGCCAGTTTCAAAGGCTACATTGGCTAAGTGAATATTCTGAAACACTCACTATTGTTTTACAGATGTAGAGTTGCGGCTGGATGTGTTACTTTAATTATTATTTTCTCTAATTCGCACATCTGATACCGACAGTATTAGTGCTTAAACGACTTATTTACTTTGTGATCAAGTGTACTCGTATGTTATATATTTAAACTATATTTTTACCGGTGCTTCGCCCGTGCGTAGGTTCTTTAATTTCTGTTATCCCACGAGAAACAAGGATTATGCCAACTTTTTATCCTTAAAATGTCAGTTCATCAAAATAATTTTGGTGGTCTAGTCATAGTCACTTTAGAAAGAGTAAAAGACAGACGGACAGACTTACTTTCGCATTTATAATATTCTATTATTTTAGAAAAATCCCTTAAAGTTCGCAGTAGCCGGTCTGCTCACCATCAATCAGTTAGGCTACTCTTATGTCCACTGAATACCAGTGACGTAGCGTGGGTGTCAGCCGCCCGGGGCGGAAGACAATTCTGCCGCCCTTTTTTTTTGCTCCTCCAGTTGGCAAAGCAGCCCAGGGGGCGGAAAACGATTCTGCCGCCCTTTTTTACAATTCTGTCGCCCCTTTTTTTTTTGCTCCTCCAGGAAATTTTGCCGCCCCCTAAAAAGTGCCGCCCGGGGCGGACCGCCCCCCCCCGCCCCCCATCGCTACGCTACTGCTGAATACATTTAAAAAAATCCTAGCCCTTTTGTCTTTATACCACATCCAGCATTAACTCCTGTCTAACAGAATTACGCAGATAGTTGTTAATACAATTTGCGCGACCAGGCTGGGACAATAGGGTTTCGTCGAGCTGCTAATTGTGCCTTCAACTTCAATCTCATTACAGAGTCGAATAAAACAGGCACTGTACTAACTACTAGTTGGGATTTTTAAATGGACTCCAGGTAGGAATAAAATTATAAAAGCGGAGAAAGTTGGTCCGAGTGTTTGTTGAAGGTTATTTTTTTGCCTTCGTAACCTTTTTTATCATTAACGAAGGTTTTTATGTTACGAGGAGCAAAACTGATTCTTTTTACGACGTTACGCTTCATCATTTAAATTAAGACATCAAAGCATTGCTAAATACCTACCTACTACCAAATACGGATTGGTGTTCACAAACCTGATCTACGCTTAAAACAATAAAAGAAGTCCGAGGGGATTTCATAGCCCAGAAGACATTTTCTAGTAAGTAGTAAGTTTTAATCATTGCAAAAACAGAACTAATCTAATGACATATTGTGATTTTGACAATATTTAATTTCTTTAATAATCGCAATTTTGAGATACAAATCTAAAGTCCAATAAAACAAAACACTGCCGAGCTGTAAATAGCGCCTGTTGTGTATTTTATAGCAAATGCAATGCGCGCCGCCCATTACGTGCAAGTTCAACTAGGCGTAGTTTATTTTACTGGCTGCACAATGGGGCTACTACTAACAGTGAGGAATTTGATAGTAACTACTTTGAAGTAGATTTACTTTTAACAACTGAGAATTTCTTAATAATTTACTTCTTTTTTGATGCAGTTAATAAATAAATCTTTACTCTACAAAATAATTTATTAAAATTAGTATTGTTTATAGTATCAAGCAAATTTTAGTTTGTCTTATATATTTTTGGGTTTAGGCCTATTTATGTAATTTTACTCAAAAATTGCCTTTTCCTGCACATGAAGGGCTTATTAATTCATATTCACTCGTGACTAGTATCCAACAACACAAAACTTATAAGTGTCGTCTGAGAAGCGCCTTAAGTTTTTGGCTGCGCAATGATTAGGATAGAAAATAATGCTTGTATCAAAACATATTGAAATATAAAAGTTTATTTTGTATCCCTAAATATTAGGTCCTTACCTATTTTTGGTTCCAACGTTTTCGTTCTGGAAATTTTGACTTGTACAAGGTGGGCCAAAAGAAATCACCCTATTGGAAGATGCTCTTATTTTTGCAAATGACCGCCAATGTCAATTATGTTTTGACATTTGTAGACTAGACAGATGTAGAATTTATGTAAACAAGCCATGGAGCGATACACTCCCCAGGAACGCGGAATAATCATGTCTATTTTTTTGCGTAACCAATTCGTCAGTGGTTTTGGCGCAGCGCGAATTTCGTCGCCGATTCCCCGGCCGTCCGACACCGACTGCGCAAACACTGCGCCGTTTGGCCACTAACCTTAAAGAGTATGGGACCACACGAGACATTGCTAGGAGTGGCCGGCCCTGGAGAGCCCTTTCTGCCGAGAATATCGCCGCTGTTGCTGAGGATGTCGAGCTGTCGCCGGAAACGACGACAGTGGACGGTGCGCACTATAGGGCCAAGTTAATCGAGTTTTTTCTGCCGCAATTGGACTAACAAGGACTGGTGGACATGTGGTTTTAACAGGACGGAGCAACGGCACACACTGCGCGAGCCACAACCAATATTCTGAAGGCGGCGTTCCCGGGTCGCCTCATCTCTCGTTTTGGCGATTTGCACTGGCCTGCAAGATCGCCCAATTTAACCGTTCCTGTTTTATTTTTGTGGGGTTTTTTGAAGTCCCATGTTTACGTGAACAAGCCCAAGACCCTGGAAGCCCTTAAGGACAACATTTGACACGAGTGCGAGAATCTGTGGCCCGAAGTTCTCGCCGAGATGATGAGAAATGCCATAAAACGAGCCCGTATGGAAATCAATTGTGACGGCGCCTATTTGACCGATATCATCTTCTCGACGTGACCAATAAAATTCTAAAGGTTCAAATAAACATAATCAAAAAACAGAATCGAATTTTTCATTTAGAAAAAAAATGAGAGCCAAACAACATCGGATGACTTCTTTTGGCCCACCTTGTAGAACAAGCTCCGTGGACGGCCGGAGACCCAAGCTAATAATGAAGAATTGAAGGCTATTGTGGAAGCGGATCTATCGAAAACCACGTGTAGGTATGTTAGCTGCAGGTTGCGGTGTTAGTGATAAAACTGTTTTAATCCACTCGAAGCAAATAGGGAAGCTTAAAAAGCTTGAAAGGTGGGTACCTCACGAATTGTGTTAAGCAAACCGGCAAATGCGCGTCGACTGCTGCGTTACATTACGGCTACCAAATTAGGAAAGCTTCAATTGGAATGTCTAAGACATCCACCGTACTCCCGGGATCTTCCTCTAATAGATTACCACTTTTTTTCTAATTTTGAATAACTTTTTGTAAGTGAAAAAATTCAACTCCAATGGGCCGTCAAAACCGCCTTCAAAGATTTCATTGACTCCCGTCCAAAGGGTTTTTTTTTTGTAAAAGGATCAATTAACAACCCATGAGATGACCAAAGTGCATAGATTACAATGGTTCATACTTTAAATAAATAAATATTTTATAATAAAAAATATTTGACTTTTTGTTGCTCCCATACCAAACGCCAATTTCATATGTAAGGACCTAATATATGAGTCTTTTAACGTCTTGCGTGAACCACGTTTGATAGCGTTTAGCTGCCTTCTTTGACTTTATTGTGAGAGAGTGCACGAGGGTACCTAACAGTTGTTAATAACTCTGAGTTGTGCAAAATTTATATTTACCACTGTGGAACTTAAATTTCTCACTAATCTAGTTCATCGATAAAAATGAATTGAATTGGCTAAATACCTAGTGATCGCGACATAACAGCTTCATTGGTGCAGTGGCTTAGTTTGTTGCATTCGAAAGCCGCACCTGCGGTCCTTTTGCGGATCTTTGTGACGTCTGGAGATTGAATCCTGGACCTTCGACTTAGCAGCCCAATTCTCCAATATTAGGTAGGGTACGCCAAATAAATTAATAAATAATTGTAGGAGATCTAATGCTTCCTTAAAAGTGGAAGATCTTCCTCCGAGCTAGATCGACTGTGCTCGGGGACCAAGGTCCGATGTACCATCTTTGGTTTGTTGTATATGCTAGCGGGCTGGAATAACTCTACTAGCGCGATGCAGGATCCCATACTAAATCGTGTTCTTAAGTTAGCGCCTTCTGTTATCAGTTGGTAGAACTGTTGGTGGCGAGTTGCTTGATGTCTGTTGATCAAGTTAGGCGTCGCCACAATAATTAATCTTCTTTTTTCTTCGCCGCCTTATATCCCTAGATTATTTCCTACAGGCTCTTACTTTAAATTATTATAAGTAGCTCAGGACTCTGCAAGCAAGATTTACGAGTTTTAAAACGAGATCTCAGCGGACACGAGACAAACACTAAAAACTCGCGAACTTGCGAAGATGAAGGAAAATTTCTTACGACTTCCCACTCTAGTTCGCTTTTAGGGTTCCGTAACCGAAGGACGCCAACCAAAGTATTTTTATGCTAGGTATATCACAGCCCACCTGATGATAAGCGGCCACTGCGACCTATTCTTTTAAGGATTCCGTTTCTTTATGGAGTGCATCAAAAAACGTCACTCAATGTGATGCCACACTGTAGGCTCCTGATCTTCGAGCCTTTGGTTTCAAATTTACAGCTCGTACGAGCTTCCACGTATGTTTTGCCGGAACACAGCTAGCAGAGCTGTTATGGCGGCAGATTTTACCTGTGGGGGTGGTAGCTTTTCAGTACCAGTAGTAGTGTCAGTTATACTATACGATTGGAATGAATTCGAATGAGATATATTATTTTCAAGATAAAATTCCCTATACTAAAAATGACGTCTATGTTACGTTGCATCGTGAAAGAAAGACAAATCAAATACATACTACTGTGTCCCAAAAGTACCCGGAAATTGTAAATAAAATTCAAAGGATAATTTTAATCATCCAAATTAATTTGTCCTCTTTAAATTGACTTCCATTAGAGGGAATAAACATACGCCAACGCTTCAACCAGTTCTCGATACACTTTTAATAAGCTGAAATCGGGATGGCCTTCAGCACCATCGTCGTTTTTTCTTTCACCACTGTCAATGGTCTGAAATGCTTTTCGCGAAAAGGTAATTTAAGTTTAGAAAATAGAAAATAATCACATGGTGCCATACCTGGTAAGTAGGGTACCTGCGGAGCGATATTAGTTGCATGTTTTGCCAAAAAGCTGCGAATAATCATGGCTGTGTGAGCTGGCGCGTTATCGCGGTGCGGAAAACACGTGATTTCAAACAAAAATCTGGCCACAAGTCAGTCAATATGCGGTGTACTGTAGTTTTTGGTACCCTGATGTCTCTGGCTATGTGTCTTACACTCACACGACGATTTTTAATTATAATTTGCTTGACATTATTGACATGATCGTCATCAGTTGAAGTGGATGGCCTTCCAGCCCGCCCGACCACTGTACCTTCCTCTATGATTGATTTATATTGCTCATATGCCTGAGTTTTGAACATGCACTAATTAACAAACACCTATTGTAACAATTTAAGAAACTTGGCGCAAGAAAATTTATTAAAAACACAAAAATTTAACACAAGATCGTTGCTCAACAAAATCGGCCATAGTAAAAAAACGACGCGACCACAAAACTTGTTTCTCAGAAATGCTAATAACTCCCAAAATACTCGACAGAGTTAAGATTATTTTTCACCAGCAACCAATGACAGTTGAACCAATGTAATGCAAAAAGATTTTTTTAAATATCTCCAACACGGGCCTTTAAAATGATAATTTCCGGGTACTTTTGGGACAGAATGTATAATGTACTCTAAATTTCGGTTATCTTTCTTGGAAACTGTTAATTATTCGCGGATAACAGAAGTCTATAAGATTTATATTATTACTATAGAAAATTGTACGGATCTTGTCGCGTGTAAGTGACACTCGAACTTGGCGAGTTTTTTCCGTCGTCTGGGTTTAACAACGTTTAATTAAGCAAGGAGGACTCTAATGACTTCTTGGCGATTTTTAAGATGCCTACATTGTTAATACGGGCCCACCCTCGTCTGGAAACTTTGCGCTATGACGATTTTAACTTTGTTTACTGAACATTTTCGTTTTAAGTTTTCCACTTTTTTTTTTATAATTTCAGTTGCCAAACAGGCTCACGGCTCACCACATTGTAGCGGCCACCGTGTCATATTCAATTGGGGGTTAAGTCACCAGGAAGGATCGCTCAATTTACAATAAGTAGCACATCCATCATCAATCAACCCCGATCTGTCAAATTCCCAAAACCAATTTTCAGCTTAATGCCCATCTCACTAAATTCAAATTCTATTTAGATTTTTAGGTAGATTAGAATAAGCAAACGAAAAAAATATACATTTTGTATAGCGCGTATTTGAAGGAATAACAAACATTAATAGAATTTTCACTAACGTTTATAATATTTGTACGACTCCGTAGGCCTAAATTGTGGACGAACCCTACAATAGCACCATCAGCAATCTGTCAACATTTGTTTGACGCGCGCCCCCAGGCGGACGACTAATTGAAACTAATATTTGTCGAGGATTCCTCTTCGGAGATGATGCTATGTGAGTGCTAGATGCGGTGTATCTTGTAATGTAATTGATATATTAATACAACTTATTGCTATTTATTCTGAACTGTTTTAAGACTGAAATTGAATATGTTTGAACATATTAATTTGTGGGAAACTGTACAAAATAGAGGTAAATACTAATAAATCTTGGACAACATCACATACATTAGTTTAACTCCAAAGTGTTTTGGGTATCAACAGCAAAGAAGGTACCACAAATATCAAAGCAAAGACACCTGTGTATGTAAACTATAAAGATTTTTACACGGTGTCTTTGGAGTTAACGTAGTTCATTACGCTGATTCCCAAAAATTCAATAACTCTATTTTGGATTATTTCGAGTTGTGCTACTCTTTATCTAGGTGTGCGTTATATCGCTGCTTATAAACGAAAAGGCCACAAAACAAAGTCGTTCAAAATCTCTTTCGACATTTTGACTCATCGATGGCAAAGTTCAGCTGCAGCTTTCGTTTAAAAGCAACGATTTACTTATTACATACAAATCCAGACATAGGCGATGGTGATCTCTATACTCGTATTAATCTAACTCTTATTTTGTGAGGATAGATTTTTCCCGCAACAACCACCAAACAGACTTAGACAAAGCTTGACAGTAATATAATCAAAATAATATTTAGACCAAGTTTCACCGCTTCCGCTTTCTGATAAGTTCCTCGTAATATATTTGTCAGCTACATGTTTGGTTTTGACTCTGGGGGGTTAAAGTGGAAATAAAATCTTATTTATTTGTGAACCCCCTATTTGGGGGTTCAAACGTAATAGTGAGTATCTTTGGACCCCCTGGGGGATCCAAACGGAGGGTTCAAGTGGAATTTACGATGCTTCTGACACATTGTCTTAAATGTTCTATCAACAAGATATAAGGACACTACTGACACTAATATTATCCAAGAAAAGTTACATGACGTAGAAATAACATGAAAGGACGTAAAGCTAATTGGGCTTGAGTATTTCCAGAGACATTCTCACGCCAAATTAGATAAAGTCTAAAAGCATTTTCATAACCAATCACCGTCGCTCTGTCACGGCTCTTAGTTCGCTGACCCACTTTTGGGCAAATTGGTTGGGATCGATCGTCTATCCGCTTGACTTGGCGGTAATTGTTGGGACAGTTTACTTACGACATAGTTGAGGCAGTGACAGTGAAGTAATTTTACGTGGCAAATAAAATTAATATGTCAAAAAGCAACAATTGCGATTTCTTGTGTATTCTGGATAACATCTTTAAAAAATCTACCTTTGAAATACCTACTAATGGTTTATGAAAGTAAAAATTTTTCGCTGGAATATTTTATGTCCAGAGTATGACACACGGGCACAGGTTCCGATCGCCTGAGGTTAAGGTGCTTAAAAGCATTCATCTCTGAAAAAAAGAGGCAGTTAAAGTACTAGACATAATAACGTGATGCCTTAGGCTGATGTGTTTCATATATAAATTGTGTAATGTGTGTTGTGCAATAAAACGTTGTCGCAAGACCGACTATAAAGTTTGGAGATCCTAGATCCTCCAAGGACAGACAACAGGTTTTTATCTGACCAAAATGACGAAGTAGATTTTTTAAAATAACAGGTGTATTTGTCTTTCAAGTGAACGTTTCACACTTTAATTTATTTCACTGTGCCCTACACTTGATTTGCGTAAAATAACTCTCAGTTGATGAAGTGGGGGATCCTCCACTTTTTAATATTGCAGAGTTATTAAGACTCAAGAGATCATTTTCAAGATTTAAAATCTACAGTCAGTCTAAAATTTCTTAAGGGAAAATAAGATTGCGGAAATAATTAAATAGGCCGATAGATACTTCAGTTGTAATTAATTTTCTAGCCGTTCTCAAGATAATTTACGTTCCTTATGGAATTATTTGACCTTTGTTTTAGTATCTTCATAACTCTCAACATTAATAAGGTGCTTTAAATAATGTTACAAGATTCTAAAATCATCATATTATAAATTTTTGAATAACAAAAGAGGCATATTATTTTAGTTTTTGGCCTATCTTGTACAATAACGTTAAGTAAAAAGTTATTTATGTGTATTTTTAAGAAGGTTATGTCACAATTTTACCAAAACTTCAACTTTGCCTTTATCCTTTCTTTATCCTCGACTTTTGACACACCATAAAGGGCACTATGAAATAAACCACACAATTTTAAACCACAACAACCAGTAAAACCATCTTAAAGTCCCTACTTTCTTAAGAATCTAGAACGTAAAGGTTAAAAACTATTTGCAAAATTTAAAACTCTAAACTTGTATGCAAAACTTACCACTTTGACGAGTGTACACGACAAGCTCCCGAAGGAACAGGGGAAGTTTCCCGACGTCAGGAGCCGGACGTCCGAGTTTCCCAATTACGAACAACTAACAACCGACTCGCACATACTATAGAGGGATTCAAACACACTTTAAGCTAGTGAACTATTTTGTGACCTGACTTAAAAGTACGATAGGTGAACCGCATTGACGGTCGTTGTCATCGCTTCACCGTGGAAAGTATTCCATCGCGTACAAAAAAGACCGATGATTCCTTTCTTTGTAGAACACAAAGAAGTAGACCTCTTTGCCGGCTCATGTATTTCCCCCTTCCTATAACATGGGTTTCTTTAAACGAAGCGTGAAGAAGCACCTTGCAGGCCAGTACTGCGATGCCAACGTATTGAACGTCTCGGTGTTGCGTCCGTTGTCATCGTAATTTGGGTTCCCCTTTTGCTTACCATCAGGCTAAGTGGAGCAAATGTAGTGAGCTACTATAAAAAAACAGTGGTTTGGATACTGAGCTGTGACATCGGAGTCTTCGGTTTGATTTTGGGGTCGGCCAGATTTTGTGTCCGATTTTTGTACACAACTCGGGCTTGTTATCATCAAATCGCACATTGATGCGATGACATGATTTCAATGACGAAGGTTTTTGCTTTTCAGTGGGACAGTAAAAAAGTGATATTTTTACTGTACCAGATTACATTCTAATATTGCATTTGCTTAAAAAAATATTATTTCATACCAATATTTAGTTTTTACTTAAATTCAAGGCTCACGAATTTTGCATTCTCAACTTTTGAGTTTTGATATACTGTAACAAGGTTTAATATTTCTAACAATGTTAAGCGTTAGGAAATAGTGGAATAGAAATACAACAAGTGTTAACCCTTAACATAGTAATAACCTATATAATAACTTTTAGAGTCCAATTTATGTATAACCTTAGAAAGCCGATGCAGCATCGTAAATAATATTTTGTAACGGCTTATTAGTCCAGCAATAATTTTCTTCTCATAATTGTTGGAGAAACCGCAATATGGATGTATTGAGTTTATTTTAGACGTGGACACACGGTTGCGATGTTGTGTATAAATAGGCTACGGAATGCGTTTACTCGTTTTGCTTTTACGCACATACTTACTTGAAATGGGAGCGAATTTGACTTCTGTTTCCAGTTATGTCAGTTGCAAGCTATTAGATATAATGGTTCCTGCAATGCCGTCTACAAAAACAAGATAATGTGCTGCTGTAGGGCAAAAGCGATCATTATTGTAAACAAGTTATTGAACAATCTCTGCTTCGTGATGCAAAACCTGAGCTACGGTTAATAACGGGCCTTAATTGGAAACTGAACTAAGGGCTTTGCGAATTATGGCAATGAAGAGGTTACCATAACTTTTAAACCTCTATCCGATCAGACCGATAAAAACAAAAAAATCATGCACATTAATGCCTATCTACATTAGTGTTAGATACAGTGACTAATATCCAAATCACCAACTCCGTTAAATATAATTTTTAATTCATAGCGGATAAAGATCATAATATATTAATAAGCGGTATCAACGGTTTTTTGTACCCATTTTTCGTGGTAAATTAATAACTTAAATAATCTTTGACCGAGAATTTTCAATTCAGATTTCAACGCGTTTTAGCCAATAGGTTAGATTACAAGTATATTATGTTTGTACTAAGTTTTGTTTAACGATAAACGTGCTAAATTGAAGCAATTAAAGAGAAAATGACCGGATTCAAGCAAAAAGCACTAAACGGAAAGTATGTTAAATGCAACATCGGATATGACACTACTACACAACTAGGAACAACAAAAAAGGTTCATAATTTTTGCAATCTTTTTTCGATTCTACGCAAGGATCTGCGAAATATTACACATTGTAATTTTCCGAAAAGA
Organism: Mecyna flavalis; assembly: GCA_949319885.1. Classification (NCBI taxonomy): domain Eukaryota; kingdom Metazoa; phylum Arthropoda; class Insecta; order Lepidoptera; family Crambidae; genus Mecyna; species Mecyna flavalis. The sequence continues at coordinate 2,415,449 of OX439407.1, read as the reverse complement.
AAATGAAATAACACAAACATCGCATCGAAGTGTTAATTTTTCCATATTGGATTCGTTAATTTCTACAGATGATTCATAGAAAATAGAAATTGGGTCTTCAGAGCTCAATTTATTATTATTAGGAAGGCCATGACGTTAGGAACTACCATAGTGTGTGATATGCAGTTGGGTGTGCAGTGATAGGGAGTAAATGTAAAAATCAATATGACATCAATCATGCTACAGATCCGCGTAATCTCTGTTTGATGGGCTACACAAACTAATAGCTAAAACATCAGGCTACCATAATGAACAAATAATAATACATGGATGTAATATCTGGTTCAAATGCTATTAGGATAATACCTTTTGGAGTTGCATTACACGACAGTGATGACTACTACACACACTGACAAAATAATGTGTTGCTAACATTACGGACAAGCGCAGTTGACGTCGTTTGTCGCTCAATTCCAAAAACATTTGAATCGGATAATATTTGGTAGTGAATCTACCGCTTGCATCAGCAGTCTTTTTATTTTACATTTGTTCAGTTGGCAGACAGACACGCAGCCCACCTGATGGTAAGCGGCCACTGCGGCTTATTCAATTTAGGGACGCTTCATCAGGAAGCGTCGCTCAATGTGCTGCCAGAATGTCTGCTCATCTGATCTTCGAGCCTCTGATTTCAAGTGTACTGTTATGGCGGCAGATTTCGCTTGTGGGGGTAGCTAGCCGGTCGGACTCTGAAAAAGCCCTACCACTAGCCAGACCCAAGGTGGGAATCGAACCCACGACCTCCGTCGTTAGTTAAAATCCCAACCCGGATAAATACTTAATTAGTATGTCTGATATTCAGATCGTGACATTGGTTTTGATTTTACGTTTTTTAACGTCTCGGTCAACGAATTGAGTCTTGAGTGTACTTCTTTGCAGGCTGGGCTGATTTCATGGCATGGTTGGCTAGTTTATTACGACAAATAAGTATGTACATACGTCTGCGCAGTACCTAAGTCTATAAACCAATCAAACAAGGAACAGTCTAAACTACATCTAAACCCAAACTAACCGCGAACTGCCCAAGTGGCTAAAACTCGCTAAACACTCTAATGAAGGGTTCCGTAGAATTGCATCCAGTCCCGAACACCTGGCTTCACGTTAATTGTCTAAATAATTGGATAGCGGCTAACTGTCTGCTGGGAGCTGGTGTAACTAGAAGTTTAGGGGCTATTAATAAAGCCAGTTGTTTCAGAAATTAATTGACTTGTTTATTGTTAATTGAAATTGCCCTAAAATCAAATACAAGGTTTGGAAATCCAAACATACTCGTAATAAATAATTATTATAGTATAAAATATTAGCCTATTCTTATCCTTCTACATGGCTAAAGCCCATTTATTGAAATCAATAAATCAAAATTATAGCTACGGGCTTTCCAAATGTGGATTGATTACCACAAACCCGAGCTATGTCCAAAAAAACCGAGACAAATTTTGCTCATTCTTATAACCCAGGACTCTAAGGTCATATTCAGGGCCCTAAACCACTGCATCAGACTCAGGGGTGGACCAGTCAATCGCCAAAAAGCGGGCACCAGCTCCTGTTTCGGGTGTGATGGATGAGGAAACCGGGGGAGTTGAGTGGGTGGTTTTTTTTTTATCTCTGAAAGACAGAGCGGGAATATATTAAGATGTAGGCGGAGAAAATGAGTATTGAGAAGATTAGGTTTACTAGAGATAATATATTTTTTTGCTTGTCTATTGGATACGGCCAAGCATAGAAGTTCCTTAATAAGTAGACGCTTTAGTCCCGTGTCTCACAAATATTGTTCAATTTCATATCAATATGTAATATTGATAACTTCTAAAAGTAACACAACTAACTTCCAAGACAAAAAAAAAACAACAACAAATTCTCAATACAAATAACAGTTCCCCGTCACGTTAATGGTTGCATTGGCAACAGCTGATGTAGGACGGCGGTCGATCGCTTTCGAAACCTTACCGCTGAGATCCTGCGCGTGGGCACCGCTTACGCCACGTCCTGCGACTTAGGGATGCGCAAGCCTCAATGATAATACAATATCGACATTCATCATACCTCCTCAGAAGAACTGTGATTCCAACCGTCGCTTCACGTGCGTAAACTGCGTGCGAGCGTGCGTGCGTTGAGGATTGTAAGGTAGATGGTTTGGCACGCACCTAGCGTTGCCAGGCGTCCGAATAAAGCCGGACATAGGTAGGATTTTTGATTGCGTGTCCGGCCAAAATAAACGGTGTCCGTCTTGTCCGGCTTTTGTTAGGCTTTTTACATGTCGTAAATGAGCGAGCGCCGAGCGTGGCCGAGCGCAGGCGACGAGACTTATCAAAAAAACTTGACTTTACGTGCAATAATCCTCAATAATATAGGGTGTCCCTGTCCAGCTTTTCTACCCAAATGTCCAAACTGGCTGGTCTGTCCGGCTATTAGGTTTGGTGACCTGGCAACCCTACACGCACCTATGGATTTTTTTATGTGCATTTATCGCTAGCTCGGTGGTGACGGAAAACATCGTGAGGGAACCTGCACAGTCGACTGGCTCTGTACCTATGCTCCATTTGTTCTAGTTTCCTTTTAAATGGTTACGAAGGTCAGATGGAGTCATTCCAATATAATAAGCGTCCTCTTTGTAGATTGGAAAAAACTGCAGCAAGAATTTCCGCTTCACGCTTGCGGTTTTCGCGAAAACTGCTCGACATTTCTATAATATTAGATAAAAAATCATGTTATCAAGCCTTAAAAAACATTAAATTTTATTACAATCAGAGATTGATCGTCGAGTTAAAAACCACCGCCGAAATAGAAATAGAATACTTATACAGCGTGGAATTTTAGTCGTTGTTTTCCCGCAGTAAAATGATTCTATCTTAGTAGTAAAATAGATTAATAAAGTTGTTTTTTAGTTAAATCAAAAGTTTTACGATTATGATAGACGAAACTCGAACCAATAGTACTAGCTGCGTTGCGGAGGGTCACCGGCAGGGGTCATTGCACTTCGCGTTTATCAAAAAAATGATAATTTACTATTTACTAACATTTGGTTTCCATTCGGGAAAACAACGACTAAAAAAACACGCAGTATAATTTTAGGCGACAGATTTGCTTATTAAATATGTCCTTTTATTTTAAATTAATGATAGATGTTAAGAGGTGAAATGTTAGTAACTGTAAAATTACACAATTACATTCAGTTATTACGATCAATTCCATTATCGATTGGTTCACATCCCTAAGTTATCGGCGCATAAACAAGCCGCGTTATGATATCGGCGCAATATAACCGACAAATGCACTCGTACCAATAAACCCAGTTTAATTAAATATTAATTGAACGTGTAAGAGCCTTTATAGTGAATGTACTAAAACATAAGTCCGGTATTAATGGTGATTATACTAATTGATTTGCTTTATGAAGACCCACTTACCAGCGAATACTTAATATCTACTAAGCGCAGTAGTTAGATTATCTTTATGAAAGTGGGGGGCATACCGGTATTTGTGAAACTTTTGTCTCTCTTTTGAAAATGATAGAGTGAAATAGATACCTAAGTAAACTTAAATCTGTAATTACATACTTTTGATTTTATGAACTGGTCAAGCGTCTCCAAATGAAAATAGTCTGTAGCCAAGTAAATTACTAACGAACTTACTATGTCTTATTTATTTGTATATAGTACATTTACAAGAGGTTACAATCAAGTCATGACTTTCTAATGGAATTCACCTTGCCTGTTGTTGTTATGAAGCTGCCTTAATTTTTTAAATTTCAAATACCAATATTTTAAGTTGATTAACGCCAGGAAGAATATCTATAAATATATTACCTTAGCCGCTATGTACACAACACCTATTTGCGGTATTATCTCCGTCTAATATAAATTCCTTGGACGACTGTCGCGATGCTAGTGTCCATGGTTTTAAATTTTCCAGCTTAGTCTTGTGAGTAATAACAAAAATATTAAGCTTAACGTCGTCTTGTGTGATCGATCTAAAGAGTTCAAAACGCAGAGTTTTAATGTAGGTTGTTTTAAAAACTGCAAGTTTATTAATTATTATTTTTTTGTTAACATTACTTGTTAAAATACTGTAACATACTATGTTCCGTATAAGTTCTATTCTTTGATCAAGTCAAATAATTGTAGTAATTTTTATAAATTAGATTTTTTTTATTTCTAGAACGTAAATATAGACATAGAATACCTGGGCTTACAAATATTCTACTGAGAACATAGACATATTTTCAACAAAAAGCGTTTAGGGTATACCTACCTTATGTTATATAATTATTCTCATCTTCTTAATTTTATTTCAAGTGTAGTTAGCAACTATCTCCCGCACCACAACTAAAAAAATTGTTAAATTATTTGATTTCACTCGGTCTATGCCCTAGGAAAAAATATCCTAAAAACATTATCTATCAATTGGTCAACCTTTGCCTCCGCAGGGCATCACCACTATCCTAGATAGGTATACGCTAGAATACCGCGCATAGTTCTGCTATGGAACTAACTCGATGGTGAATAACTTTGGTGATATTAGAAATTAATCGTTTGCCTATTATTTTAATTTTAAGTAGTTAATATTTTAATTTCTAAATTGCAGTGTGTAAGATTGAATTTTCTTTTATTTCTCTTTTTGATTCATGTTTGTTGTAATCACCAATTATAATTAGCATGCGTGAGGATTAATAATCATCTTGTAAGCCGTCATTGAAACAAAACATGTTTTCAACGAAGAAGGACATATAACATTATAAACTTTGATAATGCTATGAAAACTCTACCTTGAACATGAATAAGACTATCGCAGAATTCGCAGATTACATCAACGTCTAACCGCAAGTCAAACGATCTTGATGCCAACAACAAAACAATGACATATGACCACCCAGCTTCATTAATGCTGGACACGTCCCGGTCTAGTCATGGTCAGTACTGAATACTCAATAATTTATAGCGCTTTTTCCCATCCTGTGTTCCATGAAAATGTTTAGGACCCATACTGTAACGGCACTGGAGTAATAAGCATTCATTCATTTGCCAAGTTGCGTAAGGTCAATAGATAGAAAATAATATTTGACATTAAGAACAGCATCAAATAATATTAATAAAATAAACTTAAGTGGAGCTCGAACTTTCCCGCGGCTTATTAAAGCACTTTAAGCAGCTAAGTGACGTCCATATCTAATAATTTATTATCTTGTAATGCAAGCATGGGTCTCAATAACCTCCTTTCTTACATAATTATGAAAACCTTGCTTCAACATTATTGCAAAAGAACATCATCATAAGTGCAACATAAAATTGCGGGAAGTGACTTCACTAGTCTATATCGTCATAGTAAAAAAAAAAACAAAAAAAAAACTACCTAAAAACACTGAAAAGCAAAAAATAATTTTAATAAGACATTCATCAAATACGCTTATTGTCTAAGCCTATTAATAACATTAAATTGTATTTACGTGCTAGGTAGGTACCTACTAATCTGTTTGAAGTCGGTGCCAAGCCAAATAGTAGGTACCCAGACTACGTACCTACGTCCGCGGATTATTTGTAACCCTGTATAATACATAAATTATTAGGTATGTATCATTTTTCATTACTTTTGGCTTGGCACCGACTTCAAACAGATTAGTAGGTACCTACCTAGCACGTAAATACAATTTAATGTTATTAATAGGCTTAGACAATAAGCGCATTTGATGAATGTCTTATTAAAATTATTTTTTGCTTTTCAGTGTTTTTAGGTAGTTTTTTTTTTGTTTTTTTTTTTTGAAGTCGGTTTAATTTTTTTTTTAAAAAGTTTGTTTATTTTTCTATTTTTAGTGTGAATAATACGTAGGAGTGAGTAAAACTCTCTCATAATATTGATAACGAAAATACGAGTAAAATAGTAGAATTGTATTATTTGACAATATTAGGTATTCATTAAGTGTTCAGCACCATTCAGTAGACCAACTAAAGATGCAGCCCGCAAGAGGGACATAAGAATTAAGAAGTCGTACCCTTTAGCTTCCATCATCATAGTTGTACCTTCCATCATCAGCTTAGCTCCAAAAGTACATGAAATACAACTAACGGTCCACATATTCCTACAACACTGAAATAATTATCCCCTAACTCCTAACCGTTAAGGAGTTGTACCTTCCATCATCAGCTTAGCTGCAAAAGTACATGAAATACAACTAACGGTCCACATATTTCTACAGCACTGAAATAATTATCCCCTAACTCCTAACCGTTAAGGAGTTGTATCTTCCATCATCAGCTTAGCTGCAAAAGTACATGAAATACAAATAACGGTCCACATATTCTTACAATACTGAAAGAATTATCCCCTAACTCCTAACCGTTAAGGAGTTGTACCTTCCATCATCAGCTCATCAACATAAAGTGATGTCTATAGGACGCAAAAACTTAAATGGCTTCAGAAAAAACAAGTAACGCGTAGTGTGCGCCTATAAAATTTGAGGTTTGCCCTTGATTTTCCCGGGATCCCATCATCAGATCCTGACATAGTGACAATGGGACCACCTCGGAACTATGCACTTTCAAATAAAAAAAGAATTATTTAAATCGGTCCACAATTGACGGAGAAATCGACGGACATACATAAAAATAAAAAAAAAATAAAAAAAAAATACATACAGTCGAACATAGAACCTCCTCCTTTTTTGAAGTCGGTTATAAAGTACTTTAAATACGTAAGACATTTAGTAACATTTCGAACCCAATAGTAGATCACTCTGTATAACATTGATACTTGACGATTTAAAGTGCATCTTGGAAGCCTACAAGAATGAAGAATATTTTTATTTTGAATATGTTTAAAAAACAAACAAAATTCTTAATTCTAAATATCTTGAAAGTCTTGGAAATGAGCTCACTCTTAAAGGTTGTTCCCTTTAGCATCGCGATCGCGTCAAGCGTCAACCAACATGCTTCCACTTATATGCCCTAACAAGTAATACTTATAGTTAATATTTACTATGGTAAACATAATAACCCTGGTCGCAATCCTGTGTTAATTGGGCTGAAGTTATCGCAGCAAGTTCTAACGGTCGCGTCGCGTGAGCAACTTTTGCAATCTACAAAGATTCCGTCTTTGACGGAAGGTAAACTTTCATTAAGGAAGGGTGTTTTGATTTTCATGGCAAGGAAAATGGGATACCTATTCTGATTTAGGTATAATAAATCTTTGATCAAGTAATTTTGATAATTCTCTGGAAAGCTAAAGGAGTAGATTCGTTCTCACTGTGCTACACACATTTGTCTATGGATTTTGATTTATTTTTTGTAAAAAAGCTTTGTTGTATTATACCGAATTCGACCTATCCTAGGCTGGCACTAACTTGGAAATATAACAAGTCATTTTTTTTATTAATTTAGATACTTAAACCAAACTTAGAAAAAGGTCTTCAATTGTTGGTGGGTTTTTTAACTTACCATTTTTAGTTATAATACAGACCAAGTATTATGTATTTGGTAAATCCCTAATACGTAATACGCCCATAGGACAAAGCTTTTGTTTCACTAATAATTTACGTTTCAACTAAATTAACACACATTCATTATTATACCAACGTTGAAACTTTTCGATACCAAACTTTCTTCAGTAACGTCCATAATTGGAAATTTTCGCCATCATATAACATCGCAAACAAAACTTCGCTGTAATAAACCGCTTGAATGCAGTCTCGACTCTGAGTATAAATTACTCAAGCGCTGTAAGCGAACTATAGCGATAGACAAGACACATTTAACAGCGAAGGGGCTAGCACCACGCAGATCTATACGTCAGTTTTAGAATTGATTCCGTATAAAAAAGGGGAGGGATATGTCGCTACAAAGCAAAGGCTTTGACATTTAGTTATTGTTATAATGATGGGTACTGGCACAACCGCTTGCCAAAGATTGGTGATCATAAACCCGAATTGTGTTCGGAAAAACCGACACAACTGTAACTCGACCCATTAGTTGAATCCCAAGATCATGGCCAGGTAATTATAATGCGATTATTTGGAGACCCCAAGCATAGAATTTTACACAGACGAGGGAAAAGGTTTGACGATCAAGGGAGCTTAGGTCAGCACATGATACTAATTTGCATAGTCGTCTAAAGGGTGCGTACTTTTTTTCAAAAGTTTTTATAATTAAAAGTGTTACCTTCAAAGAGTCAACGACCGCTGCTTTCACTGTCATCATGGGAATCATTTTTATCCATGCTATAGGAGCTGATGATATCACAGTTCAATCTTGACAACACAGACAGTACAATTCTGTGAAACTTCAACTTTAATTAATAGGGAAGGTTCATAGATATTCCAAATGTTTATCTCATTTATGTTTTAGAAGACGTTTAAACTAAGCGAACATCGCAAGTCGAAGTTTTATAAATAGGGTCAAATATAATTCCTTCCCCACTGTACTGCCTTTTATGCAAATAGCTTGCTTACCTGAAACAGAAATAATATTTATATTAGCTGTACTTTGTTATTTTTAATTCTTGTAATACTTTATCTAGCGGAGTTAACATGATTCAGAGCATCGCCCGCCCTCGGTTTTCACTTTTATAGTTAAAAAATTTTTTCACGTCTACCGTCAGTCAAACATGCTTACTCTTAATATATATTGCAAATATTGGTTTTAATATTAAAATAAAACTCCATTGACCCCCAAAGCCACCCCGTGCACCGTTCCCGGAAAGTTTTAATGGAGTGCGGAACCATAAACCTACGTTATTCCGGCCACCGGCCGCGTCTAATTAGGGATCCTAATGGACATTCTATTGCACTTGGCCCGGCTTAGGGCCTATTTAGGGCTATTCCGAATTAATTACTCCTAAGGGATGTTTGTTTTTTCGTTTAGAGAAAGCAACAGCTTCTGTTTTTAATGGGATGGTATTAAGTATATGGCCATTAAAATATTTTTTTTTGTTTAATATAATTCGAACGAGCCGGCCCATTCGTACTGTAAAACAGCATGGCTCTACCACTACAAAATCCTAGCAAAACAAAATTTTTTACCTCCTCTCAAGTAAAACACCTTAATAAGTTCTCTCTGATACATGCTAAAAATGCTAAGCCATTTTTACTCTTAGGTGTAGTAAGACCAAATGTTTTAACAAGGCGGTCACAACCCATACTATTTACCTTTTGATACATTGGCATTTACCCATAAGCGTGAGTCGTAAATAATCGCAAGTGCATTGTAATTACGCGCTGTCTGCAGCCGGCGGTATTGTCCGGCTATCGCAGATCGCAGATAAGCGCTATCTCACCGGACAATGCACTTTGTTGTTGCATAATCCGAGTACGGATTCGGTGCGGGCCCATATATGGAAGTAGAAAGTTTTATCAATCGGTGCATTATCGATCGCGTAGGGGTAATATACTGATTACAGTATAATACTTGAAATCGCCTGCGATTTGAATTTCGGCTAAACATCGATTAAAAAGTCAAAATTGATTTAACCCAGAATGTAACCAGAGTCCTTACGTTTGGACGTATGACTTAGGGTTTAAACGTTCTCTCTTTGGACTAACCCTCAATGAGTTCACGGTGAACTACCTTCTAATTACTATCTCTGACCCATAATAATATCAAACCCCGAAACTCAGATTAGTAGTTATCACCTGTAAAGGTCCAGAGCTATGAAGTCGTGCAAAAATAAAAAACAATTTTGTAAAACAACAGTTTTATAAAAAAAAAACAGCCAGATTTCGATTTAAGAGTTAATCAAACTTTGCAGATATCCTACCAATAGCATAAAAGCGAAAACATTTGCACATCTGAATAGAATTCCAATGGTCGAACCAATGTTTTACAGAGACGATCAAAAACATAATAATAAACCCAATATCTTTTAAACCTTAAACAATTTTAGCAGCACAGTTTCTCAAACGGTTCGAAATCTTTTACAGCATAAAGCATCACAAAATAAAGTACAAAATTTGCACGTAATTATACACCCTTCTCTTGCTAACAGCATCGTGTAGAAGCGTATTATTTCTCACTGAGTTAGTTTCGTTTTTCGTTCCTCTCAATTTATGGCAACGAAGAAAAAGTGCATCTTGTTACTGCACTGTCGTGATTACGTGTCATATATAATAACTAATTGCGGTGCATTATACTGCATTTTCTGTTCTGATTGCCTGTCTCGAGTAGTCAAGCTTTCGAAGAATCTGACAGCAATACGAGCAACTGTAATTGATGCAATTGTACTGCACAAGAATGATTCTACTATATTATATTACTGACATCCGCCAGCGGCTTTACTAGCTTATAAATTGTAGCTAAGAAAATAATTATTATATAGGCTGACCAAGAAAATAAAAATCCTGCTCTGGAGGCGCCACATTAGCTACGCTACTCTACTCAACGCTCTAGCTATGGTTACTATAGCTACTATAACACTTGGTTGCTATGGTTATACTCACAAATAACTCACAATATCCAGTAGTAACAAGGCACTGTTGACAATTGACATCACACTTTGACAGACAGCAATATTTAATGACGTCTTATTGTTATTTTTTTATTTGATTGTTGCCACTTGAAGAAATTAGTTCCAATATTTTTCCGCAATATGGTGAGGGTTTTTATTTTATTGGTCGGGCTATAAATAATAGAAAATCTTTAGCTATGAATGGAATTGATGGTAAACATATTAAACTTTAAACAGCAATATCTAATTAGTTGATCGACTAGATTTACAATCCAGGCTTTAGATTTTCCGGTGGTTAAGTAGTTTTGAGTCTTAACTAGAGATTAGATAAATATTCATCATCATCTCAGCGTATAACTGATTGCATCCAGTATGGAGCTCAGGGTCCGCTTCGACTATGATCCTAGATTTGACAAGCCTGGTTATTACAATGGAGCGATTGCCATCTGACCTCCGTAACTCTTACAAGATTAGATACATATTGATAATCATAAGCTTACTATGTGAATTAAAAACGTATAGTGCAGAATAAGCTTTCAACTTCATCGTGACAATATACATATGTATAGCAATATAACTGTCGCTATTTTACCATTTTTGAAATTCTATTACCTCTACATATAGAGTAAACATTCATACAAAATTTTCTATAGAGTAACCTTTCAATCGTAGTATCTAATAATGGAACCGATGAAATACCGTACCGAACTTGCATTTTACAGTCATATGCGGCATTATACCAATTTAATAAAGTCCATTTTAGAATGAGCTTTTATACATTTCAACGCACTGTACGTTGTATTGACGTTGATGACGACATAAAAATAAATCTTTTGTATTACAAAATATTGACTGTTGAGTAAAATACTAAATTACTGTTGCAAGAATTGACATGTTAAGCTTAACTGACAGATCGTTTTTATTTGTATGTATATTTTTTGAATTGCCTGAAGTTTCGCAATAAATGTAATGTTGTGTCTAGATTCAGTAAGTTGAATGTAGAATGTAGGATAGTATTTTTATCTGTCTCAGATTAAAATAAATACTTTGGGTATGTAACCTAGAAAAAAAAATTCTAGTAAATAAATACAATTTCTCTAGCATTACATTAAAAGTTGTCAGTTATAAGTTTATAACCAAAGCAGGAACAGAGCTAAATTATAACAGCGCTTTCACACGGGCAGTCCAGTTTTTTGCAGGATCCCGTTTTTTGCAGGATCCCGTTTGATGGCGAATGTGTTTATATGATAGTGTTCACACGAGCATCCCGCATGCGGGATACTGCAAAAACCCGATCCGGCATTCGGTTTTGTCACTAGAAACTGGATCCGTCGTCCAGTAAAAAGCGGGATCCCGTTTAGTCGCACAAATATTTATATAGCAGTGTTCACACGGCAGTCCAGTTTTGCAGGACCGGCTTTTTACTTTGAATTTTGAATTTCGAATTTTACTGGATCCCGCAAAACTGAACTGCCGTGTGAACACACCGTCCAGTTTTGCAGGATACAGTAAAAAGCCGGTCCTGCAAAACTGGATGCCGTGTGTAAGGGCTGTTAAGGTTGGAATTAAGAAGTCTTATAATTATGTAGTTGAAGTCTTCGTGTCAAAAAAGACGCATATGCATACGCAAATAAATTAAGTACCGTATTTATTATATTCTATTGTTTTCTTAAATTTCATATGGAATATCGCCGGTAAAATAGTTTCAACAGATCTGTCATAATCATGCAATTCCAAGTAAGCGAACGGGGCAATGTCCTTCCGACGATATATGATTCCGAAGATAATGATTGCAATGCCAGTCAACTGTGCAATGCTAATATTATTATTAGATTCAATAAATGGACTGTGTGATTAACAAATATATAAAACACACGTTAAAGGTGAAGAAGTAAAAACAATAATTGATTTGGTGCATTCACACCGTAATTCTTTTTGTGAACAAGGCCTTGAAGTGTTTCTGTAAATATCAAATATGTAGTCAGAAGTTACTTTTGTAAGCATTAGTCTACGTGAGTCGAGCAAATGCAGATTTTGTCACACTTTTGAAAATTGGCCACAACAGTTACGTTAAGTTCAGAAGTTAAAAACATAAAATTCCCTATTTCCCTATAATTATGTTCCCTAAAAATCTTTTCACGTACTTTTTTAATGTTGGCTTCTCGAGTTACATAAGTTCTTAGCATGTGACATAATCACATATTACTTTAGTACTTAAATAGTAATCAATCATTTTGAAAATGTCTATTGCGAAAACAAACACATCCAAACAATACCGATATAAAAACCACCTACAGCATTCTTAGTATAATTCACCGCAGTAATTACAATAGATCTGCCTCTCCCACAACCGGAAACGAGATAATCATGCAAGAATGTCTGCATCTAAGCGTAATATTATCACAGGAATGTTCACGAGTGATTTGCCACAGAGTAAAAAGATACGTAACAAATCAAGCATACAGCATAAGTGGGGCATTATCAATTAACACGCAACGTTTAGAAGATCCCACGTACATCGATGATGTTTTTAACGATACCGCCTGCTGAAAATGGAACGATTAGCAAATCGAGCTATCATAAATCGATGCGAAAAAATCGATGTAACGTTAATTAAAAGCATTTTGTTAATTGATTGGTTTTTATTTTTCTGATATAAGAGCATTAGTTAGATGATTGATTTTTTTTGTAAATTCAAATTTTTTAAAGAAATTTCTTTTTTTATATCATGTTTTGTTATAACTTTAGTAGAAATATAATAATACAAGTTTTAGAAGTAAAAACAGTTCCTAAAATTGAGTTTGATCAAAAACAAAATTGGTCCTCCGAGTTGGATTAAATTTTATTGACCTTAGATTGTGACATACGGGTACTTGAATTACAACGAGGAAGTGTTCGAAGTAGAGTTACCAGTACGGTGATGTATCCAAAGTTATCAAATACAAACCTTCCAGCCGCCGTTTCACCCGCGCGTAATTTCTTTTTTGCACTTGCAATATGCATAGGTGACATAGGTTACTTTTGATCCCGGAAATGTGGGGGGAAGAGGGGGATTTTTGAAAAAAGAAATTACGCGCGAGTGAAACTGCGTACGGAAAGCTAGTTGGATATACATATTATATTATCTATCATACTACAACTAACTGGCACTTACTCTATAAAACAAAACTGCAGCACTCCCTCAAGTGAGTTCCAATAAACTTTTATGAAATATTGTGACCTGCTACGTCTTGGAAGCCATAGCTTCTTACAAGTTGTCAGTTAAATTTTAAAGACCATAAAGCATAATTGTCAGTAATGGAAGCTGTCAAGCGACGGTTGAATTCAAACGAATGAAGCAGCGGATGCAGCCAATTTATGCCCTGACACTGAGATGCATGCAGTAGTTGCTTTTAATTTGCTCCTTCGGGATCTTTGAACCGCTCTTAAAACCAAACATCGAAGATTGGCAAAGAGCATTGAAGATTTTAGCCTTCATACTGGTCCGCCATTTTATTCAAAAAAGAGATTTATTCAAAAAAGATTATCCAATTTTTAAAGCATTTCAAGTGAGCAGGCAAGCAACTAGCAGGTAAGCAAGCCTCCATAGAAAAATCTTCATAGAATTTTAGTTATCGATTCGACTTTATATTGTTAAAAAGACAATATAAAAAACATCTTTAGCAAATAAAATCTCAGGCAAAATTAACTTCTCTAATCCAAAACACAGTTTTTCTAAACTTACGTCACAGTACAAAAATGAAAGCAGAAAATTGAATAGTAATGATTTAAAACGGTTACTTCCTAGAATTCATTTCAACACAATTCAAACTATGTGGAATACTACCTTTATTCTTAAGTGTACAGTTGCATACATAGTTAACACAAAGGACTCTACGAATACAATAACCAGTTCCACTGGCAATGTCATACGATGTTTCATAATTATAGACTACTCTCACCAATATTTATGTGTACCTAGTATTATCAAACACGCAGCAAAAATTTTATGAAACAGATACAGAACCACTATTTAGTCTAAACCGCACAAATCAACTGCAGTTTCTGCCATTCCTTCTCTGTTGTATTCGCGATCTCTTGCAGTATTAAACGGTGCACGATGCACGCCCACAAAGGGCATTAGGTATTCATCGAATGCGTCAGGGCAGCCGCATTAAGGTAGTAAATAGAGTCGGGGCGTAATACGAGAATTGCATTTTTATTAGTCTCACAATCGGCCGCAATGCGCAGTGTAGACGCGCCTTTGAATATGCAGGCATCTAATTGGGAAAACAGGGTTTGTTTACATCCAGTTTACAAGGAAATAGAAAAATAAATGACGTAGGAAAATGAATTGCCGGAGTCGATGAGTACCGGCGGAGGTTTCAATCGATTCGGTTGCTGTCTTCTGTTGTCTGTTTTTGCAGCAGCTAAATAAACACGGTCGCCTCGTTCAATTGTGTTGTGTGACATACATAAATGTCGGCGCTGCTAATGACGATTTCAGTGGGCATAAATTGTTATTTTCAGTGAATATATACATAGTTCGAATAAGATCTTTGAGTATACTATTTAAGAATTAAAAAATAATTTTATTGTGCAGTAAATAAATGAAAATATGAAGAATAACATTTATTTCATATTTCATTAAAATAATTAGCATCTTTAAAGGACCACGCAAGAAATTGTATGGGCTCTGTCCCCATCCACCAACAGACTTGGCACTAGTTTCAATATTATTCTGACATTCCATAAAAAGACAAATAACTATTTTTAATCCAAAAAATGACGGGGTATTAAAAAAAATAAAACCGCCCTTATGCCGCACGCCTAAGATTCAGAATTGCGCTGTAAGTGTCTAGCTTCAAGTAGACTCTACTGTAAAATATTTTTTAAGATTTCGTTTTGATTGAACACTTTTATTTAGACCAGGGTTACTCTTGATCGCCTACACATTATTTTCACAATTAACTGTGTCAAAAAATACTTGAAAAATACAACATTCAAATTCGATTTGCGTGAAATCCCCATTCTACGGCGAATGTCGTCATACAAAAAAAAAGATCAGTACGGCAAGAGGTGACAGAGATACGTTGGAAATCTGTTGGTGGGTGGGGACGCTGTTTTGCATGGTCCTTTTCTTGTTTATTTCTTTATTTTTTAAAAAATTGGATTGCATATTGAGGCGGACACTGCTATTTTTTGGCATTTCAATAATGTTGTATTAAAAGCCAAGAATATTCTAAAAAAAATTTTTACGATCTCTTTGACTCTAGCTCCTAGATTTATTAAAACCCGCACGTGTGTTTGTAACAGACATAAACCATATCTAAAATTTGTAATAAATTCCTACCTGTACTGAAAATGCCGTCGCCGCCAAGGCCGGGAGCCGCTAGAAGCACTCTCCAGGGAAGATGACCAGGCCCCTTCCCGAGGTCTGGTCATCCCCAAGTTCCTCGCCTCCGTACTCCTGGCGCTCTCCAACAGTATCGCTGTGTACTTCGTTATCAACATCGTGGTATATCTCACTCACTTTCACAATACACTTGTTTCACTTTGGTCATTTCACTTTTTAAAATTTTTCACTTAGGTATGTGGTGCAGTAAGTTATATCGTAATAAGTTTGATGAAATACGGCAGTAGTTTGGTTTTATTCGGAAAATACTCTTCTATAAACTCATGAAATGTGCAGTAACGTCAGTGTAAGTTTTATTTCCACTCGCAGGTATTTATGTAGATGATATCATAACTTTTAAAAATTCGTTTACTCAAACCTGAATAACAATATAATTTTAAATCTAGAAGTTAAAATATTAATCAATGTTATTTTCGAATAGTATGATTTATGTGAAGTATAACGTAAAGTTGACCTCTTGATTAAACAACCGGCCGGCTTTAGAGAAGCAAAGTAAACAACTGATTCGTGCCCGAGTGTATTTGTGGACGCAGTTTACCATAACGGACCGAGCGGCTATTTGATATCATCGGCAATAGTTTGACGAATTGAAATGGTTTTACTGCGGGCGATTATGATATAAAATTGATTTTAGGAAGTTTGTTTGAATAACAAGGTAATATTTTTTATTGGGAAGAATCATTTAGATTATTGCAGAGCGTGGAATTATAATTGACTTTTTAACCTTTCAAATAATAATAATCACTCATGGAATTCAGTATGACTAACAAAATCTATAATTACATAAACTCCTTTCTTGTGTAAGCAAGTGGTATAAATTATGTCATGGAGACAAAAGAAACTGAATGAAAGCAGATGTTTTCTTAGCAAAAAAGACAACAAGTAAGTTTTTAAAAAGTCTGTATGGGGCATTTAGCATCTGTATTAAATTTTTTTTTTGATTTCTTCATTGGTTATGCTTACTCAAAGAATGTGGTAGGATTTATGCCTTAAAATATTTTTATTCTTAATAAATTAAAATCATTAGCTTATTACATTTTCCGGCAGAAAAGCAACACCATTCACAATTTAAACGATAACCCTACTTACGACTTACGCCATTTTGCAGAAACATACTATTTTAAACGTCACGACAAACATTAACGAAGTTCCCTCTCAAATTGCGATACGATTTTTCGAGTTAACCATCGGAAAGAGCGCAAGTTACGCGTCGTCCGCCCACGTCACGGGCCGCGCACACCGGCCATCACTCCGTATCCTGGACATCCTCTGCTGAGCAAGAGGATATTGTGCATTATTTGACTCCTACACGTCAAGTCGGATGTTATGTTGCGCTCCGTTGGAAAGCTGTGTTTGATTTATTTGATAAACAACTTTACTTTAGGCAGCTTTGCTTTTAAAAAAAAGATAAAAGTACTCATTTTCATCTTGCTCTTGTACTCAACATGCTTTTTTTTTCTCTCTGTTAGACAGAGCAAGAGATGTAAAGACGGAGTAATTTGGATTATGTAGAAATTTCAAGTAATTGAGATATTGATTTAATTGCCATTCGCGAATGGATACGAAGTGGCGAGTAAAGAACTTATATTGAGAGAAAGTATATTAGTATAAGATACTAAGGAAGTAAAGAAATGTGGTGTGTGTGGTGTGGAGATACAGAATAAGATATAATGAGTGGAGATACAAATAAAGGAGAATATATTGAGAGGCTTAAAAGTTACCAGCATTGTACTCTTTTAGTGTACTGACAATATTCTTGTGAGGGACGCTAAGGAATCCTTTGTAAGGAGCTCCTTCAACAAGTAAGGTAAAGTTAGTATCGGATTACTCAACTTGCTAATCCGATACTCACTTCAATGACATTAATTGTTAGTCAACGTCGGCATTCAAAACGCATACAAATCGAAGGCAACATGCAAACAATTCCCATAGAATGCCAAAGCAACGCGGAAGCTACACACTGGCAGAATTCCCGTTGATTGTTTGAGTGCGAACGGTGATTAGTTGATTACTAACAACAGTACGCATGTCTTTCCAAACCTGTGAATTATGGATCTTCTTAAGTATAGTGCGTCTACAAACTGACCGTCTCCGTGGAACAGTGGCTAAGCCGTTGGGGTATAAAAACCTCGAGGTCGTGGGTTCGATTTTCGCCTTGGGTTTGGTTGGTGGTAGGACTTTTTCAGAGTCCACTGGCTAGCTTTACAGCTCTGGCTGTGTTTCGGCAATATTAAATATGTGGGAGCCCGCACACTTGAAATTAAAGGCTCGAAGATCAGATGAGACAGACTGTCACACTACAGGCTCGTCTGATCTTCAAGCTCTCTTTTCAGAAAACAGCTAGAGGTATTAGGGAGAACCGAAGGGAGGAACGTTTCGTAAGTGGTATCACAATAAATAGATGGCGGAAAAGAAAACCACAACATCTACACAGAGTGGCTTGACCACAGTTCCACAGAGGCGGGCAAGAACAAAAATACATTGTAATAGCCACAAACATTCGCACGTACAAGTGATACTTCTGCACGGTGACAATTGTTTGTTCCCTCGACAAAAACAATTAACTGAATAAACGAGGTATAGCGCTTTCTATAATGGCGCCAGAATTAAACTGTTACAAGTAACACTTGTACCAATTGATTGCAAGACAAAGCGAGTCATCGACCAGGGAACTATGCGCCCGCAAATAAACGTTGTGCAAACACTAAATAGAAGTTTGAGATAGGCTGGCGTTTTTAGCTCAAGGGTACCTAGTAGTGTTGCGAGTCCTCGAGTCCTTTGAAAACTCGATTTCATACGGTCAAGCTTTCTTTAGTCTTAAAATACGATTGCATACTTGCAAGATTTTTAAAATTCTACAATGCTTCCTAGTGTTCTTCAAAATGTAATGAAAATTATTTGTGTGTTGACGAATGAGGTTAATTGAGGTTGCACCTGTAAATACAGGTGCAATTTTCTTTCAAATGAAAGGTCATTTTTGCAATACATTGTAATGGTAAAATGCTCGGTGTAGATAATAAAATAATCGATAACATTAATAAATAGAGCGAGGATCCTGATTAATATACGAGTATGTTTGAATCGAACTAGATTTTGATATATGTTTATTTTGTAATTTAATTCCTTTTTTTAATATTGACTTTTTTAATGACAATCAACTAATTAATCACAAGAATATATACAATAAAAAAAAAATTTTTTTTAATATTTGACGATTTTTTAATATTTTTTTAAATTTAATATTTAGGCGACTGGGACCATAACCTTGTTTAAATCCCAATATGTACCAAGTGTTCATGATATTCATCTTTTATAAATAAATATATTTTTTAAACGTATACATATAGTTTTCATAAGGATTAAAAGCTTTCCAATGTCAGTATTTTTTTATGTCAAACTTATCCTTACAGGACTCGAAGATAACCAACACTAGCACCAAGCTCGGAATAGATCTAGGCATTTGAATGTTAAATGATAAAATACCCTACCCAAACTTGATCCTAACAACGAATCACTGTATGTACAAAGATGTGTTTCGAAAAATTAATAACATACAGACTAATGCTGTCCGCAATCGACATAGTTAGGCAACGTGTAATAAATTATGTTCGATCAAATTAGCATATTCGTGATTCTCGACACGATGTTTTATAAGTGTATTTTAATGTGCTACTGCATATTACTGAGTATAAGTACCCATCTATATAGAATATAACCTTTATAAAGTTTTCATAATTTATAGATAATTTTATTATTTAGTAGTAAATATTCACAGTTCCAGAAATCCGAAATCCGAAAATATTTGATTGACTCTAAATAAATCCTACCACAAACAAAACTATAGGAATCAATTCGACTCCACTGCAAATATTCGGAGTGCAACATCAGCATTCCACATAAGTACACGACGAGCGACATAACTATAAAGCAAACTCACGCAATGACGTCGGTTGCTCATCTCTTATCTAGTTTATACCACCGAAACGCATTTAAAGATTAGTACAACTTCATTTTATTTCTATTCTAAATCAATCCTTTGTCTTCCCTTTACTCCTACAATAGAAGCTGGTAAGTGGTTGATCTTAGCGAATCATTTCCTAATCTCTATAAATCATTCACGGTAAGGCAGCCGCATTAGAAACATGAGTTAGATCTAACGCATCAATTTATCTTGCGAATCTATCAGAAATAATTGCGAAAGGCTCTCTTCGCTTCAAGTGTAATTTATGAACCTATCGGGTATCATCTTGGGTTTTATCTCTGAACTGTCAATTACCAGCTAGTCTGTCCATCTAGCAGGTTGCGTAATATGCTGGCTTGAAAAGCGAGTTTTTGAAACGGCGTTTTAAGGTTCCATAACATAAAATGCTTTGTAAGTAAATGGCAACGTGAAAGGAATAAATTGATAATTTTATAGCCTGCATTTCTGTTAATATAAAATATCCTTTTTTTTTTGTAATATGTAAGTGTTAGCTATTAAATTTAAATTTATATTTGCCTGTAAACCAAAAGGCACATGATATCCAATATGTACGCATTTTGTAATATTCGCCAAAAAAAAAAACAAATTTCAAAGCAATGGTTCATAACATAGCAGCTGGTAATATAACGTGGTCTTGTATTTGGTCAGTAATTATAGAAGTGAAACGAAAATACATTACATAATTAATTTGGCTTTGGTTCGGAATTTTATATATCTCAATATCGTGTTATTAATTTTTACGCTTAAACTCTGGCAGATCAAATAAATTAACACAAGTAAAGTACAGTTCCAATTTATCCGCAGTAAATGTCAATTGTCAACACAAAGTATACCAAGAGATAAAAGTTCAACGTATAGGGGCATAAAATTCCACTTACAAACAAGGGTGTTCATTAGTTAACACCCACACTACATTCGCAATTTTGCAAGCTTATCTTACCCACTTTCGACATACTGGATTAAATAAAAGTAAGTCTGATATTGGATTTTATTCTCGAACTTCTCGAAGTATGGAAAACGTGCAACCTTTCATTGCTGTATCTGTTCGTTATCCGTAGATAACTTGTCCGTAGACAAGTAGTAGCGTGCAGTTAATTGTTTAAACTCGTTTAATATATTGACTTCATTGTCACTTTGTATAGCATTAATATAAAATTTACATACACCTATTTGCTCTTTACGTAACCGAAAATACGAAACTTTTTAATATTTTTAATGATTTTTCTTTCTATCTTTCATTATATAAGTATTTGATCACTATAAACATCTTTGGGCATGGTAGTGCCCCGCCAAGACGAGCCAAGAGAAGCGCAAGGGCCCACCTACCTTTTCTCGAAACGCTTCGTTTTATTTTTTTACCTGCTTTATTAAATAAATGCAACCAGTGCAAGAAAAAAATTAACGTCATTTATAACTTAGGAATGTGATCGAATTTTGATAGTATTAAATTACTCCACCTTAACGTGACTATCCCAAGTTCGAGGTTATCTCGTAGAAAACGACTTTAGCGCTTATAAGGAAAGCTATATTACTTACATTACAGCCATTAGCAAGCCCCTTAAAAGGACCCAATCAATTATATGGTGACATTTTATGCTGTAGGTCAAACTGAGTTGGTGTGGTTTTGTTGGAATTTCATAGACCTTTGGAAGGGTTCGGCGTCTAGCATTCTTGTAATGACAATGTATTGTATAAACAGCTACATATAATATCATATGTCAATGCACTATAAATGATTGTGAAATTGTTTAAAACTTTAATGCATTAGTCATGTTTATTCATTGAACTTACTCGTACTAAACATGTTTAACAAGATTAAATATAGAAAAAACTTATTTCCTTCAATTCATTAGATGATATTTGGATTATTGCTATCAATCAATGAAACCACTGCAATTTATTTTCGCCTTTTGTCATTTGACACTATTGAAAACATTGTTTTTAAATATTTTGTGCACTGAAAAGTATACGTACGAAGACTTCCCAATCGGGAAACCAGTAGACCAGTGGTGGACGTTTTGGTTGTGGACGTTGGAAATAATTCCTTTACTGGAGTTTTACAGTGTTTTATAGTATCTTTAGCCTTAGCACGAAATAGAGTAAATTCTAGACTGACTGTACTGGTTGTGTCCAGTTGACGAAAACATAAAAGTGATTTAATTTAAGTTTCACTATCAGGACACGCGTAAAATCTTTGCGTGGCCAGATTACGAAATAATAACTGATACTAATATTGAGTTTCACCGGACACGCGTGTCCAGTTCTCACGTGTAGAGTTGGTGAATAACCCAACTTTGTCCACGGTTTATTTTATTCCATGTTAGTCAGTACCCAGTCGGATCATTTACGTGATATCATAGTGGGTACACCACACCTATTATACATTAAGGGGTCATTCTTCAAAAATCGTCACTTAACTGTTTTATTTGACCTTCGATGATCTTTAACTATATCAGGTAACAATTGGCGAGCGTTACATTTCTTTTGAACAAGGAAGGACTAATCAAATCTACAATAACTTTAGTTGTTTATACCTACATCAGTAGCAATCAGCACAGTGCAGTGGACGTAATTAAGTTCAATGACACGAAAATCTAATAACACAAAATGGTATTGCTTTTAATGCACAGTAAAAGTAGGTTTAAACCACTTCTTACTGGGTTGGCTCATAATATTGCGAGAACATTGTGCAGAAAATCAAATAACGGTATATTATTGAAATAGCCCTTTTACTGTGTGCCGTTCAAGTAGCAAGTTCAGTAGCATTCTAGGTATAAATTATGATTATTATTCCCATCTCTAGTTCTATTAGAAAATTGCGGGTTCAAGTTTCATTACATTCTAGGATAATATTTTAAATACTTTATGTCTTTATTCGGTCGATAATACGGTTTTTATAAGTTTATTCGTCTAGAAAAAATATTCTCTACTTTGGGTCTTAAGAGTTTTGGTAATACCTAGGCCTAAATTCAGGGATTGAACCCACAACTTTTGGGGTATTTATTTTTTAATACTAAATCAGTTGGCAGACAGACACGCAGCCCACCTGATGGTAAGCGGCCACTGCGGCCTATTCCATTGAAGGACACTTTACCAGGAAGCGTTGCTCAATGTGCTACCAGACTGTAGACTCATCTGATCTTCGAGCCTTTGAGTTCAAGTGTACTGGCTCTCACATTAATTAATACTGCGGGAACACAGACAAAGCTATTATGGCGGCAGATTTCAACCGTGGGGGACCACCCCCACGGGTCCCAAAGATGGCTAGCTACCAAGCTAGCCAGCCGACACGACCTCCGGGTATTTCCAACAAGACCAAAATGTTGTCCATGGAAGACGTAATTTCTTAGTAAGTAGTCAGTTCTGTGAAGCTACCGACGCCATAGATCATATTGCAACGAATCATAAGTCTCAGCAAAACGATATAAATAGTTCTGAGAAATACCTCCAGCTGAATCCAGACGGAAACATAAACGTCTGAGGATAGGCACAGTTAATTAATATCTAAAAATATTTAGATGATATAGATTTAACTATACTAGCTTTCCGCTCGCTGCTTCACCCGCGTAGTACACGACGTTTATTACTACTATTTTATCCCCTTGGGGGTAGAATTGATCAAAATCCTTTCTTAGCGGATGCTTACGTCATAACATCTACCTGCATGCCAAATTTCAGCCCGATCCGTCCAATGGTTTGGGCTGTGCGTTGATAGATAACTATGTCAGTCAGTGTTTGTATTGAAAATCAATACGATCATTCGATCAGTAAGACAGGTAGAGATTAGTAAATCTTCTACTCGACGAAGGCGCTCGTCTGAGTATAATATGACTTACTAATATGACTGACTAAATCAAGAAGACCTATAAACTAACAAGACAATCAAAAGTTACGCAATAATAAATAACTTAGAACATCCTACATAGTTGTAAATGGTCACATAGACGGAATATCAAAACTCAGGTAGGCGGCGATTAGATCATTTTCACATGAATCACTATCTAAACGTACTACAAAAGTAAAACATCAAAGTAAAGTATTTTTTTATACCACGAGTTGGCAGACAGGCACGCAGCCCACCTGATGGTAAGCGGCTACTGCGGCCTATTCCATTGAGAGACACTTCACCAGCGTCGCTCAATGTGCTGCCAGACTGTAGGCTCATCAGATCTTCGAGCCCTTGATTTCAAGTGTACTAATGTCGTAAGAATATCGACAGTATTGTTAGTGTTCTTCAACAAAATATTTCCAGTGCCAATTTCTGTACCTGCATATGGTTAAAGAATGGAAATCTCTGCTAGCTGTCGTGTTTCCTAATAGTGTTCAGGGATATGAAACTTTTTAAGAAAAAAGTGAATAAGTTTTTTACTAACTACACATGATTCACTCTCTCTTACCGATAAAATATCTGGCATTTCTGAAAAAAACCTTTCCAATATTTGGAAGTAAACCTAACCCTTTAAACTGCTAGACGCAACCCGGCAATAAAAATACCTTTATCGACGATATTCTCTTCAATGAGAAATCACTCCCGACCTAGATTTAAACAAGAGAGTCATTGATTGGAATTTACTACGAGTACTTCAATCGGTTCCAATTGACGTTATGAGAATGTGATTGAAAATGATATTAGACTGTTATTGATAGATTGTGGAATCATAGATTGATTAAGGGGAATGTTCAACGTTGGCCATTCAACTAAAAGTATCTGAGGTTTTGTGTAACTTTTGATTAGCGGTCATTGTATATTTTCATTGCATAACATGAAAAGCATTTTGTAATAAAGACGTTAAACTTTAAAAGCATTGGCCGCATACCAATGTAAATAAATAAATAAAAAAATCCTTTGGGCTTAGCCAAATTGAATAATGAAATTATTGTTGTAATGAATATGTATGACCCGATTTATGTAACAAGTACCTATAACTGAACACCTACTACTGTACCTATTAATACTACAGCAAATACGACTTAATTACTGTTGAAAATCGGTGTTAGATTGACTTTTAACAATTAAATAGAAATGCTACTAATGAAAAAGAACAGAAAAATCTAATTTCACGAGCAGCGTATGCAATGTTTCCGCTTAATATTCAATTTGGCTGAGACAAAGGCTCTTTGACTGAGCAATAAATGTATGCACAAGTAGGTACTTATACAATATGTATATTTGCACATTACTTCTGTATTAGTGATAACTTCGCGATAGTACAAAGGTTCATTGTGATCGTGCAAAAGGTTAACTGCAATTCATTAGGAAAGGTAATTATTACCTTAAAAGTAGATGCAAATGAATTTATTGCATGGCCAGTGGCTACTATTAGCTGAAGATTAGTATTAACTATGGATACATTGATTTAACATTTAACCGAGAAGCTACAAAAACTGAATGGCAATTGTAAATAGTAAACAGTGCATATATTGCAACAAACATTAGTCATTATATTACATTAGTTAATAATAGAACTTGATTCGACTTATCTGATCAGCTTCAATTTTTTGATCTACACTAAAAAAAAATGCCCTATACTATACAGTTTGCAGAATACACTACATAAGTTTTCTTTCTATTTAGCTTTCGAGTTTTGACTCTCTGAAGTCAGCGGGACATTCTTTAAAAATAAGTTTTTCTGATTCATGCACTAAGATCTTAACAGTAATTTCAAAATCCTTCCAGCCTATCGGTCGATCAACTTCTTCAATACTTTATTCCTTACATAAATAGAAAAGACAAGAAAGGTAACTGATAAGATAATGACCAAAACTTTTTAAAACACTTATAAAAGTTCCCACAAGTCACAACCAAACACAAAAGGAGCACAAACTATCTAGCTACACAGATTAAGTCCGTATAAACAACGAAACTTCAAAACAAATGCGATATACGAACACGTTGCGAATAGCACTCGTGCAAGCGCAGTGTCGCGCCGACCGCTTCGAGGCGTTTGCTCGAGCACACTGCGCACGCGCCGGTGCCGGTCATTCAGTGCTGCCAGACGTCGCGAATTTCTTATGACAGTGGAGGTTTTCAAATTGAACCTTAATTAACCTAATGGATTTCCTAATGATGACAATAATATATCGTCACATAACCGAGATATACTCATCATCAGCCCGTCGCAGTCCACTCCTGCAGATCTATAGTGGACTGCATCCCCTAATGTTCAATCATCAGCTACTCCCATTCAGCTTCAGCCAGTCCTCTCACTCCAAAACTATGTTCAAAATGTATCAAAAATGGAACTCTCTACTACCAGATACAACATAAAGTATTTGCAAGGTCAAAGATCAGCAGGACAGGATTGAAATCAAAAGGAATAAAAATGCTTAATAATATACTCTAAAATCCGGGTAAAGAGTGCTTAATATCTGGCAACCCACATTGACTTGCCCTGCAGGACAAGCCGGGATGCAATTCGGTTTATGCGTGGCTGCGAGCCGAGGATACTAATTATTTCGGATGTCGCGCGAAAGGTGCTTGACCCCTGCCCGATGTCGTGGTGTAAGGCACGCGATTGTACTCGTTCTTGGTAATTTGGGGTATTACCCAAAAACGATTACACTGAAAAACAAAATATATCGCTAACTAATTTTAATAAATATTCAAAAAGACTTCTTTGGTGATTCGCGTTCGAATAAATCGTAGTGCGAACAGACATACATATAGATTATGAGGCTCCCAAGTTGACACCTATCGTACCTACATAACAATAGAAAATATTGGAATAGAATTGAATATCACATTAATTTTATAATATAAAATAAAAGCAAAACTAAAGAATGAGCTGATAAGCGCTTTCTTCTTGAGACACTGAATAAAAAAATGGTATAAATGAAGTAAAATAAAACCAGCTAGTGTAGGTACAACTGTGAGCAGCATTCTTCGTAATTAACTATGTGGTACACTCAGAAACAGCAGTTCACATTAATGTCCTATGTATATTCACGGGCAGTTAGTTCCCAAGCGCCTTGGAAAGTCACGACTGATCTAATTTTCATCAGATTGCCTGTTGGACCGAGCAAAATCTTATTACTTACAGTAATTTTTAAAGTTCAAGTTCATTTCTAAGCTAAATCGATATTGCCCAAAATATTATCTGAAATATTTTCCATGAAACAACCTTTAGGTTCATGGAATCTTTTTTTGGGTAAGAATTTAGCAAAAAAAATTAAACCGACTTCAAAAAAAAAGAAACAAAAAAACTACCTAAAAAACTGAAAAGCAAAAAATAATTTTAATAAGACATTCATCAAATGCGCTTATTGTCTAAGCCTATTCATTAAATTGTATTTTACGTGCTAGGTAGGTACCTACTAATCTGTTTGAAGTCGGTGCCAAGCCAAATAGTAGGTACCCAGATTACGTACCTACGTCCGCGGATTAATAAGTAACCCTTTATAATACATTATTATTATATATCATTTTTGATTACCTTTGGCTTGGCACCGACTTCAAACAGATTAGTAGGTACCTACCTAGCACGTAAAATACAATTTAATGAATAGGCTTAGACAATAAGCGCATTTGATGAATGTCTTATTAAAATTATTTTTTGCTTTTCAGTTTTTTAGGTAGTTTTTTTGTTTCTTTTTTTTTGAAGTCGGTTTAATTTTTTTTTAAAAAAGTTTGTTTATTTTTCTATTTTTAGTGTGAATAACACGTAGGTAGTGAGTAAAACTCTTTCATAATAATGATAGCGAAAATACATTCATTCATTAAGTGTTCAGCACCATGGGTAGGAGGAGAATGCGTTTATGCACCATAACCGCAGGCTAGCTAGACCCGCGGCCGTGTGTGGGACTCGAGATCGAAGCGTCCGCTACCCACTACACTCCCCCGGTTTCTCCTTCACACCCGATTAGGACGAGCCGGTGCTAACCTTATTGGCTAGTGACCAGCCCATCCCCGGGTAATCATCAGCTTAGCTGCAAAAGTACATGAAATACAACTAACGTTCCACATATTCCTACAACACTGAAAGAATTATCCCCTAACTCCTAACCGTTAAGGAGTTGTACTTTCCATCATCACCTTAGCTGCAAAAGTACATAAAATACAACTAACGGTCCACATATTCCTACAATACTGAAAGAATTATCCCCTAACTCCTAACCGTTAAGGAGTTGTACCTTCCATCATCAGCTCATCAACATAAAATGATGTCTATCGGACGCAAAAACTTGAATGGCTTCAGAAAAAACAAGTAACGCGTAGGCGCAGCCTATAAAATTTGAGGTTTTCCCTTGATTTTTCCGGGATCCCATCATCAGATCCTGACATGGTGACAATGGGACCACCTCTGAACTATGCACTTTCAAATAAAAAAAGAATTATTTAAATCGGTCCACAATTGACGGAGAAATCGACGGACATAGGTACATAAAAAAAAAAAAAAAAAAAAAAATACATACTGTCGAACATATAACCTCCTCCTTTTTTGAAGTCGGTTAATGAGGTGAAACTTTGAAATAACGTAAATCCCAACACTCATTCATATCGCCATGCACAAAATTAAGATAAACTATTATTTCGACAACCATCGTACTGCGCAATATAAAGAAATATAACATTTAAGGATAAGTCAGAAAAACCGCGGCGTCATAAACAAGGTGGATGTCGTAAAACAAAAAATTAAACGCGACAAAAAACATAGGCGTATAAATTTTACTTTTCTCTGATGTTAGTGGGTGTTCTATGTAATGACAGACCCGTTCTGAACAATCTTTTTGCAATGCGACCGGCGTTGCGATGCCTCTGATGATGCCACAGATATGCGACTAAACTGAATAAATCTGTTAAGAAATTCGATTTGAAAAAAACTTCACATTCACTCTCGAAAAGATAGATAAAAAACATAGGCTTTTAAATTTTACTTTCCAAAGATAGACTTTAAAAATTATTCTTAAGTCTTGAATCCTACAATTGCTAACCTGAATCTGTCGCACCTCTTAAAATCTCCTAAACCGAAAACTTATCTCCAACACTACTTGAAAGTTGAAATCACAGGCTCGACGATCAGAGAAGCCGCACATTGAGAGTCGCTTCCTGGTGAAGTGGAATCTTCATGGAATAGGCCGCAGTGGCCACTTACCATCAGGTGGACTGCGTATCAGTCTGCCAAAACGACAGTGATGAATGTTTACATTTTCCCATCCTGATCTTCAGTCAGAAATTATCCATTCCGCAGGATGGTACAGAAAAGCCTCAAATGAGTTTGACAAAGCAATCTACTACTAACTTCTTTTTTCAAGATTCAGCAAAAATGTCCCAATAATTTAGCTGAGCGCATCTCTATGGCTGCGGGCGCGTACCCCGGCGGTCACGATTGCGCGCCATAAAAGGGAATGTCCAGATAACTTTATTCCGCATAATGCCGTCCATCCTTTGAAAAGGAAAGGCTTCCAACATTTTTGAGATCGCCCCTTTAAGGGACGGTCGTTTTTATTTGAGGAACAGTTCGGGAGCATCAAAGGCTCGTGCTTATTTGGTCATTGATACGGTACAAAAAGTGGCCGGTGGACTTATGTATGAAACCATTCAGTGGAAATGTTTGAAAAAGATGGGGTACGATTCGTATACTGTTTGTCTCTGAAGACAGGCGAATAAATATGAATTAGGTACTTTAGAAATTTATTGAGGAACTAGCGAACTGCTTAGGCGCTACATGACTGCCATAGTAATTTTCTCTCTGGGTTCCGATTTCGATTACAGAGCCGAGCAAAGCTTGAGCTCGTGAATATCGACCTGCAGGAAGCAAACTTAATGTGTGAGGATGATGAAGACTGATTTGTAATCAAATATTGATAGGTTGATCAAATGATATTGATATTGATCAATGATATTGATAGGTTGGTCAAATAGTCAACAACAGTCCATATCTACATAAAAACAAGTTTGTTGTTACAGGAAACATACACACCTGAAAATTCATTGAACTTTCACAGTGACTTATATACATAGAAGTATCGAGAACACGAGGAAATTGATATCAATATGTTTTCCACTGCTCGGTGACACAAAAATTAATGGAGCATTTAAGCCTTGAGAGCCTTCGTTAAGCGTATCGAAAGCGTGCTTTATCGAAAACTCGTAACGGTTTGCCTTCAAGTCAGTATATTTTGTACTTAACGGTAAAATGCTAGCAGGATCATCATAATTTGACTTCCGACGAATATTAAATTGAAATACGACGCTTAGTTATTTCAGTCAACGTTGTGACGTGTAAACATAAAGGGATATAAATGAAATATTATTATCACAGACTATTTTTTATTGTTTCTGGTGAGTTTTGCCCAGATTGTACTCTGTTGATGCATTTTTGTGATTAATGGAGACGGACAATTTAATAGGGTAAGAGTTGCATTGGGGTGGCCTGTCGTGAATTGACACGACGAGGCTTAAGGCAATTGATGTTTTTTTTTATTTAGTTTGTAATCCTGCATCGCGCGAGCTAAGCACCTTACTGTCACCTATTGATGCTATTGGCACCTGGTAGCCTAATACATTTATGTCTCACCTCTCACCACACATTAATTAATTAAAAGATTGGCAAGCACAGTCATCTAGAATACTATTGACTGTGCTCAAGCACAATAGTCACGAAGAATACATAGACCTTTTAAAGGAACATAATTAGATTGATATAAGGGAATATTTTCCAGACATTGGTAGGAAGTCGGTCTCAATCCTTTGGCCCCTTTTCACTACTATTAGCATTTAATTAAAGATAACCGATCTTGGGAAATTATGGATATCTGCCTATGCTTAGTCTAACAAAATCATAATTCTACGAAAACAATAACTATGGTAGTATATTGCTTTTATATACTACATTGAATGGTTATCGGATTCCTGGTACAAATATAAACAACCGATCTCATATTACGCATAATTATGATACCTTTACCCGAGAAATTGACCGCTGTGGCATCTCAAGGCAGGAATGTTTGACTCAGATATAATGGTTTACGATAATTATTATGTATGAGTAATACCTAGTTACCTACTGCTGTATACAATCATTAACTTTTGCCTGGATGAGAAATGTCATGATAGTATCAGCTGAGTGTTTGACATTATCAAAATACCTCATTAGTTATTATTTATTATCTAGGTTATAATAATTAATTAAAGCCTTGAAATGAATACTTTTTCGAATATGCGCGTATTATCCCTGTTATTTTTATGTTGTCCGCGGTATTTTATAACACAACCAAACTACTGTTTTACTGTTCCTAAGGAACAGTAAAACATACACGCCTTAAAAATCTTTTATCATCAACCAAAATCAGAATGAGGCGAATCTTCTGCTTGATTACCTAATGCTATTTTTTCTTTATTTAGCACATAAAGACAATTATTAATCAGATAAAACATAAAAAAGACATGAAACAAAGAGAAAAGAGAAAAACAAATACGTTGTTATCCGCATTTGATTTGAGGTCGGTGATGACGCTGATTTTCCTCGGGTTTCCTATCTGCTCCACGCGTACACTAACATCATCTACTAACAAATAGATAAAAAATTGTTAAAGTGGACAGATGTCAGAGGACAGACCTAACTCTTTTTTTTATGTCAGAGGCGGCAAACGAGCCAGCGGGTCGCCTAATGGTAAGCAATCACCGCCGCCCATGGACATCTGCAACATCAGATGGATCGCTGATGCGTTGCCGCCTATGGGGGTATCGGGGGTGTGGGCCTCCGGCACTCTCACAAACCAGACGAAAAACAATAGTAGTCATTATTATTTCACGCTAGTGTTATGTGAGAGGGTGGTACTTTCCCGAACGATTAGGCCCATTTGTACTGTAAAACAGTATGGCTCTACCATTATTAGAACTCTTTTGCGTATAGTTTAAGTGACAAAAGCAGTAGACGCAGCATTTCACGGACTATGTTTATCTTTCTCCTGCTATCTACAGCAGACAAGTCGCAGTGCAATACCTATAGCCATTGAACAACAGAGTAGGACACCCGCCGAAAGGGCATTGTTTCGATATCGCGATGAGAGAGGGCGCCACGCGTGAGCGCGTGTGATAAATCGTTCCGGTGACTAAAGTTCCATTGTATAAGACGGTGCGACGACAGCACGGGAACGTAAAAAAGTAGAATTGTAGTCAATCACTACTATGTAACGAGACAAGACGACATTCATGGGTCCAAGACACTCAAATATTATCATTTAGGCTGGTTTCAGAGTAACGCTGGCGGCACGCGCGTAGCGTTATACACTGCCGGTTTTCTTTGCAGTTCAAATCGTCGCTATCTTACAAGAACAGCGATACTTGCTGATACGCGCGCTGTTTTCGCATGCTTGTCAGCGTGACTCTAAAACCAGCCTTAGTATCAAGGTCAAGGGAATTTGCTAAGCATACTCTCGGCTAGGGTTTAGTTTGTGGGACTTAGTACAAGCTGGTTCCTGGCTGGCTGGCTGGTACATCCCGGGTAACCCGGCCTAGATGCAGCAGGAGTAGCGCCTAGAGAAAACCACCCAAGAAACTAGTTGATTCATCCCTTTCGCAGACCACCTAAAGGTAAATACTATTGCTACTGAACTATTTATTTATTTGAAGTCTTTAGTAAACCTCTTCAATAATGCTGAAACACAGTCTAAGCCATTACCATAGCCGCAAATGTCACTACTATGGGAGTATTAGCTGTGATTTTTAGTGGTAAATGAGTCTCAGTGTTACGAAACTAAGGAAACCGTGCCGTCACTAAACTCATGACGTGATACAATGGAAAACCACAATATTCGATGCAATCGGCTGCGATTAACCCTTCTGCCTGTCTGTACTGTCGCCACTAGTATGGCTATATCAAACTGTGAGGAAATAGGTATTTGTTGTGTAATTGTTACTCGGTAATTTACTGGCACACCTTAACTAGCTGTTAGAGCAAAACAACGGGTTTGAAGTGAACGTTGAGATTAAACTAACCTTTATGAGCTGCGATTTGATGAAAGTGAATAATCTCTACGACTAAAAAGGAGCTATGTCTCGTTCATAAATCTGGTATTGTTTTTCTTGTGGTTAAACTTTATTATGAGCTTTTTTCTGCGTGATGTTAAATATAAATTGTGATATTAGAAAAAAAATTACTTATTGTTTTTCCCTCTACACGGAAAACAGGCGACGATTGCGAGGCAGGCCTAGAAAATGGTGGTGGGATGATTTAGACCGCCACTGTACGGATTGGCAAAGTATAGCCATGCAGAGAAAAGAGAAAGTTGAGGAGGCCTTTGCTCAGCAGTGGGATTTTACGGGCTAACAAAAAAATGATTTTCATTGATTCTAACCCGGAATTCGCAATGAAGACCTCATCGTATACTAACAGAGTCTTCAGTAGACTGAACTGGGATTCTATGTCAGTAGAATATAATCTTGCTCTTGTATACCTGGAACAATAATGTCCAATTAAGTATACCGTACCTATATTCCATAACAACGATACTGTAATTCTCAGTGATAATAAATAAACGATGACATTCTCTGAATATGTATGAGTTGTGTGGGTGTTTGTTTGGCCTTGATGGGCAAGCAATGATTCACATAACATTTATTGTGAACTCTATGTGGATCTTAATGATGTAAACTTATCATAAACGAGGTAAAAATATTTTTACAAAAAAAATAACAGGTAAATACGACTACATCAATTAATCTATATATATAAAACTCAAAGGTGACTGACTGACTGACTGACTGACATAGATAGATATCAACGCACAGCCCAAACCACTGGACGGATCGGTCTGAAATTTGGCATGCAGGTAGATGTTATGACGTAGGCATCCGCTAAGAAAGGATTTTGATCAATTCCCACGGGAACGGGAACCACGCGGGTGAAACCGCGGGCGCCCGCTAGTGTTAAATAAAGTAAAAGTAAAATACTAGCCTATTACAAAGTCTATTTTAATGATGCCGTTTTTGTCTATGCTTATGCAAAGCCGGCATCATTGAAATGTGTTGATTGGCGATTACAGTCCGCTGTGTCCAAAAAAAAAAACGACGGGTGCACTCCGGGAGTGCCGGCAGAAGTGAAAACCTGAATATTAACGTTGTGCATTTTTGATATGTATTTTGGAATGGTTAGGGATTTAATTGATTGGTAGAGGTATAAAAGTACTATCATTTATGTGGTAAAATACAATATTTATTTATTGCGCTATCGTAGACAAACATGACAATTTATATTACATTAAAAAGTTTATCTCTCAGAATTAATGTAATCAGAAACTTTTTCAGACTTATCAGAAACTCCTTGCTGTGACACTGAAACGCCATGTAATAAACGATGATAAAATGATTGACAACCGTCAATGTCATACTTTTTTGATTGACAACTATTTATTTTCTAAACAACGAAAACAAAGTTTGGAATTTACAACTAATTGCATACTGGAATCTGCGGATAAACTTTTGAGTTTGGAGCAATCGGCCAAGAAATGATTCCCTTTACAGAATCCGCAGACTCCCGAATCGTTAATAACACGAGTGGTGTTACAGTAATCAACATGTCGCTTTCGAGGATGTTCACTGGGAATTTGGGGTAACAAGCCAAACTGTGTGTGAGAACGAGCCTCTTGTCGCAGGAAATCGGACAGCATTTCCAACTTCATACGACCTGATGCATGCTCCGCAGCATAGCGGATCCAAAGACTGCGGAGAAGTGGTGTTAATTTCCACAAAATACTGTTATATAATTCCGGCGAATAAAGATATTCCAAACTTTTTAAATGTTTTATTACGGCAATTAAATTTTGCAGGATATCAAATTAAGGTCTTTGTGGTCACTTTGTAGCATAGGAAGCATATAGGAAGCGACCGCACTGCGGCTATAATAGTAGAAGAGGTCACACTTGACAGTTCATTTATGCAAAGAAAAATATACCTTACGCTAAAGGAATAAAACTCAAGAAAACAACATCAGTTCTTATTAATACAATTATTTACTCTACTCCTGATGTACATAAGAAGCACTTTTCTTTGCAAAAATGAGCTGTCAAATTGAACAAAAAACCATTATTGTCTATAGACCGACAAACTTATCTGTTCCGGTGGCGGCGTCGCTACTGTCTATTTAAAACTGTCATTAAATATCGTTTTTGTATTGCATTTCACGTAGTTCCAATTTTGGCCACCGGAACAGATAAGTTTGTAGAAAACACGTGTCCGGACTTCAAATTTTATATGGATTTTCGATCAGGTCACGTGACACATAAATCCTGACGCGAGTTTAACATTTTTTCCCCATACAAAAAAAGTGCACAACGCCGCTAAAGAAGTTTTCACTTCAAAAAAACCGACAAAAATTTTGCTCGATTCGGGAATTTAACCCAGAACACCAAAATCACGGCTCGGTACTATAACCACTAGACCATCGAGGCGTTAATAATAAAAGGAGAATCAAGCATAATGTATTTGTAAACATGTAGAAAAAGTCGGAACATATTATATCTTCTCCGGCACGGTCTAATAAAACCAACATTAGTTAACTAAAGCGAAACATATTGAAACATGCCAAATAAACGCAAACTCCTCCGCTACGTTTGGTGAGTCCAGCGGGATTTATATGAATCGACGAATCTTTGAAAATTTTCGACTGGCTTAGCACATTTGGTATGACCCTGCCGTGTGCGCTCAGGTTCGTGGGTAGAACTTTGAATGTTTTTTTTCCGGAGGAGAATGCGTTTATGCACCATAACCGCAAGCTAGCTAGACCTGCGGCAGTAAGTGGGACTCGAGCGTCCACTACCCACTAAACTCAAACCCCGGTTTCCCCTTCATACCCGATCGGGACGAGCCGGTGCCAGCCATGTGGCTATTGACCAGCCTATCCCCGGGTAGAACTTCGAATCCTACCCAGGACTAACATTCATGTGATGTTGGTACATTTGTTTTTGTCCTGTGACTGGATGTTTATTTTGTGTTTTAAGACTTCATTGAAATCTTGTATAATCAGCGTTAACAAAATGGCTTGAAACGAGTCGAGAGAAAATTACATATTAGTACATTTTATTTAATTTCAAAAATATCTGTACTAATCTTTTCTGCTTCACTCTGTTAAATTCTGTTATTTTTCTATTTATAAGCCGATAAGAGAAACTCATGAGTTAAAGCTTCAATTGTACTTTCCATTTTTATCTATGTCTGAACAAATTTTAATTTGATTCAATGGGTAGTCAAATAAATTTCTTAATTAAAAAACATTTACTATGTTAAATAAAACTCACCTACTCTGAATTCAAAAAGACATGCAACATTATTTAATTACAGTCAATATCGTGGCCATTTTTCCAATAGCAATCATTAAAGAATCACCTTTTTCCACCCTCGTAATCGTCTCATATAAATCGACCCAAGATAAACAACGCGTACGCAATTAATTATTACTTATACGGAACCAGGGAAGTAATATCGCGTTATCGTTGAACAAAACAAATAACCCGAGTTGGTCGACTCGGAATGCCGCGATACCAACTTCGAGACGTGGATGGAAGAGAATGGTTGTTTATGTGGTTTGGCGAAATGTTGTCTTGATAACGGAATGATGACTGGAAGGCGTGCTGGATATTGAGCACGAGCGTAAATGATTCAGTGGCCAAGCCAAGCCAAAAAACTTCTGGTTGTTAGTAGGATTTTATCTAAGTTTGACTGGCTGCTTTCACCCCACAGATGAAATCTGCTGCAATAAATAATAAATCTGACTACGTTCTCATTAGCTATTATGGATATTAATGCTTAAATGGATGGATCATCTTTATTCAATCTTGTACAGGTACAAATGAGGTGTCCAGAAGTAGAAGTCAGCTCAGATTCGTCCAATCAGTCATAGCTGTAGCGCCGTGTTCCGACGTCCAAACTGCGCTTATGCCTTATTCATGCCGCGGGAGGGCTGTCATGTGCTATTTTCTTTTGTTTCCCTTGTTCTTTAGGGATGGAGGAGTTCGTAATAGGTTGATATAATTTCGTTGGATTCCTATCTCATCAATGATTTTATATTATTTCATTAATATTATATGCTTATGTGGAACTTCTTTAAAACCCGGAGGTAGTGGGTTCGCCTCTTCCTTTGTTTGGTAATATAGAGGCGGTCTGGCTAGTTAGTTCCCACAGATGAATTCATAACAGCTTCAGCTGTGCTTCATCAAAATATATGTGGGAACTAGTACACTAGAAATGAAACGTTCAAAGATCAGAGAACCTACAGTTAGGCAGCACATTGATTCCTATTTAAGTACTCTTATATTAATAGAATATGCCGCAGTGTTCGCATACCATCAGGTGTGCTGTCTGCCTATCTGCCCACTGATATAACTAAAAAAGAAGACTGGTGTGATGATGAGTAGACAACTTTTTTTTTTGCATTACATGCTAAGATCAGTTAAGTAAAACAAGATTTTTCAACCAATATTTTTTTTTTCTCTGGTGATTTATTTCCCGAGAATTTAAAGATTGCTCAATGTAAGTAAAGAAAAGTATCAGCCTATTAATGTCCCACTGCAGGGCAAAGGCCTCCATCCTTGAAATCAAGTTTTCGCTATAATAATGGGTACTGGCTTCATCACAACGCTTGCCAAATTCGGATTGGTGAGATCAAACCCGAGCTGTGTCCGAAAAAATCAACACAAAGTTAGCTCATGTACCTACTTTAAAAAAAATATTTTAAACGTCGTGTTTTTTTAATGTTGCATAAGCTACGAGGCCACGAATCCCTATTCCCTTCCCTTCTCTTACCCACCAGGTGGTAGCCCTACTCTTCCCGGCCGTCCGTCAAGTGTCTGTGTTGATCGTGGCGGAAATTAATCACACCGCCCGCGCCAGGAATCACTGCCTTATTTGCTTTGTTTCTCTCTCGTTGCGTGGGTTCGATCTACCTTGTTCTGTTTACCTATTGGACGTCTAATAATAGATTGCGATCAGTTACGCAAACTTTATCGTATACTAACATAATTAATAAGGACATTTTATATGTTCAGTGTTTTTTCTCATGTGACTTCAGTATGCCTTATAGTACGCTTCTGCAGCTTATTCTATTTTCGAGCTTATTCTTAGAGATAATTTATCGGAAAGCATCGTTTAGATAATGTACTGATTTCTACTGTGGAGGCTGTGGAGGTTGTAGTAACAACCAGACCCAACGCAGGAATCTAAGCGGTTAAGCCACCGTTTCACTAACATAATATTAGTGATAAAAAATAAAATAATTAAAGAAGTAATCCAAGTAAATTGTACATAATAATATTGTACTGTGCCAATGAGGCGGGCAACCAAATCTCGATACCTGTTCGATTCAGCAAAATTTTGACCAAAAGATTTAATTTACTTAGGCCAACAGCCCTACGTAATTAAAAAGGTATGTTCTCCAAACAAAGGTATTATCTACGAACCTGCTCTCGTGTAAACATCAAAGAATTGCCGAGTCAGCCTCAGTGAATACAAGCCCGCCCTTCGCTGGTCCGAGGACCGGGATTGGAAATCTATTCATTCTAACGTTTACAAGATTGTGTTGATATAGACCGATTGCTATAGGAACATACGTTATATGTATTTAGTTATAAGGAGCTTTGTATGAAGAAATATTTGCTTCTTCCTTTTGAGAGAGGAAAAAATAATAAGTAAAATAGCTTTATAGTAAATTATAACACTGGTCAACACTGTTTTTGTCACACGAACTTTGTGATGATTTTTGTTTATGTTGATGTACCCTCATTAAAAATATATAACAATTTTGTTTCAATCACGTCCAGTTTTTTTGTGACAGCTAGATATTAATTTCTGACTTCATATACCTACGTGTATCTTTTTAATAACTTCATTTAGGCAACTGTATAACTGTTGCATTCGACTAACTTACGTTTGTTACATCGTAAACATGCCACGAAATTATTTTAACAATCCCGACAGTTTTTAGTTTGTGTGTGAAGAATTAACTTTTACATCTCAGCGTCGAAATTTCACATCATTAATTTGAACAGTGCTATTTAGAGTATTTTAAAAATCACTCACTAATACACTCCTTATGAAATTTAAAAATGATCCTTTGGTGAACCCTGATGACATTCTTTTACCACCGTTGCACATAAAACTCGGCCCGATTTTTTTTTGTCAAAACTATGCCTAAAGTTAGCAGTGGATTTGTATATCTGAAAGAGAAATTCCCTAAACTCGGCAAGGCAAAAATTAAAGAGGGAATATTATTGTAGGTCCACAAATAAGACAACTGTTAAAGGATAAGAGCTTTGAAGAAAAACTGAATGATCAGGAAAAACTCTCCTGGAAATGTTTTATGAACATTGACCAAAATTTTCTAAAAAACTAAAGCTTGGAAAATTACAGTCTTCATAAATAAACTTATATTGTTATCTAAAGCTTTGGGTTATAATATGTCTTTAAAAAACATATGCTGAACTCTCATCTGAATTTCTTTCCGGCTAATTTGGGTGCTGTGAGTGACGAAAAAAGCGAGAGGTTCCATCAGGACATTTCCTTAATGGAAAAGCGCTATCAAGGAAAACGGAGTCCAGGAATGCTAGCAGATTATTGTTAGAGACTTATATAAGACCTTCTATAAACCTAATATTCAGAAAAATCATAGGTATTTATTCTTTATTAAGCTTTAATATCTCTAAATATAGTCGATGGTTGTACTTTTTTACGAAAATATGTTTTGATGTCACAAGAAAACCTGACGTGTAAATTTTATTTCGTTCACATATTATTGTTTTGTGGCTTTAGTACATACAAAATTTGATATAAGTTTTCATGTGACAAAACAAGTTAACATTTTGTTGCCCAGTGTAATCTATGTTTAATAATAAAGTTTTGATAAAACGAAGCATGACAAGCATGCCATAACAGCATTGCTATTATCAATAGTATTAATAGGTAACACTGCACATCTATATTTTGACAAACATTGAAAAAAATTTACAAAGCAAAGACAAGTTTACGTGGTAGGATTTATTAAAATACTTAAAAATAAATCAATGCACGAGTTTATCCGAAGATGCAGAAATACAGAATGTCAAATGAAGAAAGTTAAGTTTTTATAAATAAAAATTGCGAGAATGAGAAAAGACAAGCTTGCTAAAATGAAGCAGAAGAAGTAGTCAAAAATCGAGCTCAAGTGACCTAGCTACACTCAAAAATTAGAACTTCCTTAGTGTAGAAGGTAGTCAATACCTTCTACACTTCCCATCCCAAATTACTCATTAACACAATCGTCCCAAAGTTTCCGTTAAAATCGACGCCATGTTCTGGTTCCCAATTAACACATTATTCATTACCATTCCCCATGCGATTATGCCGGCTGAACATTAAAGTTATGTTAAATTAATTATGCAAACGCGAACCGCGCATTAAGGGTACAATTATCATGTCGCTCTCAGATTGTAGGAACCCGGACCGAATGGTGACGTTAGAGTTACTACGTGATTTGCATTTACAGGTAAAGAGGGTAATGTTTAAAATAGTCGATCTAATTATAAAGTTCTGAAATTGATAATACGTTTTGGTAAGTAAAGCGTAAAGTATACTCAGCGCAGGACGTCTTACAGGCTATAGGGCGTTAAATGGGTGGCAGTGGTTGGCAACATCTGAGCTTTACAAAATAAGAATTGTGAGTGTTAGAGTGGTGATGTACTAAAAAAATAAAGTAATAAAATATCTAATACAGCCGAAAGGATAGCCTTGAGTTGTATTATGGACAAAGTGAAAAACTGAGCTAAGCTTACTCTTAACAGCACATTCTGGTAATTCTGACTTAATTTTATCTAGATCTATAGAGTTTTGACAGTAGTTATGACCTACTATACTGAGAGGCCCAAATACAAGTGCATAGTTTCAACCAGGAAATTTAAAATATCTGGTGTCAAAGACTGACTCCCTATTCGGCACAAATACCAAACACCTATAAGTTACATTATAACCTTCCTCAAGTCCCGTAAAGGTCCAACCTGACAATAAATTTACATTCCAAAATTTCCAAATACCTCCTCGCCCTGAGACATTCCATGGAACTCGCGTGATCTAGCAGTCCTCTGCAAATAGTTTTCAGAAGGGTGGACGACCTCTGTCAATGATATAAAACAAACAGTCAACTTGATGTAAAGTCAGCAAGATTTTATATGTATATTCTCACGGAAATCATAATTTATTTTTATTTTGGTAACGCTTACTTCATGCGTCACATTGTTAAAAAACATAATATATTTTGATGCATTTTTGCATTCTTCACAACTAGCAGACCTAAGAAATGGTAAACCGAGACAAAATACAATTATTCTGTAAGTTAATCATTTTGCTTATGTACCATTGATTAACTTCTCAGACTTCGAGACCATGTACCTTTTTATAATAGGTAATAAACATTAATTGTTTAGTATTATTTTCAAAAGAAATAAAAATCATTACAAAAAACCTAAGTGCAATCTCTAAGCAAAAAGCAGTCCAAAACAGATTCGATAAACCGATTGTCAATAGTCAATTTGTAAGGTTTCCCCCTTCTGAATCATGTTAGTCTGTGTTTTATCGGAAAGGGAGTAGGTTTTCCAACTATTTAAGTTATTTAGGGCCAACCGTTGTAAATCTTAATCGGTGGAAAGTTTGGAGCAATGACTCGTGAGTGTTGTCCACAAATAAATCAGGATTAGGGTTGTTCGGATATCGGATGTCGATAAACGTCCGACGAGTGAGGAATAATGGAATCCGATCGGATAAGAGATTATACAATTTACGATGGATCGTTTATTAGTTTATCAATTGAAATTGAAAAGATGTTTCTGAGCTGCATTTTTGCTACGTCGTCTTTTGAAGTGACATTGAAAATATTTTGACGAAACTTTCGTGAATTGTTTTGTGGGAGTTTATATGAGTAGGTCAGATAACATTTATTTTACCAAAACCATGTAAAGGTTCTAGGCATTTTATTTAAATGACGAGGTCACGCTATGATGATTGATGGGTACAATCAGTAAGCACTATTGCTGGATTTGACTTAGTATTTTTTTTAATGGCTTGAACTATTCATTGTTTTCAAGTTTTTTTTTCGCTAGTACGATTCTTTTGCTCGATAAATTTTGTTCCTACCAGACCGTTCGATTTAAAACATCAGAGAGTTTCAATATCGATCTTTCTTTAAACAACACCATCCACTTACTGCGAGTACTACAATGCAATATCTAGGGAGGCTATATATTATGGAAACTGCACAATAGCTTTATAATAACATTTAAGATTTTATTGTATTTCTAGATAGTCGTAGGCAGCAATCGATTTTCGTTTCATCTTAACTAGCAATATGAAATAGCAGTAAATTCAAAACTTTAACCTTCGTAACCTTATAAATAGAAACTGACTTTAGTTACGACATCAAGATTTGGAATTTTTGACGTTTTCCTCTCAGCAGTAGAGGTACGCATACTGAAAATTCATAGATGGAATTCGGGTTTCGCAGAAAGAAAATCCGTTGAAACTTTCCTGCATAGCTTGTTTGAATTAATTTGTTTCTGTGCAGAAACAATTGACTGTACAAATCCGGACATATTTCACGTCACAATCTCAAATAAGTACACTTCCATAAGAAACACGCGAGTACATTTGTGAACTTCGTACATTCTAATTTAAGTTAAGGAAATGATTTTCATTTGTACTGAATACACAATGCGGGGTCGCGGGCGCGAGTGAAACGGAGGAGAGCGAGAACTTTTCAATTAATTAAAGCTACAGAGACATGCGTAGACGTTAGGGTTGCCAGCCTTTTGAGCATCTTATAAATTAATGAATATCTTGAAATATAACTGACATTAATGTAGCAATAGATATTAGTTAATATAATATTTAATAATATTAATTTATTTATTTAATCAAAAAATAACAGAATGATCAACGTAAAAAGCACAAATATAATATTATTATAACAATCAGATAAACCTCAAATGTAAATTTTTGTCGAAGGCATTTTTTCACGTGATATTTACTTAATTACCTATAAATTATGCGTTTCATTTAAAATTGTATCCTACTAATTGTAAATAGGTATATTCCAAATCAAGAAAGTCATGTATCTTATTGTTATAATAATTAATTATATGGAAAATGGTTAGATGTCACTCAATTGACGAGCCATTTGGTGTAATGGTCGAGACGTCGGCTATTACACCAAAGGTCGCGGGTTCGATCCCCGCACGGTACAAACACTTGTGTGCATGAACATGTCTGTTTGTATCGGTCTGGGTGTTTCTATGTATGATATGTATGTATTTACAAAAAAAAAAGTATATAAGTAATGTTTATCCGTTGTCTGGCACCCATAGCACAAGCTAATGCTTAGTTTGGGGCTAGATGGCGCTGTGTGAATAATGTCCCAAGATATTTATTATTATTATTATTAATTATCAGCATCTGCTGGAAGACAATAACAAAATGAAATTACTTTTTTGTTGCAGCCCTTGGTTAGGTTTGTTTTGACAGAACAAACCGACTTCGGTTGAATATCTTTCTTGTATTATTGAGCCTTTGAGGTCGCACAGTAGTCTTGTTTTGATAAGAATTTGCAAGGATTTCTTCATAAACATGTTATTTTGGCTAGATAGGATAAGGCGAAACAATTAGAAGTTGCATC
The DNA here is from genome assembly GCA_949319885.1 of Mecyna flavalis. Taxonomy (NCBI): domain Eukaryota; kingdom Metazoa; phylum Arthropoda; class Insecta; order Lepidoptera; family Crambidae; genus Mecyna; species Mecyna flavalis. The sequence continues at coordinate 2,371,981 of OX439407.1, read as the reverse complement.
TGGGAAACTCGTATTCATTATTCATTATTATACATTTATGACATGAGACATTTACTTATTTTTCAGTTGAACATGCAAAATTTTAATAAAAAACTTGTAATCAGAAGTAAAACGAGTATAAATTACTAATTTATTTTTTATTATTTTCAAATAAAGGGCATTTAGTAAAATGTAGCCCCTTCCCTTTTTCTCAAAAGCGAGCAAAGATGAGACCCTAGTCACAGGTCTTCACGTGCGATAGTGATGACCAACAGGTAAGGTTTTAAAGGCCGGCAGCGCATTTGTGATTCCACCTGATTTGCAGATGTCTATGAGCAGCGGTAGTCACATTTCCATCAGGTGTGGCGCGTGCTCGTCTGCCCGCTATACCATAAAAAAACCACCATCAAGTCATATCACAAATGTAGTTATTTTACGGGCAAATATATATAATGATAGCTAAATAAGTTATAATCTTGCTTGACGTGATGTTTTCTTTCAAAACCGAATTAGAAAAAAAATAGTAAAACTCTATGGATTCGTCTCACTCGTGCAAAGGGTGAATAAAAAACCACTCGATTTTCATGCCCGCGTTATACAAAATGTAATATAAAATCTTCAACTTCCACTGATAAAGGTGTCTGTGGAAAGCTATTTTCTGATAGTAAATTCATAAAATATGTGCGGAATATCCGCGGTAGGCGCTAAATCTCGCTCGGCGGGGGGCACCGTAATTGAGCGCGTAAATCATACCGCGAGGAATGAGACGTGATCTTTCACCGAACTTCGTGGATAGTTCAGATATTGCTTGTGGAACATTAAGATAGAACTCGAAGATTCACGTAGGTAGGTACAATGGCCTATTCCGGAAGTGCGGAAAATCCCCAGATAACCTGAACCTGAACCTGAGAACTCGAAGAGAAGACTTTGCAGACATTTTGGCTCTCTGTTTCAAAACCCGAATTTCGTGGGTTTAGGATTCCCACCACGTAACAGACGGGAATTTTAAATCAAAATATAATTTTAATTATTTTATACCCGATTCGCTCTATTTTACGTTCTTTCTACAGCACCTATATATCAAAACCTTTAATATTGCCTTCATCGAACACGAAGACACCTATTTAGTGGATTATTAGCATTTAATATTAAAGAGATGCCATCTTGAAATCTTATCGGAGAGAGCCGACGTAATTTTCAAGAGTCAAATAAGTTCTTATCTGTACAATTTGAGTTAGAAGATAGGCTAGTAACATACCTAATGTTAAGCTACTACAACAGCCTATTCCACTGAGGAACCCTACTCAAGCTTCTTAGCAAATAAAAGCGAACTGACAGTAAAACTACACGCGCACTAAAACATCACCCCAAAATATTGGATCATATATTTTTACACCTACCTGTAACCTGACGCACGACATACATCAGTAAATGTTGTCATAACTTTCATTTCAGTTTTTGCAAATTTAAAACTCCAGCGTTCCTCAAAGGCGATCGTAAACTCGCTCAAATTTTACCAGGCAGGTGATCGCACGCATCGTGAACACAGTAAAATATGTAGCAGTAACATAACCTGAACAAGTTGAATTTTCAAACCAATCTACTCTCTGAATCATGATCAAACCGACACAAGTAACAAAATACAAACTAGACAAGAGGTTTTTTTATGTCAGTGACGGCAAACGAGCTAGCGCCTGATGGTAAGCAATCACCGCCGCCCATGGACATCTGCAACACCAGAGGGATCGCTGATGCATCGCCGGTCTTTTAAGGGGAGGTGTGGGTATCCGTAGACAAATTAATCTGTTAGTCCAGAACGTCCTTAATATCGACAGTATTTGTAAGAACAAACCATGTCAAAGCTATAAAATAAATCATTTACTTGCAATTTCCGTCTACAGTCTCTGCAAAGCGCGAGTGATGTCTGTCTCTCTCTCTCTCTCCCTCTTATTCAATTGCTCGTTAAATTTTTTTTAAACACTTCTTTTCACCAGACCTAAACACTAGTTAATATAATGTTACCTAGTAGGATTCGTACAGCAAAGTTTAGGTAAGAGAAAGCGTTACTGTCATCTTTTACACTATGTAATCTTGGTTAATATTTAAACAGGGCATGCGGGGACGCGGAAGGCATACGAATCGCGCGCATACACAGCAATTTGTGAGCGTTGCAGGTTTATGACGTCAGCTACACGTGGCCAGGGTTTAGAGGCGGGTGTTAATAAACAATGCGATAAACGAAAAATATAAGGTTTTCTGTCCAGGTATATTTTGCGGAAAATTTAAGTTAGTGTTAGTTTTGCAATCAGGATTTAAGATTAGTTTTTGTTTCGGTAAGCTGTGGAATCCTCTTTCAGCACAATTTATTTCTTCTTTCTCTAATCATGAACCTTTTTATGGAGGCGTGGAAAGGTTCTCAAGTTGGTATCGTTGCAAGTGCTATTTTACTTTTGATACATTTGGACCTTCCTTTCGTTTTTCATCAGTAAAGCAAGGTAGACTAACCAAAAACACTGCAAGACCAGCATAACAGCATTGCTCTAAAGGACTTTTCTACACTCTAGCCCCTAATTAAGCATACCTTAAACTATGGGCGAGACAACATCAAACGCACATGCATATTATGCACAGAAAAAAATCAACACAAACCGACATGTTAATGCACTCTTTAACCTTTCGACCATTATACCAAATCACTTGCTATCAAAGCAGTATTTATTCCAACTACAATTTTCCATCACAGTTTATATCCTGTTAACGTGTTAAACACACGATATTGCGTGGCAGGCGGCTGTTCCGAAGAATCAATTGTCAAGCAGGTGCTGGGCCAGCCGATATTGAGCCATAACTCAACCACCATCAGGCCGCCATATTTAATATTTACGGTCTGAATACGAAAATGTGCATGGCAAGGGCAATTTGGCAACTGTAGTGGCGCAGTGGTTAAAGTGCTAAAGGCTTTCGATTCGGGTCCAGGGGGCCTAGACAAAGTAACATTTTGACAGCGATTGCGAAATTCGCTAAATTCAAATTGTATGGATTTGACAGGTGCCTTAGAAAAGTCACGTGGTCAATTGATATTGAAAGTACGGGTTTGACATTCGCTATCGCAAATTGAGCGATAACGAACGTCTTATGTGCCGCTTGTCTAGGGCCTCTGGTCGAATCACATGTGTGAGTGAGTCACGCATCAGTCTTGACATTAAGCGGCCACCGATTCCATTTAAAGACATCACCGAACACTGTCATCGAACAGGCTGGTTCCCTCAAAAAAAAAAATGTTCGATAGATATATTGCCCCTCCCACAAGCGGACGCTTCGTTAATTACCTGTCAAAAGTAACGTGTTGCAAACAAACAGGGGACGTCCTATCACGTCAAAATGTCGATCACTGCGTCATTGTCACGTATAAAACTCCCGCACTGAAAACCTAATCAACTGATCTGTGGTAGTTTTGGTAATGAGTTTTTGAGCATATTTATTTGGGCGCAAAAATTAGGCATTAAGAATTTAAGGGAGAAAAAAAATTAAACCGGCAGATCATACATGTTTACAGATTTATGACTTTATGACTTTGAATGTATCCGAGTTAACATATTTTTTTGCAGTGGTTTTTAGGTATTGTGACAATGTGATGGTTTCATCATCATTACATTTTGTTTTAACAAACTTGTTTTGTGTACTAAACTGCACCATCCAATGCGACTGTAACCAATTCACCTCAAAACAAATTGTGTGCTGCTACACGCAACGGCCGGGGACAGTGGCTAAGCCACTCGGGTATAAAACCTGGAGGTCGGGGTTCGATTCCCGCCTAGGTCTGGTTGGTGGTAGGGCTTTTTCAGAGTCCGACTGGCTAGCTACCACCCCCACAGGTGTAATTTGCCGCCATAATAGCTCTGGCTGTGTTCCGGCATATTAATAAAATAAATAAAATAAAAAAGTGGGCTGCGTATCTGTCTGACAACCGACTTAGTAAAAAAAATCTTTACGATTAACCTAAGTTCTACGCAAGATTTATTATAGTGCATAAAATATAAGTAAGCTATCACAAGTGCGCTCCCTGTTCCCTTACATTCATAGCACGATATTATAAGACTAAAGAGTCTTCAAAGAGAGATCAAGCGCAGGAAAACATTATTAACAGACACAATATATCATTAATTAAAAATTATATTTATTCTCCCCTATGGTTTACGTTTAAGAGTTTAAACAGATCAATCTCCACAGATCAATCTCCAGCTGTAAATAATACAAGTGGAAACAAGACAGATAATGGAAAACTCAACGGCAGTATCATTATGAGCAGCCCTCCCACTCGACAATGGCGCTCGTTGCTGCTCCGGCCTGCGGTCTCACCCTGGAGGGTGGACCGCAGACAGGCGCGGTAGGATTGAGTTTTGAATCATTCAATATGTAACAACTATAGTATTATCCGATTCAAATGCTATTAGGATAATACATTTTGGAATTGAGCGAAAAATTACGTCAACTGCGCTTGTTCGTAACGATAGTAACCAATATCAACGCTTTATTTATCTGTGTGTGAGTTAGGGTGTTACCAGACCAATCGATTCATTGTAGAGCGACGGCATCGATCGATGATAGAATAGATAAGTCGACGTCGATCGATAGTTTCTACCATACCAAATGATCAACCAGACTAGTCGATCTACTTCGATCGACGTTGACCGAAACCGTCGATCGGCGGTCGATCGATTGGTCTGGTAACACCCTAGTCATCACTTAGGTACGCGTCACGCAACTGCAAAAGGTCGTATCCTTATAGCATTTGAATCGGATAGTATTGTATTATAGCTTGATAACTCAACTATCTGGATTCTATCGATCATTAAATTCGAAATAACAGATTTTTGTACTACTTTAGCGCGCTACTTTTTACCTGTACCACAGATTATATAATAGTACTAACGTACCTGTACTTCAAAGGTGACAGTGGCGTTCTGAGAAGAAGTGTCGCCAGGACTGTAAGCCCTATTTCCATACTGATTAGATATTACTAAAAATTTTTTTATGTTACCAATACATTTTTGGAACTCTCGAGGCCTTGATTTAACAAGACAGCGTCCTCTGTCTCTCTCATTAATTCTATTATATTATATTTGAAATAGAAAGGCGAATAAGCCAAGCCAATAATTAACTCTTTATTAAAATAAAAGACTTGTAGGCTTACAGATAGGATCCAACACGCATACAAGTTATTACATAGTCAGAGATTACAAAATCAGTCAGAATAATTATATCAATGAATGTCAATACACTTATAAAATAACCACTAAGTCAATATCTATTTACAATGTCAAATAAAGTAAAAATGTCAAAATATGTCATGATTTAAACATTTATAAAATTGATTAAATATATGTCCTATTTGGTCAGCGAAGATGTCAATATCATTGTGCTGAGCGAGCAAGTCCCCTATGCGACGCAACGCACGGGTTGTGGGGGCGTTCGCGGCGTGCGCAGTGCGTGCGCGCGGCCGCGCCAGCAGCCGGGGCCGCGCGGCCGGCGCCGAGGCGCAACCTGCCCCATAGCGTCGCGAGGAATGTTTGTCGGGACCAAAATGCACATCCGTTCCAGAATCGCGGGACTTTCGATTTTGTTACGTAAAACAGATTTAAAATGTTTTAGTAACAACATTATTCTCCTAAACTTCAGCGAATCTAGTTCGACCATGCCATAGACAAACATAGACGGGTATAAATACGGGTAATAGCCGTACCGCCTTTTATAAAGCCAACGCGCAAATTTTCGTTGTATTTTTTCCACTATGAGTGCATACTTATGTTCATAGGGATCCCAGATCACAGCGCCGTATTCAAGTTTGCTCCGGACAAACGCGTTGTACAAGATCTTTGCCACTTTCAAATTATCGAATTGAGATGCAGTTCTCATTACAAATCCTAGCATTCTACTAGCCATCTTGCAGATTGTTGTCACGTCATGTGTATGAAAATCTAATTTTATGTCAATTTGTAAACCTAAGTCTCGTATGAAATTTACTCTTTCCAATGGAACGTCAGATAAGCTGTAACTTGCATATGTCGGATGGCGTTTTCGTGAACAAGTAATAATTTTGCATTTATTATTATTAAGAGGGAGTCGATTGTCTTGGCTCCATATCGATACAGAGTCAATGTCATTTTGCAAAGCCTCGATGTCTTCCACCCCTGCAATTCCTAGGCTCAATTTAAGGTCGTCCTCAAACAAAAGACACTTCGCTACGCAGATATTATCAGGCAAGTCATTGACGAATATTAAAAATAATACTGGCCCCAAAGTACTACCTTGCTACCTTTATAATAGTTGCGATTTGTTGTTTAGATGTGTTGTCATTAATCTATTCATACATGCTCGTGGGTTTCAGGCTATTCTGACCTTACCTTTCTTCTAGACATCGCCTACTTGATAAGCAAATAAATATCTTTTTTTTTAAAGGTGACGAATGAATTGCAATAATATTGCCAGCACCTGGCCGTCATTCACTAAGAGAATTTAACAAGATGTCTTTGCTTACGACCAAAGGCTCCTTGATTACATTTGGAACGCGGGCTGCCTCTCAATAAAACTCAAAGGCAATTTTTACAAAGCCTGCCGAGGTTGGAGGCCTAATTCAATTTGCCACTGCCCCGCCAGGGGTTGATAATGCAATTTGATTGAGCCACTTATTGGCTCTTTACCTTTCATTATGAGAGGATTGAAATTCTTTCTCTCAGTCCGTTAAAGGGTGATTTTAGTGGCCCGTGTTGGAATGGAATGTTGATTAGTTTTATTGGGCATTTGGAAATTAAGCTCAGCGGGCTAAGCGCTTGCTAAATATTGTCTTAAAAGTTTTGTATATTATATTAAAATACTATAAATTATTAAATAAAACGGTTCTTTGTAACTGATTTACTGATTAATTAAGATTAAGGTTGACGGAATTCAGTAAATTAAAGTCAAAAGTCTATTTTAGTTTAGTCTACCGACTTGACCTTAATGAAATCACATAATAGATATTGAAGCGATATTTTACTCGTATTTATTTAGATACTTGCGCAAGAAACAAAGACGTTGCTAATTGGTTTCAAAAATGAAGAATAATTATTTCGATTTTTGATAAGGAGCACATTGCGGTTCTACGCGAAAAAGGAGGTATTCTTTATCATTACAACTTATTTTTCATTTGCTACTAACTCCTACTACCGATTGTTTGTCCGTATACCGAGGTAATTATACTATCTATATTATTATCACGCTAATACAACGAATTTTATCGTTGCGCTAATAATATAATATTATTTTTTTTTCAAATTAAAACGGAACATTCCATATTTAAAATCGACTCGCGCTTATTTTTATTTTAAAAGTTGCCGTAATCGCATTGAAAATTCTAAGTTCCAGCCAGGTGTGAAACCGATTTAGGCCGTTTACAGACGGCGGGAACTTTTTACTCCGCGACACTTGCCGGCAAATGGGCTTGAATGGAACAAAAGGGGGGAGGGTGGGAGTTATGATTTCACTCGCTCGACGGGAGATTAAAAAAGTTTTGCATTTAACGGGCCCGAGTGCAGTTTAAATTTTGTTTAGCAGTTTTTTTTTTCTGCTCAGTGAAGAGGATGAGATAATGTGAATAATTTATGGTCCATATTTTAACTGCAAATGATAGAGAACAGATGACGCGATGTATTACGAACAATTATCCTTTTGACAATTGAAAGAACATGAAATATTATTACAAAGCGCAGTGAAAAATTTTCAAATAATATCTGTAACATATTAATGAATACATTTTGCGGCTTCTGAAGTTGCCTCATGTCAGATCTCGAAATGTCTAAATCTGGGAATGTCTTTTGTAAGTAAAAAGTGGTCAAAAAATTACAGATCAGGTTGTCTGCGAAATAGTGAAATCCGCCATTACATAGCATTAAAGTTGAAGATAGGTACGCGTTGAATAAAAGGACCGACAGAAAAGGCGCAAATAGTATTGAGATTACTGAGATGTTGTGGCCACTTAACATCAGATGATCAGTATAGCTGGCTGGAAAAAGAAATCCTTTGAAAAAAAAGAAGGCGGCAAATAATACTAACAGTATATTCCCAAACAAATCCAGCAAGCACGGTCTCTATTTCGGGCAAAACTTGCGCGTTGTAACTTCGCCAGTATTTGGGTAAAACTTCCGAACAAAACAAATATCTGGAACCGCAAGGTTTGTTTGAACTTGGAATGAGTTACCTCTGTTTATGATTTGGACAACCCTTGAGAGTGCGGACGCTTATACATTATTTATCAGAAGTCACCCTCTTTCCGTACATGTGTTTCGGCGTTGTAACAACGTTGTAGATTGAAGGTAATTGGTCATATTGTATCAAATTGGAGGCATCAAATAAATATATCTGATGTCAGATAAACTCGTATACTTGTACATGCTATTCTTATAACTGTGTAAGTTATTTTTAGCCTTTATCGTAGCTTAAACCACAGTACTAATTTTACTCGTAAATATTTTGAGATCCTAACACATCATAGACTTTCCAAAAGCTTGATTTAGGTATCCCAGAGCCCTTCTTCCTTTTTAAATTTCACAAGTTCGACTGCTAGTGTTGTATAGGGTTTTTGGTGCTTTCAGTTGTTCAGATTGTGCTATCTAGCACGACCATGGGTATTTAAAACAAAAGTTTATACCTTTAAAACTTCCTAATCACCCTCAAAGATTGCTTACCTACTTACTACCAAAGTAACGAAATTAATTTTACGAGTAAGGTCAATGATGTAATGTTTAACTCTTATCCAAAAGACAGGGCCAGTAGAAACGATAAAAGCGAGCGGTTTCATTCAACCACTACTCTTTTACAGTCTTGTAACAATCAATTTTATTCTCAAGATTTATGTGCAAAGCGGAGGGTATCCCAATCAAAGCGCGGCCACTGTTTCAATAATGTAAACTATGTTGTTATCCTGGAATAGACTGGTCTTAACCGCACTCAATCGCCTTACAAAGTATCACCTGATTTATAAACCTACAGTTTCAAGAGTTTTAGTGTTTCGAATTGCAGTAAAAAGTTTATTTGCGCGGTGCACCTTAAGTTTGTTAGCTTCTTTTCAGAACTTTTGGTGTCGTGATACGTATTAACAGGTTTATAGAATTCTCTTTGTTATTTTAATAATCACTTAACAACACGCCTTTACGAGCGAGGCGATTCTGTTTATCTCTCATATAGTTAACATTTATAACCATTGAAAACTATTAAAACTATTTATTAGTTAGGGTCTTTTCACTTCTATACTTTGAAGTTTTGTATGGAGAAGGATTAGCTCTCTTTAGTAGTTTCCTATATCGCTAGATGGCGTTAGCGACAAATTTGCGAGACGTTTCACGCAATTTCTTATTTCATTATTATTCTCAAAACTTAAAAATAATAGATAAACTAAATTTACAGAACACATTGTATCGCATATTTTATTAATAATTGTTACTTTAAATTCTTTTGTTTCCTTTAATACATAAGAAATTTCAGTAAATTTCTTTAAATATGCGGAATCTGGGGTGAACGGAACGTTCATATATTGACATAGCGGAAAAATCATGGATGGCTATCTGTCAATAGTGTCAATGTCAATACCGTTTGTTTACGTTACGTGACACGAATGTGGTATTTTGCTTTTTCTTGTGGTTTTTTTCTATTTAACGACCCTGGTTTTTCACCTGGACGCCGATTTATCTATTCCCTCGCTGACCAGTGCATTGAATTTAGGACTCCGATCTCTCCGGCGCCCCATACACTCTGACCCATCGCCTCGTTTTCCGGACTCCGATTTCTTTGCCTATCGACCTTTGCCTTGTGTTTTGAACTTAGATTCTTTGTTTTAAATAAATAAACATTATATTAGTTAGATGTGTTGTTTTATTTATGCCTATTTTAGTTTAAAATATAACAATAAAAATTCAATCATAAAATATGTATACCTATATACAGGCACGTAGGTATAGTGTAGTTATATATCGATACCAGAAATATGAATTAACGTAAGGGACATTTTGGCGAAAATGAGTTATATATATCATTGGATTCAGAATTTTCTGCTCTATCGATTGGTGTTATTAAAAAAGTTCTATCGTTAAAAAAATGTCCCTTACAGTAAGATTTTTTGGCCTGCGTAAAACGTTTTATGCCAAGAAAAAATAATGTAACAGACGTTTACATTTTTTTTTCTCTGAAAAATAAAGTAAGTCAATAGTGTTAAATAATTTACACCCTAACCTTGTCCCTTACTTTAATTCGTGATTAGAGTTTTTTAAGAATTTAATTTAACCCCAGTTAAAGATACCCGAAATGACACAGATAAAATACTAAATAGAAAAAGTTACATATTCTAACCACTTCAATTTCACCATTAAAAAAGTTTAATTTACCAATAGTTATAGTATCATCATAATCTGTCTGCCCATTCCTAATTATTTAATCTTGCAATCTATGTATATAGAGGAAGGTGGTCTTAGTTACACTATTTATAACTTAAGAACGGATGAACCGATTTGGCTGAAAATTGGTGAAGAAGTAGCTTCGAACCAGGATACGGACATATGATCCTTTGATGGGGGAAAGGGGGGGATAATTGAAAAAAAAATACGCGCGGGTGAAACCGCGAGGGCGACCCTAGTAATATATATTTCTAATATTAATATGAATATCACTTATTTTTTAATTCATTCATATTTCAGACAACAATATTTTTTCATCTGTCTTTCGTTTTCAGTACATTCATTCAGTTACTTAATAAAAAGACTGTTTGATTAAGTCTGAGATTTTTTTAAATTTAATTTCTGATTTTAAAGCCAATGATACGTAATTATTAAAACTACAGAGTTTGTCATAGGACTCTTAATTAAAAGAGATCATAAAGTCAAATTATTATTTTAATTGATAAGTAAACGGTGTCTAAGACTGCTAATAATTTAGGACATTTATTTAAACATTGTTAATTTTAGGACATTTATTTAAACTCAACAAAAAGTTTAATAGACTGATTAGTGTGTTGAATTTATAATAATTACGCAGACATAAAAGTCGAACATAAAAAAAATATTAATAATAAATCGTTTTATTTTTGTCTCCCTAAATTTCATTTAAATCTGCGATAGCTAGGCTGAAACTAACATTTAATCATGCAAATAACCTATTTGCATGGTATTAAAATACTCTAAATTTAGTATATTATAATCTATAGTTACATCAAATTGCAACACTGTAAAAGTCCTTTACAATAGAATTTCGTATAATTTTCTATTTCTCTTGCTGCTTACGTTATGCTTGACGGTTTACAAATAAAATATTAGCAACGTAAGGTACAACAAAACGTATTTTTTTAATGTAAGGGACATGCTATTTTTTTAACTACTGGGTATTTCTAAATAATTCGTTCATAGCATGAAAGAAGAGGAAATTCTAAGAAACTTTGCTCTAGACACAATTAAAATTGAAGCAGACAGTAAAAAGTTATAGAGAGATATAATTTTTTTTATCGTTTTTTGGCTCTCCTGAAAAACAGTGTTTTGTCCCTTACGTTAATTCATATTTCTGGTATCGATATATATTAGTCAATGGTGTGTAGCTATAGATATAGATATTGAAAAATGTAATTTCTTCCGGTTTCACGAGATGGCGCTGAACGGCGATCTAACTGATGACTCTATTATAAGGTACTCTGTGACCCTAATCGTGCTGCGTCCAATCTATCGAGCCGTGTGAGCGTTTCTGGCCACTCGCTGCGCTGATTATAGACGACGCGTCAGCGGTTCACACCCGCCATTAGCTCCAGTGCGTTTAGCTTATTTACCAAAAACAAAGGCGCTAATGACTAGAGCGCCATTAGTGATGTAATTGCTGTTTTTGCTAAACGATTGTTTAGGGGAAATTTCAGATGCTAAGCGATGTGAGATATCAGCTAGATGCTACGACACAGATTCCGGGTTTAATCAATTTTTAAAGCGAAATATGTACTAATGTTCTACCCGCATACCTATAAACTCTTACGGCACGTGGAAATTATAATGGAAGACATATAGAAGATTGTTTAACAAATTTTTGTAACCTTATTGAAAGGCGATTGAAAGGAGTAACTTTTCATTTTCTTGTCGGTTCTTCTCACCAGATAACTGCATTCCAAATCCGGTGGTAGAGTCACTATATTTTTTTATTCTTTCTGACGATTAAGTGCCTCTTTGAAGCCTATTTGATTAAAGCATATTTTGATTTATTGATTTAATAATACCCATTTTTAAAACACGTTCAGTTATTAACACATCTAATCTAACTTTATAAACTGATCGCTAATATTTATTTGCAATTATTGTATGTTTCGATATCGATATCAATAATTACTAGATAGCTTCAAGTATAATATTTTCCACTGGTAGAAGGAAAAACACATCTGAAGGAATAATACTGACCTTGTAAACAAACTACTTTCCATCCTACATTTTCTGTATCTCCCCTAATGTCAACCCTCCAACGCTAAAATAGCAAAGGTTTTTATCGCCCTTTATAAAAATATCGCTCAAGCGCTACGTAACGAAGTAAAGTGTTGCCAACTATTACGAGAGGCAAAGACAATGGGGTAATAACTATAACAGTAACGTTTGTCTATGGTTCCCTTTGTTGACTACGGGGAAGGAAGCCAATTACAGAGTGTTCTGCCATTGATGTAATATTGTAAGGATCTCGCGTGTAGGTACTGTTGTGTGGTGAATCAAGAAGTCGGCTATTAAAAATTGTATAACGTTTGCCACATTTCCAATCGAATGATTTTTACATCTTCCAATTAGTCTTGATACCTACCTACTACCCAGACGTGTACCTACATACCAATAGCGAGTAAATACTCTCAGATAATATTTATGCATTAGCAAGAAAATAAATGATTTTGAAAGGAATCGATATTGATATTGTCAAATACAAGTAAAGATATTTTAAAAAAATAACGACAAATTAACTGTATTACTACAAAAAAAAATAGTTTTGTGTCAATGTCTCATACTTAAAACGATGACTTAACCTAAATATTGAGAGTTCCTGCGTTGCGAGTTCTTCAGGCTGACTTTACAAGAAATATATTTTTGCCTTATCCAACTCTAGTATATCAATGTTATAATCAGACCCTTTCACGTCAATTCAAAATTATGCTATTCGAATTTGAGTCCTAAACTGTGGATGTTAAGAGTTAAATTAAATGAACCCAACAACATTGTATTTTCTCTCAATATTAGTCGTACACTAGCTAAAGTTTTTGAGTTGGTTCGCTTTGATCACATTTGCTAATTTTGTAGATACTTTGTATTTGTTTTACGAGAAATTGTGATATAAAACTTTTAACGCATCGCTTGAAAAATTAGAGAAAGGACAATGCAAAACTTGCCATTGTTTTTGGGCCAAAAAAAATAAGCAGAGATGAGATGTAATCTACGTGAAAGACCACACACACACCATCAACTTTTATTATGAAGACACCATAATAGGTCACAAGGTAAAAAAGTTATCGTTCATAATAATTTATTATTTTGATAACATAAATAATAAACATTTTTTTTACAAAGTTAAAGGTGCTTATTGGATCTACTACGTAGTCTTTGTCCCAAATCTGCACAACATTTCTTTTTTTTTTGGTCCCAGTCTTAAGTATTGTCCTTTGTAATTCATGTATCGGCATCGGTTGTAATTTTCACAAATAATGAAAGTATTTACGATTAAAAAAAATCAAATAAGTACTTAGATCTTAAAAACTGGCCACTAACTTAAAATCTTTGTAATACAATTTACGAATGAATCAAATCAATATTGTTTTATTTTAATTGACTTGGCAGACCAATTTTCTTTTAAAATAGAAATATGAAAACGAGCATGTAGGTAACCTGGCCCATGGACACCTGCACTAAAGATGTGTTGCCTGCCTTAGAAAAAAAAATACACACCCTGTTTGGCACCCCCCTACTGATGTTATGCTAACACCACAGCCTGTAATACAGAAGGAAACTGCACCAAGAAGCTGCGATTGCTGCTGGTGTCATAGAAATAAATAAATAAATAAATATCTCTGGACATTATTCACACAGCGCCATCTAGCGCCAAACTAAGCATTAGCTTGTGCTATGGGTGCCAGACAACGGATAAACATTACTTATATACTTTTTTTTTGTAAATACATACATATTATACATAGAAACACCCAGACCGATACAAACAGACATGTTCATGCACACAAATGTTTGTACCGTGCGGGGATCGAACCCGCGCCCTCTGGTGTAATTATCGACTTCTCGACCATTACACCAAATGGCTCGTCAAAATCTTTAACATTTGCAGAGTCACCGCACCACGTTTAAAGTTGAAGTTAAAGTTGTCCCCTTTCAATGGATGCATCTACTTATACTTTCAAAAATAACATCGTCAAATCCTCTCCCAAGATAACCGCGAATAACCAAACATTGTTTATTCTGATAACATCTTTTCTCTAAATAATACAATTCTGTTTGATTTATGTCAAGTGCGTAAAGTACATTGTTACAAAACGCGACCATAAATTCTCCTTTATTAATCTCCTGTAGGAACTTGTAAAAACAATTGGGGAAGAATAAACCCGGGTTATTTTTATGCGCACGAAACCAAATCCTTGTAGTCCGGGAGGGCATAGCGCAGTTTGTAACGACACCGACAAAGTCATCAAATGTAAATCGAAATCAAAGATTTAGTGTTTAATTATTACACTCTATAAAAATAAAGTAGTAACCATTTAAGAATTAGCATTTCAGCTCGTAAAATTATCATTATTTATTTCTTTTCATGATATTCAGAATAAAATGCTTATAATTTAGTTCATTTTCGTCGTCCTAGCATACCTGTCTGCCAAATGAACTAGTACAAAAAAAAACTGCTAAGTGACTAGTTATGAACAAACATTAAAATAAATAAAAAAGTTTTTTTGCTAACAGTTTCTTACAAGATAGAACTCCTTAACCCTGCGTTATTCATAGAATAATTTTGGCGAGACCTCCTGTACTATTAGATAATCTAGCATCTTCATCGTTCCCCTAGTATATGGCGGAAAAAATGTTTATGTAGAACACTGCTATTGTGAATGAGCAGATGTGCATTCAGTTCCTTTAAGATACATCTATATGAGCCAGATCTGTAATTTGCGGGTAATGTACTTGTTTGATTTTATAGGCCAATGTCTTTAAGTCTGAAATTTATATCGTTAAACTGTATGTGATGTTGTTAATTTAAAAAAAATTAAAAACTGTAACACTTCTGTGTGCTTTTGATAACAGCAAAAAGAATAAGTACAGTGGTGGACATATAATTAAAGACACTGAGGAAATATTAAGTTTACAGAGTTTACCTACCCTTTATACTTTTATTGTATTACATTTATTATCTTGCAATATTACTTAAATTGTTCTTAGGGTTATCGTAAAATGTTTGAAGTAAAATAAAGATACTTAAGATGTTCTATTAATTTTTTTGTTGGTAAAGTTTATTGCATGCAGTACGAACGAATACAAAGACCTGGCCAACTAATTAAAGACACACTCATTAAGTAACTATAAAAAAATCAACTTAGTAAATTTTGAAACGAACTTGATTTTAATACATTTTGGACGTATTTTAAAAACATAAAAACACGACTTTAATATTTTGTCGCATGTCCTTTAGCAGCAATAAAAGTCCAACCCCGCCTAGGCATTGATGCCTTCAAATAATTGCAGGTTTGAATCGAAATCTGCACCCATGCCGTTTTAAACGTCGAGTAAAGTTGATGAACATTACTTGTATGTTTTTTTCCTTTAATTTTCTTCACATTAGATCACATGTTTTCGATCGGGTTAGTGTCGGGACAGTACGGTGGCCAATCTAAAACTGTTACTTATTGGTTCCTTAGCAATTCTTTGACTCCTGCTGAAGTGTTTATGGGATCGTTATCGTGTTAAAAAGTCTATATCACCGGCAAATGTTCATTGGCGTAAGGAACAAGACTTTTTCTAAAATACTCCTTTAATAAATTTATTCCTGCGACCTTGTATTTTTTTTTATTAGGTCCCACATCTTTATCAGGAAAATATCCTCAAATTATTGTATTACCCCTCAATGTTCGACTGTTATCTTTGTGTACTTTGGATGCATTTTTTTATTTGGGGGACGCCTAACGTAAACTTTTCCTTTAGAGTTAACCATATTAATTAAAATTCTTCGGAAATAAACACATTTTTTCTCAGTCTTTCTGTCCCGATGTGAATATTTTTGGGCAAATCGTAATTTTGCTTTTATTTTTTTTATTCCTTCAAACGAAGGATCTTAGAAAAAATCTTTCAAAAAGGGGTGACTTCCATAATTTCCTTCTAATCGTTCTGTTAGATACTACTTTAGACCCCTCTACACCAAATGCTTCATAACGCATGACTTTTGAGCTATTTGATAGGTCTTTTTTAATCAAATGATGCTATTTTTGAGGTGGTTGTTTTTCTCGGTCAAAATTTCCTAGGCATTTGAACCGTATAAATTTCTTAAAATTCCGGATATTGTCTATAACCATATTTTAGAGCATCGTTAGTGATCTTTTAATGTACTGTCCGACCAACCTTTGATATAATTTTTTTTTTCTTCCTTTACTAGGGAGAATCGCAACTTTTTCTCTTTCCCATACTAATTCATTTTTATCACAATAAATACTTAAAGCAAGTTAAAAACTAAACTAGTTTTTGCTTGTCAGGATAAAATCTGCATAATAGAAAAAGTTAAAGTGCTCCTTTTATGGTTATGCTAAGTTTAGAACATGAAATACGCACTGTCTTTAATTAGCTGACCAGCGAAAAATGTATCGACAAAGTTTGTGTTACATTTAAAAAAGGAAATAAGATTAAAATATTGCTTTAATAACTTTTTTTCTGTCCGCATTTTAAAAATACGACAACAGTGTACGTATGAAAACCAATAAATATGGAATTAATACTTATCTGGGTCTCTAAATACCGTTTATTTTGTTGTACGTAGTCAACATCAAGAGTGTCTTTAATTATATGTCCACCACTGTATATGTAACGGCAACCAGACCGTTTTGGTGTCGACTGCGTTCTTAGTATTCCTCTGTTATATCTATATTCCAAGATCTTTCTAAAATATAGTTACATGGTCAGAACGTCTATCAAATTGTTTCTTTCCTATGCAAAAATTCTCCCTTTACCACTGCCGAACTAAACAATGTTACGCACACTTGGCTAACTACTCTGCGATTGCTCTCATCCACCTTACTCATTAATCATGGACAATTCAACCGTCCCAACAAACGTAATGGGCCCAGTTGGACATCGCACTTACAATCACTCTCTGCGGCGGGATACAGGGTTATGCAATTTGGTGCGGGTGAAGATGTGGATTAATTTCTATAGGTCTAAACGCTCGGGGCTGCGGTCAGTGGCGAGCGCGACACGGCTTACGCATCACCGGCTAAACGCGATTAATGATCCTCAAGTTAAGTAGGGTTGACTGGTTTCTCACAATTGATATAGAGCCTGTGCCCAAGCAGGGGAACGTATATAGGCTGATGATGATGATGATGAAGTAGGGTTGACTGGCGGGGACACCTCCAGCTGCATTGCACAGGTCACCGCTCCCGACGGGCGACAACGACCAGGCGCTCCGGGCCGTTGCTGTCCAGCCTTCTCCCTCCGCCGGGGGGAGGCAAGCGGGGCCCACTTTGTAAGAGGTGGGCAGGTCGCCCTGCAGTGTCCCTGGTAGTAGGCGCAAGGCCCAGGGACGCTGCCGATGGCGATGCAGGAGCGCGGGGGGAGGTTTAGTGGGTATTCTCGTGAGTCCCACACACGGCTCGTCTTCCCCAGGCGAGTTATGGTGTGTAAATGCAATCCCCTCCACAAAAAAAAAAAAATTTGACAATATCACACTACGGTAAGCAACACGCAATGTGCTGTAACGTAGGCTTCTCGAAACGCCAAACTTTATATTTTACGTTAACTGACCTCCACATAAATATTAACGGAATCTGGTCAGAGCTAAGGTCAGGCGTTTATGGAGGGGGCAGTCGGGCTCTGAAAAATTTCAATATCCAAAAAAATCTAACGTAAGAATGGACTACATAAGCTCCGGGTCATAGACCCGTATAGAAAAATGGACTTTACACTAGAGTAAATATTTACAATTTTAACGATTTCAAAATTTTAGGTTCTGGTCAACAAAATTTAAACTTTTTTTTGTCACATGAAAACTTATATCAAATTTTAAATCTACTAAGGCCACCAAACACAAATATGCGGATGAAAAAAATTTGACACGTCAGGTTTCCTTGTGACAACAAAACATATATTTTCGTAAAAAAGTACACCCATCAGCTACATTTAGAGATATTTTTGCCTAATATTGAATAAAAACTTGTGATTTTCGTGAATAGTTGGCTTATGAAAGGTCTTTGCTAAGTCGCCAACAATAATCTGCTGGCGTTCCTGGACTTCGTTTCCCTTGATAGCCCTTCTTTATTAAGGAAATGACCTGATGGAACCTCTCGCCATGTTCGTCACTCCCAACACCCAAATTTTCCCGAAAGAAGTCCAGATGAGATTCCAGCATAATGTTTTTGAAGACATTATTACATCCCAAAGCTTTCTAAGACATTAAAAGTTCATTTATTAAGTCTTTACAATTTTCCGATTTATGTTTTCCTTTAAAATTTTGGACAACGTTCACAAAGCATTTCCAGGCGAGTTTTTTCTGATCATTCAGTTCTTCTTCAGAGGTTTTATCCTTTATCAGTTGCCGTATTTGTGGACCTACAAATATTCGCTCATTAATATTTGCCTCGCTGAATTTAGGGAATTTCTCTTTTAGATATACAAATCCTCCTGCAGTTTAGGAATAGCTCTTTCAAAAAAAAAATTGGCCGATCTTTAAGTGCAACGGTGGTAAAAGTATGTCATCAGGGTTCACTAAAGGATCATTTTTAAATTTTTTATGGCGAGGAGTATGTGATTTCCAAAATAGCCTGTCTAAACAGCAATGTTCAATTAGTCATGTGATATTTCCACGCTAGATGTAATAGTTAATTCTCCACACACATAAGACAAACTGTCAGGGTTGTTAAAGCACTTTCGTGGCATTTTTACGATGTAACCAACGTAATAAAATGTAAGTTAGTCGAATGCAATAGTTATACAGTCCTCAAATGAAGTTATTCTAAAGTAAGACGTATATGACGTCAGAAAACAATATCTAGCTGTCACAAAAAAACTGGACGTGATTGATACAAAATTATTATATATTGTTAATGAGGGTACATCAACATATACAAAAATCATCACAAAGTTCTTGTGACAAAAACAGTGTTGACCAGTATTGATCGTAACATAGTCATTATTTAAAACAACATAAGCTTTTGACAACCCTGCTAACCTTAACGAAGTAATGTGAAAAGCTTGTGACCCTTAGGCTTTTAACGCAGATCTATGTATACTCTACTTAAATCAATAGGTACTTCTTATTTACTTCACGTGAAAAACTCTGCCCGAGTAAAACTGGAAAGCAAAGTTAGAAAAGATTGAGCCTACTCATGATATTCGTTGACTCTTTAATCCATATGGAAAAAATACATGGTTTTCGTTTTTTAAAATATCTTCGTGTTTGATGCCCGCACGGAAACAACACATACACAAATACATGAACATGGCTGTTTGTATTGGTCCAGACCATTGTTTTATGATTGTATAAATTAAACATAATTTTATTTTATCCGTTGTCTGACACCTACGTAGCAAAAGCTAATGCTTAGTTTGTGGCCAGGTGAATGATATAAATCGATCCAATCAAATGATGATTTTAGTCATAGTCGCAAAATGGTTCTTTTTCTATTTTTGATACATGCAAACTTAAGGCAAAGAGAATCATTAACCAACATTTTCCTAACACATACATATAAACGTATTTTGCGGAAAGTTACCTTTGGAGCACCAAAGTTTTATAGTCCATCTAAAACACTCCGGAAAGCCCATTACGCTTGTTTACATGGATAAATATAAAAATCATCTCACCTCGTACTAGCCTCTTCTTATTTCGACTCTATTGCATCAGTCTTTAGGTTCAGAATGTTCTGGTATGAAGCGAGAAAGGTGTAGAGGGTGGTTATTATTTCATAGCGCCTGTAGATAGGTCATTAGCATAAAATGTATGAAGTACCCGCAGCCGGTAAATTGTAGGGTTTTATTTTGGCATCGACGAGAGTGGCCATACGATACAGGGGGTGGGGGGCTTTATGTGAGCAGAGCAGGTATGGACTTGAATTATTATTTTATCTTCTGTACTTTCCGATGGGATTAAATTTTACTACATTTCCACGGTAAGTTTAACGTTAGTAACTGAATAAAAAAGGTGTTTTGTCATTGCCTTCCTTCCTGTGGGATGGATAAGTTTTAAATGCTGCCCAGGAATTTCTCCATGGTGAAATTTGGATGCAGAATAAATGTAATATTTTTCGTTTCATTTTTTGGATAGGTAGACAACTCAAATTTTTATATTCCATTGATAAAAATCTTATAAATCAGATAAGGCAATGATTATTTAATTTTAATAATTGTTTATTTCAGGACCAAAATTTTATACAAATTAAGGAATTTTATTAAGTAGTAAACATTACGGCTTCGTAAATAATCTCAAAGATTAATTCAACTGCGCAACTACAATGTATTACAGTGCACAAGGGAGCGCAGAAACACAGGTGCACTCCCTATCTTTCACATGGTCCTGAGGGACAGACACGACCAGAGGGAGGTCAGTATGACGTGAGAGCAACGTGTTCAAGTTTCCGAGAACGAACGTGTACAAATTAAAGAATCCCAGAAAATGTTTCATATTCCTGCAGTTAGTAGACAATCGTATCGAGGATCTCTTAAAAAACAAATGGATAATCTTAATGAACTTTTAAAATGTATGTATTTAGTTTACCTAAATCCGTCACTGCTTGTTGTAAATATTGTGGGTACTGCCCTAATTTGTTGAGCTAGCTTATAAGACATTACTCCAGTTATAAGGTAATGAAGGTAATACAGAAACAAGGGTTCAGTTTATGTGATTAGCTCGTCAATTATTTTTATAAGTAACAATAAAGCATTACATAATAATATTATGGTTTCATAAAAATAATAAGTAAATAATTCAACAAATTGTTGCAAATTTGTGTCATCAGTAAAATATTGCTTGTGTTACTGGGACAAACTAAGAAAGGAGCATAATGGATCTTAGTTAGCACTTTATAACAGTTGTGCTGTTTCTGTCGGTAAGTAAAATAAGTAAAGTAAGTAAGTTCCACAGATCTCAGTTGGGGAAGGCATGGTGTTGACAACTGGGAGAACCATTTTTTTGCTGCTATCGTTGTGATTTCCCTTCAAACGCTGAGTGGAAAATATCCCAGGACATTTTATAATCTTTGCTCTGTAATAATGTATATCTAACCAAAACACATGTGATGCCAAGTGTATCACACAAACAAGCGGAATTGCTTACGCCAAAACTCCACTTAGCGACGCACGAATCGAGCCTTATTACATTCCGACTAAAGTTAGTTGGTATTAGATTAGTTTTAGTCGAGTTCTGTTCCCCTCCCGGGCAGAACGGAGTGCATATCCTTGTTTGACATGAGACTCGGTAACTTATTTCGAGGAGCTACTAACTTGGGACACCCCTTTTAAAGTTTCTGTCGTGGAGTTTGTAAGGAGCTCGCATCTTCATTGGAAGTTTCGCGATTGATTGATTAGAGCAACGAATGCGATGAGTTTTAAAGTAGGTGTTCTTTGTTGAGCAGTGGCTGTATGTAAGAGTGTAACTCGCGATTGTTAACAAGCAAACAGATCGTTTGATGGTAAGTAATCACCGTCCTTCAGTGACATTTGCTAAACCAAAAACCTGAGGTATTGCATATTATGCGTTGACGGCCTTTGAAGAATGAATACGTGCTGTTTTCTTATTTGTAGCTTGTTTCTAAGTCATATGTTATTGGAAATTTTGCTGAAAGACAATGAAAAGGAAGAGAAAGAAGAGGGGAGACGAGGCATAACAGCAAAGCTACTTCTCAAACAACAGTTTTCTAGGAGAGGGTGAAACTTCCCTGGTCCGTCAGACTCATTTTAATCGACAGACATGAAGTGTCTACAGCATGCCTCTACCGCATTTCAAATTAATTTATCTGCCAGCAGAATTTACAGTAAACTAGCCTTCCGCCCGCGGTTTCACCCGCGCGTAATCTCTTTTTTCAAATATCCCCCCTTCCCCTCACATTTCCAGGATCAAAAGTACCCTATGTTCACCGGGGATAGTGTAGCATTCCAAGAGTGAAAGAATTATTCAAATCGGTTCAGTAGTTTCAAAATTGTTATTCCCGCGGGAATGGGACGTTTCCCGTAGGAATTTTATAGCCTATGTCCTATTCCTGGTTATAAACTATACGTGTGCCAAATTTCATCTAAATCCCTTCAGCCGTTTAGGCGTGATTGAGTAACAAACATCCAAACATCTTAACATCCAAACATCCAGACTTTCGCATTTATAATATTAGTAGGATATTTTTGTGTTAGAAAATTTCCTGAAATTTCATTAGAAAAACGAAGTCATTGCGAAAGCTGGTTTAATATAAATAACTCATAAAGAGGAGACTGTCAAGTCTGTTCGTATTTCCAGCAGAATTTTCCTGCTACATATAAACCAAAATCCATAAAACGGAATTACATTTAATGAAAATGAAAAAGAAGGATGAAGTATTGTCCCAGTTATAAAAGCTTTCATGCATGCTTTCCTTGAACAAAGGTATGTTCACAGTTGTGCTGAATTTTCATGTTTTTCGAATACCGATTTAATTTAACTTGCGATCATTTAAACAATATAAAAACTTTCTTTAAAGTATAATATTTTCTGGGATACGGATAAATAGAAAACAATGACAAGGTGTTGGGATTTAATGTTACAACCGTTTGCCTAAGCCCCCAGTCAGTAATTTTCGATAAGGCCTTAGAATCTAAGGTTTGTACAAATACGTTTGCAGCTATGAGGGTAAGTCATCTTTTGAAAGTCACTTCAATAGGTGTCATCACTCAAAGTCCTGGTTTGAATATTGCTTGAAAATAGCTACATTTATTACGATGGTAGACAGAAAAGTCCGTTCTCTTTATAAACTTCCCTAATCTTACGATGAGTAGAAAACTACTATTGTAAAGAAGCAAGCGGTTCTACTTAGGATGTATTGCCCACTACCACACTATAGTACCTACATTTAGCCATATACAATCATCTTTTCCCTAACCCTAATTACAAATCTCGATCTCTCTCTCTCTCTCTCTGTACGTCTTGTTATTAATATTTCCAGAAAACACCTGGAGTAAATACGTTAAGTGTACTTATTAAAAAATTCAGAGACATAACCCCAATGTGGCCGCGTCTGAACCGGGGCCTCGCCTCGGGCGGCGCGTAATTATTCACGAGGAGCCCGGCGCATCTGGGCACTGCCGCTGCGGACTCGCGCCTTACATCTTACAATGAGAGTGGAGTACATTACTAACGTACTGTGGAGCTAGAGCTAAAATATTATGAATCTTGTCGGCTTTGAATTTAACACAAATGAAGATAGCGATCGTGAATTCAGTTTTGTTAGGAGATTGGCACACAGCCGTTTAAATATCTTGCCGTACAGAGGCCTCTTTGTAAGTAATTCTGCTTCTTCTTAAATCTGAATCTCTTCTCCGCCCGCTCATACCACCAATGCGCAATGAACAAGATGGTAACTATTTAACGAACTAAAAGTAGGTAGCGAATAATAGGTAATAGGTTAAGAGTAAGTAAGGATACGCTTTATTTACATAAAATCTGCCCTCGGTAATTCCTAATATTAACTGTTGCCTTTTTAAGCAAACACTAATAATGAACCAATTTTGACAAAATTTAATGCATTTGTAATTTTTCTCTACCTTTCATAAAACCGTATTAATTTCAATATGCGATGGCCTTTTCATCACAAAATAAAAATCTCTAGATGCTAGGGGAGGTAATTAGACGTCGCAGCTTAATGTACCGTTAACGTGCAGATATAAGGACCGCGAACCCCTCGGTGCGTGCTAATAATCCGGTTGAAATAATGCCCTGTTTAATTGATATACGCGTTACATTCATTAGTTAACATTTTCACTGGTCTGATAACGGTTTTAATCCTGATCACGCTCTATGAGGCACGGGTATCCCACGCAGGATTAACATTTTGTATGTGAATGATTTGTTTCACTTCGTTGTTTCGGGGAATAAAAATACTTGTTTTAAATTCAATGTTTGAGTTATGGTTATGGTATGGGAATTTATACGGAACATACCTAGTTTACGTATCGATACTGACACCGATTGCAAAAATAAAATTACTTGTAGATTAAACTAATAGAAAAGATTTTATTTTTAACTAGCGGGCGCCCGCGGTTTCACCCCCGTGGTTCCCGTTCCCGTGGGAATTAATCAAAATCCGTTCTTAGCGGATGCCAACGTCATAACATCTACCTGCATGCCAAATTTCAGCCCGATCCGTCCAGTGGTTTGGACTGTGCGTTGATATCTATCTATGTCAGTCAGTCAGTCAGTCACCTTTGAGTTTTATATATATAGATTTTTATTAAATTTTTTGTTTGAAGTCAGTCTTTTTCAGAAGATTTCTTGTTTTTTTTTTCATGATGTAAAATATCATGTTTAAAATGTTGATTTCAACATAATTATAGCGATTTTTATAACTTTAAATAATAATTATTTTGTAAATAATAATCACCTGAATATCAGGTTTCTTCTTATATCTTGCCTTTTTTTTTCATAAAGTGTACACAATCTTTTTTTTTTTTGACCCTAACAGTAACTCATGTAGCCAACATTATTCTATAGATAAAACCCCAGTCTCCCGCTCTCGTATAGTAATTAAAAAAACAATTTTGGCCGTGATAGCGTTGTTTTCCCTAAGTAATGTCGTCATCAAAATTTATTGCTAAAACGTGTTGCAAATGGTGCATCAAAATGAGTTAGACGACGTTTGTGAAAAATTCTTTGTGGTTTTTAAGGTTATTAGCGTATGTTTAACCTCATAGTAGAAGAGTAACAGAAAAGTACCTACCGTTTTAATAAATACACTTCATAAAACAATATTTCATATTTAACTACAAGAGCTTGTAGATTAAATAAAGAAAATTTTAATAATCTTTCTTTGTTTCTTCTTACTTTAGTAACTTTTAAAGCTAACGAATTTCATTAATTAATTTCAGAAGCTACTAAAATGTGTTTTGTCAGCCTTGGCCAAAATAATCAATTTATGGTAATGTGTATTCTGCGCCACCTCTCGCCAATAAACACGGAACTCTCCCTTATTCTCTAAAAAAATATGAAACAAATATTTCCATCGGTTTTTTGGGAAGAACGTATCAATACGTCGCGGTCGGAAGCGTTTTCGTATCCGCCGAAAAAACCGTAACACGTTTAATAAAACCGTTTACGGCTCGTACGGCTGCGGCGCGTCTAGACCGCATTGTACATATATTGTGAAGGTATTGCCCGTTGTACACCGATATCCGGACGTGAATAAAAAATGAGAGGTGGTTTACGATTCATGTAATTTGGGACACCCGTCCCTTTTACCATAACAGACCTTTACCCTATTGAGGGTCAAATTTCTAACATTTCTTTCTTGTTACTTACATCATTCTTGGACCTGAATAATATCAGGTTTCTGTTTTTGGACTGTGTGGTTCATTAATTATTAAGACAATCAGAATTCCTATTGTTTAAAAGTCAAAGTCAAAGCTCTTTTACAACTTGATTTATGACTAAACGCTCTTGCACGATATTTTTTTATCTTATTAGCACTTTGACGTGAATGATGAGCCCTGCTGAGAAGATGCCGCAAAATTAACACTGATATAAATTCAATTTTACTATGAGAGACCATTTAATATGACTTTAAAAAAAGACATAAAACTTAAGTACTTTTATCGAACACTTCAAAACGCATCAAACGGTTGACGATCATTCGCAAACATTTTTTCAGTATTTTGAGGACGCCATTACGTAGGGTAAGCGGACCCATGCTGGAAGGGCGGTCGATTTAATTTAGCGCAGCCGCTGGCCGCAGTTAATATGGAAATAATTAGTGCATTTACCCTACGAGGGGGAGGATGGCGCAACTATTTCTTTTGAGGGTGATCGATTGCCAGAAGCTGTGTTGAATAAGATTTTTTGCTGAAATTGCTTGAACAGAAAATATATATTTTATTTTTAAAAAAAGATATTTTTGTTTTTATAAAAACCAGGCTTGTTGAATCTAAGATCATTGTCAAAGCGTACCCAGAGCTCTACCCAACAAACATTTTATTGGTCGCCACAACGTGCCGATTGTAACTGTTGGTTCTATAAGGTGTCGCGATTACGTCCCTATCACGTAATAGCGACCGAGAATAGGCCCATTTTATGCGAATCAGTGTCGTAATAGAGTCACTTAGCAGTCGTGGGAGTCGCATAGATGTCGTGTAGTGGTCGTATAGATGTCGTGAACAGTCGTGATACCGACTTTTTGTCGAGTTATGATGTTTATTACTGCTACTTTACCGCATTTTATCAAGTAACCAGTGTTCACATGACTTTTACGTAAATTAATATGTCATTGCATTAACGTAGGTAATACCGGCGGACATTAATATAAACATTGAATAGTTATAAGTTACAGCCATTTTATTTTCATCTTTAAAACTTATGTTCAAGAACATTAATCTGATGGGAAATTAATGTTATCGAGTAATATGTGCTAGTTTTCTCAATATTATTAACGCGCCTGTGATTTTATTCAAAATAAAGAATATTTTTAGCTATTATTTAAACGAACGTGATAATAGTTACCTTTATACGACTTAAGGTTGAGTACACAACCGTATTACGACATCTTAACGACTTTTGATTCCACAGACTAATTTTTTATCTGTACTTAACAGCCATATTAAGGAAATTAGGGTTCAACAATGAAGGTTTTTTAATATGAAAACTCCTAGAAATCTATAAATTATGTAAAATGGGTTGGTACCTACATTTGAAAAGGTGATTGTTGTAACCTTCTATTGTTAGTTTTAAGGCATGATCCAAACGAATCTTCTTGATGAAGAGAACTTTCATCAAGAAGATTATGCACTCGTGATTTTATAATGAATAAAACCAACCACTGTAATTTTTGTTTTTTATTTACACCTTTTACTTCAGAGTATGAATAAGTAGTACAAAATGAATATTTGAACCATAAATAAATATACAAAAATTACGACTTAGTTGGCATATCAGATCTGAACTATCAAGACATAATTTATCAAACATTTCATCTTCTTCTTCTTACTCTACTGTTTTAGAATCTCTAGATCTACTTTCGGCTCTTCTAGCAACTTCATACTGTTAAGACTCACTCTGCTCCGAACTCAATTTTCTTGAGTGTAAAATTAAATTTTGTGCGGAACCAACTCCAGCTTGATTAAGGTTGACTTGTCGTATATTCGGAAAGAGGAATGCCTGTCAGTGGACATTAATAGAACATCCTCCAGTCGTTAAAAAGTTGTATAAAAGTGTTCAAATTGACTAAAAAGTCTTAAAAGAGGGATATTTATTACTCTTACACGATTGTCACGTAAAGGTAGTTCTCGCGACTGTATTACGATGAATGTCGATGTAAAAGTTGCATAGACGTTACTAACGCGACAGCACTGGTTATACCACTGAAAGTTGTGTAACAGTTACATAAAGCAGTCGTAAAGAAGTTTACACGATGTTTTTATACGACTACAAGTAGTATAAAGATAAATGACACTAAGTCGTATTTCATGCGAAAATTACTTCAATACGATGTTTATACCATTTTCAGTCGCGTAATTTTTACTTATACGACTAAAATGTTTGTTGGGTATCTCTTCTCTCTTTCGGGAATACGCTGAGATGATGATGATTGTTTTTGTAAAAACTGTGTCAGGTTTTTAATGTTATGTCAGAATATTTGAAGTAATTCTTATTTATTACTTTAGCCATCTAACATATTGATTTTCTATACACTTAAAAAAAAACAGATAAAGCGAAAAACCCCTCATCAATACTAATCTATAATTGATCACTGAAGAGTTTAATTGTTTGGATAAGCGACCTCACAGCCTATTTCTCAACAATTACGCCAAAACATTTATCAAAACGTTGAAATTACATTTCCCTAAACAGGGTCCCGATTGCAACAATGCAATACACCCCATGCCTATTGTAACGCCCATACTCAGACTCCATAGCAACACCAGGAACAGTAGTTATCATATATGTGAGTATCTATAGCCTATATACTACACAATGTGCAATGTACGCGAGATCGACTCGGCTCGCATTGTTTGTGAAGCTCGCAATCACTCAAAAGTACTGCCGTTTTCATTATAGCTGCGCTCCTAAAGAACATCGATGTCGACAGATTTAAAAATGTACAATTACGACACAAGATTATGTAAGTGTTTTTTTTTGTTGTGTGGCACATGATGGTAAGATCAATACAACCCATGAATGCCTACGACTGGAGTCACAGGTGCGCTGCCCGCCTTTGAGATTAGAATTTTAAAGGGGGGTTGGAAATAAGCTTAAGGAGAGCTCTTCTTAAGGTCCATTCTGGACGTCCAACGACGGCAAGCGGGAGACAAGAAGCCTTAATAACTCTTGGAGCATTCTCCAAGAGTTATTCAGGCTCCTTTTCTCATCGACACTTTTGCCACCAGAAATGTTTGGTCCGTGGTGTCGTTACTCGTTACTCACCAACAGCTCACCACAAGCTGCCTACAGAAACTAAATGCACTGTTGCAAACAGCGGGCTTTACGAGGTCGTAATTTCCCTACGCGTGTATTATTATTTAAAATGTTGTTTTTCTAAAAAAACTTACAACTATCGAGCACTTAAAATAGTAACAATTCACCCTCACTATTCATAAGGATACACGGCTGGTTATAAGAACTAAAAGCGCAGTGCAGTGCCCACAAAGGCCTGCCACAATGTCTGCCCCACAAAGAACGATATGAAAGGTCTCCCTCAATGTGTATTCGCTGAGGCCTGTATTTTGATATTATGGACTATGTTTTAATATCAAACAATTGATTCTTTTCAAATACTTTCTAGTTGGATTAGTGGTTTCAGTCTATCAAATACTTAGTAGAGTTGTAATGTCTACCTTTCTTCAATGGTGGCCTTGGCGTCATATCAAAGATATGTACCCATCTAATTTTTGTAATTTGATCAAATTACTAGCCTTCTGGCCGCGGTTTAACCCGCGCGTAATTTCTTTTTTCAAATATCCCTCCCTTCCCCCTACATTTCCGGGATCAAAAGCATCCTATGTCACCCGGGGATAGTGTAGCTTTCCAACAGTGAAAGAATTATTCAAATCGGTTCAGTAGTTTCGGAGCTTATTCAATACAAACAAACATACAAACAAATAAACAATCAAATCTTTCCTCTTTATAATATAAGTACCTATATATAAGAAACGTTGTACTATATCTGTTTATCATGGCAAAAAGGATTGAATTTTATGTACATTATTTTGTATGAATATGTACAATTGTACGCTGAAAAGGAAAAACGTAATAATTGTGGTTCCACACGCACATCAAAAATTTATTTGGAAAGCAAAGGCCAGGATTAAACACGATCCAGCTCAAAGTTTTTTTATTTTGCCATCAATTTCAATTAACGTATAACCTGACAGGGATTTCGAACAGTGTAATATCCAGCTACGTCCTGCTCATCTGTGAATGTTTGACCTAAAAACAACTCGACACTTTTGCCACCTGAGTTTTATACAGACAGGGTTCTGTAATCAAAAAGATATCCTTCTAGTTTTCTTATGTCTATTGGTGTATAGACTATAGTGGAAGATCGTGCTTTACAGTACACACAGCCTAACTTATCAAACCAAAGGGCCAGCGTCCAATAGGCCGCCCAAGATACCTCTGGACCTCTGCAAATACTATCAGTAAATAAATAAAAATGAATTGCTGTTAGTTAGTCTCGAGTCTCGCTAAAACTCGAGAACGGCTGAACCGATTTGACTAATTTTAGTCTTGAAATGTTCGTGGAAGTCCAGGGAAGGTTTTAGAAAATTTGAAAAAAATGCGAGGAAAACACTAAAGTAAGTAAAACGAAGTTCACCGGGTCAGCTAGTTAATACTATAAATGATAAGTACAAGAGACACTCCCCGAGTTAAATAAATATGAGAGGTGACTATTCACCTCCAAAGCCATAAAAATTACTCTTTTGTTCTTCAAACAATTGACTCGAGTGCTGGCTGTGAAATTGTCCAAAAGCAAATCGACTATTAAGGCCCCCTGAGCGGGCGATTCCTTTCAATCGCAGTCGTTTAAAATAGGGCCTGTACTGGACAGCTATCGGAACCTTTGACCGCGAAATTATGGAGGGGAATACAAATTTTTTAATAGAACCTTAACACCTACGGCTTCTTATGTTGAATTTTTAATGTTATTGACGTAAGTGCTCACTGAAGGAATTTCATAAGCTTGGGGTCTTTTGTGCCAAAGCGAATATGTTTAAGGTGCATACGTTAGGGTCAGTTATGGTCTGTCTTAAAACTTCACATACCTTTGTGATTTTTAAAATATTTAATTTGTTGGGTCTGGGTGTGATGTATATATAATCGATATATTAAGTGTAAGTATTATTTTGTAAACTTTATTGGTCCTGACACTCCGAACTTCTTTTCCTGTAACTTTAGCTGACAAGAACGAGGCCACCCTATAAAAGTGACCATCACAGCCTAAATTAAAAACAAACACATGACCCACGGAACCTTACACCACCAGAACCAGCCCCTCAAATGGAGGAAGTAATATAAGTAATTAAAGCAAAAACCTCATTACGAGACGTGTCCCATCGCCCGTTTCAATTTATCATCCCATCCCGACGGAGCGTCTAGGGAAATTGTGAAAAGTTCCGCGTTAAATATTTTAATAAACTCGTATTAAAGCCGTAAAAAACACTTTGCGAGGCCATTTTTCCGCGACACCCCACGGTGGAACCGCAAATTTTCTAGGCTCGGCACTAGAAGGGTACGGTAAGGATGGGACAATCAAATCGGTAAAAAATACCGGTTCAATTTAAGATTTAAAAATATTAACGTTGTTTTTATTTTTGTCAAAGAATACCAATAAATGATTCGCTGACGGACATCAAAGGTAAATGAGATACTTCTGGAATTAATTTAATTTAGTACTCGTAGACATTATAGATGCTATTTTACAGTGAACCACACGGTATTTAAAATTACTATATTATTATCCGTAACATAAAAGTTAAAAAAATATTTACACATCTGGAATACCTTTATACATTTATGGAAATAAGATGAAAAGCGGACAACAATGCTGGTGGCGATGGCTGCTTACCATCTGGTTACTAGCCTGTAATATTAAGCCTGTTATCTTTTATTTTAAAAGTTGAGTTCAAGTAATTTTATGTAATTTTTATGCTTTATACTTTTCTAACTTTCTTTTCCTCTCATAAATTTTCCGAACGGTAAAATACACATCGGTAGCAGGTATTTCCATGTCCTTTCACCTCACTGCCAGTCCCGAGTTTCAAACAGGGTTGTTTCATTATTCATAACGCTTTGTTCGCATGCCGAGCGTAGCCCTGTCTTTGACGGCCTCTCCAGTACATCGTTGAATGTAGTAAATGAAGTTTAGAATTAATTTTGGGACTCCTAAGTTTATTTTGGACGGTAAATTTGAGACTTCCTTTAATAATGTTATCGTTTTAATTAAGGCAAACATGCTGTGCTTGTCTAAGCTAATGTTTTGATGGTCGGATAGGATGGATGGTTTTTTGTTTCTTCTTCATTGATAAATACAACCCTTTTATAACGGGTTCAACTTGACGGGGGCGTAACCTGAAATGTTTAAAGGAAACGAAAAGAGATTCTACTCCTTGTCAACTTAGTTTACCTACTTTTGGTAATGCTTCATGTAATTTGTGAATTTACCATCTAATGATGTCTCAACTTGCAATATTTAGGGATAGTTGCAAGTGACTTAGACACTAATAATGCACTGTAGAGCTAGCTAAAAATATAATTTATGTAAAAATCATCCATATTCGGAAATCTTATAATCCATAATCCTCAATGCCTACTTCAAAGAAAATGCACCAAGAACAAAGGAATAAATTCATTCTTACATAAAAATGCTTGGTAAGTAAATGCTAAATCATTCCAGCGATAAACTCGGGCTATAAAACACAAGGCTTAGGCTTACCTACGGCGAAGGAAATGTGTGTTATGCGTTTATGATAATCTGAACGTTGCATAATGTGATGATGTAGTGGGTGTGCGAGGATTTTACTAGAGATCCTTCGTGAAATGCTACAAAACTTACGCACTGAAGGAGGTGTTTTTTTAGTCTAATTCACTCAGTGATGTGCCTCGTTTCGACTTAAATAATAGTTATCCAACATTGCTTAGCATTCTTACTGGATAAAATGCAAATCCCTTACTCCTTTTTTAATCATCATCACCCATTCACCCTTTATACGTTCCGACTCAGGACACAGGCCTCATCTCAAGTGTGAGTTAGTGTGGGCCATATTCCACCACGCAGGCCCAGTGCGGGTTGGTAAAGAGGTGCATAAGGCAAGTGACCAACCTTAATAAAATATGTAATCAAGCCCCCAAATGGCCTCTGGCTAGGCTTGACGACTAATATCTACATTGTAATAAAATAATATTAGCCGCCTTCCGAAGCACGGAGACGCGCGAAATAAATGTCACTAAATGTGCTCTGATAATCGAGCTTTTGATTGCCACGACGCCTTTTATGCAAGCCTGTTAATCACCAAATAAATGAAGGAGGTCTATGCATATTTTAGAAAGTTCGTACCAAAACCAGGGATACGTTTCCCTCATAATATCCAAAACAAACAGTCGTACGGAACCTAAACTCAACCGTGGTAAATCCGGCGGGTCGTCACAAAAATCTGCGTAGCCGCGGTTTATGGAAGAGGTGCGAAAGAGGTATCGCGATATATTCCCTTTGAGGGGAATATTCTGCGGCGTCTGTCTACGCCGGGCCAATTTCAGATATTGTCACATTTATTAGAAGGGTGCTTTCGCTCTGACTAAGGAAGGATATTATTTTAAATTGAGGTACTCGTGTTTTGTAACCGTCATATATTAGTAATTACAGCCTTATACTTTAAACAGCCCCTGCAAAAAGAAATGTGTGGTCATCTAATTTTGAATCATACTTATATTAGATATGCGAAAGCTTGTGAGTATTATTTTACATGGCTGTTTGAAAACAAGCAAACAATAAATAAAAAAAATTATCTCCATGGCTATTATCCACACAACGCCGCCTAGCCCCAAAGCATAAGCAGCATCATGATTAACTTCTTAAATCTATCTCTTCTTTATCTTTATCTTAGAAAAAGTCAGTGACATTGACATATTCCGACAGAATCATCTTTAATTAACACTGGTAAACGTGCCAGTCAAATGAAATTAAGAGAAATTGTACGATCTGAAAGTAAAATGAAACCCTCTCAAACTTGGATAACTTAAACCAA
The DNA here is from genome assembly GCA_949319885.1 of Mecyna flavalis. NCBI lineage: Eukaryota > Metazoa > Arthropoda > Insecta > Lepidoptera > Crambidae > Mecyna > Mecyna flavalis. The sequence goes on along the minus strand of OX439407.1, from coordinate 2,338,316 downwards.
CTAAATGTTAACCAAACAAACGCAACGAAACTCGAAAGTCCTAATAAATAAGTATCAATGCAATTACCAGGTACGGTCGTATTTCAAAGGGTTCGCTCAAAGGGCCGGGTCTCGAACCCGGGACCGTAATTCAATTTGCCGCCGCCACTGGTGCGCGCCACTGTGCCCATAATCGCATTGACTCGTACGCTTATATGATATTTTGATTTCTCAAGTCAAGGGAAGCGATACTTATTGTAAGTCGATTTTGAGACGGCACTTAAAGAAATGTGAGCATTTTCTAAGGAATTCTGTGTTATATAATATCGCTATAAAATAATTAGTAAAACTGAGAGTCTCGGACGATGTAAAAAATAGCCCTGATCAAAATATAAAGTATGTAAATGTATATTTATAAATTAGAATTGAACTGTATGTTTGTGGAGTTTTTAAACAAGTTAATGCATAAAATACAATTACAGATAAATGCAAAATATTATTACTTTAACGCACTTTTAGTGAAAAAGTAGTTCTATTAAAGTAATACTACAAAATTTTCAGGAAAACAACTTGCTGAAAAAGTCAGTATCAATCAACACCAAATATTTGAAGGCGAAACCTTCTTCTACTAAGCTAACAATCAGCAAAAAAAATATAAAAATTAAAAAAAAAACCTCATCAGTGTATCCCGCAATGCGGACTAAGGACTTTTAGAACTAATTTGAGAATTACCGCAGACACAAACAAAGACCATTATCAAACAGCGTTTTTCACAAAACGACTATCACAGCATCTGTGTCCGGACCAGACAGATTATTACGCAGACCTCGGACTCAACTCAATTATTATCTTTTCAATTTCCACTGCACTTCAAAGGTGAACCGCTGTCCCTAATAGCAGATTAATAAACCTGGAAAACTGATTGAGGCGTTTGAATAAAACAGAATTGTTTTAAAAAACGGACCGATTTCTATTTTTATGACTATAATATTTTATTCAATCTTTCTCTCTCCCTTCCTTCCCGTCGCCCTCTGGGGAAGTGAGGCTTTAACTTTTAGGTGGTGGATTCGTTATTTTTATTGAGTACTAGCGTACTAGCTCCGCGGTTTTACCCGCGCGTCATTTATTTATTCAAGTATCCCTTACCCCACCCCCTACATTTCCGGGATCAAAAGTACTACTAAAGTAATTAAGTATTAATCACGAACCTGTCTAATTGTCTGTCCTCGTACAACTCGGTCAGCATCTCCTCCAAATCAGACGATAAGGTGTTCAACAACTGGAACAAAACATCAGAAATAAATTCTTCCACTAAACAGACTAAGGTACGTAACATAACACTTGTCTGAATCAATACATTTTATTTATTTACTAATTAGATTTAATCAAAACAGATAGATTTTACAGATTATTTGCTATCGACACGAAAAGAAGAAGATCAAAACAGACTAAATCTATGATCTTTTCCATTAGGTGAAAATATAAAACAGCATACGAGTAGGTCAAAAATATACAAGGGTGCGAAAGACTCAATCAAGAAACTAGTAAGTGTAATTCACAAAATAAAAAATAATATAATATATCAAAGGTCTAATTGTAAATATCAATTGAGTGTTTATATAAATCGAGGTGTTTCGTGACAAAACGCCGCGTCAGCAACGCGTAGGGTGTCACGCGCCGATGGGCCGGCGATGCCCTTACGCTTTTTATTTGAGCAACTTTTTGCAGCCACCCCGTCTGCGAACTAAGCAAATACCTATCTTGAGTACACACGGTTGCATCGACTATAAAGCGATAACGCCTGAGAGAAAATGATAGCAATGCGCGGCTATTACTTTGCTGTTAAAAAGTATTAAGGTGCATTCATCTATTGAATAGTACATAATAGAGTCACATTAAAATCATAACAATGATTTCTGCTATCTGAAATAATTATAACTTACGATGTACTTCAAGGCCTACTTAAAAAATATTTCATAGCAAAGTTCAAAAAATCCCATCCCCCTTTTATTACAAAGCAAGCGTGACTGTAAGTATTCACGTTGTTAAAACACGTTTTTTTTTCGTATTTATGTAGTTTTAGTTGTAACGTATTAATTCCATATTCTCTTGGTAACAAAAGGAACGTAGACTTCATATTTATTACTAACGCTTTATTTTTTTGTATAATGAAGGCGCCACTAGGCAGCTAAAGTGTAGTATTTCGTAATACGTGCCGCCCACACACAGTTATTAAAAAGAAAAGAAACACGTACGCTGAAATAGCGTTTCCTACTTGATAATTTAGGTACTATCGAGGTCACCCGCGCGTGATCACCCAGGCTAAAATCCTGTGCAGTATTTTCACGTTTACAAGCGCCGCTCCTAAGAAGTCACGATGCGCGTGCACGGTATATTTTTCCAAAAGTGATCACGCGCGGGAGACCTCGATCGTACAGTCAGCTTGTCATTCCCAAAGTCAGTATATCATACGAAAGCAAATACCTAAACCTACCGACTGTGGTGAACAAGGTTTAACTCATTTCCCGTACAGCATTCCCAATATGGAGTATGGGTCGGTAGTGTGGAGCCCCTACTATGCGGTTCATACTGACCGCTTGGAAAGGATCCAAGCCAAATTCACTCGCTTGCTTAAATATCGATTTGGTTGCCGAGAGTACCAGTCATATGAGGATAGACTCAAAACATACAAACTCATGTCTCTTCGTAACCGCCGTGTTCTGCAGGATTTGATGTACCTGCACAAGCTTATCAAATCTGAAGTTGATAGCCCAGAATTGCTACAGAAATTAAGTTTTAAAACTAAACCCAACCCTCGCAGACCCAGAACATTTTTCGTGCCAGCCTGCCGTAACAATATCTCACATTACCGACCATTGTTTAGAATGTGTCGAGAACACGAAGATTTGAACAAACGTTTTCCGCTTCTTGACATATTTGGCTCCACTCATCGATTTCGGAGGATGCTGCTGGATGTCCTCAGGGACGCTTGATTATTTAAGTTTCATTGTTAAATTTTAATTTAAATTGTAATTTTCATTTGTTTTTGGTTTTGTTTGTTTTTGTCTGTATGGTTTTGTGAAATAGTGTCTGTTTGTAATTTTTAGTTTTGTCGTGTAAACGCGTCTAGGATTGCAATTATATCTCCATCTGTCAAAAATTGTTCGTAAATGTGTGCTAATTGTAATCTGTTGTGTTTACCTGTTCAATAAATAAAAATAAAATAAAAAAATATGTGCCCGGGGTGAATGGGAACGAATCGATGTTTGAATAATGGGGATTACGCGAAATTACCATGAAATTCCTGTTGACAGACGAGATTGGACTCCGGTGCAATTTCCACTTCACTCTGACAACTATTGGAGGTGTTAGACTTGTAATTGCATAGGTGCGGTTGTTTAACATCTAATCGAGATTGAAAGCTTAAAAACCATTCCTTTTTCGCGTTGATTTTAAGATATTATAGCCCAAAAGCAAAACATTGGTAGAGTCACTCTAATATCTGACGATTCATAAGTGCATCTTTAACGCCTATAATGAATAAAGCATTTATTTTGATTTCGATTGGGCGATAGAAATTTCCCTCAAAAGTCTGGCTCAATAGAGCAAAGTGCCAAAGTTTTTATTCGTGGGTTAAAATATCTAATTAATACAATTATAATACGTATCAGTTGTGTTACTTTGGCTTCATTTTCTTTCCTATAATTGACAGTTGCAGCGTTTTATCCAATAAATGACTGCCAGCCAGCTGATTACTTTAAAAGTTTTTATACTGAATTTTCATTTTAACTTTCCTACCTTACTTACTTTCGTAGAATCAGTAGTAAGGTTACGTAGTCCCTGAGCAGTTGTGTTTTCAGTGAGTTATATAAATCTATAGAATAGACACTATAATATCTGGCTGTGTTCCAGCAATAGCATGATGAAATCAGGTATACTTTAAATCAAACGCTCAAAGATGTGAGGAGCAGGTATAGTGCACAAATACAGCAAAAAAGTAATTTAGTTCCTAGCGAAGGGTCCTTCAATTATATAGTCCGCAGTGGCAGTTAAAAATTAGTTCCAGTGCCTGTCTTCCAGCTGAAGCACAAAAAAATCAAAGCTCGGAATAGCTATTAAAAATATTCCTTTTTACACAGGTTGATAAAACCCTATTTATTTGCGAGGAGCCTGCAAAGAACCCTCAGTGAGGCGTGTTTGTAGTTCGCGCATCGTACCCGCTCATCCATGAAACCTCTTTGCGAATTCCCTCTTTATTTGCTGTCGTGTAAAATATGTACGTGGGTACCCTTTAGGTAACTTTATTCTGAAATTGTATATGTATTGAACACTTCACGGTGAAAAAAGGGATGTCAAAGGTTAACATTTTCACATTGCCATTTCTTTGTTGCAAGTATTTTACAAGTACTATATTAAAAAATATTGGACCACACCATAAACAATGATTATGATCCCAACGTTGTTTGAGAACTTATGTCAGTGGTATCAGAAACCTTATTCCTTTGTGTGTACCATTGTCTTCTATTCCAATGAATGCTTTAACCACTCAACGCCGAACCGGCACTCGGGTGCCGCATAACAATAGATTTTCTATTGTGTCTAGTAATCCGGGGCTAGAAGGATTAAGCCAAGAAGCATCGCTCAATATTCCTGAACTGATTGGATAGGCGTTGAATCTGCTGTATGGCGATTGAAAAGATAAATTATCGAGTTTCTTGCTAGTTCTTCTCGATAGAAAACAACATTCCAAAACAGTTGGTAGAGACACTCAGTAACATTATTGTTAAAGATTCATAAGTGCATCTATGAAGGCTACATGAATAAAGAATATTTTATTTTGTCTCCTTTTTTCGGAGATTTTTTTTCGGAGGAGAATGCGGTTATGCACCATAACCGCAGGTCAGCTAGACCCGCGGCCGTGTGTGGGACTCGAGACTAAAGCGTCCACTACCCACTAAACTCCCCTAGTTTCTCCTTCACACCCGATTAGGACGAGCCAGTGCCAGCCTTGTGGCTTAGAACCATACTATACTTTATGGTTATCGAGTACAGATGACCGAATTTTTGAAGCAAGCAAAAGATACAAATCAAGTACGGTAAAATACAATTTATTTACAAAAGTTTATATGCTTTTTGTATGATCATAGATAGTCGATTAGTTAAATTATCACAATACAGTTAATGAATCCTGTGCTCCAGGTCAATGAACCCACCATTTCCGCATACAAACCGTTGCCATGCAACGTAAATAAAAACAATTCATGCACTCATTAAGTTCACGGCAATCTAAACTTTAACTTAGGTAGTTTGAGGGTGGAATTTGCAAATCAGGGTTGTAAAATAAATTTATAAGGAGGGTAAATCCGGGTCAAGAGTCATTGAGGATTGTTAGGAAGCCATCTAGGTTATCGATTCCATTCCTTTGTTGTTTGATCCCAATTTTGTTTATGGGACGAGTTTTTCAGTAGATTGCGCCTTTATTCAAGTTTGGGGGAGTCGACGTGTATTTAGAAAAACTCTTCAGGCTTAAAACGAGAGGCAGTGTTAAGAGAAGCGATATACAAGTGGGTACCATATCGTATCTCGGGATCCATTGTAACTCAATGGTAGTAACGGAACAAAGACCTCTTGCTAATAGACAATATTCTCCCTAAACCATCATCAACTTCATACTAGTAATAAAAAAACAAAATGTCAGTGTATACGTTTAAAAAGTGTCTTTATAATAAGTGTAACGGGGACATTATTCATAAACAACCGGGGTGTCGAGGCGGCTCTCCTGGGACGCGCAGTTTAATGTCCAAATTTGCATTTTACTCGCAGTATGTACGAAAATCGCAGAGAAAATAAATATAAATAGGTATGCGGGTAAAAATTAATAACTTTTTTTCTTTATCTTAATAACAGCTTTGTTTCCGCTGTTGCTGCGGCCATAATGATCGTCACTTTGGTTTATTTATAGTTTTTCCCCAAGCCTTGCTTTCCATGAAGAGTAATAAATATGGATGGGAGGGGGTATCCTTAGCTTCTTCTACATAGTTCAAGAAAGCAATAAACAACTCGTTAATGGAATAGGCTGCAGTGGCTGCTTACCATCAGGTGGGCTACGTGCCTGTCTGCCAACTGATCTTGAATAAAAAGAATTTGTAGTGAGATGGTATTTAGCTGACAGACAGACACGGTCTCTATGTCTGATGATGAATGACATGTTCGCGATAAAAGTAGCCTATGTGCTTTCCTTTGTAGTCTAGTCGTGAAAGTGTAACATACTACTCGTAATAGAGTTACTCTATATCTATAGTATGGATGACAGGAATTTTCGCACTAAGAAATTGAAAACCTTTAAAAATATGTGTTTTCAGTATTGTTTACAGTTTCGATATCTTTTTCACTTCACGTATAGTTCACCTGTACTAAAATACTGTTAGATCTGACATTCAACCATATTCTACACGAGATGAAATATCATCTCATAACATTAAATGGTGGAAAGAAATAAAAAAGGTATAACGCGCCCCAGCGGAGTGACGCAGAGGACACTTCCAGACAATTAGACGGAGCTCGTTAAGGACTTCCGAGCTCACTGCGATGATCATATTATGAGCTATTTGCCTAAATAAATATACTGCTACGTCAAAACGTCAAACGTTCTAATAAGAGTAAAGTTCTTTAATGTTTTGACTAGTGTCGCCTACTCAACATCGGAGTGACGCAGGGGACACTTCCAGACAATTAGACGGAGCTCGTTAAGGACTTCCGAGCTCACTGCGATAATCATATTATGAGCTATTTGCCCAAATAAATATACTGCCACGCCAAAACGTCAAATATTCCAATAAAGTTCTTTAATGTTTGGACTAGTGTCGCCTACTCAACATCGGAGTGACGCAGGGGACACTTGCAGACAATTAGACGAAGCTCGTTCAGGACTTCCGAGCTCACTAGATGATCATAATATTAGGAACTATTTGTGTAAATAAATATACAGCCACGCCGAAACGTTAAACGTTATATAAAGTTTTAACGTGAACGTTTTGGGGTTAGTGGCCAGTATCAATGATTAACAGACTACGCTGCAGGATATTTTAGTCGTATAAAAGTTATCTCGCAGAACACAAAACGATAATCTGTGTCGCAGAATACTTCTGGGGAAGTATATTAGAAATAAAGGAACCCTAAAGTTGACTGGTTGAGATTTATAAAACCTATATAGTGCCGATTAGATATGCAAAATTACGGAATACTGTGATAAATAAAGTAATAATATATATTAAATGAAAATGTTTTTATTACAATCAATTCTTATTTTTAACTACTACTGTTTATAGGAGAGGCCGAGCTTGAGAACGAACTACATATGTAAAAGTGAGGCATGTAAAAGTTAATAAAGTATAGAAAATAAAACTGATCAAGATGGTCTACTTAAACGAAAAAAGGCTTTATAAAATTAAGTTTCTTACTTAGCATTAGTACTCGAGTGTCTCGTTCTCAAGCAAAGTAATCCTACAAGACGGATTTTCAATAAGGGGCTCTGTCCTTTCAACGGACATATCTTATTTATTTATGAAGAAAATCCGTTAAGAAAGGTGGTCCTAATTTCGATAATTATGGGACATCTTTATGTATTTTATGCGAAGGACATATTCAGAAAATTTTGTGAGAATGGATAGATACTGATCTCTTTCACGTAGACAGTCAGTCATTAGGATTTTAAAGCCTAAACTACTTTACTATAGACACGCTTTTGACGTAATTGTGTTCAAATAAAGTATGTGACACTTCTAATAAGTGGATGCTTCCTTGATGTACTGTCCGGTTCAAATGCTATAAGGATAATATCTTTTGGAGTTGCGTTACGCGATAGTGATGATTTACACACACACAGAGAGAGAGAGAGAGAGAGAGAGAGAGAGATTATAATATGTGTTGCTAACGTTACGGACAAGCGCAGTAGACGTAATTTTTCGCTCCATTCCCAAAGGTATTATCCTAATAGCATTTGAACCGGATATTATTTACAATAAATTCAACTTCCTGCACTAATCCTCATTTTCCTCAAAGTATGGCAACACTACACGAGAATGGACCATCATCCTGGATGCATTAATCCGTGAATCCAATAAGACGGAGTTAAAAATGGAAATGGAACAAAGCAGGGATGCACAAAAGAGAAACATCAATAACGAAAGAGATAAATGATATTGCCGCGTCCTTCTTTGATTTCGTAATAAATGATATCCTTTACCTAAAAGGATTTCAAATGGAGAGTTTAGTGTAGTAAGTTTGAACAAAGGAGAGGTTTTGGCTCAGTGGAATCATGCGTAAAATGTGTGTTCGAGCAAATTAGTAATATTACCATTTAAATCAAGGTTCTATCAGAGATATTAAGTTGTCGTCATATTATGGACTTACATAGGTAATCTTTGATTCACATTCATATAGATGCACGACCTCCGTGTTTTTATGCCCGAGCAGCTTAGCCACTGTTCCTCGAAGGCGGTCATAATAGAAATTAGGCTGCAATGATATGAATTAAAATGTCATACCTATTTACACCACCACTAAGAAGCTGTTTTTTTTTTTTAATCACAATAACGCGGTTCCATATTTACAAGAACAAAATAAAAACATTATGAAACGCCGTTCATCACCCATAGGCAGCGGAACGGCGGGGAACCTCGTTAAAACTCCGGGAAAGTCCATCACTCTACAAACAAGTCATTTCAACTGAAAAGTGTAATTTCACGCCAAAAGTCAAAGTAAACGTGAGTTGTTTATTTTATTAAATTATGTATGAAAAGGAAAACAAGATAAATAATTTCTACTTTCGGTTGACAAATCATTAAAAAAACCCGCTTTTTTCGAAAAGAAACCGTTTTGATTATAATGGTGATCGGGGATTTATAATGTTGTACATCGCTGAAGCCTGAATTTTTGAGAAAAATATTGATTTTGAAAAAGCGTGCAGGCAAACCTAGTTTGCTATAAAACAATATTTAAGCCTGCTAATGTTTATCAGACGGAAAAAAGGAGTTTTTTTTTTTAATTATGAGTAGTTCTTTTTTAGTTCTTTCTTTGCAATCAGTCAAGCCTGTTAATCTAGCTATAAACATAGAGCTAAACAGCGCTATCAAAGGCATCCCGCAACGAGCAAATAATTAAAAGTCCCCGAACAAAGCAGTCGCGAGCGACAACAGGCCGGCGCAAATCAGCCGTGACTACCTTGCTTAATAAGAAACACTGCCACAAGAGCGAATAGGGACATCCTGGTGGGTTCAGTATAACTTTACAAAACAATTATATCACTAGTACCCGTGGTAGAGCAAAAACAAAACGCGCGTCATCAATGGAAAAAAAAACGCATCGTTTATATTGTTAATAGTCTGTGCATCGTAGACAGAGTGTGCATCCAATTAATAAATTCGATGCACCACAGATTATTAACAATTCTAAAGTAACAACTTTAAAATTTCAACTGTAATTTTATTGCAAACAATAATGTTGATGGGGAGGGGAGGGATTAAAAAACCGCTTGTATGAAACCGGAAAAGACATCAATTAGTGCAATTTCCAATGAAATATTATAATATACCAAAGTAATACACTAATCTATCTATAATATATAAAAGAAAGTTGGTGTTAGTTACACTATTTATAACTCAAGAACGGATGAACGGATTTAGATGAAATTTGGCACACGTATAGTATATAACCGAGGTTTGAAGGGATACTTTTTATCCCGGAAAAGTGGGGGGAAGGGGAAATAGTTGAAAAAGGAAATTACGCGCGGGTGAAACCGCGAGGGCGACCACTAGTATAACAAAAAACACTGTTTCTTTCTGCTTGGCCTAAAGGTTGACTGGGAGAGGATGCCATTAGGCATTAAGTCCGCCTTTGGTATTTGGTTTGTGCCATGAAGCTTAAATAAATAAATAAAACATCGCGTGGAACCTGCAGTCTAATAGTTATTTAGCCATAATCCGACTGTTTGGGGGATAATGGCAGTCTTTTCGATGTAATTACTGACTTCTCACCAAATCCTGGGTGACCAGATCGGGACAAAACGTTCGCAGAAAGAAAAAGAGGAAATAAAGAATTTATTTCTGCAATTGGACCTATAAAAATATTTTTCGTCTTAACCTGCCGAGAAGAAATGCTGCCCAAGTGTTAAATAATACTATAACGACTGAGGAACCCCAAAACGTCCCCTCGTTTTCTCCATTGAAAATTCCAATACGGACATGGATGCAGAACTTTCTTCATTTGCACGATACAGACAATGGACGTTGTTTCAACAAGTTTTGTATTTGCTACTTTTTTTCGCGAAATCGAATCTGAATAAATCTGCGAGTTGGTGTTAAAATTAGCATTCACTGTGAATTATTTCATTCAGACGTTGACTTCGATATTATGGCTAATGGTTTTGTATGAAAGGGAAAGTACAAACAAAAGATGCATCTGCTTGTATATTTTTAATACTTACCACCTAATTTGTTAAGTAGGTTTCTACCATTCTACAACATACTCAGTGGCGTAGCGTGGGTGTCTGCCGCCCGGGGCGGAAGACAATTCTGCCGCCCCTTTTTTTTTTGCTCCTCCAGTTGGCAAAGCAGCCCACGGAGCGGAAGACGATTTTGCCGCCCTTTTTTACAATTCTGCCGCCCTTTTTTTTTTGCTCCTCCAGGAAATTTTGCCGCCCCCTAAAAAGTGCCGCCAGGGGCGGACCCCCCCCCCCCCCCCCCCCATCGCTACGCTACTGAACATACTACTAACAACGATATTAAATTCGTTGACTACTAATTACGCAGATAGCTACTAATCTAAAACTGTGGATCCACCAGTCTACCAGTCTAGCTGGTGGTGGTGGTGTGGCTATTTTGGCCTATTCCAAGAAACACGTCACCAAATAGAAGCATTTCTCAGTCACTACTACTACTGGTACTGTGACACTGTAGGCTCCCCTGATCTTCGAGCTGTTGCTTCGCGTGCACTGGTTCCCACATGAATATTTTCGGAACACCGGAATATTTATTTATTTTTTGCTAGCGACTGGCTAGCATAATAGCACGCGAGCACAATAAGAAATAGAATAGAGATCTTAGCGGGAATCTAACAAGTTGATTTTAAACCGTTTCGCCACTGCTACAATGTATAATTTTCTATGAAAAAACTGAAGACAAAATAATTTGCTTGGTGAACAATTTGTTAAAAGTCTAGTTCACCATCCGCTAGAAGTTCCACCATTAAAATATAAATAGAGAAAATGGAAGAAAGTTTACATAGATTTTCTGTTTCAATCCGGCGCCTAGAATTTAGCGGAGTTCCCTCGTGCATCGGAAAGCAGCCTTATCTACTGCGGTCATGCTGTTTTACCCAGCTATAGGTAAGGGAATTTGAAGTGCATCAGTGCTGGCAAGTTCACTAGTGCAATATATTTATTAGTTTATTGATTTATGAGTTTCTTGATAGCAACTGTAGCCAAAATAACACGACCATTTTTCCAGTAACTGGCAATAGGTATCTTATTTCTCTCAATTTTACTTATTCTAAATAGGTGGTACTACTGGTTGAAATGAAACATTACAGTAATAATAATAATCTCTGAAGTTTAATACCTAATTGTTTGGCAAAATGCTTGTAACTGACTTGTGCTGAAACCACCCTACTAGTCGAGTTTCCCTACAACACAATTTTCACCGGGTCATGATATCAGATGCACATTTTACTATCCATTCGTGATATTGTAACATGAAATTAGTCAGAGGACATAAAAGGCTTGGATAATCAACACAATTGATTTACCATGAACCATCGGGTTAGGGGGCAACTCGTCCCAGTCCGAAACTGGGCCCGGGGACCAGTTGCACCCTTTCTAATTTGATAGTGGTCAACTGGTCCCATCTTGATTCTGATGTTGGGACCAGTTGACCCCTGAATATTCTTTAGGGGTTTTTTCGTCCCAACGTCATGTTGGCTCCGGGCCCAGTTTTGGACTGGGACGAGTTGCCCCCTAACCCGATGGTTCATGGTAAATCAATTGTGTTGATTATCCAAGCCTTTTATGTCCTCTGACTAATTTCATGTTACAATATCACGAATGGATAGTAAAATGTGCATCTGATATCATGACCCGGTGAAAATTGTGTTGTAGGGAAACTCGACTAGTAGGGTGGTTTCAGCACAAGTCAGTTACAAGCATTTTGCCAAACAATTAGGTAGGTAAACCTTTCGGATATTGGAGATGTATTAATCCTTCTAGCCCCGGATTACTAGACACAATAGAAAATCTATTGTTATGCGGCACCCGAGTGCCGGTTCGGCGTTGAGTGGTTAATTCAATACACAGAAAAGTACGTGGCAAAATTCTCGCAATCGAATCCACTATTTTATATGAGATAGACAAAGCGCACTAGTGCCGCCGGCCGGCGCCGCTCGCCCCGGTCGGAAATTGAACCGCAGCCGTTAACTTTGCTCGCGTTTGTTTCGATCGGATGAGCGATGCAGGCCTGTTGTGTATACCTATTTGCAACAGGGCATTGTGTCGAAACTGTGTTCAATAATCTATAACTTTATTACAGACTAGCGGTCGCCCTCGCGTTTTCACCCGCGCGCAATTTCCTTTTTCAACTATCCCCCCCCCCTTCCCCCATCAAAGTATCCTGTGTCCGTCTCCTTTTTTTTTCGGAGGAGAATGCGTTTATGCGCCATAACCGCAGGGTAGCTAAACCTGCGGCCGTGTGAGGGACTCGAGACTAAAGCGTCCACTACCCACTAAACTCCCCCGGTTCCCCTTCACACCCGATTGGGACGAGCCGGTGCCAGCGTTAGCTATTGACCAGCCCATCCCCGGGTACCCCGACTTGAGAGGCCTCAAGTCGGGGTGGATGGTTCTAAGCTACCTCTCTATCATTTTACAGCCAAATCGGTTCATCCGTTCTTGAGTTTTAACCCTTTCAACGCCAATGTCTGATATATCAGACAAACCATTTTCGTGCCCACCACGCCAATGTCTGATATATCAGACAAAAAAACATGATCAAGAAACGTTGTATTTTTACTTGCCTGAATGATTTGAGTATAACCTAATAATTTTTTGGAATTTTTTTTTTAATGGTCGTGGCGTGTGTGGCACAATTTTCGGAAAAAAGCGTGGCAGGGAAAGGGTTAAATAGTGTAACTAACACCACTTTCTTTTATATAATTGTTGTTTATACATAGATATAGGACACAAAGCATTGAATAAATAGAGTGCCAAAAAGCATTGAATAAATGTAATGCCAAGTTAATAATATAGAAAGTAATAAATAAATAATAATAAATAAATAAATATCTCTGGACATTATTCATCATTCATTAGACAAAGCTAAAACTTCAGGCCTCTCTAAAAAGGATATGTTGCTCTCCACACTCCTCTACGTAGCATCGCTAAATACATATGTTGCAAGTAACTACGCTTCTATTTTCCCCCCTGTGGATGTAGGAAGATGCACCATGTTTCAGATAAATAATGTTGATTCAATCTTATTCGACCTGAAATATTCGGCTCCTAAAACATGAATAAACGTAATCAAAAGTTAAAATAAAGTTCTAAATCTAGTAATCAAAAACAATCACGACAAAATCACCACCCTTACACCGATTTGCATAAATGCTTCAATTGACCCCATCAAAGTTGCTACCGAACAAACTTCGAGTCTGTTTATACTCAATATTATTGATTATAAATCAAAGCGATTTCATCATAAACTGGTGATGCCCGCGGCTTCGTCTGCATAAAATTTAAGATGATTAGTGAAGTGAATAGAATTTTTGTCTTTTTAAATAAAAACGCTAAGCTGCTGTTTTTATGGTAAGAATTTCTTTACTTTATACCAAATTAATGGTAGGTATATGGGTTAAGGTAACACATCAATTTTAGTGCCAGTAAAAAAGTTGTAGGCAAGAGACACGGACCAAATACATACCTACTCGTAGCTTCAACGTCAAAATCAGTCTGGCCTGTTCTGGAGTTTAGAACAAACTTAACAGAAGGACGGACACTCAAAACCTTTATCTATTCTGTGCTTCAGTAATATTTCTTTTATTTTAATAATAAAATTTAGATGTACCTACCTACTTTTGAAATAAACCTGTTATTTGAAAATTTTGAAACAGCAAATGGACACTGCAATTTAATTTAATTATATGGATATCATATTTGTAAGAATACTTACAAAGGAAATATCAAAACTCATCCATAGTCGTCAAACTCATCAACTGTAATTGTCTTTAACCTTAAAACAACTTGTTTAAAACGTTTTAAGAAGTTTGACGTTACGCTAATGGGCTATTTTCATGATTGTTCCAAAGTTTTAATGATCGCACCGAGGAGTCCCGAATTCGCTGCCTTGTCTAAAATTATATTAGATTCTTGACTTAAGACTGGAAGAAGTTATCTTGGCTCGCAAGTCTTTTAATAAGTTGTAAAGATCAAAATTTAAGGGAAATCTGACGATTTCCCTACTGACGTACTGACGTACACACATAAATGTGAAATTGAGGAGATTAAGGGCCGGTATTTCAATATATACTTATCTTGATCTTAATCCGGGATTGATAATAAGTATGACATAAGTGTATTTCATTATAGGATTAAAGTTAAGCGGCACTAAAGTCATACACTTTTACCTGTCAAAAGTGATACTTATCTTAAATGTTATACTTAACTTAAGCAATAAGATAAGGTTACATTCTATTGAAGTTGTTAATTAATTCCTTAGAAGTACCAGTTGCTTACTGTTGACATAATATATCAAAGGAAATAAACTCAATCTAAATTAATTAATAAATAACCTAGGACATTGTTCACACAGCACTATGTACTCTACCTACCTATCCCCAAACTAAGCATTTGTCAGACAATGAATAAACTTATAGTATAGTCGTTTTTCAAAAGTGGAATAATTATTCAAATCGGTTCAGTAGTTTCGGAGCCTATTCAATACAAACAAACAAACAATCAAATCTTTCCTTTTTATAATATTATTTATTATATACTATCGGTCGCATTCGCGGTTTCACCCGCGTGTTATTTTCTTTTGTTGATTATCCCACCCACATTTTCAGGATCAAAAGTACCCTATGTCACATGGGGATTGTGTAGCTTTCCAATAGTAAAAGTATTTTTCAAATCAGTTTAGTAGTTTCGGAGCCTATTCAATACAAACAAACAAAAAAAATTCTTTCTTCTTTATAATATTAGTATAGACTACAAAGGTAGAACTCAAACTTACGGCCCGCCTGATGGTAAGCAGTTACCGTCGCCTGTGGATGCTTGCAACACCAAATCACTCAATCTTCGCCGACCCTGTAAAAACCTTTTCACTCCCTTCTTGAAGAACATGCTGTAGTTTCTTGAGAAAAACTCGACGGGAAGTTCATTCCACAATCCCAGCGTTTGTGTAATACTCGTAGCAGATCTTTAAGCTCACCAAAACTGAATCATACAATATGTATTATAAATGCGGGGGTTACTCAATCACGCCTAAACGGCTGAACGAATTTAGATGAAATTTGGCCCACGTATAGTTTATAACCAGGATTAGGACATAAGCTACAATTTATAAAGATATTCCCGAGGTATAACGTCCTACAGTTCACGCGGGCGAAGCCGCGGACGGAAGGTTAGTAATATACAATTGCCCTGAAATACTGTATTTGGCTGGCTAGCTGCTAACAACAATCAAGTACTAACAGTACGCAATACAAACAATAGTCATTGTTAAAGTTTCAGATGGCTGCAAGCGGACATTTTCACTTCCATTTCCATTTGTACGGGTTTAACGTCACAAAGGGAATCTTACGCCTGACTATTTTAGCTTTTGAATTAAGTACCTATTTAATGGATTTCATTTCATGCAACATTTTAAAATATGTGAAAATAGGATTAAAGGATGGTTTTTAGTTGACTGTTTTTGTTACGTCAGAATCGTTCTTTTTCTCAGGTCGGCAGAAGCTACATTCCGAACCAGTGGTAGAGAGAGTCAGTCTTATTACATTCATTTATATTTATTAGTTAATACAAATGTATCTTATTTATATACAATTTAATAATGAACTATTTATATTTTACTAGTTTTTAACAAATCATTAGTTCCTTTTTAAAATCCATATGGATAAAGATATTTTTGAGTCTGATGTGTTCATGTATTTCGCAAAGATAAGATGGTTCCGGAACTACTGAACTGACGATAAAGCCTTATGTCATTATTGTATCATGTGGTTATAATTAACAAAGTCTATAGGTACCATATTGGTCGAATCATTGAAATGTTACGCTCCTCATCACAATGTGAGATAATTAACAATCGATATTAAACGTCTGTCGACAGTCGACCAGTAACCACAGCGCCACATGCAGTTCATTGTTGTCCACATATCGAGCAATGTGTGATCACTGGACATACACAGCTTAAAAGAGTTACAGTATGCAATGTCAAATGCCTAGTATCCTAAGGAAATATTCTCAGCTAGTTTACTGCTGCCTCAGCACGGGAATACCCTAACGTTGATCTCAACCATTTATTTTTATAAGTTTGTGTACATTTCTCTTTTTTCTCTTAGTTTTGTCTCTGTTAATACTCTAAAGGGTGTGTTAAGACTCATAGCCATGGATAATACAAGGGAAACACGGTAACTACTTTGTCTTATACATTCAAATGCCCTATCCAATTTTTCACTACAGACACACAGGTTAACCTCCAGAATACTTTAAGATCAACAATAATAGTCAAAAATTATGTAATTTTCGGTTTGATTATATATATCCAATAATTCGTGCATTTAATTTATCAATACTACTAACATTAACATTTATACGAAAAGCTTATGTATGACTTAATTTATGTATCACTTTGATATTTGCTATTTTTCTATTTACCAATATTTACTACCATTGCATTGCTCACTAGAGTACCATGAGATCGCCTTGACCACCAAGAAAACCACTACTTTAACTACAAAACACGTTACACGTTACCTCAGAAGTAACAAATATCCATATTAAATCTTCAAACTGTATCGCTGTGTCTCTATTGACTGTGGAGCGACTCGAGACGGCTATCCGGTGTGTCCGAGAGGAAATGGACATGTCCAGCGCATCTCGCGCTCTGCGGCCGCAGCCATCGCATCGGCGGCATTGCCGACGGCATTTCATATTACATTGTCAATCGAGAATTAATTGAACGCTTTACTATGAATCTGACTGCTTCCGGATTGGGTAGCACTTTAAAGTGACGGTCGCGTCAGGCGCTAAATTACGGGTCGAACAAAAAATTGTTTTTGGGTTTTTCTGTTCACAAAACACTCAGTTACAGACCGGAGTGGAGAAGTTGGTGGCGGTGTAAATCATACTTTTAGGCTCTGTAACTTGGAAAGCACGGAAAGCCGTTGGTCCTGCGCCTGATTTGTGGTTGTGTCAGACAGCAGTCTCACCGTACTAAGAAAATGATGAAATGGAGAGTGCCCCTGTGCTTACGCATCACTTGCGTACTATTTTTATTATTATATTTATTGCGTAATATAACCTAGAATCTAGCCTGAGATCACAGCCCGGTACTTAAACCACTAATCCATTAAGGCGTTAGGTGTTTTTTTTTCACAATGTATTCAACACAAAGGGAGTTAAGGATAAGATGGGCCTTCATACAGATTAGTGACTACTGACGTAAAACTATAAAGTGACGTAGCCGTACTTACAATATTGTATCTGCACTAGTTACAGTCAAAATCCTTTATTATTAAGGTCCTAAGGTTCTTTCCTCATTTCAAATTCAACTACCTATTTGAACTTTCTACCGAAGCAAAAGTATTTACAGCTAAGTGATGGTGCCCATATTTCAACACATATCAATACGCCCATTTCAAAAGGGACTAGCTATCCTCACATGTTTCAACCTGGCCGTTAATCACAAGTCCCGCCAGTGGGCCACTCGCCCACATTATGGGCCACGTCACGCAATGGCTCAATTTATGCCCACTTGAGAGGCAATTGTTTTGTTTTACGACAACGATTTTGGTTTATTTACTCCGAGTTTTAATTGGACTTCTTGTTTAATCGCCGTTTTACGATGCCATTGATTTATTCTGGGGTAAAATATATCGCGCTCGACTTGGCGGGGGCACTGCCGTGCCCCCAGAAAAGTACCAAGAAGTTTTTTAAGTTTAGATTTTGCATTTTTATTGTGTTGAATTAATTTAAAGTAAAAGATGAGTATCTACCTATTTAATATTAGGGCCAATGTATCCATTGATGAAATCAAGTAATCGTTACAATGATGAATACTTTTATCACCACGCTTGCTAAATACGGATTGGGGATTACAAACCCAAGCGGTGTTAGAACAATTAGTAAAAATATTTCCCGATCTAGAAAACAGACCACTGAACCGATTTGGAAAATTCTTTCACTGTTGGCTCCTTAAAACGTAACATGATTAGAATGACAGCTGTCAAAGTGTTGATGCTCTCTCGCTCGCTCTCAATTTGCCTTTATCTATGTGTCTCATCTCTACAAAAAAAAGAAATCTTAGACATGAGACACATAGATAGAGGTAAATTGAGAGCGAGCGAGAGAGCATCAATACTTTGACAGCTGTCATTCTAATCATGTTACGTTTTAAGGAGACATAGGGTACTTTCGATCCCGGAAATGTGGGGAGAAGAGGGGTATAATTGACAAAAGAAATTAGGTGGCGACCGCTAGTTATAGAAATAAACAATTCTTGGCTGGCTGGATTTCGCTTAATTAATATTAAAATGTTACCTTCATATACGATCCGCCGTTTCTCTCTTCGCAATGTCTCCGAATGTATCGCTGACACATGTTAGACATTTTCACTCTGAAACAAAGAATAGTTAAAAATTAATAAAGTAATTAGAACTTGACGAGTTTGACGACCTATGTATTTGGTGTAATGGTCGCTTATTTTATTACATCAAGAGGTCACGGAATCCGTGACCTGACTTATACGCTGGGCCTCATGGGTCTCTCAGCCAGGGCAATAGTATTATAGGAGTAACATTTATTTAGGGAAAGTTACGATCATTGTTAATAAGCATAGATTAAAGAAATACTTCTATGTTAATAAGATATCTCATGACCATCCACTTCGATCTGGTAGCTCATTGGCGCTCCGGATCACCAATATGTCTGTCACACGTTGAGTGTTTCTTTGTACTTCATAATTTCATATATTATGCATGTATTTACAAAAAAAAAAGTATATGTACAAGTAATAAATTATTAAATCCGTTGTCTGACACTCAAGTACGTTTTGTTTTGTTTAGGTAGGGGTGGACGGCCATGTGTAAAATGTGTCCAGGGACATTTAATTTGTACCTCTCCTGCAGGATATCACGGCACATAGGCCGGTTCTTTTGGAATGAAATTCAGATGGATACCAATTGTCGAAACACGTCCAGAAACAGATATATGGAAACAATTCCAACAGCACTTTTGCTTGAGTTAGAGCAGTACGACAATACTTCCACAGAAATGTTATTGAGATACCTATTCACTCTTGCACTGCGGTTTCTGACAATTCATCCCATCGATTTCCCAGTAACTTGCACAAACCGTAGACTTTCCGCTCGGATGGCATCAAATAAACACCTAAACCGAAGCTCTTCGATTTTCAACGTTATTCCCACGCTGCAAGGAGAATCTAAATTCGATCGAACTATAAGAACTTGACCAGCATTCTTAGAGCTTCCAATGAGGATTTTTCCAAATAGGTGTCCTATAACGTTGGTGATTTAGTATTTATATCACAGTCGGAACGTTTAGTACAACATCTGGGGAGGTGCGTTAAACAATGAAGTACTCGGAATGTCCGTCTCGAATTTGATGAAATACCTAAATAAGTACTTGACTTCTGGGAAACGGAAAGGAATTAAAGGAGCATGTAGCAAAGTAAAAACTGATGAATACATTTTATTCTTTGAAATAAGTTGCTTCAGTAAAATTATTTTACATGGAATTAGAATTTAATTGTTTTTGCGGCTTTACGCTAATCTTCCCCGCCGCTAAAAGATATATACCTACCCAAAGTTTGTGAATAAAATTTAATTTTATATTTCACACACCCAATGTAATGTGTAATGTAATGTGTAATTTAATAATAAATATTATTAAATTACACTCCTACAAACGATCGGCATAACTCGGCAGTTGTAATAAATATAGTATCCAACGTAACATTAAAGGTTACAGTTATTCTGGAAGCGATAACATTTAACTTTAACGGTGCTATCTAACCACTAGAATGAGACTTACATAAACGCAGTTGCGTTAAATTAAGACTTCCTCAAAGTGCGAGTGTTGGGGCGAAAGCTGCGGGCTCTATGACTATATATTGAATAATATTACCGATATCCGCTTGATAATAGAATTCATGCTGTAAAATTATGATGTGCTTTAATATTACCTATTATTTTAAGAACAGTAAGTTTTAATAATATTTAGTTTTAAGTTGTACCTGAAATATTATAAGCTGTATCTTATGTTGGTAATCCTATAAAATAAATAAATAAATATTAAATGAAAAGCAATTACCTAGTGGTAGCCAGTAGTTCCAAAACCTGGTACAAAGATCTGCATAGATTTTCTCGGTAACGATGAAACATTTTTAAGAGTACTGGTAATATATTTTAAAAGAAATAAATTAAGCCTACATCGTGGGGAAAATAAAGGCCGTTCTAAAAGCTGTCATATTATTTCGTGATAATATACAAGTTATTAGACAGATAACCCATCCGTTTGCCAAATGCGGATTGGACAAAAAATGTCCCGACCAGGGAATTGAACCCAGGACCCCGAGGTCTAGGCCCGGAACCGCAAGCATTAGACAATTGAGGCGTTCGAATATAATAATATTCAGTCAAAAATATTCAACACGTCATGTATTTATTACATGTTTATAAGACACTATTTACACGTCTTGTCAATATCGATAATTTAAACACCAACAAATTTTACAAGCAATGTTTATTGTATTTAAATCAATAACAGGATATTACTTGATTCAATGCTAGCTGTAATCATGATTGTTTCACATAGCATAATATTGTTTTTATCGCTCTTCCGTTTGGTGGTATAAAATAAACAGTTATTCATATTCAGCGCATCTGCGTACTGAATAAATAGAATAATAATCTTTTGAGGACATGGGACCGCACGCCCGCTCACAAATATTCGGGTCGGGAGGCTTTTGGGACCGGGACCGCGGTCCCGAAAGCCCCTTTTTGATTTTAATATATTTTTGCAGGGTCATTCGGGACCGCGACAGTGGTCCCGAAAGCCACCTTATATTTAATAATTATTTTGAGTGGTAAGTTGGGACCACAAACATTGGCCATAGTTCGAAAGCCAAAGCCTCCGTGGAACAGTGGCTAAGCCGCTCGGGTATAAAACCCGGAGTTTGTTCGATTCCCACCTAGGGTCTGGTTGGTGGTAGGGCCTTTTCAGAGTCCGACTGGCTAGCTACCACTCCCACAGGTGAAATCTGCCGCCATAATTGTTCTGGCTGTGTTCCGGCAGTATTCATGTGGGAGCCAGTACACTTGAAATCAAGGCTCGAAGATCAGATGAGTATACAGTCTGGCAGCACATTGAGCGACGCTTCCTGGTGAAGTGTCCCTCAACGGACTAGGCCGCAGTGGCCGCTTACCGTCAGGTGGGCTGCGTGTCTGTCTGCCAACTGACTTAGTATAAAAAAGTTTCTTTTATTTATTTTCTATCAGGATAGTACAAACAAAGAAAAGCCCACCTGACGGTAAGCGGCCACTGCGGCCTATTCCATTGAAGGACACTTCACCAGGAAGCGTCGCTCAATGTGCTGCCAGACTGTAGACTCATCTGATCTTCGAGCCTTGATTTCAAGTGTACTGGCTCCCACATTAATACTGCCGGAACACAGCCAGAACTATTATGGCGGCAGATTTCACCTGTGGGAGTGGTAGCTAGCCAGTCGGACTCTGAAAAGGCCCTACCACCAACCAGACCCTAGGTGGGAATCGAACAAACTCCGGGTTTTATACCCGAGCGGCTTAGCCACTGTTCCACGGAGGCTTTGGCTTTCGAACTATGGCCAATGTTTGTGGTCCCAACTTACCACTCAAAATAATTATTAAATATAAGGTGGCTTTCGGGACCACTGTCGCGGTCCCGAATGACCCTGCAAAAATATATTAAAATCAAAAAGGGGCTTTCGGGACCGCGGTCCCGGTCCCAAAAGCCTCCCGACCCAAATATTCATGGGGTTTCACTATCGGGTGAGAGTCAGCACGATATATTGTCTTTTTTCGTAGTTAAGTTTTAGTTAATATTCTTATGCGTATTTGGATCAATTGGTTAACTATGCAAAATTTGATAAGGTTCATTTGTTTTTCATTAGCATGGCTTAAATGAAGCATAGAAGTGATAAAATCTCTTTCTCCGAGTGTTTTATCGTAACCTACTCAGGGTCATCTATACCTACTAATATTATAAGAGGAAAGATTTGATTGTTTGTTTGTATTGAATGAACTACTGAAACGAAACTACTGAACTGATTTGAATAATTCTTTCACTGTTAGATAGCTACACTATCCCTGGTGAAAATAGGGTACTTTTGATCCCGGAAATGTGGGGGGAAGTCAAATCCGAGATTTAAATCTATCGACCCCCGAAAAACCAGTCGGCTACGTTTTCAGTATAATTTTATGTTGATGTTGTTCAATTGAATGCAAGGCTGCCGTCATATAAAAGAAAATTAATCTTTAAGACTGACAGCAAATAAAAAGCATCTTCTAATAACAAAATACCCGGAAGATCACACAAATCCCTCACCTCAACACGACCTCTTAAAACTTCTTTCATCTTTTCATGTTTTTAAAACGCCATTTGGAAGGAAACTAAATCGCCACCCTCCAATGAAGTGGTTCGGAAGATGTACAAAAATTCTCGAGCCCTTTGAGCTCTTAAAATGCTCCGTTTTATTCGTCCCTTCCCTCTCGAAGTGGCCCCTAAAAATTTAGCCTCGGCACCCACCAAAATACTTTACGGGCAGTTTGACTTTAAAGAGTCTTAAAAGGATTTCTTTCAGACAAATCCGATTTGTACAAGTGAAGATTGGATATTGACAAACTTGGCAATTTATTATTTTATGTCTACGAGTTCTGTAGATAAATTGACAAGTTAAGTGTAAAAATGTTGACAAAAAACTATAATTGTTTTTCTATTCAATTAATATAGCAGATTGCACGGAGCCCATTGAAGTTAACAAACAGTCAATTTCACCTTCTCGTACCAATTAATTTTAAGAAAGTGCTTCATGAAAAATCAAAAAACGAGCTCATTTGTGTGCCTTTCCATCCAAGTGACTTCACATGAGTATTGGACTACGGCATATTTTATAGACGGACTAAATGAGATATTTATTATGTAGTACAAAACCACTTACTGCTTGACGTTATAATGCAACTCGAAAGTTGTACATCTTTTAAGCCGCATGAATGCAGTCAAAATAAATGGACACGGAGCTATTACAGCAGCATATTTAAAACGTCACATTTGCCTCCTTTAAAGAAAAACATTTAAATAAATAACTATTTCTTCCCCTCTTTTACCGTCCTCTCCAACTGTACAGAAGCCCCTAATCTCGGACGCGACAATTTGCGTGTAAAGTGGACCGATGCGCCCTGATCGGTTGCCTAGCAACGGAGACTGTTTACGGGTCACAGCCGTAACTATGCTTCTTTATCGGCCCCCAAAGGGACATACGAAGATCCTGATTATTACGAGTATACACGTTGCTTCCAAAAGTGGAGACTTTATAATCACATCATTTATATATATAAGTTATGTGTTAAACTTAGAAAAAGTCAGAACCTTAGGTAAGAACCGTAAGAACCTATTCAGGTCCGTGCCTATTACTTATCAAAACGGGTTAGTAGTCGATTCGCCCGAAAATTCGCACGAAAGTGCGAATCTTCCACTTTCAAAAATAATATTATTTTAGTAGGTAGTCGATTCGCCCGAACGAATTTTATTTGCGTGCGAATTGAATCCAACCCGCCACGTGGAGTGGAAGTAAAGGCGATTGCAGAATACCCATGAAACGCTCGTATGGTGTAGTGGGAACACCTGGGTGTGGGTGTAGGGGAATACCAGGGGGTATTAGTGGGTAGGGAACGTCTGTCCATGCTCCTAATAACCATGTAGTCTCCTGAGTGCAGGGTATGCTTAATAACATTTCCCCCCACTTAAATAATAAATTTTTAGTCGTTTTGAAGTTACGTTTTAATATATATTTGTTTTCTTTGTAATAATTAGTCTAATTTCCCCGTTTTCTCAGTGTATTTATTTACTGCATTGAACGTCAGAATGCAGTTCACCTGCACTGCTTGCACATTGATCAAGCGGTGCCTTTGAAGAAAGTTTAAGATTTTCGCCTGCCCGAGAATCGAACGCACGACTTCCCGCATTAGCCGTGGCATTTCCCCCCTCGAGCTATAGCTGTCTGGCTGATTTCAAATATCTTTATTTAACGAGCCTTTCAATTTCCGACTAACTGTCGATTCGGACACAGTTTATTCGGACACAGTGTCCGAATTGACACTTTTTATGGTTGCAGCTACGCGATTTATTGCTCTGACTGACTGCACCCTATATTTTAATAGGTGTTAAGAAACAATAATTTGATTATCAGTTGTGCAACATACCTAAATATTGTAGGGAGTAAAACTCCATAAAATAAGTAATTTAAAAAAAAAAGATGGAAGCAAGCGATCTATTGGGTCGCTAAGTTATCTTTTTTTTTCTGAGGAGAATGCGTTTATGCACCATAACCGCAGGCTAGCTAGACCTGCGGCCGCGTGTGGGACTCGAGACTAAAGCGTCCACTTCCCACTAAACTCCCCCGGTTTCCCGTTCACACCCGATTGGGACGAGACGGTGCCAGTCTTGATGCTATTGACCAGCCCTCGTGAGCCTTTAGTGTCTCAGATACTAAATATATTTTATTTATGCGATAGTTTATAATATTAAAATAAACTATCGCATAAATAAAATATTACACGGGATTTCAATTAAGTTAATACGAGTAATATCTACCCTGTACCCTAACCCTGGTAGGAAATAGAAAACTACGCGGGTGAATCCGAGGGTAAAAGCTAGTTGCCGCATAAAATGTTTTCACTCCCACATTTCGAAAGTCCTCAAACTTAACACTTCCCCATATTTTTAACAAATTGCCTTCCTAAACCTTTCTAGTTAATCTCGTAATTTCCGGGGAGCCGAAACGAGTGTCACTTGTACAAAGGGTGCCGAAAGTTCGGCCGAATGAGTTGCGATGTAAATGTACAGTCGTCAGTCAGCCGCGATATTAGCAACACATTTGGCATAGCCAAACAGCCTAACGGCCATGGTAATAAGGTCGTTCAGTCTAACAGTGTGCAGCTACTTTCGCGGCACTCTGTATGCATTTGCATACGCGCCGCAGCTCTCACGAAATGAGTGTTTATGACGGGGGCGCGTGACGGATGCGGACAAATGCCGGCTTATGTCGCAATATCCGTAATGTGCGATACAAGTCGCAGCCATTTAACACATTTTTTGAATTTGCGACACAACCAGAGATCCAGTATAATTTTTTCAGGGATATTGATGTTGGGATCAATAGGAGACCGAATGAATTCCGAGGAGGCCGTTTGACGAGAGGCCATCGAAAGTCTCGTCCAACTCTGGTGCTCGGGCCTGGTCAACGTATAATTTGGCTGTCACACATTGGACACGCTCGCACAACGCTCTCATCTATCACTATCACATTTAGAAAAAGTCTATGGTGGAATACTTTATAGCTCCTTCAACGGATATTGTAGAATATTGTGCGTTGCACAAATCTGTTTATCGAGCAACGGGAGCCCTTCTGTACCTCATTATTTTAGCAAATAGAAGCTCGCAAATTATGTACGTTTCCACCCAACCAATCAAGACTTACGTACTTGTAATACGCGGTGCATTTTAATGACAACCCGTAATATCCCTTCGTCAATAGCGGCACGTTAGCTGACATCTCTTTGAGCGCGGTAATCCGCGGAATACTGGTAATTGAGCTCAAAACACGCGCGGATTAGCCACCTCCGCGCGGATGCGGACGTGACCAAAGAGAATGCGAAACTGCACGTTTGATAAGCTAAAACAACAGCATCAGACTGATATGAATAAAGAAGCATGACATTTTTTTTTTCAGCACAAGCTCTTAAGCCACTGACGTCGGTGCTCAATGCTTAAAGCACCGTAACCGCAAGCTCGCGACCTGTTATCTTGTTCTCGAGTTCTTAAAATACATTTACGCCTCTTTAATCAATTAAATTAAATAATAAAATTAGCAACAACCTTGCTGAATTATTTTTTACAGATTGTAAGTTCACAATAACAGCTAGAAATAGCAAGAGAGAATATATTATGAAATGGAACTAGCAATTATACTAGTTCAAAACAACACATCATACACATCATAAAAAACACGATCCAACAGCCATAAACAAAATTGCCCCATAAAACAATATCAGGCCATAAAAACGCAAAATAAGTATCATTTCAAACATTACCAAACCAATCCTTTACCCAAAAGATAAACATAAACATCAACTTAGTGCGGGGATCCCGGGATTACAGGATTGCGGGATTGCCGCGTCATTCCGCCTCCGATTTATTTGCCGAATCGGGATTGCGTAAATTCTGAGTAGGTCCAGTTGGGTTTAATGGGGATTAAATAGTGTACTGCGGGTAAATAAACCTGACGAAGGTGAGGTTTTACGATTAGGTGTTTGAGGGTTTGATTTATGGGGTGAGGACGAATTATATGGAGCCTTTGACATTGTTTAAATTAAACTTTTTTCTTTATACCGAGTGTGGCGCTGATGGAAAGCGGTTACCGTCGCCTATATGACGCTTCCCTTTATTTGAAGAAAAATTATAACGAAAAAAGAAATTTCCTGCCGCTTCCAACACTATGCCCTCCACTATTAAGACCTGGTGACCTTACTTACCAACAGAAACTTTGCTCAAAAGCTATGAAGTGCTATTTCTGTGAGGTGGAGGTACTTCCCCAGGCAAGCGGCTCATTCGAATAGAAGATCCACTTCGCTCTACTCCTCTTTAAAAGTGTACACTAATATTGCCGGAACACACCAAAGCTAATGGCGGTTAATTTCACCGATAAAATATCTCTGGACATTATTCACACAGCGCCATCTAGCCCCAAACTAAGCATTAGCTTGTGCTATGGGTGCATGACAACGGATAAACATTACTTATATACTTTTTTTGTAAATACATACATATTATACATAGAAACACCCAGACCGATACAAACAGACATGTTCATGCACACAAATGTTTGTACCGTGCGGGGATCGAACCCGCGACCTCTGGTTTAATAGCCGAGTTCTCAACCATTACACCAAAGAGCTCGTCGTCAAACCGATGGGAATGGTCTAGCCAAGTAGCCAGTCGTACACTGAAAAAGTCCTCTACCAACAAAACGAGTGCTCGTTTACCTCCTTTATTAAAAAAGAAGATCCTTTTACTGAAGATGCATAGAAAAATAAGCTCATACATTAAAATAAACAAATCGTTCTTAAATCCGCTGCACACCCAGGTGATACCTCCTGGCTCATTAGGCGAGCCTTCTCGCTCGTTTGTCAGCCCCTCCCGAATTACGCTTTTTTTTATTAACGCCGATTCCTCGCACGGTAACGAGACTCATTTCTCAGCCTCCGGGGCTTCTCCGTTTGAGGTCAATGGACTTTTGTTTACTTTTATTGGAATTTTACGGACGATACTTTTAGCAACGATGTTTTCTGTCAGCTTTATTCCAGTTTTAATCTGACTTGACTGGCCCAATGGCGGTAGTGATCCTGCTCTATGCGCCAGGGGTCGTGGGTTTGAATCCCACCCAGGACAAACACATGTGATGAACATTTGTGTTTGTTCTGTGTCTGGATGTTTATTTGTATTTAAGTATTATATTTCTGGTACCTCCGTTGTTTCTGACATTCATAACACAAATGCTTACGCTACTTACTTTGGGTTCAGATCAATGTATGTGATGCTGTCCGATATTTAAAAAAAAACTTCAAGTGTAAGTTGAACTGAGTTTGATTAATCAGTAACTTAGATGGTGCGGGTACTAAAAAGTCTCACATCATATCATCAGAAACCCGAGCTCTACTCATTTTATAAGCCGTCCTCGACTCGCGGGGATGGGCTGGTCAATAGCCACAAGGCTGGCACCGGCTCGTCCCAATCGGGTGTGAAGGAGAAACCAGGAGAGTTTAGTGGGTAGGGGCACTTTAGTCTCGAGTCCCACACACGGCCGCAGGTGCTAGCCTGCGGTTATGGTCCATAAACGCAGTCTACTCCGAAAAAAAAGGACTCGGGTCGATTTAAGGGGCTGATAATTTAAACTACAAGACCATCCGAGGAATACGGGTGAAATCTAAAATTAAGTAATTTATTAACTACGTCGATGACGTGTTTGACGACCTTGTCTTATGCGGTAGGGGTCGGGAGTTCAAATTCCATCTTCGCAAAATATGCAATGAATACGTGTATTTCTGTTATTTTTGTGCCTGGTTGTTTAAATATTTTTTTATATTATTGTTTTTTCTTTGAGCTATAAAAGCGGAAAGATCGTTCTTCATTAGAAATAACAAAAAAAATCAAATTAAAAACCGACTTTAGCTGGGCCTTCCTATTTATAGACATATTAAATAACCTAAACGATTTCCAAAATGCATGACCCATATGTAACCCCAAGTAAAAAAAAAAATAGTAAAAGTAACGATCAGATTAACTTAACCCTCATACTTTTAACTATTGACGACATCTATATTTAGCCAACGACCAGCTGTAAAGCCACGAAATGAAATCTCAAAGTGGCCGGAGTCAGCCGATTCTTTGCATACGTCACATTCGCGCCCTCGCATATTCAAACGCCTTAATGTCTGCGGTGGGGTTAGGGCTGGTTTCACTGAGATGCCAAGATATTTGGAAGATGATTCCCAATTAAATAATGAATTTCTAAATTGAAAAAGTCCCATCCAAAAACAAATCAAACATAGGTAGGTACTTAAGGAAAACGTTCGAGTGCAAAACTTTTCTGTTTGTTGTGTATTTGGTCGAACGGTCGACGGAAATAAGGCAATGTGTGATATAAAGATGCTCGGACTAAATTGCTAAATGTTTGCTTTTTAAAATGTTTTACTATTATTTCCGATGTTTTCCGTTGCCCTGTACCTATCTTGAAGTACTGCACAAGCGTATGATCTGCAAGATCCCTGTGAAGTAGGACCCCTAGTGTCTGCGGGTGTGGGGTTGCACGACATTTTTCATTGGGTCGTCACTCTCATATCGCTGATGGCAGCGCCAAGGGAGGCGGAGTTGTTGAAATGCCAGATGTGATGAAAAAGACGCGCTTTACAGCCGTACAAATTACTCACTGGCATGTTTCGGATTGGCGGAACGACGCGAGATTACAATTGTACGGTTCAATAAGTGAAGGGTGTTAAAGGAGCGGGGAAAATATATGATATTGCATAATTTTAATAATATGCATTATTTGAAGATGGACTTTAAGGGTTGAGTTAAGCCCCACATTTACCTTAAAGTATCGAAGCCCATAATTTTTTGTCGTTATAAAGGCACATACCTAGGTATTATAAACCAAAACATTACCGGCATGATCAAGTCATACTGATTTAGCACACAAATATTTTTGTACCTTGTAGGGACACCAAATCTTTTGTCAAATCGGGTGAACAATTTGTAATTTGTTATAGTTGAATCGAAAACATCAATCTTAAATTCACAACCAACCAATAGTAAGCCACCTTATTTATAACTTACGCTTCTTCTCAACAAAACTGTAACTTTCCTTTTCATCTACCTACAACCCATCAATCTCACACAACAGGTAAGTTCCAATCGATTACAAAATATCTTAATCGCGAATCGAAGTCTAGTCGATCCATCGGCGGCCATCAACGGGCGCCTGATTGCGACTCGGGAGCTCCGACAGTGATGGATGACTAAGTTTTTGTTGACGTCGCAAACGGTTTGAAAATGGTTGGTTATCTTAGTCTTTGTTAAGGGTTTGTAGGGTAAAGAGTTTTTTTGTAGATAATTATAAAACGTCGCCTTAGAGTAAAAACTCGTACAAAAGTCGTACTCTTACTCTTTTTTGTAAGTGTTTTGAGCAAACTTTACAGGGGGTGAAAAAAACCGTCGGGTAAACAAATTGTACTACGTAGATTTTTGTTTTTAATGGTTATTGTGAGTAAAACTAAAGCTCGTAAACAATAACAATTAAAACAAAAATCTACGTAGTACAATTTTTTTTCACCAGGCGGTTTTAATCACCTCCTGAAAAGTTTTCTCTAAAACACTTAAGAAGTTTTCACTCTACGGCGACGAAAAGTAAAGTATCTGCCCCAATGAAGAACAAAAGCATTCGTCATTGTAATCAAGTCATTGAACAATTATTAGTACTAGTTTTATCACCACGCTTGCCAAAATGCGGAGTGGTGATCACAATTCCGAGCTGTGTCTGATTAACTGACACAAATTTTGCTCGACCCGGGTATTGAATTTAGAACCCCGAGATCACGGTCATCACGCACGGCCAAGTAATTAAACAACTGGAACAACGAAGCATTTCAAATACCTATGTTAGTTTCCCTTTAAGGGTTTGGGGATTGGATCACCCAAATGACTTTACAATAATGCAGCTAAAATCACCATTATTCGCCCTGGAAACTTACCTGTCTCTTTTATGTGCAATAAAAAAACCAAAAACCGTTAAAAAGAAGCATGGGCCATTAATCCTGGATTCAGGGGTATCCCCACGGTTCCTATTAGTTGCAGCTTTGAAAAAACATCCACTCCTTCCACCTATGAACTTCGTGAAGAATTTAAGATCGTAAAATAAAGGGGGCTGAGCGGTACCTGCTAGCTGTTTGGGAAATGGGATAATGTACAGAGATGTAGAATGGAGAAAACTGAAAGAGCCTTATTTTAAAAGCTATTCTAAAAGCCCCGTCAGACTTTTAGAATAAGCTGATTATTTTAAGGGCTATCTCAAACAAAATTTGATGAATATTATGAATAGGTACCGCTCTAAATATATATCAAAAATATCAATTGAACCGTTATGATAATTTTTTGACCTCTGGTGATTTTGTCTAAATGAGCTTCATTTAAATGTTTTCTCGGTGTTTTATTGGTTGGTTAAGTCTTAAGGCGCATTCAAATTAGCCGCGCGATTGCAGCGCTGCTTCCGCGCGGCACTCTATTCTCATAGTAATAATAAACGCACGACAGCAGCGCTGCCGTCGCGCTGCGGACGCGCGTCTATTATTAGTATTTTTACTATGGGAATAGAGGGATTTTCAACTAATTTGAATGTGCCCGTAATACATATTGATATTGGCAATCACAGTTGGCAACAGCTAAAATGAAAGTACAAAAAAACGGTGTCCATATTGACAATATTGACATTATCTTCTTCTTTTTCCGATAGTGCAAGCACACTTGGAAGACAAGGCTTTTTTCGTTTTAATTTAAAAATAAATATAGCATATTCTTTAATTAAGAACTGCACTTTTTTTTACTTTTTAACAAGCCGGGCAGGTCGCGCGCAGCAATCATAAACACAGCTCTTGTTCCAACCAATTGCTTACAAAATCTATACCGTGGCATCCCAAAAACACTTCCAGCAATTCTATAAAAAGCGGGGTGCAACGAATTTTATTGGCGGGCGGCTGATATACCGCGGCGGCACCCGTAAATCTGTTGCGGCGAAATAAATAATTTAAAAATAATAAAACGCACCGCGTCTGCGATCCAGGTGATTTGCTTGCATCTGGAGAACATTGCCAATTCATTCAGCAGGTGAATGTGGGGATGTACCGAATACTTTGTCTGTAGAAAGATATTTTGGGGATTTTTTCCTATGGGATTGTTAAAAAATCGAAAGTTCACGAAACACACTCATCGAGAAAAATCAAAAACTATAAATACTAGGAGCTTTAAATTTTGAACGGGGGTCCTTTTGGGAAGTACCTAGGTGCTGTTTATGTGATTGATAAAATTTTGACATAAAGGAATAAGTCGTTCAAGGAAACATTATTCGCGGGCGGAGTGCTAGTAA
Source organism: Mecyna flavalis (assembly GCA_949319885.1). Taxonomy (NCBI): domain Eukaryota; kingdom Metazoa; phylum Arthropoda; class Insecta; order Lepidoptera; family Crambidae; genus Mecyna; species Mecyna flavalis. The sequence goes on along the minus strand of OX439407.1, from coordinate 2,306,103 downwards.
ATAATAAATAATAAATGTGAAAGTATCTCTGTCTATCTGTCAGTCTGTTACGATTTTATGCCTCAGTTCAGTTGCCGATTTTGATAAAATGTGATCTGAACTAGAGTAGCTACCTCACCTGCAGGATGACGTTGTTTGTATTGTCCACGTAGTACAAATAACATTATTTATCATTAAGTGTATAATAACAGTACTAAAGGTAATACAAATTAAACAAACATTCTAAAACGCTAACTCGACGATTGCATAAATGTGCATTATTGTACTATAACACGACAGACAGTACCAAATAAGGGGCCAATGTAAAAGCTACTTTCTAACCTTAAGAATAAAGGATAAGATTGCAGCTAATTTTTCAGTTGACTCAAAGTATACAGAAAATGCATTACGCATTACGGAAACGTGTGGCTTTCTATGCGTTCTTGGTACTGAGTTTTGTTTTTTGCCGACACTACACTGTTGGAAGAGCATAATTTCAACTTGGTTATCGGTATTTTAAGCCAGTTCCTCTATCTAACTACATAGTTTACTTACCGGTAGTCATTTTGGTTCTTCTCAGTCGTATCACACTTGTCAGAATGAAGGGAAGGAGATGGGTGTTGGCAGGGAGAGAAAATCATTTTTTGCTGTCAAAATAAGTACGGAGTCACCGACGCGCGAGGCGGGTGGGCCCAATACAGCCAACATAAAAACATATACCAAACTGATTCATATTTTCGACAATGTCAAGATATTTGTTTATTCATTTTAAAAATTGTGATAACTTCAACTCGGTCAAAATTAATTTGCTAAGAACGGAGAACGAAATGTTCTTTTGGTTCACCGGTTAAAAACTATTCAATGCTGCGAACTGCCGGCATATCTTATCCTACATCCTTTGTCGGCAGTATTCGAATCAGTAAATTGGCTATGGTTCTATAATGATAAGTTCATTTCATATGAAATTTATCTGCCAAGAACAACTAACCGGTTGTGTTGCATCCACAAGTCGCGTCACTAGTCAAAGCTGCGAACTGCCGAGAAATCTTTCTCCACATCCTTTGCCGGCAGTGTTCGAATCAGTAAATTGTCTATGCCCAGTGCTCCGGATTCCGCTTAAGCATCTATAGACACGTTTTTCTAGACATATTTCCCAGCAGCAATTAATTTCACTTTAGTAGGATCGATGTCAGTTGACTTGTTTTTGCAAGACGCTAGTAAACATGGATCTTATCAGTCTGTCGTCTTAGATGTAATACTTTTAGCACTTATTTAAAAAAAATGTAGTCTTCAGAGATGCACTTCTTAATTACTAATTATGAAATTTACAGAGTGACTCTACCACCGCTTTATGCCAGCAAGAAACTCGATAGTCCCGATAGTTCCTCTGTTTATTTGACAAAGATATACAACAGATATCAAAACAATTTCCAGTTGATATATTATTACTATAATTTTATTTAGCATTAGAAATTTGGTCACCTAAGAAGCAGTGGTCGTAAACATTTTCTACAAGCAAATATTGATCAAATATTGATCAACTATTGATCATATGGTTAAGAGGATTCAAACGATTTATGATACTCTGGATCTAGATATTGATTGTTTGTGACAACATCACCACATCAAACGTCACTAAGGTTCAGCATAGACGGTCTCAGTATTTAAAAAAATATCTAACGAAGAGGATGATGTTGAGTTGAGAGCAAATTTAAGCTATTTGAAATATGTAGTGCATCAGATAAGTAAAACAAACTAGATTTAATTTGAAAACTTTATTCATCTTCAGAGGAATCTGAAGAATCAGATTACCCCTACAACGATAGCAAACTTTTCCACAGTATTATCTATTGATGTATCTAAGCGGAGCATCTTTTCTTGCTCTTTAATAACATGCTGGAATTGCTGGATGGATGACATCCAATTACTTGCTGAAATACGACAGAAGGCTTCTGGAACTAACTTTTTTATTGTAGGCATTTTAAAATCTTTATTCCCTCTTATTACAAAAAAATACGCTAGAACAGGTTTAAAACTGTACTGACTAGTACAGGTACCAAGTCCGAACTATAATTTAAAACCTTCCTTACTACAAAACAAATACCAACTTAGGAATAATTTACTGGTACTAACTCGTTCAGTGCGTTTCATTTTACAAGACTTTGTTTTATGGCATGTTTTAAAATGGTTAAATAAGATAGTAAAAAAAATATATTTTTAATTTATTAATGTGTTTTAGTAATGTAAGGAAAAGTAACATATATTTTTAATTTTCAGTTCACAAATGAAGTTATTCTTTTCAAAAATTGTCTTTCTATACGCAAAACGGAGCAAAATTTTAAAAGTGTTATCGTTTTGGCGTTTGAAAGTTAGTCCATTGTAAAACTAGGGGCATCGGCGGACTAACGTGGGTCTAACTTAAGTACTCGAAATGAATTAAAACTTCGCTTAAAACTTAATTATTATTTAACGGTACTTAAAAGTCGTAAAGTAGAGCCAAATTGACCCGACACCACACAGAAGATATCCCGGACGTCGTCAGCCTTTGTATTAGTAAGTGTAGTTCTGAAACAGTTTAAAAACAACAAGGAGCTGGGGGATGACGGAGTAACAGCGGAGGTTCTGAAGGCCGACCGGTCGACGGTCCTGAAAGCTCTTCAGAGGCTATTCGACTCCGTTATTCTCGAGTATCAAACGCCAACAGCATGGCAGAGGGGCGTGGTGAAGTTGTTCTTCAAAAACGGCGATAGGACGCAGCTGAAGAACTACAGACCCATCACACTACTGAGTCATGTTTACAAGCCGTTCTCTAAAGTTATAACGAATCGTCTCGTACGTAGGTTTGATGACTTCCTGCCTCCCGAACAAGCCACACTGCGGCAGGTAACACAAAAGTCCGAGGAATATAATCTACCATTATGCTTAGCGTTTGTGGACTATGAAAAAGCCTTTGATTCTGTCGAGACATGAGCCGTGCTTCGGTCACTCCAAAGGTGCCAAATAGACTACCGATACATACAAGTTAGTAGTCAGTCGCTGTACAAAAACGCCACCATGTCAGTCCGCCTCCAGGACCAGAAAACAAAACCCATTTGGCTCCAGCGTGGTGTGAGGCAGGACGATGTTATATCGCCGAAACTGTTCACTACTCTTTTGGAGGAAGTGTTTAAGCTTCTGGACTGGAGAGACTTGGCATCAATTAATGACGCACCTTCGCTTCGCTGATGATATCGTAGTCATGACAAGACCTTGGAAGACCTAGGCACAATGCTCAACGATCTCAGTAGTGTCTCAACAAGTTAATGTACACACCCATTTCCACACACACACATACATGCCCACACGTACTTAATGCTGTCATCTTTTCCCTTTTTTTGAAAAAGAAAAAGATTGAGACTAAAAACTGTTGAGTTGCGTCCATCTGTTTATTGTTTTGTTAATTATAGTCTGGATATTGCAATACAAGCTTATAATACATAAATGCTTAGTGCAAAAGCCGCTAGATAATTGTTTCTAAATGTTAAGTGTTCTAGAAATAAATAAATTTATTATTATTATAAGCGGGTCTTAAAATGAAAATGGAAAAGACGAAAATTATTTCGAACTCTCATGTCGTACCCACTTCTGTAAAAGTTGGGAACTCAACACTGGAAGTTGTAGACGAGTACATTTACCTGGGCCAAAAAGTCCAACTTGGTAAATCCAACTTCCAGAAAGAGATCGATTGACGAATCCGACTCGGCTGGTCAGCGTTCGGGAAGCTTCGCAGTGTATTCTCGGCCCGTTTACCGCAGTATCTCAAGACAAAATTCTTTAATACGTGTGAGTTGCCAGCGATGACCTATGGAATTGAAACGTGGCCACTTACGAGTACAATGTGCCACAGGCAAACTCAAAAACTTAAAATCGCGCAAAGGGTAATGAAGAGGGCTATGCTTGGAGTCTCCCTGCGTGATCGCATCACAAATGGTGAGATCCGCAGAAGGACCAAGGTCACCGAAATTGCCCTAAGAATTGCGAGCCTTAATTGGCAGTGGGCAGGCCACATTGCAAGAAGGACTGTCCTGGAGTGGTGGCCACGTAGTGGAAAACGCAGCCGTAGTAGGCCTCCCACAAGGTGGACCGATGATCTTATTAAGGTCGCCGGAATTCACTGGATGTGGGTGGCGCAGGACCGATCGGTTTGGAGATCCTTGGGGGAGGTCTATGTCCAACAGTGGACGTCTTTCGGCTGAAATGATGACTTAAAAGTTAAACCGATGATGGAAAAGATTTATAATCACTTTCACCGAGTAAGTTTTTCGTATGATTGAATGAACCTGAAGAGGCAAGAAGAGACAAATAATAATAATAATAATAATTTATTTATTAAGTAACAATGACTCACTTTTGTTAGTTATAAAGGACTTATTCTATGTTAGTAGTTCACTATTACACTTAAAATTATTTTATCTGTGGAATTCCAGCAGAAATTTCACAGCAACGGTTAATATAGCGGCAATCTAGCCTATTCGCTATCATAGATAGGATGGTGTTAGAGCTGCCCCGTACCCTGCGCACCAGGGAAGCGCACCGCTTTCGCATAGTTGCGTAGAAGCAGTCTACCTGCGCTTCTGCAAACATCCCTGATGCACTGCAATATCTGGGCAACCCCATCAGCACCCTGAAAGCGTTGTTAAACTGCACTCGCAGAGCGCTGTACAATGCACGCGGACAATTGGCCCACAGGCTGCACGTATAGAAATTAGTACAATAAGCTCTGAAGAGGGTTACTTTTACCTTTTTTGAGCAACGCGAGAACCTGCGAGCCAACATGTTCGCTCTAACTGAAAGCGCCCTGCGTTCTCTCTCAACATCATCGCCATCTTTAAGGTCATGTGTCAACATGTGGCCCAGATATTTAAACTTGCTCACGCGGCGCAGCGCGCTACCGTTTAAAAATAGAAACAAATAGAGCGTAAATAAATTTAATTACAACCGAATTGCTTATTAATATACATTTAAAAAGGATTGATAAACAAGCACTTTTACAACTTTCTTAGACAACTTCTAAATCTCGCCGCTAGGGGCGCGCGGGTCTTCTTCGTCAATCTTTGCGTTTCATGTTTACAATCGCTGCTTCTTGAGGTCTTTTAAAGTGCAAACTTTTTACGATGATTAGTTTATTTCTGTTAAATTATTCGTTTTGTTGTACAAATCGAAAATTAAGTATTTAAATATTGAAAATAATAATCAACGATCACAATAATGGCTATAATTAGAATCAGAAGTGTGTGAATAAAATAATTTGACATTTTAAAGTTATATATTCGCTTGACACAAATTTGTGCATATAATAAAATACCTAAATTTCGTTCTTTCTAATGCTAAATAAAATGAAGTTATAAGTCATAAAGTTTTCTGTGTTAAAGATAAATTTTATCTTTAACACAGGCCTCGTGGTTTTTAAAAACCTTCAGTAACTTAATGCACTACTAAAGTACTTTAGTAGGATTTAAGTATTTTAGTAGTACATTAAGTTATTTTTAGATTTCAAAGTCACGATACCATGAACCACTTTGAAAAGGTGCTACCAAAATCCGCCATTTGTAACACCACCAACAGAACAATGTGCGCTAGTTAATATAATAACCACGCTAATAAAACAACATAACAGTTGGTACACCTCAACAATGCGAGCAATTTGCGAAGCATCCGCACCATGACAATCCCTGGACGATCGTTACATTACGCAGAGAAACTGCGCAAGAGTCAACTGGCTGTGACCGTATCTTGGACCCATTGTTTTATCTGCCATCAAATTGTCAACCCCTCTTTTCGGTCCGGCTTTGGGTTCAGCAGTGAAATTTGGAATTAAACCTTTTTTATACTTCGACGTTCGACGTCCAAAAGGTGAACCGATGATCTCATAAAGATTACCAGAATCCACTGGATGAGGGTGGCGCCGGACCGATCGGTTTGAAAATCCTTGGTCTATGTCCATAAATCATGATGATGACATTTCGAATTTGTATTTTCAAGCTTCTACCCCACAAAGCTAAGCGACTAAGGACATAGAAAGCACACCTGTGCACTTTATCTCGCGTATCCCGGTTGGCTACATATCCAAAAGTCAGCTAGGTGGATGTTTTTATAGAAAAAGTAATTAAGGTAACAGGAAATAGACAACATTCGATATCTTGAATCAGATCAATTATCATTTTCTTACCTTGAAAATTAACATGCAAAAATAGGTCAGCTATTTTTGCTTTAAGTTAATTAAGCTTGCAACAAAATAATGTGGACGTTTACAGGTGCTAATTTGGTAACATTATTATCTATCTGTGTGATTAAGAATTGACTTCATGTTAACAGAAGCTTCAATGAAATATCATTATTTTAGTTAACTATTTTGGGAACCTTTCCCATTGCGTAATATAATTACAACTACATCAGGCGACATTTTGACAAATCATCTTGATTATTACTTTTTTTTTCTTTTGCAAGATGTTTTGTATCGTTTGCTCCACTCAAAGATAAATATACGTCAGTTTTAAGCTCGACAGAGATTTTGACAGAAACACTATCTACGTAGCATATCGATTGTTTCAAATATCCATCCATAAGTATTATTGCGTGGCCTCTAAAGACGGACTTGATACAAAACCTCTCAAAAAAACCCCGTCTCACTCTTGACCACTTTTATTTTTTATAAGCCATGTTCAGTGCAATGGGGTACCAATGTGTGCGGTGCATCCATAGTGGCCAGTGTGTGTTATTATGTGGTTTACAAACACGCGTGGGATTCTTGTGTTGACGATCATCGGGTACTCGGGACAATGTCTTGCAATAACCAACGCGCAGTTCAATGCGAGTTTGAGGGACTATTCTGTACCTGAGGATAACGCAGTGAGTAGTTTAGATTTAGCGAAGATTTAAGCAGACGGCGATTAAGACAGACTACATGATTCTTTGCCGTTAGTACCTATTTGGTAATCTATGTCTATGCTAAGTTTGAGGCTACATGTATTTGTGTTAAAAGTTGCCAGAATATACAAATTTCTTTTGCGTGTTAAAAAAGAGTTTTTTTTACTAAAAACATGTTACATCCTCAATTTCTTTTAATTTTGTACAAGTTAAGAGCAATCAAAAGACAGCATTTTAGCTCATACCTTCTGCGTTAAAGTTTTTGCAAACAAAAGTGCTACTTAGGTATATATGTACATCAGGAGTAGAGTCTAATTTTCTAAACAAATAATTGTATTAATAAGGACTGATGTTGTTTTCTTGAGTTTTATTCATTTAGCGTAAGGTATATTTTTCTTTGCATAAATGAACTGTCAAATGTGACCTATTAAAATGACTCGACCATAGTTAATTAGTGTATCTTTGGCAATCAATCGCATTTACATGATTTCTTTTTGTATTATATAGAAGCATTAAAATAAAAATGGCAATTTAACAGTACAAAAACAAGATTTCCATATTTTTTCAGAATTCTACAGAAATAAGGACGCTACAAAAAGAATTGTCTGAAAGATATGCACATCAAGCTCCAGTCAGCAATGTTGTCCGTTTTAAGGTACGCTTTAAGGTAAGGTATGTACGGACGACAGCAGATCAACCTACCTCAATCTGTCAAAAATTCTTAATTGAAAGAGAACTCTATGTGAAGTGATGTGAAGTGAATTAAGCTGAAAATTGGTTGTAGGAAGACAGATTAGGGTACCTAGTCTGATGTGCTGTTGACTGTACTAGTTCTTCGATTGCTTAGTTCTGATCTATTCAGGGTACACTAGAATTTGGCAAGTCTAGTTTTTTCATTGGAGCTGAAAAAAGGATCTGGACCAATTCCACCATGAATACACAAGTGGCTACAAGTTATAATTATAAGGCGCAAATTGCTATCAGCAAAAAACATTTTTGTTTTATTATAGTATCGGCTACCGGTTGAGTCACGTCCGCTAGCTATCGCCGATGTGGGACAAAGTCATGTTCAGTCAGGACCTGTTCGCTTCGTGGGAAGTAAAGTCGTGATCATTTTGTCCCATATCTATAAACCACTAGCACTGAATCATTTTAGAAATATTGTTAACAAACAACTGATTCAAAAGGCTGAATTTACGCTTCTTTAAATATTTTGACAACAGATCGACAAAATGATCAAAGAAGAAGATTTAGACGAGCGAGCTTAAATGCGATTGAAACTACAACCGGTTAAAAACACAAAATCTACATCACTACAATAAAATTATAACAATATTTTAATTTGCATAAAACTCAACCCTATTTATTGCTTAGCCAACAAATGAGAAATTCCAAGACAAATAAACAAAATTGTCCGCAACTTGTTACAGAACTTGTAACACGGCGATAGCATCACTTCAAATTCTCATCATTCTCATTTAAACATCGTCATTATTCTAACAGCTCAAGAAAGTAATTTGCTATTAAATCAAGAATAACAAGAACAATTTCAACCCTATAATGATGGCAATAAGAGTATAGGAATAACACATGTAACTGTTAACCCACCTGTGATGTAGTTGTTTGAAATTGGACCTTAAGTTCTGGTTGATAAGGAAGGGTTGGTTTCTTTGAAGGCAGCTATTTGTAAATACCTAAGAATCTTTCCCGTGACGGCCTCGACCTCCAGTTAGTAGATATAACTGATACGAGAGTTCGTGGTACCAGTGAATAACGCTTCCTAAATGTAGTAAATTGGAAAATACATCTTAGTTGTTGACTCATGGTGGGAGTATTTGGATGTGATTGCGAGGCAGTGATCGATGAGGAAAATGAGTCAATAAAAATAGTCTCGCTAAATGAAGATAATATGATAATATACAGAGATGAAAATAAACTGTTAGAGGTAGCATAGTTAACATTTATTTTTGCATCTACGACAGTTAATTTGACGTTTGCTCAAATTGGTATAGAATTGATGGAAACATGATAATGATAGTTCATAAAGCAACTTTGGAATGATATTTTTTTATCAATGAATACCCGATTGTAAGTAACCAGCATAACACTTTAATACTGTACAAATCGCTTTCTTCCTTCTTCCCTACATTGTATTTTGCCTTAATAAATAAATAGGGTCTTTGTTAAAATAAGAAATATAGACTTTGGGAAAAAAATGCAAATCAAAAAGTTTCTCAGCAAAATAAATTTGGATCACTCAAATTCAATGACATTCATTGCGAAAATAAATCAAAACACGCCTCTAAATTAGCTTACATGCAATAAACCAAGCGTAAACTAATTGCGCGATCAACAGACAACCAGAGCATCAAAACCGGCCACTTTTCAAAGCGCGTGTGAAGAAGGGGCAGCGCTAGCGGAGCGTGGTGCGAGGACAACAGTCAGTGGGTTCAATTATCTCCCTGGTCTGGTGACTTGGTACCTTTTGAGTTGTGAGGTCGTGAGATATTATTTTTTACCAAAGGGAGCTTACATATAGGTGTCCTTTTTTATATGCTATGTCAGTTGGCAGACAGGCACGCAGCCCACCTGATGGTAAGCGGTCACTGCGGGCTATTCCATTGAGGGACACTTCAGCAGCGCCACTCAATGTGTTGCCAGACTGTAGGCTCATCTGATCTTCGAGCCTTTAATTTTAAGCTCTCACATTAATGTTGCCGAAACACAGTCAGAGCTGTTATGACGGCAGATTTCACCTGCGGTGGTCCTGCGTACGAGGGTAGCTCCCGAACATACCTAAAGCATAAGTCACACAGACCATATCAGGGAATCACCTAGTTTATTATGTGGTCCTCCCTAATCACCACCTTGGTCTATTGAAAACATCGTGAGGAAACCTGCGCGCTCGAATGGCTTTGTAATTAATGCACAATCAAGAGTACATAAGGCGGACCTAATGCCAAATGGCATTCTCTGCCAGTCAACGTTTGGGCAAAGCAAAAAAAAATTGGTAGTATTGGGTAGTACTAGCTAACGTGACATCAATGATGAATGATTCATCAGGTGACTGTTAAGGTAATCGAGTTCTCAAATGGTATTCGCTCTGATGGGCCTTATAATTGATCTATTCAAATCCTGGATTTTAGTAGAAGCGTACCAGCGTACGAGTCAAGGTACTCAAGGATGAGTTGTAGCTCGAGAGCTAGACTGTTTGAAGAAAGAAGAAGGAAACTTTCCAGCAAGTTTTAAATATTATATTATAGTTCAATGTTACAGGAAGTCCCTGACAGCGTGCTATCGGGTTCAAATCATGAACGTGGATTACTTCATCATAATCATCATGGTAAGATTTGAACATAGGAATAAAAATAACGTTGATTTGTATCCTCTTGCACATTTAACAACAATTTAGATCCTGACAAAGTGATCGGTGAAGGATGAGTTGTTTTAATACACTACAGGCTAATAAGGATTTAAAAAGTCCGAGAATATTTATAAGATTTAACCTAATGTTGGAAGACTTAACATACAAAGCGCCTTTCAAATCAGTGAAAGCGACATGTTTATTGCCGTTTAATAATTAAGTACCTAAACGTGAGTCTAATTATCTTTTCTAATTGACGATTTGAGTCATCTCCGTTGAAAGTATATATTTTTTTCATTTCACGTCGGGTTATTCTTAAATATAATTAATAAAATCAGTTTTTTTGTCTGTCATTATGTTCTTTATTTTCTAGTGGGTTGAGTATCTAGCTATGATCTTGAAGTCTTCAGTACGTAATTCCTAGATCAGGCTAAAATTAATTTTGTTTTGATTTTGACGTAGTTTCAATAATGGAGGCTTGTAATGGCACATTAATTAGTCTTAAAATAAAATAGTCTGGGTGTGCTTGTGCGTCAAACTGAAATTACTAATAACTTTTTTCTCATGATGAAAAAACGTGTTGTAAATTAAGAACAATCTTTAGGGGGTAAGCTAGCTGGTTTTTGACGTGACAACGTCTTAAATTAGGTTGCGGCTGGGAGTCACTTATGAAAAAGTGTAACGCTCGGTAACGTTACGATGAGTCACCGAACGAGAGAGAGGCCCGCCGAATGCCTTGCGTCTCTCTCCCACTCAACTATGATCGGTCTGCCGCGCGCGCAGCGCGCGGCAGACCGATCATAGTTTATTCATATCAATAAATATTCTACCGAGAAAAAGACGTTGTCACGTAAAATCTTCGCCCGTAAAACCGACTTTACAGGCAACCATTTTTTTGTTTGGTTTTAGGGTACGGTTTGGCCGACTACGAAGAAAGTCCTCACTACATCTACGAGTATCACTACCCAGACGACCATGGTCCCTCTGATTATCATGATCATTATCCAGACCATCACGGACATCCCGTGAAACATGGTCACGGGTATCACTATAAACACTTTAATCATAATGTAAGTTCTGGTATCAATCATTAGATATTATAAAGGCAGCTTAGCTGTTGATTCCGATTGCCAACCGTTTGGCAAGTATAGAAATTTCGATAAATACAAATTATGGTATATGATAATTATATTGGTAAGTAATGATGGAGACCCTTATACAGAGCTGATACTTCCACTACAAATGTAATCAGGGTATATTTTTCCGTATTTCTTTTATGCTTAACATTTTTTGTTCTTTTGGAAATACAGAATAGGTAGGTATAATGAAGAAAGATGTCACCCAAGAAATACTTCTGGCTCAGAAGTACTGCATAGAACGAACTAGTTTCTAGAGATGCATAGACGAGGTTTAAGTGACAAGAAACCTTCCATTCCAAGGACCGATTTGTTTCAACAAAATTACCAAGTAACGTTTCATAAACCATTCCTAGGACGCCGCTCACTGCATCCCACGTGTAGGCTCGATGTAATTTATGCAAGACCTCAACAGGATACTGTAAATTATATCTGTCACACCTACGACCACTGTCTTACAGTCCCACGGCTATTCCTTACAAGCTGATTTTCAATGAATAGATTAAGTTTAGGGAAATTTATTAATTGAAGTTTATCATGAAACACCAATGGATAAACACTTGAGTAGACTAAACTTGTTTTTGACTTATAAAATAGGAGGCAAACTTGCATACGCATAAGTAAGTGATTACCGTCACTCATGGACATTTGCAACACTAATGGCGACACCCTTGCTTTGCTTGCTCTTAGAAAAGCTATTACGTTATTATTATTAGTTCGATAGGTCATAGGTATTTTATCAGAGGCAACGACAAAGGGCGTCAGGTCATTTGAAAAACGATGTGTGAGCTCTTTTATAGATGCTGTGTATTAATTGTACCTAGATAGTGAATTTGAATTAATCGTCTAGGTTTTTATTAACTAGGTGCACCTAATGACAATATTTTTTCTCAGGCCCTGGCAGCAAAAACATTTCTCTGGCCTATAGCCGGCATCGCTTTATTGGGAGCAGCTGCAGCTCTGGTCTCCAACCCTGTTCTGCTTCAGCTCGGCGTCGTGTCCGGCCGGAGAAGACGAGACGTCGAAACCACAGGAAGACCAGACAACGACCATTTTCTTTTAAGCAACTTAAATTACAACAAGAACGATGATTCCACAACGCGTACTAAACGCAATAATAAAAGTAATGACGTCAAAAGAAATGTTTTCAATAAAAACACCGGCAAACGTAACCATAGGTTATTGTTCGGTAATGTAAATTCTAATATAAAGGCTATTCAACCGATTGATGCAAATACAGCTGAGAATGATAATAGATATAAGGATAAACATTACATTCCGATACCGCTTAAGATTAAAGAGAATGGTGATTAGCACAACCGGCCTATAGATTTTTATTGCCTTACATGTCCCTGTTTCATTGATTTTGTTATGAAATTGTGTTTAATAAAGCTCTAAAATGATAATAAGATCAATTTTAATGGTGAACCTTTAACAAATTTCAGTTAAAACTTACCAAAATCTGTAAACACAAAAGACAAAACCGAACACGAACACAGAACTTAACAGCACATAACACAATATTAACACACTTTCAAACACAGCACATTGATACAATTTAGAATCTGCAGGATCGATTCGAAACAGTTTAATATTGACAAAACAATTGATACGCGTGGATTGTTTGGGCAAACGTCACTAGAATCATACGGTTTGACGACGAGAGTGAAGTCAGGCTTGTACTGAGATAAGTTCGATCAATGAAGTTGGTTGCTTGCTTACGTTTGCGTGTGTGCGTCACCGGTTGCTCCGGCGCAGCGCCACAGTCTATGAAAGGTGAGTAGGTCAACTTAGTACTACAACAATATGCATGCATACATTACCAAATGGGATCTGATGACGTCATTTGCTAAATACAATTTTAAAGAATTTAAGTAAATTAAAGTTAGTGCCGTGCGGGAGCGGCACTAAAGAATACCAACTCCCGCCCCATCTCTTGCCCGTGGGTGTCGTAAGAGGCGACTAAGGGATTTCTACTCTAGCAGAACATCTGGTATATGGTGCAGCTAAAATTAGAGGCCGATGACGGGCAGCAGCGTCACCGGTGCGAGAGCTGCACCCTGCGATCGCCAACACGCCTGCCCAGCGTGGCGATTATGGGCAAAACCTTCATATGCAAAGGAACTATAGGCCACGGCCCCCAGTTCCCGGCAGTCCCGCTATTCCTGGTCATGGTGGTGACCATGGTAACGGCGGGGCGGGGGGTGCTAAGAATCTCCGGGCTACGGGAGGCCACCATCAAAAACTGACCCTGGCGACGTATAACGGGCGCACGCTACGGCTTGACTCGCATCTGGCGCAACTTGAGGTGGAACTTGGGAAGATTAGGTGGCACATTCTGGGTTTATGCGAAGTCCGAAGAGAGGGGGAGGACACCGTAACCCTTGAGTCAGGCCACCTAATGTACTTCCGTGGAGGTGACCAACAATCCCAAGGTGGCGTCGGGTTTCTGGTCAATAAGTCCCTCTCCGACAACATTGTGGAGATCTCCAGTGTGTCGAACAGGGTCGCGTACCTGATCGTCAAGCTCACTGAGAGATATAGTCTCAAGGTGGTGCAAGTGTACGCGCCGACCTCGACGCACTCGGACGATGAGGTGGAGGAAATGTTTGATGATATATCAAGGGCCCTCCACCTCACTACCAAGACCCACTACAGTGTTGTCATGGGGGACTTCAACGCTAAAGTGGGAGTACAAAATTGCAGCGAATCGGTAGTAGGATCCCATGGATTTGGAGCCAGGAATCATAGGGGGCAGATGCTCGTCAACTTTCTCGAACGGGAGGGGCTCTTCTTGATGAACTCTTTCTTTAAGAAGCAGCCCCAAAGGAAGTGGACGTGGCAGAGCCCCGACACTATGACGAAAAACGAGATCGACTTCATCTTGGCGGACAAGCGGCACATATTCAGAGATGTCTCCGTGATCAACAGGTTTAATACCGGCAGCGATCACAGACTTGTCCGAGGCACTCTGAATATCGACTTTAGAGCCGAACGCGTCCGTTTGGTGAAGTCCAGACTCCGGCCAACCCTGCTCCAAACCTTGATAGGATCTGAAACGTTCCAGTCAAACCTGGAGAACCAATTTGCTGCCTTGGAAACCACAATTGACGTTGACCGAAACCTAGAAAATGTGGTTCGAGTCCTCAGGGAGGAAGGTAAGAGATTTTGTAACATGCAGCGCAAAGGCAGGAAGTCGAAACTTTCCGAAGGGACTTTAGGGCTAATGAGGCAACGACGTGAAGACCCACCCACCACTTCGTCCGGAAAAAGAGCTCTTAACCGGGAGATAAATAAACGTGTGCGTCACGACCTCCGGTGCTTTAATACTCTTTCAATCGAAAGAGCTATAGAGCAAAATCGGGGGTCTAAGGTGTTCGTACAATCTCTCGGAAGAAGCCACCTGACGAAGCTGACCACAGCAAGTGGAGAAGTTGTCGCCTCAAAGCCGGCAGTTCTTTCGGAGGTAGAAGACTTCTATGGCCGGTTATACGCTTCGCATGCATCTCGACCTGATCCCGGAAATGAGGACTCTAGAGCCACATTAACTCGCCATTACACTGAAGACCTGCCAGAAGTCAGCGTTGGCGAAATCGAGATTGCTCTTGGGCAGCTTAAAAATGGAAAAGCCCCTGGAGAGGACGGCGTTACTACAGAGCTGTTAAAGGCTGGAGGTAAACCCGTACTGAGGGAGCTCCAAAAGCTTTTTAACGCTGTCCTGTTCGAAGGGAGAACTCCAAAGGCGTGGAGTAGGAGTGTGGTCGTCCTGTTCTTCAAAAAGGGTGACAAAAGCCTGTTGAAGAACTATCGACCCATTTCCCTTCTAAGCCACGTCTATAAGCTATTCTCAAGAGTGATCACGAACCGTCTTGCGCGAAGACTCGACGAGTTTCAACCACCGGAACAGGCTGGGTTTCGGAGCGGATACGGCACCATAGACCACATTCACACTGTGCGGCAGATTATACAGAAGACCGAAGAGTATAATCAACCCCTGTGTCTAGCATTCGTGGACTATGAGAAGGCCTTCGACTCGGTTGAAATCTGGTCTGTTCTGGAGTCCCTGCAGCGTTGCCAAGTAGATTGGCGATATATCCAAGTGATGAGATGTCTGTACGAAGCAGCCACCATGTCCGTCCAAGTACAAAATCAGCAGACAAATCCTATACCATTGCATCGAGGAGTGAGACAAGGGGACGTCATCTCCCCGAAATTGTTCACAAATGCAATGGAGGATATGTTTAAGACGCTGAACTGGAAAGGACGTGGCATCAACATAAATGGCGAATACATCTCTCACTTGCGATTTGCAGATGACATCGTCATAATGGCGGAGACGCTGCAGGACCTACAACAGATGCTGAATGACCTGGCTAATTCTTCTTTACGCATCGGCCTACGGATGAACTTGGACAAAACCAAGGTCATGTTCAATGAACATGTTCTACCGGAACCGATTGCGATTCACGGCGCCGTCCTCGAAGTTGTTGAAAAATATGTGTACCTTGGGCAGTCATTGCAGTTGGGTCGAAACAACTTTGAGGACGAGGTAAATGGAAGAATTCAGTTGGGTTGGGCAGCGTTTGGAAAACTACGTCGAGTCTTCTCATCGCCGATTCCACAATGCCTAAAGACGAAAGTCTTCAATCAGTGCGTCCTACCCGTCATGACATACGGAGCCGAAACGTGGACACTTACGGCACGGCTAGTCCACAAGTTTAAAGTCGCTCAGCGTGCTATGGAAAGAGCTATGCTCGGCGTCTCTCTGCGGGATCGCATCCGAAATGATGTGATTCGGCAGAGAACCAAAGTCACCGACATAGCTCGCCGGATTAGCCAGCTGAAGTGGCAGTGGGCTGGCCATATCAGCCGTAGAACCGATAACCGTTGGGGTAAACGGGTTCTAGAGTGGAGACCGCGTCTCGGTAAACGTAGTGTAGGACGCCCTCAGGCCAGGTGGAGCGATGATCTGCGCAAGATGGCTGGCAGGAGCTGGATGCGAGTGGCCGAGGATCGATCAGCGTGGCGAGCATATGGAGAGGCCTATGTCCAGCAGTGGACTGTCACAGGCTGATGATGATGAAGTAAATTAAAAAATTATTTAGTAACTTTATTTCGAATTATTTCTTTTAAGTAATCTAAACAAGAAAATGAAAGCAAACAAGAATTAAAGAATTTCATAACTACCTTTTAACCAACATAAGACAAATAAATAACAAAAGCACATTTTACTTGTTGAAGCTAGTACCTACTTTAGTTTGTTTTATTAAATCTAGATAAATTAATATTTGTTAAAGATAGACAGTTTTACTTATCCGTTTTCCTTTAAATATATTTGAAAGATAAGATTTCAAAATATATAAACCTGCCGCGTGGCTTTCGAGTTTTCAAAACGGAATGATAATGTAACGGTTCGCTGCATTTCATTTGGCTGTGTACAAGCGTAGGGGTGTTGAAAAACTTGCTCCGATTTTTAAATGTGTGCGTGGTAGCAATATACACAATGAATTGTATTCCTTACCAACATTATGTTAAAGTTTATTTTTAATTGCATTGGTCTGTCAAGATTTGTTTACTGATTGGTGTGTTCTTTTGTTTAAGATTTAAAGTTGATTTTTCAATGCATCTTCTGCTGGGTAGTTCATACAAATTCCCGGGGCTAGAAATACGTAATTCATTGGTCCCTATAGATTGTTTCTGGACAGACCCGTTGGTCAGCATTATTTTACAGCAAATTAAGCAGGTATTTGCAATAATTCCGTCGGTCCAGTTAGTTTCCACCTGTTTTAAAGGATATGGGCAGATGGCACATCTAGTTTTTGTTGTTCGAAAATAAATTTAATGTTTTTAAAGGAATAATGAGTGCAGGTGGGAATCGTCTACTTACTGATAAAAGAATTACCTACATATGTTTTTGTGCATTGCACTTACTAAATGCCCATGAAAATTTAAATAATATATTTAAATATTTGCTGGACGATGCGAATGAAGTTATAATTTTATTAAAATAAAAATAAGAGTTGTTTTCTGTCAGTTAAACTTTATTATTTTAACTTTTACTAACTGCTAGATAACTAATGCTATTGCCGGACCGATTTTGATGAAATTTAGTAAACACAGAGACTAGACTTTATGAAAGACCCAAAAGTCTAATAATACTCAGTTTCCATGGGATAACAACATATGGGCCGTTTTTCCATACAAACGTATTCTCCTTCTTCCTCCCTGGATAATGGATAGAAATATATTTTTATCCAGATATCTATGACCACTATTTGCATGTCCCTATGTTTTCCTTTTTTTTCATAATTGTTATTCAATTTTTTTCATAAATTAATACTTAAAAGAGTTGAACCTCAAAACCCTACAAAAATGACCAGATTTTCCAAAATTGTCAATATCTTCATGATTCTTGATCATACAACTTTTTTTACATAGTGAGCCATCTATACATTAATAGAAGAACTGAATTACCGAATGGATTATTTTTCTAGTGTCAAGTTGACAATTTAGTTCTTTAGTTTGTCACTAGATGCCTCTTATGAGATATTTTGTTTCAAAAAATGCAACCATACCTCAATTTTATTCATCATTTTATTGCTCAGAAATAATAATTTCTCGTAACAATTATATTATAATATGCCTTTACCATTATTATCACCAATAGCATCGTGGAGCATTACAAGTTCTTCTCGTTTTATCACCAAGCGTTTAAATTTTGAATCCGAACTGCAAAAGGGAAATAATATTATGTTAGAGCACTATAAAAACATTTATGTACCTATCACCGAAATAAAAATAAATAACTCTTTTTCGTATTAAAATGAATGAGAATTATGTACTGCGGCCCTGCGGCACCTGCGGGGCCGCAAGGCGCGATAAAAAAATCGCGCTTCTTTATTGCGCTTCTTTATCGCTTTCATAAGCATCATCAAGTAAAAAAAGTTCTTAGCCTTAGTATCGGTTTCGCAGTTCACTGTTTTCTATGTGAATGTAGGAATTAATATATAGGTAAGTGTAGTTAGGTAATGTTTAATCCGTTGTCTGACCCTCTTAAGGGGCCGTTCAAATATTAAGTAAGCAGATTTATTGCAAATTTTTACCCCCCCACCCCCCTTGTCAGCAAAAGTAAGCATAGCTCTTACCCCCTCCCCCTATGCTTACGTAAACATTTTTTAATTATAATTTTTTTTATATACTATAATTATAATGTTATAATTATAACTTTATAAATAAGAAAATATTTAGGATAGAGATTAGATTTTACTTATACAGTATTCAACATAGAGTAAGGGACGAAAATATTATAATCTTACGAACATAACAAACTTATTTTAAAGTTTTAGTACACATCATCATCAGCCTGTGATAGTCCACTGCTGGACATAGGCCTCTCCAAATGCTCGCCACGCTGATCGATCCTCGGCCACTCGCATCCAGCTCCTGCCAGCCATCTTGCGCAGATCATCGCTCCACCTGGCCTGAGGGCGTCCTACACTACGTTTACCGAGACGCGGTCTCCACTCTAGAACCCGTTTACCCCAACGGCTATCGGTTCTGCGGCTGATATGGCCAGCCCACTGCCACTTCTATAGACGTGGCTTAGGAAATGGTTCGATAGTTCTTCAACAGGCTTTTGTCACTCTTTTTAAAGAACAGGACGACCACACTCCTACTCCACGCCTTTGGAATTCCCTCTAGCCTTTAGCAGCTCAATAGTAACGCCGTCCTCTCCAGGGGCTTTTCCATTTTTAAGCTGCCCAAGAGCAATCTCGATTTCGCCAACGCTCACTTTTGGTAGGTCTTCAGTGTAATAGGGATTTAACGTAGCTCTAGAGTCCTCATTTTCGGGATCAGGTCGACATGCATGCGAAGCGTATAACCGGCCATAAAAGTCTCCGAACGGACTGCCGGCTTTGAGGCAACAACTTCTCCACTTGCAGCTGTGGTCAGCTTCGTCAGGTGGCTTCTTTCGAGAGATTGTACGAACACCTTAGACCCCCGATTTTGCTCTATAGCTCTTTCGATCGAAAGAGTATTAAAGCACCGGACACATATTAAACATTGGTACACATATTAAATAAAAATTAACAGTCTTCAGTCCATGAAACCCGAATCCATGATTCTAAGTTTTCGCTGACATTGGATTGCTTAGATTGCTGCTCAGTGTTGTGAGTCTGCTAACTTTCATCCGATTTTGGAATGTCTACGTCTTCTCACTCACATCATGGTGCTCTAACTAAAATGTAATCTTGCTTTGGTATACTTACAATACGTCTACTCGCTATAGTATCCAAACGAAACAATACACTGACAGAGGAAATTTAGACAACTGAGTAGCGCACGGTAATTCCCCTAATCGGTTCTAAAGCGAGTGCCTAAAAGTATGCATTATTTTGTGGGAATCCCCGAAAATGGGTTTCGTTTTCAAGCATAGGCAATGTGAGGGTTGCCATTGGTGTAAAAAAGTAAATAACTACCGATGACGTAATCATCATCTAGACCCCCCTACCCCCCATGTCATCCAAAATAAGCAAAACAAAGACCCCCCCCACCCCCCCATAGTGCTTACGTAATACTTGAACGGCCCCTAAGTACAAGAAATGTTTAGTTTAGATAGCGCTGGGTGAATATCTCCAAGAATATTTGTTTAAACCATTGGTTGTATTAATTTATCGAGAGAGAGAGAATGTCTATTTTACCTTTGACGCATTTTCGACTGCACATTTGAACATCAAGCCTGCCCTTTCGCAACCTTTTTCTCCATCGCTGACTTCAACCTCGTTCACTAAAAATAAAAAAAATCTCAAAATGTTTGTCTCAGATGTTTACTTTTGACTAATCTAATAAGCTTAATCGTATCCAATTTTCTTATAATTTTGTCAAAACAAGTGTTTGAGGCATGGTGTTAGGACGATTGTAACTTAGCACACATTGATTACTTCTACACAAATAAAATATATTTTTCTGACGGAAGAGAATACGTTTAAGTTTTATAACCGCAGGCTAGTGAGACCTGTTATAGGTCTATATAGGTATGTGGGACAGCTCTGTCTGCCAACTGATGTGGTATAAAAAAAACTCGGGCCTAAACGCGTTCGTCCCACTATACTTTGATAAAGATAATTATGCTTTGATCATAAATCTTTCTCAATCTGGGTAGTTGGAAGTCCTTCTTTAACCAATTATATCCGTCATGCCTTCTCACATCTTCTCAATACTCGTATTTTAACTAAAATTACCTTTGGAGCAAAGTTCCGACATTTTCCTTCCATTTTCCAGTCTCTTTTCGTCTCCATTCTTAGTTAGTTCAGCTACTTTATATCCATGCTCTAAATCATAAAGTCCGTCTTTAGTCATCTGGAAATAACATACTACGGGTTAACCATTTTACTAAATACTGGGAACAAAATTCAAGGAAGGCTTGCAAGTGGCGTTTTTCAGTGGTGTGTAGGTACTTAATTAGATAATTCTTTTTTTTTTGGGTTTGTTATTATCTTGGTTAATGATTATAATAGGTCTTCTTCATATTCTGACCTAGCAACTACATGTGAAATCTGCCGCCATAACAACTCTGGCTTGTTCCGGCAATATTAATGTAGGAGTCATAGACGCTTTCTGGCCAAATATTCTTGATTGAATGGAATAGGCCACAGTGGCTGCTTACCAGGCGGGCTGTTTGACTGTCGCAAACTGATATAGCACACATTCTTAATCGTTACCTTTCCGAAAACTAGATGTGCAACATAAATAAAAATGTTTACCATTCCTTCCAATTTATATGCGCAAGCCAGCAGGCACTTGACCTCAGTCTTCTTCGGCACGATTAGTTTCTGCAGGTTGGTCAGCTCTGCCATATCTACCGGGTGGTCCTTCACGCATTTCATGATGTATTTGGTGAACTCTGTCTTCACCTCTTCCTCTGTAAGTGCCTAAAACACAACATATAGGAATTGAGATTTACCTTTGGCATTTATTATGCTGCCGAATTTGAAATACGAAAGGTAGCGCATAATAATAATAATAATAAATCATTTATTTCAGATCTTAAATTAAAGAATCTATTGTTTAAAATCAAGCCGATACAGTACACATGCGAATGAGCCTCTCATTTGGGAAAGTACTTCTGCATGACAGATGACCACAGTGAAAAAGCTTTATTTTATTTATTTGTTTATTTATTTATTTTATTTTATTTTGTTCGGAAAACAAACAGTGTAACAATAACAGATACACTACAATTATGTAGAGCTAGTGTCTTTCGGTGATTAAGGTCTCCAGTGCACAGTGCTCAATCAGAGAGGGCATTGTGTTGGCAGCGGTTATAACCTTTTTCTTTTGCTGTCATTGTATGTTTTCCCTTCAAATAACACTGTTAACGAGCGCAAGTAATGCCTCTGGTGTTACAAGCGACCATAGGCGAATCCAATTAACTCGGCACTATCTGTTGAATGACTCCGTGAAATAGCGGCTAAGAAGCTCGGGTAGAAAACCCGGAGGTCGTGGATTCAACACCAACCAGACCCTATGTTTGGTTGGTGGTAGGGCTTTTTCAGAGTCCGATTGGCTAGCTAACTAAGACCCCCCACAGGTGAAATCTGTTGCTATAATAGCTCTAGCTGTGTTCCGAACTTTCGATAATTTTAATGTGGGAGCCAGTACACTCGAAATCAAACGCTCGAAGATCTTATCTGAATAAGACGACGCTGGTGAAGTGTCCCTCATGTTGCAGATAATTATATTATGAGCTTAGAATATGGAAGCAATAGTTAAACACAAACAAAAAACTTTTTAAAAATATATTGTTAGAAGTACTTACGTGTGCATAATGATTATATCCGACGATGAACAATACGAAAAATAATTTAAACATTTTGTAAGTTATATCCAACTCGGAACCTCACAAATATAAACTCACCAGAAAACAACCACGCTTTTATAGTCCAAAATTTAAGATAATATCACAATTTAATATGCAAAGTAATTTCAAACAATTATAATAAATAGCCTTTGAAATCACATATAAATGATATCATAATATCTATTAAATTTACTTCCGTACAAAGAAATTTAAATGGTTTAAAAAACGCAACTTCACATTAGAAGCCTAAGGTCGATGGTTTGAATATCGACATGCTCTTATGGATTTTTGCTATTGTATTTACAATAGCTCGGCGGTGACGGAAAACATAGTGAGGGAGCACAGTCAAATGGCTGTATAACCATTATACAACAAAATTGGTCTATTTCACAGATCACAGACGATAACAGGTATCAGATGGCACTTGCTCCAATAAAATTAAACGTTTATTATTTTTATACCGCGATTGTTTTCGCAGGTTTAACTTTATGTACTTTACTAATACTTAATTTAATTGACCATAAACTATGGGTACAAAAAGCGTACTTAACGCTATAAACATTCTCTACTAGCCAACCTTAGGGGGGAAAACGAAATGCTTGAATGCGGCAAAAAGTGAAAACAACATTTAAAGATGTTTAACTTTCCAAAACATAGAATAATTAGTAAACATACACGGATACTAACTAGGTACAAGTATTTATCTAGTTAGTATTCGTATCATCATAATCATCATTATTAGGGTACATTAGGTACATACACCTAATAATAATGATGATGATGTAATGATTCAAATTATGGGGAGGGAAGAATTGATAAAGATCAATACCACGTCAGGTTTGAAACAGGGATTCACAAACGTGCGCCTATTAAACGTAAACTTATAAAAGTTTTCCTAATACCAACCTAATACTATCAACGAGACAATTCCAGAGACGTGTAACGTTAAGAGTAAAAGAGTCAGACATGAAGCCCGTATGAAAGAGGGGAGTAGTGAACGCCAATGAACCAGTTTGAAGTGGACGGTCATGAGATATAACTTTTCTCTAAATGTTACTCCTATAATACTATTGCCCTGGATAAGAGACCCATGAGGCCCAGTGTATAAGTCAGGGTAAGCAACAAATTCTCTAGAGTTAGTCAAAACGTTAAAAGGGCTCTTACCCCCTTAACCCTTCCGTGGCGTTTGAACGGAAGTCGAGAACAACAACGGGAGCAATAAAATAAATTGAGGTTTACTGGGGTTTTGATATACTTACCAGTGTGGGCCATTGTCGTAAAATTTGTTACTTAAATAGCAAAATGGACCTTTTACCAGAAATAATTATTTGTCCTGGCACCTATCACTCATGCGGTTAAATGGACTTCTACTTTCAATATCCTATAACCATGACATCAGTTTAGCTTGGAAATCGAATATAGCTCACGATCACGACAAATCAAATAGTGTACGAAACATGGCTGAAGAAGAAATAGAAAACCCAACCACAGAACCCAACCAACCAACAGCTTGACAGAATAATCCTTTACGAATTCCGAGTATAGCTCGAATCAGCACTGTTGTAAGATGTGTAAAGTTAGGAAATAAAATAGGGGAACAGGGAGCAGATTATTTTAATGTTTTATAAAAAAAACGCTAAGTATATTTAATTTTGACAAATCATTTATTAAACCAGCAAGCTGTTTTTAGATTTCGGTGAAGCATTACATGTCATGTCGATTATTTCTTGTTTCCATCAGTTTGTTTATAGTTTGAATCCAAACTGCAAAAGATTTTATAAATTGTATTAGTAAGACAAGGTGGACACTTTTTAAAAATTGAAATTCATATTAGCCAGACTTAAGTTAAACTTTTATTTCTCGTTAGTTGCTGATCAAGAAATCATCAATGATTTCATTAATGGAGGAACAATAGTCTGATACTAATGTTTTAATTTTTTCACAAAATGCTATCGGTTCAGACTGTTTCATTACCTTTTGAGCATTTTCTGTGAGGCA
The DNA here is from genome assembly GCA_949319885.1 of Mecyna flavalis. NCBI lineage: Eukaryota > Metazoa > Arthropoda > Insecta > Lepidoptera > Crambidae > Mecyna > Mecyna flavalis. Next base: position 2,281,859 of record OX439407.1, on the reverse strand, counting down.
TTTGAAGATCAGACCAGCCCTCTCACAATCCTTTGTCGCATCGCTGACTTTTGCCTGGTTCACAACTGAAATAAGTAAATATCGGAAAATATCACTTACTAAACATTGATCTGATCCTAAAGTTAACAAATGTGGAAAAGGTAATACACAGCTGTGTAGCAGTGGAACACTTCTACTTCAATATCATTGATAATACGAGTAACATACATTTGTCACATATCACAACAATTTTCTTTCCATTTATCAGTCTCGTCTCGTCCCCGTTTTTGGTCAGCTCGGCTACTTTATAGCCCTGCTGGACATCATAAAAACCATCCTTATTCATCTGAAAAATAATTGAGCCGTTAAAATCCCTCACATATACGAGTACACACTACGACGGTGGGATGGGAACCATCATCTTTTGCTCCAAGCCAATCCGCGGTGCATTCTAACCGAATAGCGAACGAGGCTCTGGCGATCAACTGATGGCGGTATAACCATCCAAACGCAAAAAATAGATGGATAGTATGAGTGAAAAAGAAGTAGATGCCAGGAATGAATGAAAATGAACAACATATTGCGCGGACCCCAAATAAATTGGAAACAGGGTAAGGAGATGATGACTTTACCGTTCCTTCGAGTTTGTACGCGCAGGCCAGCAAACACTTTGCTTCCATACTCTTGGGCGGAATCAGCCGCTGCATGTTGGTTAGCTCAGTCACCGACACGTCGGTGTGGCTCTTCATACATTTCATTACGCTTCTTGTCATTTTTATTCTTATTTCTTCTTCAGTCAAAGCCTGGTACGACAACAGAGATACATAAAATAGTAATTTTAGGAGTTTTACGGTAGAAATCAAGATTCTTACAGGACTTTGTTGGTGGCAGACAGATGATGTCTGTCAGTGGGCTGGCTTATCAAGGATGTACTGCCTTCTTACAAAAGACCAGCTTAGATATGGCTTCTTTTGGTGAGTGAGAGTGCCGGATATTTAGCCCCAGAAGTTCTAGTATATTCCGGTGGTGTCGGTTGTCCTTGAAGTATCAAATCGTGCAAAGTCAGCTTTGACATTCTTCGTCAGAACATTGTGTGGAGACGTAGGGCTTTTAGTAACGATACCGCTTTGAAATAAATATAATTTTTGCCGTGACAATCGGAAGTCGGCTCGGAACTATAGCTTGACCAACACCGCTGTACCGCTGATATCGCATACCTTAGATACGTAGTACTATTATGAATTATGTGCCTCAGAATATTTAATAGTACACAGAATATAATTGGTACGGTGTTGGCCAAGCTTTAGTCAAAGGTTGGTAGAGTTTGTGCTCTTACAAATACCTCTTCAAATGTTCGAAAACATTCTCGCTACAGGTTTTTTGGGTTGCTACCTTTATCTATTTTGGCCTATACCTGATGTGAATTGCCCGCTGTAGCTGAATTTAAACTATTAAACTAACATACTAGGATCTAGGAAAAATAATTGAATTAAATACTTACATGAGTGTAATGAATAAATCCTAAAACAAAATATAGACATAATAACTTTATCATTTTAAATTCGTACCAGTCCAAAATTATTTAAATTTTAAAAGGTACATGAACACTGAAGCCATATATATACTCAAAAATAAAATTATTGCAATCAACATAAATCACAAAATTGTTATCTTTGAACTAATCTAATTGTTTTCAATTACTACTAGATTATAAATTAACTTCCGTCAGCAAAATTACAAAAACCTGTTATTAATCATATTAGCTCCCACCAAACGCCTGTTAAAATATTTTTTCCTACCTTAAAAAATCTGTTCACGAGGATTATAACAGTACGCACCAACCACATCTATCCATAATCGATTTAAAACAAAACTTAGTATTTATAACATATAATAATTATATTATGTTGATCACAATTAATAATCTTACAAAGGACAATGCTATCGAAGTATGGGAAAAAAACCCAGCGCCGGCGCAAATGAATTATATCACATATTATCAGTATTAATGAGTAAGAAAATTCCGTATAGTTGGCATCATCGAAAACGATGGCTTAATGCCGGAAATTGCTGCTTGTTTTTTATATGGGTAATTTTTAAGTATCTATGTATTTCTCACAGTTAGGGATAAAACGATACCACTGAGGTATCGATACTTTTACTCGATACTGTATCGGTCGTCAAGTATCGATACTAACTGAGAATCGATCGAAAAGTATTGATACTTACGGGTATCGAGTAATTTTTTCGCACAAATTTAAAAAAAAGACCCAAGTTTGTTTATTAATTATTTATTGATGGATAAAACGTACAAATGTTAATGAATTATTACGAAATCTTTTTTATATTTATAATGTTATGCTATATCGTAATTTTTTTCATAATTTTAACAAGATATTTGTTACTAACCAATTTAAACTGATATTTCAAAATCATAATTATGCATAGGTATATTAGATTCCGATGAAACTTTTCACTCTTCACAAATTCTGAAGATATACGAGGACAAACAAACATACCTACATACTTTTGAAATTTTGCACACTTCCCCCATATTTTCGGGATCAAAAGTACCCTATGGGACTTGGGGATAGTTTAGCTTTCCAACAGTGAAAGAATCATTCAAATCGGTTCAGTAGTTTCGGAGCCTATTCAATTCAAACAAACAAACATACAAACAAACAATCAAATCTCTCCTCTTTTTTATATTAGTATAGATACAACATAGGTACATCATTAAATGTTATCCTCATTTTCTGAATCCATTGTTACGTTTTGCAAAGAAAGTGCGGGGTGTTCGAAACTACCTTGTTGCTTTGCCCATGCCCACCCAAGATAATAAATATTACTGACATTGTGATGACACATTCATGAGCACAACAACCAAGTGTCCTTTTTCCATGTATACATGAACAATAATATTCGACAATCCCATTTCTCCCACTATCTATTTTATACAAAATGTATTTATAGTATGTCCGACTTCTCGTGATTGGATACGACAGTCACCAGTTCAGTACCTACACGAATGAGGGAGCGTATTAACTGAATAACATGATCAGATAATACATAGTTTAATACAGCAAAATAATATTAAAATAAAAAGTAATCCCTGCCAAAAAATAAATAGCAATTTCTCTCGTATTTATAGCCATCGTGTCGAATTCTCCACATAATGGCATTTTATTACACGTTTATACTGATATTCTAACTGAATAACATGATGAGATATTACATAGTTTAATACAGCAAAATAATCTTAATCCTTCTAGCCCCGGATTACTAGACACAATAGAAAATCTATTATTATGCGGCACCCGAGTGCCGGTTCGGCGTTGAGTGGTTAAAAAGTAATCCCTGCCAGAAAATAAATAGCAATTTCTCTCGTATAGCCATCGTTTTCGAATTCTCTACATAATGGCATTTTATTACACGTTTATACTGATATTCTAACTGAATAACATAATGAGACATTACATAGTTTAATACAGCAAAATAATCTTAAAAAGTAATCCCTACCAAAAAATAAATAGCAATTTCTCTCATTTAGCCATCGTTTTCGAATTCGCCACATATAATATGGCATTTAACTACACGTTTATACTGATATTCTGAGATACTCTTCTTCTGCGCCGGGCTTGGTTTTTTTTTAGCATTCTCTTTTGCCAAAAATATAACACAATTTAAATTATTTTAAACAGTATACAACTGACGAGACAAGAGACTTTTCTCATAAACTGGATTTATTTTAGCTCCATAAAGCAATCTTTAAAAAATAACAATAATTATGACTCTCATTATTACAGAAACATTACAACTTATATCAAACAGTAATTTTAAAGCATGAACAATAAAGGTTACTAAATACCTAATTAATATGTTGTTCGGTCTGGTTAGTAATCGTTGATCATCAGTGATTGATATGGTAGAAGTAAATTACCTTATCTTACAGAGTAAATACTAAGAGAATAAATCACAAACAATAAAATTTATTGTTAATAAATCCTACGATCAAAGGTTGTAGTAACAAATAACAGCGATAAGAATAATTTCTTAAAGAATTTAAACGATTTGTTGTATTGAATAGTATGAGATCTGGATGGTTGGTGATAATGAATAAATAACTGTGGTTTTAGCCATTCTAAGTCCTGTACTATCTGAAAATTAAGGTAAATTAAAATCCTTTACTGATCACTGATTATTACCTATTTTAGCCTCTGTAATAGAAAAACAAACCCAAATTTGAATACATTTATTTACTTTTTTTACTAAATACAATATACAGAAATTTGTAAAAAAAAAACAATGATTTATTTATTCACATTGTACTTAAACTATAAGTTAAATAAGTTTGCAGTTTTCGTTTGCCTTGTTTCATATTTCTTCCTACTCTGTGAAGTCGAACTGAAAAAAAAAGTAATAAAGAATTCACGTTATAAGGAGAATAAAATATGCGGCATAGAGTCAAAATTTAAAAGGAAAAATTTAAAAACTAATTTATTGGGAGGTTCCACGAAAGCATATACAAGTACATTATGTACCTCAGCTGCTTTTTCTACGCTGCATTTGAAGAGGAGTGCCGCTCTTTCGCATCCTTTTTCACCATCACTGACTTCTACGTCGTTTACTGAAAATATAACGTTAATGATACATCAAATTTGCAAGCACTTAAACTATATCTTTCAATGTTTTAATTATGCAATAGCAGGGAAACCAGCATGCGGCACAACTGGTGACTGCCGCCCATTTACATCTGAAACACCAGGAAAGGTACAAATGTCCAAATTTTGGCCGTGCGAGGCAGATCTTGCGTGAAAAGTGCACAATAAGCAAATCCATACACGACGAAGGCTACGTTTAAAGCCACAGATTTTTTTTTCTCTGTGTCTGCCACTTAAACTGCGTTTCTGGTATCATTAAAATTTAATTTATGATAAAGCCATACGTTTTTTTCTTTTCGAGAAACAAACGCGTATGTTTAGTCGTAGTAATCAGTTATTGCTTATTATTTACTCTCATACGGATGAAAACCTATGTATGTATAAGCAATTATGGTCATACAGAGCCTAACGTTTTTCAAAATAACTAATTAGAGTAAATAAAGATTAGTAGGGATAATTTTCCATACCACTTTTACAAGCATTTGTGAAAGCCTCTGCTTTCTTTGTCTTCTCAGAGTCGTTTCCGAAGTATTTCTTGCTCATTTCATTTATGCCTTCTACCGACATCAGGCCTTTATCGTTCATCTGCAAATCACAATACAAATCATGATAAATATTAAACGGAAATAAAAACCCCTCACAATATGTAACCTTTAAAATGTCTCATTCTTTACCCACAAGATCTATTATTTAGATTTTATAAATACTATCCGGTTTAGATGCTATTATGATAATACCTTTTGGAATTGAGCGAAAAATGACGTCAACTGCGCTTGTCCGTAACGTTAGCAACGCAAAATTTTTCTCTCAATTCTAAAAGGCATTATCCTAACCTAATAGCATTTAAATCTGATAGTATTACGCACACAGCCCACTTGGTTGTCTATTTTTGAAGTGAAAACTTCTTTAGCGGCGTTGTGCACTTTTTTTGTATGGGGAAAAAATGTTAAACTCGCGTCAGGATTTATGTGTCACGTGACCTGATCGAAAATCCATATAAAATTTGAAGTCCGGACACGTGTTTTCTACAAACTTATCTGTTCCGGTGGCCAAAATTGGAACTACGTGAAATGCAATGCAAAAACGATATTTAATGACAGTTTTAAATAGACAGTAGCGACGCCGCCACCGGAACAGATAGTTTGTCGGTCTATAGACAATAATGGTTTTTTGTTCAATTTGACAGCTCATTTATGCAAAGAAAAGTGCTTCTTATGTACATCAGGAGTAGAGTAAATAATTGTATTAATAAGAACTGATGTTGTTTTCTTGAGTTTTATTCCCTTAGCGTAAGGTATATTTTTCTTTGTATAAATGAACTGTCAAGTGTGACCTCTTCTACTATTATAGCCGCAGTGCGGTCGCTTCCTATATGCTTCCTATGCTACAAAGTGACCACAAAGACCTTAATTTGATATCCTGCAAAATTCAAAATTTAATTGCCGTAATAAAACATTTAAAAAGTTTGGAATATCTTTATTCGCCGGAATTATATAACAGTATTTTGTGGAAATTAACACCACTTCTCCGCAGTCTTTGGATCCGCTATGCTGCGGAGCATGCATCAGGTCGTATGAAGTTGGAAATGCTGTCCGATTTCCTGCGACAAGAGGCTCGTTCTCACACACAGTTTGGCTTATTACCCCAAATTCCCAGTGAACATCCTCGAAAGCGACATGTTGATTACTGTAACACCACTCGTGTTATTGACGATTCGGGAGTCTGCGGATTCTGTAAAGGGAATCATTTCTTGTCCGATTGCTCCAAATTCAAAAGTTTATCCGCAGATTCCACTAAGCAATTAGTTGTGAATTCCAAACTTTGTTTTCGTTGTTTAGAAAATAAATAGTTGTCAATCAAAAAAGTATGACATTGACGGTTGTCAATCATTTTATCATCGTTTATTACATGGCGTTTCAGTGTCACAGCAAGGAGTTTCGATTAGTCTGAAAAAGTTTCTGATTACATTTGAGAGATAAACTTTTTAATGTAATATAAATTGTCATGTTTGTGTACGATAGCGCAATAAATAAATATTGTATTTTACCACATAAATGATAGTACTTTTATACCTCTACCAATCAATTAAATCCCTAACCATTCCAAAATACATATCAAAAATGCACAACGTTAATATTCAGGTTTTCACTTCTGCCGGCACTCCCGGAGTGCAACCGGTCGTTTTTTTTTTTTATAAAATTGTTTTACCGCAGACTCTTGGGTCCGTGGCTTTTTTGTGTTGACATTAAGTGTTAAATTTTGCTCTGCGCAGAAACAAAATTGGTTGTCTATTTGGGGATATTTAACCAGGAACCATCGGCCATCGCTCAATGTGCTGCCACAAGTACCGCATAAGGTTCCTATGATCTTCTGAACTTTGATTCTTTGACAGGTAATCATTTATAATATCTTTGGTTGGTAAAAACAAAACCAATGCGATTTAAATGTTACGCACGTGCCATCTCTTATTATCTCGTGGAACAAACTAGTTGCTTGCTTGTGAAATTAAAAAATTAAGCCTTTTGTATCGGTTCCCAAAACTTGAGAAAAAAAAACGCTAATGATACCAGACAGTATTATTCGATTCTCATTAAGCCGACGATGACAACTTCTATACATATAGAATTTTGAACATCCGTCGCACACAGGCGTAACGTAATTATTGGCCTGAAGGACTATTAGTTCGGACTTGGCAGCGTTTAGTATGGGCGAGGACCATGAAATTACCTGCCAGCGCCTGACCGCGAGGTCACGTGTGGTTCTCTATTACATAGTTAGTATCAAACAGAGAATTTTAATAAAAATGTGGCAGATATTACCAATGGTTACTATACGATTTTTTTTGCCAATGACAATTGATATTACGTAACTCCTCCTTGTTTATATGACTCCTCTCGTCAAGTCTATTCTTTAATAACAGTTTTTAGCGGAGATAACATCTGTAGAAAATACCCCAGCTGCTACAGAAGCTTAGATTCCAACTCCTCCTTTCTCCTCATTGAGAAGGTTACTAAGTATAACTCTTAAATGGTCTCATAACGATCAGACTCTGCACGGTGATGCGGGGGCACCTCTGCCGGTATTACAGAGACCACAACTAATAATGTCCTCCTAGCCGAGTTTTCGGCTACGCGGCCAATCTTTTACGATCAGCCAACTACGCAGGATATATTATAGTGCACAAGTGAATGCGCAAGCACAGGTGTACTCCCTATTCCCTCACTCTTATAACACGGTGGGATAGCAGTCTGACACGACCGAAGAGAGATCAGGCGCAGTACTAACGGCCTAACGTGCCTTCCGAAGCACGGAATCATCATTCTTCTCAAAGATTCAGGTGATTCAAGCCTGCAATGTCCTAGCCAAACTGGAAACATTCACACAAAGTGATCGAATCCCGCGGGGAGCATCATAGACCACAACTACCGTAGGGCAGAAATAATTTATCCTTATCCCGGCGCTAGGCGTTGGACGACTCTCGTTGGCAATCGGGTGTGAAGGAGAAACCGGAGGAGTTTAGTGGGTAGTGGACGCTTTAATCTCGAGTCCCACACACTGGCGCAGTTGTAGCTCACCTTCGGTTGTCGTACATGAACGCATTCTCCTCCAAAAAAACAAAAAAGGGCAGAAATAGCTTGGCACTCCTGGCTATCCCAGCGGCCTCCTGAGAGGTGCGTTGGACACGTAATACGCAAGTTACTAGTGGTGTCGCTGTTATCCATGGCTCACCACTTAAGGCAAAGAGGAATCGCAGAAGATTTAAGTAAACCCCATCCCAGTCAGAGCCTTATACCCTTGGCAAGTTAGACGGCGCTTAACGCATTTCCTCTGCGTCAATTAAAAAAAAATCATATTTGTAAAATATTTCAATAATTGCCTATCAAGATCAATTTTGATATACTCCTGGGAAAACAAATTTTCAATAGGGGTCTGGCCACAGATGATCACATGATAAATTATTCAGTCCAGCAAAAGACATTTCAATGATATTCCTTACCATTCCAGTCCTCTTATAAGCACATGCAAACATGCACTTAATGTTATTGCTTTCAGCCACCTTCTTCTCTTTGAGCTGTTCAATCTCTTCGGCCGTGGGCGGGTACTCCATGGAACACTCCACCAGGATGTTGACGAACTTCTTCTTCATATCATCTTTGGAATCAGCCTAAAACAATTAAAGTTTCATTTTAAGTTTAGTAGAGCCACAATTTTCTTGTTCTGTGAGAGCCACGCTGCAGACAGCTTCTATATGACATTAGTCAATCAGTAAGTCGAACCCTAAATCGAATTGCATAATAATTACCTTGTGATAATTTTAATAAGAAAGTTCACATTTATAGCCCAATACAGTCTTTACTTAAATATTATCTAGCTTAATTTTTTTTCTCGGGCCGTAAGATAACTACTTACCTTAACATAATAATTTATAAAAACACAAACAAACAACGTTTTTACTATGAAACCAAACATTTCTATCAAACTACAGACGCACTATGTGTAAATGAGAAAAATGAGGTTAACACCTCATTTTATACATAAACGAACATTATGGTTACCCATTACACACGCTTAAATTAAACTGTTTTGTATGTGAAAACTTAACGGTTTTTTTCTAAAACTACCTCTATTTTCATACCCTTTTTGGTTGAAAATCCCGTTTCCATTATTTATAGACCAGTTGTGGTGAGAGGATGTGTTACAAAATATGTTTATGATTAACATTATTTGTCGACAAATGCACAAATAATCATAGTAGGGTTGCCACTTTCACGGCATATTAATCCGTGACAGTGTTGTGGTCACCATGGATAGATGGGTAGCATAGTGGTCAGTGGCCACCATCAATAGTTCTAACGAGTATACTTTAAAACTGAAGTAGGAAAAGTGCTTTACAAAAGCTTTCGCTTTTTTATGCTATGTAATCTACCTGCCTGTCTGCCATTCTATCTAGAATGGCAGACAGGCACGCAGCCCACCTGATGGTAAGCGGCTACTGCGGCCTAATTCCATTGAGGGGCACTTCACCAGGAAGCGTCTCTCAATATGTGCTGTCACACAGTACGCTTATCCGATCTTTGAGCCTTTGTCTTCAAGTGTACTGGCTTCTACATATTCTATCGCTTACTAGTAAAACAAAAGGGAAATTTCTTTTGAATTTTTTATCAAAAAATTGCCCCGTCTGGACACTAGGCTCTTAGAACGGCCGCTTATGGGACCCAGAATTTTTTTTTCACCTTTGGAATCATAGAGGATCCTCAGATAATATTTTCTCCCTTTGACTTCCATGATGTCACTCCATAGGTCCCACGGGAGTGAAGGACAATTTTCTCGCTTCTAAATCTTATCTCCTTGTGAAAAACCATGAATGTATAAGTGGTATAAGGACACACAAAACTAAATATGTGACACACAAAACTAAATATGTCTGGCTTTCTACATTTTACAATAAGGATCTAATACGAGTACGGACGGCAGCGGATCAACCTACCATAATCTGTCAAAAATCCTCAATTGAAAGAAAACTCTATGGGAAGTGAATAAAGCTGAAAATTGGTTGTAGAAAATTGACAGATCAGGGTAGTCTGATGTGCTGTCGACTGTACATGTAATCGTCTATTTAATCTTTTGAAGAGAGAGAGAACTCATTTTTATGTTTTCTCATTTTATATTTTTATAAAAAAAATAGTTTATTTTTGACACCCTATCAACATTTTTATAAATTTTTATCTCACATGTTTATGTTTTTTTTTATACAAAGTATTCAATTTAGTTTAGTACCTAGTAGTGATGACAGGAAACAATTTTTTACGGTAACGACTATTTGTTAACACGTTGTGTGTTATATAAAATAGATGCCGTTGATATGCTTTGAAATATTTGCCCCATTTTAGTCAGATTACAACAGCCTTAACAATGTGATGGTTGAATTCCATAACTCTTCCTTCCTTCTTCGGACATCGGATAAACCAACTGGATTTCCAAAATAATATATTAAAGGTTTCCTCAGCAGACTTAAATGCTTAAAATTATTTCGATGGGTTACAGTTAACAGAAACCTAAATATTTCGAACACAAACTACTGGAGGGCAAATCTGGCGCTTAATTGAATAAAATATATCCTTTTCACTAAGATAGCAAACTTGAAGTGGGAATAAACATTAAGTGTTCTAGTCTAGGAAATGCTAACGTGGTCTCATAAGCCCACACTTACGCGTTTAATACTTATATTCGTCTACCGCGCCATATTTGGGTTAACCCTCCGCGGGATTAATGAAAGTAAGCCAAAAATAAGGATGATGCATGCATATTGCATTATGTTACCGGCCAAACCCGATTTCAGGACAAACTCAAACTTCTAAGTCAACATAGATTATTATCACAGAGATCTACTGTGATTATTATAGTGAAAAAAAAGGTTTTAAGGGTTTAAAAAAAAGCCACGAAGGCTTACCCTTAGCCTTCTTACCTGTATCCATCCCAGTCGATTTTCCCCTTAGTACAAACTAGTTTGGCCTAGGCCAAACTAGTTTATCCTGAAATCGGGTTTGGCCGGTAACATAATATACAACACACAGAATAATTATTTTCCTTACCCGTTGAAGGTCTTAGGTCCTAAAAATACACTCACTACTCACAAAAACTGACCGTGACTAAAAAATAAGGCAATACTTAAAACATAAACATCTTCACTAATATTAGAGCTCGTAACACACGCCCAACGTACTCGTATACTTAGTTTATGACCAAACCGTGGAACCATCTTTTCAGCGAATGGCAATTTGTTCGTTTCCATCTTCTGACGGTTTTGACAACGAGTTGATAATTTGCCATAAGATTACAGTAATTATTTCGCTCAATGTTAAGTCCCAAAGTCGTTTCAAGTGACTAATCATGGTTGTGGTACTTTGTTACTACATAATTAATGAGGGAGCCAGGACTATAAAATAGGATGTAAATTGAAAAATCTAACAAAAACAACGAGTGTTTTAGACTGTAAAGTAGCGTCTCACAAGTTTGTTTACAAAATGTATCGTTCCGTGACTTTGTGTTGCCTGTTCTTTATGGCTTTATCTCCTTATTTAGTCAATGTAAGTAATGTTTGATCAACAATTTTTGGACTACTGTACCTGAATAGTTTAGACCGACGCGACGCATTCTGGGATTTGTTTATGTCAAGCAAGGATATAAAACTGACTGTATATTCGTGATCCAATAGGTTTAATTTCTCTGTCATACCAGTTTAACGCCTGTTGACAGTTAATTCCTGAAGTTGTAAAAGTTGGATCACGATCCAAGTGTACCCCGTCTAATATAGGGGATCGGAAAATAATAAAATTATGATACGTAAATGGGGTACGGAATCATAATTATGGAAATGATGAATTCATATGATTATAATTCCATGTGATTTCACGAAGAAGCTTGACATTTAGTAAATCTGATGTCAGGATTATTCAAGCTGCATAGTCATTTGTTCATTGCATCAAATGACTTATCTGAATCAAGAGCTTGCCTTTCGTAATACACAGATACCAAAAATGCGAAACCACTGCAAAAACATCCAACTTATGCACTGCCATCTTTTTAGAAGGCTTTTAATTCTAGTAACTTACTCAAAAACAGTGAAAAAGCTACATTATCAAAATTCTCCGAATTTTCCCTATTAAAGCCATGATTGATGATTTTATAAAGATTGCGGAAATTCACTAAAGGTGGCTCAAAGATCTTTAGAGGAGCCTAAGTCCAGAAGTGGACATTTTTCGGTTGATGACGATAAACCAATCCTACTACATATTCCCTTTCAGGCCATGACAGAAGAACAGAAAGCCAAGATTCGTGAACACTTCGAGACCATAGGCATGCAGTGCATCTCCAACAATCCCATCACTGAGGACGACATCAACGACTTGAGATCCAAGAAGCCGCAGCCTTCAGGCGCGGGCGTACCTTGCTTCCTGGCTTGCCTCATGAGGAAAATTGGTGTGGTAAGGAATTCATAGCAAATGAAAATAATCTTCACTTGCCTCTAAGATGCGAATGTTGATAAATATTGAGAAGAACCGATAAGAAACTCTTTTCAATCGCCTTATATGAAAAAATAAAGTACAGAGTACAATAATTCGTTCGATTGGTTCGAATAAGTATTGTATACAGTCTGTTCAGTGTTCACCATAAGTTGTCCTTTAGCCGCTATATTGGCAGCATTGCCTACGCTTTGTAAATCTGTCAAAAAACAGATTGAATGTATTGAAAAACAATAGTACCAATATAGCGGCTAAAGGACTTCTTATCGTGAAGGATCTGTAAGTATAATGTTTAGTCAATGTCCCACTGCAGGGCAAAGCTTAAAAACTTTAGGCTGAGATTTAATTGTTGACGTTGAGAGACGCGATTGGAAATGATGCATTTTCAGCTATGTACCTCTATTGCATTTGCTTTACAAACTTAGTTACTTATTTGGTGTAATGGTTAAGAAGTCGGCTATTATACTAAGAGGTATTGGGTTCGATCCCGGCATGTCTATTTGTATCGAACGGAGTGTTTCCTATACGTAAGATTTAAAAAAAAGTAAGTAAGGATCATGCAAGGATATTTCTCTTAATATTTTTATTTATAAAAATTTCAGATGGACGACGCCGGTCTGTTACAAAAAGAGTCAGTCCTTGAACTAGCGAAAACAGTCTTCGACAACAATGAAGAGGAGTTGCAGATCATCTCTGATTTCTTGCATTCGTGCTCCACAGGTAACTACTTTTTTTTTCGGAGGAGAGTACGTTTATGCACCATAACCGCAGGCTAGCTAGACATGCGACCGTGTGTGGGACTCGAGACTGAATCGTCTACTACCCACTTACCGGTTACTGGTTTCCCGGTTTCCGTTCCACACCCGATTGGGACGAGCCGGTGCCAGCCTTGTGGCTTGTGGCTATTGGCCAGCCCATCCCCGGGTACCCTACTTAATAGGCCTCAAGTCAGGGTGTTCCCTAGACAGGGCCACCAAAAAACTAGGTGACCCTCAGACTTGGCTCGGGCGACCTATGCAATGCTGACGTTGGGGAGCTACCCCCGCCCGCAGGTTAACCTTCAGGCCGGAGGAGGCGTGCTAAGTAAGCTCGCCTTCTCCTCAGGTAACTACTAGAAATTGAATAGCTTTAAAACTCAAATATTTTCGCAAAAAAATATGTTAATCATGATAATTATCTGATATTTACGCGATTACTACTTATTAAATAAAACAATACTAAAATATCGCGGTTTAATCCATTTTAAGTGTCTTCTCTATAAATTTTCAGTTAATAATGCGGCGGTCAGCGATGGAGAAAAAGGCTGTGAGCGAGCGATGCTAGCCCACACCTGTATGATCGAGAACGCACCAAAGGTGAGGAAATGCTTTCATTAAACTTCTTTGTTATTTTAACTGAACTGAACAGTCTGGCAGCACATTGAGCGACGCTTCCTGGTGAAGTGTCCCTCAATGAAATAGGCCGTAGTGGCCGCTCACCATCAGGTGGGCCGTGGGCTGCAAGCCTGTCTGCTAACTGAACTATTATTATTAAAAAAACGACGGGTTGCACTCCGGGAGTGCCGGCAGAAGTGAAAACCTGAATATTAACGTTGTGCATTTTTGATATGTATTTTGGAATGGTTAGGGATTTAATTGATTGGTAGAGGTATAAAAGTACTATCATTTATGTGGTAAAATACAATATTTATTTATTGCGCTATCGTACACAAACATGACAATTTATATTACATTAAAAAGTTTATCTCTCAAATGTAATCAGAAACTTTTTCAGACTAATCGAAACTCCTTGCTGTGACACTGAAACGCCATGTAATAAACGATGATAAAATGATTGACAACCGTCAATGTCATACTTTTTTGATTGACAACTATTTATTTTCTAAACAACGAAAACAAAGTTTGGAATTCACAACTAATTGCTTAGTGGAATCTGCGGATAAACTTTTGAATTTGGAGCAATCGGACAAGAAATGATTCCCTTTACAGAATCCGCAGACTCCCGAATCGTCAATAACACGAGTGGTGTTACAGTAATCAACATGTCGCTTTCGAGGATGTTCACTGGGAATTTGGGGTAATAAGCCAAACTGTGTGTGAGAACGAGCCTCTTGTCGCAGGAAATCGGACAGCATTTCCAACTTCATACGACCTGATGCATGCTCCGCAGCATAGCGGATCCAAAGACTGCGGAGAAGTGGTGTTAATTTCCACAAAATACTGTTATATAATTCCGGCGAATAAAGATATTCCAAACTTTTTAAATGTTTTATTACGGCAATTAAATTTTGAATTTTGCAGGATATCAAATTAAGGTCTTTGTGGTCACTTTGTAGCATAGGAAGCATATAGGAAGCGACCGCACTGCGGCTATAATAGTAGAAGAGGTCACACTTGACAGTTCATTTATACAAAGAAAAATATACCTTACGCTAAGGGAATAAAACTCAAGAAAACAACATCAGTTCTTATTAATACAATTATTTACTCTACTCCTGATGTACATAAGAAGCACTTTTCTTTGCATAAATGAGCTGTCAAATTGAACAAAAAACCATTATTGTCTATAGACCGACAAACTATCTGTTCCGGTGGCGGCGTCGCTACTGTCTATTTAAAACTGTCATTAAATATCGTTTTTGCATTGCATTTCACGTAGTTCCAATTTTGGCCACCGGAACAGATAAGTTTGTAGAAAACACGTGTCCGGACTTCAAATTTTATATGGATTTTCGATCAGGTCACGTGACACATAAATCCTGACGCGAGTTTAACATTTTTTCCCCATACAAAAAAAGTGCACAACGCCGCTAAAGAAGTTTTCACTTCAAAAAAACTTCAGAAACACGAGCTGGCTATTAATTTGACCTCGTGTGTCCTCATAGCTTTTTACATGCTTATTATGAAATTACCTACATACCAAAGACAAAATTATTTTAAGCCTTTTTAGTAATATTCAACCCAGGCTCACTAATTAAATCATCAGGCGTTATTTATAAACTACATGTATACTTAAATATATCTTCCTTTAAATAATTTTTATCCCAATAAACTTTTGCCAAAACATTACTAGAATTCATCCATGTATCTTTTGCTTACAGTTCGGCCTCGAATTATAAAGTGCGAGATGAAACATCGAAGCAGCATTGAGCAACAATTCATCAGATCAAGCAGAAGGAAAGAAAGAAAGAAGAAAAGTTTATTGCCTATTTAAACAATTACAATTCATACTTATATCCTCTTACTAATAATAATGTTAAAAACACAGTAAGGCCAAAGGCAGAGGTTCAGCAATTGCTGCCGCAGGTGCAGGTGCCCCCGGGCCGCGCTGGTTTTCAAAATCTCCCTGCTCTCTGAAGCGTAGTCGAGAGTGCATAGTCAATTTCTTTGTCTTTTGGTTGAGGTGATTCATATTTCACCCCGGGAAGTATTTTCTTCAGGACCTAGGGTATAAACCTAGTCTATAGAATCAGTCCTTTACCGGGACTAAAAGTAGACCATGACGTGTCAATATACGTGTGGACTAAATGTAAATTACTTTTTATTATTATGCCCATATTAACTTTTTTATTTCATTAGTGGAAAACAGTTTCTAAAAGTGCAACAACCACAGACATTATATTATAACCTTTTAGTTTGGCTTTACCCATAAAACTATTCAGGCCTTACAAAAAATACAAGTCTGGATGTTAAAATGAAATGCTCGTGCTTTAATATTTTTAGTATATAAACTAATGGACTCGGCTAAACGTATTCGGACAAAATGTAAAATATAGTTAAGTATTTCGCAATTCTTTGCAGTTTTATTACTAAACCACTCCCAATTAACTATTTAAGTTTTTGTGAATTTAAAAAATTAAAAAAAAGTTATAGTAGGTAACATTTTTATATGAAACCAACGATATTAAATTCGTTGTATGAAACACGTAACATTTTAATATGGAAACCTTTCACTTTATATTTTTCTCATACAAGTTTTCCCGTGTTATGTTGAAAGGTCAAAGTAAAGTATTTATTTTTTTGATTTACCAGGAAATTCTTTTGCATGTCACAAAAAACACACATGTCACAGTCTCCTAATACAAAGTAATCTACATCAGCATGTTATTTACTTATTTATAAATTTTCTAACATACATAGCAGCTTTGGTTCGTTATCCACCCAATTATAGCGACAATTTTAATTACTCAGGGTTCGAACCCGCGAGTCGCGAACTCGCGACTTCTTAGGATAATAACCGACTTTACAACCATTACAATAAATTGGTCGTCCAACTCGACTTGATTACAATTATAGCGCCTCATGCACTGCATTAGGCTATCAATAGGCGAAAACCAACAAATGCATTGTTTGTAATTAGACCGCCTCCGTGGTACAGTGGCTAACCCGCTGGGTATAACCAGGGGGTCGTGGTTTGATTCCCGCCTTGGGTCTGGTTGTTGGCAGGGCTTTTTCAGAGTCCGACTGGCTAGCTACCACCCCCACAGGGGAATTCCGCCGCCATAACAGCTCTGGCTGTGTTCCGGCAGTATTAATGTAGGAGCCAGTACACTTGAAATCAAAGGCACGAAGATCAGATGAGCCTACAGTCTGACAGCACATTGAGCGAAGCTTCCTGGGAAAGTGTCCCTCAATGGAATATGCCGCAGTGACCGCTTACCATCAGGTGGGCTGCGAGCCTGTCTGCCAACTGATCTAGTATAAAAAAAGGCAAAAAAATCGAAAAGCTTAAAACCAATGAACATGACGCAAGGCCACCACAATTACTAAGCTTTTCGTCACGTCCTTTGTGCTTCTTCAAATTGTCATCGAGTCTCAATAGGCTAGAAATCGATTGTAATCAGTTTCGCGTGGCACGGATAGATCAGGGCTGTTACCAACTTTACCAGCCTAGCACTTACAATGTGATACGACGGTCCCTACGTATAAAGCGACATGTCAAAAATGGAGGTTTACAGTACAGTAGACCGCAATAAAGGTTTGAATTGATATATAAATTATGCTTTCAACAATTATGGGTATATTTTTACTGCTATATCTCAATGGTTTTGGAAAGTTTAAACTTGTTGCTTATTTTTTATTTTTATTGTATTTTCTTAATAAAACGTACAGATGACTGTTTCTACATTGTCAACCCACAATACCACTTTCTCAGGTAGTGGGTTATTAGATAATGTAGCACAATTGCTATCAATATCTTTCATTGTTAACATGTTGGTCTGACATAACAAACACAGAGAGGTGACGATACTAGACACAAAGGAATGAAATAAACAAAAATAACAACAGTAAAGATGACCACATGATCTGAGCTACGGGTTGTCCAAAGAAATTATATATTTTACGCCTTTGGTTATTCTATACTATACCATAACTATAGACTACCGAGACCTGTGGCAATCCTGGAAATCAATGAAAAAGTATGGTGGAGCAATCTTGTGCTGAAAGAACTTGTATTTGCTATAACTAATCAAAGTGTGCCAAGCACTTCTGTGTTTCGGGGAAAGGGCACTGAAGCTAGTGAAATTACTGGGTATATGAATCCTAATAACTGTCGTCTCGGTGCAGCGGGCACAGGGCAGTGCCAGACAGTAACTGCTTAGTTACTGTTTGGCACTGAACTGTCTAAGGGCAGACGTGGCGCTTACCATCAAGTGTACGATCTGCTCGTCTTGTTACACATAGTATAAAAAATGGACCTTGTGCTCATACTTTTATCGTAGGAGGAGTAAAGTTTTCAAGAACCTTAAGAGCCCTGAATGTGCTCAAATGAGTGGAACTGAGGTGAGAGACCGGATGAATAGCCGAACGTCTCCGTCCAAGATCTACCATAAATCGTTGATTTAGCGAAAAATTGTTTCAAATTTATTTGGTTGATTAAAATAAAATGTATCTAGGCACTAATCTAGTACAACATAATCTCCTAAGATGAACTGAAATTGAACGCACATGTGGTAGCCCTATGCATCTTGCTGCGAAGGCTGAATCACGCAGGATGTTGACTTCTAGGAAGCCAGTTCGATATAAAAGTGATTGACTATTGGCATATGCATCAGTACCATCTGACATTTAGTTGATTATCTCCAGACTGACACAAGAATTTAAAAATGTTCAAGTCTTTAGTCAGCGTTGTTTTTCTTATCAGCCTTTCAGAGTTAGTTTTGGTGAGTAACATTGAAATTTTACACAATAGTAGCTAAGATTATGAACTGTTGACAATCTATTTGAGATAAAAGTTCAGAAGTTCATCAGAGGTCATGAATTCGACACTCGCACAGTATTATAAGCATTGCTGAATGTGTTGCCACACTTTAATCTATTCTGAAATTCGAGCCTTTCATTTCAATTGTACTGTCTCCCACATTTAGTTATGTTTCCGAACACAGCAAAAGCTGTTATGGCGCCAGATTTTATCTGTAAGTTAGCTACCCAGTCGAACTCTTAAAAAGTTCTATTAATTTTCTATAAACGAGCTTTAACTTTCAGAGTTTCTCCGATGAGAACAAAGCCCTCATTCAGTCAACGTTTGTGAACGCTGGCCAGAAGTGTGTCATAGAGCATCCCATCACAGAGGAAGATATTGCCGAGTTCAAGGAGCGGCGCTTCCCGGAGGGACGGACTGCAGCCTGCTTCAGTGCATGCGTGCTCGAAGATATTGGCCTAGTACGTAAACATTGCATTAACCAATCACAATAACTTATATGGGCCGGCAACGCATATGCGATGCCCTTGGTGCTGCAAATGCTTGGTAATCCGCTTGCTCGTTTGCATCCTTTTATTATATAAAAAAATACATATTTTATAAGACATGTCACTTGATTGTAAACAGCCACTACGGCATCTATTGAGGGACACTTTACTGACAAGTACATATCAAGGAATATACAGTGTGATTCCAATAAAATATTTCCTCAACTTACTAACCTTGCACAATCTACAATCATAATTATATTATTAATTTAATTTGGGCATAGTTTGGAAGCTGAAGAATGACATAGATGATCCCGAAAAAATAACACATGAGATAAATGTCGTATAGCATATGGAAGGCATACAAGATACAAAAAATCAATGTTTCTACAAGTTTGTCCCGATAAAACTTGGCTCACGTTCTCAATTGTAATGACTTATTTTATCAATTTAATGTGTTCCAGTTAGACGACAAAGGTGCTATATCTCAGATTGCCTTCGACCGCGCCAAGGAAGTGTTTAAGGATGAGGAAGAGCTGAAAACAGTTCAGGATTTCTTCGACACTTGCACTAAAAGTAAGTAAATATTGGACTATATCACATACATTGATCTAAATTCCCAAAGTAAGAAGCTTAAACACTTGTGTTATGGGTATCAGAAACAACGAAGAGACCGTACATAATATTCTTAAATACAAATAAACATCCAGACCCTAATAAATGTAAGCACAAAACCTCGTTTATTTTGGTTTTTGCAACTATGATGTCTGTAGGCGTTATACAATTTTATCTCATAGCAGTTTACATGATGTAAGCTGCCTTTTTTTGCATCTAAACACATTGTTTTATCGGAAAAAATGCCTTACCATAACCACAGGCTAGGGAGACCTGCGTCCGTAAATGGATAGGATTTGGGCTATTCTTATTTGTATTAAATTTTTCTTTTTTTTGTCTTTGATACAGAAAACTGCATGACTTGATAAGTATAGAGTAATGGAGATTGTATTGATATAAATATTGTAAAACTTTGGCGATTCAAAAGAGTAACTAGCGAGTTTCTTGCCGGTTCTTATCGTGAGATAACAATATTTCGAATCCGGAGGTAGAGTCACTATGTTACTTTTATAATTGACGATTTTTTAAGTGCATCTCTGAGGCCTACATGAATAAGGAATATTTTGATTTTGGGGCTAAACACCGCCGTTCACGACGCCTAGCCTGGTGCATAGGGCAGGGGCTACCAAATGCACCATCAGGCCATTCTTCCAGCTGGCTAGTTTTGAATTGGCAGTAGTAATTAGCTTATACCCATTTTCCTTTCCATGAATGAAGACAAAGAAGGCGAAGGGGATGACGCCTGTGACAGAGCGAAAGTGCTTTTTAGGTGCTTCGTTGAAAACTCAGAAAAGGTTAGTATATCGTCAGTCAAGATAAATTTATCACATGATTATCTATACAGAAGACACGATATACAGTAACTTTACTGAGTATTTTCTCTGTAGATAAACTGCACGCTTCTCTGCTTACTTTCTCATAAAAAATCAGACTGATCTACTATTCCAAGATTATAGTTATTTATAACCAATTAATTGCTAGTGAACAAATAAATAAAGTTCGCAACTCCTCAACTTTTTTTAATGTTAATGTTTTTACAGTTCGGATTCTAAAACTAAGCAGAAAAGATACTACGATTGACTTCGCGACCCTCCTATGATTACATCATACATCAAGTTCCTTTGTATATAAGTAGCAATATAAGATTGTGGACGTACTTAAGTAAATTAGTTAAATATGATTAAAGTACCTAGTTAGGTTTTAAAAATTAGTACAGTTATTGCATATGAACAATTGTTTTATTGCCACTCCAATATTTCATCTGAAAAATTTGAATTATATAAAATACTAGCCTTCCGCCCGCGGTTTCACCCGCGCGTAATCTCTTTTTCAAATATTCCCCCTTCCTCCCACATTTCCGGGATCAAAAGTACCCTTTATTCATCGGGGATAATGTAGCTTTCCAACAGTGAAAGAATTATTCAAATCGGTTCAGTAGTTTCAAAATTGTTATTCCCGCGGGAATGAGAAGTTTCCCTAAGGCTTATAAACTATACGTGTGCCATATTTCATCTAAATCGGTTCAGCCGTTCAGGCGTGATTGAGTAACAAACATCAAAACACTAAACATCCAAACATCCAGACTTTCGCATTCATAATATTAGTAGGAAGTAGGATTAGTAGGATAGGTAGGATTTATTTAGGATATAAAATTCCCACTGCAGGTCAAAGTCCTCCCTATTATAATATCATTGAAATCATTGCTACTATGATAGGTACTGGCTTAAGCACCATGATTGCCAACCATGTTTTTTGTAATGGTAGAGCCAAGTTGTTTTACAGTACGAATGGGCCGTCCGGGGAAGTACCACCCTCTCACATAACACCAGCATGAAATAATAGTCACTACTATTGTGTTTCGTTTGGTTTGTGAGCGCTGGAGGCCCACGTAGGCCGGCAACGTATCAGCGATCTCTCTGGTGTTACAGATGTCCATGTGCTGCGGTGATTGCTTATCATCAGGCGACCTGCTAGCTCGTCTGCCAAATCTTACACAAAAAAACCCGCAAACCAGTGCTGTGTTTGACCTTAAAATAGACACAAATAATAGACAGTAGCTTTTTTGTCCACAATTTTAACAATTTATTACTTATTAATAATCAAATATAATTTATTATAATAATTATATCTAGAGTCTGCAGTGATGAAGCTAGCAATAATAGCATTCTCGTTAAGAATGCCATAACGAATCCTTTTTTCTTTAAATGCTCTTAAAAGTCGACGTCAAATCCATACTGGAATCAAAAAAGAAATCAGTGTTAACTATTACATAAAAATAATAGTATTATTTTCAAAAGTTTTTGTGTCTAAGTAATTTTTAATTTTAGTATAAAAACGAGGAGGTCGTGGGTTCGATTCCCACCTTGGGTCTGGTTGGTGGTAGGGCTTTTTCAGAGTCCGACTGGCTAGCTACCCAGTCGGACTCTGAAAAAGCCCTACCACCAACCAGAAAGCCCTACTACCCCCACATGTGAAATCGCCATAACAGCTCTGGCTGTGTTTCGGCATTAAAATTTATGTGGGAGCCAGTACACTTGAAATCAGAGGCTCGAAGATCACATTGAGCGATGTTTCCAGGTGAAGCGTCCCTCAATGGAATAGGCCGCAGAGGCCGCTTACCATCAGGTGGGCGGCGTGCCTTTCTGCCAACTGACCTGACCTAGTATAAAAAAAAACACATTTTAAGCCGCACACATAGGTTTTTAAAAGGATAGTGAGAGGAATTATAGACAGTAACTCTTTTAAATGCTCATCATCTAAGAAGTAACTGCAGAAGCTTGTATTTAAAGATCAATAGTCTTCTACTTACTTTGGGAGCGTTATCTCTTAAGCAATTGAAAGCAAGCCTCGCTCTATCGCAACCTTTCGCTCCATCGGTCACCATCTGATCATTTACTGAAATAAATAATATCGAATTAATTAAACATATTTGCTTAAAATAAGGATCGGATTCGGATTCACCTGAATGTCTGAAAAGAATGATGATTCCGTGCTTCGGAAGACACGGTAAGCAGTTGGTCCCGACTATGTTCCAATTAGGTCTGGTTTCCCTTGTAAGGGTTACGGAGGTCAGATGGTAATCGCTCCATTGTAATAACCAGGCTTGTCAAATCTAGGATCATAGTCGAAGCGGACCCTGA
Source organism: Mecyna flavalis (assembly GCA_949319885.1). Lineage (NCBI taxonomy): Eukaryota > Metazoa > Arthropoda > Insecta > Lepidoptera > Crambidae > Mecyna > Mecyna flavalis. Next base: position 2,258,751 of record OX439407.1, on the reverse strand, counting down.
GCTCCATAGATGCAATCGGGAATACGCTGGGATGATGATGCTTAAAATAAGGATCGGAGTCAGATTACATACTCCACCGTAGTAAAGTCAAATCAAAAGGCCATAATAATTGTTTTATCACCACTCTAATAACTTCCAAATTGGTGAAAAATTCATCACTATTACCTTGTCGCAGCAGGGGTACATACATTTTAGGCATTTTAAGCATCGGTGGCACTTACAGAACCACCAGGCTAAACCAAGGAAAGGCCTTTACCTACTAATGCCCGGTTCACACATGTCTCCGTTTTACTGTACCGTTTTATCGTGTACCTACGTTTTTTTCGTCGATGGCGTATGTATTACTGTATACAGAATACTGTGCCATGTGTGAAGTCGCTCATATAACTACATACGCCATCGACGAAAAAAAAAACGTACACGATAAAACGGAACAGTAAAACGGAGACATGTGTGAACCGGCCGTAAATAGTATCATAAAAGACGGCTAACCTTTCGAACACTCTTGTATAAAAGCCTTGCTATTCTTCACGTGCTCGTGGCTATCTTTGAAGATCTCGGCAGCGTTGGCCCCCACTTGTGATGCGTCAAGTTTGCCCATGTCGTTCATCTACAAATAACGGATACTATTTAAAATTAAGATTTTCTTCTGAATTCTAATTATGGTCTTTTTCATATGTTCACAACTTCAGTTGGCAAACAAGCTCCATGTAACACTTTACCTAGGGAAAACGTGAAGTATAGTCTTTAATTGACGGAGAGTGGGGTGATGTGTGGCACTCACACTGACACACTGAGTCACACACACACCCTATGAGTTGAACCAAAGTTCACACTTTAAATAGAACCCAGTATCTCTCTAAACACTTAACATTTGCGAAATCTCCGTGTTGCTCATAAACACGGGATTGAGTCCATATAAAAAACCCAGTGGCTTGACAATGGAGGCGATAATGAATGTATACTAAGTTACAAAATCAATTTATGTGTATAGTAAACTGACTGCAAACTATTCCGAGTTACTTACAAGTCCAATCCTTTTAAACAAGCAAGCAGCAAAACATCTCGCGGACTCTTTTTCGGGAAGCATTTTGTTCCGAAAGTCGCGTATATCAGATAGAGACAACGGGTGCTCCCTGATGCATTCTAGGCCACCGGCGAGCAACTTTGACTGGATCAAAGACCTTTGTTCTGAAGTTACCGCCTAAAAAAACACAGGAGAATCAGTTGACAGAGAGGCCCGCAGCCTACTTGATGGTAAGCGGCCAATACGATAACTAGCCTTCCGCCCGCGGTTTTACCCGCGCGCAATTTAATTTTTCATATACCCTCCCCCCTACATTTCCGGGATCAAAAGTACCCTGTCAACCGGGGATAGTTTAGCTTTCCAACAATTCCAACAGTTAAAGAATTATTCAAATCGGTTCAGTAGTTTCGGAGCCCATTCAATACATACAAACAAACAAACAATCAAACTTTCCTCTTTATAATATTAGTATAGATATAAGCGAGGTTGGTTATCGTCTTTCTTTCCTCAATTCCTCCTAAAGCTGGTTCATATAAAGTTAAAGGCCTCAACTTTGGTGGTTCAGACCTGAGCGGTGTAACCTCTGTTGCACGAAGGCGGTCAAATGAATGACTCTCCTTCTCATTGTCAGTGGAGCCACGATTATACGATTATTTTACGATTATATCACCACAAAGATTTCAAAGACGAAAACAACTTACCTCGGTATGCCAGATACACATCATCAAAACAAAGCAAAGCCTATTCATTGTTAGTTCCTAAACTGTTGGGTCAGTAATGTGTAACATTTCCAAATAACAGTAATATATACCTCGCGGACATGTGGAATGATCGGTGAAACCATGAGAGCTCCATTTTTGACGCTAACCTTCGATTACGTAGGAACCACGCATTCAATCGTTAGAATCCCAAACTAGTAATGTTTGGCTGTCGAAATTAGTTACGGAGTGTAACGAATTGTTCAGACAATAGCAAAACACGATGTAAGCTTAAATCTTTTCGTCATTCTCTTGTTCTTAAAATGATTAATGAATAAATTAGCTTACACTGCCTTTGTAAGAAATCTTATGTTCCTTTAAAAGTGGAAGATCTTCTTTCAAAAAAGATTGGCTGTAATCGGGGACCACGGTCCGATATTTTTAAGGTCCATCTTTGGTGTATCGTAAAGCGGACGACAATTCACCTACTTTGCTTGCGCTATGCAAGCTTCTAATTCGGAATTGTAAGTCAGCGTCTTCTCCTATCAGTTAGAACTGTTTACCACGCACGAGCGGGTTGACGTTTGCAATCATCTTTTTTTTTTATTGCAAGACGAGCAGATCGTACACCTGATGGTAAGCGCCACGTCTGCCCTTAAACAGTTCAGTGCCAAACAGTAACTAAGCAGTTACTATATGGCACCGCGCTGCGCCTGCTACACCGAGACGACAGTTAATAGGTCTTATATACCCAGTAATTTCACTATTATCTAGATAGTTTGACGTTACCACACTCTCCGTTGGGCTGTTGTTACACCATTTGAGATAAATATGTATATAAAGGGCAACAATAAGTAAAATGTGTTACCATTTATGGGCAAACATACCAAACCTGCAGTAATAAAAGCTATAAGAATATTGTTTGTAGTTAGTAAATAAAAATACTTAATAATACTCATTTCATATATTAACAGAGTTATAAACAAAAATGTAGAAAGCAGGAAGGAAGATGGGAGTTCCGTTGCATTCTGGCTTCACCGTGGAGTTTCGTAGAAGTATCACAGCTTTTAACGGCGGACAGGTATGAACTGCGAACAAAAGAGCCGTAAATAAACAATTTTCGGAACACACCTCCGAAAAATTTTTTGACCGCCTCCGTGGAACAGTGGCTAAGCCGCTCGGGTATAAAACCCGGAGGTCGTGCGTGGGTTCGATTCCCACCTAGGGTCTGGTTGGTGGTAGGGCTTTTTCAGAGTCCGACTGGCTAGCTACCACCCCCACAGGTGAAATCTGCCGCCATAATAGCTCTGGCTGTGTTCCGGCAGTATTAATGTGGGAGCCAGTACACTTGAAATCAAAGGCTCGAAGATCAGATGAGCCTACAGTCTGGCAGCACATTGAGCGACGCTTCCTGGTGAAGTGTCCCTCAATGGAATAGACCGCAGTGGCCGCTTACCATCAGTTGGGCTGCGTGTCTGTCTGCCAACTATGTGGTATAAAAAAAAAACACCTTCTATTTCGTCAGGATTCAGTTCCAATTTGTAGGTTTCAAAATAGTTATAAAATCGAGTGTAGAGTATTTTCTGCGTTTAAAACTTCTGCGTAAAGACTAGGTAATATTATTTGATTGAATTACAAAAGTTAGTTTATTTTCAGATTTTTTCTTGAACTTTTAGTAAAAATATATTACTGGTCTTTTTTATTGTCCTTTGCTTTTTTTAATAGCGTTCGTACAATATTGTTTTCACAATGGATACATAATATATCAATTGCATTGAATAACTCCATTTTAATTCCATTGAATTCCAACACAATCACAAACATAACAATTCCATTGAAATAATTTATTTTTCCGCATCCGCCGTACCTTTTTCATAGCACAGCAACCCGATATCTCCACATCATCATCATCATCAGCCTGTGACAGTCCACTGCTGGACATAGGCCTCTCCAAATGCTCGCCACGCTGATCGATCCTCGGCCACTCGCATCCAGCTCCTGCCAGCCATCTTGCGCAGATCATCGCTCCACCTGGCCTGAGGGCGTCTTACACTACGTTTACCGAGACGCGGTCTCCACTCTAGAACCCGTTTACCCCAACGGTTATCGGTTCTACGGCTGTTAGGGCCAGCCCACTGCCACTTCAGCTGGCTATTCCGGCGAGCTATGTCGGTGACTTTGGTTCTCTGCCGAATCACATCATTTCGGATGCGATCCCGCAGAGAGACGCCGAGCATAGCTCTTTCCATAGCCCGCTGAGCGAATTTAAACTTGATATCTCCACACATTCTTGAATTTCTCGAGAGACTAACAACGCAGTTCCTAAGAGGGTTCAAGTTTTTACTTTAGAATATGGAAACTCACCTGATCCTTGTGTTTAGCAAAGCAGCCCAGGAGCAGTTTGGAGATCTCGCAGCCTTCACTTCCGTCAGATACCTTCTCGTCGTTCACTGAAAATATACAAATAGATTTTATGAATTTGAATTTAAAGACCTTGGTGGTCTAGTGGCTAAAAGGTTCCTAGCCATGCTCTCAGGGTCCTGAGTTCAATTCCCTTGTTTTGCAGTCTCTTACAGCACGTTTTAATCACCAATCAACTTCGCCCGCAGTAAAATAAAAAGGGGTTTTCTTAGCTGCTGACCTTTAAGGAAGGAATGACCTATTTTTTGAAGATTTGCTAGTGATATTAGTTTAGAAATACCGCTGACGACAATGAATTGTACAGTTGTGGACTGCCAAGCTTCAATATGATGGTGATATATTTTGTACGTACTTTTAGCGCAGTCAGTCACGACTTCCGTTATTGTTTTTTTGTCTTCGTCGTTGCTTGCGTACTTCATGTGCTCCTCAATAGCTTTATTGACGTCGAACTTGCCGTCATCGGTAAGCTGCAATATAAAAATGAATTTTGTAGCCCCATGATAAGATAATATTATTTAATGACAAGGATGGCTCAGTAACCAAATTTAAATCTCTGATATCATAATTCAATAAATAATTTATCGTGGAAATCAATAGGTAAAGTATCTAGTTGTTTCTGACAATGGATCGTGGGTTTTGTATCCCGCTTTTTCTCTGTTTATGGGTAAAACTTTTTCAGAGTCCGACTGACTAGCATAGCCCTACAAGTGGTATCTGCCGCCACAATAAACTTAAACTGTATTTTCTTAGCTTTCAGAACTTAGGTATCCCTGAAAATAACGCACGGTAGCGGTGGTTAAACTGTCATTTCCCTTATTACTTTGCACCATAATCCATGATTTGGAAATTCCAGATTTTACATAAGAGCGACTGTCATCTGACCTCGGTAACCCTTAACAGAGGAATCAGACCAATTTCATCATTCAAGGTTTCTTTACCACCGAGCTTTACGTTAGTAACTACTTAGAATCTGTGCCAGTGATCGAATGTCGGCGCGTACCTATAAATTTTTCTGTGTGTATTGACCACTTGTTCAAATAAAAAGTAAATGTCATGACGTAAAAGAAGCTAAAGGTGCTAGCAGAGTCCTTAAAGAAGTAGAAGTTACTCCACCGACAAGAGCATAGAAAGAAAGAAAGAAAGAAAAAACATTTATTAGCCAAACAATAAGAAATAAAAAAAAACGTAAAGCACAAACAATACACTGACGAAAATAACGTGACAAACAATAAGTAAATAAACAGACAGAGGCCAACAGAGTTCTTGCCTCAGCATAACGTCATTTGGAGAACGACACAGCAGCGCTGATATGCTGGCAGAGCCCATAGGAGTGGCGTGAATAATAAATAATTACTGTAGTGTAGTGTATTTCATTTCATTTACATACTTATAACTATAACAAATAAATTGTCTATTTGTCTATGTTGCATAGCTTTTAAAAAGTAAATGAATCGTCACTTTGACTACATACCACTCCGGCGCTCCTGAAGACGCAGGCGAGGAAGCAGGGGTCGACGCCGTCGATGTCCTTGTGCTGCTTGGCGTCCTTCAGGTCGTCGTGCGACACTCCGAACTTTTCCCCGCACTTCGTCACGTGCTCGAGCATGTCCTGCTCGTACTTCGCTGCCGATTCTTTGGAGAACGCCTGAGGATTGAATAAGTAGGGGACAATGAGAGGCCAGTCTTTTTCATTAACTGGTAAGTTCCTGATAGTAATACTATAAACAACGGCCGCGTCAGGGTTCCTAGGTTTAAATCCCGGGTTGGACTGATATTGTGATTGGGTATTTTGTTCGGAAAAGTCTAAAAGTTGGCAATTTAAAATATCGCCCCCTCGTCACTCGGAAAGCACGGTAAGGTCGGTTAGCCGTTGGTCTTGCGCAGTACTATTATAATTATATATTCTGGGCTTGCGCCTTATCTTTCTTAGATCGCTTTAGATTGTTATCCCACTGTACTTTGAGAGTCAGGGAATAGAGCATGCACTTGCTGTGTTAGCACACTCACTATGTTATAGTGAACTAGCGGCCGCCCGCGGTTTCACCCGCGTGGTTCCAGTTCCCGTGGGAATTGATCAAAATCCTTTCTTAGCGGATGCCTACATCATAACATCTACCTGCATGCCAAATTTCAGCCCGATTCGTCCAGTAGTTTGGGCTGTGCGTTAATAGCTATCTATGTCAGTCAGTCAGTCAGTCACCTTTGAGTTTTATATATATAGATAGATAGATATCTCTTGACCCTATTCAAACATCTAGCCCCAAACTAAGCATTTAATTAGCTTATACTAATGGGCCAGCCAACGGATAAACATTACTTTTATGACTGGCCCGATGGCGCATTTGCTAGTGGGTCGTGGGTTCAAATCCCACCCAGGACAAACACTTATGTGATGAACATTTGTGTTTGTCCTGTGTCTGTCTGGATGTTTAGTATTTAAGTATGTATATATTTGTGGTACCTTCATTGATTCTGACACCCATAACGCAAGTGCTTACGCTACTTACTTTGGGGTCAGATCAATGTATGTGATGTTGTCCAATATTTATGTATTTATTATTTATACTATTTTTGTTGAAACATACAATTATGCATAGAAACACCCAGACCGTAACAAACAGACATTTTCATGCGCACAAATGTTTATACAGCGCGGGGATAGAACCCGCAAACACCTGGTAAAGTATACGACCTGTCAATCATTACACTTAATCGGTTTTCAAGTCTCTGTTATTAGTATTTGCTTTTGAGAAATAATGCACTTTGAAATATAAAAACTTACCCTGGCGTTACCCAAGACTGCCGCCAACACACCGACACTCAAAACCAAATTGAATTTCATCATTTTTATTATTGTAATATTTTACTATAAACTTGATAATAAACTAAAGACCAAGCTATATCTCAGTTCGCCACGATCTGCCCGCACTATGTACTTTACTTGTATTTATATAAAAACGTCGAGCAATTTTGCATCATAATTATCTCTGTATAATGCGCATCGAAAAATTGCTTGAAAAAACATGTAACTAGCAAGAAGTTTAAATAAGGCAATTTTCGCGTTACGGTCATGTCAGATAAGGTAAACAAGAACCTTATTATGTAGTTTTGTTGATCAATTGAGGCATTTTCGGTTGGTCGTTAGTGTTACTAGTTCAATTTCATGACTATTCGTTGCTGAATTATGTTAGGGTTGCGAACTATGCGTTGGACTCAGAAGCTTGGAACTTCTAAGTCCAACGACTCAGAAGTTCCAAGCTGTGATGGGGTTCATTGCGAAAACTCTGTTTGTGGGTCGTCGAGGGACTGCGGTACTCAATGTGGTAACATTGCAAGAAACTTGGATATCTGGTGCAAAAGAATCGTAGAATTAGAATCATGGAATCGAAAGTGAAATGTAGTAAAAAGATGACAACAAAACGGTGCTTAGATGAAACTGGATCCTTTGCTACTAAAGACATAATAGGCTGCATCTCATCCATGATGCAATTGATTGGTGGTAGGACTTTTTCAGAGTCCGACTGGCTAGCTACCACAGGTGAAATCTGCCGCCATAACAGCTCTAGTTGTGTTCCGGCAATTATAATGTGGGAGCCAGCACACTTGAAATCAAAGGCTCGAAGATCGGATGAGTCTACAGTCTAGCAGCACATTGAGCGACGCTTCCTGGTGAAGTATCCCTCAATGGAATAGGCCGCAGTGGCCGCTTACCATCAGGTGGGCTGCGTGCCTGTCTGCCAACTGATGTAGTATAAAAAAAACACTTAAACCAATGAACTTAGCATCATCCCGGGATATATACTTGCCTAAAAGGAGATACTTTACTCAATGCCTATAAACAGGTCTATATTGTGTGTTCCAAAGATTCAAAAATCGTGAAAGTGTCAGACAGTAAATCTTGCATTTATAATGTTGGCAATGATATTATAATTTTATTATAATATAATTAATGTTGATATTAATATTGCAAAAGACAACCCTAGCCAGAAGCCCAGAACTGAACTTACACAATTAATACAATTTGATTTGACAATGAGTTGTGTGTACAATTTTTAAAATTTTGTCGTGTAATTTGAAGCTCAATTATTCGAGTTTACATTTTGATTGTAAAAGCGTTCACTGCGTTCAGAGGACATATTCGCGTAATAATATGTCCTCAGAACTCAACTCATAACATAGGTTATTACACTTCAGCTAACTTTGTAAGAAGTATGTAGGTAACTATTGTTCAAAAGAGTTTTTGTTTCGTTGCTTAAAAGATTCCAAGCCCCACCCGCTCTTGGAAGATTCATTAGCTTTTTTCCTTGTAATATTTATTATGTTTTTGTTCTTACGTTCAACGAGCCTGAATGCATCCGTGGAACAGTGGCTAAGCCGCTCGGGTATAAAATCAAAATCAAAATCAAAATATTCTTTATTCATGTAAACTTGTATCAAGTATTTATTAATCGTCAATTACAGAGTGACTCTACCACCGGCTTCGGAATGCAATGCAAAGAAACTCGACAGTTACTCTTTTTAATCGCCAAAGAAATTTATACAACATTGATAATAAATCTATCTATACTAAGCCATACAGTTTTTCGTGTGAATGTAGAAATAATAATAATCATATGAAATCAGATCAATAGGTCATTACATTTGTTCACGGCACCTTATATCAAGATGATTGCGGCACGGTCAAGATGACGGAGCATCGCTGCACTTATGTCTATAATTATAACAGAGGAGGAAGGAAGCATGATTCGTCATTGATGTGTAGACGCTGGCAGCCTATTTTGCTATCGAAGCACCACAAAAGCCCGCCTTGTGACAATATTATTGTCGCCGGAATACGTCCAGAGCCATTGTTATGGCAGATTTCACCCGTGCGAAAGGCAGCTACCCATCTTTGGAGCTCTGAAAAAATCTTCTGATCAACCAAAAAGTAAAATTTCCTACGGTTGTTGGTTTACCAGTAAATATTCTGAATGTAGAGTAAGCAAAAGATTTATTTAATCTGCTTTTTAGTAAAAAGTCTAAAAGTTGTAGCTTTTGGTTGTAAGAAGCCTTCAACGTAAAAGACAGGAGTTACATGACGAGTACATATTTCTATTCAATGAACCAAATTTTGGCGAATCCTACTAATGTAGGTACAGTTTTATGCGTAGAAGTGTAAATTCCTGAATAAAGAAGAAAATTCAGAATAAAGATTATTTTATTATACATATTTAGATCTTGAATATTTTTAATCCAGATTCAGAAGTTCTAGCAAACCAAGTCGCAGGCACAAGCAATTTTTGTATCACTTTAGTTCGCTATGATTTAGGAGCTTGAATTTAGAATCATAGATTAAAATATATCATACTATATATTTTAATCTATGATTCTAAATTCCTTCAGTTCTGGTTTTAAAAATATATGCCCACGTAGCAAGCATATCTTTAAAACCAGATAATAATCTTACAAATTACAATATGTTTTATCACATATATAATACTAGTAGTATTATAATTGCATAAGCTTCTTGAGTAGGTATTTCACACTTGATGAGTTGCTTATAATGATAATTAGGCACCAACATAATCTGATCACATCACAAGGCTAAAAGGTTAAACTAGACCGACTGACCGTCTCCATATTCCAGTGGTTACGCCGCTCTGGCCAGCGCAGAAGACATGGACTCGATTCCCTTTGGTCATGTTTCACTGATTTTTTTTTTCTAATTATGGTGCAAAAATGTACCTATGTGCTGCTGGCTTATTTTGTGGTTATTATCTTACAGCCTTTTTTAAGAGGCAAGGCTTTATATCGTAAACTTCTGACATTGATAGAATAAAGGTCTTGGGGAAGAAGTTTACAGGGACACAGAAAAAAACATACCTACCAAACCGAATTGAGAACTTCCTTTATGAGGTCGGTCTAAAAAAAGTTTTTCTTGAGGAACAGCGTTAATGATTGCGGTCAATCCAAGGTCATTCTAACTGAGCAGCTCTGTAAACAGATCAGAGCAGGCTTCTCGCCTGACATTATCTTGACTCCGTAAATAACAGTCTGCTGTGATGACGGATAATGGCGCGGAAACAACTAGTTAATTGCTTAGACAAAGGCGGTAGAACATCTTGCTTATAGAACAATATCGAGGAAATACCTACTCAAGGTGTAGATGGAAAGGAGAAATAAAACTCAACTGAAATGAAACGTCAACTCCAGATATCTACAAGAAATAAGAAGGTTGTGTTTCGTTTTGAATGACTCCGTAGAACAGTGTTTTTTTTTATTATTCTAGGTGAGTTGGCAGACATGCACGCAGCCTACTTGATGGTAAGCGGTCACTGCGGCATATTCCATTGAGGGACACTTCACCAGGAAGTGTCGCTCAATGTGCTGCCAGACTGTAGGCTCATCTGATCTTCGAGCCTTTGATTTCAAGTGTACTGGTTCCCACATTAATACTGCCGGAACACAGCCAGAGCTTTTATGGCGGCAGATTTCACTTGTGGGGGTTGTAGCTAGCCAGTCGGACTACCGATCGGTTAAGCTGATCGGGTATAAATCCCAGTCGGGTTCGATTCCCTCCGTGAGTCTGGTTGGCGATAAGAAATTTTCAGAGTCCGACTATCTCCACAAATTAAAATTACTATAAGAGGGATGAAATCATTGTAAAGTCCGGAGCTCATCAACTTACCCATATCGGTTTAAACGTCGCAATTGATGTAGTAATCTGTTATGCTGAAATTGATTATGGGAATCAGGCAGACTATAAAGGCTGGTGGTTTCAGCAAAAAAAAATGTTTTTGTGAAATAATTATTTAATAAATTAGGCAAAAACAAAGTCTTTTGGATTATCCTCGTAAATACATTTGGCCGTCCAGTACGATGCTTCGCATAAGTCCTTATATTTCTCCGCTGAAACGAAAATTATTTACGAAAATTAGTAGAAGTTCACTATACCTAAATATCACAAATATATAAATCATCTTATTCAGACAGGCACAATCATTGTTATTAAAATGTCTTTAGCTGGACTGCGTACAGTCTTAAGGATAGTTTCATCACTGTTAGATAAGTTCTTCGTAATATTTGACAGCTATGTCAGATATCATATCAAGCATGCTGAATTTTTAATAGAAGTCATTGTTTTTTGACAGATAAAATCTGCGACTATATACTATAATTTCAGGTACTCACAAACACTTCTACAATTCTCGATAGACTTCTTTACAGACGCCTTCAATTCATTGGGGTACATCATATCCACTTGTTTGAGTGAGGCTTCATAGTTCAGTTTATTATTTTTTACCTAAGAGGAGAAACGTATTTAGTATAGTATCAATTTTAATCAGCTGATTAAGATTGAATTTTAGAACTGATTTGAAGAAAACTCGGCTAAGAGCCTATTTTCGCACAATTCTGGCTTTGTTCATAGATGTATAATTCTAAATTATATTAAAGTAAAGTATCAGCCTATTTATGTCCCACTTCAGAGCAAAGGCCTCCATCCTTGAAATCAAGTTATCGTTACAATGATGGGTAGGTACTGGCTTAGACACCACGCTTGCCAAATGCGGATTGGTGATCACAAACCCGAGCAGTGCCCGAAAAAACTCGAGGCGTTCATTATATGTAATAACTTACGATTTGCGTCAGCTGATAGATACATGCTATGTAACACATCACTGCTCTTTCTTCAACAAATTTTCCTTTCTCAATGCTTCCGATTTGATCTGAAAAAGATGTATTATTGCAAAACATGAACTCTTAAATCATCAGTAAATTCCTACTTTTCATTTAATAATAATATTCTTAAAATAAGAATAACAGAGCGCAATATATGACATAGACAATTTTGACCGTCTCCGTGGAACAGTGGCTAAGCCGCTCGGGTATAAAACCCGGAGGTCGTGGGTTCGATTCCCACCGAGGGTCTGGTTGATGGTAGGGCTTTTTCAGAGTCCGACTGGCTAGCTACCACCCCCACAGGTGAAATCTGCCGCCATAATAGCTCTGGCTGTGTTCCGGCAGTATTAATGTGGGAGCCAGTACACTTGAAATCAAAGGCTCGAAGATCAGATGAGTCTACAGTCTGGCAGCACATTGAGCGATGCTTCCTAGTGAAGTGTCCCTCAATGGAATAGGCCGCAGTGGCCGCTTACCATCAGGTGGGCTGAATTCTGTCTGCCAACTGACTAAGTATTAAAAAAATTAAATATGTAATTTGACGAAACTTTTGCAATAACCCCGGTGTTTTGTTGTTTTGTTAATTACCTTCAGTGACTGCATTTTTTCCCATACAGTTCTTTTTTAACATCTTTGCCGAATTTTTCAACTGCGCTCTCGTCATCTGAAAAATAATAAAATATGCTTTATCATTAGTTTTACATATATTTTATTATGTAGGTACAGGGGCTTACATTATATTATTGTCAGTGGTTTAATTAGCTGTCACACCGCGGATTGCTATAGCTTTGAGCCTTTAAGCTTAGCAAAACTGTTATTACGTCTTTTCTAGACCGTTACCAAAAATTACCCATTGTATGTAAATAAATGTGATGTTTTTTCATGTTAGACCAGTTATCAGACCGGCACGCAGCACATTTAATGGTAACTGGCCACTGCACCCTTTTTTTCGGAGGAGAATGCGTTTATGCACCATAACCGCAGGCTAGCTAGACCTGCGGCCTGTGTGGGACTCGAGACTAAAGCGTCCACTACCCACTAAACTCCCCCGGTTCCCCTTCACACCCGATTGGGATGAGTCGGTGTCAGCCTTGTGGCTAACTGCGGCCTACTCCATTGAGGGCCACTTCACGAAGTAGCGTCGCTCAATGTGCTGCCACACTGAAGGTTTAACGATCTTCGAGCCTTTGGTTTGAAGTGAATTCGTGATTCAATAAAATAAACAAACAGCTCAACAGGTTATCACCAACACACGCACTAAACACAATCCGTTGATTTATCACGCTTAAAAAATCTATGAAAATAATCATTTCCATAAGTAACTATATTCTGAGAAAAATCGAAAAGTAAAAATCGAGAGATTAGAATTTTAGAGGTGCTCTGCTGTGCAGCGAGTAACAAATCTCTCGATTTAGATTCACTTTTTATTTATGTTTTCCTTGTATGCCCTATTTATTTATTAGATCACCAACAAGATGAACATCAATACATTACAAACATAATAACAAACATGATATGAGGGAAACACTTTGCGACGTTCATTTTAAATAATTATTATTATACTTATAGGTGATAACAGCATGCAAATAAATAATAACAACATTAACAGTAGTGAGCAACAAAGAGAAAAAAGTATTTTTTATGTCAGAGGTGGCAAACGAGCCAGCAGGTCGCCTGATGGTAAGCAACACAGAACAAGAAAAAATTCTCTCTAGCAATCATCGCCGCCCATGGACATCTGCGACACCAGAGGGATCGCTGATGCGTTGCCTTGCCGGCCTTTTAAGAGGGAATGTGGCCGTGTGGGCCTCCGGCACTCTCACAAACCAGACAAAATTCAAAAGTAGTCACTATTATTTCATGCTGGTGTTATGTAAGTGTACAATATAGACTAAAAAAATATTAACCATCGCTTTCGCTGAAATTGGGTTAGAAAATCTTGATACTTACCGCATGACCTCCACTTATTAAACAAAATAGCAGAAGATAAATCCGTGCATCCATTTCCCTTGCCATCGGATCAAACCAACGCGGGCTTGCCTTTCGACATTATATAAACAACAGTCGTGCCTTGATTGCACCCTTTAAGATATACTTAAACTTGAACAATCAATCAAGCCGACAAACAACTAGTGGTTTTGTGAAATTATCTATAATCTGATATGCCTGTTGTGTACCCAGCTTTTCTACGTATCTAGTTAACAGAACCAACACAGTGCACGTAAAAGATCTATGTATTTACCTTACAATGTGCGTTTACATAATTGATTACGCTTGTAAGAAACATTTCAATGAAATCTCTGAATTAAATGACTGACTGTCGTTAAAAAAATGTAATCATTAAACGATAAAACAACAACAGCTACATTTTAAAGTCGTGCCTATCAGATAAATTCGTAGGATAGGTATCTTCTTTCTTTGAAGAAAGAAAACAAACTTGAATTATGCCAAAGTAAAATGAAAAGCAAATAAAATTATTTACTATTTTTATTTAACCCTTCACGAGCTAGGTTATTAGCAATATGTTGGACTTCTCCACAGAAACATTTTAAATGATTCGAAAAAAAGTTTTGTACGAAAAGGCTACGAGGATTAACACAGTTTAATTGGATAACTATACAATTGAAGTCTTAACGCTAAAATGACAAGGTTCATTTTTTGTTGTCTATCAGATTGAAACTACAAGCACTGCATAAGTTCCTCACAGCTCAAGCAAAGACGAAGTTAGCCGGATCTGCGTCGTAGATGCACTTTGCGGTCCAATACGATGCCTCGCAGATATCCTTGTATTTCTTTGCTGAAAATATAAAAATATTGGTTTTAAAAGCGGTTTCCTTAAACTTTTTTTCTAAGAAAGAGGGACGAACTTACTTGTGTAACACCTGATGATAAGACTTATCATCACTTAGTGATCACCTTCTCTGTACACCTGCTACTTTTTTTTTACCAAATCAGTTGGCAGGCAGGCACGCAGCCCACCTGATGGTAAGCGGCCACTGCGGCCTATTCCATTGAAGGACACATCACCAGGAAGCGTTGCTCAATGTGCTGCCAGACTGTAGGCTCATCTGATCTTCGCGCGTCTGATTTCAAGTGTTCTGGCTCCCACATTAATTTTGCCGGAACAAAGCCAGAGCTGTTATGGTGGCAGATTTCAACTGTGGGGTTAGTAGCTAGGCGGTCGGACTCTGAAAAAACCCTTCCACCAACCAGACCCAAGGCGAGAATCAAACCCAAGACCTCCGGGTTTATACCCGAGCGGCTTAGCCACTGTTCCAAGGAGGAGTTCCTTTGAGAGAACTATACTCACCAACAGGCTTGCACTGCTCGATGGCCGCCTTGACCGGCTCCTTCATCTCCGGCGGGAACATCATGTCCACCTGCTTTACCATCGCCTCGTGGACTATCTTGTTGTTCTTTACCTGGACAATTTAACCTGTGGTTAGTACAGCTAACAGACCAGAAAGTTTGCTTAAAACAGAAATGCACAAAATACGCCTGTCAATAATCGTATTTTTTTACTCATAAGTGTTAAGGCACGCAGCCCACCTGATGGTGGCCACTGCGACCTATAACATTTTTTTAGGTCTGAGGCGGCAAACGAGCCAGCGGGTCGCCTGATGGTAAGCAATCACCGCCGCCCATGGTCATCTGCAACATCAGAGGGATCGCTGATGCGTTGCCGGCCTCTGGGGGTATGAGGGTGTGGCCTCCGGAAGAGACGCTCAATGTGCTGCCACACCGTAGACTTCTCTGATCTCAGTAACTTAAAGCCTCCATATTAAGGCGATTATAGTTCTCAACGACCTTGGACGTTTGAGTCTATCTCCCCGCGCCGTAACCGCGCACCCCGCACGAAAACACTTATCAAAGAATGCACGGGCGTAGCGTACAGAAGCGCACTTTTGTACACTACTATAATTATTATCAGAGCCTAATAGAATAATGTGATTGGTTCTACTTTTAAAATGCATCATAAGACGTGATTGTGATTATAAGAGGATGTCTATGGAATAATTATGCATAAAAATATATATAAATATATACGAGTACGTATGCAGATAATGTATTTTAGCCAATACATTTAAACTTGTAACTACTTGTCCACCAGTGGGGACACCAACGCTACTGAAATCTTCTCGTTGGCCCCCACTGGTGGACACTGGGATGACATGAGTTGCTCGGATTACTAGGGGCAGACGTAACTAAAAGATTTCGACTGCCCCTACTGGTTATTTGGATAGGTAGGTAGGTAGCTACTAGCTACCCCAGTAGATGCCTATAGTACCGTGTGAACCATTGAACGCACAATACTTTCCTTGTCCTCGTTCAATAAAAAAAA
The DNA here is from genome assembly GCA_949319885.1 of Mecyna flavalis. Classification (NCBI taxonomy): domain Eukaryota; kingdom Metazoa; phylum Arthropoda; class Insecta; order Lepidoptera; family Crambidae; genus Mecyna; species Mecyna flavalis. The sequence continues at coordinate 2,242,604 of OX439407.1, read as the reverse complement.
ATATAGCAAACGCTCGTTGATTAACTTTGCTGGTTAATTAAAATCCGTTATTTTGGTAAATGTCGATAAGGTCGAAAATCGCTGGCACCTGTTTTTATTGTTTGTCTATTGATTTGAACGAAAAAAAACAGGTGCAAGCGATTTTCAACCTTATTGACATTCAAAATTTTGTTGCTTTTTCGCAAACGCTTGTTGACTATCTTTGCTGGTTCATTAAAATCCGTTATTTTGGTAAATGTCGATAAGGTCGAAAATCGCTTGCACCTGTTTTTATTGTTTGTCTATTGATTTGAACGAAAAAAAACAGGTGCAAGCGATTTTCAACCTTATTGACATTCAAAATTTTGTTGCTTTTTCGCAAACTCTTGTTGACTATCTTTGCTGGTTCATTAAAATCCGTTATTTTGGTAAATGTCGATAAGGTCGAAAATCGCTTGCACCTGTTTTTATTGTTTGTCTATTGATTTGAACGAAAAAAAACAGGTGCAAGCGATTTTCAACCTTATTGACATTCAAAATTTTGTTGCTTTTTCGCAAACGCTTGTTGACTATCTTTGCTGGTTCATTAAAATCCGTTATTTTGGTAAATGTCGATAAGGTCGAAAATCGTTTACACCTGTCTTTTTAACTTTAGATCAATAAACAGTGTTTTCCCGACATTCATTTGTTTTCCGAAATTTTTACACATTTTATTAAATGTATTTGCTCTTCTTCTTTTTTGAAATACAAATACAAATTAAATACATCGCTCTTCAGATATTTGCATTCAATGGTAATTGGACAGGCTACCTACCTCCCCATCTAAATAACCAGTAAGGGCAGTCGAAACTTTTTCGTTTCGTCTGCCCCTAGTGGGGGCAGACGGAATCTAAATTAGTTCCGTCTGGCCCCTAAACCTAAATACATGCATTCACCGCTTAAAAAAAAAGCTAACAAAGTTTGGGAAGTTTGATGTGATTTCTAGGTTTCTGAGGGTGCTGACTAATTTAAAATTACTAAGAGGTCCCGATATCAATAAGTAAAACACGTAAATTAAAAATTATGTAAACTTTAATTCTCAAACACTATGTAACTATTAAAATTTTCTATAGCACATAATATATTATCTTCTGCTTTTTATTTTGTCCTTCAGCTTCGTTGTGCTGTCTTTTTGATATTATGTTGAGATTTGTATGTTTTTATGTTTTGCATATTTCTTCATTTTTATTTTCTTCCTCTGTGGTTTTTAATTTTGTTTTTGCTTGTTTATTACTTCTAAATTATAAAATATTACGAACATATTGTAGTATTAAAAACAAGGTTTATAAATATTTTTACACTAATAATTATTATATACACCGTCCCCGCACGCACCAAATCACAACGCAATCGTATTGCCTATCTCTGACTGCACTATTCTTTGAACACACTGACACGAAAAATACGCACACAAACAAAGGACAAACACGCGTGAGCAGTCATAAAAAAATTGCAGCGAGCGACACAGCCTTCCCGTCTGAACGCCAGCGGACGACTGCCGCCCGCGCCCGCACAGGCCACCCTCTGCAACCACTCTTTCGGAATTGCTTTATTTTGATATTTATACAGAAAATATTTATTCGATTTACAAAAGCATTGTTGCATTTTAAGATTAAGAAATTTTTTATATGATTGTGTAAAAAAAATTCCAAATAACATAGCCGTTTAGGAGCAGTAGGCATTTCAATATAAAAATCGACGTTTCGTAGATATTTTTTTTAGTGTACAAAATAAAGACTTAAAGAAATATCCAGTGTTTCAAATGTAGTGTAAGAACTGATGTTTAACATATATTTTTTTCAATTCTTTCTGACCAGTATTTAATGAGGAGTAGGCTTTACCAATTGCCCATTTTCAGGAATTGAGAAATCCAATCGCCTTAATATGTATTTCCGAACGGCAACCAGTCGACCTGTTATGGCGGCAGATTTCACCTGTAAGATTGGAAGCTAGCCATTTGGACTCTGAAAAAGTCCTTTCAACCACCATGCCTATGACGGGAATCAAACCCACGACCTCCGGGTATTATACCCAAGCAGTTTAACCACTGTTCCGCGAAGGCAATCTACCTACTAGGTATATTTATTAAAATCGTACAGTCAAAAGCACGTCAGACGTAACACTTTGGACTTTGTACCGCTCTTATGTCGGGGGCATAAGTGCTTTTATCGAACTGCAAGTGTATACCGTGATGTGCTGTTGACCGTACGTCAAAACTTACCACTTGTCCCATTGTGTATATGCAAGCAATGTAGCACATAACTTTTTTCTCTTCAATGAATTTTCCCTTATCAATATCTCCAACTTCGTCTGAAAACAGTATATAAACGATATACTCGTAACAATCATTCTTTGAAACTTACAAAATGCTGTTCAAAAATGCCACGTCTTAAAGTGAACGCATTTAAGATCCACGAAATAATGATTCCAGCTCAAAGCTGTAAGTTTAAATGACACCCAGGCACTAAAATTATGTGGTGTCTCTATGTATATTATATCTGTGGCATTTTCGTTTTCTGATATCCACAACACCGCTATCAGATCGATGTATGTGATGTTTTGTTTTTTATTTGTAGTTCTATCCAAATAATATATTTTACGAGATTTAGGTACACATCCAAAGATCAAGCAAAATAGTACCTTCAGTGACGTCATTCTTAGGCATGCAAGTCTTTTTCAAAATCTTTCCCGATGTCTTCATTTGTTGTCTTGTCATCTGAAAAGCAAGCAAATATACTATAATATCATACTTTTATGAGATGTGAAAAATTGGTTGTTATTACATGTACATTTGGAACTAAAGTGAACTATCGCTAGAGCTAATACAGAATCTAAAGCCCCAAAGGTCGTCGGTTCAATTCCAGCCTTGGGTCTGGTTGGTTGTAGTTAGTATTACTCGTATAACAACGGTTTATATCGAAATGATATTTATTATTACCACCCACCAGACTCATTGGGCAATTTCACAATCGTGAGATTTTTGACGATACTATTCCACATAGGTCTATACTACTAAAATTACTTTTCTACTTGAAAAAAATCCATAATCAATTTAGATTGTGTAGAGCCTTACAACACATAATTTTAAGTACAAAAAATACGTAATTAAAATCTATTTTTGCTACTTACCGACATAACATAAAATCGACCAAAAAGTATAAAAAATGATACACAAAAAATGTAAATACGTCCGGAAAACATTCTTAGTTATGATAAGTCAAGATTCGACTAAAAACTGGACAAGAAATACGCTTTTTAGAGCATAGGTGTCTTTTATAAAACATTGTAGTACTATGTAATTAAATTCACACCTTTATTAATGTTGTGTGCACACTATAGATTTTCAAAATTACAACACCGCTTTGCCAATTGACTAAAAGAAAAATAATAATCCTATAGGTATGCGTTATCTCGATTAATCAGCGTTTCATTTTATAGCTTTATTATTTTTTCATATATTTTTTTTCCGAAATACCATAGTTAGTTATCCATAGGTAGATAGTTATCATCAATTACGAACTATCTTCAGACTTCATGTAGATAGAAATATATTTTTGTATAGTTGTGCTTCTATGAAATAGGCCGCAAATTTTGTTTCAGAAATATTAATCCCACCAAAAACATTTTCATGTAAAATTTCCAGGGCGAAAACATATGACTCGCACTGTAAAAAGTTATCAGATCTCATGTAGAGCCAAGCTTCTAACTCTATACGCCCTAACTCTACAATGCCTTACTTCACAAACCCTACACCTTAGTCAAAACCTGTGGCAATTAAAGACTCGAAAGGTCCGATGAGCCTACTGTATATTTAAAAAAAGGTTTTAAAAGTCGCAAGTGTGCACACTAGCAGTATAATAATTAACACTTACATTTGACATGTCAAACGCCTATTATGTTATACGGACGATCTATAGCGTTAAATTAATGGTAGCGTAGTTTTTTGTAGGACTTCAGTTCGAAGATGGTTTCCTACATTCATATTGCAAAAACAACCAATGGGGTTTTAGCGACTGGCCCCACTATTAACATACCCTTAGTTTCCAGTCACAGAATTAATTTATGATCAGTTTTTGACAATAAAGCGTGACTTAAGGGACACTAACCATTAGACTCAGTCGGTTTCACCTTCACTACCCAATAGATCAAGCTGGTGCTGATAATTGACCGGCCTCATTGATTTACTACCAATAAACTACTTTTATCAATTATTGCATGGTAATTAACCTGACCTAAAGCGGAATTCTGACCCACAATCTCTGTGGTAAAACCCGAGTGACTGACTTTATGGCCAGGACTCCACTAAAGCGGAGGCGAGTCGAGCGGAGAGGAGATGTTTTAAGCAACCAATAGAATTGTGTTATTACAATAGAATAAAACAAAGAACCAATAGAATTGCGTTAAAAACACAGCACACCACACACATCTCCGCTTTGGTGGAGTCCCGGTCTATGATCCGTTACGGGAATCAAAACAATAGAAAAAAGAAAACATTATTTCATTACAATTACCATCTTTATTAAAAAGATCAATAAAAAAACAATATTTGGTATTGCAATTCATGCAGAAGTGTATCTTCAAAATAAATTCAGGTGGGTTCTTATAATCAAATGCAGAAGTCTTCGAGAGTTGTTGTCATAATTTAAGGGAACACGAAGTTAGGTGGATCACTTTCATATAAACATCTGACAGCGTAGAAGACTGCCTCACATAGGTCTGTGTAGGCATCCTCTGAAAAAGAAAGACCACTTATTAGGATGACTTTTATCACAAATAAGAAAGTTCTTGGTAATATTTATATCTCAACAGAAGTAGAAGTATTTTTTATTTGTCTTCTTTCACGTTGCGAGAACAAATCCACAAGGTTATGATATAGACTAATTACTGCGAGAGTTAATTTAATAAGCGACTAAATCTACTTTTTATACCGAAATATATTCATATCACATTTCTGTATTATAACATCATAGAGTCCACGCGAGTGTAGAAGCGGGCTTACGCGCGGCTAGTGAACTTTTAAAACTGTAATGGGAAGTTTTATTAGTTTGTGTATCGTTATAATTGTGTTATAGTGAATCTTTCAATATGATTATTTACGGAAAATAACTTAGTTGAATTTCCCGTTGTTACAGTAATGATACACATTGTTGAGAAAACTGTTAATAAATCTTTAGAGGTAGCTATTTAACTTACGTATATGATAGCATTTATCGACGCCATTTTTGACTGCAGCTTTCATATCAGCCGGGTATAATATGTCGATCTGTTTATTAATCAGAGTTCTGTCTAGCTTGTCGTTCTTTACCTAAAAAAATGGAACATTATAATATGCTAAAGGTTTAACAAAAATTAAAGTATCCCTCTGTTGATGCCTCAACTTAGTAGCGCCCAAGATGGCGTCGGTTTCGGTGGGAATGCTGTGTGTGTTTCCCGATATTTTTGAATGCGTCTACTTACAACGTAGGTTGTAACGTGCGGCGTTTTAAGAACACTCGAGTCGTTAAAATACACATGAAAATGGCAGCAGTAATCTTTATAAACAGGAGTGTATGGCCAGCTACAATAGAAGAAGAAGATGTCTCACTACCCGTACTGGTCAAAGATAAAATGGGTATGGAACCAATAACATAGAACTTAAATCGCCAGGTGAACAACTAGACACACGAGGCCTTTTTAAAGTAGTTATGGACATTAATTAATTTATAGTATGATGGGGTTACGGGTTGAATCTCTGTACAAGGAGCTACATTTCGCTCCTTTCGAATAAGAGCTACAAGATTTTGTAAAATAACTATGAGTCACAATTAACACTATAAATAAATTCACACATAATAATAGTAATAAATGTATAGAACTTAGAAACATTCCTTACCACTTGTATCGTCTGATAGATGCAAGCTATGTAGCACATTACTTTTCGGTCCTCAATAAACACTCCTTTCTCAATGTCTTTAACTTTATCTGAAATGCAATTTAGGTTTAAGCCAGAACTTGACCACAGTAATGTTGTCTACGATGGAGCGCTTTGTTAAGGAAAAGCCCGATAATTCTGGGCTTGCAGAGTCCCAAGTTATAATGGTCAGGAAAGACGGACACAGATTTATTAGGGTTAGGACGGATTAGTTACAACTGCACACAATTACGTATATTGAACTAACTAAATTATATTTCTTAATTGGTTTACAGACAAAACGCATTTTTGCACGCTCTTGAACAATGACGTTGTTCCATATATGATTTAAAAAAAATCGTTACTTATTACTTTTTAAAATGCAACGAAAAAACTGATAGACTTTTATCTTTGATTATTTTACTTATGTGCAATGCCCAAGCTATTGAGGAAAATTAGCTTGTAGGCTATTGAAGGAAATGTGTAGATTAGCAATCAAAAAATACCTTCTGTTACCCCTGTTTTGGGCATACACTGTTTTTTCATTACTGTCAAAGTTTTCTTTAGTTGTTGTCTTGTCATCTAAAAACATTTAAAATAATCTTAAGGCTTCTTTCTCCTTCTTTTCATAATAATTATCTTAATAATTTATCTTCTTTTTTGGAAAATAGATAAAAGAGACAGCATCTGAGATATAAATTACTTATAAAACGGTGGTGAAACTGACTCTTACTTAACGTTGTTGTTGTATCTATTTTAGGATTTATCATACCTTTGCGGGATATGGTGAAAATCAAACTTATGACCCATATAGTGGAACTTTACTATTATTTTTTTTTTTTTTTTGGACTAAGCAAGCACTCGATCACAAAGTTGCCTGATGTTAAACAAATATATATGCTGTCTACGATGGAGCGCACTTGCTTAGGAAAAGCCCGTTACTACCGAGGCAATTCAGGAAAGTTAAAGCGTTTACAGATTAACAAACATAAAAATGTATAATAATGAAAATATAAATGACAAATATTTAATTATTGTGAGTTCTAAATGATCAGGATCAGACCATACCTTACAATTTAATCAAAAAACATCGTGATGTTCGATTGATGTAAGAGCTGCCTTGACTGAAAGGGCCCAGCAGTATAATCTGATTAGATAGACAAGTATCATAGAAAAAAAAAACTTACCCCAAATGTATCTTCAGTAATCATCAGGAACAAAATTAAAACGGGTAGAAATCGCATTTTACCTAGTTTTAATGTAGCCGTTTCCACCCAACATCCGAAATCGCACTAAGGACAAAAAGGTTTTGCCAAAAATTTATGTGATACGTCGATAAACGACCGTTTACTGAGTAGGGTAGACTGGGTACGGTTGAAACATTTTAGCATTTATCATGCATAGTATCGGGATTTGTTAAGCGAGCGATGTCGGAGATGTACTAAATAAAAGACCTTATATCTGTCTACTATAGAACAATGTTATTTAAGATCACTGTATAGTATTTTCTGTGTAAAATCAAATTTCTAAAAATCAGTAATTTGTTTCAACCGTCCCCATGCCAGGGTCGGTTGAAACAGTGTCTGGGGTCAATTGAAACACATGCAAATAATACAAAATATATCAATTATCATGTTTTATTAATCTTCTAATAACATTTTTCGAATGGTAATGGCACATTTGACTATCACAAATATTTTTAGTAAGTAATATTTAAGTCTTTGGCTATATTTACATTATTTTTATTCAGCTTTCAAAGTTTTATATTAAGTACAACTTAAACTAAATAATAATCAGATGTTGGGTAGCGATAATATTGTTGAAATAAAGTTACGAAGCAAACATGCTATTATATTTCTCAACTATCAACACTTTTAATTATAAACTATAAAAACCCCTTTTTTTGCCGCTGTTCTTAACGAAGATCCCGCTTTCAAATCTTCATAAGCTTGTTTGTACGTTGATAAGTCGGTTCGACCTTTCGTAGTCTTTCTTTGGCGTACCCTTGTCATCTGAAAAACAATAAAGTTTAATTATTAAACTGTTTCAACCGTACCCACAAATAATGTTTCAACTGTCCCCACCCCCCCATCTTGGTATAAAACGGTTCACAGTAAGAATGATAGTAAATTTAAATAAAAACTTATCATACTACAATATTGTACAAACTTCAATTCAACTGTAACAAAACTCTCAATCATCTAACTATAAATGAAATCTTAATAATTGCAAAAATGAAGGTACAAAAATACTTACTTTTCCGTCAAAAAACACAATGGGGCCTCCTACAGACAAACACCGTGCCCGAAGAGCGACGCAATAGTAAAATTCAAGTTTCGACTTGTCGCCCGCTTCGTACTCCCCTTATACCCCTTACCTCATCACGCACTATTCACGAGATATTCACTGTGTTTCAACCGTCCACCGTTTCAACCGTACCCAGTCTACCCTATCTAATTATATTTCTCTAATTATTCGTTTGGAAACGTACCGTCATTCCTGGCTTGTGATTAAGTCATTGTATGAGACAACTCTATTGTGATAATGTTAGGTTAGGTACGCTATATCATTTGCCGGGGGATTCGTCGTTTGACACCATTTGCCAGATTTGGTTTGGATCTAGTTTGTATTAAACATTTTTGTATTTTCTGTGTTTAATTTTGTTTTATCCAAAAAAGATTCGCGTTATGTAGACGATATTTGTTCCTTATTATTCTCCTCGTTTTTTTGTGGATTTTATTTTATGTCTTTTAATATTATTTATTATCGTCTTTATCGTTTTCCTGCCATTTTCCCACAGGTCGGCGCAACATGTCTTAGGTATATAATATGCTTAAAATAGATAAAAATATACGTGGATTTCGTGTATAAATGAAAAGACAGTTAAGTATTATTTATTGAAATACATCAAGTACATACTCTTGACAGAGGAATGTTTTTAAACTCATGGGAAAATAAAGTTTTTCGAGTCGAAATCGTACATACACTTGGCTGTCCAATACGATGCTTCGCATATGTCTTTATATTTCTTGGCTGAAAATGAAAGCATGTTTAAGTATTGTAGACTATTCCATTAATTAGTTGTGTCTACAGCATACTGATGCTGTAGACACAACTAATTAATGGAACTAAATAACCAGCCGAAGTATATTTGCGCGCAGTTACCACAAATTTTTTAGAGTTTGATGTATCTAAGAATATCTTTCGAAGATCTATACTTTGTGACTTTTACCAGTTAGGTATTTAGCCTGTTAATTTTTTTAATTAACTGGCTAACTTTGGCATACCCCGAAGTAACCTAAACCTCACTATACCCTTGGTAAACTTACAGATATCCTTGCAGTGCGTAGCGGCAGCTTTGACGGCGTCCTTGATCTCCGCAGGGAACATCATGTCTATCTGCTTAATCACCGCGTCGTAGCTCAGCTTGTTGTTCTTTACCTGCAAAAATATCGCTTCCATTCCTGTGTTCTGCTTCATTGCTATCTGTATCATCACTGCCTTTATTAACTTTTGACATACTATCAACATGACCATGTTTTAAAGGGTGATCTCAAGCCGCAGTAAAAACATTTTCTTTTGTGGGGAGGAAAATGCGTGTAGCACCCAGTGGCGTAGCGATAGGGATGGGGGGCAGGGGGGGGGGGGGGGCGGTCCGCAGAATTGTCTTCCACTCCGGGCGGCTGACACCCACGCTACGCCACTGGTAGCACTTTATCCGGGTAGCGATATTTGCGGCCTTGTGTGGGACTCGAGACTACTTCTACCTGAATCATGACTCATCCGGGCACACTGACTAACTTTCGTCCCATAGCACGAAAATGAGATTTGAGTCTCACAAACGGCCAAATAATGCGCTCCGTCCACTTGGATCCCATGCTTCGCTCCCATGGGATCCCCAGATATATTTTTTTCGCAAAAGGCGAACAAAACAAATTTTGGATCTCATGAAAGCGAAGCATGGGACCCAAGTGGACGGAGCGAAATAATGCTTGCTCGCTACTCACTGCACCGAAACAGAAAAATAGCATTAGAGAGTATTCTCAAATGTATTTTCACAATCATTGCATGGTTGCAACAAATATTATGTTATTGAAATATTTTCATCGTTTTGAAAAACTTTACAGATTTATGATAAACATAGATACATAAAAAAGAAAAGATGGTTACTTACAACTTGGGTCATGCTGTAGATACAAGCGATGTAGCACATAACATTCCGTTCTTCAATGAACTTTCCTTGTTCGATCTCGCCAATCTGATCTGAAAGCGTGAAATTGAAGTTGAAACAAAGGTGACAACTGCAATACATTTTTAGTGAAATTATGTTAGATTTACCTTCAGTAACGTCATTCTTAGGCATGCAGGACTTTTTCATGAGCTTCCCAGAATTTTTTAGCTGCTGTCTTGTCATCTGCATATAAACATCAATTCCACCATTATTTAATATTTCATGATTAAATAATATACAAGGATACTTATTTAATAATTTATAGAATTTATCAGTCGTTTTAGTATTTATATACTGTGTTAACTGTGTATTTTTACTTTAGAAGTGCGCTTCCACTGCTAATTGGTTCCTCTTCATAATCAAAAAATGAAATTGTCTATTTATTTATTTACACTTAACTGCATAAAGCAAGTACAATAATTAAAAAAAACATTGACTAACTTATCATGTATTTAAAAATAAGGAAAGACCTTACCGCAAAACTAAAATCAACCACCAGGAAAATAAGAAAAAGTTTTTTATAAATACATAAACGCTCTACTCTTTTCACCGCCATTGTGAAGCGATAAGTATGCTAAATAGAGTAAAAAAAAAACATTTATAAGACGACATATGGGGCTACTTACTGCCTTATGATTGATTGATGATAATGTATGAGGATCTTTTGACATCAAAAATGCCGCTTGTTCATCTCGTCAGGCTAAGTAGACAGGTAACTAATAATAGATTGGAAGAAGCTATTGCCCATTTTAGAAATAAAACGACTGTTAGACTCTTTTGTTTCTCTGTTCCGTGATTAGACTCTATTTACATTTTTATTGTTGTTGTTCTTATTTGTTGACCGCCTCCTTGGAACAGTGGCTAAGCCGCTCTCAGGTATAAAAAATATGAAAAAAACACGGAGGTCGTGGTTTCGATTCCCGCCTTGGGTCTGGTTGGTGGTAGGGCTTTTTCAGAGTCCGATTGGCTAGCTACCACCACAAGTGAAATCTGCCGCCATAACAGCTTTGGCTGTGTTCCGGCAATGTTAATGTGGGAGCCAGTACACTTGAAATCAGAGGTTCGAAGATCAGATGAGCCTACAGTCTGGCAGCACATTGAGCGACGCTTCCAGGTTAAGCGTCCCTCAATGGAATAGGCCGCAGTGAGCGCTTACCATCAGGTGGGCTGCTTGCTTGTCTGCCAAATGACCTAGTATAAAAAAAATGCAATGATTGATGCAGATGAATTGTTTCTATTTCAAATAATTATATTATAATGTGTATAAGTCACAATTTAAATTTTGAGCTTTAGGGATTAAAAGAACATGACGGATGTATTTTTTAATCAAAGCGTACAATCCATTTTCCTAAGTCTTCAATTTATTTTTTTATATTCTAATAAGTGAACTTTAAAATGATCGGCCTCCACGTGCAATCATCATTGTTGTGATTGGAAAATGTTTCAAGAACTGAAATACATGGAAAAGAAGTAAACGTGATCACGTTTCGCACAGATATTAAGCCATTTATAGTTCACACTTCCACGTAACCCACGTTCGTAATTAACACAATACCGGAATTGCGCAAAGTGCCAATTTACAATTAGAAGTGTATTATTAAGAAAGTGCAACTAAGTTGGATGGGGTGTCCATCAATTCTGATAATTCGAACTGTCTTCGTTCGTTTATTTATTTCTGTTGGAGATATTTAATATGATTTTGTTATAAAAAAATAAATCTTAAAATAATCATTAATATAATAAAGGATTTATACTAGTCACTAGTAGTAGTAGTAGCAAGAAACTGAAGAAGAACAAGTAGAAACCTTTTACTATAGGTTTGACTGTCAGTACATTAATCATTGCTCGATGGTTCATGTGCTGACTAACAAAGAAACAATCAAAAATAAAATGTAAATTAGGAATGAATTGTATTTTAATAATAATAATAGTATTCAATTAATTGTTAATCATTCGTAATTTTGATTTAATGTAATGAAATATGTATAAGTGAATGACATGCTATTTTAAATTTTTTATGTAAAAATATGACATGATTGTTGAAATAAATGATTTCTATTCTGTTCTTAGCCGTATTCGTCACTTGACCATTGCTTCTTTTTACTTAAAGTGAAACTCGAGCTATCTCCATATAAAAGTTTAGATCAAGATTTGGCAAGATTTGTTAACAGATTGAAATAATAATTGTCATCAGTCCTTCGTTTTTTGATACCATTCAATATAACCAAAAGCGTTTGAAGTGAAACGAGGAAGGGTTAGGGTTAAGGCAGAGATGGCGGAGAAAAACAGAGTTCAGGCATTTGGAGACGACATTAAACCACGTCTGTCCGATGTTGAACTTCAGCCTGGACACTGTAAAAGTAATAGCTGTTGATGAATGATCCGATTAGGCATTCGTCTTAGCAGGTGCCACTCGTCAATAACGATCGACAGCATATAAAGCTGTGACACGGGTTCAAAGATCCTGACAAACCAGAAGTCATGTCGTAGAGGAAAGGTTCTTTATAAATTAATTATGCTTCTTATAACATTGGCGAAATTTTTATTGGTCTTAGCAACATGTGAAGCGGTGAGTGGACTTGTTTAGCTTGCGAAATGAATCTTTTGATGGCATTAATAAAAAATAATGAAATAATATAATAAACTATAATAAAGAAAATTGTAGCGCTATTTGGGGTGATCCCCAAAGCTCCTTTTTTTCTGGAAGAGAATGCGTTTATGTGAACTAAACTCCCCCGGTTACCTGCTAGTGCCCACCTGATGGCAATTCAGCAGCTCACTCTCAACGTGCCTGAACTTTAACTTTCATAAAATAAATCTCATTTTATTCGTACTTTTAGCACTCAGGTATGAGGGCTAGGGAATATGAACTGTGTTGCACTTGTGTTCTGCGTAGTAAGTTGGTAAATTATAGTTATAAAATGGAATGATCTGACTTACTATGGACCAATAGCCGAATCTACTCAGACGTTAAGTAATTTGTAAAGAACGTCGATTTTATGAGCATAGCTTTGTAAGCGTTACCTAATAAAATATTTTAAACTTCACGGAAGAAAGGAGAAAGGGTTTAATACTGACGAAATCGGTATTAAAAATGTAAATAGTTCAGAGTGTTAATAAGATCTCATAATCTCATTGTACAAGCAACGTTACAGCTAACAAACTATAAAATATAACATTGTTTAATTAAATGTAAACTACCACCATCACTTAGAGAGATACAATCAAATCGCGAATGATGATGATCCTCCATTACTAAACAAATAATCATCTAGCTGGAATAACCTAATGAAAACCATTATTTCAGATGACAATGAAACAATTGAGAAACACTGGCAAAATGATGAGGAAATCCTGTCAGCCAAAAAACAACGTAGCGGACGGTAAACAAACGCTGGTTTTACAAATTGTTCTTTATTCCGTTGATTGTATGGTTCAGTTTATTATTCTTACATTTGGTATGAACATTAAGTTTTTTTTTTACTGAGAGGAAATGCGTTTAAGACGTACGTCATGAGTACAAGGTTATGTGGGAATTTATAAGTCGCTCAACGTCCCGTAAAGAAATTCACCAGGTGATAGGTTCCTGTACTGGACCGTCTAGGTGGGTACCACCGCAGTGCCAGACATTTTCCCGCGGAATAGAAGTGTGTCAAGCACTTCTGTGTTTCGGGGAAAGGGCACTGAAGCTAGTAAAATTACTGGGTATATGAGACCTAAGAACTGTCGTCTCGGTGTAGCGGGCGCAGGGCGGTGCCAGACAGTAAATGCTTTGTTCTTTACTGTTTGGCACTGAACTGTCTAAGAGCAGACGTGGCGCTTCATCAGGTGTACGATCAGCTCATCTTGTTACACATTGCAGCAAAAAAAAGTCGCTCAACGTCCCGTAAAGAAAATGGTTAAGGATTGTTGGTGACATGCACATGCAATTCAAGCCCTCCTACGTTAATAACGTCAATGCGTCTTTTAACAAGTGAATAGACGATTGATCATCTGACTATTAATATGATGAATATCATCGGTAACCTTGAACAGTTTGTAACTGACCAATACCGTACTTTCTTTTCGCAGAGAAGATTGATCCACTTGACAAGGGTATATTCATAGAAGAGAAAGAAGTCAAGTGTTACATTGCCTGTATCATGAAGATGGCTAATACGGTAAGCTTTACAACAATCTCTAGAATAAGACAATTATTATCGACTGCAGCCAAAGAGAAGCGCTAGTTTAAAAAATTAAAACATTTTATCCCAAAAATATCACCTCGTTGGATCAAAATCCTGGTTAATTTGATGTCTAAATTCTAAATCGAATTAAATGTAGATAGATAGATAGATAGGATACTCTTTATTGCAAAAAACATAGGAAAACATGTTACAAAATAAAGTTGTACAATACAGGCGGACTTATCGCTAAAAGCGATCTCTTCCAGTCAACCTTAGGATATTGCAATGTACCTATTTCAAATTCTCCATAAATAACTCGGATATTGTAATACATTATAATATTCCACAATTTACATAATTGTGTAAATGTATTATACATATTATGTTGAGATATTCATGAGTAGAGTAGATATCCCAAAATAATAATGAGCCTCTTTCAGTTAAAGAACGGGAAACCAAATTACGAAGCAGCTATTAAACAAGTAGATTTGTTACTACCAGAAGAAATGAAGCAACCCGCAAAAGAAGCTTTGGCAGCGTGCAAGAAAGTTGGTAAGAAAAAAGCTTTTATCTCATTTTATTGAACAGACACGCAGCCAACCTGTAACTGCAGCCTATGCCATTGAGGGACACTTGTCCAGAAAGTATATTGTTTCATGTGCTATGGAACTCTGCACACTGGTTCTAATCTCGAAGTGAAGTGCCAAAACAAAGTCTGTTGACTATTTTTTCCACCCTTAGCCAGGCAGTGGCCAAATAGTGACCACCATAATTTGAACCTTATGTGGTTGTGATACCGGCGAAATCCAATGAAAAATTTCATCTACCCGCGCCTGGCTAAAGGTTATGTAATTATACAACATTTTATTAAAGCTTTGTTATATTGGGCAAGCCTAAATCAGAATCTTAAATATTAACAGAGTTGAAACCACAAGGTTGAAACCACTGTCGTAATTCATTATTTAAAACTTTTTTCAGCGGACGCATACAAAGACCCGTGTGATGCCGCCTACCATGTGACCCAGTGCATCTATAATCACAACCCCAGCATATTTTTCTTTCCATAAAAAAAAAAATTTAGACCATGTTATTTTATTTGAATTCTTTCCACCCAGTACTTACTTTATAAACTATCATATCGTTACAGTAGTTTTAATAGGATTTTGTCCAACCATATTTCGCCTAAGGCGGGCAGCGAATAATATTATTATAGCGCAATCACAGTTGCACTACCTTTTTGGGGGGGGGGGGGGGGCGATATTATGGACAAGATGTCCTCTTTGTCCGATATCCCACATGACACATATAACCATAAACACATAAACCCACGAAAAACTCCCTTATGTAGGTACTCACAACACTTCTTTTTCCATCAATATTAATCCATCAGACTTTTTTTTCCACTTAGGTAAGGTATATTGACGTCATAAAGTCATAATACATACTTAGGTAAGTACAGAAAAATTAGCACGCTAGCTTACATTCGCGATACTTTCGGCGTCTATTTAGATTTATGCCTTCCCGATGGTCCATTTGGTGGTGACCCTGTCCTATACGCAAGGGGTCGTGGTTTCGAATCCCACCCAGGGCAAACACCTATATGATGAACGTTTGTGTTTGCCCTGCGTCTGGATGTATATTTGTATTTAAGAGTTTATTTGTGCTACATACATTGTTTCTAATACCTACAACACAAGTGCCTAGGCTACTTACTTTGGATTGGAGTCAGATCAATGTATGATGTTATCCAATATTATTATTAAATTTTATTTATCTGTGGTCCTGCGCCTAGCCTATAAGTTTAATTAGGTAAGGATTCGAATAATATGCGACTTACTAACGACATCGTCATGGAAGCAGTGAACATAAGTAGGTATGTACGTTAAATGGCCAAACCTGGCTGCTCATTAGGCCTGGTCACTGGTCAGTGGTCATCATTAGTTACGATCCGATGCTTATCAATGGAACCGCCAATTTCGACGCAGACGCTTCGGCTACAAGCCTGACATTGAACTACTGTGATAACCATCAACAATACAGGGTATTTTTTTTTGTCTATATCATCTGTGTATAGATTCCTCGAATTAATTGTCCAAGGCCCTAGATCACGCGGTAGGCCTAAGAAGCGCTGGCTGGATGTCGTGAAGGCCGACATGACAGAGAACGATCTCACTTCTGAGGATGCAGAAGACCGGGCAAAGTGGAGAAAGTTAAGCAGGAAAGCGGACCCCGGCACTAGGCTGGGAAATCGCTAGGACGAAGAAGAAGATCATCTGTGTATAGATTAAGAGTTTTGCGATTAGCAACATTATGTTGTATCTTATATAATTTTAATACAATACTTTTTTTTATACATATATAAGAACCTGACTATCCGTTTAAAATATACCTACGAATCCAGCCCCTCAGCAATAGCCCTCAGAAAGACAACAGAATGCGCATAGAGTTTAGGGTTCGATCCATATCTTAGGGTTCTACAGACGCTGCAGTGTCCCTGGTAGTAGGCTGATGCAAGGCCCAGGGACGCTGCCGATGGCGATGCAGGAGCGCGGGGGGGTTTAGTGGGTATTCTCGTGAGTCCCACACACGGCTCGTCTTCCCCAGGCGAGTTATAGTGCGTAAATGCATTCCCATCCACAAAAAAAAAAGGGTTCTACAGACGCTGAACCAATGTGTTTACTGGTGTACACTAAAGTTAACTAAACAGCGACCTATCACTGCGTCACCAAGACAAAATAAGCAATATGAAGCACTAGTATAGTTTAGACTTAGCACTAACAAAGGAATTGTGCATAATTGCACATTCGCAGCGCTATACGAACCAGCAAAAATAACAACTCTGTAGAAAAAACGCGTGTTAATCCATCATTACTTCAAATGCATGCATTTAGCGGTGACGGAAGTCTCCGGTTTGCGCTGTGTGTATAATCTGGCACAATTAGGGACGATCCCTGTAACAGTTTAGCTGCGGACACATTTAGATCGAATGACCGTTGGGTTTGAAATGCGCCATTCAAATGATACCGGTCAAACGGATCACATTGAGTGTTGAGTTGATGAGTGCCTCAAACAGAAGACATTTTTTATTAATTTTTCCAAACGACAAACACTTTGTTGTGTTTGGATATTTTATCGTGGATATATACGAGTATACCTACAGAAAAAGCACAGAAGCAATAAGGTTCTTTGCCTTTCTGAAAAACTTCGGATCTACCTACAGGAATCCCCACAAGAAAAGAAACGTCTGGTGTCCTGTATAACTGTCAGTTTAGTATTTCAAAGGCATCCGAGCTATTTCCAATGCAGCACGGACTAGGGAAAAAAACATTTTTTTTTGTTTTACTTCCGTACAAAAAATAAAAATGTACTGACTCTGCCAACTGCCAACTCTGCCTCTGATGCTGCCATAGAAACTGAGACGCCCGAAAAAAAAAAATTAACGATAGAGTAGGAGTAGTTAGGATAAGACAGTCTGGCATAATATTATCTAAAACCGAAAAGTTTGGTACAACAGCAGAGCAAGGTAATGGTCAAAGTCAAAGTCAAAGTATTTATTTTGCAATTTGATTTACCAAGAAATTCTTTTGCACGTCATAAACTTTTTTTCCTACCAGCACTTCGACGTGAATGAATGGCCTGCTGTTGAGAAGAAGTGCCGCAAGAAACTCAACAGTTACATATGATGGATGACACAAACCCTATATCAGGAACAATACTAGTGCTCTTCAAAAAACATTTTAAGGTCACAAAACAATAATGTGATAAACTCAGGATAAACTACACTTAAAAGTAGGTTAACTTAAAAAACAAAGGGTGCAATACGAAAAAAAAACAATGTGAAACCAATAATTTCCAAGCACAATATTTCAAATGTTTTGAAATCTGTCTCAAAAAGGACTTTTGAAACAAATAACGATTTCTCTTCGCCGATGGATGGTAGGTACAGGTAATTGGTAGGTATGTACCTAATCCCTACATTGACCACCCTCACCAACACATTACAAACATTAAATTTTAATTGAGTAAAGAACATGATGTATATTGTATATCTACATAATTACTGAGTGTCTAATCTAAAGCTTTTCATTTCGTTAGCCAACAATTTTAATCTACAACTAATGAAGCTTCCTAGTCTATCGAAAATATTTTAAAGTGCTTCAACTATCTACATGAATAAAGATAATAAAAACTATATTTTCATAATAATGACACACATCTATCCGGTTCAAATTCTATTAGGATACGACCTTTTGGAGTTGCGTGACGCGACAGTGATGGCTTACGCACACACAGATAAATAGTGCGTTGCTACTATGTAGATGCTAAGTTACGGTCAAGCGCAGCTGTTGACGTCATTTTTCACTCAATTCCAATAGGTATTATCCTAATAGCATTTGAATCGAATAATAATTATTGTAAAGGTAATCTAAACAGATCCATCTCATCCGATATAGACGATATGCCTAATTAAACACAACAAAATCTATCCTGTGATTAGTATAAAAGCCTCTGAAATTATTATTTTGTTCAGTTATTTGTTTAAATTAATACATAATATTCAAGAGCCTTAAATAATAAAATTGAAATGTTTCAACTATTCTTAATAATGTGCACTTTAACGATATCCTATGTAAGTAATGTACTCTTGCTAAAAGTTCTCTGACTACTTACTTTCTGACTTTGAGTCTGATTGGTGGGAGGACTCTATCAAAGTTGGTCCTGCGCCTGATCTCCCTCCGGTCGTGTCAGACTGCTGTCCCACCGTGTTATGAGAGTGAGGGAAAAGGGAGTGCACCTGGGCTTGCGCACTCACTTGTGCACTATAATATATCCTGCGTTGTTGGCTGATCGTAAAAGATTGGCCGCCGAAGCTGAAAACTTTGGATTGAAATAGCGAGAAAAAAGATTGTGAATTTAGGTGATCTAGAGATGAAGTTTTTTAGAACACTATCTAACATATAACTATTTATTACCTACCATAAATTATTATAACATCGTCAGCGTCATAACACGAAGGGTAAATCTGTTCATTAAAACATTCTTCCTTAAATTAGGCAGCAAGAACTCCTTTGGAAATCCGGCAATACATGCTGAGTAAGTCAATGGAATGCACAACGGATCACTTGGTCAGCGCAGCGGAGCTTCAGATGCTACTCAACCACCAGTTCCCAGACACAAAGAGCTCCAAATGCTTCATCAATTGTGTCCTTAAGAAATTCGGATGGGTAAGTGCAAAATCAAAAATTTTCTTGTTCTGTGTGCAAAATAATATTCGTTTCTTTTCTGTCACTAGGGTAACAATGCCGTGATGCAAATCGTTCCACTAGGATTATTTTTAAAAGAATATTTTGACGAGCCATTTGGTGTAATAGTCGAGAAGTCGGCTATTTCACCAGAGGTCGCGGGTTGGATCCCCGCACGGTACAAACTTGTATGCATGAACATGTATCGATCTGGGTGTTTCTATGTATAATATGTAGGATACTATGTATTTACAAAAAAAATATAATATATAAGTAAGTAATGTTTATCCGTTGTCTGGCACCCATAGCACAAGCTAATGCTTAGTTTGGGCCTAGATGGCGCTGTGTGAATATGTCCAGCAGAGATATTTATTATTTATTTTCTTTTATTTCATGCAGATTGACGCAAAAGGACTTTACGTTCTCGAAGCCGCAACGAAATTTGCTGAAGATGAGTATAACGACGACCCAGCTCAGTTGGAGAGCGCCAAGAAAGTATTCGAGATCTGCCAAACAGGTAGGCAATCTGTTCAGCTTAGTCTATCGTGAGTAAATCGGTAGTATCGAGGCCTTTTTTAATGCCATTTCAGGTGAAATCTGCCGCCGTAACAGCTCTGATTGTGTTCCGGCAATATTAATGTGGGAGCCAGTACACTTGAAATCTTAGGCTCGAAGAACAGATGAGCCTACAGTCTGGCAGCACATTGAGCGACGCTTCCTGGTAAAGTGTCCCTCAATGGAATAGGCCGCAGTGACCGCTTACCATTAGGTGGGCTGCGTGCCTGTCTGCCAACTGATGTTGTTTAAAAAAATGCCAGATCGGTAGACAGGCAGCAGCCTGCCTGTTGGTACCTAAACTAGCTATTACATTGAGAGATACTCTACTAGGAAGCATTGCTCAATTTGATACTACTCTATAGCTACAATCTTGGAGCCTTTAATTTTAACAAATGGCTGAATATTGCCGGAACCCAGCCAAAAGAATCAAACCAGAAGATTTTGCTATAGGGTTGGTAGGTACCTACCTCGCTAGCCATTCGCACCCCGCAAAATTTAATGCCACCGATCAGACCCACGGCGAGTATTGGATCCGAACTGCTAAAAACCACTGTCAATTTTATGCTACTGCAACTAATAATTTTTATGACATAAAAGATTTCGTTACAGAGTAAATTAAATTAGTTATAAAATATTTGCACGCTAAACTATATTGGCTAAACATGTTGTTTTGAAATGTTTTTGTTTTTTATATCATCTGTTTTAATACCATGTTTTACCATGTTTTGTAAGCAAATAAAGATTACTTGTTTGTGTGATGATTTTTTTGTCATGCGTCTGAATGTTTATTCTTATTTAAGTTGAGGTATGTATTTATTATAGGTATTAGTGTAAGTACCTCGTGTTTTCGATACTCATAACACAAGAACTTGCTAAAGAAACTTATTAAAAGTCAGATATAGGAGTGTCGCATGGAAAGAGAAATAATTACCATAGAATAAAACAAAATAATTATCTTGTTTTATTTTTTCGCAGTAAATGATGAAACAACTACTGACGGCGAAGCTGGTTGCGACAGGGCTAATAGTCTAGCGAAATGTCTGATCGACAGTGCTGTAAAGGTACGATAGTTATAGCATAGTATAATTATGAGTACCTACCTAGATTGTAGACATTTCACACCCGGAAGGAGGAATGGGGTGGTGTCCGTCTTGTCTCCACAAGACGGACACCACCCCATTCCTCCTTCCACCCAAATTATACCAGCAATTGGCTGATCGTCTATACTATAATATTTTAAAGAGGAAAGATTTGTTTGTTTGTATAGAATAGGCTCCAAAACTACTTAAATAATTTGGAAAATTCTTTCACTTTTCATCCAGGAAATATGGGGCGTAGGGGGGGATAATTGACGAAAGATTAGACACGCGGGAGAAACCGCGGAGGCGACAGCTCGTTTAAGATACTCGGTTAGGACGACATAAATTGTTGTTGTTATTAATATACATAGTGATTTTTTATCGTATTGGATCCGAAGTGCAGCGGTCAGAAATAATAATAGATTTAATTGCTTCATACCAATATAAAATTCACACTGTGTATTTTTGTATTTACGTCTCTTATAATAATAGTAGGTATGTATTGGTAACAGATGTACGGTCAACAGCACATCACGGTTAACACTTGCAGTTCGATAATAGCACTTATGCCCCGGACATAAGAGCGGTACAAAGTCCAAAGTGTTACGTCTGACGTGCTTTTGACTGTACAGCACAGTCACTGTTCAGATTTAAAATATTTAAATAATTTTGTTTCAGAATGGCTTCAAACTTCAACTAGCCGGAGAATAAAAGATAAACATTTCGGTAACGCAATAAAAGTCAATGTATGAGCAATAATTATTTTATTATAACCTTAGAAAACAAACAATGTTTCAAACCTGCTACAAAACTGCTGACTACACAATTATTATGCGATGTTTATATGACTTCAATAGGTATGCGATTTCAACTAATTTACAACAGTATTCAGTCGACCAATAACAAAATATTATGGCTATCAGATAATAGGAAAGGGAAGATGGATGTAGTTTTACATAATTAGGTATCGACGATAAATATTGCACATCGCACTTCCGAACAGGCATAACGAATGCTTATTCAATGTCCATCAAATATTTAATTTATCGTACATAAAATTTTGTAGCTTTAGCTAAGTACTTTCTTGTTGTTTAGTAACCAAGACTTATAAAAACGTCATTTAGTAGGAAGATGTTTTTTTTTATATTAATACAGTTACCAGACAGACACGCAGCCCACCTGATGGTAAATCAATGTGCTGCCAGACTGTACGTTCATGTCATCTCATGTGCGACAGAAATAATGCTATACGAAGCCAACATTAGCTGATTGTAGGGTTGCTATCTTTAAAATTTGGAAAACAGGACAAGACGCGTGAAAACCCCGGATTTTAGAGTCCGAAAGCCGGACATGTCAACAAGATCTTTTAAACATATTCAATGTAATAAAATGGGCGCGGGCGGCCCAAATTTTATTTATTTTTTAAAACTCGGTCTACAAATGAAACCTTCCCCGGATGCTCCCCGGATGGGCACCCGGATTTGTCCTAGTTTAGAGGGCCTAAACTAGGACAAATCCGGGGAAACCCGGACGGATGGCAACCCTAGCTGATTGCCTCTTTCCAAAGATCTGCAATATTTATCGTCTGACTCTGCAACTGTACGCATAGATACACTCTTCAATTACTTTAATAGTTTAATCAAAATTTTACCCTGAGGTTCGGAAGAAAAGATACCGCATAGATTTCAACAATTTGACAACTTCATTTCGCATTTGGTCTCCTGGCAAGAATTTAAATAAGGCCCTGATTTAACACCGCAACTTAACGAGTGCATAGTTGCATACATGATTTACTGATTGGAGAAGGCAAAAGTTCCACAGAAATATTGCATGGTTGATCACCTCTGCTAGAAAAAGTATATCATTGCTTGTCTTTACTCGAGTTTTGTCTATGCTTTAATCTGACAAAACGTCAATGACTATAAAGATCAGCTAACTGTAAATCAGGGCCTAATATTTTAATATTATGTATGACACAAATATCGTTTTTATAAATATTCTTTTTTACAAGACCATACATTTGCACACCAGTGACAAAATCCCAATAAACAAACTAATTACTAAAACACCCCAAAGTGCCATGGAACACAATATTTAACCTAGCAATGGTAATCCATTTATGGGCAACAATATGGAATCTACAACTGTTTCTTTATACTATTTTTAGCATTTTATTGAGGAAACTTTAAAATGAAAAAAAAAGTTTTTAACGTCAGTAGTGAGAAACATAGTGTTTCCATATTTACAGGCTCACCAAAACTGTTTTTTTATGAATATTCGACTGTATACTACAGGAATCAAGTTCAAGATGTTGTGTAAAAAATTTACAATAGGAATATGATATGAGGCGCCTTTTATGTTGACTATACAAAAACAGTTGTGAATTAGTCAACCGCTGCAAATATAAACTTAAAACACACTTATCAAAACACACTTAAAAAAATTATACATTTTATACCCGTTCAATCAATCGTTTATAAAAATTAACTAAAAGGGACATTGCTTTGACAATTGTATTAATTGTATCATATTTTGAATGTACTGATTTAACGAATTAGGAATTTAATACCAACGTAAAGGTAACATTTTATATTTATTATACGGTCAACTAGTTTGATTTGTTTCATTTTTTACTACAAAACACTGTTAAGTATTTTATTCAATAGTGTCATCTAAAGTAGGTAGTAAAATAATATACAAATCAGAATACTTGACCAAACGAAGTGACAAAGTGACATGTCTTCAATAAATTATACAACCTGTATGCCACTAATCATGGGCGTACCCAGCTTCTGGCCTAGGGGGGGCAAGTCCCCTTGAAAGCGGGGGGGGGGGGTAGCGTGTTGTCCGCTTGTCCGCGGTTTTGTCATACACAAACACACCTACTGAATCTTTAGGTATAAGCATAGAGATCTAAAATAAAAATTTAGTTTCTGTTATCTGTGGGTATAAGTAATAAAGAGCAAACAGTAGGTAGTTCGATATAAGGTTGGTACAAAAGTTCTCAGGGTTTCAATCGATAAAGTTCATTGAGTGAGCGACATTTTTGACCAAATTGACACTAACTTTTAAATTTTAAATGCACTTACTGTCATTACAATTTTTTTATGATTTTTTTCATCATTCCAACTTTTAACAGCTCTCCATAGAGTTAGCTACAAGTCGCTTTTTATTAGTCATTAATTTCTTTCAAGGGTCGATTTGGTTTTCGGGATTAGATGAAGTCGACAAATGTTGTTTTTTCCTGGTCAGGACCAGGAAAAAACAACAATTAACGAAGATTCTACCTGTGAGTAAGTTAACGAAGTGCTTGAAAAGGTGGTAGGCGGTTGACGAGAGGTCTGAAGAGTAGGTATGGTGGGTGAGGAAAAACTTCAACGCTTAATTCGGTTAATTTTCGGATGGTGATTTGTGAAATATGCGGACGGGCGTTGTCGTGGAACAGAATCAGAAGTCGGTTGGGTTAGGCAGCGTTTGGAAAACTACGTCGAGTCTTCTCATCGCCGATTCCACAATGTCTAAAGACAAAGTCTACCCTACCCGTCATGACATAGGTGCGGAGCCGAAAAGTTGACACGGCACGGCTGGTCCACAAGTTTAAAGTCACTCAGCAGGCTATGGAAAGAGCTATGCTCGGCGTTTCTCTGCGGTATCGTATCTGAAATGAGGTGATCTGGCAGAGAACCAAAGTCACCGACATAGTTCGCCGGATTAGCCAGCTGAAGAGGCAGTGGCCATATCAGCCGTAAAACCGATAACCGTTGTAGTAAACAGGTTCTAGAGTGGAGACCGCGTCTCGGTAAACGTAGTGTAGGACGCCCTCAGGCCAGGTGGAGCGATGATCTGCGCGCAAGATGTCTGGCAGGAGCTGGATAGGAGTGGCCGAGGATCGATCAGCGTGGCTAGCATTCGGAGAGGCCTATGTCCCGCAGTGGACTGTTACGGGCTGATAATAATTATGATGAGGATCAGATGTCTTCTGTTGACCAGTGCCTGGCTGCTTCAGATGCAAGTTGCGGTGATTGTCTGACCAAAGTCGTTTTTTGGTGGGTTTTTGCCTTTGGAAATTGACTGACTCATAGTTCTTGTGCAATCCCTGGAGCTGTTTGCGATGGGTCAGACTTAGCTCCACCAGGGTCCTCAATTCGTCGTCCTGAAGTAATCTAGGTCAACCACTACGAAGTACATTTTCAACGCTGATACCTCCGGAACGAAATTTCATTGTTGAACGGTGCTTTCTTCAACGACAAATTACAGTTTCAGATAGAGTGAAAAATTATTTGTAAGAAAAGATGTCGAAACGCGAAATACGTTGATGATGATGATATATGATTAAAAAGCAGTATCAACAAACCCTGAGAACTGACCTAATAAAAAAAATAATTTTACTATGCATACATTTTTAATTTTATTTTATTTAAATCGCTTCTTCATCAAAAGTAATTTTCGAGGATCTTCTGCAAAACGGTTTATAAGGTCTTCCGTGAAAGAATCGCCCATACTGTTTGCAAATTCAGTTTTATATGTAAGTACACTGAGCAAACAAAATTTAAAGGATGGAGCATAAGGCCCCGTTTTCACTTCGATTAGTAGTAATTAGGCGAGTTCATACATGTTCTGCGAGATTTCCAGGGGGGGGCAGCTGCACTTGTTACTTTGATTTGTAGTAATTAGACGAGTTCATACATGTACTGCGAGATTTCCAGGGGGGGGCAGCTGCCCCCCCCTGCCCCCCCCTCGGTACGCCCATGCCACTAATAAATACAAAATATTTCCTACATCACAAAATGTTAATATGTAGTATACATATACTGTCCAATTTTCATGTTTAATTACCGCAAAAAGAGAATTACATATTATTATTAATCTGCTGGAATATGATACAATACAATTTTGATCTGCCTGCATTCCGAAGCCGGTGGTAGAGTCACTCTGTAATTGACGATTCATAAATACCTACTTGATACAAGTTTACATGAATAAAGAATATTTTGATTTTGATTTTGATCTTATAATTTCCATGTTGATATATTTTTGGTAAGTATACTATTAAAATATTGGACAAGGTATAAAAATAAATTGCATTACATTTACACATTGGATACACGGTATGTGACTTATTATTATTATAATTATACCATTTTACAATATTAAATTGTTCATGTATCGTAGCATATTGTAAAAAATCTTGGTAAAATATTAGTTACATAATGACTGTAATATATGACTTATCTATGGATGAATTATTAAGAAAACCTCTTATCAGAAAATATGGTTGTGATTTTGCAATGAAGAATTTCTTTGGTCTTCCTAAGTATAGATTTATAGAAACCAGAATTATTTTCGTATGTATGACCCGACATTTTTATATAATACGCCATAAAATGTTATAATAAAGTATATTTAGTATAGTGTGTTATTATTTTCATGGACGAAATAAAAAAATTCAAGTGAACCTTTTTAAGCCGTTTATTATCTGGCAAAGGGTATATTTTTAAATATAATTTAGTCACTTTTATCTTCGTTTTATAAAAAATGAAACCTTTTTTATTAAACAAATAAGAAAACTATGTAAGCTATTAATTATATTATCATAATTAACAATTAGATTTTTAACGTAAAGTTTTTTCTAAAATATAATGACGCTATCATCTAAATGTAAAAATAAACAAAAAAGTATATCAATAGTTGCACAAAATAACTAAAAACTAAAAAAAAAACAAACAATTTATCTTCCTCATTCTCGCAGTAACAATAAAATCATTCGAGATATATTCATTCGATATTCAGTGTTTTATTTGTTTAATTTATTTTATTTTATTTGTGTATTTGCGTGCAAGCAGGCATTTTGTTGAAAATTTGTGCCGTTTTGTTTATTATGCTGGACAATACGTAATAGTGCTATGGATCCAAAGAAACTTATCATAATTTTTAACCCTCCGAGTATTTGGAACTTGCATCAGAAGCCCATACCATAATATCATTTCATCAATCATTCACATACTTAATTTCTTTTAATATTAAAAACAGCAACTTAAAATAATCATTCTTTATTATTGTATAGTAAATTGGGAGCACATATTTTTTGTTATTACTCTAAATATGTAGTATGATCTCACCTACTTTAGCAAGTTTAGAAACTCATAATCCTAAACATAGTAGCCATTCATCATCCGTGATTTAAAGGAAACGCTTTTCAAAAACTAGATTAGGGGCCGTAGACAAAGTAACATTTTGACAGCTATGGCGAAATTCGCTAACTTCAAATTGTATGGATTTGACAGATGCCTTAGAAAAATCACGTGGTCAATCGATATTGAAAGTTTGACATTCGCTTTCGCAAATTGAGCGAAAACAAACGTCATAAATGCCGCTTGTCTAGGGCCTCAGCATTTCCCAATCTCATTATAGACTCCAAGCCATCGAAATAAGATACGGAATCGCAAAATAGTATTTTGTTCAAAAGTGTCCAAGTAAATAAAGTTAATTATACAGAACTACTAGCTTCCTTTTCAATTTCCCAAAAAGAAATATTTAAACCAAGGAAGACAGAAATAGCTAGATTTATTAGATGAGAAATGCTGTTCGTGATATAAGGATGAAATCCAATGGCTTTTTGAAACTATGCATTAATATTATTAGAGCTTACACAATAATATCACTTCTGTAGAGCCAAAAATACTATTTAGAAGCGACATAAAAGTTAAAAAGTGTTATAAACAACCTTTATACAACTCTGAAGAGTGACTGGGGTTCCAATGCCCCAGTGCTACTTGTAAATCTTTGTATAATAATGTAAAGTTTAAAAAATGTCTTTTAGTCCAATGTTGAAGAATATAATACATAATAAAAGTATGAAGATACCATGTTTCTTGTAAGATATGTTTTAGACAGCTAGGAAATTAATTCCGAAGTACTTGGATTTAAAACAAACTTGATAATATTACAAACAGGCTCATACACGTCTGATATTTAAGTTTATACACTTACGCTTGTACGGAATAATATTATTTTTAGCCAAATTTTACAGCCGGTACGTTTTTATATACACATATAATAATAGTACAGTCATAAAAGTTACGTTACAAAATTGGAATATTTGTAAGAGATACACAAAATAATACATTTCTTATATAACGTGAGATTTTTAAGGAATACTTTTTGATATACGTATAAATTCGTAATAAATTTTATATGCTCATTGCAAACATTTATATTTATTATGTTAAGATAAAAATACAAAGTTAAATAAAATATCGGTTCTAATTGGCACTTCTTTATCCATAGAGTTGTAAAAATATTTTATTAACTCCAACACTCATTAAAAACTCTTTTATCTTTTGAAATAAACGATACTTGATATTATTTTCAAGATAATTCTTAACCTTTGGAATAACTGATAAAAAAATTGTCATAATGTGCCTATAATAATATAATATGATTGTGTTTTACGGTAATAAGCAGAACTTTGGGAACGGCTTATAATAATATTGTTAGAGCAATTTCAGACAGAGGTCAGTGTTATGGACTCAATCCCGTGTTTATGAGCAACACGGTGATTCCGCCAATGTCAAGGCAACATCAGATAAGTTCACCGTAATTTTCCTGTCAGATACAAAAATTGTCTGACAGATGCCGTCATTTTATCAAAATTGACACACCATATAGCGCTTTGCAGACGGCGGGGCGGGCCGGGCCGGTCAATTTCACCGCTAACGATAGCGCAAAGGGAATCCTATACTACGAACGCACATGAAGGGCAAAAAGACCGCGTCGCAGGGGCCCGCGGACACTGGCGGCGTGGCATTTTCGTAGGTGAGGGCAGTTGCGGGCATTGACGGGCAGGCGCGGTCTTTAATACTTCGCGGTCAAAAAGACCGGCCCGCCCCGTCGTCTGCATAAACGCAACTGGTAAAGTCAACATCACATCAGACTACCCTAATCTGTCAAATTTATACAACCAATTTTCAGCTTTATTCACTTTACATCGAGTTCTCTTTCAATTGACAATTTTTGACTGATTGGGTAGGTTGATCTATGGGCTGGTCAATAGCCATAAGGCTAGCACCGGCTCGTCCTAATCGGGTGTGAAGCAGAAACTGGGGGAGTTTAGTGGGTAGTGGACGCTTCAGTCTCGAGTCCCACACACGGCCGCGCGGTTATGGTGCATAAACGCATTCTCCTCCGAGAAAAAAAAAGGGTACGTTGATCTGCTGGAGTCCTTACATAAATTACGAGGAACTTATCTACAATACTTTCTTGAAACAATGCTTATAGGGCTAAGTGTGTAGCACTTACCGCATGACAACTTGTCTTAAATAGCATATTACAATTTTAAATGAAGGTGCGATGTGAGCTAGTTACCAAACTCATAAATAACGGGAGTGTGCAGTCTCTTTTGGTAAAACGTTTGGTAGTTTGACATTAATGGCCGAACTTCGGCAATTAAAAGGATAATTTGTTTATTGTATGAGAAAGATAAAACGTTAATTCGTGACAAATTCTTATTTGCAACAGATAAAAGTTTGTTAACTTTTAGACCATAATATTCACAAAATTTCCGAAATTTAATCAAAAAAACTCCTGTTATTTAATGTTTTTATCAAATCGAGATCACTAACTTAATCAAAACAAAAACAAAATCTTAACATTTGATTTTTTTTAAATATTACAACAAGCAAGTGGACCACCTGATTTTGAAGGGTCAAAGGAGGTACGGGGGCAACTGGGACATAATTTTTTACGAATTCCCTAAAATATAGCATTTGGAATTTTACTTTCATTCATAATCGTAAACAAAAGTTGTTGTAATATTATGCAATATACACCAAACAATTTGCGATAAGAAACCACAGCACGTTATATTCAGCTAATCAATTATTTGTATCATTTTGAGTTTCTTTTTTTTTAATTATTCCGATATTTAAATCAACGATCTATCGATATAGCTTTGAGTCAATCCACACATTGGTCCACTTAATTTGAATTTGGTTGTACTAACTTTTCGAGACACATTTATATTAAAAATTG
The DNA here is from genome assembly GCA_949319885.1 of Mecyna flavalis. Classification (NCBI taxonomy): domain Eukaryota; kingdom Metazoa; phylum Arthropoda; class Insecta; order Lepidoptera; family Crambidae; genus Mecyna; species Mecyna flavalis. The sequence goes on along the minus strand of OX439407.1, from coordinate 2,212,389 downwards.
GTTACCAGAATAATTATCAAGTGAAAAAATATTAGTTTCAAAAATCATCATAAAGAAGAATTACAATTGCTATATTTCTAAGTAGATAGTTTAAGTTAAAAGTGATAGTATCGAAAATATTATCAGTTTATAAACTGTATATACTTAGCCTGGTGTCACCGCTGGCAAATAAGTTGATAATATTTATTTGTAAGACAATAATAATGCTGTTTTTATGACAATGGTCAGAAGAGACATGGTTTATCTGAAGAAAAGCATCATTGTTTTCTGACAAATAAATTTTTACGAACATAATCTGACAACGGTGTAACCGGCGCTTATGCTTTGTAAGTGATAATTATGCGTTATAAAATCATCAGTTGATATAAATTATTATGCTTTGATATAATTATATCAGTTGATACAAATTATGCTTCGAAAATACTATCAGTCGCTACTATTATACTTTGAAAATATTATCAGTTGATATTATGCGTTGAAAACATTAACAGTTGGTTACATCTACTCAACGAGAACGAGCTGACCTTCGGCAAAGTTCTCGGGCGTCTGATGTTATATGCTGTCATAGCTGTTGGGGTCGGCGGCCGTAGGACCCACTCCTCGCTGAGGCAGCTTGAATCCGCTGATCGCAAACGCCCAGCCGTCCTGGAAATTACACATTTAATAATGATAAATTGCCGCACACAAGTGGTCACACGTTCTTGAAAACAATGGTCCGGTCAAAAGAGATTTTGATTAAAAAAAAATTAAACCACGAGGGTAGCGCTCAAGCTTACGGCCCACCTGATAATGGGTTACCATTAACCACTTCACTTCAATTCACTTGCGCGATGCCGACAATAGAATCACAGTACTACAGTTATGAAGTGCTCCCTCACTGAGTCTGTAAGATGGAGGGCCTCAGACAAACGGCTCATTTGAGTGTAAGATAGAGAAGATCCACTCCTGAAAGTTATTCTACCGCTCCTAAAAATGTATATTTCTTGATGTTGTCCCTACTGTGAACACGTCTTGGCAAGAGGCCGCTGAGACTATCAGGGAAACAATCTCAAGCAAACCTCCTGTGTGGAATCAATGGCAAGTATATAAGCGTCCATAGATTAGAAAGAGACAGCTAACGGAAAACACGGAGTTATTATAGTTGAAACATTTTCCCTACAGTACGCGTGTTTCAAGGTTTTATTTATTGATGCATGTAGATGTTACCGGCAATCTGTATAATTCAGGCATTCTTTAAAATGTCTAGGTTTTATATGTCAATCGGGGGCGTTAGGGAAATGTATTTTTTCGTAGGTACATTGCAATTTCCATTGGCATTCTAAACAAAAATTACCTAAGCAATTTATGTTTTATAAATTTTCTGAACGTTTTGGCATAGCCATTGTATAAAATGTCGGATTATACAAATTACCGGTAGTATGATATGTACTTGGGGTTAATTTGCGACCAACAATCTCACTATACTATTGTTGAACTATGAATGTAGAAATAAACTTTTTTTTTACCTTTTCAGTATTGTATACAAATAATTATTTAAACACCTTTGCTTGACTGTGACAACGTCGTAATTACCTCATTATCATGAACTTCACACACATGACATGTTAACAAAGTTTATGAATGCTTAACATAATAATGAAAGGTAAGTTAAGGTGACGCCGCGTTCAACTAAAAGTCTGAAATTCGGCGCGTGCCGCCCCCCCCACCCCGCACATTTATGACGAGCGACGAGCACGGAGCAAAGAGATCCGCGCGTCCACTGAAACCACTGACCTCCATTATACAAGTACGCTGGACAGGCGATCGCTACCAATTATTTGATCCGATTTGAAAATCGCCATATTGGCGCTAACTGCGCTGGAGAGCAGTAATTAGTGAGTGAGTGTACTTGGAACTAATACTAGTTCTATACAACGACTGAATTTTGTTATCGATAAAAACTTTTTTAGATAAAGTGCCCTCTTTGCGTAGCTAATCTAAGTACGGACGGCAGCAGATCAACCTACCCTAATCTGTCAAAAAATCTCAATTGAAAGAGAACTCTATGTGAAGTGAATAAAGCTGAAAATTGGTTGTAGAAATTTGACAGATTGGGGTAGTCTGATGTGCTGGCGACTGTACATAGGTATCTTATTATTAACTCTCTATGTGGAGGGATAGGTCCTTAAGAAAGTATTCTCAAGTCACTTATTTTATTTAAATAAAAGAAAAAAGATATTCCTAATTTTTTAAAGACCCCAAATAATTATTATAACTTTTAGATAATTCCAAATGTCACTAAGGCCCGTATTTCTAGACAGGTCTCAACTATGAGATCGAAATAGTGGTTTCTGATGTTTACGCGGTTACTACCACAAATCTATACATATAATAAATTTGTAGAAAAGTGGTGTCTGTACAATGGAAATATATTTAAAAAAGTAGCAGGGGTTGTTATTATATCGATACCGAACCCGAAATTGTAATTAAAATTTTTTTTGTCTGTTTTTCTGTGTGTTTGTGCACGCTAATATCAGAAACGGCTTATTCGATTGAGATGCGGTTTTCACTAATATATTGTGGTAAGCTTCACTTAACATTTAGTATTTATTTCATGTCAATCGGTTCATAAATAAAAAAGTTATGTCAATATAAAGGTACACGCCTCGCGCCTGAGCTGCGCGTCCGTATATAAAGCGCGCTGAGAGTATGGCGAATAGGTAGTTGCATTCGATTATTGCGATTTACTTGAATACTGACAGTTTGGATATTTCATTTATTTATATTTAAGGGTTTGTAGGTTAGGTTGTCTTTCCTAATTTTCTTTAAAAATTTGTAAATAAATATTGTAAGCATTTGTTATAGGTTAGGCATTTCTTTCCTTGATTTTTGGTACACTTATCTTAATTTTTTATTTAGGGTTTGTATAATATATGAATAATTTATAAGTATTTGGTATAGGTTAGGCAATTCTTTTCTTGATTTTCTTTATTTAAGTACAAGTTTATAAGCTCAGGTTATTAATTAATTTTTCTAGCAATTCTTTTGTTTCATAAAATTTGTACGTTTAGTTTACACATCTTAACACTTTTTGCAGTCAGCCTATGTTTTGCGATGACAAATAATAAAGCCCAAGGTCAGACGATGAAAGTTGTGGGTGTAGATCTAAGTATCAGCTGTTTCTCGCACGGTCAGTTGTATGTGGCTCTGACACGGGTTAGCAATCCTAGGAGCCTGTATGCTTTCATTCCCGATGGCCATACGTCACAAATCGTATACCTACAGAGAAGCATACTGTAAAGTTTTGTGTTTAACTGTTTTTATTTTCTATCGATAAAATCATAAGAACGGAAAGCAATCCCTGATGCAATGGGACCACGGGGAATGAAAATTACCCGTGGACCCGTTAATGGGTCGACCCAACGGGACCACGGGTAAACACTCAAATTTTTAGCTACCCAAAGGATGGTATTTGTTATTTAAAATAAGCTGCCCGAAAAGTCACTATTCCACGCGGACGAAGTCGCGGGCACAGCTAGTAAAATAATATAATAATAGTAGTTACTACTCATTAACTAAACACCTTAAACGGATAAATCTCGAGTTTTATCCGTTTCAGTTGTTTTATTTAATGGCTCTTGAAATATTATTTTTAGACAAAACTACAACTACGGGCTTTAGTCTAAAAACAACGTTTCGAGATAATATGTGACAATGCTCCAAAATATTCTGGAATTAATGCACGAATAAAATTTCATTATCTAGCCTAGATTATTTGCAGAGTCAAAAAATGTCTAACTTTCTCACCGGTCATTGATAAAGATTTTTTTCTGCATACAAACAACAATTGAAAGATACTTAGCACGTGTTGTTTTGGTAATCTTTTTTAATAATTATGGTTTAAAATCATCGGACTGATTTAACATAATTAATTATACAATCATCACAAATCAGTTTTTTTTCTATTTTGTTGTCATATCAAGTGTTTATTATTGTGAGAGATCACTATGTCCCTTTAATAATAAAATAAAATTATCGACTAAGAAATGACATAATATCGACATGAATTTAGACATCCCTAAACTAGTTCCTATGGTTTGTTAAATCTTGGATGATCTCTGCGACAGCTGTCATCGATTTGACAGCTGTTAAATTTCACAATTTTTGACTGTCAAATGTATGAAGAGAAATAACGTTCATGATTGTAGGGTCCCGCCCACTTAGAGATATTCATTGCTATTATCATTCGCTTACACTTAATAATCGATTATGAAACTTTAACCATTTTATTTATTTTAACCCACTCAAACGAACGTTTTCCATTATTTTAGGTCTATCCAAAAAAAATAGCACCAGTTATCAATAAAAGAAAATTGTATTGGATGATTTTAATTTATGTGGAGTCTACTAAAAAGGCGAGTTGAGAGTTAAAATGTGGTACAAGATGCAAACAATATTGTCAAATTAAAAGAAGAAGCATTCCAATCGGTCACTCACTGTTACTACAGATGAATGGCAAAAACAATGTGAACATGTTATCCACATCGAAGACCAATTGTCCGAAACAGAAGTAGGTACTTAATGGATGCCGAAATGTACAAGTTCATAAGAGAATTAAAAAATTAATCTGATACTGAATCAGACCAGACGGCATTTCTGAAGACTCGAGTTCAACGGATAGTGATTGTGCGTAGTCAGCTATCTTTTTAGATTATTCTTATTCACAATAAAAAATAATATTATAAACATGATGGTGAATCTTAGAAGCTAAATATGGCCACACATATCTCAGGTTGGGCAAACAGACTGTATAGCCAGTCCAGCGTACTATGTATATGATGGAGGTCAGTGGTTTGAATAAATATTCGAAAAACAAAAGCGAGAGTGGGAGAGCAGTTGTCATAGATCCGTCTCTGGCAATAGCCGGGAGCGTACTGCTGGGGCCGCGCGACGCAAGACGCTCTTAGAAAACCCGCTCTAAACGAAAAGAGCGTATGCGACAAAATGGTTTTATCCGTGTAATTTAAAAACTATAAATGTATTTTAAATAATATATGGCCCAATTATAGTGTAAGGTTCCGTGATTATATTTAGTAATTTTGAAGGCTTAAGTCGCTTCCGATTGTCGTAAAAATGACAATCCCTGTTTTTATAGAGGTATTTTTGATTAATTAATCTGTGTTACAAAAGTTGACCAATCGTGTATTCAAATGGACAATACAAAGTCAAAGACATGATGAATCCTGCCAATAAATTTTATTTTCTTAGCTTTAGTCATTGCTGAGAAAAATCCATATCCTTGCAACACAAATATTCAATTCGTCATCTTAAGTACCTAAATACAAAGGCATGTCGGCGACAATATTGCCACAAAAAATGGGGTTGTATTTAACTGCACATCAAAAAATACTGATTGTGCATCAAAAAAATACTGAATTGCTAACCTAACCTAACCTTTGGTGTGCAATCAGTTATTTTGACGTACATTTCAGTATTTTTTCTGATTTAGTACACTAAAAAATATCCCCAAAAAATTTATAATATTCAAAAACATTGTACATTATTATATGAAACTTTAAAACATATGTGTTGAGCATTCGGTAGCAAGCAAAAATCATCTCCGTTTGAAGCGGCGTTTGAGCTGTGTTAGCCGAATGGTCATACGGCTATAACAGCTGTCAGTTAATAATAAAAGAATGACAAAAGCAGGTTTGCTACTCACTCTGACTAGATTAGGCAGGTCTGTCCAGAACCCTAAGTTCGGTATGACTTCTATACCCGTCGCTCCCATCAGGAATTTCTTCGTACAAACTCCGAGGACGAGGTAAAATATAACTAGCGAGAAGAATATTATGAGAAGGTTGGAGCCGAAAGACCGACCCGGCTCTTCCAGTTGCTTCAAACACGCATGCTCTGAATAGAACGCCAATTTCTGGAAAGGAACGAATTAATTATTGTATTAACTGTGTTGTGCTACATTAAAAAAACTTGACGTTTCAATTGATTAACAGCGATCGCATTCACGGATTGGGTAAGATACACGTACATACATAATATGTATATATTTAAGACTGCCCTGAGTTAACGGCGCGCTTTGATTGTGACATAAAACTAAATAGGTAATATTATGGTACAGATGTATTTCCAAATACTTACTATATCATTTGGCTCCTCATTTGAGAACATCTGTAGTTTCGTAGTTCCTTGTGAACATACAAGTAATATCGTAGTTTGTCTGTAAAAGAAAAGGCATTCCATAAAATTCTCAAGTCCGAGTTAGAACGACCAGTGACATTGCACCGTTAGAGTGGTGTCATTGGCGCATCTTTTGGGCATTCCTTGAAACGATCACTTAATAAAATAAATGTTCAACAACTTTCCGTTTCCATTAGGAGCGAGCTGGGTAGCCATCTCTGGACGATTATGCTTGGGAAGAGATTAAAAGTTAAATTATTTTGTACTTATAATAATTTTACTTTAAATAAAAATATTTATCTTTGTCTGATTGTGTAGTTTACTACACACGATCTTACCATCAAAATTTATGAAACCAATACTTATTCACATAAAAAAAACACATAAAAAATCAAGAGCTGGAGTTGCCCATCGTTATTTGAAAATTGTTTTTAAAATGTTGATGAAAATAAGACATATTTTTTTTTAAGATAAGTCTCGTTTGCAGTATTCCAAAATTGGAATTACTCAAAAAAATACGTCTAATCATTTGGGACAAATACTTGCCGCCTAGCACCAGTTTAATTTATATCGCCTCATTGAATGGGATAACGTTTAATGCCCTAACATATTATAGGCTGAGCTACTATGGCGCCGAATTCATAAGCAGTGTAACCTTACCAGTTAGCCATGGTCTAACTGGCCTAGTTTCCCTGTTAAAGATCTGACGATCCTGACGAAGGTCATATGACAGTGTCGCTTTAATGTAATAAGTGGACTTGTAAATCATGATGCGAGCAGATCCTGATTAGATCGGGACACGCTCAGAGACAGAAATACCTATTTAACCCATCAGATACAGAAAACAAATCAATTGAATCATGTCTATATGTCTATGACCATTGTAATCTGACTGGGGACCTAGACAAAGTAACATTTTGACAGCGATAGCGAAATTCGCTAACTTTAAATTGTGTGGATTTGACAGACGCCATAGAAAAGTCACGTGTTGAAAGTATGGGATTTGACATTCGCTATCGCAAATTGAGCTATAACGAACGTCATAAATGCCGCTTGTCTAGGGGGGGGAGGGCAGATCGCCGAGCTAGTAATACAACCGTCATAATTAAAGAGACCTTTCATTTTGTAATAAAAAAAAGAAGCATGCCGGTTAGGTGCCGCATTAATTTCACATACCAGTTCTGTAATAAAACCGGCTGCCTATTAGTAGATCGACTAGTTTTTAGACTCATTAGCATAACGAACACATTTGTTTATTCATCTTTGTATGTCATTGATCGAAGTGATACATTTTACTTTTTCAATGGATTTTTTAGTTTGTTGCCTATTTATACAAAATTTTGTACTTAACTACACTACTTACTTATTTTATTCGCAATAACAGCCGGGAATTCTAGGACGGAAATTACATTTTAAAACGTTAAAAAAATCTGGCGATTGAAAAGATAGCTATCGAGTTTCTTGCCGATTCTTCTGGATAGATTCTTCTGGATAGACATTACGAATCCGGTGGAAGTGACACCGTGACATTAATATTGACGATACATAACTTAGAAGCCTACAAAAATAAAACCTAATTATTTTGAATTTGAAACTCGCAAGCCACCAACTCTTTACGTCAAAACTTTTAAGACGATTACAGCCTCTAAGAAGCACCTTCCCTAACAAAATTAACAATTATTATATAATTTATACAATAAAAAGGTCAAAGAACCCTATGTTGTATTTCTTACACAGAGGATAAAGTATATCTTACAGTGTTTAAACAGGATGTTTCGTATTTTATGCAGGCATTAACCAAAGGTACCTATTTAAATAACCACTTTTTATGTAGGTACTTTAAAATACCTAATTGTAGTTGCGATAACGTAAAAATACCTTATCCCCTTTGTAACAAACACAACATAATTTAGTTGTTAAATTATATGTTTCAATATGATATTTTATTCAATAAGAGCATGGGCAATTGTGCCTTAAGATCTCGCGCGTAGACTGTAGTATCAGATTTTTTTGTCCACAACAGAGTTATCTACTATGATCTGAGCAATATCAGATTAAATTTCTACTCAACTCAAGATAATAAATGACATGCATTTTGATAGATAAACAGGATTCACCTCAAAAATGGTTCTTTATTATGTTATGAGTAAGCAGCATAGGCACTATAACAGAGCTACATACATTATGTTAAAATATTGATGGTAATTTTATCTTTACTATTAAGTATAACTTATAAGAAGTTTTGTTTATAACTGATTTGAATGTAGACTTTAATATTAGTGTAAGGTATGATGAGGGGTGAAAAAACTTATAAGTAATTCATATACCTACTCTATAATTTCCTGCAAGGAGCAAATCTTATTGTTACAACAAACAATTTAAACTTTTCAAAAACAAGCCTATTGAAACACAGAGCGGAATAAGTATGTAAATTTTGGTCATCAATCTTGGTTTTAACAAATTACAAGAAGTTGATTATTTAGGATTTTATTACAAGGTAAAACAATGATAATTTAATTCTAGACAAATAAATATAATCAGTTAAATTGCACTTTTGTATGGTTTATATGTCAAAATAATAAACTTACTGAGAAAATAAGCTCATGTAGTCCCAATAAGAACATCAAAATTTAACAAAAGTATATGAATTATACTTGTGAGTGGCCAAGAATCGATCAGCGTGGCGAGCATTTGGAGAGGCCTATGTCCAGCAGTGGACTATCACAGGCTGATTGATGATGAAATTATACTTGTAGAGTATATTATTGTTATTAAAATGCTTAATACATTTTAATTTTCTGACTATAGTATTATAATATTATAATATATACTCACGATGGGGGATTTTTATAGACTATTCCTCTTCCATCAGAAACAAAATTAAGAAGTTCAATTTTTCCCATGAATTCGCACAAATAGGTCTCATGAAAATCACTTGCTGTTACATTAATCTCGTCTAAACGAACATCATCACGATATAGCTGTAAAAAAAAACATGACAAATAATTATTAATTATCTATAAAAAGTTTCAAAGTTTATTTCATAATACTCATGTTTAGCTTATTAATAATATTCTATCACAATAGTTTGTAAATGGGTGAATATACGCTAATTGAATTTCCATGGTCTTTAGACTAATTTAATGTTAAACTTATTATATTATTGTTTGTCTATGCCTAAACAATAAATAGCATGGCCTTTTATCTGGCCCACATAGTCTATTCACGATAATTGTTTAATTTAAAGCTTTATTAGCTTAAACGTTGAAAATGTATACTCCTCTGGCCTTCCCATAAATGCATTATAATGTTTTAACAGCAATATAATTAAAATACGTATGTAAATGAGTTTTATTTTTAAATGGTAACTATCTTTGTTAAACAGAAAAATATTTTATCAAAATACATTTTATTAATATATTTAAAAAAAACTTATTTTCATGTCATGTTACAAATACGTCACTTCATCTGGCGAAACTCAAAAGAAGAAAAATTTCACTTAAAATTGCCGATGTATGTTTTGACCTTACACTACTCGCGTACAACAGTGTGAAGTTAGAAGCAAGCTAACGGTCTTGTGCAAAACTTAAATAATATTGCGTCAGTTTGCGATTCACTCTCGAAGAGCGTGTTTGTGCCAGTCGTTGAAGTATTTCCTTTGGTAAGCATATGTTTTTGTTTTTTATTGTTACAAAACTGTTTATTTTCTCAATGCAAGGTTTATTGTGTGTAGATAACATGTGTTACGTCAAACTGTCGTGTGAAAATCGAGTGATGTTGTTTTTGTAAGTTATTAACGATTTTGTCACTTCTCTGGCGTCACTTCTGTGGCAAAGTTATCGGGCTTTTCGTAAGTAAGCGCCCATAATTGTAGATTGCATAGTTGTTTAACATCAGCCATCTTTGTGGTCAAGTGCTAAATAAATATGTATACAAAAACCGTTTAAAATAACAGTATGAAGTATTTTCTGCTTTTAATCAGTCTCATCTAAGATGAAAATTACAATAAATGATTTTGCTTTTTTCTAAACACCCTTCCCTTGTTTGTTTTTTTTTTTTAACATTCTCCATGATGTCTGATAATGCTAGAGTATGTAGAACAAATAAGATAAAGTCTTAACACATTAGGTAGGCTTAACGAAACAGAATTTTGTCACTCCTCTGGTATCACTTTTTCCTCTGGTACTTATAAAACACAAAAAAATGAGAAATTCTTCTGGCCTCCGTCATTCCAAACATTAGAATAGTGTCAAATAGAGATATAATAAATATAAAGTGGAATAGATTACATTTTCTTGTGGGACACAAAAAATACAAATAGTGTATATTCACCCAAATGTAGTTTGTAAAAAGTGTTGATGAGGAATAAAGTGTCTTAAATGCTTATACTTTTTTTTAGGAGGGGTTTTATATTTAGATTTATACCATGAATAGTGTTCTCAGAAAGTAAAATCACAATTAGTATTCAACTCATTATAATTGTGTTCCAATTAAATTATTGTAAGGTTAAGAATAATGTACAATAATATAGTAAAAAAAAGGAACTAAACATTCCAATTAGAATCAAGCCTTATTGAATTGATTTTTACCCAACGAACTAGAAATAATACTTACAGAAAATCTTTTACATGCAAAATTCTTTAAAAATGTTAGTAACAACTTAACTAGAGATGGAAATATTTATTTTTTATAAGTTTTCTAAGGTTAAATGGGGCTGCAAATCTAGTTAGATAGAATTGACTATTTCCGGTAGAGCGTTTAGTATTTTAACAGTAATTATTCTTCAATTTAAATTTCATTTTACAGCTTAGAAACATTGAAAGAAAAACTTACAGACAAAGACTGGTTGCACGAATCTTTCTTTTGTATAGAAATATCTGCACAAGGGCTGAAGTAATATGTGGTTAGGGTTATAGCAGTCACATTTTCTGCATTTCTCTCAGTTTTAAAATCGTTCGTCGTATAAAACGACGGGGTCGTTAACGAAGTCAACATTGTCGGACTCAAGTCGACACCGGTGCCATTGGAAAACACACATTTACACGGTCCTTTCTTTATACAAGCATCCTCTTCGCACTCGGAAAATCTCACAAGAACAAAATATACGAATGCTAAACTAAAAAAGTTACTTAACACGGCCATTGTCTCTAAAAATCGAAATATTTTTTTGCGTATCGTCTTGCCGTCAAAACACACTATCACGTTTTGTGACGTTGACGTTTTCCGTGATGATGGGCTCGTTCGAAAACTCGTTACACACCACAGATGTTATAATTATACATCGTTATCGCGCGGGCAGTTTGGGGGCGAACGCATAGATGACCGAAGGGCTGTCACACGTATATAACGAGTATTAGAATATTTGCATGGTTTTTATTCTTTAAATTAAAGCCTTTCATGTTATGTATATTCCTTATGGAGGATAAATACCTTAAGAGGATAAATAGAATATTATTTTTTAACCGACTTCAAAAAAGGAGGAGGTTCTATGTTCGACTGTATGTATTTTTTTTTTTTTTTTTTTTTTTTATGTATGTCCGTCGATTTCTCCGTCAATTGTGGACCGATTTAAATAATTCTTTTTTTATTTGAAAGTGCATAGTTCCGAGGTGGTCCCATTGTCACCATGTCAGGATCTGATGATGGGATCCCGGGAAAATCAAGGGCAAACCTCAAATTTTATAGGCGCACACTACGCGTTACTTGTTTTTTCTGAAGCCATTTAAGTTTTTGCGTCCTATAGACATCACTTTATGTTGATGAGCTGATGATGGAAGGTACAACTCCTTAACGGTTAGGAGTTAGGGGATAATTCTTTCAGTATTGTAAGAATATGTGGACCGTTATTTGTATTTCATGTACTTTTGCAGCTAAGCTGATGATGGAAGGTACAACTCCTTAACGGTTAGGAGTTAGGGGATAATTATTTCAGTGCTGTAGAAATATGTGGACCGTTAGTTGTATTTCATGTACTTTTGCAGCTAAGCTGATGATGGAAGGTACAACTCCTTAACGGTTAGGAGTTAGGGGATAATTATTTCAGTGTTGTAGGAATATGTGGACCGTTAGTTGTATTTCATGTACTTTTGGAGCTAAGCTGATGATGGAAGGTACAACTATGATGATGGAAGCTAAAGGGTACGACTTCTTAATTCTTATGTCCCTCTTGCGGGCTGCATCTTTAGTTGGTCTATTGAATGGTGCTGAACACTTATGAATACCTAATATTGTCAAATAATACAATTCTACTATTTTACTCGTATTTTCGTTATCAATATTATGAGAGAGTTTTACTCACTCCTACGTATTATTCACACTAAAAATAGAAAAATAAACAAACTTTTTTAAAAAAAAATTAAACCGACTTCAAAAAAAAAACAAAAAAAAAACTACCTAAAAACACTGAAAAGCAAAAAATAATTTTAATAAGACATTCATCAAATGCGCTTATTGTCTAAGCCTATTAATAACATTAAATTGTATATTTACGTGCTAGGTAGGTACCTACTATGTAATCTGTTTGAAGTCGGTGCCAAGCCAAAAGTAATGAAAAATGATACATACCTAATAATTTATGTATTATACAGGGTTACAAATAATCCGCGGACGTAGGTACGTAGTCTGGGTACCTACTATTTGGCTTGGCACCGACTTCAAACAGATTAGTAGGTACCTACCTAGCACGTAAATATACAATTTAATGTTATTAATAGGCTTAGACAATAAGCGCATTTGATGAATGTCTTATTAAAATTATTTTTTGCTTTTCAGTGTTTTTAGGTAGTTTTTTTTTTGTTTTTTTTTTGAAGTCGGTTTTTGATATTGTATTCAAAATTGGGACAAAGTAGTGTAGAAGCGTTGTTTAAGTTAGCAACACTTTCTCTGAGGGTTGATTCAGTCCAGTAAGTAAGAAATTGACATCATACAGCTATAAATGAGTAATTAGGATAAAAATAACATTTTCATAAAATTGGTTAAGTTATCGAAACCGAAAAAAATCGTAAGGTAACATTGTTGTGTCAGTGGTCGATTTAGGATTACAAATAGATTCAATGCATATTATCGATTTAAAAATCGATATTTTTATTGGTCAAATATAATTAAAAAAAAAAGATCCATGCGTGGCAACCCTATTCGTCAGTATCCACGCGTCGCCCCGAAACTGCCCGCGCGATAACGATGTATAGTTATAATAATGATTTCATTGCAAAGAAGTGAGTGAATTTAAATTAAAATTCAAAATCTATTTGATAATTTATGTATGTATGTGAAAGATTCTCTGGAGAATGCCTGATGAAATCACAAAGCAAGAATGCAGAATTTATAAATAAAACATGACAAAGCAAGCCGAGCTAACGAAGAAGATATATTTGTGTTGATCGTCTTTCTGAAGTTCTGAACCACAGTTCTGAACGTTCTGAACCTTCTTCAAATTGATGACACTGACAGTGACACAAAACATACGTTCATCAAATCAAAACAAAATAACCTCAATTTCATGTTTTACTTTATAGGACTGATATTGGAAATAAATAAAACGCCTATTGTAAATACAAAATATGTCCGACAAAAAGAAAAAAGTTTTTGTTTCGAAGGCAAGTACCATTTTGTATGTTTGTACAGTTTGTACTTGAATCGTAATATTTTGTATAGCAGCAGATGATTTGATTCACTAACTAAAACCTTTCAGGATTCTATTACACCCAGAAGGCCAGTCATACTAAAATCTGATCGTGAAGCTTCCAAAGATCAGACTAAAGAAAAAGAAAAAGTGGAAAAAGAGAAACAGCCTACGATCATATTAAAAACTCGTGAACAAAGCGCACCTAAAGAAGACAGGCCTCAGAGCCCCAAAAACAAAGCATCTGCTTCTGATGGTGAAGGAATCCATCCATGCAAAATAGCTCAAAATGAAAATAAGGAAAAGAAAGGTATTTTAACTATACATAATTATTTTTTTATCTTAAAAGGTGATCCAAGATAAATATTCTACAGAATGTCCTTTATAAAACAGAATATGCCAGTATAGAAACGTAATTTTACAATACTTGTTCATCAGTAAAAAAACATTTTTGTAATTTGCAGTTCATATTATATTGAAGTAAGCAAATAGTGGTGCAACATGTCTGTTCAAATATTACTTTTTCTACTTTCCAGAGCAAAAACCATCGCCACCGCTTAAGCTTATGAAGGAGCCTGTCAAACTGCTGGATGAAAACTTGGAATTCAACAATGCTGCTTTGGAGTTCCTTCATGACTCTAGCACCAATTACTTGGTTATCGGAATTATTGGTATGAGGTGAATTTTCACTGTAATTTAGGCTGTTATGGCACTTTTAATTAAGATGTTTCTTGTAGCCGCAGCATGTTTACCATGCCACTGAATATATCCCGCTGCCGTGCCGCTGTAGTGCTGTAGCAGTGTGTTACCAAACGACTCAACTGAAAGCGAATCTGGCTGCCATGCGTTTGTTTGCTAGTGATGACCGAAATATTTTGAGCCATTAACGACAACATTCTGAGCAGACCACTGCCTGTTATCCATTACAGACAGTTTTCTTGAATGGTGTATGAAAATTATTAATTTTAACATCAAAAAATGTATTGCATAATATTATGTCACTTTTCTGTGCATTTAGCTATTATCTCTGTCAATCAGGCATATAAGTAGTGAATTATTAGTAGTAGTAGTAAGTCGTGTATGAGTATTAAATTATTTGTAGCAATGTGTATTATCTATTAACCTTTTCAATGCCAATGTCTGATATATCAGACAAACCATTTTCGTGCCCACCACGCCAATGTCTGATATATCAGACAAAAAAACATAATCAAGAAACGTTGTATTTTTACTTGCCTGAATGAGTTGAGTATAACCTAATAATTTTTTTATTTTTTTTTTAATGGTCGTGGCGTGTGGGGCACCATTTTCGGAAAAAAGCGTGGCGGAGAAAGGGTTAATATTTATTAATTTAATAACTTTTGCGAACAAAACTGTTGTTTAACTCTTACATTAGAGGCATAACATTGACCATTACTTTGAACTTTATATAACGACTTGTAATGGTGATGGAAACAAAGAAAAATATAATCTACCTCTGCCTGTTAAGAATTAAAAAAAGAAAATTACCTAAAGAAGCTATAACTATTGTTTGATTATTTCTTTTTCAGGCAATCAAGGGGTGGGAAAATCAATGATCATGAACCTTGTGGCCCAAAACACACATACACCTGACTTGTGTCACCACATTCTCCATTCTCATGAGGTGAACGCAGACAGCACATATGAACTGAATGATGTATCTGCTTTGGAGAATCAAATGGAAGCCCTAGATTTTTCTACAACTATGAAGGGACAAGAGAAGTCAGATATTGACTTCAAATTCAAGATGCAAGATATTGAACAGATTGAAAGAGGTGTTCATTGCACTAAAGGTAACTAAAAAAGCTTTGTTTTGATAATTTCTTCCTGTATAAAAAACAAAACATAGGATAACAAATACATCCAATTATTTAAAAAAAGCTGAAATGATATTTTTATGTGTTGATTGATTTACTTACAACATAAGTTGTAAAGTATAGCATTAAAGTTCATTAAAGTTTATATTAAAGAGTAGTTTGCCCGCTTTAATATAAACTTGGCACTTGTAATTTCTGGGCATTAATTTTTGGTTACACAGGGCTTGTCTACGACACCCTCTTTCCACAGCGTTTTCTGTAAAATTCTACGTAACGTGTACGAGTATAGTCATGTCAATTAAGTATATTTATTTATCGAATCGAAAATTAATCGTGCGGGCGTAATGCACTTTTAGCCCTAAGCCTCCTCCCTCGCTGCAGGTATTTTTTAAATTGTCATTAGCGGCTTAGTGTTTCCACAGTTACTGCGGACAATTTTGATGTATTGTGAACTATTGCATCGCTGCAGGCATAGACATGTACGTGACGACTGACCGCGTGATCCTCCTGGACTGCCAGGCGCTGTGGTCCGCGGCGCTGCTGGAAGAGGGTCCAGTCAGCGCGCGCGGCGCCAACGCCGTGGCCGTGGACTGCCTGCAGCTCGCCTCGTTCCTCATGGCCGTCTGCCACGTGCTCATAGCTGTGCAGGATTGGTTTACTGACTATAACTTCATCAGGTAAGTTGATTTAAATCCCGTGGTAGTTGAAGTCACTTTGATGGCCCCATGAACTGCCTGCAGGATGGTTCACTGACTATAATTTTATTAGGTAAGAGCCTCTCTAGGACTATGGTGGCTCCGGCTACCGTATCCTGTCACATATGGAAATGTTCAAATTGACAACATTGCCAAGTGAGGTAAGGCGCATACATTCGGTAGCCAGTGACCTTGGCATCGGGTCCTAATGAGGCAGAGCAGTAAGACATAAATGACTTTTTTTTGTAGGTGTTTAATCGTCAAAAAAAAAACCCATCGGACATAGATCAACCTACCATAATCTGTCAAATTCCTGCAACCAATTTTCAGCTTTATGTCCCAGTGCATATTTAATATCATCTATCAAAACTGTCCTACTCTACTCGGAAGGTTACAATTTGGCTACTTTGTTTACCATTGGGTACTATGTCACTACAGGTACATCCAAGCAGCGGAGATGTTGAAGCCATCGCTGTCCGCATCGAGCGCGTCGAACCAAGACGCCTCCGAGTCGACTGGCGGGGGAGAGTCCCATCCTCACTTGCTGTTGTTACATAATAGGTGAGTAATGATTATGCTAGTAACCAGTTCAAGCAGAAATGAAGATCATAGGAACCTAGATGTTCGGCACATTGAGCGACGCTTCCTAAGTGTCTCTCAATAGAAAGGCTGTACTGACCGTTTACCATTAGATGAGGCAGACGGTCATCTGGATCTCAGGACATGGTTACGGGGTTATGTTCCCGTGTTAACAAGATGTTATGAAATCTACATCTGCTAAATTGAACCTGTGATTTTGTGTGAAAGAGGTATTTATTCATCCGTTCTCACGAACTTGCCTTCATTTTCCAACGCCGTATTCAATAATTTTATATTTATTTGCAGATGTCAACTTGAGGATTTTACTCCAGAAGCGGTTAAGGAAATGCAAGATTTATACAGGTAATAAAAAGTTAAGTCTGATTGGCAGATAAAGATGGATGCATATTTACGGAAGAAGACCAGACAAATCCGGGTGACGTTTCGAACGACGCGATCGTTGCGCTCTGTAACCGTTTTTTACGGCGCAAATGATTCCTTTGGCATGTTCGTTCTGTCTGGATGAATGTCCGTTCTCCTTTCATCAGTCGTATGTTCAGACCTCTCATTAAACGCAATGCAAACCCCGTAGACAGTCATGCCAGATTTTCATTATTATTAAAAAAATTAATATAACGAGCAAGTGTATAACCTGATGGTATGTAATCACTATCGCCTAAGATGCGTTGCTTGCCTTAAAAGGAATATGAAAGGAGAGGAAAGGTTAAGGGGAATGGTAATGCTCCCATCCCGTACTTTTACCCCATTCCCACTTACTAGAAACCCCTCCCAGCAGGTGGGTTAAATATCTTAAAACACGTAACATTTTCTCTCCAATGAAAACTTCTCGATGAAAAGAACTCTTTCAAGAAAATGTCTGTATCTTGTTTAATTCAAATCAAACTCTAGCTCCTATAAGACAGGATTACCTAGTATGGGAGCTATTGGTAAAAACTAGTGATGGGCCGACTATAGTATTTGCCGACTAGCCGACTAGCCGACTATTCGGTTTTCAAATTGCCGAATAGTCGGCCGACTATTCGGCAGTGCCGACTATTACTGCGTGACGTTTTAGTCGTTGTTTTCCCGCAGCACAGAACATATACTAAAGTACCCGCAGTAAAATGAGTCATTTGAGTACAATAGATAAATGAAGTTTTTTTTTTTTTTTTAAAAGTTTTACGATTGTGATAGACGAAACTTGAACCAATAGTACTAGCTGCGTAGCGGACAGTCACCGGCCGGAATAATTGCCCTTCGCGCTTATCAAAAAGATGATGATTAACTACATATTTAATAACATTTGATTTCCATTTTCCCTTCAAACTTAAAAAAAAAAAACAAATAAAAAAATACTTGCATGAATCGATAGTACTACTAAAGGTGAAGCGTTCTGCTGCAGAAAATATCTACATAAAAGTCACGCGGTCTACTGGTGTTCGGGATTTTTCGTCATCACTCTGCTCCGCACGGCGGCCGTTGAACATGGCCTGCCGTGTTTGTTTAATTTTTTTTTATTTGTTTGGTGTTTATTTAAGTAAACTAAAAAAAAACTAATGAATCGTCAATGATACAGAATACCTCTACCACCGGCTTCAGACAGTTGAGAAGAACCGACAAGAAACTCTAATTTCTCCTCTCAATCGCTAAAAAACTATACAACACTAGATGACTTTTGCTCGCGTAGACACCTGTAAAACACTATGAAACACCTGTAAAACACTATGCCGAATAGTCGGCGAATTTTCCCGACAATAGTCGGCCCACCTCTAGTAAAAACTGATGTTGTGTAACATTTTTGGGAATAAACTTTTTATTATTTTGTTTTTGTTATTATTGTTAACTACCTCCGTGGTACAGTGGTTAGAGCGTTGGGCTCTAATACCCGGAGGTCGTGGGTTCGAATCCCACGGGGAGCATCTGCACTTTTGTGTAAATGTTTTCGGTTTGGTTAGGACATTGCAGGCTTGAATGTCTGAAAAGAATGATGATTCCGTGCTTCGGAAGGCACGTTAAGCTGTTGGTCCTGCGCCTGATCTCTCTTCGGTCGTATCAGACTGCTGTCCCACCGTGTTAATGGGAGTGAGGGAATAGGGAGTGCACCTGTGCTTGCGCACTCACTTGTGCACTATAATTTATCCTGCGTAGTTGGCTGATCTTAAAGATTGGCCGCCGTAGCCGAAAATTCGGCTAGGAGGACATTATTATATTATTGTTATACAGGAAAGCGTTCCAGAAGTCGAACCTGCAGCTCCAGTCGGGCATGTACCTGTACGGCGACAGCAACCGCAACGGGCTGGGCGTGGAGCGCGTGTGCGCCGCGCTCGACGCGCGCTGCGGCCCGCCGCTCAACCTGTTCCTGCTGCCCGAGCTCTACGAGGACTATGGTACAGTCAGCGTCATATAGTTCGTGATACTCAGGGTACTCTAAAAATAGGCGCAACCAAAAAGTCGATAATATCGGTACAAACAAAGTTGTCTTATTGTTGTGAACAGTTTTGTCGCTCAAAAGGTCGACACACTTAAAATGTCATATAATTCGGTTCAGTCAAACTGCCATAAATATGGTTACAGTCATCCCGCCAATGGTATCCAAACATTCTAAGTGTTCAAAAACATGGAACACATTAGAAAAATAAGCTAGCATGAAACCTCATTACGCAATCTTGTGTTTGAATGTAATTCTATTATCTGTCAATGCATGTCAAATAACCATCAGCATCAGTCGTATTGATTTGTCATTTTCTTTCCTATTATTATGCGACTAGCCTTCCGCCCGCGATTTCACTTGCGCGTAATTTATTTTTTCAAATATCTCCCCCTTCCTCCCACATTTCTGGGATCAAAAGTACCCTATACCGGGGATAGTGTAGCTATCCAACAGTGACAGGATTATTTAAATCGGTTTAGTAGTTTCGGAGCCTATTCAATTCAAACAAACAAACAAACAATCAAATCTTTCCTCTTCATAATATTAGTGTAGATTTGCTTTTTATGAAGGGTCAGTCTTTATGTACGTTCGAACGTAACTTTATCAGAACTGCTCAGTTTATCGTTAATACGGAATGGGTTCATTTCAGTTACCCAAGTAAAATTAAATACGAAATATACCTAATAACTCATATTCATTCATTGAGGTTAACATCTATTTAGCTGTACCTAGCTGTTTATTGCTTATATTTTTTTAACATATCTTGAGACATATCATCCGTACTGAAATACTGAAAATTCAAGCTTCTAGTTTTGTCTAAAACGAAGCTATAGGGGATCGAGAATGGCCTGCAAAGAATGGTAGGTACGGCCGTGCCGGCTTTTTTGCTCGACTTGGTCCTCACCACGGCCGTGCCCCCAACAAGAAATTCTGAAATTCTATCCAAAACAAAAGAGAAGTCTATGTGACGTCGTGCTTAAAATGAAAAGGACAGCAGTAGTTTATATCGCTTTCACTTTGTGTTTAATTTTTTAGATACTTATTGATGAGAAAAATAATATTTTAAATATTATAGCCGTAAGGTTTATTTTTCTAATGTGTTCCATATTTTTGAACACTTAGAATGTTTGGATACCATTGGCGGGATGACTGTAACCATATTTATGGCAGTTTGACTGAACCGATTTATATGACATTTTAAATGTATCGCCCTTTTGAGCGACAAAACTGTTTACAACAATAAGACAACTTTGTTTGTACCGATATTATCGACATTTGGTTGCATCTATTTATTAGAGTACCCTGCGTATCACGAACTATATGACGCTGACTGTACGTGGCGAGATTACAGAGCGACTAACTTATGTATCTGTTCCGGTGGCCAAAATTGGAACTACGCGACATTGTCAATTTTAAAAACTGCTACAGGATAGTGTTGCCAGTTGTTGTGATGAAAAAAAGCCATTAATTAATTTTATTTGGTCAGTCTAAAGTGAATTATTAATATTAAAAAATGGAACTCAACAATAACAAAGTGTTTTAATAAGTTTTTGTCAACAACAACAATTATTGAAATATCAAATTAACATTTTGATTACTTTTTGCACACTTGGTAAATAACAATATTTAATTTTTACTCCCAAAAGTGCAAAAGTGATATTTAATGGCAATACTAAGACAATAATTGCGACACCGCGACCAGAACCAGACCAGATTATAAAGCGTATTTTCAAGGTCATTACCTATTTGTCGATAGATTACTATCTCGTCATATGGATAATTAAGCTAACGATTGACAATTTATTTGATTTAGTTCGTCTGAGCTTAAAGAGAAAAAATAAAATCTCTAGCGTATGCAGTTTTGCAATGCGTGTTTGTCCATAATGATGACAAGATTTCAATTAGGCCTTTACTTTTATACTAATACACAAGAAGATCATACGATTATAAGTTCAATAAAAAAACCGTACTTACAACCTATTTTTACGTTACTGAAGATCGCACAATTTTATTAGTGATAAGATAACACAGGCAAATGATTGTCTTTTTATCTTTAGACAACCGCGACATCTACCGCGGACATCCTCCCTTCGAACAACTAGCGAAACGCCTCCGCTGGATGCTGATGGGCGTCAACCGTCATCAGATCACCAATGTTGCCAACCTATCAGAAAGAGGCTGGTTCCAC
The DNA here is from genome assembly GCA_949319885.1 of Mecyna flavalis. Classification (NCBI taxonomy): domain Eukaryota; kingdom Metazoa; phylum Arthropoda; class Insecta; order Lepidoptera; family Crambidae; genus Mecyna; species Mecyna flavalis. Next base: position 2,190,863 of record OX439407.1, on the reverse strand, counting down.
TACTGTGCCAAAGCCTGGGAGACCATCAGGAAATGCACCTTCTTCATGGAATACGAGCGGTTCCTGCCCTGAACGGACCCTTCGACCAACAAGGATCTAAGCGGATAAGATACCGATACGCGACACAGGTGTTTAACACCTGCGCTTTATCGGAATGATAACAAGATTACCGAGGAAAGAATTTATTTTCAAATGTACACTGAAATGTATTGGTAATTGGACCCAATAAACATTTTACAAGGAATAATTTGTTGTTTCTACTGTTAACATTAACATTGCAATAAGAAATGTGTTTCTGATCTGAGCACGACTATTGTACTATTGTTATACAATCGCTACCCGCGATAGCAATAAGACCACCGTCGGCTTGTGTCCAAAATATGAGATAGCAGTGTCTATAATATAAACGAAAAAGGTGATGGGCAGCGAATGCTTAACGAAAGTACTCACGGCAGTACGATCATTCTGTAATACATAATAGGTACGGTCCTAACTAAAACAAATAATGCATTATTGAACCGCTAATTAATATACACGTATACTGTTAATCAATATACATACCTTAAGGAATAAGATTAATCAGCGCATGGTTTTTCATTTCAATCTAGAATTCAATCTAGAATTTATAATGAAACGATAGAACAAAAATATTTACACCATAATAAATGTATCAGAAATTACATGCAATACGCATTGTCTATCTATCATATCTATTGATTAAACAAATTGATTTTAGAGAATTTTAGATCATAAGTTCTTCAATGTTTAAAAATAGAAATATCGATACAGGAATATCGGTCTCAGGTTCTATTTACGTAATATCAAAATTTGTGTAATTTATATTGGTCTTTATAGTTGCAGTTTTCTTTGTAATTGTAACTGGGAATTTACAAAACAAAGTGTAATCTACTTTGAGGTAAGTTAAAATTTTGTGATGTGGATATTCAGTTATGTGTATAAAACCTGTCGCGCCAACGTGTGGGTATTATAAGAACGCCATTGTTAGAAGTACATGTTTAAAGAATATTTACTGGTACACGCTCTCTAAGAGAGGCTTACGTCTCTGTTCTGGCGGCTTGTACGCATGCTGGTACACGCTGGCCAACCGCCAGTGCTCTGGGTACCCGCTCGCATTCGCCTCCCGCCAGATACTGAAAGGAGGTGCTAAAGTCGGTATAGTGTAAGACTTCTTAGTGTAAGGATGCCGCATCTTCGGAATCTTCACGCCTTTAGAGTCCGTCGAACCCGACACGCTATTCACAGAATTCGGATTACCCGCCTTAAATGCAAACTTGTATTCCTCCTTCTGTTTATTTTCAGGAGGCAACTTCTCGTAGCATTTTAAACAACTCTTATGTCGAGTATTAGAGGACTCACTGTCTTTCGAACGCCTGGACATCTGAGATTCATTCGGTGAGCTCTGGTGCAGCTTCCCTTGAGCCAGCGGTGTCTTCTCGTATGATTCCAAACTATGTCGGTGATTACCATTAACGTCGACATTATTATTCTTGCCCTTGACGTTCCAGGCATCTTTGATCGGTTGCAACTTTTCCGGTCTCTTATCGCGACTCGATCTTTGACTGCCCTCGCTAGGAGTTCCACAACCGTGTATTCCATCACACTCAGGTTTCTTAGCTGAGTGTGCAGAGCTCTTCCTGCTAGACGATTTGGAACTCTTCTCACTGGGCGCACTGTGTTGCGGACAATACTGCACGTCACACGAATTCCTTCGCCTGTCCTTCGTCATGTCCTTCTCAAAATAAGGCACAGGATGCTTCCCCATGTCCTCTACGACACGATTCTGATTGAAAATCGGATTAGCGTGACCAGGCGTATCTTCAATAAACTCCTCTTTGGGAGTGTGCACCATAGTAAATACAGCTGGCGCTTTGGATCCGTTGGACCCGTCGATATGTTTTGTAGGCCTCGGTTCTTGCTTAGGATCGTCTGGTCTAAAATCCCAGCATATTGCAAGGTCCATAAGTGATAGCGGTTTTTTCTGGTCTCCTAAATTTGGACCTGACGTCGATGGCCGCTTATCTTTGTCTTTATCACCATCGCCTTTCTTGGGATCACAAGTCTTGGGTCTGTGAACACGCATTTTAGTACAACACGTGGGACCTGCTGCTCCATAGCCTTTCCACCCAATAGCGTAAGGTTTAACGTTGATATCGGAATCTCTGTGTTCTGCGATTTTTGTCATATTGCGGTACCCCAGCGTGTCTGGCAGAGGCTGGTGTTCCAGGTTACCGACGTGCATCTTCTTCGCAAATTGAAAATTTTGCGAGACGTTGACGTAAGGGAGTTTCGGTGTCTCACTTTTCTTACATTTCATATTCTCTTCCCGAAGTTCCTCATTTTTCTTCGCGTTTTCTGCTACTTTGCGCCAAAACCTGTCATTTTCATCCTCTTGAGGACCATGAATTTGATCAACGGCGTCTTTGACCAGAAGTTCGTGACTATCATGCCGTCTCTCTGGTTCTGTTAAGGCTCCAGGAATATAAGGCCCATGACCATCTGCGTCAACCGGCTCTTTCTTACCGATATCTAACGGGTCGTCTTCGTTTATTTTCAAATCATCTTGTACTCCTTCATTGTCTTTGTACTCTGTATTTCTTGCTTCTGCTTCTTGATCCTGAGTATTGCCTTGGTCCTTTGTACAGACATGGAAAAATTTAATACAAAAAATATATACATTTTTAAATTCCGTGACGTGACGTTTATTCTCTAAGTTTTATCTAATCTAATCTAATTGTTATCTAAAGTGCATTTCTACTCTTCGTGTCTTCACTTTTTCTCTTTTTTGTGTTTGTGCTTGAAGGGACATTGGTACGGCTGAAATAGAAACAAATATAAGTGAAGTGCATTACTAAAAACATATTACTTTCTTTTTACATAAGCTAAACCAAACCAGTGCAATTTAACTACCCGAAGAAATAATCTGCTTTTAGCATGGGCCTTACAAAAGTTTACAAAGATTTAGATAACGGGCGACATCCATGCCTCAACCACTTTATATTCCGCCACATCAGCTACGAGACCTTCGAACCGTGCTGAAAATAACCTTCGTTAATCCGATAACAATAAAGTTCAAAGTTGACCACAGCTTTACTACATGCATACAAGTACATAAATGCATATTATTATGGTTGCAAAACATTCATAAACTTTCGCAGAGATATCAACTGGCAGGCATGTAAACCAGTGGATTTGCGCACGAAGGAAAACAAAGCGTGCGCCCGCCCCACTGGCGTATTATGATAATCATAATATGCATATGCTTGCATGGAAATGTGGGACAACTCCAAGTAATGGACCAAAATCGCACGCATACAGGCACACATGCGATCAGAACTAATCTATTGCGATGTTTTAGTCAACTAGGTAGTTAGGGTTGGTCATGTTTCAGCATTTTTATTATGACAGCAACATTATGTGTTCAGAACTTTTTCCGTATTACGAGATGTTTATAAAGATAGCATAGATTGCGGTAAATGATATTCATAAATGAAAAAATTGGAAAATGTTACATGGAATGCTTGAAAAATTGTGGGTACAACTGTAAATTTTATTATGCCTTGTACAAGGAAGCATTAAGGACCTTTAAAATTTTTTAAGAAATCAATTAGGTACGCTTGAACGTTTGCATCGAATTTGGAACAGTGCAAAGGAAATTTTATATGCTCTAATTGAAAAGCAAATTGATGTCATACTTTGATTTCCTAATGTTGATATGAAAAAACATTGAAGTGTATTATGCGGAATGGTAGGTACTTTAACATAAATAAGAAGTACATAAATTGTCACAGGCAGTGAAATTTTCTAATATCATTTAAATTATGTTTCTGTACAAAATGTCCTAAACATACAGCCACGTGACCGTTTGAATATTAAAATATGATAGATGCTCGTTTCCTTATAACTGCCACTAACTCTGACCTTTCGTGAATAGTTGCATGCGATGCATGTCTACAAGACAGTTGCTAAACCTTTTAGTATGTCAGCAGTGTCGAACGCGAAACATAAAATAAACAACTGAACATGCAAAAAACTTTGCGAAACTAAATCACACTACGGCACTAACCTATTTCACTGATCTATGGGTAAGAAGTTTCGCGCCAAAATCGATCGAACCACAGATTATAATTGGATTCGAGAGAAACTTGCGCGCGTAATGAGTTTGTTTGGCAAACTCGATTGGCGTGTTGCCAAAGCGGCTTACTTTGAAAGTCTGTTCGTCCTGTGGCACGCCGGCTTGCTCCTTTTTAGGTTTGGCGCGTTTGGTGGTGCGCATGCGCGCCGCGGCCGCCGCCTTCGGCCGCTGCACGCGGAGGTTGAGCCAGTCGGGGAATCTGTGGTCTGGTGGCTCCTTCGCTAGCTCTTCCGCTAAATAATTAAAATTGCTTCATCAATCATGGTACATAACGGCATTTAAGTCAATCCTACTGTGGCGCTCAACTCTACCATTAGGGGGACTCATAGATAGTGCATTGAAACCTTAAAGCTAGTTTGACAACTGACGCGTGACGGTTCGTGATATCTGTCAGTTTTTTTTTTTAAATTGACAAAATTAAATTAATACAAACTTATCTACCAGTTGTGAAACTGGCACTTTATGTTTATTCCTACATATTATATTAATCTTGATAGACTTAAAAATCATTTAAAAATGATTTTTATTATTTTGATCCTATGACCTAATTTTCCATTAACGATGCACCACCGACACAAAAAGCGCAGTTCCCAAAACGATGAAATACTCTGTGAATTATGAAAAACTCTGTAACATCGGTATTAATGAAGCAAACATTTTGGTTACCAGTAAATTGTGGTGACTGGACTTAGGAGAAGAGCAACCTTCCCCAGAGTCCGGTCAACAACATGTAGCTATACACTATCAATTCCTTTAATCGGTAGCCTTGATAAACGATCTCACTGACAAAAAATCTCTAAAACGATATCGTAAGTTCTATTATACACAAGCTCAATTATTTACATTTAGTCGTTTATAACCTCGAAAATTACCCTTGAAAATTAAATCTAGATCGTCAAACGTAGTTTATATTTCAGTTCTAAAACCACAGTTTAACGATAGCACAAAACGAAAGACGATCATTTATTAGACAATCAAAACGAAAGATACCTTAATCGTTAAGCCACAGTCGATTACTATGCTAAGTTATTAATAGAAGGTACTGCCATCAATCTTAACCCAGATTTCGGGCATCGCGAGACTTGCTGGGGTCCAACAAATGACTCGACGACACGAACCTTCGGCAGGAAGTGTTTGTGCGTGTATGACAAATAAATGATGGGCTTTATGAGTCAGTCAAGGTCATGTCAACATTGCCGATGTCAGTCGTAAACGTATGGGATATACTTATAACTTCGTAAACAACTGATTAGAATCCGTCGCAGGTTCCTGCTTCATACCATAATTTCTGTTATCACAGTGGCTTCATAACTATCCATGGGCTTACCCAGTAAAGTTTCGAGTTTCGTAAATAAAAAAAGGTTAATTGATAATATCAATACATACACACAGTTCAAGATATTAAATTTTATCTATCCCGTTACTTGGAAAACAATCCTAGAAATAGGATAGCTCTGGATGCTCTTTAGTTTTTTCCTTTCCTCACAGTAGAAATAGCTTTTCATGTTATATCCTAGCTACTATTCTTCGGGAAGATAACTTGAATGTGTCTAAAAATATATTAAGACTTCTTTTTGGCACCCAACGTGTGGCTAATCCGATGCACTTACCAACTTTCCTGGTAATCTTCCTCGGCAGTTCCCAGGTACCGGTATAATGTCCGAAGCACCTAGACGTGCCTCTAGGCGCCCCGGGCAGGAAGTGTCCGTTCATATCGCATATCGGCTTGGGGTCGGGCCGCATCTCGACAGGACGCGCGCGCGTTGGCGCCCAACGCGGGACCTGCCAGTTGCCCAGCCGTTTTGGAGTTGATTCTCTGTTAAACTGTTGAAGCATAGATTTATTATTAAGTTAGTATATATGAATAAACTTTCTCGCATTGTTTACATGGGATGTAACTGCCTTTCGGACGATGGTACCCTACGAGTATAATGACAAAATAGTAGCCAAAGCTAGGTCTTTTATACACACATTGTTTGCTTACAACTATACTGTAAATGACTGTTTGAAGCCAATTTATAAAAAAAACAAAGCAAGGATACGTGTAAATTTTAACGCGAAAAGCCAAAAAAGAATGCACATTAATGCTAACTTATATTACACAACGATGTAATGTTTTAAAATTCATAAAAGTTTGCTCCCATCATTTCGAAATGTAAACAAAAATATTCAATTGTGCGGTTCTACAGCCGCATCCATCAGCGCACTCTCAAAGACCTGATTAAAAAAAAATGCGTGTAGCAATAAAATTTGCCAAACCATCATTCTTGCGGGGCACGCGACGTGATGACGTGAGACCACGAGGCGCGTGCGGCGACGCGTGGCGTTCCTAGTTTAATTTTCAAATGACGAACTGACGACATGCGCTAGAGGCGGTCGGTGGCTTAATTCGAATGTAGTCGTTAATTGATACATCACATGTTGATTACTAACTGTTTGGGACTTGGATTCAGATGTAGTCATATTTCTAGCGATGGTATAATTACCTACAGCCTTACTGTAACTGTAATATGAAACAGAACTAGGTTTTTATGAATGCTAAAATGCGTAGCTAACGGTTGCTACTTACTATCGGTTTGTCCACTTGTCCCTGCTACCTTATTAAACGTTATTTCAATAGAAGATTAATCTTAGCACATGAAAACAACGTATAATCGCGTATTTCAGCTGTCAGATAAATAACTTAGATCGTTATCTCTTTTAGGAGAGAGTCGTTACTCTCTCCCAAAAGGAGACAGCAAATTTGTTATATGACAGATAAAATATCGCGAATCTACTAGACGTGAAACAGGCCTTATATTTATACAGGCATCAAAGTTTTCAAGCAGAAATAAATAAATTTTTACTTAAATATTACTATTTTGTATGTCGAGGCCAGATATGCTGAGATGACTGCCAACCTTCACTAGTTGAAGAGGCACTTAAAGAAGAAGAAGAAGATTACTATTTTAATTGTAATAATACATTTTGGCTTGTTTCGTTGCAATAAGTATCATCAATTTCACATCAATTGTTATCCACACGTGAGTAAGTAAGTTTACCTTGTAAGATAGACGATATTTTGTCGGTCATTATCTCGAGATTGCAACAGTGTAAGTATCACACAATTACTTATTTAGAGAAGCAATGCAGATAAGCAATTATCATACCATTTAAATAACACCGATTAAATTCAGTGAAATTAATATGGAGAAAAGATGTTCAATCGATTACACAACAGAAAGACTTTTTACAAGCATTGTGTTTATCAAAGATACATAAAATAAATACTCTTCAGAAATCAGTGTACGATCATAATGATGAAATGATTTCAGTTGTCTGCGGACAAGCTCATGCTACATAATTCTGTACAATCCTGTATGTTAAAAATCCTGAATTTGTAAAAAATCAAACATATCAATTGATTCTGCTTAATTTAAGTCCTTATTATAAATAATTGCTTTGCCCATTGAGCAGGTGTCAACTCACCCCCGGCGGGTCGAGGCTCCTAACAATCATCCCCGCGCCAACAAAGGGTTGCAAATCATTATTTACCCCATGCATCACACCCCGTTACAGTCTATTATAAATGCCCGCAATAATTTAGAATCATCTTGTCAAAAGTAGATTGAAATAATGAGGGCAGAAATATTCAAAAGATTTTATATTTTGTCTATTTTCAAACGTATAAAATTAAAATTCGTTTGTTCTGATTAAAGGAAAACTTATAAATGTATCTAGTAGGTAATCTTTCGGTAGTCAGAAATACTTTAGATTAATTTTCCTCATTAAATGATTGCACCTTTCCGATTTCAAGGTGGAAGTTATTAATTTTTTATTACGAGTAAGTAATTTTCAGTAAGTACTTTACCTTAAACGAAAAGTCGTTTAAGGTAACGTGTTCAAAGAAACAGAAACCTTCATCAACTAGTTATGGGTTTTGTCTAAATATCTCGTAGCACATGAGAACCAAAACTACAGCGCTCACCAATTTCAGTCCTTCTCACCACTATTGACACTAATGAAGAAGTAATACACTGTATTTACAGTTTTGGACACAATACACACCCCTGACTAACACCACAGTACGCAAAGGTTGCATTCTGAAAGATAATGATATCAAATTTTCTAAACTATAAGGCTATGCGGAAATAAACGCTGTGATATGTTCCAGCACAAACTAGTCGATGACACCGCCCTGTCTAAAAATAAACGAAGAATAAGTTCAAGTATTGAATTGTAACTTCGTCTTGTATATTTTGTGTCCGTGAACTTGAGACCTTGGTTACGTTCCAAACCGCCTCATTGTCCTTTGCTTGCGTCATATAGAAATGCGTTCACCTCATTTAATATTGGGCTAAAGTTAGGCAGTGAATTAAAAGCTCATTCATCAGATTCGATAAATAATTTCAATGGCCTGACTATTTTCCTTTTCTTCGCATCAGACAAAAAATTACTGTTTCCATTGATTTCAGTAATAATTGGCGATTGCAAACACTCGATATATTATTATGCTTGCATGCATTTGATAATTTTAGGTATAGAAGTTCACAAGTGGAGCTTAAACCAAGTTTATTTTAATTAGACATTACATTAAACCTTCATTAGAAGGGTTAACATACTTTTAATTATAGTAAACATTATCACCACCACTTTTCAGAGCAAGAACGAAAACTATACTGACTTGACATGGGCAATTAATTATCAAAAGACTTTCTTGTTTTAAAATTACCCAAGTACCTATATTATGTGAACATGTCATGATATAGTATGACGCAAAACTGTCTGTTTCTACTTTAAAAAAAGACAACACTATTGTTAAGAACATGTAGTAAAAGATGTACTTAGCTCTTAATAAATTGAACCGAGCCGATTTCATAGCAAAAGACTGATGATATGAGGAAAGCCCCTTTAATCGGGGGAATTAACACTTCCATCGTTCTGAACTTGAGTCAAACTGCATTCAAAGACATTGACTGACGCCTACTTACAGCTCGCAACAGAGACAATCACATGTGGTTTACACCGATCAACAGTTCACGAGTGATAGCGTGATTGCAATATGAAACACGCTCTCAGAACTTGCCTATATTTCCAATTGTCTACTTCGCACATTATCTAGGTTCAGTTTGGCATGGATAGATGGTTAAGTCGTAAGTACTTGATTGGCTAATACCAAATAACTCATCTTGGCGCGCCATGTATCCTCCATCGCATAATTCGCATAGAACTGTGTATTCGTACTTATTGGCTCTAGAATTTCCCGCTGAATTTAATCTTTACCAGGGCAACTAAACGAATGCCACGGTTCATTCACTACCTACTTGGTATTATGAATTTACCTATTGATTTTTGTTTAAATAAATAGATAAACCTACATATAAATACTGGTATCGCCTTAACCAAACAATAAAATCATCAATAAAAACAACCCGCCCACATGAACACCATACATTATACGAGATTTTCAAAACATGTCATGTCTCGTTGCTATCATTTTTTATTTCTCGAACAATAGCCGAAAACAATTCGTCCGAGATCCACTGCGACTATTAGTGACACCAGAAGCGAAATTGTCAAACAAGGATTAACACCGAACACAATAGCATAAAAAACTCTCCACTCCCATACAAAGTCCACCCCTCATTCAATCTCCATGATATCTTTGAAATACAAACGAATTCGAACATTACATACATTCGTCTTAAGGTTGATATTGCAAAAATATCAAAATCACTAAAACTGTTTACGATGTAATTGGATGAATCTAACTTGGATTAAAGGAATTACAATTTGTATGTGAGTAAAAAACGAGTGTTGGGGAGTGTAATGGGTGTTGCAGGTGCAGAGTCAAGATGTATGGGGCTTGGGCAGTGCGATTTATAGATGGATTAGCTGTATTTATCATTAATATTGGACAAGTCCTAAGACATACATAAATTAAATAAATATTAAGGTACTTACTAATGGAAATAGTAATTTGCAGGTCATGAAAAGTTTCCAACTAAAAAATAAATAACTTTCATATTGTATCAATTTTTGTTCTGTCTATAGACATCGTGTTTTCGATTCTTAATTTGCAACCAAAATGGATATTATTTTATTAACTAACGCGCAGTTGGTAGAGAGTGACTCTACGGCTGAAATACCAACCAAATTGCCCTCGAAAAATCGAAACCGTAACATTGCTTCACCTTGGTATTAAATCTAAATACATAATGATACTTTATTACTGATTACAATGGAAAAAATACCAAAAAATTCTAGACTTCGCAAAGTCTCAGGACTTTGTAAAGTTCAGAGCACGTGAATGGAAAGTTTAGGATTTAGAATTCACCCATCAGCAAATTATTTCAGAGTTCTACTATATTAGGGTCTCGAAAATAAAAGATTAATAATAATTAAGTCTTTTTTAATTCACTTACCTGTCCACTATCAAAATTAAACGCCATCGCTGTAAATCGCAAAATACACCAAAAATTATAACTAGTTACCAAAATGTCACAACAATCATCAACAATGCAATGGAAGCACAAACGTCACATTTTAAAAACAAACTTTATTGGCGTCTAGCGAGTCTAGCTGCCAGCTCGAGCGGCTTGAAGCAAAGAGGTTTTATACCCAGACGTCGGGAAATGTGTGAAAACGGGAAACCTATCGGCCCAACTGCGTGGTTGTCTAGGCGACGGAAGCTTTCCCGACGCGTCCCGGAGGTTTTCCTAGGTTGACAACACGCAGGCATCGGAAGGTCATTGACATTTTCCATCGTTGCGCTGTGCGGCGCTGAAAAAGGTTCATGCCGCTTAACCGTTTAAAATTACTTTAGCGGGTTTATTGCTGTTTGCATTACTTTTATATTCAAAAATAGTTATTTATTGCAAAATTGTATATTGTTAATTCTGTTAGTATACGTTAGTACAGTTAGTTTACATACAACTTGTAAAGTTTTACTAACGCTGAATGTATTTTTTTTTTCATCGTTTGTAAATAATGTTTTTAGATAACAAATTCGCCCAAATATTTTCCTCCCAAAACCAACAAAGTTGTTCAAATCCCGTAGCTTCAAACATACAATTTAATTATTTCAGAATTCTAAGGTAATTCAGATTTGCAAAGAAGCAAAGCAATAAAAATGCAACATCATTTTATAGCGTGAGACCTTCAAAAGAAATTTTAACTAATTCAAATATAAGGTAAGAAGTTGACAAAGAAAATCTACTGACAAGGCCCTTATTCACCTTTTTATTACTATGAACTTTTGCAATGCTTGCCTGATATACCTAATCTGATTGTTAATCAGTCCGACTCAGCTGAACTCGATGAATAAAACATTTCTTGACATTTTTACTTTTTAGTAAAAACTCTACAATGATCAAGAATGTCTGCGATTTATTCAGATATAGATTAAATAGGGGATGAGCTGTTTAATAGCCACAAGGCTGATCCTAATCGGGTAGGATAAACCGGGGGAATTTAGTGGGTAGTGGGTATTTCATCCCGAGTCTCCTACACGACAGCAGGTCTAGTCTAGCTAGCCTGCGGTTAATGTGCGTCAAAGCATTCATCTCCACATAAAAAAAAGATATAGTAAGTATACGGTTTTCTGTAGTTGCCAAATATGTTGAGCGTAATTGCCGCTCACCAACAACTTTAACTTGAAAATAACTTGGTACTTGTGCACTTGATTTGGTAAAACTGTTGCGTTTATTCAATAAGAATTCTTTACCAAATTATCCTTTATTTAATATTAAAAAACTGAATAGCAATGTTAATGTTTTCATCATTGCTAGTGTTTAGTCATAAGTTAAATACGTATTTATTAGCAAGTTCATGAGTTGTGTTAAAAACATGAAAAAAACGGTGACTATCTTTTAACTGCAGAAAACGAACCTTCTGGTTAAAAAAGCTTGACATTGGCCGTAAATTCGTTGAAATAAACGCGTAACATGCCTCCAAATTGATTTCGCTTCGATTCAGCTAAAATTAGCTAAATCATCCCTATCCGTCACTCGCCTTACAAAGTAGAGTCAAATTGATCACAGCCTTTTGGTAACATCGTTGCGAGTTGCGAATGTTCGCAATTTCAGCTGGAACCATTAATGCTCGCTGAAAGGGACAGTGACGGAGCAAGGGCAACAGTTCGTGCTACATGAACTAAAGTAATTTTTAAATAAGTCATTTGAATTGGGCTTGTATTTAACCGTACACCAAAAAAGGCTGACAGTACTCCAAAAAAGGCTGAAACGTGCACCAAAAAAATTGAATTGCTAACCTAACCTAACCTTTGGTGTGCCTTTGGTTTATTTTGGTGCACGTTTCAGCCTTTTTTGGATATACACTTAAATATTTCCCTTTGAATTGTAGCAATATTGTAATTTTTAAGGAAATTAACTTATCCAAGGAGGCGAAGTTTCTCTCGAAGTAGACTGTGTCAACTGCGTATCTTCGGATGGACTGCATGTCTGTCTGCCAATTAAGGTTGTGAAAAAATAGTAGAATTTATTAAATTTTAAGTATTTCAAAACTTCTGATGGTAATTCAATGATCACCGTGCTTATAGATAGCGACATCAAAAATGTGTAGCCTGCCTTAAAAAAGGTTGTACAATGTTTTCGCTTATTTAATTCAAACTTTGAAGAAGTTCTTTTGATCTCGGCGGTCACGTTATGCGTTTTTATTTACAAGACCCTTAAACTCCACAGCTGCCACCTCGGAAGAACTCCGTCACTGTATAAGGAAAGCCTTTTATCTGTCACATTGCGTGCAGCTTGCGACATCGCAATAAAGTAAATTAGCGATTCACGTGACCTTCGGAGCAGTCTTATGTATAACTGCTTATTACACTATTATCTGTTTGCGAAAGAAAATTATCGGTGGACGTCGCGGACCGGTACATAAATACTGATATAGGGTGGCCATTTTGTCCTCCAAGTTCATGCAATGGTTAGAAGCAGGGAGATTGGTACTTTTTGAACAAATGGATCTTTGATAAATCAATTTTAACTTTTGTCACGCTTTTTGAGGAAGAAGGGCTTTGCTAAGCGACTCTCGGAGCAAGGGCTTTGCCGATGCCCGTGGCTGCCCACCGCGGGGTTTAGTAGGTAAACCCTTGGGACAAGTTTCTCAGAAGTTAAGGGCGCAGGAACCACTAGGTAAAAAGTTGCTGACGCAGCACCGTTAAACTGTACATAGAAGATATCAGAAAGACATACATTTCCTCCGATCGTACAATGGCAAAGAGATTAAAATCTGGGAAAATAGAGCATTTTTAGTAAAGTACCTTTTTCTTTTTCCAGCTTTAAGTTGGCAGAGTTTTGTGTTGTTAATAGTTTGGTACTTAAAAATAAAAATAGTCTTGCCAATTAACACGTATTAGATTCGTATCTACGTTGACGTAGATGAGTATGTGAAACTTTTCCACATGGACCTTGGTTAAATGGGCACCCTGCGCTTCTCTTAGCGAATCCAATGACAGCACGCTAGAGGGATTAAAATTCAACTGAGTGACTGACTTTACGGCCAGCGATTGTTTGTCTGAAGAGTCATAAAACTGTAGTCTTAGATTCCAACAGTTTTTTCAACACTATCAGTTTTTACCTGTACAAAGTGTACAGCGAAATACATCGGAATTAACTACCTAAGTACTTACTCAGCAGAGTTTACTGCTTTTATGATTTTTTCATTTATGTAGGTACGAAAAATTCATAAAAGACGTGGAACTTACCAATTAAACGGGACCGTGCAAGGCGAATGCCACTCCACCCGTTTGGAGTGGCGTAGAACTTGTCTTTTTACTTATCAATAGACCATTCTTCTAAATGATTTCTAAAAATGGGTCAAAAACCATTCGTTGGTAAGTATATTAGGTCTAGTGTCGTTATACATCAATATTTTAAAATCAAGTTAATAAATATCTCTGGACATTATTAATACTGGTAAACTTATAGGTACTGTATTTTTTTATATATGTAGAGATATCAGAGATCTATTTTATCTAACGTTGTAAAGAAGTGCAAGAATTCTTTATTATTAAACTTGTATATTCACATTTTCGTCATGCCATCCCAATAATACAAACTTGATACATTTGGGTACAGGTGTCCCTCAGTATAGGCTATCCCAGTGTAGCCTCTTAATCACGGGAGCACCTGTGTCCCGGATCGATAGGCGGGGCCGCGTCGGGATTGGCCGGGAAGAGAGGGCGGGGTCCAGATGATGCTGAGGTAAGGTTTGGGACACAGTTAGAGAATTTAGTTAATAATATAATTCTAGTGCGTTAGATAGAACCTTTTGTATTTAGTCTGTGGTTAGAACTATGGCTTCAACAGCTACCCTTATTTGTCTTCTTTCAATCATCTCTTCTTAAAAATATGTCTACACAAGCCTATTCGTATACATTAGCGAAAGGCAACCTAAATTTACTTCTCTACATAATAATATTTTATCTTAATTAACCCCGTTCTGTCATCTAAAGCTCTCCATGGTGCTAAAATACCAGTAAAAAAAATACAGGTTTCTGCAGCTGCAGGGTGAATAAGGCAGGAGATAAGTTATTGGACCAACGCAAGACAAGTTGGCTAAAAAAAATTAATTAAAATTAAAGGACTTTCCAACAAACAAACTTTTAAGTATCGTGTCTATTTGTTTGACCCTTTTTGAAGTTTTAAATAAAAAATCATTGTCACAATGATGGGTACTCGGTTAATCCCCACGATTGTCAAATGCGAATAAAGCCACTAAACCGATTTGTATTTGAAAAATTGGACACCAATTTTTCCTGAGCAGGGAATTGAACCCCGAAATTGTAGCCAGGTAATTAAACACCTAAACCATCAAAACGTTACCATGTTTCAATCGCAACCGCATATTTTAACTAAGGTGTAGAATTTGTAAAGTTAGGCTTTGTAGAGTTCGGACGTGTTGAGTTAGAAGCTTGGCTCTACATGAGATCTGATTACTTTTTGACATTGCGAGTCTTGGCAACATTTTACATAAAAATGTTTTTGGTGGGATTTTATGTTACTCAAAGCCTACGGGCTGCGGAAATCAGTCAGACATGGCGAGTGTCTAAGTAACAAATAATGGACTTGGCGATTATCGGGTCACAGTCTGGATTTTACCGGGAGAAAGCGCTCAAGAAATGATTTATTACCTAAATTGAATGTTATAATGCCGCAAATCGGATTATTGATACATTCGCAACATTGTAAAATGATAAGGTGTCGTTAATTGCGGGCACCTGACTAAGTCGAGCAGACAGTGACTCAGTGTTTCACTATCAGATAATACCTACGTCTATATTTATATTAATAAAAAATATGATGTTCATAACCGAATAAAGGGCTTTTAAAACATAATATTTAGATGTACCTAAAAGCCTATAACTTGTTCGTATGTTTTATTTACAAATTAATAAAATTGATTATACCCTTGATTAAGTAATTATTTGAAACTGCTATTTCCCATCTTGGTAGGTAATTAATAGTGCTGCAATTTGTATTTTTCCAGGATCGTAGGTAATATAGTGGCTTAGGTATTTATCTTTCTTTAGAACTAAAAGTCACAGACAATCCATGAAACAAAGGTAGTAATAGCTATATCTCTATAGTCGATAGCTTATCGTCGAGTAATTTTAATATCGGCCGATTTAAACTAAGTACATACCTACCTATTTGAGAAAATTTTATGAATTTGTAGCAGGTGTTTAATCTCTGTCTATAATTTTTCTTTTGTTGGCATGCACGTGCAAAAATAATTTATTTATATTGAAAATTCAGTTAAGTTAACGCAATAATAGGTACTTACTGGCATAATAACCACGCTTTTCAAATGCGGATTGGTGATCACAAACCCGAGCTGTATGAATGAATGAATTTATTTGTTTCAAGCTGCAATCAAAATCAAAATCAAAATATTCTTTATTCATGTAAACTTGTATCAAGTATTTATGAATCGTCAATTACAGAGTGACTTTACCACCGGTATCGGAATGCAGTCATCTGTCGAGAAGAACCGGCAAGAAACTCGACAGTTACTCTTTTTAATCGCCAAAGAAATTTATACAACAATGATAATAAATCTATCTATACTAAGCCATACAGTTTTTCGTGTGAATGTAGATATAATAATAATAATAAAGAAAAAATTATAACTGTAGGACGTAGTGTAGATATAACAACAATGACAACAGATTAAAATACAGTTTGCGCTGACAGGGAGCGAAGCATTCCTATTCCTACGACCAGTATCTACAGATCTCCATCATTAAGAAAATCTTCAATTTTATAGTAACCTTTTTTCATCAGACGGGTCTTGATCCACGACTTAAATTGATTTATGGGTAAGCTAACAACATCCATTGGCAATTTATTATACATTGTAATACTTAATCCTTTAAAAGAATTTCCAATCTTTTGAAGTCTAATATTTGGAATAGCAAGCCTATGTTTATTTCTTGTGTTAAATTGATGATGATCTGATTTCTTTGAAAAACTTTGTATGTTCTTTTGTACATACATAACACAATCCAGTATATATTGTGATGGCACAGTTAATATATTTATTTCCCTGAATAATTCTCTTAACGAGTCACGGGTTTTGAGGCCATATATAGCGCGGATGGCTCTCTTTTGCAAAATAAATATATTGTTTATGTCAGCGGCAGATCCCCATAAGAGCAGCCCATATGACATAATACTGTGGAAGTAACTGAAATAAACTAGTCTCGCCGTTTCCACATCAGTCAGATTTCTTATTTTTCTGACAGCATATGCGGCTGAGCTAAGTCTTTTGGCAAGAGCAGTTACATGAGGCCCCCACTGCAATTTAGAGTCGAGGTTTATCCCCAGAAACACTGTTGAATTGACAATTTCAATGAGTTCTCCATTTACAGTGATCTCAGGAACCACCTGTCGCACATTCGGCATTGTGAATTTAACACATTTCGTTTTATTGGTGTTCAATAACAAATTGTTAACAGTAAACCAGTGTAAAGTTTGTGAGACAGCATTACTCACATCGTCAAATGATTGTTTTCGTCTGTCAACTTTAAATATAAGGGAGGTATCATCAGCGAATAACACTGTGTCACACAGGTTTTCTGTATAATATGGAAGATCAATAATATAAATTAAAAAGAACAAAGGTCCTAGTATTGAGCCTTGAGGGACCCCCAACAGTAAAGGGGCTCCTTTGGAATCAATACCATTCACGTTTACCTTCTGGATTCTGTCAGATAGGTACGACCTTATAAGACTTAACGCGTTGGCAGAGATGCCATAATGCCGCAACTTCATCAACAATGTCTCGTGATCAACGCAGTCGAAAGCTTTAGACAGATCGCAGAATATGCCTATAGCATCTTGCTTATTATCCCAGGCATCAAAAATGTGTTCGATGAGTGCTATACCTGCATCTGTAGTAGACTTGCCTCTAGTGAACCCAAACTGATTACTATGTAATAAATTATTTACTTTAAAATGAGAAAGCAATTGAGAATAATTAATAAGCTTTTCAAATATTTTACTTAATGTTGGGAGAATCGATATTGGTCTGAAATTGGATGGGTCACTTTTTTCGCCTGATTTGAATAATGGTATTATTTTACTGTGCTTCATTAAATCTGGAAATTCACCATCATCCACGCATTGATTAAAAATAATAGCTAAATGAGGTGCAATAGAATGGATTATATTTTTTAATATATCCATTGAGATTCCCCATAGATCTTCGGTTCTTTTCATGTTCAGTTCTTTGAAAGTTTTATAAATAACTTCAGGACTGACATGGGTAAATTTAAAGGATGTTACACACTCATCCACATGAGATTTGAGGAGGGAGTTGGCAAGATGTGGGCTAGAATTTAATTGACAAGTAGTTTTGACTGCAATGTTAGAGAAAAAAGGTTCCAATTGCATTCGCCACATTAGCATTAGAATCATGAATAATACCGTCAATATTTAAAGAGATCTTGCTAGTTTGTGTTTTATTTTTACAAGTCTCTTTATTAATGATTTTCCACGTAGCTTTGCTTTTGTTAGTGGCTTTCGATATTTTATCTTTTAAGTAATTTGATTTTGCTACTGCACATACTTTTTTAAATAATTTAGAATATTTTCGTACATATTCTACAGTAGCAG
The DNA here is from genome assembly GCA_949319885.1 of Mecyna flavalis. NCBI lineage: Eukaryota > Metazoa > Arthropoda > Insecta > Lepidoptera > Crambidae > Mecyna > Mecyna flavalis. Next base: position 2,172,593 of record OX439407.1, on the reverse strand, counting down.
GGTTATTTGACTGTGTTTTCATTTCATATAATTCAAATAACCTTCTTCTACTTTTGTAAATTCCCGTGGTAGCCCAGGCACTAAAGTTAGTCTTATTACTATCGATTTTAATAGTTTTTTTAGTAAATACAGATCTAAATTCTTTTTCTACAATATCAAATAATTTTTCATACTGTTTGTGTCCATCGGCACCACTAAAATCTGTCATGGACAATTTATTGTCTATACGCTCCTTAAATAGATTTCTGCGGTGGACTGTAACAGGCCTACAAACAATAGTCGACGGAGAACGAGCAAGAGGGCACTCAAACACTGCCAACTGTCCGCTGTGATCAGAATTTATAAAATTTATAATACTTTTTTTATTTACACTGTCATTGCAAAAAATATTATCCAAACACGTAGCTGAGGTAGCTGTTATTCGCGTAGGTTCATTAAAAAGTGGATATAAATCAAAAGATTGGAAAAGATTAAGAAATCTACTAGAGTTTTGTACATCTAAAATATTAACATTAAAATCACCACACACTATAACTTTTTTATTGGTGGTACATAACTTTCTTAAGACATCTTCCATAACAGACTCAAATTCATTATAATTAGCAGATGGAGGTCTATAAACACAGGCAATAATATGCCGCTCTAACTCTGCACACGCTATCTCAATAGTTCGCTCAACTGAAGCAGACACAATATCTTTACGTTCTTTAAATTCAATTGAGCTTTGATTCAATTGAGCAATGACTCACAAACCCGAACTGTGTGTTCAAAAAAACCGAAACAGCTCGTCCTGGGAATTGAACCCAAGACCCTGATGACTCAGTAGTAGACCTGATGGAGCAGTGTCTAAACCACGACCATCCCGGCGCATAAACCAAAAAGTTTTTTCTGTTAATTCGTAGATGTCATACACGGTGTGTCCGATTCTTCCCGACTTTAGCTCCGCCTTCAGAGGGAGCGATCCGCCCTCTTACCCCCATATAAGCAGAGGGATGCTGGAAGCACTCTCAGTGCGGTCCGGAGGGTGTAAGTGGAACGAATTTGTGCTAAATACTACTGTGGGTGTTTTATAAACTGTTCATGTGATTGTTATTTGGAGTTACCTTTTAACGTGAGTATTTAGAAAAAATAATATAAGTAGGACCGAAAATAATTTTTTTCTGGTAAGACGGTCCGGAGTAAGGAAATGTGCGGTGCCAATAAAAAGCGTGTAATAATTTTTTCTCGTACACAGAAATAAAAGTAGTAAATAATAATAAAATAAAATAAATGAGCCGTCCTATTCGTGCTTAAGTTTTTGTGTAACTTCAGACTTCAGTTGATAGAAAGATACGCATTCAAGTTTCAACCTACCCGATAGTAATTAAGCGGCATCTGCGGCCCATTCCATTGAGAGACTCTTTGGTCTGGTAGCATCTCCCAAAGTGCTGTAACACTGTAAGCTCCTTCCTAAGCTGATCATCGAGGCTTTTATTTCAAATGTAAGTTAAATATTATTTGACCCATACACTACTCAAGCCTGGCACCGGCTCGTCCCAATCGGATGTGAAGGGGAACCGTTGGAGTTTAGTGGGTAGTGGTGGACGCTTTAGTCTCGAGTGTCGAGTCCCACACACGGCCGCAGGTGTAGCTAGCCTGCGGTTATAGTGCATAAAATACATTTAAAGATAATGGAAATGGGCATGAATAATTCAATTATCATCAAAAATCTTGGTTATTGCGAAGTACGCTAATTAGCATTCGTCTTTTAAGTCTGTCAATCCAATTATTACCTCGTCACCTGAAAAAAACTGATTTGAATACCTACTTACTTGTAGCACAGAATATATTATACTAAAGTACTTTACAGGTATTTGAAATGGATGCTCTTGCGACTATTTGCATTATTGAACTTTCAAGTTTAGTCAAAAACAGACAAGCGTGCAAAAGTAGGTAGATGATCTTACACTGACTCTATGAAATCATTTTAAGTATTTTTTGTTTTTTTCTAATGACATAAAAATAAAGGACATGAACTACTCGTATATATTTATAGAGTTGCTTTTGCTTCAATTTTCCCCCCTCGAGTGTATATTAAGTAAAAATTTACAATAACAAAATCGGAGTTTATGTTAGACCGAATATTCTTTACATTAGACATCAGAATCAAGAAAATTTCACAATTAATTAAGTTGTTATACCTTTTTAAATTAGTTGGCTTATACTAAATTCAGGGACCACGGGTAGAATGATTCCCCGTGGTACCTTGCAGGGACTATCACAGGGACCACGGGGAATAAAGGGAATTTTAAAATTATTTAAAATCGTCATGATCAACCTTTCTCTGTTCACTGCCTGACATAGACATCCTTTAGCCAAATAGTTTCATCTTACCACCTACAAAATAGACGCTTGGCATAGAAAAATATTCTGAACACTGATAAAATATTCCATTCACGCAATACTTCAAAGAGGCCACTTCTGTCCATCTTGTACCCACAAGAACGTCAACCCTTGACACGTTTGTTTTGGTATCCCAAATCTAATTGCCCCAGCAAAAGTAAAGGGCTCCAAATAAATAATACAGCGCGCGTTCACACCTCTAAGCGAGTCTTTAGGGGATCATAAATCCGTATTTATTCTTTTTATATCGATAAGGGGGAGACCCTCGTAATCGAATCATTCGTATCCAATCGATTCGATATTTCTGGTTTGCTGGTTTTATTAACATGATGTTGCAGGCTTAGGAATTATGTTGTGTCTTTGTAACTTTGAAAATTTTATAACAATTGTATTCGCTTATAAAATCATTTTCAAGTTTTGTTCGTATCTTATGAGTGCGTCCACGTCGGATCAAACAATACCTACACAGTTCAGAAGCTGGAAGATGGCGGTGTAAAACAACCCAATACTCCGGAAAGCACGTAAAGCTGTTGAACCTGCGAGCTGCGCCTGATCTCTCTTCGGTCGTGCCAGTCAGACTGTACCGTGTGAAGGAATAGAACTTCTCAGGAATAGAACTTCTCAGCTTTCAATATTTTATTAGATTTGGATAATAGAGAAATGAGAACTATTCAAACCACTTGTTCACTAAAGTATATTATGCTTTTAGTAGTTTTAGTTGATCGTAAAAATTATAATTGTGCATAGTTAGTTGATCGTAAATATTGAATTGAAACTTGGCTAGAAGTTAATTATTTATTTAATTATAACTAAACAGTTACTACTTTAATTGGGTTTACTACGGCTATTGCATAAATGGACTCTTCAGCAGAAAGCATGGTTTAATAATATGTAGCTACCCTGCGTTGCGTTATGTATAGGCACTTTAAACCTTCAGATCTTATGTTCCAGTCATACGCATAGCTTTACCTTTTTACACACTTATTTTGTTTACTTAATTTGTCATGTAGCATCATCATGAAGAGCTGGTTGGAAGCCAGCGGTATGGAAGACCTGCCGTGCATGCTGGCGGAGCCAAGGGAGGCTCTGCTGCCCATCACGGGCAGGGAAAACCTCGCGCCTAGGAAAAGGTAAGAAGTCCTCAGCCTATCATATTTACTAGTCTGCAAGTCTTTATTCATGTAGGCATACAAAAAGCAATGAATTGCCAAAAAGTATGCTGTACCTTTATATGTACATTCTATACAATATGTTAATAAAGACATACTCATACTTTACCACAGGTTGTTTCTATGGAGAAAACATCGGCAAGAAACTTGGCTTGCTCCGTAGAAAGAGTGAGTGTTCCTTCTTGATCGATGGAGGTGTCATAAAAGATCAAAATGCCGTTCTAGGCCTCTTAAAAGACTCATGAATAAGCTGAGCTTTATATGCCATGGAAGCATTATTTATAAATTAAAATTGTACTGAAGTGCACACTTCAACGGTTTTTTTTTATTTAAGTAGAAGCAAAAGTGCAAAAGCGCACCTAATTAGTTCTGTGTGACGGTAGTAGTACCACAGTATTACAATAATACTATCTACGGCTCTACCACACTTAATTAGGTTACGTTAATTACAAATTGTACTTCATTGTTGCAGAGAAAGGACACTAGAACCGTGCGCACTTTCAGAAGAGGCCTACCTCTCAAGTGGCGCAGGCTCCCCCTGCGCCGGTCTGTCCCGAGAAGAGCGCAGAAGACGCAGGCGCGCCACACTCAAATACCGCACTGCTCACGCCACAAGAGAGCGCATCAGAGTAGAAGCATTCAATGCAGCCTTCGCGGCGCTGCGGCGGCTGCTCCCCACCCTGCCCCCAGACAAGAAACTGTCCAAGATCGAGATCTTACGGCTTGCAATATGCTACATCGCCTATTTGAATCATGTCTTAGATGCGTAATGCGTCGGTGCAATCTTATGTGCCATTTACCTCGATGACGTAATTATTTCTTCTATCAACGAGTAGTCTTTTGATTGCTTAATGGCACACGCCACTGAAACTTTCCAAAATCATGATTAGGCTGGCAATATGCTGCACTTGCCTATGGGCTATACAGAACTATGTTAATTTTACTTTAATAATGATAATCCAAATCTAGTCTTAGAGATCTAGTCTTTTTGTAGTTGTATCCTTAATTGCTTCTAGTCATGTTTATTTTAAGTGATATTGTAAATACTCAGAATGTACATAAAGAAGTGCCTACAAGGTTCAGAAAATTGTAAAATAATTTTAAATATTCATCACCTGTATTATTTTAGTGATACTTGTAGTTAGGAACCTTTAATATTATTTCGTAGTTATCCGTTGTTATATTATAAGTTAAGATTGTTTAATTGCGTCTTCCTATTGTTTTATTTCAGTCTATGTTAGTGGGTAAACTTGGTTACCACTTACATAGAAATACTTTTCAAAATAAAACACAAGTATAAAATTCTTAGATTATATTTACAAAATGTTGCTTAGGCATATTTATCTTAAGTCTAGATATGTATTGATGTACGCTCACAATTATATAAAGTTAATTTCCACGTGTAAATATTATCAATTTCATAAATTTATTTATCAGTCGACCACTGTTTCTCTTACCCACGTTTTACCCTTTCATATTAAATACACAGTAGTTAAATAATAGAATTGTATTTGCAATGAAAGTTAATACGTTGCCAATTTATTAACTTTCATTGCAAATATAACGTCTTGTTTAAAAGTTTTAAAACTTATCAAATATTTACAAATACGCATTTCTTCAAGATCTGTACAATCAAAATTAAACTTAAATGAGGTATAAAATCCTATTTACGCGACAGGTAACTTAACAATACAGGGAAAAATATCATTCCGTGTAAGAATCCCAGGACCACTAAACTAAAGAACATTCTAAAGAAGAATACCTCTATGAGTTGTGTGTACGAGAAAGCTAATACAATAATTGGAATATTAGTGAAAGTAATACCGGTGATAATAGTAGACCCTACTTTGTTTAAGGCGTCTTTAACTCGTTCACAAGGTGGCTCCCTACTTGTAGCAAAGGCATAAGCGATGTGACTGCAGAACTCTACTGCGATACCAATGGACACGATCAAGTTGACAGTGGAAACAGCGTTCAGTGGAATGTTCCAAATGTACATCACACCCATCATATTCAACACGACCATGAGAGTCGTGAACATGACAGCAAACGTCGTCACGAAGTTGAAACCTGAAGCTAACAAATAGAAGCCAACAGCTGCGATCATACTGTACCCTATCGAAGCAAACGTGTCACTCCACATAGTCAAATACTGTTCGAAGAACACATAAAATACGGAGTAAGGGAACACTTCTACATCCTTTCCTGTCAGTTCTTTAATAGACGCTGTTATATTCTCGCTAACTTCATAACCATATTTTACTGCTGATATGAAGTCGAAGGACGTTGTAAGTGTTGAATGATAGGCCATAAAATTGGTGTCGTAAACATTCGCGCGGCCCTCCGAATCAAGAATATAGTTCACGCTACTAGAGTAACTAGCTAACCCTCCTCTGCTACAAACTGTTCCGGGAGTATCTCTCAAAAAGAACGGAATGTACCTTTCAAAAGCTTCTGGGGAAGGTCGAATACCTCCAGCCCAATCTTGCGTTTCAATGGAACAATAAGCACAATCACTCGACAAATTCTCACTAGAACAGAAGCTACCGTCTGTCACATTGTACCTACAGCAAGCACCAGGAAGATTAGCCCAATCAATGAAATCATCGATCCATGAATTAGAACTTCTCGCTAAATACGTAATGTTACTATGTTGAGCTGCCAAGAAAATTTGTGTTGCTAGTGACGTGTCATTACACATTCTTCCTCCGCATATGGCGTTTTGATCCGTAACATCACTAAAATTCAGACCAGATTTGAGAACGAAGTAGACTGGTGGGCCTATGACCAAAAGCTGGCTGACTGACTCCAAATAACGGTATACGTAGGAATCAGTTGGGAGTGCCATTTGTTGATCTAAACCGATCTCTAATTGGGGAACTAAGACAACACTTATTGAAGTCAGCGCTAAGAATATGACTACAACTGATAGTTTAACTTTAGGTTTCAGAAGGAAGTCTACATAAGGTCCCATCATTCTCTTTGTTATACCTTGATGGGGTGTATCGGAATTGAGTGGATCATCATCATTTAATACCTTCTTCTGAATGCAGCAGAAAACGTCGAAACGTTTCTGTTGCGTCCTCTTATAATCTAGAGACAATATACCTACAATGGTTGTAATCTGGAATAAAAACAGGAAAGTCAAAGAAAAACTGGCGAAAACAGCGAACGTTTGAACAGCGGGGAAATTGGCGAGTGTACCGATCGCGAAACACGTGATTTGTGTGAGAGAGGCAACGAACATTGACGGCCCTACTGTAGACATCATTTTAGAGAAGACAAATCGCCTCTTCTTGTCAAAACTGAAATCCTCTTTATAATCGTCATACTGCTTCAAATTAATCTCGATTTCATGCAATGTGTTAACCATTAAAAAGACATTGTCAATACCGACTGATAAAATGAAAAATGGTATCACGTTAATAGCTAATAAAGTGCCCGTAATTCCGAAAAATCCCATCAAACCCATAGCGCACACTATTGCTATAACTACCACGAGAACACTTCCAATCGCAACCATGATTTTACTGTCTATAAACCATGTTCTCCAATTCCGCATATTACCTAGTGCTAATGTTACATACACGAACATTATGAGGTAACTGATCGCAATGGTTCCAGCTTCCGCTACAGAAACTCTTTGAATCTCGTCTTCAATTGACCGCTCCGCTCCAAATGATACTTCAATAAAATCTGGCTTCAAATTTGCCTCATAATACTGCAGCAAATTAATAAATTGTTGCTCCCATTCCATCACAGGAGCTAGATCGGCCTCTAGGAGGAAATTGCTGATCGGAAAATTTATTAAAAGAGTGTTGGCGTCTAGGATATTGCCATCATATCCACCAAGAATAAGTTCGGGTTCCGCTCCACCGCCCCATGATGCCAGACAGTTCAGAGCGTAATGGTTATTCAAGCAACCCTGTACCGTATCCAGATAAGTCTCATTATTTATATTATGTCTATTGTCTCCGAAATGTGAAGCAACTGACATAGACACGCACTGGCTCAAGAGTTGTTCACCACCGGGAAGCCGAAGAGGTGCGTAACACACTTGCTCTAACCTTACCCCATCGTTATCGCGGCCAATATTGATAATTGCGTCTTCTAATTGAATCAATTCTTGAATTGCTTCTAATCTGAAGGCTGGACCGTATGTTACATTTCTGACTGTGAACGGTTCCAAATTAATTCGCAAGAAAACCTGCGCGGCGCGGTAGAAAGGACCAAATCTTGTGTTAAAGTATTCCAGCTCTTGACGACTACGCGAATTGGGTGAAGACCAAAGTTCGATTGGGTTAGCGGTAAGTCTAAGATTCATTACTCCAAAGAGCATTCCAAACAGTATCCACGAAGTTATCATGAGCACAATGATAGCATGACTCGCTGAGAATTCACCAATATATGCAAACGTGACTTGAAAGAACCGGATGATGGCATTGTCAATAGAATTCGCAACTTTAATCTGATTTCCGCTCTTAGATTTCCTGTACTCGAATACGGTTAGAACGGTAAATATCATAACGACGATCACAAAGAAGACTAAACCAATGGAGAAGCTGATGCAGTTAACTGAGAGAAACACGGTGCACGGTTCAATAATGTTGGGTTCGCCTCCACTTGGGCACAATTCTAAGCAATCTATGCAGCTGCATGGCAGGTCGTCTTGGAATGTTTCATTACACCCAGGAGCTCGGACATTCATCGAATTTTCTTCCGTCGTCATACGATGGAAATTGACCTGGACGGGGGCTAAGGGATTGACGGATTGATCCCCCACAAATCTGAACCAGGCATCGGCATCGCACACTGGCGCATTCCCGCACATCATGTTGATCGCAGGCAATCCGGATTGAGGCATGATTACTCCGACGCACGAGCTGTGCGCTCCGAGCATGAAATCCTCGTGCAGCCTGTAGTCGATCATATTGACGAATTGTGTGTTGTTTGTCCCAGTGGCCGTGGTCACACTTACGAATCTGGATTGGTCGAGCGCGCAGTTCATCTCACAGATTTGCCGCGCGAAGTTCCTGAGGCAGATCGGGCAGCGGCCGAAGATGCCGTCAGCTAGAAGTAGGTTCCGGGACATGTCGCGAAGCTGCACCAGATCACAGCATGTGGCAATCTGGTCGTCTGGCAGTGGTTGTCCATTCTCGTCCAATGCGAATGTCGGGCATCGGTGTCGCACGATCGACAGAGCTTCTTGAGCATCCTCTGAACTTAGACCCTGGATGAGAGGGGGTGCCTCTATATCAACAGGGCAAGGTTTGTCGAAACCACCATCGTTGTAACACACCCCCCGCATCACACATCTTGCTTCACCGTAACCCCACACACACAGCAAAGTCAAAGCAACTACGTGAAACTTCATTTTAAGTAATTAAAAACGACTTAGAATGTGTACATGTTGGGCCGGCACACCCCGCTAATCGCGCGATAGAAATGGTCGAATTACTTTATGGCAAAAGAATTAATCGGCGTAGATTCGATATGTTATCTAGAGTTAATGCAGCTGTGTGATAATGTGATTTCTTAATGTCCGAATTCTAGTCTGGTGATAATTCCGGCGATAAAATTAAATCGGCGTAGGCCGCAGGTGCGTCTCGGTCCCTTCGGGGTTCCTCAGGGAGTTGGTTCCCTCACGCAGCTGGCTCCCGACTCTTTTCCTGTCTCTATACATATGTTATGAGCCAATAATCTTCGGGTTCGCCACGTTACTCTCTTTAAATATTAAAGAGTGCGATGAAAGTAAAATTTATGAGAAATATGACTGTCGTTTATATACCGCCGCGTGGAATCGTCTGAGTTACACTCCGGAACAAACTTAAATCAACGCACAAAAGTTGTTTCAAAAAATCGAAGTTATTTTGTTTTGTTTACTTTTCATTTATTTTAAAATAGGCTCAAAACTTCGACACTGCTTTATTTTTAAGATATCAATGTGTCTATTAATTTAATTATCATTTACTTATAACTCCAAGCTTCCAAATTATTTTATCTACATCCATACCATAATATGTCTATTTTATAGTCAGGAGCGATGAGCAAACGCCCTACATTTAGATATAAGTATCTGTGGCTGCATCGTAATGTTTACATTTTAGTATCGGTAACCGATACTTTTATTACGTTCAAATTTCGAACGTCTTCTTAAAAAGTAAAAATTAATGGATTTGAAGCTAACATAATAATATGTAAGCAAAACATCTTGATGTATTTTCAAAGGTACCAGGAGAGCATAACCGCAGCGTAACTATTCATTAAATCAAAGAGTTTGAAAGACGCGAGCTAGCATAGCTTCTTGTTCTTCTCTGCTCTCTTGGTACTATACGGATTATATTCCACGCGGTTTCACATCGATCCTGACTTTAAAATAGACATTTATCGTATGAATGAAGATAAAGTTATGTATGTGACTGTACATAATTAGGCATTAAAATACTCATGTGATCCTTTTATGAAACTCACTTCGTTCGTTTCATAAAACCACATTCGTATTTTAATGACCCTCATTATGCAACAGTCACATAAATAACTGTTAAGTCCGTGCTCTACAATAGAAACAATGGTTTTGTATTGTATAGTGGGTTGTCAGTTAATATGGAAAGTTCTATAAATAAAAATGTATGTAATCAGGACAAAAGTTACCTAATATCAAAGATTTTTTAAATCATTTTATTCATAACCCGTGTGGAGTCGAGATAGAATCAAAACGCATTAATTAATGTCTATTTCTATTTCCCAACAATTTGGCCACGGTGTGTATATTCTGACGTCACATGTCAATATGTTGACTCGTAAAAGGCGCGTATTACACGATGTTTACACATAGAATAGGCAATAGACTTCAACACGAACTAGATGCTAGACTAAACCTGACAACAGGCATTGGGCAAATTACCTCATGTCAACGAAATAAGTGCCATGCAAATAAGTTGTTTGGTGAGCAAAATAAACGTGGCGAAAGAACGGCCTTTGTATTCTGAATATTTGGTTGTGTTAGTGCATAGTTTTTATTGGGATTTCCACACATTACATTTTGTAGTCAATATATTAATGTGGGTGGATTAATGTGGGAGCCAGTACACTTGAAATTAAAGGCTCAAAGATCAGATGACCCTACAGTCTGGCAGCACATTGAGCGACGCTTCCTGGTGTAGTGTCCCCTAATGGATATGCCGCAGTGACCGCTTAGCATCAGGTGGGCTGCGTGTCTGTCTGCCAACAACTAATGTGGTAAAAAAAAACGCCTCGATGGTCGAGTGATTTGAGTACCATTGGAACTCGTTTTTTTTAGAATTTTAGAGTTTTATCGTTATTGGGCCCATAAGCAAGATTATCATACAAGATAGTGAGTTCGCGATAAAGAAAATAAAAAAGCTCTTATAACAATCCCATAAGATTTATAGTTGTTTGTTGAGAACTAGAGGGGCTTGTAATGGAATCCTAAGTGAATTTGTGACCAGCGGAACAAATGAGGCAAATGAGAGTACCAAATGACGACGGGTAAGGAATTAAATACTTTTATTTAAATTAAATACTCCTGCTACTATCTTTTTCTTCGTCCTAGCGATTTCCCAGCCTAGTGCCGGGGTCCGCTTTCCTGCTTAACTTTCTCCACTTTGCCTTTAAATACTCCTGCTACTATATCTATATAATATCCTTACAACAAAAAAATATTTTTAATAATACCTATGTAATGTAGATCTACATTACATATTATTAAAAATGTATCTATACATATATTATGTTGGTAAGTATCCACTTCCTAATAATATCGGCCCTTTGATGAAAAGGCTAATGAACGCGAATAGGTACCTACATCCTAATTGTACGAATTTGAACGTTTCGCCTATATGTTCTGTGCCTTTGTCGAAATTGAACCCACTACCACTGGCGCATAGGACAGCGTCAGTGCGGAAAGAACCACCGCTCCAGTCAGTCATCAGCATTGAGAAAAGTGTCTAATGCATATTTTATTCGGCCAATAAACACCCCAATTTCACGGGTCGTTCCCACCCCTACGCTAATAAACTCGGCACTTCTCACATTGCACTAATCATCAAATCATTACGTGTTCCGACCGACGGCCACGTGGCCGGAGATGGATCGTGGCCGATTGTCGTCTTGGGAAATCACACGATGGCTTATGGTTAATTGAATAGGAATTGAAATGCATCGTTTAGGTATCATTGAAACGGTCTGTAAGATGGAACAGTCATAACGCAAATTAATTGTATTTTATACTTTTTCTATTGGCTTACTACATATTATATCTTACCGGCTAAACCCGATTTCAGGACAAACTAGTTTGGCCTAGGCTAAACAAAAAAAGTTTTCCAGGGTTTAAAAAAATCACCACGTAGGCTAAGGCCTATATAGGTTCATCCGAGTCGATTTCCCCCTTAGTACAAACTAGTTTGTCCTGAAATTAGGTTGGTAACTTAAAATAAATAATAAAACGTTTAGACTAGGCCATACCAGTTTATCCTAGTGTGAGCCTATCCTAGTATATCCTATCGGGCTTAGGACAAACTAGTTTGGACTAACTAGGCTATACTAGTTTATCCAATATCGCGTTTAGGACAAAGTAGTTTAGCTCTAGGCCAAACTAGTTTGTCCTGAAATCGGGTTTGGCTGGTAACATCGTCAATTTCCAGTAGGTTCAACGCGTCAGGTAGGTCTATGTACTTTTAGCATTTAGCGACAGATTTATTCTATTACCTTTTATTTACGTGTTTTTTTTTTCTATACTAATATTATAAAGAGGAAAGATTTGATTGTTTGTTTGTTTGAATTGAATAGGCTCCGAAACTAATGAACCGATTTGGATAACTCTTTCACTGTTGGATAGCTACACCATCCCCGGTGAACATAGGGTACTTTTGATCCCGGAAATGTGGGGGGAAGAGGAGGATATTTGAAAAAAGAAATTATGCGCGGGTGAAACCGGAAGCGGCCGGCGGAAGGCTATGCACCATAATATAACCGCAGGCTAACTAATCCTACTGCGGCCGTGTGTGGGCCTCGAGACTAAAGCGTTCACTACCCACTAAATTCCCCCGGTTTCTCCGTTACAACCGATTGGGACGAGCCGGTGCCAGCCTGGTGGCTATTGACCAGCCCATGATTGATAGTAGTGGCCTTGCTTTTTGCGCCGGGGATCGTGATGTCATGTTTGTGATACCTTTTTTTTGCGTCAGGAAATGCTATTACGCACCGGCCCGGCGTCCCTGACAAAACGGACGACGGACCCCCCCTACTAAAGCCGGGGGTCACTCAGGGACGGAAGTTCATCCCGAGCAGTGTGTCGGATTCGCACTTCGGCCCTACTTACTAAAACCTGACGATAAACCTCCCTGCGCAGTGAGGAGGAATTCTTTCACTGTTGGATAGCTACACTATCAGCCAGCCAGTAAGTCAGAAATTGACATCATACAGCTATAAATTAGTAATTGGGATAAAAATAACATTTTCATAAAATTGGTTAAGTTATCGAAACCGAAAAAAATCGTAAGGTAACATTGTTGTGTTTTAGGATTACAAATAGATTCAATGCATAATATCGATTTAAAAATCGATATTTTTATTGGTCAAATATAATTAAAAAAAAAAGATCCATGCGTGGCAACCCTATTCATCAGTATCCACGCGTCGCCCCGAAACTGCCCGCGCGATAACGATGTATAATTATAAACGCGAAAGTTTGTAAGTATATGGATGGATGGACTTTTGTTACTCTTTCACGTAAAAATTACTGAATTGATTTCACTCAAACTTTACAGTAATATAGCTTATACATCAGAACAACACATAGGCTACAATTTATAAAGATATTCCCGCAAGATAACGTCCTATAGTTCACGCGGGCGAAGACGCGGGCGGAAGGCTAGTTTTCAAATAAAACAAAATTTAGCGCCATCTGTTGGTACATGTGACAAACTTTATAACATGATAGTACGACGTGCTTACAAACGTCTTTCTACTTAGCACTTAGTTTCATATTAATTAAACAGATGGCGTTATATAAATGCTTTTACTACTGCCATCTAACGGCGAAAAGTTACAACTTTTATTGTTGCTACTCACCAACAGAGGGCAGTATAAGATATTTTGTCCGTATTTATGGATGTTTATATGTACGTACAGTACAGAAATATATTTAATACTAAGTACAAGTACAGTGTTTAATATAACGCAGTAATAATTATTTGGCAATGTGCAGTGATACGCAACAGATGCGAATGTTTTAGTTACAGTCAGTAAGTAGGCATGCGCTGAATCGCGTGTACCACGTACTTCGAATTACGATACGATAACGAAAAGGTATTCAAACGTATGTGTGTGTGCTTGTGCTACCTATACCTTTTTATTTACCTATTGAACGGTACACAGAAATTATACATTCAAATTTTAAGTTTACAAGTTTCCTTCCGAAACTTTTCGTCATGTTTAGAGGCGACACGCATTTTGGCAAGGAATTTAAATTCGAATGGCATTTGAAATTATTTTTGCCAATCGCATTGTTTCTGAATGTTGGTGAACAAACTGACGTGTTGCTACTTTCAATTCGAGCCCGCCTTCGTGTATTAATCATGAACTGAACAGTCGACACATACACCTACAAACATTTTATTTGGATTACTCTTTACCTTCAAAACTTACTGGGGAATGGAATAATCCACAACACGGGTGACAATGGTTGACTTCAATGACGATGGGTTTAGATAGGTACCTAGTCTAATAATGTAATAATAGGTAACTAGCAGTTTTAACTTGTACCTACTACTCTACTATTTGCTTGGACTAAGCCTTGTGGTATATCTCTACAATTTTTAATTAAAAAATTTTGGTTTAAAAACTAGTACCATTCCAAACCATTCTTATATAGGTATGGGAGCCTCAATCATATTTTCAAGCAACAACAAATTGATAACCTTTTCATTGTTTATTTTAATTCTAGATAGAGCCTTGAAATGTAACCCTAACGTGTAGCAAAAATGTATTTACCGCTAGACCCCTATAGTGCTTAACTATCAGTCTATTTGCTGTCTCACTGCAGGTAAGTTAATTTCATAACGGACACCTGGATTAATCACCACCCTAGTCAAATGCAGATAGTTGATCACAAACCAAAGCTGCGTCAAAAAATATGACACAAATTTTGAATTGAATTCGAGACCGAGGTCGTTTATATTAATCGAAGGCTTCGAAGGCGTGGAATTTGTGATTACCAGTGATAGCAATAATTAATCTTTTCTAAAATAGGAAGAAGAAGCTTCCGTCATTGAAGATGGCATCAAAATTAACTCAAGGATTAATTAGCAGGATCTAACAGACCAAAAGTGTTAATAATGTTCGTTATTTTGGTCTTCACGATGTGCTTTTACTGAAAAGATGTAATTTTGTTACAGCCTAATAAGAAATGCAGGCAGAGTCCAGAGAGAAATATGCCCCAACCAAAAGAACGAAGCTTATATAAACAATAAACATACATAATAATAAACGGAATGTAAAAAAAAAACACTTTTCAATTCTATTTATTTTGAACGATTCATTTAGACACATCTGTTTTCTTGTTTTCTAAATAGGTATTCCCTTATTCACATTCATGACAGAACCCGAACACTTTTATTTTTATAGTTAAACAGTACCTAAACTAAAGCTAAAGATGGATATTGGATTGCGCCCAAAATCTTACACAAAATTAACGATGACATGTAAAAGCTTAATAACACATCTTATGTTTTTCTTAAATTCTTTGCCACAGATGTTGAAAGATGCGTTTCTAAAAAAAAATCGCAAATTATTTTAATCTGTCGTGGGTGAGGAATGTATAACAAATTGTTCCGCAATGCTTGTGTTCCAGGCGCCTGCGTTCCCGGTATATTTAGTTTATTTACGCTACATTTGCCGGGAGTTGCGGATTCCTCGCGAATCGCTCGTGACATTGGACGTCACCGGCTGGTATATTTACATGCGGAATCGAGGACTGTTTCCATTGAATATATGACTATAAAAAAAGCAGTGAAATAAAAGTCACGTTAACATTGAGAAGCAGCTCCCTTTCCCGTAATCGTCCCGTGGAAGAGGTGACCTGTAAAGCACTGCATCCTTACCGATGGCGTAGTGGACTTCGAGTCTATAGCCGAAAGCTGAAGCCACTGTAAAACCCCAACAACGCGGCAACGCCACGAATATGACAGGGAGAAGCACCCCAGGGTTTGGTGGACAAACCCCGGTTTTCAAGGATAGAGGTATTTTCGGTTTACCCTTGTTTGGCCAAAAATTGTTTCCCAAAATATCATATCGCAAACTATTTTTCGCAAATTTTCATTTGGCAAAAAAACGTTTGGCAAAACAACGTATTGCAATTTTTTATTTAGCAAATCTCTTCTTTGGCATATTTTTTTTTCGCAAATTATTGTTTGGCAATGTTTCATTTAACCAAATATCATTTGATCAAATGTTTTATTTGGCAAAACTTACTCTTCCCAAAATTTTCAATTTTCATGTTTAATACTTTTTATCAAAATTTCCAAATGATTCGTTAACAATAGATTTGAACAAGCGCTCGGCGGCCGCTGCCGCGGCACGCTCGCTTCGCTCGCTCGCCTTCGCGCGTTGATGGTCAGTGTTCTAACCTAACCTAACCCAGTAACTGATATATTATACTTTAGGAAAATTCAAGCCCAGGGTTGTGCAAAAAAATACGCATCAGACATGACTTTTAATAAACAAGCAAAGTGTTTGTAAGCACTCAGCTATTTGCCTGAAGATGAAATACCGGTTTATTTTAATAAGCTACTACATAATATTGACGATCTGGATTGTCAAAAATTTGACCAAATATTTTTTTGGAATATGAAAATTTGCAAAATGAATCATTTGCTATATTAACATTTGACCAAATAAAACTTGACTAAGTGAGAGTTTGCCAAAAGATAATTTGACCAAATGAAGTATGTGCGAAATATACAGTTGCCAAAGGTCCATTTGCGAAATGAAACATATGCGATAAGTTTTTTGCGTAGTGAAATTTGACGAAAAGTAATTTGGCCAAATGAAGGGATACCGGTATTTTCACACACCGTGCACCATCTGCCACCGACGCGACGGGAGTGGACAGTGCGTAATGCATTATCTGGGATAAAAAAATATGTCCTGCCAGTCTCTTCTAACTAGCATTTTAACACTTGTAGGATTGTAGGAGTTGTAATATTACCTTAAAGGAGTACGGGGAAAATGGTTAGTTTGGGGAAAATGGTCCAATGAACCATTTTTAGTGTGTCGTATCGTATTTAAACCCTACGGGTGCCTAAATTTCTTTG
The DNA here is from genome assembly GCA_949319885.1 of Mecyna flavalis. Taxonomy (NCBI): domain Eukaryota; kingdom Metazoa; phylum Arthropoda; class Insecta; order Lepidoptera; family Crambidae; genus Mecyna; species Mecyna flavalis. The sequence goes on along the minus strand of OX439407.1, from coordinate 2,155,708 downwards.
CTTGCGGGATGCAGAATTCCATACCCAACTGTCCATTTCAGGACGATTGTCCCAAATACCTTACGGTCGAGCCGGCATTCCCCATCCTATAAAAGGCTAAATTGCATGGCTTTTTAGATTTTTTCGTTTCTCGTGTGTTGTGTGACAGTGGACCTAGTCATCCATCACAACAGTGTGAGCGTGACGTGGGCGTAAGGTAACGCTTGGCACGGGACGCTGTGTTTACCGACAGGGTTCAAGCGCCACCGCCCAGGGGAACTGACGCCTAAATAGGAAGTCTGCGAAACGGAACAAAGCTAATTCTAAGGTCTTGCCAAATCAAGTCTACGCTATTTTATTAAGGAAAATTAAAGAACGAATAATATTATTGAAGATTAGGTACATCTCCTTTCCCCTGTGTACTGATCTTTTTTAAAATAAATATGGGAAAGGGTAGCATATTTTTATAAGTAAACTTATTTAGGTCTTTGCTTTTGATAGGCTTGGCTTGAGTAAATATTTCTGTCTCAATTCTTTGTAAATATTTCTTACTATATAGGATATTTAACTTGTTTCAAGTTGTTTAATAATAATAGAAACATTTAAAAAATCTAAAAATATTGTTTCAATGTTCAAAAATTCAAATATTACAAATAAAGTATCGTATTTAAAGTTTGTAGTACAAACAAACAAAGTAATGGAACTTCAGTACACAGACAATAATTAGCACATTAAATGTATAGTTTACAGAATACTGTATTAGTTCTACTAGTAGTAAATTTTGTAAAGGAAAGTGCGTCTTATACATACCTATTTACATCTGGTCACGTCAAAATATTATGCAGATACCAGTATTATTTTTTTGTTTTACGCACTGGACTCATAATAATATCAATAGGTACGTCTAAAAAGTGCGCATCTGAAACTTTCAGATTTCATTCAAGATAAATGCTCGAGTTTTTCTGTTTAATTTTAAATATCTTTGATATTTTTAGTAATGAGTTGTTTATATGCGAATGGCAACACATTTTTTCATCTAATTTTGCATTTGATAACTCTATCAAGACTAGGGACTTCCCTTTTTTAGTATGTAGAGTCTTGATGAGTGTTTATTTGTGTATATAGGTATTCTTATTTATCCGTTAAATATTACTATCATGATTGACATTATGTCTTAGCTAGGCTAAGACCTAGACTGCAGTCAAGTCTTAAAATAGCAAATAAGCTTCTGCCAGCTTTCGAGTATAGGTATAATGTCACCAGATAATATTATGTTTGTCACTAAGATATAATAAGAATAAGATAAAAGAATGAAATCGCCGAAGATGTGTACTTTCGTCCTGCGTAGGCGCTTCGACAAAGAACATCAGAGGGGTAACTCAATAAAGGATCTTAATGCACTTCCCGACGGAAGGCCTCGCTCGCCGCCTACGCGGTTTATTTTATTTATGGACTGTTCCGAGTTCCGGATAGGTATAAGTTGACATTTGCTGCAAATATTGTAGAACTGGGATCAATAATCTATTAGAACTTCAAGCGAAAGTGGGCTCGTGGGTCGTTAACATCTTTCTATTACTTATTTTGACAAATGCAAAATTTAATTACGTACGTAATCCCTAAACAGACAACATAATTAACTTTTTCATTTGTCAAAATAAGTAATGGAAGATGTTAATTTGTGTAAAAGTGTACAATTAATAATATAGGTATTTAAGTTTGTTTGCCACTGTTGGGTAAACCTCCTTTTTTTTCCTATTCTGGCTTTACATAAATATTTCAACTTCCATATTAAAATGTAGGGACTGAGCTGATTTGAAGTCCAGGCACGAATATGACTTTTGGCTTAAACAAATAGTCAAGTCTACAATCGTGTCTGCTTGTACTTAGGTATAAAGCGAAGTAACAAACTGAACATCTGCGTATAAATGATTTGCCAAAAGTTGGTACCCCCGAGCCTTACAACGAAGTTGGACGTTTGAAGTCCAACTTCATGGCTTATCTCAGTTGATTCAATCATAATTCAATTTGACGGTCATGATAAGAAAATGAATCGAATGTACAATGGCAGAATACCTACGAAGTTTGCAATATTCATTGGCGGAAGTTATAACTTAAATATACTTCTAATAATAATTATATTAGACAAGAACTGTTCAATAATTAGAATGGAAAACATTTAAAATTAATAATTTATTGTGTTTTTTTATACTCTTGACGTACCTAACTACGGGGTGGTTTTTTTTTACAAAAAGTACAATTATCATGAGAACAATTCGGCAAAGCTTTTTTCTTGTATAAATCTCGCTCTCCATTTTTCACACAGCGCTGTTTAGCCCCAAACTAATCATAGCTTGTACTATGGTTACATTACTTATATTCCATAATATTATATTGTATGTACTTTTTTTTAAACCCATCTAAGCGGATAGATACACCAGACAGAGATGTTCATGCACACAAATTTTTATATGTTACGGGAATCGAACCCGTTGCTGGTGGCATAGCAGACTTCTCAACCATTACTCCAAATCCTAGTAGAGATGAGTGCACTCAATGGAATATATAATATTATAGACGACTTTTATATATAACATTATGAAAGTGAACTTTAGAAGAGTTTATAACTCGTCATTGAAGGAGCCTCGCAAGCAGTCGGTGGAGAGGATCGCAAACAGTTTGTAAACACCTCTCAAAATATTTATATTTCAACCGAGTGCGAACCGCCATTCGAGACGCCTACTACTCCTTCGTGGAAAATTTATTTGGAGAAATTACCGATTAGCCTCGTTCTAGTGGCTTAAGTGAAAAGGTCCGGTCCTGCGAACTGATCGTCAAAGCTAAGCAACTTTTTGATGTTTCAGTAGTTGGATGGGTGACCAAACTTTTTTCATAAAAGGTAACAAGGAAAAACATGTGAGTAGGTACTGACTGGGTTTGTGATGATAGGTATACCTAATAATCAAAGATAATTGGCAAAATAAGATAAGATTACATTTTAATGATTACGGTCTTTGGCCTGGAATAAGACATGCAGACATTAGGTATACTTTTTTCGATTAGTTTCTTATAAATTGAACCAAATACCCCAGTCCCCAGCATTTGGCATAAGAATCAGAGGCGTAAAAGTCATCATCTATTTTATAAAAAATGTTGCCGAGTTTTCCGACTTGTTGACAGAAACTATCCATTAAATAAAGCGTATGTTTATTTGCGTCTATTCTCTCTATAAAATCGCCCATTTGTATTTTATCGTTGTGTCTTTTTTAAAGCCTATTTTCTACTCGATTATTTCTGTTCTTGCGTGATCTTTTTTAAAACATTTCATAACTTTTATGGGCGGGCATGAATAGGTAAATTTTAGCCAACTGCGGGTTCCGTAGTTAAAAAATTTCATACGCACATTTTTATTGGCCTAATTAGGTACCTACCTAAACTGGTATGTGATGTGATTTAAATATTTTAAATAAAGAAATCAAAAAAAAAAATTAAAGAGAAAAAATAAAACTAAAAAAATGAATGATAAAAAAAAATTTAACGTAAAAAGTTTGTTTTTAAAGACATTAAATCTAGCCATAAAACAAACGTGTTACTTAAATAATATCATCGAATAAAAATATGTTGTAAGGCAGTGATTTACAAAAATTACATCATAATCGTACGATCACCGTGCACCGCACAAACCAATGATGATAGACCAAGCTGATATTTTACTGCAATAGTATGAAACCAGATGCAACCTTTTTACATTTTGTCATCATTCCACCGCGATGGAGAAAAAAAAAATTCGCAGAAATAAAAACGCGCCAATTACGAGAGTTGCAACTCCCGTTTTATTGTTTATTTATATTGAATGTTATCTGCATTTATCAGTCATTCACCTCTCAAGCACGTGGTCGTAGTATTCATAGTATTTTGTTGGATTTGAAGCTGTAGCTCTGCACCAGCAAACAAATTTTGCTTCATTCAAGCTCTAGAGAAAGACAGGTAACAAAAATCATTTGGCCGACGACCGAGAAGTATACATAGCACAGAGCTATTCGTAAAATAGAACGATAACTTGTCCGCGACGAGCGAGATGGAGATATAAGGCTTTCTGCGTGATAGAGCGGTGCGAACCGGTTAGGTCAGAGCGTCTGCGTCGATTTCGAAAGAGCAAGAGGAGTATATGCTAAGTTACGTGCGTTAGAAGAGCGTTACCGAAGGTTGCGTGTTGTATCGTGGAAATTTCCACTGCAGACAATGAAACTTGAACGCATGGGAGAGCTTAGTGATGAGGGTCGATAGGATTATCGATTAGTTTAATGTTTATCGAAAAGTTTGTTTGGGTGTAAGCCAAGAGAAGATCACAATAGAGAAAATTGGCAACTCACCAAATTTTACTCTGCTAGCTTTAGAGAAATTTTATTTATAAAAATATTCGGGAAAATGTGATTTTGTTGATATGACAAGCATCAATACTTCAAAACCATTAAACTGTTTATTAAAATCGTGAACCACAAATAAAAACTGGGAGACAACCCTAACTCTATCTGAAGCAGTTTAAATCATACTTCAAAATATTTCATTAATCATAATCGTAAATCATAAGACGTTATCATACTTCAATAGAGATAAAGAACAAAAAGGCGAAGTCACTAATGCTACCGATAAGACGCTTTCACGCTTTTATTTCGGATAACCGGCTGTAAACACATTGTATAAACAGCTGATAACTCTTCATAACCCAAATACATAAATTGAGATAAGGTATGTATGATAAAGGCTTCTAGAATATTATACTGAAGGTGGTCTATTGACATGCAAATGCGAAATTTGAGAAAAATAATAATATTAAAACTACCAGCCAACCAGAAAACGAATTTAGTCCACAAAAAAATATCTAGAGGAAGGTTATCAATCCACTTGTTTATAGTCAATTTTTTGCTGATTTTATTGTAAACTAAAATAGATAGTTCGATGATTGAACAGTACATTTTGAATTTTTGCGATAGTCAAAGAACTGATTATAAGCTTTTGACTGAATAGTGACGGGTATCTTCAGCTTCCAAAAAAAAAAAAAAATATACACGCGCCATTCATTTCAGCATTTTGACGCATCGATGGCTAAGTTCAACTATCCTGACAAGTAGCTATGTTTAGTTTTGTGACCAATTCGTTTATAGTAAACGATACATGAAGTTAAGTTTTCTGCGTCCTTTACTGCAATAGCCCATAGTGGCCGCTTTCCAAGGAGACTGCATTTCTAAAGTTTGCCAACTGGAGTGACAGGAAAATAAAATTATCAAAATTGAAATGATATTGAAGCAAAAACCATATCAATTGAATTGTCACGAATTTGTCAATATAATATGCATAAACCTACTATCCTATGATATTTAAGTTTCGACATAATAAATAAATAAATAAATAATATTATAATAACAGTCGAACTGAAACGACGTTAGACGAGTGTCAGGTTTTTTCCTTACGTTTTTTTTCGTACGGAATTTTTTGATTCGGTCGCCGCGCTCAAAGCCCGCGGTAAAAGTAATGCTTAATAAAGACACTAAGTAAAGCCGATTCAAAAAGATTATTCTACCGAACATACTATGGTTTCTTTCATAGTCGGCAGTATCGACAAATATCGACATATCGATATCGACAAGCAATGACCTCGAAGCGCGCACGCCTAGCGCGCGGCGGGCAAGTCGCGCTTGCATAATTATTAACGGCGCGGTCTCGACTCAGCTGACGAGCGTTAGAAGCAGCCTTTGCTGTCTGCTCAAGCACTAGACCTAGTCTGAAGGCTACAACTACTGGACTACATGACTAATACCTACTATATTCCTCATTACAAGCCCTTATTGCATACCTATTAGTAACGTATTTCTAATTTCTAGAAGGTTCGAAACCTTAGTTAATATGTCGTTTCTTATGTTACCAATCCAGGTAATGTTTTTTTTTATTATCTATCTTTATTTATTTGTGAAAATTTAATGAAATTAGTAATTCAATTAATTATACACTCACAATAATAAAAACGAAAACATTCGTGAATATTAATTTAGAAAGTTACAGATTACCCTTTTTTTTTTTAAGTAAGAAAACTCGTTTAATACTTAAAACTTACTGAATAAACCAACTCAATAAGCCATACAAAACAAATACCAAAGGCGTTAGGCGTTCCAGAACATTCTAAACCTTAGTTAGGGCGGGCGTTCCTAGTTACAATAACATGTCATTAAATATTTCCTATTAATGTTTTTTTTTGCATAATACCTAAATAAATTTTAATTTAAAAACACTAATCAGCCCTTATAAAAATTGACTTGAGCTGTTTAGCCCAGTGGTTGTATTATTAGGCTACTTCACTAAAGGTCGCGAGATCGACTCCCGATAACATAGGAATGTGTATGGATTACATACTCAAACATTACTTTTTATGGTCTTGGTTTTATTTTAAAATGCTTGTACGAATGTATAAAAAAATTATTAATGGATGTTGATATCCATATTATTTGCTTACTTTGTTACTAGATGGCGTTGAGTGCAATCTACAGGGGTGACAACACATTGCAATTTTTATAAAAACAACTTTAAGCCCTTTTACTATTAACAAACTTGCTAGATAACGCCAAAATATTGTAATTAAAATATGTTGAGCAGTGGTGTAACAGTATCTTAGTGTATTACACATAAAGTCTAGATTCTATATTTAGCCTAAGTCCCAAGTGCAGACGCACTTGACTTGACGCTTGTTGGGCTATCCAGAACAATCTAATGATTCTGGATAAAGTGTTCATTGATAATATGCGGTTTTCCGCCGTATTTTCTAGATTTTATTATAGAGATTGTATTTTTAATCACACATCTGTGTGGGACTTTTTATAGAGACGAGCCTATTTACTGTAAGGATAAAATTGCAATTATGCACTTTATGAATACGTTTTTTTGTATTTGACAGAATACCTTTCGAAGCACAGTCAGGCTAGCGAGTCATGCATGTGGTGTGTTCCTCGGTAGTAAAGATACGAATGTCCCACTACCCACTAACTAAACTCTTCCAGTTTCTCTACCTACTCCACTGAAAAGAGACGAGCCAGTACCCGGCTTATAGTCAGTCGTGGCGGGCCATACATGGCCCTTGATTGATGATCAATATGGGAAAAGCTGGGAACACTTGGCTCTTCCCATCTGAGAAAGGTGGTAACTGGTGCAATTGCTGCTCTATTACAAGGTGAGGTGCACCAAGAAGGTATTGTGGGTGTACAATTACTGTATATACAATTATCTCAACTTACGATGTTGGCTGAAAATGGAATTTGTAAAGTTCCATAAAAATTTCTCAATATAGATAGGAAAACAGTCTAAATCAGTTCAGCAGGTAAAGCGTGCAAATCAGACAAGCAGACACTTGTATTTACAATTTTACTATAAATACAACAGTAAATTATGTTGCGATTACGATTGTTCTAATAGGCATCACGTGAATCACGTCAGACTCTACATACATTGTAGGTAGAGTAAGTAAAAACGTCGAAAGCAATAGTCAGTACGAATGACGTCAATTTAGTTATTTACAGACTCAACAATCGCTATGAAAGAGAGAGGTTGCACGTTGTGCTGACTCTATAATAGGTAGAGCTAATTGTGTTCTACAGTAGGTATAGTACTAAATGTGATAATACGGTCATTATTGACACCCTTATCTCTACCGTTTTTAAACGACTCAGAGCCATACATGCTATAAGGCTGCGTATTTAAAGATGACTGCAAAGACAGGGTAGGTACTTTCTTCTATCGAAAGAGAATATAATTGAATAATATTTATTTTTAGAAAATGTCTCGATAATCTAGTGATTTAAGTACGGGACATTTAGGACGCTCGGCAGATTTTGAGTTCATTTTTTTGAACACACATCGCATTAATTTGGCAATCGTGGTGGTTAAACGAGTATCATAATAAAGAGTTAGTCATTTCAATTACTGAATGTTAATGATAACAATTGCCCTGCAGTGAGATATTAAATAGTCTGATACTTACTTTAATGCAAATGCGACCTTCATAATATTAGCATTTTTCCTGATTCGTTTCGGATTTTACTATCGTGACTCACTTGTACGATTATAATAATACTGGTTTCAACTGGTTCTTAGCGTTCAACTATTTCCTAATGATACAATGATTTAATATCTCTTTTGTATGATAATGATTTATCGGAAGCGGTTACTTCACTAGCTACTTTTTATTATAAACAATAAAACCTATCTTAGGGTTAGCATTTTAAACCAAATTGTTGCTAGTATTTTTAACAGTCCGGGAATACGCGGAGATGATGATGATGTATTTAAATTAAGAACTCCATGAGTTCGAATTACATTACGTATAACAACATGATAAAATAGTTATGTATGCAAATCAATTAAAAATCGATGTAGAAAAAAAAACAAATTAAAACCCTTAGCGGTTTATACTAAACAAGTGGAATAGTTTCACGTATTTTTAAATTCTATAACCTTGTAAGTGTCGCAATATTAAAACAATAAGAAACATTCCATTGTTGTTCAGTGGCGTAGCTACCTAGGGGCTAGGCGGGGCAGTGCCCCGGGGCCCTCAAGCTCAGGGGGCCCTCGAACTCTTACCAGAAAATCTCGATCGAACAGAACTTTTGAAAATTTCTCCCATTTTCAAAATAAATATGACAGGTTGCAACCCGACTTTAATCATGGTAACTCAGTTGAGAGAAATTCGAAAGTTATGCCTTCGGAATTCCCCTAAATTCTTTCTGTGGGTTGGCAGTGTTGTTAATTTGACGGATAGCGATATGTGCGTTTTATTATTCATCGATGTGCGTTTTATTGTGAATTCGAGTCAAGACTTTTTTTTCAATAACGATTGAAAAATTTATGCTGTATCAGGAGCAAGTTTAGTAAGCTAATGTCAATAAACTTTTTAGTACTATCAGATTGTTTTTAAATCTTTAAATAAGATAGGTAAAAATAATAATTCTTTATTTATAAATGTGTTTTGGTAATGTAAGAAAAAGTAACATAATATTTTGAATTTTCTGTTCACAAATTAAATTATTCTTTTCAAATTTGTCTTTCTATACGTAGAACGGAGCGAAATATTAAAAGTGTTATCGTTTTGACGTTTGAAAGTTAGACCATTGTAAAACTATAGGATAGGGGCATCGGCGGACTTATGTGGGTCTAACTTTAGTACTCGAAATGAAGTAAAACTTCGTTTTGTAATTAGGGCATCGAGCCCGGGTTTACCCGGACCGAAAGGGTTTTAGGATTACAAAAAACCCGGGTTTGATTTTTTTAAACTCGGGTTTTTCGGGTTTTTATTAAATACTTTTGTTTTTGTTATTTATTAAGTGCAAGCCACTCGGATCCTCACTACAACAATATTGTTGGTCGTGAGTTTTAGGCACAGTAATAGTGTCGAGTTCGTTGTCAAACACAACTATCGCCGCCTTGACTGTCCCATCTCCTACTTCAGAACTTTGCAAGACTCTCGCTCCACGGTAATCCTTCATCCTTCGTACCCCTCCCACAGACGGCTCCTGGACCAGCGCGAACGCCCATTTGCGTACGCTGGCCTCCATCGTGAGTTCGGCCGATGTAGCTCTTTCGGTTTTCCTTTGGAGGTTGGCTTGGGCCACTGCAAGGTGAGGTTGCCTGCCCGTGAACGATTTGTGTGCCTGCACGTGCTGTCGTGCATGTTCGCAACGCCGTTGCAACACTCAGGCGCTGCTCCTGCTAGATGTGGGCACCTCCACAGTGTCCACATTTCGGGGTCTGTTCTTTGCAAAATCGCCGCCCGTTGCCAACTCCCAAACACATTGAGCATTGGACCAGGGGCGACTGATCCTCGACCCTCACCTTCTGCAAGTCTATGTGGACGTAGGTACCCCCTGGGCACCATTCTGTTGTAAATCAAAGATAAAACCTTAAGGACCACACGGTTATTATGGGGGTTGTGGGCTTTCTTCCTATACTTGACCTTTGCCCTATCATCCTGTTTTTGCAACCCTCCAAAGATTTCTCTGTTCTGATTCCTCAGGGCTGCCAAGATGTCCTCGTTGCTGTGTGCTAGCACATCCTTGACTACCACCAAGGGATCTTGATTGTGCACTTCGTCGAATGGAAGGTGGTTCCCCGCGTCTTTTAGCCGTTCTTTGATTTTGTTCCTTGCCTCTTGAGTTCTGGACTCAACTATTACTAAACGGTCCCTCACTTTTCGGACCTTACCACAGTTCCAGCCGTCTTTTGCGTTCACTGCTTTACGCACCTTCTCGAGCACTTCATCGCATGTTTCAGTAGCAACTGTGGAGCTGATAACTAAGGAGTGAAGTCGAGTTGCTCCTTTTTATTGTGTCCTTGGGCGGTGGTGCTGCTACTACGCTTGCATAATTATGTCATGCTGGTTTAGTCGGTCACTATTGTCTCCTTCAGTCTCTCCATCTCCTTGAAGGTTTTCTCAATTTTTTCCTCTTGTTCCCTAAGCATCTCTATCATCTGCTTACCTTCCTTATTAGTTCCTAACCCTTCGTCAATTTTTCCTACCCCCGTTCCCGTATGTTCCCGCAAAACTAATCTCTGCAAGTCTGTGATTTAAAAAAGATTAAATTACTTACTAAGTTTTAAGATATTCTGAAGAAAAAATAAATCTTCAACACTTTTTTTAACATTAAAACTGATTTTGTAATTTATTTTAAATTCTTCCTGATCCTTCATTTTTTGTACTCATTGTAGGAAATCGATATATAAACGCGAATAGTGTATTTAAAAAAAATACAATAAAAAGCTCGAAATGCTCGAAAAAACCGGTCTACCCGGGTTTTGATTACTTTTAGACCCGAAAACCCGGGTTTTCAAAATTGGACCTAGTTTCGATGCCCTATTTGTAAGTCTTAGGCGTAAGTGTAGTACCTACTAAGCCCGGTAACATTTTTAAACCATGTTTTGTAATATGACGGAACCAGTTTAAATAGCAGTGGGGGGGCCCCATTTTTTGATTTGCCCCAGGGCCCTTGGCTACCTAGCTACGCCACTGTTGTTGTTCTTAGTATCATCAAGTTTAGTCACTGGCCAGTTTTAGCGTTCTTTTAATTTTATCAATCTAGATCGTGCAAGAAGATAATTTTTGATGCGAATATTTAATCTCTTTTTAGACGATCGATTTAATGTAGGTTCCCCCCCCCCCCCCCCCCTAGAGATCAAATGTAGCTAGCCGCAAAGCGGTAACGCTTCATGCTCTCGGCGTTCATATTTTTTCTCCTCAATAATATTGCCCCATTGCCCCCCCCCCTAATCATAAGCTGGCGACGCCCTTGTCTGTTTGTATGATGTGTACAAACAGACATGACAAAAGTTAGGTACCTGAGTATGTTTATTCGTCGTCTGACGCCCATAGTACAAGCATTGTTTGTTTGGGGCTATGGAAAAATGCCCAAGGATATTTAAAGGACATCATAGAATGCTACCCAATTAATATTCAAATAACGCATTGCAAGAATTACAGAAATGGCCTTTCGACTGAAAGTGTGTGCGTGGGGGGATATTTCAAGTTCAGATTTTTCTATAAAAATTTAAAAGATATTAGAGTTTTCTGGGATACCCAACAATTAGAGAGTCCAGGTTAAAGAGGTTATACTGAAAAGTATTGCGCGATAAGTACTTTAACTACACGTGAGACAAACCACGGGCAAAATGCTAGCCTAGCACATGAATGAAACGATGACAATACAGGTGGAATTTGTTTGATCATAAAATAAACAGTACACTTGTTTAATCCAGTCTAACAGACGGTAGCACGTGTATATTATACATGTAAACCATATCACTGGCCAGGTGTTTATTCATCATACTGAATCATACTAGATTACACACTGGGGACACGTAATTATTTAGGATTGGCAATGTAACATATCATTTTCCGCAAATGAGAAGCTGGAGTGGAAATTTTTCGACGTTTTTCCTTTCATGTAGAGATAAAGTATGTAATTTTTCCACGCATAAAGGATTTAACAAGGAATCTCATGATAATAGGGCAATGCCCCGTGTCCTGACTGAGGGCATTGTTAAATAGATTAATCGTTTTTTTTTGCATCAATCATCCCCACAAGACACAATATAAGTGAAAAATAAGGAATGAAAAACTAATAATGGCGGAAAAACAAGCTATAAGAGACCTACCTCAGGCAAAAGGGACATCCTCCCGTTCCCATTAATACTCACCATAAAGTGAACTTCTTGTGTTTCAGAACAAAGTGGTAAGTGTTAACAAAGTGATTACTTACCATCACAGGTGACCCACTTACCTCCCTCTAATATAAAAAAAAACACAAATTCCTAATTAGTAATTCCGTTCTCAATTACATTTTAGCAAGTGTAGACTAATACTTCATTATAACATTGTTATTTGGCAGCTAAAATGTTTAGGCTAGAGGCATAAATTGTCATTTTATATGAAGGTCGTTAAAGTCGTTTATAGCTGAAAAATGGTTTTATTTAACAAAAGGAGCGCGTACCGCAGTCAAGGTGCCTGAAAGAATGTAAACTAGACTCAGCCAAGGTTAATGTTATTCCGAGATATTCGCTAAATGTCTTTACCAAAATAAAAACCCATTTCAGACAGTTGAGATACAGAAACATTTTAGTGAAATTGTGCGAAGGATGCCGTCGTAACTTCCGCGTTAACTGTTTTTAATATTCATATCTAGTGGGAAACGAATTTGCGAAGATTGCCAATTCCTTTATTTTTAACCGTTAATAATTGTGACCTATAAAATGTCAACGTTATAAAAACCACCACTTGTTTACAAGTGAGTGCGTAGTGACAGATGCACTCCCTATTATTTCGCTCGCATAGCAAAGTATACTTGAATGCGTGGCATAATGCATACAAATGCCGCACAATTGAAAAGCCTAATTTTTAAATGGCGAAAAAAATTAACAATGTGCAATCGACATATCAGATCACTTTAGAGCTTTTGCCCTGCAGTGTCTGATTTACTTTTAATAAAATTTATCAGAGTATTCTAAATTCTAACATTTTTGTCTAATTTTTGGATATTTAATAAAGTATGGGAATGAACAGGGAGCCAATCTCTCACCTTTGATAAAATATCAAAGCCGATATTTTATCAAAGGCGCGAGAATTGGCCCTCTGCTCCATACTTATATTCTTTATTTATATTTTAAACTTAACAACCATCGATTTACTAACAACCAATACCAATACCTATGACGTGACATGTAATTGAAAAAGTTGGACTTTAGATGTGACGTGTGTGCACGGTGATTGCACTTGATTGAAGCGGTTGCCACCTCCGCTGCTCAGACAGGTCGCGACTTAGGTTAACAGGATACATTGTTGGTGTATAGAAAAGTCTAAATACCCAACATATGCAGTGATATTCATGCTTAACGATTGGTCAATGGTTCCTCGCGGAATTTGGCGACAAAAAGACTGTTAGGTACTACATTACCTTTAACAGTTTTACATTTGCGTTATAGCAAATGGACAAGTCGACAGTCTATTGATTTGAAACATACAAGATTTTTAACTAACCGACATTGGAATTACATGGATTAAACAACATTTTACTCTAGAAAAACTGAGTGGCGGGACTGGTTTTTTTATAAGTTACGATTTTGATAGCATAGACTTTGCACATTAGATGAAATTGACAATATCTTAGCGTCCTCTGAAATTATACGTGTAATATAGTTATTTGTTTTTATTACAAAGGCTATAAAGTATCCTGTAGTCCTTCACTACAGATAGATAATACTCGTATAATATACAACTTAGCATAAGTCACGAGCTTCTTACTCTACTCGTAATAAAAGGCAAACATTACTTCACAAATCACGTTCATTCAAAGCATTCAATCCCTTCAGTTCTGAACGCCAGCTTATGGAATAAGTCGCCTGCGCAGAGGGCGTTACATAACGTTATATTTAGATTACAGGAATAGGTCAGTTATCGTTATGTAATGCATTCACACCCACTAGAGCGAGATAACCATGCATAATGCGCATGAGTATGAGACTCTGCTATGATAAATGCTATTATACAACTTGAATAATCCATTACAATTGCTAAGATAATTGTGATTTAATTGGTCTTATTACATCTGATGATTGATCGAAGGATTAATGTTTATGGATGTGTATATTATGCATTTTTAAAGATTTTTTATGTTAAATTATACAGATTATTAGAATAAATATGCTGTAACAATTGGATCAACAGGTTTGCAGCCACCATTTAATGCTGAAAATTCATGTCCATTTCTTGCATTTCTAGCACATCAAGAGATATCTGATCTATTCTGTCGGGTCTCGTGTCAGACTGCTGTCCCACATTATTATGAGCATTAGGGAATAAGGAGTGCACCTATGCTTGTGCACTTACTTGTAAACTATTTAATACTATTGTCATGCGTAGTTGTTTGATGATCAAGATTGACCGCCGTAGTCGAAACTCGGCTAGGAGTCCTCCATAGTGACCACCATAATATGGACTGATCAATTGCCACAAGTCTGGCCCAGCTCGTCTCCCTTCGGGTGTAAAGGGGAAACCGAGAATTTAATAGGTAGTAGAATGGGTAGGTAGAACGCCTTTGGTCCCTAGCCTACGGTTACAAAGACCAAAAAATGTTTTTCAAATTTTTTTTCTTATATGGGATCTTTTACCTTGCCACACTGTAGACTTTACAATATCCACATACTCTGATTTTCGAAGCTTTTTTTATATTTTTTGGCTCCCAAATTCGTATTACCATAGCAGTAATGGCGGCAGACAATAATTATTGTGGTAGCCAGTCTAAGGTGCTACTGCTGCCACAGGGAAATATTAAATTTATACAGAGATTGAAGATTGTCCCACAGTTGGGCAACAGTTGGGCAAAGGCCTACCCCGTGGCCGACCACTGGTGTCTTTCCAAATCTACGCACTTCCAAATTTTGGTAAATGCGGTTCAATAGCCTTGTGTTTGTTATTGTCATGGATTGTCAGCCACTTTTACCGTGTTCATTTTACTATTAGCGTCACTTAATACTGTCAAATGTGTGAAACTTGCAATCACGACGTCAGGTTCTAAGTGCCTTAAGCGCTTCTAAATAAATTAACACGATAGATTTGCAATAGAGTGTACACATACACTTACTGGGAAAATTTGGCTGGTTTTTTTTATACCACAAGGGTGGCGCTTAAGCGCACCGGCCTTATGGCAAGCAGTAACAGTCGCATATGGCCTACAAATACCTATGCGGCATCACTCGCGCGTTGCTGATCCTATAACTTGACAGGGCAACATCAAGTTGGCACTGCATTGGCAGCAAAAGAAGTTCTTCCCGCTGCCAACATCATGCCCTTTCCAATAGACTTCTGGGGACTTTACTCATCGACAGAATCAAAGCACAGAGTGTAAGATCCACTATGCTATTGGCTATGAAAACTGCAGCCTTGATATTAAGTTTATTCGATGGTTCAGCAGCAGACCGTCTTACCATCAACCAAACCTTTGACGGTTCAACTCAAGTGGCAAACCTAGCTTTGACAGTTTTGCAGCTTTGAAAACTTCTTCTTCTTTGTGAAACCCCTGCGAGTCGCTGTTTATGCATTTTAATATCTCCTGAAGCTCATCTTTTACGATAAAATTCTAATTATAAACAAATTGAACTTAAGACGTGCAATATTATTTTCGTAACTGCGTATGAGCAATGTCAGGCAAGTCAATTGCCCGCGCGTCACTCCCGACGCCTCTGACGGCAGCCAATCGCCGATGATTTCTCTAACTAAATTGTTGTTGGACCCGCGTCATACCGAGCTATTAATACGCCTCCAGAACGATCTGGATCACAATTCCCGGCCACACCGCCTAAATCAACTGATTAATATCGAATAAGTAAACAAATTCATTCAACTGTGTGTTGAGAGCGTTTAATTACGTGCGTAGGATATGTGCGTAAATCATTTCTCTGGGGAGAAATTATTAAAAGCTGAGCTCTGCTTAATTTAGTTTATATGTATAGGTGTTTGGGACGTGCAAATGTATGTGTAAAGCATATTCAGTTTTACAAAGGCACACTACAGTGAATGTTATGATGATTCGTTGGGGCATTTGGTAATGACTCAGAAAGACGCATAGAAGCGACTATCACTACACGCTGGTAGCTTATTATTTTGACCGCCTCCGTGGAACAGTGCCTAAGCCTGGTATAAAACCTGGAGGTCGGGTTCGATTCCCGCCTTGGGTCTGGTTGGTGGTAGGACTTCTTCAGAGTCTGACTGGCTAAAATAGCTACTATCTGCGCCGGTGTACCCGGGGATGGGGCGGTCAATCGCCACAGAGCGGGCACCGGCTCGTCCTCTCCGGGTGGAAGGGGAACCGGGGGAGTTTAGTGAGTAGTGGGACGCTTGGATCCCGAGTCCCACACACGGCCGCAGGTCTCGCTAGCCTGCGGTTAAGGTGCGGTTAGATAAACACATTCTCCTCCGCAAGAAAAAAAAAGGTGAAATCGGCCGCCGTAACAGCTCTGGCTGTGTTCCGGCAATATTAATGGGGGAGCAACACTTCAAATTAAAGGCTCGAAGATCAGATGAGCCTACAGTCTGGCAGCACATTGAGCGACGTTTTCTGACGAAGTGTCTTTCAATGGAATGGCCGTGACCGCTCTTACCATTAGGTGGGCTGCGTGTCTGTCTGCCAACTGATGTAGTATAAGGTATTTTACATCAATAAAAGAACTTTTATATATTTCGAGAATAGCCGTTATTGTGTCCTTTGGTAAAAGCCTTTTTGATGCTTTGAACTTTGCAAGATCGAAAATAAAATTCATTTGTTTATGCAGATGCTATCAATTACTGATAAAATATACTCGTGTAAAATACTCTTTATGTAAAATGTCATGACAAGACAATAACATTTCCAAGAAAACAATTTTATTATCACTGTTAAATAAGTTAACACGAATTAGTTTCTTTACCTGCCAAAATTCTATTATGCGACTTCGCAGAGAACTTTGGCGATGGCAATGTATACTTAACGGTATAAAAAGTAGCCGACACAAAAAAAAACCTAACGAAAAGGCTAAAATATGCGGAACATTAACACCTCAAACACCAAACAAAACACCTTTCTCACTATAAAAATAGTTCAATAAGTACCAATAAAATTACAAACTATTAATATTGTATTTTATAAATTGTTGCAAACTAAATGTTATGGCAAAATGTTGCGAACCACTTTTCTTTGTACCACTGTAATAATTTTATTTTTAATAGGTACATATAACTACATTCTTCTTCCTCCTGCCCTGTTCCCAATTTATTTGGGGTCGGCACAATAATAATTATAACTTTATTGCAATAAATTAATTAGAATTTACATTTAGACCCCTTTTAGTATCATTGTGTGTATTTGGACCAACATACATAATGGTACGGAGAAATCTACAATAGAAGCCTGACAATGCCCTATTACTGTCGCAGTGGCGCTTACTCCCTCAGTGGGACATAATAGGATAATGGCTATTGTTGTTGAAGCCACTGGAAGGTCGCCTCTAAAGTATTAAATTCTGAAAGGAAGTTGGGTGCAGTTTTTACTAATTTAAGAGAACAAATAAATAAATATTTTACATCCTATACTTTTATCTGATCCTAAAGTATGTTAGCCATTATTTCAAGTTCTTTTCCGCTGACGTCTCAAGTCATCAACATTGTCAAATTGTAGCATAACGATATGTTACTACGGGGGTCACCGACCTACTGCTTTCTATTTCGTAGAGATTTGTCACATGTTTTGGCACTTGAATAGAAGCTTTCATAATGATAGGGCTGTGTTATCAGTGATTAGGGTCAATTGCTTTTTGTAATATCCAGCACTTGCCCTAGATTTAATTTCTATTATCTAAGGATCATGGTAGAGAATTATTATCATTATTCCCTACTTTGGAGCGTTTCAACTTAAATGTCAACTTCTCATAATGTCAACTGGACAAAAATTTCACATTTCTTATAACGTCAACTTCTTAGAATGTCAACTTCGCAAAAAGGCAACTTCTCGAAATGTCCACTTCTCACAATGACGACTTCGCATTTGGTCAACTTCGCATAATGACAACTCTTAAATTTGTGTTAGAATGGGTAGAATTCTGTTCTGGCACTCGCCGGCCGCTGCCGCAGCACGCTCGCTCCGCTCGCTCCGCTCGCTCGGCTCGTGCGTTAAGTGGTCGCAGTTCTAACCTAACCTAACACAAATTTAAGAGTTGACATTATGCGAAGTTGACCAAATGCGAAGTTGTCATTGTGAGAAGTGGACATTTCGAGAAGTTGCCTTTTTGCGAAGTTGACATTCTAAGAAGTTGACGTTATAAGAAATGTGGATTTTTTGTCCGGTTGACATTATGAGAAGTTGACATTATGAGCTGAAACCCTTTGGAGGACATTAAATTATGTAGTATTATCAATGATCAACTCTATATTGGAATCAGGTAGAGTCCGAGTCAAGTAAGTAAAATAACACCCTATTAATATAGAACTACAGGGCAAAGGCCAATAAAATTAAAATTAAGTTGGGCTATGATCTTTTGATCACCATAAAATCCATATTAAGTCTATTACTTTTCCTGAATATAAAAACTCATTTACCTATCCCGGGAATTACACCTAGAGTCCATTAACCACGAGGGTGTCTAGGTTCTTTTTAGTGATTGAAATACACAAAGATAATAATTATACCAATAATTAGCATAAATTCAAATAGTCGGTATCAAAATATTTTTTGTGCAATTATTTAAATTAAATAGGTCCGAAGAAATAAGAAAGCACGTCTAACGCCTAACCTTTGCAATTTTTTGTGCCTAAATATCAGTCAATATATTAAATTGGTTATATCAGTCAATCCATAAGTGAACGCAGAACCCTAAGCCTCAAATAAACATGAATAACATCCGACAGCCTTTTCATAGAATATCACTGGCCAGTCTGGCCACAAACAATGCTCACTTACGTTGCGCCACTTACCTACACAGGTACCCACAGCCCACAGGCTGTGCCTTCTTTTGCACAAAAAAAGAAATAACAAGCAAGCTCGGTCTTGACCGGTACTTTTCCGCTGCCGTCTCGACGCCTAATCGCGAATCTGTGCTTGGCGAATAGCGAACAAGATGCGCGGTCACCGGGGTCAATGACCCACTGCTTTCTATTTCGTGGCGCCGTGCGCTCCGCTATCGCGCAAGTTCGCGATTCAAACCTGTGTGTTACGTTGCGTTTGTTTCTGGAGGTAGGTATGCGCTCACTTGGACCCTTTGTTCAAATGCCGATGATACACATTGAGCAATCAAAGTAAAAAAATTATTCTTCAATATTATGTTAGGTTCAAAAAGGCAAAATCAAATTTTGTCTAGATGAGGTACCAAACTAGTGCTATGTATGTTCTTTTAACTTTTTATGCATTTGGGGGTTGAAGATACTAACCTTTTTTGTTTCTCCTGGCTATTTATTAGGAAGGCCTTTTTTTGTGGAGATGCATTTACGCATCATAACTCGCCTGGGAAAGACAAGAATACCCACTAAACCACCCCGCGCTCCTGCATCGCTATCGGCAGTGTCCCGGGCCTTGCATCAGCCTACTACCACGTACAATTGCATTTTAAACATCGATTTTTTAGACAAACCATGTAAAAACAAAAGAAAAAGAACTCTATATTTATAATCCTTGATAGTAGCTTCCACCCGCGACTACGCCTGTGTTCTTTTATAGCATAATATTTATGATTATGTTGCTTAAACTACAAGTAAGTATTATTTAAAGATTTCACTAATACCCTCGTAGTTTTTACGCGAAAACCGTATTCAAAAAATCAAAATCAAAAATATCATTATTCATATATGCATTTACAGAAGCACTTACGAATCGTCAAAAACTAAAATAATTAAGTGTAATAGTAGTTTACATAAAATACGTATGTATATTTCGATAATTAAAAATAAAATAAAAAATAATAAAATAAATATTTCTGGACATTATTCACACAGCGCCATCTAGCCCCAAACTAAGCATGAGCTTGTGCTATG
The DNA here is from genome assembly GCA_949319885.1 of Mecyna flavalis. Lineage (NCBI taxonomy): Eukaryota > Metazoa > Arthropoda > Insecta > Lepidoptera > Crambidae > Mecyna > Mecyna flavalis. The sequence continues at coordinate 2,135,649 of OX439407.1, read as the reverse complement.
GGTGCCAGACAACGGATAAACATTACTTATATACTTTTTTTTTTTTTTTTGTTAATACATACATATTATACATATAAACACCCAGACCGATACAAACAGACATGTTCATGCACACAAATGTTTGTACCGTGCGGGGATCGAACCCGCGACCTCTGGTGTAATAGCCGACTTCTCGACCATTACACCAAATGGCTCGTCGAAATTATATAAGGTAAACTAATAAATATAAATACATATAGGTAATGCGACTCTACCACCGGTTTGAAACGCTGCTTCTACTTTCGGTGCTATTACGCTATCCATCCTTTCAAGCTTCTGCATTAATAATATCAGTTGTAAGTAGTAGGATTATCTACCTATATATTAATTAACAGACATCTTTCAAGCTTCAACGGCTTCGTAATATACCAATTAAAATATCAATACAAAGAAGATACATTTATAACGGACTTTGGTTATTTTTATCACGTAAATACTTCCTAGTTGGAACCCACACCAATGACTATAGAGCGGCATTGACATCGCCTCACAAACAAAATAGATTTCGAGGACATGGCGTCCTCCAAATGTATTTATTTCTTGAATTAAGTTATTTGGAAATACCTGCTTTTTACTCATACTAAATACTGTTTCCTGTAATGAATTTTCTATTTTAGCTTGGAGATTAATGTAATGAAACAAAGAACGTAAGATGGAAAACGTAATAATCTATGTTTATACATCTGATCTGGTAGTAAAATGAGTTGAAACCCCGCATAGTACTTAAGTTCGATGGTGCTACTATACCGCTCGCACCTGTATATATTTCTATAAGTGTATTTATATTATAATTTTAGCATTTTAAGGAAGCCTGCATTCAGTTACCAAATTCTTCTATGGCCCCAATATGGCCCTCTGTCAAGCATAAAAATTTGGTAACACATACCTGTGTTTACCTATGTTAAATAGTACAATCACAGTAAGACGATTTAGCAGTAGTATGAAATATGAATGAACTACTGCTAAACTGTCGTACTTTGTTTCTAAAAATTGCTGGTAAATTAATAAAATAAAAAGAAGAAATCCAATTTACCATCCCCTTTTACGTCATACCAATTTGGCTCGCGAACGCAGCTGCAGCCTCAGTGGGGTAAAATCTAATTCCATTTCGGACATCATGATTTAATAATGATGTAAACACACCATTTGGAGGCAATGTAGAGAACCCGTGTTATTGACCCATATCCCACTGGATATGAGTTGAGTGATGGTGAGTGTCAGGGTCACTACCCTGACACTCACACACTCGATTGCCTCAAGGCGGGCACCGACTTGTCCCCTTCGGGTATCAAGGGGAAACCAGGGAATTAGTGTGTAGTGGAGACAATCATCTCAGTCCTGAGGCTCTTAGCCGCATGTAGGTATACCTATTTGAGGGGGCATGAAAGGTAATTTACTTTGAATCGCCTCGCCTTTTTTCGGGAGTGTTTGGGATAAGTCCTGCGTTGGACCACCAATACCACCATCTTCGGATAAGTAACTCCCCATTTAGGGGGCCTTCATCCAACGAGGAAGTGCACGGTGGTAGTATTGTTACGCCCAGACTACATACCTACCCCGCGTATAGACATGCCTCATAGCCTGTCATAAGGGTGTAGAATGCACGCATCTGAGGATGTAAACAAGCGAGTGAAGGCAATGTGGAGGGCCCGTGTTATTGACCCATATTCAGCGACCCTGACTCGCGGTGAAGGCCGCTGGCTCGGTTTCAAGTAACAAGACACCCGGAATGGATTACGACTTCTCGTTTGTAACGTGTTATCAGCTGATTAGCCTTGTTTCTGTTTCTGTTTTCTTTCTGGGAAAATGCGGTTTGAATGTAATAAGATGTCGAGATGCCAATAAGGTGAAAGAAAATAACGTAAACAAATACAATAGAAAATAACATTGATTTGGTAGCGACTTCAAAAGGAGGAAATTTACCGAGATTTAAATCATTGTATTACTACGGGTGTTTCGTCAGTTGACCCCGGTCCCGAATACACCGCGGTGTCAACCGCACAAGGACTCTTTTTGAATTGGCCGATAGACACCGCAGTGTCATACACACTATACATTTCTGCCAAAAATAATACCAGGAAGACGAATCTTAAAACAAATTTTTTTTTAGTTTATATAAAGTTTTCAAGACTTTACCTGTCGGTTGAACTATAAAATAATGAATAAAATTGATGCAAGATACATAAATAAATAAAATTGCCTACCTATACATTTTTGAGTCCCAATAAGTTTAGAAGTCAACAACGGGTAGGTATACGAATTTCACCGTTTGTAATCTATTGTATTGTCAAAGTAATTCAGAAAACTTTCCATTTTCATATATTGTAACACACATTTTGCAACAATTAAAATTCCACTTTTCGAAACGCGTTATCTATTAGTCACAAACAATCGTATCGGTGGCGACAGACGGTCGTTATCTTATCGAAAAGGAATAAAAGGCTTAATCGCCTATAAATTAAGATGAATTAGTATTTACGTTTCTAGAAGTAATTAATAGGTCTTTATGACTAATATATTTTACGAGTAGATCCTTTTAACGTGTCCACAATTCCGTGAAATCGGATTGTAAAGGAAATTAAGAAATTGATGAATACCTAACCAATATTTAGTTTATAGTGAAACATTCTACTGATATTTCTCTTTTAAAAACATAACATGTCTCCACATATATAACCATCTAAGCACATTCATTACCGAACCCGGAACCTTCGCGGCGATCACCTAACCTACTAGGCCATCGAGGTCGACGACATAGAACGTAAACATTATGCAACTGCAGCATAAATCATTGGCCTGCGCCGACGCATGCAGACCGCATGCACCGCGCCAATGCCAAGATCTAGAGCTAAATGTGGGAAAACATTAAATTGTCTGCATACCAATGAGTGTAAGACATTATGAGGTTGTAGGAAATGAAATTAACTCGAGCTACATACATACAATGAAAATGTGGTCAGCCCGGGACATCTAAATTTTGCCTCAGCGAAGATATAGCCGATGTTCTAAATAATCTTTTTCAGAATCAGAATCAGAATCATTTATTTGCTAATAGAATTGATGACACCTTTATACGCCTCAATGGTCTTGTGGTTTTATCCGGACCGTGATTTTGGGCTCCAGGGTTCAGTATGTGACGGTACGTTACGAATTACCCGGGTTGAAAAAAGGTTTGCCAATGCCTACCAACATTCAGCATACATACAGCTTGACATTTACGGATAAGCAATTGCACCAAATATTGGCTATATTAACTGTCAGCCGTATAAGGAAAACGTTTGCCGTAACTTAGGCCACCCGTTCTTTAATTTTTGATCAAAGCAAGCAACCGTATGTTAATTCTTTTAGGCAAACATTTGGACTCAAACCACCAAGTAAAGTGCTGATCGATCGTGAATGACCTTGGTACTTTTAATACAACGGATATAAGTGAAACTAATAATTAATTAACCATCGTTAAAGTTCGATGGCACTCCCACGATTTACAAGCTGCTAGCTTTCGCCTGTGGTTTCGTTCATGTTGATTCGTTTGTATAGATGCACACTGTTACAGAATTTTGCCTTATAATCCGATGGTACATAACATTGATGTAAGAGGCCTGAACGCGAGACTAGAGACCTGCTGTCATGTTCTGAAATTAGAAAGTAAATTTATACAAGTCCATATATTAAAAGAGTTTATTATCGCCAGAGTGCTTCGTCCTAGTACTTTTCTCTTTTTTTCGAATAACCCACCACACACTCCTGGATACACCGTTTTTCGATTTATGCGGTCAAAGACGATAAATCCGTATTTTTACCCAACCCTCAAAATTTTACAAGATATGCATTTTGCGTTTGAAACCAACAACAAAAAAATTATTACTTAAAAAAACCACTTGTTTCAAGAAGAATGCAAATGAGTAATAAACATATTTAATTTATAACACTGTAATCTGTAATCACTACTTATCTTCCAGAAGAATACAAAACTCGTGTTACCATGATCATCATAAATTTTATTCATTACTAGTCTTCCGCCCGCGGTTTCACCCGCGCGTAATTTCTTTTTTCAAATATACCCCCTTCCCCCCAACATTTCCGGGATCAAAAGTATCCTATGTTCACCGGGGATAGTGTAGCTATCCAACAGTGAAAGAATTATTCAAATCGGTTCAGTAGTTTCGGAGCCAAAAATTCAAACAAACAATCAAATCTTCAAGTTCAAGTATAGACAATCACATGTTTGAAATTAGTTCCAGACATCTCAGGATTCTCAGGTAATAAAATGTATAGTGTCTTATAAACATTCTTATTGGATCTTTGGCCCCGATATCGAACGTGCCAATCGCTTCTGTTTTGTGCCAAGTTTAACCTAAGCGCATACATTAACAACGGGTATTTTTGCTTACATATCAGCGACTTGATTATGCAGCAGATTTCACATACATTGACGACTTTGTTCTCTCGACTCACTGATTTCCCGTGTAAGCAATCAATGTACGACTACTTAAGTGCAAAGTCAGTGATCGCTGCGCGCACGCCGCCACCACGTGGACGGCAAGGTCGGCCAAGCATCGCCCTACTTTGGCCTTCAAACGCGGCAAAACCTTGCCAAGGGAATATCGACCTTATCTTATAGATGTCAGGTTGATGTTGAATTGGAGGCATTTTTTCTATAAGAAGTAAATCCGACAAAGGAAATAAGTACGTATCTTGGTTGATTTGGCCGTATATTTCAACGATGGACTAAACTGGCCGAGATGTTACGTAATACGTCTGCCCCGTCTGTCTACCGGTTGGTCCCAAACGTATCTAACCAGTAGGATTCAATATTTGTACACGTGGAGATTATAAATATTAATGTCCGAATAATTATAGACTAGGTATTGTAAAAATACTCGTAACATTTTAAGGGGCACTTGCGCAAATATGAAATAAAATACAATACATTGTACAATCTAGCAGGTATGGTAAAAGATCTAATCTAAAGTCTGATTACCTACTGGTTATAAGTACACATATAATACTCATTTATTAACAGACGTGAGGGGCCAAACAAGATAGAACAAATTAGTTAGTACATTCTACTCGGTTAATGGCTTGGCACGGGTTTAGAAGAGAAGAAAAACACTTTAGAAATAATTGTAACTAGTATTTTGTATTTTAAATGAAGAAGGTACCGATTCAGTAATGCTTCATTTGAGGCCCTTTCATATTATTTATAAAATATTATTTCATATACCATTTAAAATACTTTTGTTCATTAAGACGGGAGCGCGGTATCATTCCACGGAAAACCTCGTTACTAACCTTACCAATGAAATAAGTTAAATAACTCGTGGCAATGTTACATAGACAGCCTTTTACCGGTAAATATAATAATATCTCTGGACATTATTCACACAGCGCCAACTAGCCCCAAACTAAGCATTAGCTTGTGCTATGAGTGCTAGACAACGGATAAACATTACTTATATACTTTTTTTTTGAAAATACATACATATTATACATAGAAACACCCAGACCGATACAAACAGACATGTTCATGCACACAAATGTTTGTACCGTGCGGGGATCGAACCCGCGACCTCTGGTGTAATAGCCGACTTCTCGACCATTACACCAAATGGCTCGTCAAATATAACGACAATGGTAACGGTAATTTACTACAAGGTGCGCACCTTAATAAGCTACATTGCCTCTACAAACTGGTAGCTGATCCACTCAATGGTGTCGGGAAGCATTTTGAAGCATACCCGAAGTAAAAAGGTAACCTCACTAACACAGAGTACATGAAATAAACTATGAACTTTTGAAATAACGTTACCTTACAAAATCTAAAGGGTAAATTTGCTAACGTTAAAAGCCTTGCTGCAAAGCCTGCAAACAGCAATCCCCAGGGTAAGCCTAAAAGGTATCAAAGTAAAAATAACGTTCCCTATTGTTACACCAAGGTCAGACTAAGCGCGTCCCTAAATCCCTTCCCTGTCTGACAACATGCCAAGCCTTAACCGCGCTACAAAACAAGCCGCTATTTTTAACCACTGTCTGTTTATCATAAAGCCCACGCATTTAAATTGCTCATAAAAATACGCCCAACATTCACTGTCGCTGCCAAATTACTTCATGTATCTGCTGTAAAATGACAATAGGAAATCGTTTCGGCTTTTCGTTCAATGTTTTTCGGCAATACATATTTGAATAAATCGTATTTGAGGACGATCCATCATCGTGAATTGTATTGCAATTGAATAAAAATATTTATAGGAAATTATTCACACAGCACCAGCACCGTCTAACGCCCAAGCTATGAAAGTAAAAGAACGAAAAAAGAATTCCACACCATGTAAAATAGTTTTCGCGTCGAAAATCGTGATGTTTCTTCAGAACCGCACAACCAGTTTTATGTCTTAATAGTCATTATGCCTGAATAGAACAGAACTGCTCAGGCACACAACATGTTTGTACAGTTAGCGTCAACTTCTCAACCATCAAACCAAATCAGTAGTCAAAATTTCCATTCCTAAACATTTTCAGACAAAACCTCTAAATAAAAATTAACATCGTATCATTATTAGCATAAATGTATTTAACTCCACCAATTGAATTATCATCACATGCTTCAGCTTCATTAGTCACAGTCTAAAATTAAATAAAATATGTCAAAGAGAAATCCAAGCATGATTCTACAAAATTGGTCCCTCACGATACTATAAAAAGCAATACGTTGTTTGTGCTATCCAACAGTAACCAGCAAAATAAGAACCCTATCTCCCCAAAGACTTATTAACATTTCAATCAAACTAATATAAGAGGACTAAAAGGAAAAGTTCTTTTTCATCCCACCATCTCGGAAAGAGTATTTTTAATCTTCAATAACTGAGTGGAAAAGCCGTTTTTATTCTCTAGAGGATAAAGTAAATTGAATTTAGAACATATCGTGTGCACTAAGTTTGTGAATTAAAAAAAACATTAAACCTATTTACTGCTACCTCTATGGTGCCGAATATATCATACAACTTTTTTTTAATTTGTTAAAAACTCAGACTCGGAACCTTCTTGGTGTTCTTTTTTCAATTTGCTTTTTTTGCATTTAGTCATTTCCTCGCTGAGGTGGAATGAAAAGTTACGTGTTGCACTCGAGTGCAAAGATTTTTCACCTCGTGCTCTTTTGATTCCCTCGCTAACGCTCAGGATTCTAATTTTGAATCACTCGCTGCGCTCGTGATTCAATTTTAGAATCCTTCGCTTGCTCGGTCATCAAAATTGAACACGCGGTTAAAAAGCAACTTTGCACTCTTGTATAACAAATAACTATTATATCTGGGCAACATCTTGTATGAAAGAGGGCCACATCCAGATTAGATTGACCCGTCTTACCCCTCGCAGTGTCAAATATCTTGAGCGATTTGGAAAAGTTTCATCCACTTTGAAAGGTCTTTGTAGTTTTGGGCAACAGTACAAATTGATAGATATGACAGTGTTATAAATTCGCAATTAGGCTGAGGTTACACAAAGCAGCGATTTGCGACGAGGTTCAAATCAAAATACCGTGATTGAAAGTTGTTGACAACTTTATTAGTTAAAGTAGTGATTCCCATAAAAGGAGTTATAAGAAGTGATTCCTATATATGATAAAATAATACAAGTTCATAATATCCGTTACCATTAGTTTAATTTTAGACATTCATAAATAATCGCGTGTTTTACCTAATCGGGATACGCTTGAAATAAATGTATAAGATTTGGCAAGTCCTATTGAATTAGACCAACTGCCGCCAAAACCTCATTGCAGACCTCCGTTTGGCTTCCATTTAGTATTTTAGTGACAAATACATTCGTAGCGTCCTATACTAAATCTATGGTAGCGTCTAATACCAAATCTGCTTTTTCATCGAAGGTATAAAAATAGACAAAAGTTTATATACAATGTTATATATGTATTTATATGGGACAGCACGCTCTTGAAAGACCCGTGAACGAAATTCCTATTTGCTCTTATCAACTCCGCGTCATTGGAAGCACATCCTAAAATCTTCTTCGATCTGCTCTACTCCGCTAAACACTACCCATTAGAATAGTCTAACTAAAGTGAAGCAAAGGTCAGCTTACTACCGCTTTGGCTGCGCTTCAGTCTGTGCCTGGAGTGTGAGGCTTACACTGGCGCCCGGTGGAATGCGCGGGAGTGCGTCAGTGTCGCGTCCTCGGAAAAATTGGCGGTCTTCCTTACAACACGTCACCGAAGTGCGACGTTATTTGTTTATCGACATTCAGTACCACCATTGGTTACTTCACAATTGTCATTTGATACCTTGCATTTACTTGAAGTAATAGCACGCTTCCTAGTAACGCTCACCTTGAAATGTGTTTTACGAGAGGTTCTCGTTATTTTTATTAGACTTTACGGCAACAATGATTTCATCTGTCTACTGATGGCTTCTGGCACATAAAGAAGCATACTCTATGCAACGTTTGACTTGTGTGTTGTTTCCTGTTTTCAAGCCTCCTTAATATAGAGGTTTACATACCCAAGGCTGATCTTGACGTCTTATTCAGACAAACTATGTTTCAGATTTGATCAACCGTCATTTATTGTTTCAGGCAGTTACACAGGTGAAAGCAACGCAAACCAAAGCAACGTACAGAATAATAAATTCGGAAGAAAATCAATAAAACCAAGGAACCTTATTGCCTGTTAAAACATTTATACCAGTTTATGATGCACTAAGGTTGGACTAAACCAGGTAATTGGGTCATGGATAGAGCATTTTATTGATTAAATGAGTTATTCACCTACGTTCTGGGTAAAACCATTCCTATGCACTATAATTTGGTAATTTTCTCAAACCTTGTAAGTACCTACATGCTGTAATCTTGACTGGTTAGTATAAAAGTTATCTAGAAATACGAAAGTTATTTACCACCACCGGTAATAATAATCATAAGGTGGTTTTGCTTCTATAGAAAAGTAGCTTAAAAAGCTACTTACTTGATCTAACCTCATATTATGTGACTTAAATAGGATCTTGTTAAATTTTTTATTATCAGTTTACAGTTTTGGCAGCAAATTACGCTATTGATCCTAGTGAAATAAGTAAAATCTTTAGGATAGTCTGCTTAGAAAAAAAAACTTAAATGTGACTGACAAAGATAAAGTAGGTAGATTCAGGAAGTAGCAGAAATATATGACTCCACTCGTATCAATGTGACATGTAAGTTATTTACGACAGCACTCATGCATTTGACAGAGATCGATAATGCGGCGGAGCCTTGATATGAATATTGTATGTGCACCACTTTTAGGTAACTGGATCAAGGATACGCAGTTGCAGTAATAGTATTTTTGTACCTTTTTTCGATTATTATGGGTTATGGGGCTTCACTAAGTTCAGTAGCAGCATTTCTGGAAAACAGAACTACTAATCTTAACGAACAATCAATTTACTTCTTGTACATTTGTACAAGAAGTAAGGACACCCATTTGGATGTAGGAGATCTAATGTTCCTTCAAAAGTGGAAGATCTTCTTTCGAGCTAGATCGATTGTACTCCTCAGTACCCTCGCCCAATGTCCAATCTTTTGTGTGTCGTATATATTCTAGAGGGCGGTGATTACTTTGGTTGTGCGATCCAGGGTATACGAATTATCGTAATCAGAGTGAAGCATCTCAACCAATCTGAGGACGATATAGGTACATAAATATTAGATCATAAGACAAGATCTGAAACATGTTTTGACTAATCTCGAACAGAAGCAATAGAAATTGAATAAAGGTAATGCACCCTATAAGACTTACGGAAATATTAAAAAGCAAAAAGAAAGGGATGCACAAAAGATCCCATCGAGTCAGGTAGGCCCGAATGCAAAGGGTCGTGCCCCTTCTACGCTCCAGTTGGTACTTGGCAAACTCACGTACAATCTTTCAGCTCAAAGGGAGAGGTAGCAGTTCTATAAATAGAACTCTTTACAAATCAAAGTTAATTCCACCCAGCATAAATTGAACGAATTTCTCCAAGTTTACCAGAGGGGTTTTCAAACTGTCTTCAATTAACGTAAAATATCATTTGACGCATAAGATCAGTCATTCTGCGATCACGAGTAATTGAAACTTTATAATTTATTATATGTAAGTTTATTCAGAATCATCTATCCAAGTTTGTTTTAACTTTTAACTCGTCAGCCGGAAGACGTCTTACGTATTTAGATATTGTATATTTCAATAGAGGTTACCTGCCTCTTTAGAACTTCTTTAATCTAATCATCGCATCGATTTATTTGTTATAGTACTTATTTTATAATGAGCCAATAACTAAGGGCTAATTAGTTTTTGGACACAGCAATTTGTCTATCACACGATGACGTGTGGAGTCACATTTGAGCCATGTATCCCCGGCAAATATATGACTGACAGCACATTAGCACGCAAATCATTTCACATCCATTCAAGTCGTAATAAATCTAATTTTAGTCAGGTCTTAAAACTTTCAGTGCTCAGATTCCACGAGTGCGTTCATGTTTATCGTTTTGTGCTTGAGCCAAATTCAAAGGCGATCGCCATTTTAAGGAGACCTCTGTTGTCTTAACACGTAGTTAAAATTGGGGAGCTAATAGAATTGTTAATTTTGGCTCTGTTATGAAAAGTGACATCGCAGTTTAGGTAAAATGTCGTGCTGTGCGTAATAATAACATAAGACTACTTCGCAGTTATTTGAACAAAGTCGCTTCTGCTTTTTTTAGAATGTCAGTTAGACAGAAAAAGACTGTGTTTCCTCGCAAATTATCAACCGTATCGAATGTACTTTATCGCGAAGAAAGTATTAAAGTAAAATATTGGCCGATGGAGGCCAAGGGTGCGTCTTATCTTAATCGACATATGAGGTCACGGGCTAGGTGAATAAAGATACTGAGAAATCAACCTACCCGGTTCACTTAAACTAAGTGGCGAGCCTATCTACACATTGGGTAGGGCATCTGACGAAACGTGACACGAATATGACATGCAAAAACCATTGATACACTATCAATGCAGAACTCTCATAGGAGAACTTAATTTTGTTTAATAAAGACATAAACAAGCTTTATTGTGTTTTGGGGTATAACACGACCATGATCCAGGCATCAAATGTATTTATTAAGACATTGACTGCCGAGGTTTTAGGGCCTATATAAAATTTATTGATTGGGATTCACCGGTGACCGAATCACGAGTACAAGCCACTGCTGATCGACTGCCACTATCCTAACAGAGGAATCAGACTAATGGAATCATGGTTACACAATCATTAAAAAGAATAGATACCTACTTACTGAGTCTATCGTGGTAGAGCCATTCTGTAACATTGAATAAAGACGGTCCTTTATAAATGTATGTCTTCATTGCCCGATGATTTTTTTATTGCTTATATTCTAGACAATTGTTTTGTAAAAGCCTAAATGAAAGAAGATATTTGATTTTAGGATTAGAAAATCTATCGATTCTATCTTAGTGGTAAATCATCGTTAAACCTGTCAGTTAAATTATAATGTTATAAGTATAACATAATAGCTCAAACTTTGTCAACTATGGACGATTGTTACTGTGGACTGGATAGTTAGTAAAGACTAACAAAGATCAGTGCAACTGGTCGTGGTTCGCCAGAGTTTGATCCAAACGGCATACGTCATGCAAATGTATTTTTACGCCGAGACTCGCCCGTAACTACAGAAAGAGTAAATGTTCTGCTTTCCAAAGCATTAACGTTTGACAGTGATTTATGATAATTGCTTAGTTTTTGTTTCGATTGACTCTCCTGTTGGCGTCTAAAAATATTGATATATTACATCTATATGTTGAGTACATACTCAACATAGTCTTTATGTTGAGTGAATGAAACATTTCATAAAAAAATGCGTGTTCCGCACTTAGCCTCTAAAGTAGGCGATAATGCTTAATAATAAGATAATCCTAGCAGAGTTTCAGGCGGCCAATCGTGACGATTAACCATACCTACGCGGGATACGCACAAGTGATTGCCCAAGCGGGCGTGCACTCTCTATTCCCTCACTATTCCTTCACTCTTACGTCCGGTGGGGCAGCAGTCTGACACGACTGAAAATACATCAGAACTCTGACTTTGACAAAATATATTTTCTAAACAAAACGACCCAATCACCAATTATTTATTTGTCCGAACAAGGATCCGACTGTCTGGTTGGACACATTTTATTTTACAAACAGATATTAACTATGTTCATCCGTGAAGGAATCCAATCTACCTCTGTTGGAAGTCGAAACAATGTTTATTACTGTTGGTAACAAAATATTTTGCCTCTCTTCAGATTTTGTAACTAGGTCAAGGGCACGGAGGGCTCTCGGGAGAGCTCCCCTCATTACGCACACTATAATGTTCCGCTAATGGGCATGTTGACAACGGAAAATATTGTATTACTTTGACCTATTCTACCTTGAAAAAGTACTTTTACTGAAATGGAAAAAAGGTAATACGCAGAATATTTATCTATGTCTACGTAAATATGTCTGAATACAACTGCTTTTGTCAAGTTGATGGTTTGTAAGTGTAATGTTATTGTTCTTATTATAGCAAATTAAAAGTTAACTCCCAAAATCCATTAAATTATCTACATAAGAATTAAGATACGAATTTGAAATGGATAGCAGAAAGCCAAAATATACTGAGAAAAAAAAACCTTTTTTCAGACAGTAGGTGCTTAAGAGAAACAACTTATTACTTAATGCATTACCTACTGTTAAGTCACTGTATAATTTGACATAATAGAAATAAGAACTTTGTACTTGAGGTTATGAGGGGTGCCTGAACTGAGCATACGAGTATAATTATTCTTGACAAAAACAACTCAAAAAAAAAATGAATTTAAATGAGGTAAGTTACTGGTTTAGAACCATTCCATCGTGTCATCAGGGGATCATCAGATTTATTTGCTTCGCAGTTCGCTCGCTAAATGCATCTCTCTATTGAAATTTAAGTCAAAGTATTTTGCAATTTGATTTTCAATTAAATTCTTTTGCACAATCTTGGGAAGGGACAAAAGCTATTTTTTCCCGGGATAATGCTCAGTTTATAGGGCAAGTATACCCGTTTTCATATCTACTATGTTAAGACAATGTTCATAAACAAAAGCTGGATCAAACAAATCAGTTCCTTAGGGACCGAATTTGTTTCAAATAGTTACTGTATGCGAAGACGTTTTCGTCCAGGTTATTCTTGCAATCCAGATGGATCGAAATTAGTCTGTAAGGCAAAAGGAAACGGGGTCACAGGTTTATTTATCACGCGGTATATGGGTCGAGACTATTCTCTCTAATCGAAAATTGTACGTCAGGGGTTTGATACCCACCTTAGGTAGAGCTATACTAAAATACTGCAGTAAATTATATTAAAAATAAATATTTTTGCATAAAACTTTTTCATTTGACTGCCTACTGTACAATAGATTTTTAAATAAGTTTATGCGTGGTCCCAGTCGCAAGAAGAAGTTTAATCAATCTGGCAACTGGGGCCGCGGTCCCAGTTGATTGCGGTCCCAGTCACCGGAAGCCTCAGTAAATCAAACCGTGATTTGTAGAGACCTCATCAAGGGGATATTTGAAAAAGTCCTCTTTACTTATATAAATAATCATTAGCTTCCGCCTGTAGCTTCTCCTGCGCTGAGGTTCATTTCTTTTATCCTTTGAGAACTGAGTATATTCTCGAAACAAAAAGTAGCCTATGTCCCTTCCCAAAGGATCTGTAATGAATTTCGTCAAAATTGATTCAGTATAGGCGAGAAAACAAACAGACGAACAAGTTACAATCTATTATAAACCAGTATCCTAATAAATATGTATATGCTTTTAACACATTCAGTGCGTTACGACCACTATTTTGACGTATTCGCCTTTCCGCCAGCGCGGCAGCCCTCTGTCCCTGTTTTACGCTCGGTGCGGGGGCTATTTTTCTATGTTCCCATACGTGTATAAAAGAGATAGTGGTATTCCCATTTTTGTTGTTTCTAGTAGAACAATAATCTGCAAAAAAAATGTACGGCAAAATAATGGTCGTAACGCATAGAAAGGAAATTGTTTTCGTCTGGTGCGGTACGACCAGTATTTTGACGCACCCCCCCAGCCCCGCAACCACCCGCTTGCGCCCGCGCTGAGCCTCAGTTCGCACTAGTTCTGCCTGTAATATCGATACGCGTATCGATAGATTTTTGGAGGCTCGCGAGAACGAAATGATCGCAAAAAAAACTTGTCATTAAATCTTATATTGTGTGATCTCTGTGGTTAATATAAAAGTAAAATTGACAGGTGCCAAATTATAAAATCGCAATTGGTTAAATAAACGCTAAAAACAAAGAATTATATAATAATTACCTCAGATTATATTAATAATGATTAAAAGTAAACTAACGATTTTCATACTTTTTTCCCTAATTGATTATATTCTAGTTAAAAACATGTAACATCTTTTAGGTCTGAATAAAAAATATCGATAAAAATCATTTGTTGTTTAACTGTTTAGATCCCATCACTAGTATTTTTTCGCTTCTATGCTAAACGCCTAATATATGGTCGTAAATCAATGATTTCGAAAAATGCTTATATTTTCCAAAATATCCTTCAGAACCCTGTGCTACGGCAGTTGTGTATAAACAGGGATATGTCCTAAAGGTTTGAAAAAGAAAATCTTTGGTACGATGAGTTTCCACGTCTGTGTAGGCCCTGGAAGTCAGGTCGTTGTGCGTCAAAATACTGGTCGTAACGCACTTCTGGCTTAGGTACGTACGACCAGTATTTGTTCGTAACGCAGTCGCGGCAAGTTCAGGTTTTTGTGCCAACGCACTTAAAGTGTTAAATACACTATAATATTGTATAATTATCGTTTATTATTTATACAATATACATTCGAACAACTCAACGGTCTATAAATAGGTACAGAGTAGGTAACAGCTGGTGAGTTTCCTTTGAATAAATTGTATCGGTGTATCATATACAATATCATGTAGAGTTCATGTAATAATACAAATGCCAGACAGTACCAAGTTTGATTTCAAGGACTATAGTTTATCGGGAGACGATAACGACTACCTAAAAAGATTGAATTGATTAATTTTAATCAATAAGAAAGATTTAAAGATTATAATTTTGATAGCTTTTGTATACCTAATTTTAGATATAAATGCATTTCTCTTGTTAATTACAATTTATTATACTTTTACATTATTAGGAATTAAGTAATCGGCGTTATACATTGCAAGCGCGGTAAAATCTACCTGTCATCTCCCGGCTAGTGCGGAGCACCGTACGCGGTGACCATAGTCATGTGTAATTCGATTCTACCAATTATTCGTCTAACACTAATTACTTACTTAAAAAAAACATGGAAAAACATGGTAAACATTTTTAATTCTAAATAAGTCCCGAATTATGTCCGCTGTTTGAACAACTTATCAGGTGTCAACTTGCTTATCTGTGGTCGACATGAGCAAGGTCATGTATTCCTAGGCATTAGAAGATTTTCCTTTAATGAATCACCGCTCTGATTCATCTAATTACCTAGGAGACGTTAATGATGTCGTATAAAGTTAACCGATTAAATTAACAAATTAAGTTTCATACGTTTTAACGAGTGTAATGTGCTTAAATATAAATAGGTATACTTATTCGAAAAACAGATATCCAGCAATTACACTTCTTAACTTAATTCGCTAAACGAAAGGAAAAATAAGTTGCGCGAAAATGGGCTATTGTTATTGGTCGATCAAGTTTGTTTTACCTACTTTCAAGCCCGATTTATACGATTCCTAACTTTTACCGGCTTCTTTTAAGTTTCTTTCTTTTTGCCTTCGACTCAAAGGTTTTTTTTTATAAAAAAGCAGTCAGGATGACCTCACTCCACCTGATGGTAAGCGGATGTGAGAGGTTGACTGGCTCAATAGAACATAGTACCTACCCATTGAGCCAGTCACCCCTCGCCCTGAAGGCCTGCTAAGATGCTGCTTCACGCCCCGCCTAAAAAGCCCAGGATTATAGGAGGAAGGAAACACGTGAGCCGGTAGGGGATTCCATGACCTAAAGCCTGGATTAGCCTAGTCACCTAAATTGTTCTGAGCTTACCAACTATTCGGTAATCGGAGCAGGTTAATGAAACTCTTTTGATTTACCTGTGTACACGTGGATTAAAACGTAGTCCGGCCAAATCCTATATCACACCTAGCATCATGCACTGATTGTTTGCGAACTCTAAATATTTTTATTGTACTATTATAAATACTTAAATACTAATATTATAAAGAAGAAAGATTTGTTTGTTTGTTTGTACTGAATAGGCTCAGCAACACTTCGTAGCCGGTGCCAAGCATTGAACTCATAGAGATCTTAGTTTCTGTTATCTGTGATTGAACTACAATTACGTAGTACTTTGAACTCAGTGGTGCCAAGTCACTTGTAGGTATAAATGTATTTTAAAATGTACTGATCCTCTAGAAACCTCTAACAAGTGAAACTTATCTTTACCTCTTACGACATCGTTATCATAATCGACATCCCTTTAGGTTAGGATTACGTACATATCTTCTTAAACACACATGTAACAAGACCCTAACGATTACGGCCATTAAAGGGCGTCAGACGTCTCCTAAACAAAGAAAATATGACAAAGGCGACACAGTATGACAGGCATACTTATACTCAGCACGAAAAGGGGGAAATTTATGAAGAGGAGGGAAAAGGGCAAAGAATTGACCATAAATTAAATAAAACGTTTGTTAGCTAGTTTATTAGCATACGAGCTGTTCTGCCAGCTGAACTTTAGTCCTAA
This sequence comes from Mecyna flavalis, assembly GCA_949319885.1. NCBI lineage: Eukaryota > Metazoa > Arthropoda > Insecta > Lepidoptera > Crambidae > Mecyna > Mecyna flavalis. Next base: position 2,118,808 of record OX439407.1, on the reverse strand, counting down.
CCAAACCAAGACAATGAGTTTTTTTTTATAAGACCGATGATTAATAATTGATTTGTAATTGACGATTCATAAATACTTGATACAAGTTTACATGAATAATGAATATTTTGATTTTTAATATTTAATGCAAAAGTAGAGCAGGTACTATGAGACGTCTGTTAACTGTTAAGGCCTCAGTCATCATTTCATTGATAAAAAGATTATTATTATGGAAAAGCTTATTATGGACACTTCTTATATTTCCGCTAATTATTCAAGTTGAATAATAAGCGGAAATATAAGAAGTGTCCATGATTAATTTTATCCGATTATTTGATTAATTTTATCCGATTACTTGAATAATTCAAGTAATCGGATAAAATTACTCATACTCAAAATTTACATCTTAAAAGATACATTTAGATTACATCGAAATGATCATCAATACAACGGATTAAATCTCTTCTAATCAGTGTCAAGCTACTCGTATATGCTTATATTAGTAAAATATTCAAAAAATAAAACATAACCTTCTATTATGTGAAGATAAGTAGCTAAAACTTATCTAAGTTTAAAAAAAAATAGAGTTTGGACTTTGGGAGAGTCGTGTGGCGCTCAAACTTTTTAGAAGTGAAATTGAATTTAAACATAAGCTACCTCCCATACTTTTGATCATCCAGAACAACTTACACAATAATATCGAGGTAGAAAAATATTCATACATAATTATAACAATAAATAATTTACTCAAATATGATAGGGACTTACATTATTTAATTAAATACATAACATTGTAATTAGTTGTTATAATCGTAACATAACAAAATATTCATTGCAAACGTTTCACACACATAGTTTAAGGTCATAATATTTACATCACTTTAAATGCAATAATAATTTACAAGGCGAGTTTCCTCAAACGACCGGCAGAAAACATGCGTTTCCAAGATGGCGTCGGTAGTTTTCCAGAGGTGCTGTCAAATTGCGCGAGTGTGGGAGGTCAGTGACCTTCGATCGACCCCGAAACCGTGACTTCACGCAACTAAAGTTGTCGTAGGGCGCGCAATCGTAATCCGTGTGTGACACTTATAATAATAATAATAATACTTCTTTATTCAGACAACATACAGTCCATGGGTTAGTAGAATTACAAAATAAATTAAAATTAAAATAAAATTATTGTTAGTAAAAAAAAAAGAAAAGTGATGAACAAAATAACATAATATTATTGTATCATGTACCTTAGGGGCACCCGCTGCGAACTCAACCCGGAGGAGATGCTGGTTCCAACTTCAGTCATCGTTCGCACCAAGTGCCTTACCACGGGTGCATGCGGATCATTTGCCACTATTCCCAGGATACCGTTGCCACTTCCACGCACTCGACTTAATAGTGACGCCACTTTCTTTCTTACAAGAGCCTGAAAACCATCTATTCCAGCTTGCGCAAACATTTCAGACGCACTGCAGTAGCGAGGAAGTCCCAACAGCATCCTAAAGATATTGTTGTATTGAATGCGGAGAGCATTAAGCGATCTTTTGGTACAATTCATCCACAGACCACCCGTGTACAGATTTTGGCAGTAAGCTTTGAAGAGTGTTACCTTGACTTGGTCTGTACAACGAGCGAATCTGCGAGCCAGCATGTTACCACGGACCGCCAATGCTCTTCGCTCCCTTTCTACGTCAATATCATCTCTAAGGTCGTCGGTGAGTATGTGTCCAAGATATTTAAATTGTGTTACTCTGTTCAGCTCCACTCCACCAAGGTGAATTGGAGGTATATATTCCGGACACCTACCGGCGGCCTTAAAGACCATATATTCGCTTTTTTTGACATTATACGCCAAACCATGTGACTTGGCGTATTTTTCACATACGTCCAACATCTTTCCGATCGCACCCGCAGTGGGAGCGAGCAGGACCATGTCGTCCGCGTAACTAATGTTGTTAACACTAACACCACCAATCTTGCATCCGACCCGCATCCTGCCGAGCTCCACTAGGAGGTCATTCACGTAGATGTTGAAGAGCTTTGGAGACGTCAGCCCCCCCTGTCTCACGCCGCAGTCCAACACATACGGTTCGGAAAGTTTGTTGGACCACTTGACATAGTTTGTTTGCTTGGTATACCAATACTTAAAAATATTTCGTATCTCCACCGGGATACCCCTGTCCTCCATCTTTCTCCAAAGCACGTCATATGACACGAGATCAAAGGCCTTGGAGAGATCCAGAAAGCAGGCGTATACCGGTGTCTTCCGATTAGTATAATACTGGATAGTATGCTTGACGCTCAGTATTGCGCTTTCAGTTGATAGTCCGGGTCTAAATCCGAACTGCGCGTCATGTAGGTTTAAATACTTGTCCAAACACACGTCAAGCAAACCATCCAGTACCTTGGCTACCGCGGTGGCAAGAGAGATAGGGCGATAATTTCCCTTGTCCGAAATATCTCCTGCTCTATTCTTCACTATAGGTACCACAAAAGTTTTCATCAAGTCTGAGGGCAAGTATGAATGACTTATACACAAGTTAAAGAATAGAGACAGGACCCTAGGCAAGTGAACCCCTGCATGTTTCAGGTGCTCGATGCTGAGCCCGTCGTGCCCCGGTGATTTGCCTCTACGCATCTGTTTAATTACTTTTTCGACCTGTCTGGCTGTGAACACTAGCAGTGGCTTATCGCCCGGCACTCCGGGCCCAGGTGCAGCAAACTTAGTAGGGGGACCAAGTGAAGATCGCACCCTGAAATGTTCCATGAACAAGTTTGAGATCTCCCCAGGGTCACCCCGCCCATCCACACTCACCGGCAGGCCAGGCCTAACGTCGAGCTTTCCGGTGGCTTTCCAAAATTTTCCAAAATTATTATTGGCTCGTAAACTAGCTATCTTATCCATTTTCAATTGGTCCTAATTATTTATGCACCATTTCAAGCGACTTTTAAATATCCTGCGTGAGTCACACATACGCTCGTGTATTTCACCAGTTACTGGTCTATTATGAGTAACCCACGCCTGGAATCTGAACCTGGCCTCTCGGTGAGCTTCTCTCACATGCTCATTCCACCCACACAATCTCTTCTTTCTGACACGCTTATCACTATTCTTATGACTAGTTGTGACAGCAGCTCTACTTAGCGTATTTACAATTTGTTTATAGAAATTGTCTAATATTCGTTTATGACAAGTCAGATCGCATAACCCGTGACTACAATCGGTAAATTCAGGAGGGAAGTCGATGTTGCGCAGCTCATAGTGACACAATTCATTATATTTTCTTATCTGTGATTCATCCCTTTCCCCCCATACCACCTCATTACGTTGTATATCACACACGGCCCGCTTAGGTCTAACAATTTGCAAATTACTAACTATATAAATTGGCAAATGATCCGAAGCAAATACATCCTCCACAACACCAGCACTAGTGACAGTTTGCCACGCTGATAGGGAGACCACACAATGGTCCAGCCAGCTCCTACTACCATAATGCTGGTCCATAAATGTATATGTGTCTGATTGCAGCAATTCAACATCTGCACATACCCAAGACTGGTCCTTACAGAAACTATTTAGTTCCGAATAGAAAAATTCATTGGGGTGCGCATTAAAATCCCCCAAAACAAACATATTTTCCACACTATTACTAGCTTCTATTGCACTAATTTCACCCAGTATCTCAGTAAAAATGGGCAGGTTATCGTACGACTTTGTCGGCATATACACTGAAATAACCAGGATAGATCTATCCCCTACCGAACATTTAATAGCCACTAATCGTTTACTACAACATTCAATAACCGACACATTGTCAAAAATACCCTTTCTCCAAAGGATAGCCACACCACCATATGGTCTCCCCCTCAGAATGCCGGCAGAAGTGTCCACAGCAGACTTGCCTGTGTATTCAAAGTCGTCCGAGATAGTCCCCAGTAGCGAGATGTCATGACTTAAAAGCCATGTCTCCTGTAGACACACTATGTTACCCGAGTTACATAATTTACGAATTTCCTCAATAGATGTCTTAACGTTCTTACAATTATAGCTATAAAATTTACAATAATTTATTATATCTTTATTATTATTACACATATTAATAACTAATTAATCAACTTTAACGATTTCCCCGCTTTGTTTAGTATTGTACCTAAAATGAACAAATCGCCTGAAGGTAATGCCATCAGGCCAAAAACCATCGTCAAGAAATAATCCTATTTTAGATTTAGATACAAACAATTTATACGCATTATATTTTCTAGCCGATTTCATATTTATCACTTTTAGTGACACTACTTCGTTAGTTTTATCCTTGATATAACTGATAATATCTTGTTCACTCGCCTCTTTACTAACGTTCGAAATAAACAGCGGTATTTTAATATCCGCCGCCTTAAACTTCACATCGGGTGCCGTAGATGCTCGTCCTTTCTGGCCAATGAGCTTGTACCTATTGACCTTCTTGGAGCGAACAATTTGCCACTCATTCGTATTCACAGGCACCCTTGTACAGTCTTTGGCTCGTTTGTTAGACGAAATATTATGAGATTGACGTACCCCCGCGTCGTCCGTAGCTACAGCTGTTCGATAATCATCGATAAGGATCGGGTCATTCACCTCGGCGCTCGCGCAGGTAGACACGACCGGTAAGTTCGAAACCGCGGCGGTCGCCGCGGCCTCCACGTGCTCCGAATGACGTTCCGTCCCGCTCTCACCACACTTGTCGTCGCTGCCTGGCTGCCGCTGCACGCACCTCTCGCTCGAACAGTCCGAAACCGCCGTAGGTGCCTCGTCGTGACTATGATGTTTTGTTGCGTTCTGATGGCTGCATTGGAAGGAGACAGACTTATTTTCGCTGAGGTCGCGCGTCGTCGGCTGGGTAGGAGTTGAATGATGACCGTTATTTTTATCAACAGCTGATTCATGTGCAAATATAGGCATATATTGGAGGCCCATTGGGCCACTATTTAATTCACCGCTATCACTTAATTGCAAACAGGCTCCGCGTCGCTGATTTACATAGTTATTTGACGGATAATTATTTATCACAGACGCATGTTTCATGTTTTCAAGCTCAAGTTGTAGACGCTCAAACATCTCAACTGTGACAGTCTTTTCTTGAAGTATATTTACTTGTCTTTGTAGGTTTGTAACATCCTTCAGCAAGCGCGTACAATCGATGTGATCAAACCCTACACTCGGTACGGTGTGCAGGTCCTTTGCCACAAATATGGGAAGAAGCTCAGCGTTTGTACTCTTCAGGCGGCAGATGATGTCGTCCAGGTCTTTTGACATTCTCTTTTTACCGTCTCCCCGTCTCTGAGGAATTTTCTTTACCTTGGGCAGTGAGTCAAACAACAATACTTTTGCCGCCACAATTTTGTCAACATTGAACGAAGACGTGACAAGGAGATGAATGGTTTCCTCGTCCATATAGTCCAGCACATTAATCAAGAATGCTAGCAGCTCGTTGATCACGACATTACAGTTCGTACACTTCACAATAGCGGACATCGTCTTCGCTATGAGTCACGGACAAACACACAGGGTAATCGCTTATGCTGAAGTGAAGTAATGCGATACAGAAACGTGAAACGTGATCACAATGCTGTTGGCATTATGGAAAAATGTGATGTTCTTAATTGGAGTCGTTTGTTTTTTATCTGACAAATACGCTGGTATGAAATCTGTTAACGTGAAATATGTACTTCGTAATTAAAAGATTAAACAGATAATAGACGTTTCGTATTTCATTTAAATCTATTTCGAATTAAAATCTAAAGGAAAAAAAAAACAAATCCGCACATAATAAACATTAGGTAAAGACACAACTAATAGTAAGTAAACTCTTAAAGATAATTCAAACACAACTTATCGTATAACAATGTTTGCTTTACAACTATTGTTAACCAACACTTTCACTTACTGTTTGATATCGCGTTTAACGCGTGCGCCTAATCTTCACGCAAATATTAAATATTTGCGATAATAATATAGACGATTTATTGTGTAAAACAATTGTTAGCAAGTATTCATACATTGTTAGCATCATATAAAATAAATGAAGGGAGGAAATATAGATAAGCCTGTTTTCTTTTAAAGATTAAAAAAGTAAAAATTAAATAAACTCATTTGTGGTAGAGCTATATTACAGTCAGTTACTGCCTGTCAGTCTTAAATTACCACGTGGTAGGTTCCTAATACTGGGCCGTCTAGGTGGGTACCACCGCAGTGCCAGATATTTTTCCGTGAAATAGAAGTATGTCAAGCACTTCTGTGTTTCGGGGAAAGGGCACTGAAGCTAGTGAAATTACTGGGTATATGAGACCTAATAACTGTCGTCTCGGTGTAGCGGGCGCAGGGCGGTGCCAGACAGTAACCGCTTAGTTACTGATTGTCACTGAACTGTCTAAGGGCAGACGTGGCGCTTACTATCAGGTGTACGATCTGCTCGTCTTGTTACACATTGCAATAAAAAAAAAATAGGCAGGCAACGCGCCTGGGTCCTTAGCCTTATGTGTCCATGGGTGATAGTGTTCACTTACCAATCTTACCATCAGTTGTCATACAATATGCTAGTTTACCGCCCTCATAATAAATTAGTTTAGTTGTTAGAATCGTCTATGTCCTATCACGTCAATGGCTGCACGCAATTGCTATGAAAACGAATATTCATTACGTTATACATGGAAAATACCGCGCTGAAAACTTTTGTCATAATTAGTGATTAACTTAGAGCAGTAGACCGTGCGTCAAGTTTTTACGTAATAATTATCATCATTAAAACTGTGTGTACACGTTTAGGTGACTATCTCTTAGCTGTATTTGTTTTTTTAAGGTTATTTATATAATCTGTGTAATATGTGCAGTTATGACATTAAAATGAATAAAAATTTAACAAAAGCGATAAGTTTCCATTGCCTACTTCTAAAGCTTCCACTTACCAGGATAGTCCGTACATGGAATTTTGCTTAAAAGGAAATTTCCTGCTAGGAAATCTGTGGAACTCCCCCTTTCAATCCTTGTCTAATACTGTCAGGACCCTAATGTTCTAACCTCAGACCTCATTTCGACTTTATGATAAAATTTCAATTAACCCCGAAGTCGTGGCTCAATACTTAACTACCCCTTCGAGGCGATTAATTGGATCCACACAATTTATTGGATTGGAGGGCTAGAAACGTCTAGTCTTTAAAACAAAGAATGATAATGTTCAACAATCAGTGGAATAAATAGATAATAAATAAATAAATAAATATCCCAGGACATTATTTACACAGCGCCATCTAGCCCCAAACTAAGCATAGCTTGTACTATGGGTGCTAGACAACGGATAAACATTACTTAAATACTTTTTTTTTTTGTAAATACATACATATTATACATATAAACACCCAGACCGATACAAACAAACATGTTCATGCACACAAATGTTTGTACCGTGCGGGGATCGAACCCGCGACCCTTGGTGTAATAGCCGACTTCTCGCTCAGATGGAAATGAAACACTTGTACACACAACGAATTTAATAATATCGTCGTGTACACAGGAAAATTAACCTCATTTCATTACGATTATGCCGTGGTCTCGGTCACGTATCCGTATAGAGGACGAATAGGTAAACCCGTAATATCTTATGTATTGAATTGTTTTGTCATGTTACTGGACAGATATAAGACAAAAAATCGGATTAGATAAGAGATATTAATTAATACATAGTACTCGTATAAGTATAAGCATTGGACAACATCACATACATATATAATTATGCACAATGAACTACTCTTATTTAAACCTCAATACTAAACAAGTGTATTACCACTGGAAAAACTGGCCGAAACCAAGGGTTTGAGTATTGAATCTGACTACTTCAATTTATTAAAATTGCAAACTATGACGGACCGATTGATAAAGATAATTCATGCAATCGTGTCAATTTCTTAGTAGGTAGGTAGGTATGTATTCGTAGGTAGGTATTCACAAATTAAAATACTGCGAAAATACAAAACGTAGCAATATGAATATGGAGTGCTTCCAAAAGTTTTAGTATGCTAGGGACAATCCCGAATTTCAAATTACGAAATGGCAAAACACTAATAGAGTATAATTTGACGACATAGATAAAAGGCGCGTGGGGGTGGGGGTTTACTTGGAACTTTTCGCATTCAACATTACCGTCACGTATCAAATTGCTTTTCATGACCTCCATTTCGTGGAGCCCTTATGTATCTGAGCGGAGGAGCGAGTTACACTGCCTAATACTGGTTCAGAGAGGAACTAGAAGACGGTGCAGGGGTCCACGGGTGTAGCGGTCAAGCGAAGTCGAGTGAGTGATTGATCGATGGGAGGACTCGTGGCGCTTGAGCCCGAAGGTGGTGACGACTGGTGGCGGCTGAGCCCGAAGGACGTGACGAATAGTGGCGGCTGAGCCGGAAGGGGATGACGCCACGATGAGCTGGTGGCGCCGCGTGACGTCATTACGTCACAGCGGCAACACTGGAGAGTTTGGTGATTATTTGTGATTTATTATTGTCAGATAACAATGATGCTGTCTTCAAATAAATAAACGATTTAAGATATTTTTTTATTTACAAAACGATACGATATGATCCAAACTTGTAAAAAAACGATACGATATGATATAAACTTGTAAAGTATAAATCTACTAAGTTTTATAATCATTGAGTCGAGTTTGTTGCTGTATAGTGAAATTCGTCTCGATTTACTAAAATTTTATGTGGTCACAGTATTGGTGAGTGATGCGGTCAAATATCGGTGTTTTTCCATGACATTCGACCGCGTCAGTGGAAATACTGGTGTCTGCAAGGTGTGATCGATCAGTGAAATAACGAATTAAATAACTTAATACTGTTTAACCCTTTCAACGCCAATGTCTGATATATCAGACAAACCATTTTCGTGCCCACCACGCCAATGTCTGATATATCAGACAAAAAAACATGATCAAGAAACGTTGTATTTTTACTTGCCTGAATGAGTTGAGTATAACCTAATAATTTTTTGGATTTTTTTTTTAATGGTCGTGGCGTGTGGGGCACCATTTTCGGAAAAAAGCGTGGCGGGGAAAGGGTTAAACAAGATAAATAAATGAGCTTACCGTTATAAAGAAACCGACCGCCAGAAATAGTCAATTTATGTCTTAGCCAAATGTTTTTTACGTAAATGAATAACGTTTTAAATGTGCCCATTCGCTAGTTGTAAGAAGAGGTAAACTGATAGTAATGCACATGACTGATGGAAATATGAATGACTGCAAAACCCGGGAAAGTCAAATCGACAAGAACAATGATCTTAATACTCAAATAGAACCCAAACCTAACATAACAGAACATCTGTCGCGAAAATAAAAAGCTATTTCAATACGATTTAAAGTGAAAGAAACAGCAGTCGAAGCCAATATAAAAACATTTGGCAACGGAGCTGGTCGGGGCACGTTGTATCTCATGTGCTGGGTCAACGTGGCCACTCGTTTGTCACTCATCGATGGTTCCTGGTTTGATCTTGGGTCAAATTATGGTAGTTGACTATGTCTAATTTTCCTTTTTTTTTTCGGAAAAGAATGCTTTGAGCACCTTATCAAGGCTAGCGAATCCTGCGGTCGTGTGTGGGACTCCAGACCAAAGACGTTCGTTCCCGTGATCTTGGGATCCTGGGTTTAATTTCCGGTTCATTTGTATTGTTTTTCCGGACACAGCTCGGAAATGATGGCCAAATTCCTTTGGCAAGCTTGGTGATTGAACCAAATATTTATCATTTTAGTGATGACTTGATTTAAATAATGGTGGCCTTTGCCTTACAACGGGACATTTAAGAGGCTGATAGTTACTAATACTTATTTTTGTGAATCTATTTGCAGAAGAAATTATGCTAACTTTTTTAATCATGATTATTATACAGACTAGTCAACATACTCTAATTGAATTAACCACGAAGCCCAAGCCTGTAATGGTCAGAATCAATTAGACCGCTCACGTCCCGTCGAAAATTTCCATGGAGTTTTTCTTATGTACGCATTGTATTCAAATCTATATTAGTCATTGTATTCAGAATAAATATGTACTGTTTTCGATTTTAAATAAATAAATACAATTATTTGTTTGGAAACACCTCGACGGTCTAGTGTGTGTTAGGCCCTTCGTACACAACGCTACGCAAGTCTCCGATACTAATGTTGTATACTACTTTAGTATCCAGTCGCGAGTATCGAGTAGCGCACGGTCAACGATATTAAATACCCTAGATACACTGACAGCGCTCGAAAAATGTCCCGCAAAACAAGTGCTTAAACACAGTTTAAGCACTTGTGCGCTCCCAGTCGCGCGCGAACCGGCCTAGCGTCACTATGCCGAAGTGCTCCGTAAAAAAGTGCAAGAACAACACTTTAACCACTCAAAAAAAGGATGGAGTTTCGTATTTCCGGTAATTAATAAATCCATCTTTGATAATAGAATGCATTAATGGTAAAAATTATCCTAAAACGTGCTAAAATTGTAATTTTCTAAAAAAAATCGGAAGAAATCAGACACGTGGCTGGCTGTATAGTTGTCCCTTTCCCACGCGCTGCGGTATTAATGCTTCTAACACTTTCACACAGAGTATAATTTGGAACATAGTAGGTTTTGTAGAGGAATGGAGTCGCGTAGTACTAAAATTTACTATGGTATTTTTTTTATTTTGTCCAATATTACAACCAATATTTTCACATCTTTTTACAAAAAAAACTTTATAACAATCAAAGAACTGTAAGAATAAAAAAGAATTTGGTGTTTAATGATTAATTACACTAGTAGATTACCATTTTGTTTTTATCTTATATATTTATGAATAATTTCATTAAAAAAGAATATGAAGATTGTTTACAATATTTGACAACAAAGATTTTTTTTTTTGTAAAATTATAAGTATTCATTTTTATTAGTAGGTATCGTTATAATGAATATTTCATTTTTATTAGGTATCGTTATAATAAGTAATAAGTAAGATAATATAGTAAAGCCAATTACAAGTTTCCACCTTTAGACAGACATTTTATCTAACAGTGGGCAAAAAGCTATAGTAATAATAAATAAATAATAAATAAATATCTCTGGACATTATCCACACAGCGTCATCTAGCCCCAAACTAAGCATGAGCTTGTGCTAGGTAGACAACGGATAAACATTACTTATATACTTTTTTTTGTAAATACATACATATTATACATAGAAACACCCAGACCGATACAAACAGACATGTTCATGCACACAAATGTTTGTACCGTGCGGGGATCGAACCCGCGACCTCTGGTGTAATAGCCGACTTCTCGACCATTACACCAAATGGCTCGTCGCTAATAATAAATCATTATGAGTTTAAATTTAATAAAAAATCGTTCAGGTAGATAAATTTAGCTAGTCATTTAACAAATAAATTTGTTTTTAATTCTAATACATTATAAATAAAAAAATAACATCGACGACGACTCCTCTACTAACTCTGTTCTAAATGCAACGATTTTATGATTTTCAAACAGCGCAAACTGAACTAGACCTTATTTCTATTGATTTACAGCCTACATTCGTCTTTACAGCAATAAAGCAATAAAAATTTTACGAGCTTGCTGCCTGCGTACATTCTAAATGTCGTAACTCTCGGACGTCTGCATTTAAAGTGAGATCGTATACCTGTGCATTAAGGTCAACTTTTGAATATTGAAATTAGAGTTGATATTATTTTCGTCCTTAGCGCACCCCCCACCGTTGCTATCTACTTTCGGGACACTTTTTGAAGGCGGTTTTATAGGCAATGTTGCTTCTAGGGTATTTAAATTCGTTGCGCACGGTCCGTACACACGGCGACGTGAATTGCCTATCTATATATTTATAAATGAATTGCTGTTTTTTAGTCTCGCTAAAACTCGAGAACGGCTGAACCGATTTGAGTAATTTTAGTCTTGAAATATTCGTGGAAGTCCAGGGAAGGTTTAAACGATGAGAAAATATGGAAAAAAGATAGGGTTTAAATAAATTATGGTTTATATTAAGAGGTATGTGATACGAAGTTCACTGGGTAAGCTAGTTCAGTATAGTTATATAAACAAGGATATTTCTCCACCTCAGAAACAAATTTAATATTCAATAACTGCTCCGCCATCTTGAAAATCGCCGCGACTTAAGTAGCGACGACTTCGGCAGGCAGGTATCGTAGGAGTGGCGCGACGCGAGTCGCGCGACGAATGTCGGCGACGCGAGTCGCGTCGACTAGTGTACGAGCCTCAATGGATTTGTATGGCGGTAGTCGCAAGGCGACGCAAGTCGCCGAGTATCGGAGACTTGCGTCGCCTTGTGTACGAAGGGGCAAAAGTGGCCAGGCCGTGATTTCAGGGTTCTGGGTTCAATTCCGGGCTTCGGACGGTCTCACTCGCCAGACGTACCACGATAGCAGGCTTCCATTAATGAGTCGGTCTTCAATCTTCCGTGAGAGTGTGGTACTTCCCCGATTGAGCCGGCCCACTTTGACTGCAACCAAAAACGGGTTACAGCATAGCTCTACCACACGTACACTACAAAATGCCAATAACATAAATTGTAAACTCTTTTTTTAAACCTTATTGTAGAACAGGTACCACACATACTTACATTACTGCTTTCAAAGTTTCTATACCTAATTTCTCGATTCGACTCTCGTTTCTTATGGTGCGTCTATGCTTACGAAGCGAACACGAGCGGCGCACGAGCGGAGCACGAGCCGATCCAAAATTCGTGTACTGTGGACGGACTTGGAGCCTCGAACGAGCGCGCTTCGAGCATTCGTTTCGTGCTCGACTGTGCTCCGCCCGTATGGTGCGTCTATGCTTACGAAGCGAGCACGAGCGGCGCACGAGCGGAGCACGAGTCGAACCGTTCTGCTCGCGTGACAAGTGTGGACGCACTTACGAGCCTGCCACGAGCCTACGACGATCTCTCCTCGAACATAGTTTCAGCCTAAATATCGAAAAACCGGCACGCGGTGCGAGACAAAAAATTGTGTAGCTCTATCTCTTTCTTTTACGTGGTCGATCCGTATCGCCCTCTTTTTCTTGTGTGAATGCGATAGATACTATCAATTTGTATGCAATTTGTCTATAGTTTTCTCTGTCTACGGGCGGAGCACAGTCGAGCACGAAACGAATGCTCGAAGCGCGCTCGTTCGAGGCTCCAAGTCCGTCCACAGTACACGAATTTTGGATCGGCTCGTGCTCCGCTCGTGCGCCGCTCGTGTTCGCTTCGTAAGCATAGACGCACCAGTAGACAGAGAAAACTATAGACAAATTGCATACAAATTGATAGTATCTATCGCATTCACACAAGAAAAAGAGGGCGATACGGATAGACCACGTAAAAGAAAGAGATAGAACTACACAATTTTTTGTCTCGCACCGCGTGCCGGTTTTTCGATATTTAGGCTGAAACTATGTTCGAGGAGAGATCGTCGTAGGCTCGTGGCAGGCTCGTAAGTGCGTCCACACTTGTCACGCGAGCAGAACGGTTCGACTCGTGCTCCGCTCGTGCGCCGCTCGTGCTCGCTTCGTAAGCATAGACGCACCATTACTTTTCGATCTTTTCCTTGCTAGTTCTACTGATACTAATTTAAAATCACCGGCCGTTTCATTTTAAAAGCCTCTGAATATCAAGTGTTTTTCTATTCCATTCTTGTTTACTGATTCATGTATTTCCAGAGTGTTTTTTAATGTTCGAATAAAAAGAACATTTACATTCGCGAATGCACCTTGTTTTTATAGGAATTTTCCTACGCAAAATATAAAACGGGCATACATTTAATCGGTGATAAAGAATTGTTCCTATTAGATTGTATCTAGTAAATTGACTAATCACTATAATTTTCAAGAAAATGAGGTAATCGCTTTTACATCTACTAAACAAAAAATCGTCGGTACTTAAAATGTTGTACCTACCTAAACACTGCCATATTTGTGACCAATACATTAAATAATTAGTTGATGCACGATTATTACGCTGGTAGGGTGAAAAAATCTGACGTGCAAAAGAATTTACTATGTAAATTAAATTGCTAAATAAATTATTTCATTTCATTTCATTAGCCGATGTTCGATGGTCCTGACTACATACCGAGCAGGTCTGGTTTCCCTTATAAGGATTACGAAGGTCAGATGAACCAGGCTCGTCGAATCTAGAATCATAGTCGAAGCGGACCATAGGCTTCGTGCAGGATGCAATCGGGAATACGCCAAGTGATGATGATGACAAAATTAGAAAACTGAAGAAAGATTGTTTTTGTATAACAAAAGATTTTATCTCTTTTCTAAAGCGGGATGAGTTGACCAATGAAAAATAATAAAAATATTAATGTGGACAACTTATCCCGCGGGATAAGTTTTAAGCGGGATGAGATGACCAAAGCCTCATTTTAAGAACATTGCGACCGCTCTTTATAAACAACAAAATGAGACGCTGTCAGAATACACTCGACTTTCAACTATTGATGGAATAAGAAATCCAAATGTTATTTCACATGAAGATTGTATTGATAAATATTGTAAACATTTTGGCGATTGAAAAGAGTTGTTATCGAGTTTCTTGCTGTTTTTTCTCGATAGATATCAACATTTCATTTTAAACCATTCATAATATTTGACGATTCATAAGTGACTACATGAATTAAGAATGATTTTATATGATAAATATGATAATAGACGATTAAGTGTTGTAATAAGGCTGGTTTTTAATCGCATCAATCGGAAAATTATGTTAATAATTTCTTTGTGAATTTGTTTAATCTGATTTTAATTTGCTTCGCACTTTCAAAAAACTTTATGTCCTACGGAAGTTACTAACTTTCAATCTTCAATCTATGATTGTTATAGTAAAAGGAAATTAAGTACCATTCCTTTGTTTGATCTTCTTGTTGCTTCATTAAAGATTGATTAACTACCAGTAACTATACAATACAATACCTACCCATTGATGTTGGCGTCATAAAAAACCTAAGGAAATTAGGGTTTGCTAAAGAAAATAGTTTTTTTCACTTGCAATTGTGCTACAGTACAACAAAGAGTTCAATTTCCTTAGTTTTTACGCCGATAAAATGACAAAGGGCAAATCGTACCCTTACAGATTGGTCAACAACACTAAACAAACTCTTACCTTGTTTGAAGAAGTAATTGAAATGTTCGTTGATTTTGTAAACAGCAGCGATTGTTCGGAGAGCGACAAATAAACAAAGGTATACAAAATGTCACTATATGAATCGATGTTCAACGGTAATAACCGTGTATAGGAGTAATAACTCCTATACATAATATAAGATCGCAAATAAAGGAGCCACAATATAATATCTTATGTGTGACACAAAGGAGTAATTTATTTATAGGAAAATTCCGTAGGAAAAGTCCGTAAGAAAAGTTAATACTGGCTTGAAAACGAAATTGAGGGATTTTGTGCAGATGCTACACCCGAAGGCTGTGGGTTCAACTGAGTTCGATTCCCGCTTTGAATTTGATTGATGTAGGATCTGATTTCGACCGAGCTATAAGCAGATGATATCCATCATAATACTATTTATATTCCGACATGTTAATGTGGGAGTTAGTACACTTGGATCTTGGAGAAGTGTCCTTTAGTCCATAAGATTAAAAAAAGTACATTTCTATACAAAGAATAAAAGCCTAGGTTTATAATAAAGGCAATTTTTAACCGACTGTAACAAAATAGGAGAGGGTTAATTTTTAACTTTTAACTAAATATTTGAAGTCAGTTTTTTAATTCGAAGCAAAGAATTGGTTTAGGAAATGCAGATGAGTACAACGCAAACAGATGATTATGCCTTTAATTTTGAGCATTTCAGGTACTTATCACGGCATTATCGATAGCCTACGTCAAACGGGTTCGATATCTAATCGAAGTAGGTACGTAAGCGAAACTATTGTCGCATGAGTTTTCTATTGCCCTGATAACTGTACGTGGTAAATTGTTTATGCATCTGATAAAGTTTTCTTTTAGGTGTTCCAGTTGAATTGTTTAAAAAGATAAACATCAAAGGATTGTTTATTAAACAATAAATGACGTATTTTGTAACCACTGACGTCAAATGGAATAGCCAGTACAGTAGTAAGAATAGATTGTTTTCTGTTTTAGAGTTTGTTTGACACGGTTTGACATGTGACATTAAAGTAAACATAAATTTATACTGTTCACTTTTTTTACATAAAAATGTTATGTACCGTCATTCCCCAACGGGGACCGCGGTGGTGTATAGAACTTCCCCAGCCTTTAAATGGGTAAAGTTTCCCCGTTAAACCCTGCAAAGGGTATTCCTACTCCTACTAGCTTATTGGTGATCTCATGGAGGATGAGTAACCCTTTAGTCGGGTGATGTATCAATATAAAACACCTTAAAGAAGTAGATAGCCTCTACTCGTAGTTTACCGGACAAAGATGACACATCCAGCTCATACGTACGTCACACCTAGCACCTAGGCTTCATTATCAATCAGAAGTATACTCAAATCATAATTACGTCTGTCAACAGTCGTGACGGTTAGAGGCGTAACTATTGACTCTATTACGCACCACTTGCACAATACTACGTAATGTTTCAATTAGATGGACCTGAGGTACGTACGTAAATGTATTAATTTACACCACGAGGGTGGCCCGCCTGACGGTAAGCAGTTACCGCGTCGCCTATGGACCATTATTTGTAAATAGTATAGTGAATTATCATCATTTTGATAAGCGCGAAGGGCAATGACCCCGGCCGGTGACCGTCCGTGACGCAGCAAGTACTATTAGTTCGAGTTTTGTCTAAAAAAAATACTTCATTAATCTATTGTATAACTAAGATGGAATCATTCTACTGCGGGACAACAACGACTAAAATGTCACGCAGTACACAAATCGCCAGAAGCATCACTCGCGTCGCCAACATAGTGATTTGGAGGGAAACATTTACAACAAAAGGCGAGAAGCTATATTGACCACCTCCGTTGAACACGCAAGGGTATAAATAAAACATGGAGATTTCGGGTTTGATTGGATCTGGTTTTTGATATGACTTTATAAGCGAAATGATGGCCGCAACAAATACAAATTATAATTTTCTGTTTATTGAATAAGACAATCAATGCATTGCTCCAATTCAAAATAATGAAATAAATGCCATCGAGGTACTTGAAACTTATTAAATCATTATTGGATATTAAGTATTTAAGATGCAAGCTCTAGCATACCCTGACAAAACGTTTAGAGAAAAAAGAAGATTACTTTATACTCGTATGATTAACAATCTCTAAGCAAAATTCAACCTAATAGTGAAAAGTAATCATTTCACTATTCCCTTTCAACATTTTAGTTATCTTAACCAATTAGCCAAAGAACCATTATCTTTATTTATCTCTAAGAACCTATCAGAGCCTAACGCCTCGATGGTCTAGTGGTTTAAGTACCGGGCCAAGATCTCGGGGTCCTGGGTTCAATTCCCGGGTCGAGCTAACTTTGTGTCGGTTTTTTCGGACACTGCTCGGGTTTGTGATCACCAATCCGCATTTGGCAAGCGTGGTGATTAAGCCAATACCCATCATTGTAGCGATAACTTGATTTCAAGGATGGAGGCCTTTGCCCTGCAGTGGGACATTAATAGGCTGATACTTTACTTTACTTTTTACCTATCAGAGAGCATGACGTCACAGACGCATGGCGCCTGCGACCGCAGCCTCCAGGGATAAGCTCAGGTTACAACTTGCTCAGGTTTCACACACGCTTATAAGGTTATTTTTGGAACCAGCGTGCTAGCAACGTGACCTATGACCAATGATAAAGATAATATTGAGTGACGTCATATTTTCGATAGGGTCTGTAAATATAGCGTCAAAGAATACATTCTTATTTTTATGTCTGGTTTTGTTCTTAACTTTAAAAAAAATATAAAAGTAAACCAACGATTCACCCGATGGTAGTGAACGATATAAGGAAGGAATGCGTATTTTCCTGCTTTGATGGTAACCTAATACAAACACAATACGATAACAAAATATGATCACGAAGCACTTCTCTTCGATATAAGGCAAAAAGAGAAACATCGACAGACTGCAATGCAATAGCTGGATTAGCATATCAATTAGCCTTCAGCAGGCAGCGCTATGTAGCACAAGCTGGATGAATGCTGAAGAAACAGCCACTGCAATGCAGGAGCTAAATTAATGGGACCATTATTTTTGGACAAGCACGCTTGCTACCTTTAGCAGGACCTATGGGAAGGCGCTCAGCAACATCGTAGCAGTACTGGACTTCTAGATCGATCTCAAATGGCTTTTGTGAAGGTGCTGGCCACTTTCTCAAGATCATGGTTCACTATAGATTTAATAAGTGCGGAAAATCCCCACTTATGAGATACGCTAAATAAGCTTTTTATATCTAAGTTGAGTTGACTTATGACGAAGAAGACCTTTGTTGTTAACTCTTTTGTGTCCCGATACCTCCAGCTACTAATAGAAGGGTGTGCGACTGTGCGTCGTTATACCTGTGTGTCTAAATAGAGTTGCTAATAGCCATCGGCCCGGCAAAGACGCCTATTAACAGGTAGTGTTATTTTAGTATCGCCTGCCGGCGTAATTGAGGGCCTAAATAATTAAGCTCCGAACGTTTCCAAAGACCAAACTGTATTTTCCTTAAACAAATTAACATGGGCCTGATTTTACGTTATAAACATTTCAAGAAGCCTTGGGGATCTTTGTTAGTAAAAATTACAACAGTATTTTACAAGGCTTCAGACACGCTCTTTTGAATTCAATGTTACAGAAAGACTACCATCGGCCAAAGCCGATATTTACCTATTACTCTCTTCCAAGTAAGTTTTGTTGTGGGTATTAGTAATCAACGTGATACCTTTCCTAGCCACAGTACGTAATTCATACCAACATCAGTCAGTCATAGATCATTTTCACAACTGTTTCAGCAAATAAAGTTATTAGAATGCGCTGATTCCTTCTCTTCGATACGATCGTGTGACGTAACGGCCACGCTGGCGCCCGACCACAACCTCGGAAGAGTGCTTAGGTTTCAAAACCGGTTAAGGTTACACCTGCATTTGCGTCTGTTCCAGTAACCAGCGTGTCGACAACGTGACCTATGACCAGGTGAATGCATATCGGCCATGTGCTTGTTATGCAAGGGTTTTGGCACCTTTATTCCTCCATGAATTGGTTTACTACTATGTTTTTTTATACTAGGTCAGTTGGCAGACAGGCAGGCAGTCCACCTAATGAGAAGTGGTCTCTGCGGCCAATTCTAATGAGGGACGTTTCGCCTGGAAGCGTCCCTCAATGTGCTGCCAGACTGTAGACTCATCTGATCTTCGAGCCTCTGCTTTCAAGTGTAATTTCAAATGTTCAGGTTAAGTCGCTGTCTCTTTCTGTCTATCTCTCTATTTAGCATGGCAATTACGACTAGGTAGACATGTGTGTGTGTTGTGCCTAAAATCGGTTATTCCGAACCTGAACCTGATCTAAGACCATGTTTACTTCGATAACTAAAGAACTAACGGTCTCAGATCAAGTTAGAATCTCAAAGTCATTTTATCTCAACTCGAATTGAAGTTATCAGCGTTCCCCACGAACGAAGAATAAGGACTTAATGTACCATCACCCCCTATCGGGGGCGGAGGAGGATAAGTAGAACTTTCACGCCCAAACGAACTTTACCCTCTAAGCCCCGAGATGCTCCACCTTATCTGATGGTGGTAAACGTACGGATCTGCGTTAACAACATTAACGTCTGTTAAAAAGGAAAAAAGATCGGTTCTAAAGATTAGAGGAGCAGTATGTAGCCACTAGCCAGCCAGGTAATTGAGCTACACTTTCTAGTAAAGCCACAGATTATTAAATAGTTGGGTACTAATGGTAAAGCGCCCTTCAATGAAAGTTGCAGTTGTGACCGAATAACCACAGATTATAATACACGTTGGCATAACATCAAGTTGACTGCACGCCTGCCAAATGCAGTTGAATGAAAAGACCAAAGCCACAAGTTGAGTTAAATTTTAACCCTTAAAAAACCACATGTAATGAAAACTCAGGTGATTAATGTGTTTCACGGTCGGCTGGGCGATCGGCACGTGTCGAGCGCCACACGGCATGTCATGTGCCCGCAGCATGGCTCAGCCATTCGCCATGCCTAGTAAAACTAAACATTACGACCACTACTTACAGCAACATGTAGAAGTTGCACCAAGGAAAATCATAAATCTTATCCAAAAGGCTTCAAAGGAGGAGGGTAAGACTCCATAGTACCCTGGGCCCAGGTGTTAACTCAATGAAACTAGTTTTATTTGTAAGAGGATATATTAACAAGGCCTTGGTGAAAATTTGGTGAAATTTGGCTTTCCAGGAATCGGGTTATACGAATTATAGTAAAAGTGAGGTTATGTTTTAACATTGTGGTTTATTGATGTTATATGCGGATTATTTTGAATGGCTAAAGGTAAAGAGTAGAAGATCTGGGTTATTCCCACTGGTGGGAGTTCAGTAAGACGAAAGAGAAGAAAAATATAAAAATTCCCGTTCGTCCCGTTTTTTTTTTTTGGCGGAGGACGCATTTACGCGCCTTGGCCGCAGACTAGGGACGCCTGCGACAGTGTCTGGGGCTCGGAACTAGAGACATTCATCCTACTACCCACTAAACTCCCGCGGTTTCCCCTTTCTACCCGCTTGGGACGAGCCGGTGCCAGCCTTTTTAGCTATTGACCGGGCCCAACGTTTCTCACGCCTTGGGTAGTCTCTACATTTAATATGCTGCACTTAGGAGCAGGAGATAGTAGTAATAGTTAGATACTTACTTAGCTCTTAAAAATAAAAGAACAGGAAGTAAAATTAAACACTAATATAATGTTTAAAATATTTATTGCACATTCCATAGATTCGTTCGCTTGATAAAAGTTCGATTTTAATAGGTACTTACAGGCTGAGATGCTCGCCACAGACGAATAACTGACAAAATCGCCTCATCATCCAAGACTCTTCTTCCAATGGAGTTACTGCGCCCAGTCGCAATGGTGCAATTTACACAGCGTTCCATGTCGTCAATATCCGATCGATAAGCGCATTGATAGTGTATTTAAAAAAGAGGCAGATATGCCATCCTTTGACGCACGGCGATTAGAATTTGATCCGTCGAGATATACTAAATCTATGTGCTTCACCAACCGTTGACATTATGCGTCTAAAATGATTTGTGTCAATTAACACAATATGAGCGGAGCATTTTTCGAGCGCTAGTGCGGTATCTACCTCTTTTTTAAATACACTATCAATGGATAAGCGTAATCAATTGTCCAAAATAGAGAGCCAGGTAATTCAAAAAGCCAGATCCGTCAAAAAGTCCTTAATATTATGCAAAGCCGATGTTGTAAGCAAAAGTAATAATAATTGGGAAATACGAGCGCACTCAGAACGAAAGAAACGAACGAGTGACGGTGTTTTTCATCTGCCTGTCAAATGTCAATCGGTAAACATTTGCACACTGAAGAAAAATTATTAAAGGAGTTCAATTCGCTTTCATACATATATTCTGACATTTAACCGATTTATTTTATATCGACTTCAGTTCGGGCATGTATTTAGTTTTTTGGACTTTTCTTGCTTTCTAGATAGAAACATGTTACTATATTTTGGGATTTCCTTTAGAAAAATATAACCGATTTTTTGATATACATTTCATCTAGTTAACTGCTGGGCCCAGAAATACCCGCCTCCTTTACTGCAAGATATTGTGCATTTAAGGCTATATTGGTTTGTCGATGTAAAATTTTATGAAATCAAAGCGTGTCTTTGAGATAGGTTTAAAGCGATCTTCAAAAAAACAAAAAGTTTGACTTTTGACTAAACAGTTGACATATCTGATTTAAAGATACTCCCGGTAATAAATCATAAATCAGTACCATCATAAAACAGCAATCGATTAGATTTCTGTATCATAATTATTTTTCACATTATTAAACTTACGTTCTAGGATGAAGTGAAGTATTAGGCCTGCAGTGGAAAATTTATAGACTGACTGACTACCTCCTTTTTTGACTCTACAGTGACTCACGAGGTAAACAAATAAAATATATTCCTCCCAGATTCCAATGATAGAGGCCTTCACCCTGCAGTGGAAAATTTATAGACTGACTACTTTTTTGTCTCTACAGTGACTCACGAGGTAAACAAATCCTACTAACACTATAAATGCGAAAGTCTGGATGTTTGGATGTTTGTTACTCAAGATAATCACGCCTAAACGACTGAACGGATTTAGATAAAATTTGGCACACATATAGTTTATAGCCCGGATTAGGACATATCATAGTTTTGATCCCTGAAATGTGGGTGAAAGGGGGGAAATTTGAAAAATGAAATTACGCGCGGGTGAAACTGCGGGCGGAAAGCTAGTAAATATATTACTCGTATTCAACATAAAAAAATACACTACTGATTGCCTATTAATGATAATAGAGCCCGTGGTCATTGAATTGTAAAACTCATCGGCGTCCAATCAGCTCGGTCCAGGCAGTCAAAGGTTAATTTATTGCCTTTGAATAATGATATAGGCCAACATGCCAGAAATATATATTTACTATGCTAGACAGCATATTCGTATTACATAACTATGTACTTGTATATTGTAATGGAATTAATTATTCGACGATACAAAAGTTTTAAGGGTTTCAAAGAAAATTGTGAACAGTGTGTTTTTCATGCTTTTCTTAAATTAGTCACACCGGATCGCGCTGGTGCGACACAAATGCCGTGGATTCGACTGCGAATGTAAATCTGGTTAGTCGTAACTAAAGCGACCAGCAAAACTCGAGAAGAAACATCATCCTGGCACATTACAAGATTAATAAGACTCTAAACTCTAAAACCAACTCGCCAGGGAACCAAAAAAATCTAACTTAGGTAGATGTCACTAATGGAGTAGGAATTGGTCGCATATCCTTTAATGAGCCTCACAGAAGAAGCTACCCAGAGGCATACCCACTAAAACCCCTGCGACGCTCCCTCATAGTCCTTAGTGGGGAGGAACCACGGTAAGCGGCACGAAGCCTTCTACGCGGTCCTCCCCGGACGGAACCCGCCTATACGGCGGGCAGGGCCTACCTTTCAAGCAATTGATCAAGTAAGTAGAAGGATGCAAGCTCTATAGTGACAGATACGACGTCGTGGCTACAGGTAACTATCCTCCACTTTTCTCTGTTAGCTAAACAGAAGCGTGTATAATGCAACCGCTCCATACAATTAAATACAACAGCGAAACGACTCCAAACTGCCTAAACCAAGCCCGTCAATTATGGTCCTGCTGTCTTCCAGAATGTGCGACGTTCGATCATTTCAATCAGTTAGCGTAACTGGATCGCGCCGGTTCACCGCGACTCCTGCGCCGGTTCTGACGGCTCGATTGACTCGCGACTGGAGGCGCCATGCTTTCGTTGTATATGGGATAACCCACTAAATATTTGATGTGAGTGTCATACAAATATTGATGAAACAATGGGCCAAATATTAATAACATTTTTAATAGAATAGAATAAATCTTTATTATGTACCCATAAAACTTAAACTAAACAGTACAGTACATTTAGTGACAGTTTTAACCGCGGAACACGATACTAAAGGTTCGAGGATTAGGAAAGCCTAGGGTAGAGCAGCACATTTAGCGATATTTCTTTTGAAGTGTCCCTCAATGGAATAAATTGGAGCCACGTCATCCGCTTTCCATCAGATGAGTTGCGTTCCAATCTGCAACGGAACTTACAAAAAGAGCAAACACTTTACCAAAAAGTTAAAGTAACTGGTAAACAACAAGTCTTATCGTAACTCCAGGCTATATGTATATGCAGAATATAAATGATTCTTAATATGGCAGTGCTTCATTAAAGAAGTTTTCATTAATTAATTCAGCCATACATACGTATGTAGCTGCTCATTCAAGAAATATTTAAATATTGTTGCTTTAAGAATTCACAGCATGTGCACAAATAAATGTGACACATGAGTAGGATATTACAGCTGGCAAGAATAGATTCGTTTTATGTATCATTAATTCGCATTATATGAACAAAAACAAATAATACTAAAAATAAAATGCGTGCAAAAAACACAAATAAAAGATCAGTTGAACTTTTATTTTTAACATTCTCTTTCTCCGAGCCTTTTGCTTCGATTACCCTGACTAGGTACGCTTGCGCCATGATTAAGAATTAGTAAGTCAATTTAATTCAAATGAATCTGTTTGATTAATTTGCTTAGTTAACCTCATTGTGTGGCGACCCTAGCCATTGTGCAAAGCACATGTGATAGATAGATACCGCCGCGACTTGATTGCGTCTAAATATAGCCGCCGCTTATTTACTGCTTGTCCACGCCACGTCCTTCCTTCCTCAACGGCCGGCGGTGACCGAGTTACGAGCTGGTTGGACAAGTCCATTTGCATTTATGCAGGTGCATGCTGCATGCTGCATTGTCTGGTGGCAGGTGTATCAGTGTAATGTATGGTATTTTGATGAGCGATTTAGTTTATCCCACATTATTTAGTTGAGAAGTAGTGTAGTAGCAGATTTAATATTTTCAGACATCGCTGATGACGTACATACGTACATGGGCTGTTCGTGAAACAATTATCAGATCATACGACATACAACGATTTAAAACGCAGTTACTTAAGCACTTACTGCACTTATAACGTTTGGACTTTTAATTTGTCAGCTGCATTTCTTAAAACCACTTTTATTTGCTTTCGTTTACAGCAATCTTGATCACGGGATGACTAAGTTATTATGCGACACAGGATGTTTAAATTATTGCATTTCTACTGTCAGCTATACAGTCAAATACCGTCGACCAAACAAACATGTAGAATTCAAGTTACGGCTAAATCGCTTTCTTAGCTTTGACCAAAACTATCCGATTTAAACTTTTATTATTGTAATTCTAGTTGGCAGACTATAAGGGATTACTTACTTGAACGGGCGGCTCGATTGCTCGAGCTTGCTCGCTAAATTAGCAATCTGCACCCCAAAGCGCCGCACTCGCCATACACCCTTGCTGCATATCCCAAGACATTCGACAAATTATTCTGCCAATTCAGTTCTATTGCGTTTAGCTCGCACATACAACGTGAAATTCGGTAATATAGATATTTTTAATTCCTCTAAAACAATGTTCAAAAACAAAATTATAGAACAGTTAAAAGCTAACTAACGAGTTTAATAATCCCACAAAAAATCGTCATGCATGTGTCACACGTTTATGCAGGTGCATATGCGGGCACACGTGTGTTTAACTTATGCATAAGTGTGCGTGCGTGTGCGCGATGTATAACGCGTGTGTTCAGGTTATACAACTACATTGGCTCCCGGCTTATAGCCGATAGTATCAAATTTAGGTTTTGGTACTACTGCAGTGGTTTCAGGCTAATGTCCGGTGCACATTTCGAACCCATAGACACCGTACTTACTAATTCTTGCACACTTTATGCTGCATTATGTACTTGCATTTAGAATACTTGTTTTGTTTTGTTATCATGATTATAAAAATTACTTGTATGTTACCTCGCACATAAGTATATATATATTAAGGAAATCTGTTATTGGCCTTACTAATAGCATAAATCTGAAATGTTAACACAACTTATTGTATGGCTGTTGGTTTCTTAATAAATAAATAAATAAATAAATAAAATAAATACTCTACTTACTCGGTATGAATCAATGTGCCGCCACACTGTAAGGTTATCTGATCTTCGAGTGTACTGGCGTCTACATGTCCCACATTATTTTTTATTTATAGTATAGGCTGCATTTGAGACGTTACTTTAGTGCTTAACAAGCATTTTTAAAGGTATGTATCGAACATTTTGTAGTGTCGTCTGAAATTTCTTTATTTTGTCTGTCTAGATAATGATGTTATCTTTTGCCAACTACTGACATACTCGTGCCAATCGCCAATGATTGATGACATGGAAAATTTAGTGTTTTGTCTCGTGATCTTAATCAGAGATCGTATCACTATAACTTACCTTGATTTTAAAATTGTTAATATAGGTCAATCTACAATTTGATATATTTCAAAGTAGGTAAAAGCAAAGTGAAACAGATCACTGCCATTCCGCTGGCTTAACAACCCGTAGGAGATATTGATCTAACACAGTAAGACACCATTCTTATCTTTTTTGAGCCATTTTATACCAGTTGGCGGTCTAGAGCCCAAGGTCTTTCTCCATTTCGTCCTGTGTAGAAGGACCTACTACACTCAACAACCACAAAACAAATGAGGCACAAAAATACCATATTTTTTATTCTTTTAGGCTTTAAACAAGCATTAAAAATAGTCAAGATCAATGTTTCAGAGCGACTCTACGTACAAAGACTCGAAAGCTCTCGTAATCACCATTTATCTTTTTGTTACTTTTATTTATATATATAGTAATAAGATTGAATTCATAAGTAACCTACAGATCTATTTAAGATATAACTATATTGTTCGTTTTCCATTTGCGTGCTTTATCTATTACGTGAGAATCATAATCAATGAGCACGAAGTTGTCTGATGCGTAATTGCGTACTGCTTGACAGAGCCTACTGAAATGTATTACACATTACATGTCAGTGAGTAGCCAGATAATATGATAATACCAAATAGATTGCTTGTCTTAGCCTAGTCACACTTTATACACGCGTACGAATGCTGATTAAAAAAATGCAACAGAGGTGATACTTGTATTTATAAAATCTATCACAAATACAATTATGAAATTTCAGGACTAGGTACACACTTATATTAAGCCATAATTAAAATCATAATTTGAGACTTAAGTAGGCCTAAGTCCCTTGAACGAAATAAAATTAAGATGCGTCACTTCTTAGACTTTATAAGCGAAGAAGCGTATATAAAGAATTACCTAAAGTAAATAAGTAAGTATTCTGGAAAGATTAACGTACTGTACACATGTTATATTATATGTTTACGTGATATTCGTAATCCCATTTATTAATAAAACTCCCTGTGTAAGAAGATACAAAATAATTTATCTTATTGAGGAAGAGCACACAATGTATTTATTCTAATACCATTATTACTTAACGAGATTAGCCATAATTGGCTTCGCTCCTGCAGCTACGCAGCTCGGAGTGGCCTACAAAGAAGCCCTGCCTACGCAGCCTTGCATTACAATGACGCAAAATGTGTCATTGATACCAAAACGTATCTTCCTGAGTCAGATATGTATCATCCTGTTCAGATTGACGAATTTAACCGCTCAACCAAGTCGTGAGAGAGAAGATATTATTGTGTGGAAGTGTGGTGATTAAGCAAGTACATATTTGTGAAAATGACCGGATTTCAATGGTGGAAGTCTTAAACATGAAATAGGCTGTAATTTTGGGTTGTTGTATATTCGTCACAAAGTAAATTCGTCACATTTTTGAACTCTCCATACATTCAAAGTAAATTCGTCACATGCATTAAAAAATATGTGTTAATTTGTCATAGATAGGCAAGGATTACTGTAAATTCGTCATAACTTCTCATTTTACATACTTTTTGCACAAAGTAGCGATAGCAAGCAAACTTAGCAGCTAAAGAAATCAATCCGGACATGGATCAAGAGTCTCGACTATGCGGACACTGAGAACTTACTTGTAGCCTGCAATTAATGTTATTACAGTTACACACTCACTCCACGCACACACACACTCACATACAACTACACCTTACACAGACACTCACACACCACACACAAACAATTTCTCTTTTTCTTGGATACGGAAACGCCCATTGAATTTAACAATCCTCCGAACCTGCCGTTAATCTCGTACCTTGAAATGTCCAGTAAGGTTCCTGCGATACAGGCCTCGAGTCTAGTGCAGCGGCCGCTGTTACAACTTAAGGTTCCTCTACATACCCTAAACAGTGCTAGATTATAAGATTTTATGTAACTTGGAACAAATCCTGTTAGCAAATAAAGATTTATTTATTTATTTATTTATTTTATTTATAGATTTTGAGTGAAATTAAAACTGTGATTTTTACGTAGATGTAAGGTAAAATTGAGACACGTGTGATGATTCTAGGCAAATCAGCCACTGTTGTTTTATTTCGAGCATACCAGGTGTACGCGTGCCTATGAATCTATTAAAATCGCACTGTAAGGCATGACATGAAGTCATCAATGCACTAATAAATAGAGACTTAATCACCTCACATGGTACATACTTACTTGCGGAATGGTGGTCACATGCCAATAATAGACAGATATTCGTAAAATTGTCTTTTGTATAGTACCTACTAACTAATTAACTACTAAGTACTACCTAATTATTAAGTAGGTATTTTAACGGGGACCTTTGTTTTGTCTAAGTTTTAATTTGTTGTGTCTTTTGAGTTGTGTTATCTATTTGCGTCTACTGATTTACTCGTGCCTAACATTGATTTCTGGAAAATATCGTGTAGTTGTCATGAGTTCTTTTATCAGAAATTATGTCACATTTTTTTTCAGTACAGGATATTGGATATCGAGATAATCATAAGTATATTATTTAGACTCAGGGTTGCCATCTCTAAAATTTGGAAAACAGGACAAGACGCATGAAAACCCCGGATTTTAGAGTCCGAAAGCCGGACATGACTACAAGATCTTTTAAACATATTCAATGTAATAAAAAAACAGTTGAAAATGTCATAAATCACCTTTTTTTTAAAACTCGGTCTACAAATGAAACCTTCCCATGCCCTCTAAACTAGGACCCCTAACAACCCTATTTAGATTAGACCCTACATTGTGAAAAGGTTTTACATAAGTACATCCCATTCAATTAATTTATCTCAATTTAATCTTACCAGGTTGTGTTAAAAATAATTTACTACAAAACTATGGTTTCTGATGTCACCGCCTTTAAGTGTTAGTCTTAAACTTGAGGTCATGTTCGAAACCTCAACTGAATTGCATTTCAAAGGACATAGAGAGACTTGAAACGATGACACAGTTCGTGTTTACATTTAGTCACTGCGCATCACCTATTCTTTAACCTAAGAGTATTCAGTTAAGCAGTCTGGAATGTTCTAGAGTCGCACTGCACTGTAATTGGAACCCTTTTGCAGTTTGCACTTTCAAGAGGGTCGTAATATTAGGGCGATCGATTTGAATAGGCCAATTTTGTTTTGTATCGTACGGCTGTTGAACACTATCGAATTTGTTTATATAATAATAATGTACGCAATTTATTAATGTACTCGTACGTAGGCTCAGATGTAAAGCAATATAGAGATTCCGCAATAATTAAGGCCTTTGAGGCAGCAATCTGACAATAATTTCACGAGCTTTTTTAAGCACAGATAATGGCCATCTTATTTCGGGCAGTGCCTGAGGATTTCCGAACAGAAACCCCAATCAAAAGCTTTTTGCACGACATAAAGACGCGCCCAAGAAGTAAAGTCGACAGCACATAACCTCTTAAATTCTTACAACCAATTATTTCAATAGACACGTTTTGACACATTTGAGTAAGTTGATCTGCTACCGACTGTACATGCTGTACATTCGCACCGGGTTTGTATAAAAGTTATTTGAAAATTAGGTATTTTGATCTAAATTAGACCTTTTCCTCATCTATACTTCTATACTAATATTATTAAGAAGAAAGATTTGATTGTTTGTTTGCAATGAATAGGCTCCGAAACTACTGAACCGATTTGAATAATTCTTTTACTGTTGAAAATCTTCACTATCACCGGGTGATAAAGGGTACTTGTGATCCCGGAAACGTGTATAAAAGGCATATCTCGATATAGTAATTCATTTGGTGGGACGAACGGGAATTATTATTTTCACTTCCCGTTCGTCCCACTGAACTTGCTGGTGGGACGAACGGGAAGTGAAAATAAGAATTCCCGTTCGTCCCAATGGTGGGACAAACTAGGTGGGATGAACGGGAATGAACCAAAAAAAAAGTTGGTGTGGTATCTCTTTTTAATACCCAAACTAAACTACTATATAGCTCAAACTCCAGAGTAATAACTATGTGTATTTGAGAATAGCTCCTAAATAAATAACCTATCAAGATGTATGACTAATGTGTTTGTTGTGTTAGACCGCCTCTCGACTGTTCGTATAAAAGCTTTTTTGTGCGAGTGGAAGTTTCCAACACTGCAGCTTATCTGTACATTTGCTAACAAAATCTAGTATCTACCCATGAGGTCTATATGTCAATATCTGTAACTATAAGTGGATGACGAAACAAATTTTACTTCACGAACTTTTTTATCCATTTTGTCGATACGATACGATAAACACTCGTTGCCAAGAATAATCGATTATAAATTAATCGATTTGGGTTTTATTCAATACATTACCATTTGCTGGATCTTACAACACAAGCACAATGATCAGCATTAGTGTACTATCGAGGTCACCCGCGCGTGATCACCCAAAAGGCTAAAATCCTGTGAAGTATTTTCATGTTTACAAGCGCCGGCCGGTCCTAATAAGTCACGATGCGCGTGCACGGTATAATTTTTCCAAAAGTGATCACGCGCGGGAGACCTCAATCGTACCTAAATTAAAAAAACTGGCTACAAACCTAAGCTACAAACAAAATATTGCAAATCCGCTATTATTATATTACAGTATTATAAAAGATAATCCATATTTAAGATAACAATTGATACAGAAAATTTTAATCATCACGAAGAAATGCCGCCGACTCAGTCTATTTCGCAGACTTTATCAAGCTGTTGATAAGTAATCCAATATATTCGATAAGTTCAACTGATCCCTATTTGTTTTGTCTTATGTTTAATTAATAATTAATTTACTCGTAAACATCACACTGGTATATTGATCTTATTCCAAAGTTAATGGATACTGTGGTACTTATTTAAGTCTGCCTACACATGGCGCAGTATACCTACATAAGTCGTACTTAAAAGCGATGACAGCACAACAGATCCTGCGTACAACTCCCGGGTCGGACAGAAAATGTAATGGACATTTCTGATAGGAAATCTCAGTCATAGTCTGGAGTCGGTTGCGAGGTGAGAAAAGGCCAAACAAAATCACTTCTATATATTTCTGTTATCCCTTGGGGAACTAAATAGCCTATGTGTATATAGGTCCTTTCTTAAAGTCTAGTCTATGTCTGTCAGACTGATAAATTCTAGATAACAAGTCACTGGTGTCTACCTAATGAATTGGACAATTTTATGTATTCGTAAACTATGCTAAATCCAGTAGGTAATAGCTTGACATGACGACATATACGTAGACATATACGTCATGCTATGTATATAGCATGACGTTTTTATTGTTATTATAATTCACAATATTATCTTTTTGAGCCAAATAAAAGCACACAGCACTTGTTTATTGGCGGCAATCAAAATTGAATGAATGGGTAGAGTTGTTTTATGCTCGTACATTGTTTAATATTATGGCCACATACGTCAATAACCGTTTTTTAACCGACTTCAAAAAAAGAGGAGGTTATATGTTCGACTGTATGTATTTTTTTTTTTTTTTTTATGTATGTCCGTCGATTTCTCCGTCAATTGTGGACCGATTTAAATAATTCTTTTTTTATTTGAAAGTGCATAGTTCCGAGGTGGTCCCATTGTCACCATGTCAGGATCTGATGATGGGATCCCGGAAAAATCAAGGGAAAACCTCAAATTTTATAGGCTGCGCCTACGCGTTACTTGTTTTTTCTGAAGCCATTCAAGTTTTTGCGTCCGATAGACATCATTTTATGTTGATGAGCTGATGATGGAAGGTACAACTCCTTAACGGTTAGGAGTTAGGGGATAATTCTTTCAGTATTGTAGGAATATGTGGACCGTTAGTTGTATTTCATGTACTTTTGCAGCTAAGGTGATGATGGAAAGTACAACTCCTTAACGGTTAGGAGTTAGGGGATAATTCTTTCAGTGTTGTAGGAATATGTGGAACGTTAGTTGTATTTCATGTACTTTTGCAGCTAAGCTGATGATTACCCGGGGATGGGCTGGTCACTAGCCAATAAGGTTAGCACCGGCTCGTCCTAATCGGGTGTGAAGGAGAAACCGGGGGAGTGTAGTGGGTAGCGGACGCTTCGGTCTCGAGTCCCACACACGGCCGCGGGTCTAGCTAGCCTGCGGTTATGGTGCATAAACGCATTCTCCTCCTACCCATGGTGCTGAACACTTAATGAATACCTAATATTATTATTTATTATCAAATAATACAATTCTACTCGTATTTTCGCTATCATTATTATGAAAGAGTTTTACTCACTACCTACGTGTTATTCACACTAAAAAGTAAAAATAGAAAAATAAACAAACTTTTTTTAAAAAAAATTAAACCGACTTCAAAAAAAAAAGAAACAAAGAAAACTACCTAAAAAACTGAAAAGCAAAAAATAATTTTAATAAGACATTCATCAAATGCGCTTATTGTCTAAGCCTATTAATTAAATTGTATTTTACGTGCTAGGTAGGTACCTACTAATCTGTTTGAAGTCGGTGCCAAGCCAAAGGTAATAAAAAATGATATATAATAATATTATGTATTATAAAGGGTTACTTATTAATCCGCGGACGTAGGTACGTAATCTGGGTACCTACTATTTGGCTTGGCACCGACTTCAAACAGATTAGTAGGTACCTACCTAGCACGTAAAATACAATTTAATTAATAGGCTTAGACAATAAGCGCATTTGATGAATGTCTTATTAAAATTATTTTTTGCTTTTCAGTTTTTTAGGTAGTTTTTTTTGTTTCTTTTTTTTTTGAAGTCGGTTTAATTTTTTTAAAAAAAAGTTTTATTAAGAACTAGCGGCCGCCCGCGGTTTCACCCGCGTGGTTCCCGTTCCCGTGGGAATTGATCAAAATCCTTTCTTTTTTAAGATGTATTCTGCTATTCGGGACGGAAACAAATCCAACAAATCAAAAACCATGGCAATCGGTCCAGCCGTTCTCGAGTTATAAGTGTTGTAACAAACACGACTTTCTTTTATATATAAAGATAATGAAATTATATGTTATCATTAGATAATAGATTTAAGTAGTACTAGAGTTCAAACGTCGTTGGTTCTAATTTTGCTCCGGGTTTGAACTATACTAAACAAAATAACAGAAAAAATCTACGTAGATGTCAGTCACGCTGTAAAATAACAGTAAAAAAATATTTGATTTATTCGCAATGGCAAACTCGGGCATAAATAAAAAAGACTAATAATAAATATTGAAAACATTTAGCGATTGAAAAGAGAAACAAACAACCGAGTTTCTTGCTAGTGCTATAGGAACATTTTATATCCGGTGGTAGAGTCAATCTGTAACATGATTCTTAAGTGCGTCTTTGAAGCCTACGAATAAGGAATAATATTTTGATTTTGTACCCCGACGGTGGACAGTGCAGTCCTGTAGCTATTAGGGTATTGCAGGGTAAAGCGCAGGCTCCACAGGAACGTTCTAGACTCCTGCCTGATCGATAGGGGTTGGGGGTGGCGAGCGTCGCGGGTTTGGGGTATGGGGGGTGATGCAATACTTTAAAACCGTCTGTTGCTCGGGTAGTGGGGCGATTACGAGCTTTGAATATGGTTTACTGAGCTAGAGAATCACATTGTTGTCATGTCGCCTTTATTGAGATACAAAACATTTAGTTAGTTTTATTGAATTTAAATAAAAAAGATTTATGAAAAATATTATGCCGTAGATTCTCTAGTGTATCAATTGACTTTTGTTTACATAATGTGTTTAATAAAATATATATAGAGGTACATATAGTATATGGTTTGCCACAGTAAATAAAGTTCTAATTACAACTTTTATCAGGCCTCCAGAGATGCAACAAAGCCAACAAATTAAACACTGAGATAAAAATCTATAAGATTATTGAGTCAATTTTATCAGATTGCAAAAATTTTATGTACTTTATTCTCATATTTTGACAACGATAGTTTTTTTTCACGTTCTTCACTCTTCAGTAGGAACACATGCATAAACTTCACCTGATGATAAGCGGCCTTCTTTACAATAGTTTCCAAAATTGGATCGGTGTTCACAAACCTAAGCTACGTTCGAAAACTTTGACGTCTAAATTACCCCTCCTGGGATTAGAACGGGTCAATAAATAGTCGCACTTTTTAAATTAAATAGAGTATGAGGACAAAACTAATTTTACCTGATGGTGGAACTTTTCCTATGTTGTTTGCTCGTCCAATCCACTTTTGACATAATATATTATGTAGGTATATCATTATCTAATCATACACCATCAGTGAAAGCCCTCGTGGTTTGAATATGTTTGTTTATATTATTAGATATGGGACATTGAATTAAGTGGTAACTGTACGAAAATACTAGTGTGTGGCAACATACCTACTAAACAACAAACCGTATAGTACACAATTTAGCAATGAAAAAGAGTAACTAGCCGTACCTATTACTTGCCGATGTCTTATCGGCAGAAACAATATTCCTAACCGATGGTAGAGTCGTACACATATACATCTGTCGTACATATAATTGCATTATTATTTGTTATAGATAATTTAAAAGGAAAGGTCCGGAACGGTCCTCGAGTGGTGGCCACGTACCGGGAAACGCAGCCGTGGTACGCCTCCCACAAGGTAGACCGATGATCTCATAAAGATCGCCGGAATCCACTGGATGCGGGTGGCGCAGGACCGATCGGTTTGGAGATCCTTGGGGGCGGCCTATGTCCAGCAGTGGACGTCGTTTGGCTAAAATGATGATGATGATAAATAATTTTCCTAGTTTTTCACGATTCATGTGTGCTTTATACATACATAAAGATATTTTTGACTTTGATTATATCTGTAAAATTCAATTGAGTCGACTGTTTGGCACATATGGTGGACGTGTGGCGATTTAGACATACGCACAACGGATCGTGGATTCGAATCCCACACAAGACATACACTCGTGTGATGTGATGTGTTTGTCTTGTGTGGTGCACATGTGCTTGGTCTGTGTCTTGACGTCAATGTCTGGATTCTAATATCCATAACACAAACTCATTGACTGTCTGACGTCTGGCTTGCTGATAAATGATTTGGATGTTATCAAGACAACACAGCTCTATGTGTACCACAGTAATACCCATTTAAAAACACTTCAAATGTTTAGTTATAGTAAGGCATGAAATAAAAAAAAAACTATCAATTTTGATAAATCCATGGGACTCTAGAGCTTCGAACCTCTAGGTGGTCTTGGCGCCTGAAAGTAGTTAATAAGTATGTAAATTTTTCATGTAAAAAGTAACATAGTTATGGTGGTAAAAAGATAATGGTAGAGTCACTGTAACTACATACTACTATGTACTGTGTTCTAATTAATGACTGATGATTCGTAAGTGCATCTTTGAAGGATCTATTCCTTTCTAATACCAAAAACTAATACCATTGGTATTTGTATATTATAGTAAAAAAAATCTGTTCCTAACGAATACCATATTTTAAACAAGAATATTTTGATTTGATTTCAATTTGGACTACAACACAACACGAACATAGCCTGTTCTAGAACATATTATATGTAAAAAGCCCCTGCTTATTAAACAAATTAAACAATAAAGTTAAGAGATTATACGAAATACTTTAAATCCCAATAATGACAGATTATCATAATTTATTAGGGCTGAAGTTCGGCGCCTCAGTTCTATCAATAACTGATCCGGCCATCCATTATGATTATATATATGTTATGGCAATTATGTCAGCAAAATTATGAAAAATGTAAATACCAAAAAGTGCTGGTATGGTTAGATGTTTTCCTTTTGACTTAATTAGAGAGATTGATTTTTTTTTTCATTACTTAATATTATTCTTAGCATAAAATCTGCTGTCAGTATAAATTTGGCTATGTTTCGGCTAAAATAGATTGATTATTTTTTTCATTACTTAATATTATTCTTAGCATAAAATCTGCTGTCAGTATAAATTTGGCTATGTTCCGGCTAAAATTAATGTGAGAGACAAGTACTCTTAAAATCATAGGGTCGAACGAAGTGTCATTATTGAAATCAATTAAGCGACACAATTATGGGTACTGCCTTGACCACTGAGTTTGCCAAATTAGTGATGTATTCACATGATAATTCCGACACAAATTATTTCCCCACCCGAGAATTCCTGGATCCCGAGATCACATCTCGGTAGGTACTTGCCGGTTATTCTCGATAGATGAAAAACATTCTGAAGCCCGTGGTAGAGTCATTCTGCAACCTTGACATTTAAAGATTCATAATAATGCATCTCTAAAGCCTGCGTAAAAAAGAACATTTTGATGTGATTTGATTAAACCACAAGACCAGCAAGGCGTTAGGAGAGTTTTTGTAAATGTCCTAAAAGTACGTATCTATCATTTAATATTTACATCCGGGGACTACCTGTTGTACCGAGTTGTACTCGCGCCGAACACCTGTTGTGCCCAGACTCATTCACCGAGAATACACCAGAAAAAAAATCTTGTTTTAAAGGCTAATAATAACAAGGAAGACACCGTCTTAAACTCTTAACCCATTCATGTTTTAGTGGGAAGTGTAAATGATTTCCGAGTCCACACACGGCCGCAGGTCTGGGTTGCGGTGCTTAAATGCTTTCTCAGAAAAAAACATTCATTCATTCACTATTTAAGAGCTACGCTCTTGTCGGTGGAACACCTTCCACTTCTCCCTGGACTCTGCCAGCACCTTGAGCTCCTTATACGTCAT
Organism: Mecyna flavalis; assembly: GCA_949319885.1. Lineage (NCBI taxonomy): Eukaryota > Metazoa > Arthropoda > Insecta > Lepidoptera > Crambidae > Mecyna > Mecyna flavalis. Next base: position 2,082,068 of record OX439407.1, on the reverse strand, counting down.
GACACTTATTTTTTTTTTAATTGCTGAACGTTATCTCAAAAACTTTACAGTACATCGATTTTCTATACAACATTATAAATAGATCGATCAATCGGCTTTATGCATCACGGAGCACACGCAAATAGGATGCTTATTGCTTAATGATTTGGATGAATCCACAGTGTTTAATCATTTAGAAACGTATTACCAAAAACGATAGATTAATTGTGACTGCGGCTTTAACCGCGAAACATTTGGCAAGACCAATAATGAAGTAAATAGTACACAATTCTTATTTTTGTAACTTTACATTTTTTGTTTAACATTAGACAGAAATTGAAAGAGGTTTATACGCTATACCTTGTAACAAAAGTACAAAATTAAGAGTTGATGTATGTAGCGATTGGCTCTCAGTTTTGTATTAAATTTGTTACAAGTACAGGTCTTTAGTAAAAAGCTTTTAATCCCTTTGATGTGAATGTGCTTCGCTTTTTCGCAACCTTACGAGCTCTACACATATTCAGATATTTGTGCCTACTGTTAATTCACTTTTTTATGTACCATTCAATTATATACGTAGTGTTGCTTACGCAGAACTTCCAAAAGTAGGAAGTGTAGGAACGAAAGGTAAACATATTTTTTTTTACATTGCAAATACCTATCTCAGATCAGAACCTAAATACCCTGAAAAAACCCATGCACAAATTACTAGTATAGGTATGAGCTTTGATAAGACCACTCCACACACCCTGAGATTTTTGACAAATCACGAATGTTTTGTGATTTGGTTTAATTTATAACTCAAAGATTGTTAAAGCAGAAAATGTTCCAAAAAAATAGTTAGGTATTTTTTAGTTACAAGAATTGCCATTCAGTGATGTATTCATACAGGTATGAAATAAAAGAAAGAAATTCAGATTAAGCTTTCAGTTTATTGTTTTCGACATATAAAATCAGATCGGACACGAATACATGCGATATGACAGTAGTGTAAGTACATAAATATGTATATTTTAAGTCAGACACATTGATTTTTGTATGTACACAATTTGATTTGATTATTTTCAATCACCAATATTTTTGCTATCTACAACAGTGTAAAATTATATTACCTTAAAGATATAGATACTTTATACGCAGGGCTGCCACCTTTGCGAACTTTTTTTTTATACTAAGCTTATTATGTTTTGAAGAATTAGGTGCGGAATAGTATAAAAATGTTGTTTCTTGTAGAAAACTGACTACAGGCAGCAACCCTGCTTCACCCTTAGCTCTAACTGACAAAAGGAACTTTAAGTGCAAATAAAATACTACTGCAACATACAGTTAACGTTTGGTCAAATCTCATCGAGATATGCCTATTTTATAGTCAACGCCAAAGACGTAATTATTTCACTAGAATCATTAATTTTGGTTCAGTTTCACTGACGTATCACTAATATAATAATACTATAATAAAGCTGGTCCTTATACACAGTCAAACAGCATAACGTCATATAATCATGCAAAGTTATAACAAAAAGATTTTCATAATATATTATTAATATTGCGTCAAGCTACACCAAACGCTTCTGCTAAGGTCTAACACTGCCTATCTGTTGATCACTACGTTTTCTTAAAAGTAAATCAAGTTATCGACAGTTTTCAAAAACAAAATGATTAAAAACTACGCCCATTCTATAGAAAGTCTATGGAATTTGTATGTCAGGTGCAAGTCCGGACGCGAGGGTCCATGTTTATAATTAACATCATTGATAGCAATGATTAACATACTCAAATAAATAACATCGCCACTTACAATCCTTACAAATAACGAATCACAGATACCACTCGCAAACTACTTCCGGGCGAACCCGGGGACTTAATCTAGACGCAGTCTTACATTCATACAACCTAAATAGGGCTGCCAACAATTACAGAAGTGACGGTAATGTATGAAACAGTTACAATTATTGAAAGAACAAACGTAAACATTATTGTTTACATGCTTATCAGAGAGAACATATCTTAAGCAGGCAATGTAGTGACATCGGCAACCCAGCCTAGTACTGACCGTAGTGATCGTCTAATTCACAAAGTCATGCACTCGGGTTAGTCAGTGTACACTCGTACTCATCTCGCTATCGGATAGATATCACAGATGGTGTGGCGGCGGCGGCGGCCGGCGCGGTCGCTGCCGTCCCCGGCGGCGTGGCCAGCGGCGTGGCCAGCGTCACAGGTAGGGCACGCAGCCGGCGCAGCGCGAGCGCTCCGGGGACTCGGGCCGCGCGCACCGCCTGCACACAAGCACGCGTTAGCTCACGAGCTCCGCTCCTCCCGCCGCGACTCCCGGCCCAGCGCGCGCTTCAGCTTCTCCACCAACCTGGTGTGGAACTTGTCCGAGTCCCGCTGCACCGCGCTGCTAGCCGAGCCCTTGGGGGAGTCCGACGCCCGCAGCGAGGCCCGCGACGGCGGCGCGCGGCAGTAGGACAGCGAGCGCATGGCCGGCGCGCTGCGGTGCGGGCTCAGCGGCGCTCGCCCGCCCAGCGTGCCGAACGCGGGACCCTCCGACCGGCTCTCCGACACCTTCCGCACGCGGCCCGTCGCCTTCTCCGCCGACTCGGACGGTCTCCGCGACCGCTGGGAGTTGTAGATATCCCAGTCGTTCTTCACAACAGGCATCATGAACGCCATGGCGGCGACGGTTGCACCTTCGCTTTAACGTCTTCGTAGCTAAGACCGAGCGCTCGCCGGAAAACTGATGAGATCGCGGAAAATTGCACGCCGATCGATATGTTTATCGCTCCCGCTGCGCTTATCACTGCTCGCCGAGATAGTCGGTTTTGAATTTGTAGTATGAAATGAAATTATTATTCCTTTTTGAGGTGTGTTCCGATTCCAAACAAGGACGCTACTTGGAAAAACACCGGCTTTCACTTCAATGTCACTCGCGATGAACCGATTTGGCAGGTGTTAACCCTACGACGAATTGCGGTAGAATGAAGTATTCGTGAAAACACACCCTGATTATAAGGAAAATATTGGCGCCACTGTTCTCGCGGCCATAATTGGAAACTCTGTGATATGCCTCTGCTGAATTATCTAGATCTAATAGTACAATGATTATGATACGAACAAGTGTATACATATATTAACTCTATATGACCTTGAAAATATAAATATTGTCTTATATTGGAGATAAATAGAGTCGTAGTTAATAAACAAAGAAATTACTACCATCTCGTAGCTAGAAGTCGCGTTGCCATAGTTATGCTACTGCACACGAGATGGCGCTACTTTCTTTACCACAAGCGTGCTTTAAATATGAACAATGCTAATATTAGATGGCACTAGCAGAGCTGGTTGTTATAATGTAATAGTATTTTAATAGATGGCGCTAAACTGCAAAAAAATACAACTTGAATTTTTATAGGCGGATAAGGCAGCAGGCACCGATTCATCCCTTTCAGATGTAAAGGGGAATCCGGGGTAGTGGGAAATGGGACACTTTAGTCTGCCACAAAAGACCGTAGGTATCGCGCCTCTGGTTATGGTACTCAAACGCATTCTGTTTCGTCAAAAAAAAACTCTGGACCTCAGTTCATAGTTCTACCAATAAACCCAATCAAAAATTAAAAAAAAAGGAAACTACCTGAGCAATAAATTAAACTCAACATCATAATAACATTATATTTATTATGTGAACTTTAAAACTAGCAGATTCAACAGCAAGATTCCTTTGAACATGTTATTAAAATAAAAATAATTACATAGACATGATCACAAAGCGAAATTCTAATATAAATGCAACAGTATACATTTGTCATGTTTAAAATAAATAAACATGTTAAAGACTAGACATAAAATTGATGCCAAAAATATGTTCCTACATACATACAGCATGCATTTGAAAAACTTTGATCGTTCATGATTCTGGATCCTAATAACCCCAACGAAAATGTTCATATTAGACTTCCTTCCTTGCACAATTTCAATACAATTCTAACATGCCATCGCCACAGTGCTTATAGGTTCTAATTAATTAATAAATCTCTATCCATATTTTTGACTTCAACTCTACAACTACATAAATATCTGTTAATTAATAATGAGTATTATTAACACCCGAAAATATGTAGGTACTAAGATTAGCATTAATAGTAACAAATAACAGCATGTTTAAACATTATTTATCTAGCATAAACAAACAATTAAAAAGCTTAGGCAAACAGAACGGAATAGTTCTTCGAATATCTAACAATAACATCTACATTAGACTAAGTTAATTACATTAAAAGCCAGAAACACGGACAGATAAGTTCAAGAAAAATTTACCTCTCAGGCAACAATAATGCTGTTTTTTTTTATTGACAAAAGAGACACCGACTAAGTTATCTAATAGATAAATTGTCTATAACTTAACTGTCAGTGGCGAAACTGACCTTTATTCTAATACGATTGGTGGGAAAATAAATATCACAATTTGATAAACAATAAAATTATTCATTCATTCATTCAATATAAAATTGCAATAGACAATACTTTTGTTATTAAAACAAAACATTCATCGCTCAAATATTAGACACAACCAATGATATTATAATTATTATATGTATTTACAGATATGTTATATACGCCTTTTAAAGATTCATGAAATCACCAATTGATATCTTTTGCAATATCAATATAATATATTCTGGATAATATTTGGCCAATCATTAAATCCGACTAGCCTGATGACGCATTAATAGTGACGGCCTTATTTATAGTATAGTCACTATCGCAACAAAAAAAATTGATGTACACATTTATTTTTTAAGATACAATTGGACGTAACATTAACTAAAAATACAAATATGCACAAAGAAGTTTCAAATAAGGAAGGCACGTACCGAGGAATATTTAATTTAAGGATTAAATAACACGTGGCCAGGTAGCCAAAGAAACAAGTAGTCAACCATCGAGACAATGTTGAAGTTATTAAATTTTTCAGTATAGTAAATGCTTCTTTTTGTATCGATAGTATTATAATGTAATAGTGTCGATACTATCGATAATATTGCTTCCAATCAATAGTATTTGTTAATTTGTAATATCGATAGTATCGACACTATTCATATGACGTCAACTATCGATACACTATCGATAGTGGACTATCGATAGGCAACTCTAGGAGCTACGTAGCAGCGTGGAGACTCGCATCCGCGGCCCTGTCGGGGCTATAGTAGTGGTTGAGGCTGAGCATGGTGAGCAGCGAGGCCAGGTGCCGTTGGTAGCCGCACTCCATTAGCCTGGCGACCACCTTGTGTAAATACCGCGCGAGCTTCTCGAACAGCTGGTGGAGCTCCAACAACTGGGTGAAGCTGGGGTGAGTGAACGGACCATCTGGTTCCAGTTGCTGCCAGTCGCTGGATATGACAGAAAATACGGTTCAATTCCATAAGCAATGAGGGTGTTTCAGATAAAAATCCGCTAAATGACGCTTCTTCTTCTCAGCGTGTCGATGGCAACAACACTAAATTATCGACTCCCAATATTGAGCAACACGGATTGCACTCTCCGTAGCAGACAAAAGCTGCGTAGCTATAAGGGTGACATCAGACGGACTGCACCGCAGCGACTGCGCGCAGTCGATATATTCAACTGCATGCAGTTGAATATATCGACTGCGCGCAGTCGCTGCGGTGCAGTCCGTCTGATGGCACCCTAAGACCCAACGAAAAGGTGATTGGTTATTTTGACGGAAGACGTCAAACCGCTATCATGAATGTCAAACCAAACCAATGACAGTTTAGTCGAACTTTATGGCTACGTAGCGCCATCTAGCAGATATTTCATTCCGAAACACTCTCATTGGGCTCTTGATATTTTTTTACGATTTCAGCCACCAATGATTTTAGTTAGGTACCTAAGCGATCTCATTATATTGGCAGTAAAAACAAACTGAACTTAATAACTACCTACCCAGCTATTAGACAAATTTGACTGGCACTGTCAAAGATTTAAAGGCACTCAAAATCATGCTTTACTTGAATGAGAATAAAATAAATTTTTCTTTGAATGATAAATTTAAATATCTTGGATATTTTGACAATTTCGGTACACTCACCTGGCTCGAAGGACGCGGCTGTACTTGAGTATGACGGTGAAGATATCGTTGAGCAGCTTCATGACCGGTGTAGACCGGTTGTTGAGAAGACAGCGGAAGAGCACCTTCTTGATGTACACCACGTGGCACTCGTACAGGTCGTCCAGGGTTCGCGCCTGACAAATAAAACGTCATATATAGATTTAAGCCTAAAGCGAATAGCTTCACATTTACTTTTCGTATGGATATCGCAAAAGCCAATTAAGATACTATAACCTACAACAAAAAGAGATAAATCGTTTAAATGTTACCTGTACTATCGAAAAGAAAAAATTATTAGTAGGCATAGTGAATCTTCTACACAAATGAGCCGCTTCAGCTTCAGCCCAGCTAAATAACTCTTCATAACTGTTTTACGTTTTCAATTTTGAAAGCGGATAGAACCTCTGGGCCGACTTCATTCTTACCGGTGGCTAGTATCCGACATAAGACACAAAAGTAACTAAGTCTGTGCTGCCCCTAAGGTGCCAAACCACAGTATTCTAGCGCCAGGCTTGCTCACCTTCTTCAGGTCGTTCTCGAACTCGGTCCAGGCGGTGAGGATGCAGGCGGTGGCGATGTAGTTGTCGAGCGCGCGCATCATGGCGGCCATGGCGTGCCGGTGCAGCTGCACGCGCCGGTACTGCGCCGAGCGCAGCAGCCGGCGCGAGTGCTGCTTCGATAGCTTCACTGATAAGTTTAGTGCCTGGAATAAGACGTAAGGAATTGCTACCTAATTTTGTTATTTAGAAAAAGGAATGAATTTATCTGCATAAGAAAATCAATCGTTGTAACCAAAAACATAAATTTGATTGCATTAGTACGACTGTTTTAGTTTTAGGGGATCTAAATCACACAGAGAATATATTTTTTTAAATTAATAAACAACATATCGATATCCTAACTTTATTCTCAATTGATAATGATATCGTCAACATAGAGAAGCGAAATCCAACTTGGAAATCGTGGAATTCCATGCAAGACTTTTTGCTAACAACTCTTTTTAACACTAAAAACCCAAGGCTTGTGTAAAAATTTGTAAAGTTGCTGTTTTTAAAGTTTTTTGCTTTTGCATTGCTTGTAAGATACTTTTTATAATCTGATAATATCCTTCACACAGACCAATCTATTCGGAAAAAGGACCTATAAACGCAGATGGAAAAAATCTTTTGGAAAGCAGCTTCACCTTAACCAACTATTACACCAAATCGGTCGTCAAACATCAACAAGTCTATTTATTAGTAAACTAACCTCAAAATCCTCTCCCAACACCCAGAACACTCTCCTCATCTTGATCAAGAACTGGAAGACTTTGGCATAGCGAAGCAGCGCTTCCTGCGACAGGATGATATTGAGCGGCCACCGCACGGCGTACGTCAGTGAAAGACACGCTAATACGTCGGCTGAACTGTGCTGGAAGCTTAGCGGAGGATCCGTGATGGAGAATGAGAGATTTTCGGAGAACTTGTGCACGTCTGCGGAAGGTAATTATGGTGTAGCTCAACTATAAATGTAGGTATTGCATTTTGCAAGCCAAGTTTTCAATAGTATTTTTCCTAACTTATTTATGAAACCAATTTTTAAATTCTAACGGTTAGTTCAAGAAGACATTTTTCGACTGATACAGCAAAATACCATAGCAAAATGTAAAAAATATTCTCAAGTTTTTACAAACTTTATTTGTGTAACCAAACAATTTTCAATATTTTTTTATTTTATTAATTTTAGTATCAATATAAATTATTGCTAAAGGTAATAAGTACAGAGTCTCTAAACTTAAGTGATCCCTGCGCGGAGCAACTTAACCCAAAAATATATACCCTAAAAAGGCACGGACACTAGAGTCTGTGGAAATAACTTTCTATTTTTAAAAAAAACTTACGTGATATCGAAGATCCAAGAGCCTTATCAAGAATATTATGAAGTGTTGAAAAATTCAACAACTCCTGCGGATTCAGCGTCTTCGTCAGCTTAGCAAAAAGGTTGTGGCATATACTCCGAGAAAACTCCCCATCCATCAAGAAAAAATAGTCTTTCAGACTCTTTAAATGCTCATACATATCTAAGTTTACTAGGAAGTAAGTTAGAATTGAATTATTTACCACCTCTAACTGATAGGTCAAAGGCAGCATGACCGATCTTTGCAAGCACGCTGTCAAGGTAGCAATATTATCACTTGTTATCTTTTCTTCTTTTTCCTCTTCAAAATGAGACGCAAATATATTTGTATACGGCCTTTTCTTGACTTCCTCCATAATAATAGCCGGATGCGTATAACAAGATGAATTCATTTCCAAATCCATTTTACTGTTAAAATGGTCTTTAGAGTATTCCTTTAAATCTCTTACTCCAAAAGGGTCGAATTCGTCTAGGTTGTAAGAACCATCAAGGATGTTGAAGAACGAATACTTATGTTTTAAATGTTTGACTTCAAGGTCGATGCTTTTCGATGGTGAGTTTTCTGGGCTCTCTCCTGTTTGAATATCGCTAATCACTTCTGACTCTATGGCATCATCGTCCACGATTACCGGGAAACTGAAGCCTTCGGATGATATGAAACCTTTTTCTGTGTCTTTTGAGTCAATTATATCTTTGCCGTCACTTCGTGGTGAGAATACATCGCCGGTAAGAGCGCTCTCGAGAGGGACGTCTGCTGTTGTTGGGGTCTCTAAATCAAGCTGAAAGAGAAAACAATTTAACTTAAACTAAGATGACAAGAAACTTTCTCGGATACATAAAAGTGGTTCGCTTTTTGTTTAAAATGAAAATTTACAATTAGCTAAATTGCATGATTTCTATATACTACTAATAGGGATTTTCTTACATACTTGTAAATCAAAAACAACATTTAATATCATACGTTTAGACATTATCTAATAAAAGTATTCCTAATTGTTTAGTTCATGATATGTTCAACTGACTGACCATTCCTGTAAAGCGTAACAAAATGAAAAGATCAGAGTTAAATTTTCTTCGAAAGGTACTACAAATACTACTAACCTTAGAATAGAATTCCCCAGGTGTTACAGCTCCGGCATTAGGAGTGACAGCAAGCGACTGCGTAGCCTCCTCGCCGTACGGTTTCAAGTTGAGCGTCAACCCAATCCGCTCTCGTCTCGGAATGCTCTCAATCTTCCCGTATTCAGAACCCAAAATCTTCTTTCTATTCTTCAACGCCGCTTCCTGGGCTTCGTTTGCAGGTTCCTTAATTCTTCCTTCTTCTGCTGGAAGATTATATTCTACACCTAACACTTTCTGCCTATTTATCAAAGCCTTTTCCTGAGCTTCGTTTGCGGGCTCCTTAATTCTTCCTTCTTCTGCTGGAAGGTTGTATTCCACACCTAACACTTTCTGCTTATTTATCAAGGCCTCCCTCTGAGCGTCATTTACAGGCTCAACTACATGTTTAACATCAGGTTTGATCAAACCAAACTCTGCACCTAATACCTTCAGCTTATTACGCTTGGCTTCGGCGAAAGTTGACCAGACATCTTGTAAATTATTTTCTTCGTCAACTGGAGGAACATTTATTAGGGGAGGATCCTTCATCTGATTGTTTTCTTTATCTAATTGCCCAAACTCATGCGTCATGACTTTCTGCTTATTCAAGTACGCTTCCCGCCTCATCTTTAAATATTGCTCATTATCATAATCGTCATTCAACTTACTACCGATAACTTCGCTAGACGTGAGCATTTCCTTGTCTCCTTCCGTAACAATGTTTCCCTGTGCATCTAATTTCTTCTTGTTATCGCAATTTTTATCTTCAGTCTTCGAAACACCAAATATGCTCTTAGCTGCATTGCAAATTACGCTAAAGACATCACTTTTCGTGTTCTCATTATCAGCATGAGAACTCTCGCCCATTTCGTCTGCTATTGTGGAAGTAGACTCTGTCATTTTCGGGTCTATTATATTGATTACTTCTTCTTTCTCGCTTTCGTTGTCGTTGCTATAGTCTATGCTCTGGATAGACATGGCCATCTCCTCGTTTCTCTGATGTTCTAGTTCCAATTTCTCTCTCTTGAGGTTTCTTTCTTCGGTGGACAACAACTGCATCCTGCTCTGGTCTAACTGGAGACGTTTTATCTTCCACTCTGTGTGTAACTTGCTTTTCTCCACTTCCATGTTTAGCTTGGAATAGTATTCCATTATTTTGTTGCTGTCAAAATAAACAAAAACATGTTTTTAAACAAACTCCCTTAGCAGTCTGGTAAAAAGGCTAATAAAGTAAGTTCAATACATCATCGTTAATTGGTTTTATTTAATTCAACAGTCCTACGTAGGACTCCTACATAACCCGCCCCTCAAATATTTTTTGGTGTTGCTTTTTAAACTTCAGACAAGTGCCTGCCTACACAGTGACACACGCTACAAAAGCATAACTCAATTAAACTAAAGCTACCATACTCTAGGTTCCTCTGGCTTCAACATTGAACGACCAGGTGGTAGGTTCTTGTGCTGGGCCGTCTAGGTGGGTACCACCGCAGTGCCAGATATTTTCCCGTGAGATAGAAGTGTGTCAAGCACTTCTGTGTTTCGGGAAAAGGGCACTGAAGCTACTGAAGTGACTGGGTATATGTGACCTAATAACTGTCGTCTCAGTGTAGCGGGCGCAGGGCAATGCCAGACAGTAACTGCTTAGTTACTGTTTGGGACTGAACTGTCTAAGGGCAGACGTGGCGCTTACCACGGGGGGAACCATCAGGTGTACGATCTGCTCGTCTTGTTACACATTGCAATAAAAAAGAATTTAACAATCAGAAACTCCTTACCTCTCATGATCCCTAATCCTAGCATCCACTTCCTCCGTCGCCGCCTCAGCCTCCCGTTCGAGCTGGTACCGCCGCCGCTCCCGCTGGCGCGCCTTCATCTTCGCCGCCTTGGCCTCCGCCATAGCTGCCTCCAACACTCGTAGCGAGTGCTGCTTCTCCGCTATTATCAGCTGGGCTAGTCGCTTGCGTTCAGCTAGTAAATCGATTCGAGGAGGGGTTAAAAAAGTGTACAATGAAAGTACTAATTTTAAAGGATACATTCTCATAGACAGATACAATCTAAAACTTGGCCAGTCAATTGGCAAAAACCAAGCACCGGATAGTCCCTTATCGAGTGGAAATTGAGGGTTTTAGTGGTTAGTGTGGCGTCTCAAATCACACGGAAACGGGTCTTATTAGCTTGATGTGTCCAAATGTATTTAGGCAACAAAACCGCAAGCTATATTTACTCAATGTACGAGGGTGGGTCAAAAAGTTCGCGGAATGAAGGGGTTGGCGGGGTCAGGTTAATTATTCCAAATAGTCACTTGTACAACTACTTATCAAAGGAATATATACCAAATTTTAACCCAATTGGGTCACCAACCTTCGAGTTATCAACCAGTAAACAACTCAATCGGGAAGAAATTTGGCACTATGGAGAAAATTTAACACTGCCCCGACATTAAGGTCCTTGCCGAGCAAGGAAAATTACTTCTAATAATTTTCCAAGATATGTTAGCCGTTTACAGGGTCTCTCCCCTTAGTAACACCATGGTTTACAAGTGGCATCGCCTTTTCAAGCAAGGCAGGGACTCCATTGAAGATGACCATGGCACCAGACGGCCGATTGAGGCCACCACTTCAGAAAACATTGAAAAAGTATAAAAAATTGTATTGGTGGACGCCGGACTGAAGAAAAAGCAGCTACCAGCAATAGATAGAGTATCTGAAAATACCAATTTAACCATCCTACATGATCATCTTGGGATGACTAAGGTCAGTGGAAGATGGGTTTCGAGAATGCTTTCGCCGCTCCAAAACGCGAACGCGTTGAGTGCTCTCGCCAATCTTTGGAGCTCTGTGGAGACAACAAAGAAGAAGATTATGGCCCGGATCGTTACTGAAGATGTAATTTGGGTTCGCCACTATGATCTGAGTCAAAGTAGGAGTCCATGCAGTGTCATAAAAAAGGCACAACCCCTCCCAAAAAGACAGAGTGTCGCAATCGGCTGGGAAAACCATGGCAACGATATTTTGGGATTCAGAGGGTATCTTACTGATTTATTATGAAAACGAGGTGTTACTATAACGGATCAATACTATGCTTTCTTATTAGAACGCTTTTAGAAGTCTATCAATGAAAAAAGAAAAGGAATATTGGGAAAATACGCGGTCCATTTTCACGACAATGCACCCGTGCACACCAGTCAAGTTGCGACTACTGCTATTCAACGATGCGGCTCCGAAAAACTGCTACACCTACTCTACAGTACAGACCTAACCTCTAGCTATTATTATTGACTTCTAAAATTGAAGAAAGAGCTCCGTGGACAAAAATTATACGACAATGAAAAAGACAAGTCAGCAATTTTGGCCTATTTTGACATCAAAAACAAATATATTTTTTACGATAGTATAAACTTATTATTTTATAGATCTGAGAAATGTATTCATGTTAAGAGAGAATACATTAAAAAGGAAAAATAATTTGATATTTAATTTCACCCCCCATACCCCTCATTCCGCGAACTTTTTGACCCACCCTCGTAATTAATAGTAGAGACTTGATAGTTTCACTTTGCCATGTTACTAAACTAAACACTCCCGTTTCCTCTTCGCCCCCGAACTGCCTTTTAAAAACTTACTGGCCCATGTACGTATGTGCATTGTAGCGTTTGACCGGCCCAAATTACTCTACTCACCGACAATTTTCTCCATAGTCTCAGCCTGCTTGACGGACGCCATCTCGGCGAAGGCCTTCCTCTCTGCCTCTCGCTTCAACAGCACGTGGCGGAAGGTGACGGGCTCTCCGCTGACGAACCGGCAGCGCGTGCGGTACACGTCCAGTATGCGCTGCTGCCGGGCAAGTTCAGCGAAGCTGCGGCAGCACTGGACTGATGGGTGGTCTGATGATATCAGCAGAACTAATGGGTCCTGGAACCAATTATTTTTTAAGATGATCCATTTTCCTAAGTGGAAATGGGCGGGTCACATTGCGACGAGGGCGCAGCAGTGGTACCCGCCGCAAGGCGGACAGAGAACCGAACAGTTATGAGATGCTTGGAGGGGGTCTATATCTAGTAGTGGACGTCTTAAGGCTGATGATTGTGACCTATTTTCGAAGCTTCTCTACGTTTGAGATCGAGAGATCGGAATGAATGTCCTTTTTATAAAAGTGGCAGGTAAGTTATCATTACCGCCTATAGACACCTGCGACTTTCAGATAGCATCAGTTTCAGCAGAAAAGCTTTGTGTATTTGCTGATTTGAATGCATGTGGGGACGGGGAGGAGGGAAAAGAAGGGAGGGGGGTTCGGTTTCCGGCAGTCACTCACCAAACAGAGTGCAAAAGCAAAGCCATTACTCATAGCGCTTGGAGCGGCAGCCGGCGTTCCGCCTGTCCTTGCGGATGAAGCACCCTGGAACCTGTCTCAACACTCACGCTAGGGTTGCACAGCTTGAGCAGCCGGAGCGACTTGCCGCAGAGCAGGATGAACTTGGCGAGCGGCCGCAGGAAGTCGGGCACGGCCACGCTCTGCGCGATGTGGAAGCCGCGGTCCCAGTAGCGCTTGGAGCGGCAGCCGGCGTTCTGCCCGTCCTTGCGGATGAAGAACTCCTGGTATCTGTCGTCCAGCTCGCCCTCGAATATGAAACGCTCGATGAACCTGCCGAGTTTATGTGTCCATGTTTATTTTTAGAAGAAAATAAATTGAGTCATCGAACTCCCCCCTCCGTTCCCCATCTCGTAGTAGATAACCTTGGTTAACGAGTTGTTTTCGCGCGACTACACGCTACCGATGGTGTCATGGATGGAAAGAACCCGGTATTTAGTGTGCAAGTTCTTTGGCGGATTTTATTCCCGCATGGTACAAACATATTTTGTGTGCATAAAAACATTGAACATGTATTTACAAACATAAATAAACATAAACATTTTTCTAGACATTATTCACACAGCGCCATCTAGCCCCAAACTAAGCATTAGCTTGTGCTATGGGTGCTAGACAACGGATAAACATTACTTATATACTTTTTTTTTTTTTTGTAAATACATACATAGGTAAACAGAACGCAATAGGTATTTTTTGTGATTTATCAAAGGCATTTGATTGTGTTGACCATACAATATTACTTAATAAATTAAAACATTACGGTGTCTCCTACGCTGCCATGAAACTAATTGAATCGTATCTCACTGACAGGATACAAAGAGTCAATATCAACAATATTAATTCGTGTGGTGCTAAACTGAGAATGGGCGTGCCACAAGGCTCTATACTGGGCCCTTTGCTATTTTTGATTTATATAAACGATCTACCATACTACACCGGGGACCTCTGTGAGATAGTTCTGTTTGCTGATGATACTTCTTTGATATTTAAAACAGATAGAAATGAAAAAACATTTGACAAGGTGAACAGGGCTCTGTCGCGAGTGTCACAATGGTTTAACACAAACAACTTATTACTAAATGCAAAGAAAACGAAATGTGTTAAATTTATGATGCCTAATGTAAAACAGATGGATACATTCATTACTATGAATGATGAGCAATTAGAAATAGTTAATGATACTTTGTTTTTAGGAATTAATATTGATTCCAAACTTCAATGGGGTCCTCATATTACTGCATTAGCAGCAAGACTTAGCTCAGCTGCTTATGCAGTAAGAAGAATAAGATATATCACTGATGTTGAAACGGCAAGATTGGTTTATTTTAGTTATTTTCATAGTGTCATGTCATATGGTCTACTGTTGTGGGGCTCTGCTGCTGACATCGAGTCTATATTTATATTACAGAAAAGAGCTATTCGTGCAATCTACAACCTTAGACCTCGTGACTCGCTCAGAGATCTATTTACACAAATTAAGATTTTAACCGTTCCTTCACAATACATTTTTGATTGTTTAATGTATGTTCGGAAGAATTACAATAATTTTCTAAAAAAATCCGACTGTCACAAATTTAACACAAGGAATAAGCACAGACTTGCCGTTCCTAATGTCAGGCTCCATAAAACAGGAAAGTCATTTGTTGGACTGAGCATTAAACTATTTAACAAAGTACCACAACGTCTTGTAGAATTACCTTTAAATAAATTTAAAGTCGTAATTAAAGATTACCTTATGAAGAAAGGTTACTATAAAGTAGAAGATTACTTAAATGACAAGACTCTGTGGACATGAAACACATTTGCTTCTCTGCACATCTACTCTTATGCTTATTTATTGTACTTATTACATATATTATTATTAAGTTGACATTATATTGTTATTAATTTGACATTATATTATTATTAAGTTATTATTGTACAACACAAAATGATTTAAAAAAGGCTATCATATGTAACTGTTGAGTTTCTTGCGGCACTTCTTCTCAACAGTCGGCCATTCATTCACGTCGAAGTGCTGGTAGGAAAAAAAGTTTATGACGTGCAAAAGAATTTCTTGGTAAATCAAATTGCAAAATAAATACTTTGACTTTGACTTTGACTTTGACTTTGACATATTATACATAGAAACACCCAGACCGATACAAACAGACATGTTCATGCACACAAATGTTTGTACCGTGCGGGGATCGAACCCGCGACCTCTGGTGTAATAGCCGTCTTCTCGACCATTACACCAAATGGCTCGTCAAATATAAAGTTCTTGTGTTTTCTGGAACACATAGCCCAAGTTAACGCTTAGTTTTCGGCTAGATGGCGCTGTGTTAGTATGTCTAAAAGTATTTCGTATTTTTTAAATATTCAGTAATAACTAGTATATTTTACTTACTTGAAATACACTCTGCAGATGGAGAAGAGCGAAGTAAACATAGCGTGAGCGGTGGTCCGGTGCGTCACCAGAGATATCTCGTTGAACAAGTACGACATCAGCTCGGCTCCGTGCGGGATCGATGATCTCGACTCTATAAACAATTGGTATACATAATATCAACTTACAATAGATGTTGTGGCATCTTCTATCTTCGGCAGAAAACATCACCTCTTTACTCTGTCGCCACAAAGAGGAGTACCACGCCTGATCTCTCTACGGTAGTACCGGACTGCTGTCCCACCGTGTTATAAGAGTGTGGAAATAGGAAATGCACCTTTGCTTGCGCTAACCAATTAACTTACCTGTGCACCATAATATATCCAAGCTTCAACATAAATATTATTCGGTAAATAATTTTTTTCCCTAATTACAATTTTAATACACTTTAACAATAGTTCAGCAATAAACATCGCAAGCGCGGTAATTCCATCTGTCAAAACCCTCCCCGGCTAGTGCGGGGCACAGTACGCGGTGATGCTAGTGATGTGTAAATCGATTTAGTAAATTTTTCGTCTAACACAGTCTAACATTATAAAAGTATGCGGCCTCTGCTTCCAATTTCGCGGTAGCGGGAGCGGGCGCGCGGCACGCGGCAAGCGGTGACCGCCGTGCGCCTGCGTGCTGGCCCGCTTCCGCTTCCACCAAATTCGAGGCAGATGCCTGATCATGCCTGAGTGTACTCACCAGGATCGACCATCTTGTACACAGACACGATGGTCTCAATCTCGTACTTGAGCGAGTCCATATGTCCCGCGATCTGCAGTAGCGTGGGCATGCAGTTGATATCTTCGCTGCTGCAGCATGAAGCCTCCTCGTAGATCTCCGTCGCGCGCAGACGGAACTCGAGGAGGTACCGGCGTATCGCTTCCCTGGCCGCCTAGGGAGGTGTTCGTTTAAAACTAACTCTATTATATTGAAAATTTGACGAGCCGTTTGGTGTAGTGGTCGAGAAGTCGGCTATTACACCAGAGGTCGCGGGTTCGATCCCCGCACGGTACAAACATTTGTGTGCATGAACATGTCTGTTTGTATCGGTCTGGGTGTTTCTATGTATAAATTATGACATGATACATGGCTAGTTATTTGCTTCTTTTTAAGAAACAAATGAGATATTTTAAAAGAAAATTAAGTTCCTTACCTCATATACTAGTCCGCGATTATGAAAATTGTCCTCCAAAGTTTGATTGAAGGCGAACTTATACAAGCGTCGATAGTACGTGCCCACGAGCAGTAAGTCCGCCACGTAGCGCTTCAATCTCTCCTGAGACACTCCCTCAATTACCAGACTTTCCTTCATCACGAAGCAGTCCGACTCCGGACTGTAGAAGAATGAACTCGTCTCTATGCCAACTGAAAAATTAATCATCTCGATGTTAACTTAGTTCTTTACACTAAAATTTAACCATAATTAAGTTTGTATAATTTTAAAATGCCTCGTTGGTCAAGTGGTCCCTGGGTATTTTCAGACACAGCTCAGGTTAATGATCACCAATCAGAATGTTGCAAGTGTGGTGTAAATTAGGCCCGTATTATTGGTGCCTAAGCTATCATCACAAAAAAGATTTGCTTTCAAATAAGGAGGCCTTTGCCTTAGAACCCATAAAAAAGTGTTTTTCTAGATTATACTCACTAATAAGATACATGATATGTCGGATGAACTGCCTTTCCGAAAGGACATCGAGCCGCGACATCCTGTCGGCGTACAGCCGCTTCCACAGCGCCAGTTCCCGCGGCGAGCTTGCGATCAGCTGCCGCTCATTTATCGGTGGGAGTTTTGCTTAAAATAACAGGCACATTTAAAAGAATCATTAGGTGCCTTTCGAGATTGGATTTTTCTGTCCCAGTAACAGACCAGAGGGTGGTGTTTTAAACCACCAACTTCCGAAGTTGGCGGTTTAAAACACCCCATACTTTAGGGAATAGAATGTACACCTGTGTTCGCACACTCACTTGCGCACTATAATCTTGTTTATATCGTATTAATTACTAATTTTAGCAGTTTAAGATAAAGGAAACTGGGCACATTTGTATGAAAAGTGGACCGTGAACCAATACCGACACTGTTGTGGTATTTATGTGGGGATAGCTCAATTACACCCATGTGCGAAGGGGCATCGAAATCTGACCCGGCAGTTTTGAGAAAAAAGTATTTTTTGTTTGAAGAACATTTCAGCCACTGTCTGTGAACCAATAGCGATACTGTTGTGGTATGTATGTGGAGATACCTCAACTATACCCATGTGCGAAGGGGCATCGAAATCTGACCCGGCAGTTTTGAGAAACTTTCGCCCGGTCTCCTTTAAATTACTCATTGTCAGTAGTCTTTTTCGTCTAGATTGGTAATTCTAACGTCGTATTTTCTAAACAAATACGTCATTACAAAAAAATTATAATCTTGTGTAGTACGATGATGTTATAAGATTGGCCAGCATAGCCGAAACTTGACTAGAACAATATTTACATTAAGCTCATGTTTACTTACATACAATTTCCCAAATATCATTAGGAACCTCCTTATCTATCTGTGTGGCTAGTTCCCATATATCCACTGACTCATTGTCCACTGAACCTCTGAACACTTCCTTGACTTCGGGTTTAGCATTTGTACTCATAAAGGACACCTTAAATATAATTAAAAAGCATAAACAGTAAACACTTAGTGTGTTAGTGTTAGTAGGTAGTAATAGTTTAAAAGCCTGAAAAATTATATAGAGACAAACAATAACAACTCTTTATTTTATAGGGTTACTCTACATTTACTTTTCAATTTAAATTTGAGTTATCAGTAATTAGTTTGAGTTTCAACACTTTATTAAATACACCTAATAAGTTCCTGATAATTTCATTTATTTGTAAAACATCTTAGATGTTTAATTATCAGAAAAATATTTTCTGTGAAACTAGTTGTAATGTTTTTGTGATAAAGCTACATTTAAATTTCTTTAAAGAAAGATATTCTCTTAACCACTCAAAGCCGAACCGGCACTCGCGTGCCGCTTAACAATAGATTTTCTATTGTGTCTGGTTTTCCGGGGCCAGAAGGATTAATCCATTTTGGCAAGGATACTACTAGCGCCTAACTACTAAGGCAACATAGACCTACCTTTATATTAGGATCTGTTGATGGTGATGTTGATGGTATGACCAAGTCCCTTGGAGCAGTGAGCCTTGGGTAGGTCATCATTGCGGTCTCAGAGTATGGCGACAAATGCGTTGATGTCATGGATGCCATGGACATTGGGCTCAGAAATGTCTTCAATTCTGTCCTCATATGGGATCCTGTATCTGCTAATACTGGGTTTGAAAACAATAAAATAATAAATTTGTATTCTCATTCGTATAAAAATATTTTGCACCGAATCTATTTATACATTATTTGATAGTGTATAATATGAAATCTGGAATGATCTATAAACTATTTTGTTTCTATGTAATTGTATTGTGGCAGTTAAGAAAGGAATGGTACAATTTACTGTGTTATTTTTGTGATTCAAACACAATATAAGATGTATACTTTTAGATATAAAGACCTTTCTCTTAATAATTACAATTTAATAAGATTTTTTTTACATTATTCGGCATTATACATTGCAAGCGCGGTAAAATCTATCTGTCATCTTGACGACCAGTGCGGGGCACCGTACGTGACGTGACCATAGTGATGTGTTAATCGAGTAAACCAATTATTCGCCTAACAATACTTACATGATCTAGAGTCAAAGCTTTCAACAGTATACTCTGTATAAGTTTGTGACTTCTGGCTGTCAAGTAATCCTTCCTGCCGCCTCAGAGAGAAAGGTAACTCAAAAACATGAGATGGAAAGTATGGATACGGTTGTGGAGAACCAAATGTCTCCCTTGGAGGTTTTGGCAGCATTTCATTAAACAAGCCAAAGGAAAACGGGCTCTGAAACAAAAAGCAATAAGTACTTGAATTATTTATTATGTAATACAATTACTTGTGTAATAATTGTATAATTTTTACTACTTCCTAAGTTTCTATTTAATTTTATATGTTTAGGGATGCATTAAGCACACTTTTATTTATTACTTATAAATGATATTTGAATAAAAAACCTCAAATTATTATTAAAGAAGAATAGTAAGTGTTGTGACACTTTTCAGGCCAGGCCATACAGGAACGAGTTGCTATAAATGGGTTGGTTGCCATGGCGAAAAGGCTAACAGAAAAAGAGACTACAATCTCAAATTACCTTGTACATCTCAGGTGACAAATCTTCCTTCACAGAGTTACTCATTCCAACCAAAAACTTAAGGACACTGTACACATTATCCTTATTCTCACCGAAATCTTTACGCCGAATTGTACTAATGACTTTCTTTAACTCTACACACCTCCTGTACTCTGCGACGTTCCGAGCGTTTTGCTGAGACACGAAATAGAAAGACAGAAGATCAACCACCGGATCCTTGTCGCTTGTAGGTATTTCTTTAGTACTTTTCTTAAGAATTATTTCGAATGAATGCGTCCTCATCTTGTTTGCAAGCCGTTTCTGAGATATTCGGTTCTGTGAGCAGTATTTTGAAGCGACATTGTTACAAAGTTCGGTAAGAAGTAAGAAGACTCCGTCTTCAGATTTCGTATTTGGTGAAGCCATTTCTTTTTGTGTGTCGGGGTTCTAGCAACAAAAGCTTTAAAGTAGGTAATACCGTAATACGTTAAAATTGCATATTTATCACAAGCTTTCTGTTGACAAATTAAAAAATCAAAGCAACTTTTGTTGAGTTGTTTGTTGTTGACGTTTGACAGCAGTCAACACAAATGACAAAACAGCTTGACATTTGATGTGTTGCCAGATCTGAAAGTTAGAATTATCCTACATTTCCCGAAAAATTATTGTGTTTTTATCGCAACTACAAAAAGAGTCGGATCATTGATAGTGTATTTAAAAAAGAGGAGTCGGATTAAGTTCGCCACCAACGTCACGGGCGTGACGATTTCAATCACCTCTGTGGTCTAGTGGTTCACACCACCGGTTACAGACCCTGAGGTCCCGGGGTCGATTCCCAGTGTGGGTGTGGGTACATTTTGTATTCGGTTGGATTTATTGGTGGTAGTAGGTTAGTCCGCCGCTAGCTACCACCATCTCATCTAAGTCTGACCGAGTCTGACGCTAAAACAATGTTGTTGTTCCACAGTGATGGAGGATTCCGGTATTAGTAGTGCTCTTCTATCTTCAGCCTTAGCTTAGGCCTTACTCCTTAGGTATTATCACCCACCACTTACCATGAGGTGTGAGGTGAGTGTGTGTGTGTGATGAAGGCTACGTACGGTGCTATGATGTGGTGGATGGATCTTACGTGGATCTACGATAATTATCGCACGTCTGGCAACACTGGTTTGACAGACAGCGAGGCCAGTATTTTTTTTTTACTTTTAGCATTATAGCATTGATAAAGGAAACATTCAGTACATTGTATTAAATTAAAATAAAGCGTTGAGGAGTTCTTAATCCAATACAAAATATAAATAATATTGTATCATAGTTGTAATAGAACATTATAAAATAAAAACATCATCATCCAGTCAAACATTTTGTAAACATATTTGGCCCTATTGCATTTAAAAATAAATTCCTGATGCTAGTTGTATTAAAAAGTAAAAAAGGCCTGTCAAAATTGTCAAATTTTACCAAACATAACCTAAAATAAAAATAAAATATTTAGATAAATCTTATAAAAACCCGATTTTGTGAATTTGTATACCCAGTATTTATTCAAAATGAATCAAGCTGATGTTTCCAAATTAGTCTCTAAGCTGCGAATGACTATTCCAGCAAAACCAAGAAAGTTACGGTCGCCTAAAGGTCCCGAAGGCAGAATTGATAAATTACGTAAAACAGTCACTGGATTGATAAAATACGAACGAATTGAACTTAACCACCAAAGAGGCGATGAAGCTCGTCAATATGCAGAAAGAGTTAGTGTTATTTTAAATCAAAAATTACCTTAACATGGGTGTCTTAACCAACTCTAAAGTTACACTTGCTTAATTATTGTAATTGGCCTAATAATGATAATATTATTATTTTTACAGCTTATATCTGAAGCAATACGTCACGGGGACTGCCATAAACCTACCATGGAAGCCGCTAGTTTCTGGCTTCTTGAAAAAGAATTGGTTCACAAATTGTTCAAAGTTTTAGTTCCCAGATTTGAGAATATGAACACAGCCTATACCAGATTGCTTAACGCACCACAAGTATTTCCAGCACGGCGCTCAGACAAGGTTGTTTTGGAGCTACGAGGAAACCCATATCCATCATTAGTCAACTACCAAGGACATAACAGACTGCTCATCCAAAATGTCTTGCTTGATGCTGCAAAGAATGATTACAGGCAGGCAAAATATGCAGAAATAGCTCAGTCTATAGGCAAGAATGAAGAAACACAAGCTTCAGTACTTAAATCAAAAGAGTCAGAAAAACAAAACAAACTAGATACAAAATCTGATAGTTAAAGAGAGAGTAAGAAATGATGTATGATATGTTTAGTTTTTATTGCCAATATACAGTGAAGAAATAGTTTCCTTTATTATTAAAAACATTAAATTGTTATTAAATAAAGTTTAATAACTAATTATGGCCTTTTTTCAAATTTTAAGTTAACTAGGTATTTATAATTAGACAAAGGTAGGTAAATAAGGAACAACGTCGCATACATGGAACAAATTCCATTAGAATTTATGAATGTATTCACAGAAATATACTTAAAAAGATGATCTTTGATACAAATATACATCCAGAGACGGGAAACACAAACATCACATGAATGTTTGTCCTGGCTATGATTCAAACCCACAACGTCTGGTGAATATGACAGTGTTAACATGCTCAGTGAGTCTTAATCTTTCAAGCCCCGGATTACCAGACACAATAGAAAATCTATTGTTACGCGGCACCCGAGTGCCGGTTCGGGATTGAGTGGTTAATCTAGTGTCCCCTGATCCCCTCCCCCACAACGTGACTTCCCCACCGTACCACCGCCCATACCCCAACCGTACCACTGAACAAATAGGTAGGGTTGTGGGAATTGAAATACTGCAATAATTTAGAGTTGCCGAACGAACTATCGATAGTTTTACTATAATAGTTTTCATCTAAAAAAGGTGGTCCTATCGATAGCTCAAATCCAGGCAATACTATCGCGTGTATAGACCTTAGAGTAGAACACAACTCTAAGAGACAGAGTGACGCCGCCACCGGAACAGATAAGTTTGAGTTTGTCGGTCTATACAGTAGCGGCGACGCCGCCACCGGAACAGATAAGTTTGTATGAGTTTGTAAAACTTTTACCATCGATAGTATTGTTGCTCGATAGTAGAAAAACTATCGATAGTATTGTTACTCGATAGTAAAAAGACCATCGATACTATTGATTGTTTTAGACTATCGATAGTCCGACAACTTGCAGTATTTGGTCTGAGCTTGCAATAGTATTGGCCATGAGAATCATTATGTACAGGCAGAGATTTATATTTATATAATATAACCGAGTTGCAGTTGCACTACTTGCACTAGTGACACTGTTAAAAAGAACAAAGCATTTTAAAATGACATATAAAGGTACGTATCTTTTACAATATTGTTTTTAGTTTTGCTTGATGATAATATTTTAAACTAAAGGTGAATTTTGTGAAATTATCCAATAATGACGATTAACTAATATATGAATGTTGTAAACGATACTATTGTAAGTTGGTAAACTATCGATAGTCTAAAACAATCGACAGTATCGATACTATCGATGGTCTTTTAACTATCGAGCAACAATACTATCGATAGTGGATTTGAGCTATCTATCGATATTATCGATATGACGTCAACAATCGATAGACTATCGACAGTCGATAAGGCGAGTGGCGACTATCGATCGATCGGAAACACTACTGTAATAGTGTCAAAATAAACAAAAACAAAACAACAGAATGTTATCATTTTCGTTATCAAACAATAGTCTCATTAAAATGTCAAGTTGTTGCAGCAGTACCATTAACGTTATCAATCTTTATGTATTATAGTTTTGTTTCTTCATCTACTATATACTACTTCAACAAGGCATTCTTAATTTAACATGTCTTCTAACCAAAAAACATCAAAAATTGTGGTATTTGGATCATGCAGCGTTGATTTTACCACGTAAGTATATTATACCTCATAACTTTCTTCTTTTTCGCAATATTAATTTCAAAAATAAAGTTACGTAACGAACTCGTCTAATCGTGTCGACTTGTGTGTTAATTTTCAGCTCGACGCCCACACCTCCTTTATTATGGAGCCAACGGTCATTATTGAAATAAAATAACAAAAGTTTATTTATCACTTACATTATGCTTCCTTTAAAAACGACTAACAAGTCAGTGTACATATTAAACTGATGTCATGTTTATGTGATAAATATACATTACAGATATGCTCCAAGACTTCCCAATCCTGGTGAAACTCTGCATGGAACTAAGTTCACCACCAGCTATGGGGGTAAAGGGGCTAACCAGTGTGTGGCTGCAGCTAATCTGGGTGGGAACACCTACATGATATCTAGAGTAGGTATGAATTTGTTTTTATAGTTATAGTAACTAAGCAGCATCAATATAGGCAATATCTTAATTAATCTGTGATAATGGATTAAGAAATGTCATTTATTTTACCTCAAATTGAAATTAATCTTGAATTTAACTGTTCTTCTGGATGACATTTTCTAATCTATATTCAATTAGTTTAACATAATTTATTGCCATCTGTTATTTGCCTATATTTTCCTTACAATCTGTTTTCAGGAGATGATCAGTGGGGCGAAAAATACAAAAAGAACTTGAAAGATGCCGGTGTTGATGTATCCCATGTCTTTATTACACCAGGTGTAACAACTGGCATTGCCCAAATAACTGTTGCTGTAAGTGGGGAGAACCAGATAGTTATAGTTCTTGGTGCTAATGGACATTTAAGTAAAACTGATGTAGAAAATTCTATGGAACTAATAAAGACTGCTGATGTACTTATTGGTCAATTAGAGACCCCATTTGAATCCACCTTAGAAGCATTTAAAATAAATGAAGGGGTAAGTGTACAAGACGTCTTTTGTGAATTGGTAAAAAATAGATCATTGGTTACAGAAAAATCAATTTTGTAGAAACATGACAAGAGCATGATGCTCTTATGATCATAATATCTGAAATATCTTCATCATCAAATAAATAAAAAATATTATTTTACATTCCAGGTGAAGCTACTAAATGCAGCTCCTGTTAGGAAAAACATTGAAGAGATATTGCCATACTGTTCCATATTGTGTGTGAACGAAACTGAAGCTTCAATGCTTACTGATTTTAATGTTGACATTGGGTAAGTTTAGCTCAATATTTTTAGCAATAATGCCTAAGGATCAACTAATTCACATTTGACCTAAAGTTGGCTATTGATAGTAAGCAATCATATCAATACTATTGTAGCTAATAGCTAGATACTATCAATACTATAATTTGAGTCATTAGTTGGTGTTTGGTTCATGCATTTATGCTAGGGTACAATTTTAGATTGATCAGATCATAGTTTGGACTGTGAAAGTGAGTGACATGGCTTTTATAAAATATGCAGTTCTTTTTTTTGTTTCAGGAATGCTGCTAAAGCCCTAACTGTACTGCTGAATACTGGCTGTAAGACAGTCATTATAACCTTAGGAGAAAAAGGGGCTATATATGCTTCAAAGACTGAACCACCTACCCATGTTCTCTGTAAACCTGTCACTGCAGTAGATACAACAGTTAGTAAATTATATTATTTTATCAATGTTGGCATTGTATTTGTGCAAAAAAAATATTTACACCCACAGAACAAGAAAAAATTCTTTTACACCAGTGATGTACCTAGTGTGTGTCATGTTTTTGGTTGGTGGTAGGGCATTTTAAGAGTCCGACTGGCTAGCTACCACCCGCCACAGGTGAAATCGGCCGACATAACAGCTCTGGCTGTGTTCCGGCAGTATTAATGTGAGAGCTAGCACTTGAAATCAAAGGCTCGAAGAACAGATGAGCTTAGTCTGGCAGCACCTGGTAAAGTGTCCTTCAATAGAATAAGCCGCAGTGGCCGCTTACCATTAGGTGGGCTGCGTGTCTGTCTGCCAAATGACTAAGTATATAAAAAATAAAATTACGAAAGTGGTGCCCCCTATCATTAGGCAACTAGGCGGGCGCATGCTGGATGAGGAGTATAAAGTTTAATTATAAGAACAGTCTAAACAACCAAATAATTATTGTTTTTCAGGGCGCTGGAGACGCATTTGTCGGAGCTTTAGCAACATTCATGGTGTCATATAAGGAACAACCTATGCACCAAATAATAGGCGCAGCTTGCGATGTGGCCTCCATATCAGTCACCAAGGAGGGGACACAGACAAGCTATCCAACTAACTTTATTCCTTTCAGCAAAACTTATGAATATGTTAAATTGTGATAAATAAAACTATGCGTTTTACAAACCATCAAGGTTTCACATTTAATTAAACAAACCTTAAATAAAGGCTTTAAACAGAAATAATGAATTAATTTTATTCAGTTTTACTTAAATGTGAAATGTCATCATTCCTTCTAAATAATAACTACAGTGTATTAATAAGACTCGGTAGAAGACCTAAGAATAATATAAACTAATAAGACAGAGTAAAAGTTAAAATAATTACATGTATGTAACATAACCATTGGGTTACTGTAATAATGTACTTATACTAAAATTTACATCCACTACCCTACTATTATTTAAATTTTTGATGTAATAATAAAGATATATCTATATTTAATAGTTATGTAAGGGTTGTATTGAACAAATATAGAATAACATTGAAGCAGGGTAATAAGGCATTATTTCTTAGATTAATTTCCCTTTACACTTTTTTTCTCTGCAGCCAGTCAGATATTAAATATTTTCAAACATTTTTTAATGACCATTACCATTATTTTTCTTTATCTACAACAAGAATTTCACTGACTGTATTGTAGATTTTGAAATCACTATCTTATTGTATTAACATCTGTTATACCAATTTTAGTTACAATATAAAATATGTAGATGTAGGTTAAAAACAATAAAATTCATTAACAGTAATCTTCGTATATTGTGTCGAAGGCTCTCTTGTAAGTAGCATTTTGTCACAATTTGATTATTCCAAATTCTCATCACTAAATTAAAAAAAATATTTTGAAATTTTTAGTCCAAAAGCTACATTTGGTTGATTTTAATTAACAAGACCTTCCATTTTCATTGTCTGGCTGATGATGTGAACATAACATAATTTTAAATTTAATTTTCAGGTAACATAAAGTTCCTAACATAAAATTATTAAAGACTTACTCTAAGCAAAAAATTATTTTTATCTTGCATGTTTGATAGCTTGAGTTACAACTACATTTTCTAAGAAAATATAGATGGTAAATCTATTGTTTGAAATGTTTTATGATATAAAGTAGCATCATGCAGCTAGTCTTAAATAACAACACACCATTTTCCAAAACATTTTACAGGATTTATACAACAAATTAAGTCAATTTTATGGAATTTAACAGCCACTTTTTATTTAAATATAAAATGAGAATAGATAGAACATAAATAGAACCCACACTTCTGGCTTAATACATCTCCAATTCACTTTCTATTACGTCACACAAAGGGTTCTATAGAAAATGTTACAAAAGTAAATGGAGTACACAATATTATTTTTCCATACATAAATTAAATACCAAAAATATTACAGTCCAGAGACAACTCTTTTGCACATTTATAATGCTTTAATGGATATCCAAAATCATATGTTAATTTAGTACATTAATTTACAAAATTAGTAACAAACATACACATTTTGTAATTCAGTCTCATTTACAATCTGTAGTAACACTTGGAGATCCTCTAAACTTGAGATAACTTTAGGCGCTCCTAAGAATTCAACTGCTTTTCCATCTAACTCAATACTGTATTTCAAGTTTTTGGGACAAGTTACAGATTTTGAACATTTTCCATTGATGTTTTTCTTAAATATCAAATGAGTGATATTAGTTGGAAGGCACAACTTATGATCAGGTTTTGAAGCACTGCCTGGACTCTCTGACTTTATGGGAGTTAATGGCTTTTCCTTAATATTCTCACTATTTTCTAGCATGGTTAAGTTATTTATGCCAGCATCTGGCTTAATTTCTTCTTCACCTTGAGAAGGATTGCAAGGTAAATGTTCTTCAATACCTTTCTGTAGAGCTTCATCGAGTATAGAAGGACTGTGAGGGTTTTCAAAAGTATCAATGACTGGTTGCTGAATTTCGGGAATAGAATTTACAGGTTCTACCACAGCATTCAGTTGTGCAACATCTTCAATTAAGTTGCTCATATCTGTAGTATCAACATCCATTGGGGTCAATTCTTTATTAGACGTAGCAGCAGATTTGCCCAGAAGCATAGCTTCTACATCACTCGATTCTAGGTTAGTCTTAAACTCTACAGAAGCACTTTGGTCATTTGGTTTACTAATTTCACTTGTGTTGTCATTTAGGATGTCCATTATTGATGGAAATTCATCAACTTTAGTATCTGTTGTATTTTGTTTGACTACAACTTTTGTAGTGGGCTCGTTATACATTAAATCTTCCAATTCGGCTGCGATTCTATCATACACCTTATCATCCATAGGTTCTACGCTGCGAGGCATATAATCAATTGACCATTCTTCCGTTGGAAGAATGCTTTTATCCACCATTGGCAATAAATTAGCTAAAGATATCTTGCTTTTGATGTCATTCTTCTTACTTGAAGGATCAATAAATATAATACCATATTGCTTCGAATGTGAATTAGTTTGTCTTTTGTTTACATTACTACTAGAAATATTTATATTGGCATTTTTGTCTTTCAATAGAGGAGTCTTTTTTAACCTATTATTTTCTTTTAGAACATTACTAACTTGTCGCGGAGTAGCGCTTTGACTTTGATTCGCTTTGGGCTTCTTGTTGGTACTTAGCAAGTCTTTAACAGGGTGTTGGTTATATGCATTTCTGTGTATTAGAACCATTCCATTCTCGTTGCTTTTTAACCTGATATTGGAGTTTGGCGAGGTGGCCTCGGAGTTCGTCTTGGTTTTGGGTGAATTGCTTTCATACTGTATCTTCACTTTGGTGAATTTGCCTAGGATTTTGGCAAAATCCATTCGCGTCACAACCACTGCACAATCGCGACATTTCCCTTCTTTATATAAACGTTCAATGTTTTTGGGCAATTTCAAAGCCCTCACTCTTCTGTTTTCCCTCATTCGATGAGAAATCATAATGAAAAATTTTAACAGTGAATAATTTCTAAATTATTCAGATAAGTTTGTTTGAGAGAACCGATATCGGACACAGCCACATTTCCCGCGCATGCAATATTCTTGCAGGTAATCGATATACACCGCCACTTAGTTAACTCTTACCATCACAAACTAAAATGCATCAATAATATTTATAATTTACTGATGTATTTTAAGTATATTGACACGAAAACGAAATTATTTACTTTATAATGACACGCGCGTAACAAACACACTCGACGCAAAAATGGCGTCAACTAGTGATGTTCTGATTGATAAACTTGAGTCGGTAAGTGATAATGTCGACATTAATCGCGACGTTTCATTCTTCCATTGACATTCAAGATTTTAACAATCATTAAGTTATTAAAATTTTGCAATATACGAAAAAAGAAATAGGTATGCTTAAAAAGCACATATAAATATACAAAGATTAGCAAACCCAACTAACTAAGATATGAGATTATAGAAAAATAAAAACTTTTCGTTTGCAACTTAGACTACGACGCGTAGCGTACAATGAAAATTACGTTTTTCTTTTCGGTTTTTTGTATGGATAGTTTAAATGTTTAAAGTAAACTTGTTTCGTTTTTTTATATCTTTGATACCTGCTTGTAGAAATATGTTATGTTTTCTTAGATTTTTATTAATGTATTGCAATGGGGGATTTTCTGACAGCCCGTTTTGTTAGTTCTCAATAGATGGCGCCATTCCACCTATGCTCGTTTTGTTTAAGTCAGATGTCATTTTCATTCCCGAAAAAAATACAATTGGCGGAATTGTTAATAAAAAACACAAAGCAAGTTATTCAAAAGGAAGAAAAAGAAGAATGAGTAAAGATTAGGGCTCCTAGATACAAAACCAGAGGTAACAATAGAAGTACAGTCAAAAGCACGTCAGACGTAACACTTTGGAGTTTGTACCACTCTTATGTCGGGGTCATAAGTGCTATTATCGAACTGCAAGTGTTAACCGTGATGTGCTGTTGACCGTACATACATCGTTCAACGACATTTAATGAAGCTTTTGGAAGCCTTTTTTTTTAAATGGCCTGTCAGAAAATCCCCCATTGCACAGTGGTGACTGAACACAAATTTTGACCTACCTGCGCGCTATTAGTCAGAGAAGCATAGCTCTGACCAATAGCTCGCGCGGGCGTCGGGAGATTCGTGCGCGCTATTGGTCATGCATGAGTCACATGACTCATGCCCCAAATTTCCAAAATGCCCCACTCCGCCGACCGATGGTCAAGAAATTTGCCGGTACATATGTTTAAGCTTCCATTAGGTACATACACCAAGTGTGCGAAGCCGGGGGGGGGGGGGGCAGCTAGCCAAAATAATTTACATTACATAATATATTTAAAACTAAACTATTTATTTCGGAATTATTTCAATTTACAAAGCATTTACAATTTGTACACGTAGACATTGATGGTCATCTTAATTACCTTATTTTGTTAATTACTAAATTATTAAATGAGGAAGACTTGATTGTGATACCACATATATTTTTCAATAGAAATCGTTGGTTTTACGGCACCCGCGCCGCGCCGTACTAACGAACGACATAAAAATATGTTTTTAATTTTAATTTTGAAGGACTTATCTAAAAAAGCAATAATTATGTTATTTTTATCAAGAAATTAGAAATATGTGTGTTTTTTAAACGCCACTATTCAGTACTATTCAAAATTAACATAAGTTTCCTAAAGTTAGACTGGTTGTGTTGTAAAACCCAGCTGTCCTAGGTCCGAGATCTAAATTATTCATCATCATCATCAGCCTGGTTATTACAATGGATGGAGCGATTGCGAATCATCGTTCTTTTCAGACGTTTAGGTGATTCACACCTGCAATGTCCTAACCAGACTGGAAACAATCACACAAAATGATTGCTCCCCGCGGGATTCGAACCCAGCCATGATCTCCGGGTTTTAGAGCCCAAGGCTCTAACCACTGTACCACGGATCAGTTCAGGCAGTTCTGGATCTAAATTATGACGTTTTATAAATGAAAAACACGAAGGTCGTGGGTTCGATTCCCACCTTGGGTCTGGTTGGTGGTAGTAGGGCATTTTCAGAGTCCGACTGGCTATAGCTACGTACGACCCCCACAGGTGAAATCTGCCACCATAACAGTTCTGGCTGTGTTCTGGTAATATTAATGTGGGAGCCAGTACACTTCAAATACGAAGAGCCTACAGTCTAGCAGCACATTGAACGACGCTTCCTGGTGAATTGTCCCTCAATGGAATAGGCTGCAGTGGGCTGCGTGCTGTCTGCCAATTAAAATAATATTTCATAAAAGTATTTTTACAAGGTTCTAAAATAATTAATAAATCTCAAAAATATCTGAGTCACTATACTTGCTAATTGCAACTTGTGCGAGTTAGTAATTACACTCTCCTATCACCCAACAATGGAC
The DNA here is from genome assembly GCA_949319885.1 of Mecyna flavalis. Lineage (NCBI taxonomy): Eukaryota > Metazoa > Arthropoda > Insecta > Lepidoptera > Crambidae > Mecyna > Mecyna flavalis. The sequence continues at coordinate 2,050,420 of OX439407.1, read as the reverse complement.
CCAACAATGTTTTTCCGATTTTGAGTACATTCGTCGATTCGTTTGTGATTTTGAGTACCTAAATACTGTCACTGTCAAAATACAGATCGATGTGCACAACTATTATTTAAATACAACGGTTGTATTGTTGTTACAGTTCTTGTACTTCTTACTCAGGAATCAGGATAAGTAATTATTTTGCATTTACCTCGGCCATAGAAAAGATTTTTTTAACATGGTTACCATTCCAGATTTTATTGTTATTGGGTAATAATACATTTAAATAATAAAATGATTAATTATACAAAAATATAATTTGTTTTATTAATCATTACCATTCAAATGTATTTTACTTAATATAACTAAGAAAAAATATAATAACAAAACAAATTAAAAAAAATTAAATATCCCTTTTTTTGTTTTTTCTTTTTCAAGTTCAGAATAAATCAATAAAAATGCGTTTTTTTTCCAATAAAGGCAGACAGTTCTTTTATTACTTTACCAAATTAACATCTAAACTATCATTTGAAGAAATAATATAATTCTATAATATTTATAAAACTTAAGAAACAATAATATAACTTAAGAAACAATAACACTTTTATTATTTTTAAATTTTTAGTAAGCTGGCTCTTTTGGTATTATTCAATTTTTAATACGACACTATATTTTATTTGTTACAGAATAAATCGCATTAATAAAACAATGAAATAACAAATGGTGTTTCGTTACATTTGTAATGTCAATAATGTTTCTGTGTATAGTGTCTTGGCTCCTAACGTCATTTAATAATGGGGATACTTTTTTACCCATTAAATAGGTCACACGAAAATGTCGATGAGAAGATAATATCGACTTATGCACATCACTGTGTAAATGCGTTGCGTCGTAGCGCAAGCCTATTAATTCAAAATGGCCGACAATTTGTTAAAAAACTATTTGGGGTTATGTTCCTGAATTATGTTTTCAATAACTAATGTGAAACTGCTTTAATATAATTTTGAGAATATTTAATTGAGGGATAATCTTGTACGTCTAAAATGACTTGGCAAATGCCGCCTCAGGGTCAATGGCCCGGTGCGGTTGCGATGACCCCTGATATGATGAATGTTGGGTCATACACGCCTGAGCAGTGGGCTGCTGTTCAGCAAAACTGGCAGCAATGGGCTCAGTGGCAACAACAATATGCCCAGTGGCAAAACCAGTATGGAGAGAAGGTAAGTTTTGATTGTTTCTAAAATCCGATTTCGATGCTCACAATTACCTACTTACTTACTTATGAGTCAGTCCTAATATTTATTTAGGAAACTACATATAAATAGGTATAGTATAAATTTTATTTCCTTTTTTGGCTTTTCCAACAAGATAAATAATAAGCTAATTATTCAGTGTGTGAATTAATATACTCAAGATTTTGTTTTCCTGACTACCAAATTATTCATGTTTATGTTATACTTAAGTAGTTTATTAATTTTTATCTCTATAGAGTGTAATAGGAAAATTAATAATAATAAATATCTCTGGACACCATTTACACAGCTCTGTTCAGCCCCAAACTGAGCATAGCTTGTACTATTGGGGCCAGATATCCGATAAACATTACTTTTAAAACTTTTGTTTTTGTAACACATACACAGAAACACATGTTCATCACACAAATATTCGTACTGTGCAATTATTAAACCCACAAACTCGTGGTGTTATAGTTGAGTGCTCGACCATTACAACAATTTGGTTCAATTTGGTCAAATTAAAAGTTAAGTTTTAATAAAACATGCATACTTTTAACTGAAGGCAGGAGGTTAAGTGTGCCTGTTCTCCTACAGGTGAAAACCACCTCTAATTCTTGTCTTGACCAGATAAAGGAACTCACTAAAATTAATACATGGGGCAGCCTGAATATATTTGCACCTTTTTTCAATTTGTGTCAAGGGGACCATAATTTAACTTTTTGAATGTTGGCAGTGGTCGGACAAATGGCGTATTTGACCTACCTACTCGGATTTAATAAAAAATGCCTCGTAACAAATAGGGGACGTTTCGATTGCAGTACGCTGCGCAGATGCAGCAGTCGATGGCGGCGCCGGCGCTGCCCAGCGGCGCGCCGCCCGCCGCGCCGCCGCCGCCCGCCGCGCCGCCGCCGGACGCGCCGCCCGCGCCGCACGAGAACGACCGGCCGCTGTACGCGCGCCCCGCGCCCGTCCCGCCGCCCGCGCCCGCGCGCGCCGCCAACCCCTCCAACCTCACCAGCGTCAACATCGCGCCAGGTAACGCCCCGCCCGCGTGGCCGGCGCAGCCGCGCGACCCGCCGGCGCCGGCGGTCGACGCCGACGCGCTGCGGAAGCTCGCCGAGGAGGAGAAGCTTTTCGATATTCAGTTTCAGAAGTGGGAGGAGGAGATCGAGAAGTGGCGCAAGGAGAACGAGAATCACCCGGACAAGGACGCGTACAAGGATTACGAGGCGAAGTTCGAGGCGTGCCGCGCGCAGCTGCTCGAGCGCCGTCAGCAGATGAAGCAAAAGAGGGCCCGGCTCATGTCTAGCGCTCCGGCCTCCGCCTCAGGTAATAAGCCTCCCGCTGTCCCTCCCCCTCCGATTAAAAATACGGCCAGTGCTGCCTATGGTCAATCTCAGGGCTATAATAATAAATCGGACTATCAAAACCAGACCTACAGTAATAGATCTGATCAGAATTTTTCGAATAACTCGTATCAGCAGTACAATCGCCCTCCACCGTCCATGTTACACAGGGGAAATAGTGGAAATATTGACCCCCAGGACAGATATGAGTCCTATGCTGGAATTGAAGATTATTCTTCGCCGAATGATAACTCCAGTTTTTTACCCATAAGTGCACCCTCCAAAAGTATACCAGGCTTAGATTTGGTACCTGAAACGGAAAAAGCTCCACCAGCAAGTAAAGAACATGACGTGATAGATATCACTGAAGATGGCAATGAAAGGAAGCAGCCCAAGGGGCCAGATTACTCCACAATTTCGAAAGGTATAAACAATATCCTAGGTGATGAAAAGCTAATGAACATACTATCCACATTGCAAGGTGGTCAAACTGCTCCTGAAATTACAAATCAAAATGCTCCATACGATAACTATAACAACCAAAACAAACCTAACAACCAGTGGAATAGAAACAATATTAATGACAATCAGAATTATGGTAATAGGCAAAATAATATGCCCTACAATAACAGACAAGACCAATCATACTCTATGCAGCAAAATCAATCCATGCACCAGAATCAGTCCATGCAACATAATCAGTCCATGCAACATAATCAATCCCTGCATCAAAATAATCTTATGCAACAAAATCGTCCACCAAACGCACCAATGCAACCAAATAATAATATGATGCAACAAAGACATCCTGGTCCACCCAATCAAGATCAGAATAGGCTCCCTCCTAATCAAAGAAGAATGTATAATGAAGGACAGGAAAATTCTGAACAGGATCTGTATTACAAAAGAAACTCACAATATGGCGGTCCCAATGTACCTCCGAGAAATGAACAAGACCAGAGACAAAATACACCTCAACCGAGGCCTTTGTTGGAATTGCCTGTGCAACCACCTAGTAATTTCCAAAGAGGCCCACCAAATCGGGGAATGCCTCAAAATGTGCCTCCAAGTCAACCACTTCCGCCGCCAAGGCCAAAATGGATGGATGAACCATTATTCACTCCATCAATCATTGTTGAATATGAACATAAACCTCTGAGATTGAAAGGTAATTGAATAACATATTTACTGTTTTATCAGGTTTGGTTGTGTAGCCAGTATTTTTCTTCAAGACATGTAGAGCAGTTTGGATTGAGTGTGATACTAAACTGTATCATAGCTTGCAAATTAATCAACAGATATCAGGAATTTCGAATTATATTTTTGGGTGGACTTTTCATTTTATTTGACTGTTGCAAGATGCCGGTTTTCTAAATTTTGTCATTTTTCTGACCACCAAATGAAGTTTTATCTATGTTGCACTCAGTCTCTCAAACTTATTACGGATTGCTATTCTTCTTTGAATTAACGTTATTTGCATATCAATTAAAAATTAGTTGAAACATGCCATATAAGTAAAAATGGAATGTGATGTTGAGGGATATTTTGATAAAACATTAGAAGTTCCTAGAAGATACAGGTTGGTTAACTAAAGCTGGCCCGTTCACGGTACTCACACTAGCATAAAATTTGAAAAAAGAACAACATCTTATTTATTTATTTATTTATTTATTGCATGTCACATTGCGATATAAAGGTCTTAAATATTAGATAGGTGTACATGTGACGCCCTGCAAGGGCATTAGCAAAAGAGGGCTTTAGTTGACTTCACACTTATTAATATAAGTGTTAAGGCAACCAAAGTTCAAATAATTGTTTTAAATTAATAATATATTAATAATAATAACTACATTAAATCGAATTATCATTAAAACAATGTTCTTCGTGCCTACATAAAGAAAATTTTTGTAAACAGTAGCAAAAGCAAAACAATAACCGTCACCCTTGTACTCATAAGATTGACCGCGCGCGAGAGGGACAGAGAGACTTTTCATGATATGCATTCAGTGCGACGTCACGCCACGCGCTTAATTACAGACACAACGTATGAATGTGTTGAACGGGCCAGCTTTAGTTAACCGAACTGTATATCGGCCTGATGAGATGCTTCCTACCTTCCTAGTGAAGCAACCCTCAATGTCACATAGGTTATTGAGCCTGCAGCGTTTCGCCTGTCTGTCAACAGTATGTCATGGAAATAAAATTAGAAAACACTCATTTTTTTTTTGTAGTAGGTAGATATCGGTATTATTTTTGTGCATTTGGTACCATACTTAATTAATTCCACTATAGACATTAAATGGTATTACCATAATATGGTAAAAGTAAAAGTTTTTTTTGGGAATACTAATCTTTTACTTTTGTTTTTCCTTACCCCGAACTGGATGTAAAAGAATAGTTCTTAATGCCGCATTTTCGTTTTCAGCTCGTGATTTCATTGAACCAGTACACATGTTCGATTATCACCACAAGTCGAAAGACGGTGATAATAAGAAAAAGGACTTTGAGAAAGAAGCTGATGAGATATTCAGCAGGAAACCCAGAAGAGATAGAGAAAATGAGAATCCTACAGATAGATTTGGTAATTACGATAGACATAGAGAGCCATATAGTAGGGATTATGAACGGAGACCCATGAGAGATGACATTAGGGACGACTATCGCAACAGGCCTCCAAGGGAGGAGTTTGAAGAGAGGAGGCGGCCTGACGACCGTTATGACGATAGGAGACGTGACGATCGTGATAAGTATACGAGACGCGAGGACACATTGAGAGACCGAGAGAGGGAAAGAGATAGGGATAGAGAAAGAGACCGCGACATTCACAGGGATAGATATAATAGAGATAGGGATACTAATAATAGGAGAGATGAAATAAGACATCGCAGTAGAAGTCGAGAAAGAGATTCTCGAAAGAGAGAACACAGTAGAGAAAGTCAAAATACTGACCCTAGTTCAAAGAAATCAAGGGAGAGTAGTCGTGTAGATGAGAAACCGCAACATGTAGTGATGATTGATGATATATTGGAGTCACCGGGCAGGGAAATGAGACCTGAAAAAATTGTGATAATTCTAAGAGGTGAGTCAATTATAATATCCATAGTACTGGTATAATGCTTAGGAAATCAGTAATTTCATCAGATGACATAGTTTTAATCTCAGCAAAGTATGAACTCTGTATGCACGATCATCTTTGCCCTTTTTTGTTGCATACACAGAAGGATATGTCAGGGTTTTTATTTGCAAAAAAGTATAGAATTCATATAATATTCATTGTCTTGCATCCAAAGTAAGTAAGGTAAAATACGCGTCAACTTGATCGGTTTGTTTGAACGTCGTGCGCAAACCTGCGCAGAACACAAAAGTAGGTGTCAGAAGGACGCAGCCGCACCTGCGCAAATGACGCTCGCAGCTAACTTCAGACAAGCCAATTAAGTTGATGCCGGACTATTTATGCTTACTTTTGCTCTGATGGTTGCTGTGTGGAAATTACCAGAGCATATAATAATTTTTCCTTACATAATGTAAGGTTATTTCTTCTGTATATAATAAAAAACTCCGTTCTTATTAGTTTCTTTTATTTCTTATAATATTTCTTACAAATTTCTTGCTTTGCTTTTTCACACAAAACCACAGACACACGAGAGCCAAAGACAACAACATAGAAAAGATGAATACCTATTTTACAGATAAAGAAATTTAGGGTTGCTGTATTAAACGTCAAAATAACACTCCTCCTCAATCCTTAATTTCTTTATCTTTGGAACTAAAATAATTAAATGTTTTCTTCTTTAATAGGAACTATGCAGCTTTATGGAACATCTACATACTTAACTTAATCTATGACAATTTGCTGATTTCAGCGCATTAAAAATATTAAGATCTTCTCAAAATAAAAACAAAATACTTTTCAGTTATCAGAAACATTCACATTAAAAGTTAACATTCTTTTACACCCATAAGAGTTCTAAAATAATTGAAAATATTCTTATGTAAAGATTTAGTCAATACATCCGCAATTTGTTGCGTACTTTGAACATACTCCAATACAATTATATTTACCTCAATCAAGTTTCTTACATAGTGGTGTCTAATGTCAATGTGTTTTACTCTTTTGCTATTCTCTCTATTTTTAGCAATGTGAATACATGACTGATTATCTTCAAATATTATTATACTGTTACAATTAATTCCAACACTGTTTAAAAGTCCTTTGAACCATACTGATTCACATGCTATCATACTTAAAGCTATGTATTCAGATTCGGCAGTTGACAGCGATACTGTCTTTTGTTTTTGAGTAGACCAAGACACAATATTTCCATACAGTAACAAACAGAATCCTGATACAGATTTTCTATCATTAATATCAGCTGCCCAATCTGAATCACAGTAACCTTCAACAATATTCTTACACTGCTTATTCTTATACACTAATCCATAATTTGCTGTCAACTTTAAATATCTAAGAACTCTCTTCAGATGAGAAAAATGTTCATCAGATGCATTATTTTGATATCTACTAAAATAACTGACAGCAAATGATAGATCCGGTCTAGTACAAATAACTAAATATATTAAGCAACCAATCAATTCACGGTAAGGCTTGGTGCAAGTGTAATTTTCTGGTTTTTCTAGTTTAAGCCCAACTTCACATGGTGTACATACACCTTTACAATCTTTCATATTAAATTTAGTGAGAATTTTCTCAATATAGTTTTTTTGATGAATTTTAATTTCACCTTTGACTATATCTCTTTCTATTTCAATTCCAAGAAATTTTTGCACTTGTCCCAAGCTTACCATTTCAAACTGTTTTTCTAATTTAAGTTTAAGGTCTCTAATTTTTTCTCTACTGGCACTAATAATCAAAATATCGTCCACATAAATAAACACAAGAACACTTATCACTTCACTTTCAAGTTTCTGTGTATATAAACAGTTGTCATATTCTGAACACTTGTAGTTATTCTCACACATGAAGTCATGAAATACCTGATTCCAACATTTTGGACTCTGCTTCAAACCATAAATTGATTTATTTAGTTTGCACACTTTTTCACTGTTTTGTTCACCTGGAAGGCTCATGTAAATCTCCTCCTTAATGGTACCATGAAGAAATGCAGTTTTAACGTCCATTTGTTCTATTATATAATTCTCATTATTTGCAATCACTAGCAATGACCTTAAGGTAGTGAGTCTTCCAACAGGAGCATAGGTATCTTCATATTGTATTGTTTGGAATCCTTTAGCTACCAATCTCGCTTTAAATTTACTATCAGATTTCTTTCTGAACACCCACCTGCTCTCAATGATTTTGACATTTTCTGGTTTTTTGATAACGGTCCATGTTCCATGTTTTTCATGAGATTTTAATTCTTCATCAATCGCCTTCATCCACTTGTCACTATCTGGACTATTTAAAGCTTCCTGTAACGTTTTTGGTTCTTCATTTATATATTCTTGTGATGAGATATATGCAGTATGATAGGTTTCATAATCTTGGAGCCATTCTGGTGGTCTTCTATATCTTTGTTGTCTTTCTTGATTTTCTTCATTATGTTTCTCTTCTGCCTGTTGTTCTGTGTTATTTAATGAAGTTTCAATTTTTGAGTTAATTTCCGTATCCTTGTCTTCATAATTTAAATTTTCATTCTCATTTGTTATACATACTTTTTCTGTGCTTATAACATTTTCTTGGTTTATTTGTGAATGTTCATTAAAAATTACATCTCTACTTCTTATAATTTTCTTTTCTTCACAGTCCCAAAGTCTATATCCATTGTCACAATAGCCAACCAAGTAGTATTTCTTAGATTTTTCATCAAACTTTCCATTTCTAAGTTCTTTTCCAATATGTACATATGCCTCTGCACCAAAAACCTTTAATTTTGAATAGTCAGGACTTCTTTCATACCAAATCTCAGCTGGTATAATGCCTTTACTAGTTGGGAGTCTATTGATAATATAGGTTGCACAATACACAGCTTCTCCCCAAAGTTGTTTCTCAAACTTTGTATCAGATAATAATGTTCTTGCCTTTTCTACGACCGTTCTGTTAAATCTTTCTGACTTTCCATTTTGCTGTGGTGTGTAGCATGTTGTAAATTCAATTTTAATTCCTTTTTCTTCACAAAATTTTTTAAATTCAATATTGTCATACTCTTTTCCATTGTCACATCTGAATCTAGATATTTTACTCTTAAATTGAGCTTCAACTTGATTAACATATTTTCTAAAATAATTTAGTACTTCATTCTTGCTCTCTAACAAGTAAACTGTTACAAAGTGACTGTAATCATCAACAAAACTTAGAATATATTTCTTATTACTATATGTTGCAGGATTCATCGGGCCGCATAAGTCTGAATGAATGACCTCTAAAACTCTCTTACTAAAGTGATTATATTCTTTAAATGGCAACCTTGTTTGTCTTCCCTTTATGCATGGTTCGCATAAGATTTCTGTGTTCGAATTGTCAAATGATATTAAATTTCTAGATTTAAGTTCGTCTAATTTCCCTTTTGATGCATGACCTAATTTCCTGTGCCAATCACTTTGAGTTTGAAGGATGCTATATGCTTTCTGTGCACTTCTTTCTTCACTTTCCAGAATCAAACTTATCTTGTATAAGTTATTTATTTTCTTTCCTTCTCTAATAGTTTTTGTTCCCTTATGTATTGTTAATCTGTTATCTTTAAAAGTAACTCCAAGGCCAGAACTTTCTATTTTATTTACTGATAACAGGTTGCAACGTAGATCAGGCACGAATAAAACTTCTTTTAATGTAACACCTTTTGTAACAATGATACCTGACTCTTTAGCGACAAGCGATTCACCATCTTTTGCTATATTTATTTTAATAGGCACATCTAATTTTCTTAACACAGTAAAATATTCTCTTTTATTAACAAGATGGTCTGTTGCTCCAGAATCAACTATAAATTCTATTGTTTTTAAACTGCTATTCATTAAAGCTTCTACATTTGATGATAAAAAACAGACTTCTTCTTCTTTCTCTTCTTGAACAACATTTGCCGTCAAGCTTTGAGGTTTCTTAAACTTACATTCTGACTTTTTATGGCCTCGTCTTCCACAATTATAACATTCAAACGGGAATGGCTTGTGGTCAGTTGGCCATCTCTTTTTCTTTGTTAAAAACGCATCAGATTCTTCTACATCAAACCCTTTTCTTTTGATTTCTTCGTCGAGTAGACGCTTCTTTATAAATTCTACTGATATATCTTGATTCATAGTTTCTATTGCTGTAACCACTTGACTAAACTGGGAGGGCATGGCTAACAGAAGATAACAACAAATTTCACTTTCACTAGGTTTTGCTCCAGATTCTTTTAGTTCCCTTGTTAGTTTGTCAAAATTCATATAAAAGTTTTCTAGCCCTTGGTTTCCGTCGTATTTAAGAGTCAGTAACCTTTTTCTGGATATTAATTGTGAGGTGATGCCACTTCTAGAATACCTTTCTTCGAGTTTTTTCAAAATTCCTCGTGCTGTGTGACATTCTTTTATTAATTCCAAGTGAGAGTCGCTGATACTCTGTACTAGAATGTTCATACATTTAACCTCTGTTGCAGCATCAGGCTTAGCGTCCTCATTAAATAGATATTCATAAACATTCTCTGCTCGTAGAACAATTTTTATCCGGAACAGCCAGTTACTGTAATTATTTCCAGCGAACGGAACGATGCCATATTTATTTTTCTTGTCGTCGGCGTCGGATTCCATTTTGTTCTTACAATACAACTTTTTCTTCTTCTCAATTTAGGCAGTATTTGAGCCTGGGCCCATAACCATGTAAGGTTATTTCTTCTGTATATAATAAAAAACTCCGTTCTTATTAGTTTCTTTTATTTCTTATAATATTTCTTACAAATTTCTTGCTTTGCTTTTTCACACAAAACCACAGACACACGAGAGCCAAAGACAACAACATAGAAAAGATGAATACCTATTTTACAGATAAAGAAATTTAGGGTTGCTGTATTAAACGTCAAAATAACACATAATAATTGTTATTTTTTTTATCTTTCATTCCTGGGATATTGGAGGTTTATATTTATTCAAAACTAATAATTTAAATTTTTTGTACGATAGGACCTCCTGGTAGCGGTAAATCGTATTTGGCCAAACTGATAAGAGACAGAGAGGCTGAATATGGCGGCACTGCCAGAATTATGTCTATTGATGATTACTTCATGCAAGAAGGTGAAGTAGAGGAAAAAGATCCGGCTACTGGAAAAATTGTAAGCAATCTTTTTTACATTATATTATGCAGATAAAATCCTTATTTTTGACGATTTTATTTTATTTTTTGAAATCCTTTGTGGTATCCATCACTGGGGTCAATGAGCATTTAAGGTTCAAAAGTTGCACTTTAATGGGGAGTACTAAGTAAAACTACATTGTGGCAATGGAGCTTTCATTATTTCAGTGAAATCGTAAGTTGAAGCCGAAATTGTGAGACAACCCACTGCCAGCTTGCTAAGAGCAGCTGTAAGTTCAAGAATGGTTGACGGTTGTGGTGTGCGGCTGCCGGCGACAGTCGCAGACCACAGTCGCGGCGTGCCTGCGACCGTCTGCGACCGCCGGCGACAGACGCAGACCCCAGTCGCAGACGCTCGCGGACAGTCGCAGGCACGCCGCGCGACTGTCGCCGGCAGACGCACACCACAGTCGCAGAGGGTAGCGGACGGTCGCGAACGAGGGGTCGCTCGTTTGTTAGAACCCTTACATTCATCCTTATTTTTTTAAGCGTTTTTAAGTGATTCGTAATGCAAATAATAATTTTAATGCATAATTTTCTTTATTTTAGGTCAAAAAAGCTACCCTAAAATATGAATATGATGAGAAACAAGAGGATTCTTACTTAAATTCACTGAAAAGGGCATTCAAGAGAAGCCTAACGGATGGCTACTTCACATTCTTGATATACGACGCCGTTAATGACCACTTAAAAAGTTACGCTGATGTTTGGAACTATGCTAGGCAGAATGGTTTCCAAGTATGTACCGTAGATCATAGTACAGGCACCAGTGTGACAGTCTGTTTTTATTTAACAAGTTTTTAGATGTTTATGTGACACTTAAAAAAAGGCTTGCGTTCGTTTAATTACATTTTATGTTTGTATTGATAAAAAAGGTATCCATTTTAGAAAGAATTTCAAGTAAACTTCCAATTAAATTATAATGGTGGCCCAGTAGGTAAGACAGCCTCCATACAAATTTTCATAGCCCTTTTGTTATTTTGGGTCACCTGTCACACTGTTGTCTGTACATTTTTATATCTCTTCCAACTTCATGCGTTCTGTAACTTTGATAATTTTTTGCTTTCCTTTCAGGAACCAATTTAAGCTTATCTTTATTAAATTGTTTTCTAAACTGCTTAGCAGAATGTATATTGCTAAACCTTTCTATTAGATTTAAAATAAGAAAACGTTTTTATGATCAATCCTACGGCGCTGCACAGGAGGAGACACTTTTGTATCTTATATTCACCTGTGTCATTTGAATATAGACTTTTTCTGTGTCCAAGTAAATAGCCATCATTGTAACATTGTGTCGTGGCCACAACATGTGTCTACGTCTGTGCACGCCTTAAAGGAACTGCATTAATTATTTTGCATGTTGTCTAGCTCAGGGATCGTCAATCTTTTGTGTCGGAAAAGCTAAAAATTACAATTAACAAACTTGCCAATTTCTTGGCAAAAAAAAAGTATTTAGATAATGAACCGCAGCTTCACATCCGAAGAGCCGAAGATTGCCGACCCCTGGTCTAGCCGATTCTATATTCATACAAAGATAATGCGGACCAGCGGACGAGACTAAACTGTAAAATTTTCGCTTCCAGGTGTATGTGTGTACAATGGAACTAGATCCACAGATATGCTACAAGCGGAACGTGCACGGACGCTCGCTAGACGACGTGGAGGTGATCGCGGCGCGGTTCTACCCGACGCCGCCGCACCACATCACGCTCGACGCGACCACGCTGCTGCAGAGCGCCGCCATCCCTGACGTCACCATGGAGGACGCCGACCACGACGTGGCCGAGGCCGCACAGGACGAGGTGAGAGGGGACAACGAAGACTCGGACGGCACCGAAGCGACAGACGTTGTCGATGCGACAGATGTCGTCGATGCGGCAGACGTCGTCGATGCGGCAGACCTCGTCGATGCGGCAGACGTCGTCGAAGCGACAGACGTCGTTGATGCGACAGACGTTGTCAATGCGACAGACTTTGTCGAAGCGACAGACGTTGTCGAAGCGACAGACGTTGTCGATGCGACAGACGTCGTCGATGCGACACGCGTCGTCGATGCGACAGACGTCGTCGATGCGACGGACGTCCTTGATGCGACAGACGTCGATGCGACAGACGTCGTTGAAGCGACAGACGTCGATGCGACGGACGATGTTAAAGCGCCAGACGTCGCTGATTCTTACTCGTGGGGGCTACCGATTTTGTGCTCAGGTCGCGCCGTATTTATGGAGAAAAGAGACCACGAAGATTTCGCAACAGAAGTTACCGATTATTCTTACTCAGGGCTAGTCCAGATGGCGCCACTGTCGCGTAAGGTCCAAATACCTCATATTCACTAACTCGTGTCCAAAATTTGTTTTAAAACCTAGGTACATTTTTAGAGTTGCTCTCTTAGAAGCATTCGCTTGCAATATAACGTTACAGAGAGCAATACATCAGCGAGGGAGGAAAACCGAGCGTGATGTGTGATATCTTAACAAATTCGAATCTATAATGTTACATTACACGTGAATGCTTTCGACGAGAGAGTACTTTAAGCCCACCAAGAGACAGTGTTAAAAGACAGCAGACCTCACGCTAGACCACTTTTAGCGGCAAATTCACACATGGTAGCCCTCATTCTAATACATATATCCCTTATTAACTTTATTATTTTATGTAGAATATGTGTTTGATTTAAAACTTGTACATTATATATTATGTTTTGTTAAGGGTAGGGTAGGTCTAACGATTTTTATTCCAGCATTGTAACTAAAGTTGTAAGGTGGTGCTCACCGCAGGTTGAAAGCGTATTTACTTCGAAGTGGGAGAAAATGGACGACGCGACGCAGCTAGGTAGGTTATCGAACGATTATTATTTTTGTTGTATGTTAGTGTACTGTTTTAGCTGTAAGAACCATGTCGTTGACTGACAGCGGAGCTGATTTAATCGCGTAATTTATCGTGTTCCTTAAGCGTTATCTATATTTATGTTAATGCGATAAACAATCGTTTGCCGTTTATAAAAAGGTCGTATGGGCTGCTTTTTGTAACTTTATTACGAAAAGAAGCCATAAAGATACGGAAAGCAAACTTTGTTATTCTTGGTTATGAACTTTGCAATTCTCCGTGAAAACGTGGTTTTATAAATAGCTCTGAACTCGTACCCATAAGCTTTCACGGTGACCCGGTTGTAATTGATGTTTATATTGGCAATCTTTAACCTTCGTTGCCTCTTACGATGCGTAACAACCGGTCGTACATAAAAAAAATATTGTATGCAATTAATCAATGAATCAAAGTTGACCTCATTATTTTTTATAGTGATAAGATCGCGATCGCTGTTGTTGTTATCGACGGAGGTTGGTAAGTGTTTTGTTGCGTTGTTTCAGCCAAGCTCGACGGAACCAGCAAGCCGCTTCGGCCGTCGCAGCTCTCCATGGAAGACTACCTTCAACTAGACGACTGGACTCCGAACAAGGCGAAGCCTGGGAAGAAATCTGTAAGTATCTTAATATTAATTTTCTTAGTCATTTATTTGGCACCTTTGCCTATGTGGTTGTCGACAATGTCGAAGGGCGATTTAGCCTGACTGTCACGTCCAAGAGTTATGTGGAATTGAGGCGTTGCCTTATTATTTTATAATTTTTCAAATGCATTTTCAACCTTTTTTATAAGGAGAAAAAACTTTAAAGATTTAAACGCACCAAAAAAACGTCGTGAACATCGATTTCGCGTTGCGTTGACGTATGTTTTTGACGACTTTATTGTTGAAAAAATTTACAATTTTACAACCATATTCTCAACTTTGAGATTTCGACATTTATATTCACAATTGACTTCTTCACTGAACTTGATTTATATTTTACTTTTATCACCATAGAGTTATTTTTAACTCAAAATTTACCATGGAACGGTTTCGTTGTTGAACCGATACAGAACACGATTATTTTCCGTTTAATTCACTCCGATTACTTTCCGTTAAATCCGATTACATTCTAAGGTTAAAAGGTGAGTTTATTTTCGCCTGCGACTTGAAGTGGCAGAGGGTTTCATCATGTTATCATTAAAACAGGTCCGGTGGGCGGACATTGAAGAAAGAAGACAGCAGGAGAAGATGCGCGCCATCGGGTTTGTGGTCGGACAGACCGACTGGAATCGAATGACAGACCCTACCATGGGCTCGAGCGCGCTCACTCAGACTAAATACATTGAGAGGGTCCGTCGCACCTAGCATCTACTTAACCCTCCTTGTGAGGAAAAAGATGCCACCTAATTTGAGGAGTAGGATTATTATTAGACTAACTTGGATGTGATTATGAATTACTAAGTCTTAGCTTCGAGTATTTTTAGTATTTGAGTAATTATGATTGGCACGTGACTGGGTCGATAAGAATTCTACCAGATTCTACTTTTTTTTTTACATTTTGCTATTCACGATTTCACTTTATATTAATAGGGATTATGGACGTAGTATCGAAAGTTATTATTTTTTACTCTATGCAGTATGCACAGCCCAGAATCATAGTTAAGTGTCCATGAATCGCCTTAGCATTAGATCCAAATATTATGTTCGACAGAACATGATCCTCAATATTTAGCAGTGGAAAGCAAACCAAACGACTCAGTTAGAAAAATTCACAAAAAAAAAAAATCCACGAAAAAATAAAAGAATATTGTGGCAAAAGTAGTATGTAGTAATAAAATAATTATTATCTACATCCATACCATAATATGTCTATTTTATATTCAGGAGCGATGAGCAAACGCCCTACATTTAGATATAAGTATCTGTGGCTGCATTGAAATGTTTACATTTTAGTGTCGGTAACCGATACTTAATTTCGTTCTTCGAACGTCTTCTTTAAAAGTAAAAATTAATAGGTTTTTTTGATTATCGAATTAGTCGATTAGTAATTTTATGTTCCATTCCTATACATTTAATTCGATGCTGAAATTATAACAATCGATTTGAGAATCGAAATCAACTCGAGTCTAGATTGTTTATGGATTTTAAAAACTACAAACGTCAGTCATTATGTCAGTACATACTAACTTTTACATACAGATAAGGTTGGTAACTAGGGCGTTTGCTCATCAATCCTGACTATAAAATAGACATATTATCGTATGAATGAAGATAAAGTTATGTATGTGACTGTACATAATTAGTCATTAAAATACTCATGTGATTCTTTTATGAAACTCAGTTCGTTCGTTTCATAAAACCACATTCGTATTTTAATGACCCTCATTATGCAGCAGTCACATAAATAACTATTTTAGTGTCTACTCAAGTTTCGTACGTAGAATAAGACTACAATAGTTAATAATTTATGATAGGAACATTTTCCTAAGTAACTTCCATCTTTTTGTAAATGTTTTAGTTTATCAAATCTGGCTGCTGTTATCAATAGTATAAACGCAATACGCGATTTCGTCGTTTGGGCGCATTATGTCCAATTCGCAAAAGGTCCAGCGCGCTCAAAATGTCCAATTCTCATAACGTCCAAATCTTAAATTGTCCAATTAGCAATTTGTCCAATTCGCACTTTGTCCAAATCTCAAATTGTCCAATTATCAAATGGTCCAATGGAGAATGTTACTAGGTATGCGAAACAGCTTGTAACTTTGTCACAGTAAAGCCTATGTGAATATAAACACATTATTATTTGTTCCATGCCAAAATATCAATTAGTTTAGATTTTATAGACATTTAAAAATCCCGTTCGCCGCGCGTCGGCCATGCTGGCGCTGCAGTACAATGACGTCACAGGTCATAGTACGTTGCGCGCTCCGGTACGGTTCACTACGAAATAACCGTACCGGAGCGCGCAACGTACTGCGTGAGAGGGTGTAAAGTGACGTCACCGCAACGAGCTCCGGCCGGCCAACACTCGCGCCGTTTAAAATTCAATATCTCGGGAACTAAGTGACATATCGAAATAATTTTTATACACACTTTTTTTATTTCATATGGACTATAAGAAAAGTTAAAAATCGAAACTAGCTAACATTCTCCATTCTCAAAATGACCAATTCAAATAACAGTTGTTTAAATGTTTGATAAAGATGTTTTATTACAAGTACCAGAATAAAGTGATTCCAACTTAGTAGTAAAATTGAAAAATGAAGTTTTTCTTAGTCAAATCAAAAGTTTTACGATTATAGACGAAACTCGAATTAGTAGTACTAGCTGCGTCGCGGACGGTCATCGGTCGGGAATTCGGGATCATTGACCCTTTGCGCTTATAAAAAAAATGATAATTCACTATTTACTATTATTTGATTTTCATTTTCCCGCCAAACTTTATAAAAAAAAGTTGAAAAAAAATCCGTTTGGGCGCATTATGTCCAATTCGCGAAAGGTCCAGGGCGCTCAAAATGTCCAACTCTCACAACGTCCAATTCGCATTTTGTCCAAATCTCAAATCGTCCAATTAGCAAATGGTCCAATTCTCAAATCGTCCAATTAGCAAATGGTCCAATTCTCAAATTGACCAATTCAAATAACAGTTGTTTAAATGGTTTGTTATAGATGTTTTATTATAAGTAGCAGTATAATACACACATATAGGTATATTTATTAATAAATAGGTACTTATTATAATTGATACGACTTAATATAATTATATTATGTTCTGCCGTCTAATTTTTACAACTGAACACAGTCATTTTTATGTTTTATTTGAGGGTATTTATAAAAAAAATCACTGTCACAAAATCATCATCAGGGTATTTATAAGAAAATTAAGAGATATCACATTTGATAAAAAGTACAAAAAATATTTGATCGATCTGCAAGATGGTAAACTTAGTCTTAAAAGCTTTTTCACAAAAATTGTATTTCTTCGTCTTACATTGTTTAAGCGATGATGTTAAATTATGTACTCACATACATTAATTACTACAGTACGTGATATTTTAATGTGATTATTTTTTTGTTCTTATTCAACAGCGATATTATTATTATTTTTAAATAGGTACTAAGTAGGTACCCATATTTATGTTGATTTAAATTGTATAAAAAGGTTAAATACTTAGGTATTTACATAATTTACATACATCAAAATTAAAACATTTGTGTGATTTTTAGTTCATTTATTGTACTTAAATAATACCGATATTATGATTGAACCAGAACAGCTATCCCAAATTTATTATTAATACTGATGTATATTTTTTTCGAATAAAAGTGTTGATTATAAATTTTATATGCTTTTCACTCTCAAGTTGGGTGTTACCAAAACATCAACCACCCTTAGAATATGGACCACCCTCTAATTGCGAACTGGACCAGTTGCGAACTGGACCAATTGCGAATTGGACCAATTGCGAACTGGACCAATTGCGAACTGGACCAATTGCGAACTGGACCAATTGCGAACTGGACCAATTGAGAATTTGACAGTTGGACATTTTGCGAATTGGACATAATGCGCCCAACCGAAAAAATCCTTGCAAAAATCGATAGTACTACTAAAGGTGAAGCGTTCTGTTGCGGGAAAACAACGACTAAACAAACACCAGTATAATATGCTTTTCACTCTCAAGTTGGGTGTTACCAAAACATCAACCACCCTTACAATATGGATCACCCCTAATTGCGAACTTAACCAATCGCGAACTGGACCAGGTGCGAACTGGACCAATTGCGAACTGGACCAATTGCGAACTGGACCAATTGCGAACTGGACCAATTGCGAACTGGACCAATTGCGAACTGGACCAATTGCGAACTGGACCAGTCGCGAACTGGACCAATTGAGAATTTGACAGTTGGACATTTTGCGAATTGGACATAATGCGCCCAACCGGATTTCGTTTACTTATTCAAATGAAAACATTTACACCCCTTCTTGTGGTTTAGTTACAGAAATGAATAATTTGTAGTAAATGAGTTGACTAAGAATTAAAAATATAATACTAGTTTTATGTAGTTACTAACTAGTAATATTTCCACAAATATATATTAAATGTATACTGAATAGGAAACTATTCAGTATAAATTTTGTACTCGAGCACGCTCTCGTATTTTGAAAAATATGTAGACATTTTGTGATCTTTAGAGCGAAATGTAGCAAAACTTTTCGTTTCGTTTCTGTATAAAAATAATGTATCTTACTGGTATAGTTGCTTATGAATAAAATATTAAAAACATACTATGTTTTATTTCACTCTATTTTTAGGGTAAGATATAATAAATTAATTAAATAAGTCCTCTGTAACTCTACAAATTCGGATCGGATCTTCGGGCGCCATATTGTTTTAAAGCGCTCTTATAATTTGGAACGTGCTTTCTCGGCGGTTCGGCCGTGTTTATTTTCATGAGATATTTGTTTTCATCTTCGTTTGGATTCTGTTTATTTTCGCTATGGCTCTCTGTGGGCATTTCGTCCGAGAGTCCGGTCTTGTCAATCTTGCCGTCTCCTTTCCTCAAGGGGGTTTCTCCCTCGCGGCCGGCTGTCATGATGGTGATCTGTGGCGCTGTCATGGCGCTCATGTGATCCTTGATGCACTGCTGTAGGATGTGGAGGAAGAAGAGGAAGGCCAGGAGTGTTAGAGCCGACATGGCCGCGTTGCCTTTGTGCCCTCCGCCGTATGTGCTGGGAACCCAGTAAAAGTAACTTTGTCATTAAAATAATATCATAATAATCTACCTATGGCACGTAAATACGATTATTTCGTTTTTGAGATTTGCATATTTATTTATTACCATAAAATTAGAGTGTTTTTAACATTTAGTAAATAACCTTTGAAACATAAAATCGCGGACTTGTTTTTATTTAACGGCGAGTGTATTTTATATATCTATTTAAAATTTCTCATAATGATTTTTTAACAAGGAGATTACAACAAAATTATGATCCTTTGAACGGTGCGAACCATTTCCCGTTTCCCGACTTTGTTTAAAATGCGGATTTTTTATGTGCTGTTAAAAGCGTTATGGAGAGGGGTGATTTTTCCTCATTTTCTTATATTTTGTTACTACAACACTACGAACGTTTGAGAACACGCAAAGAAGAATAAGAAACCAAATCTTACAGGTAAAAAATCCAGGATTCCCATTATTATAGCCCGAACAATAAAATAAAAAACCTCGCCATATTGCGGAAAAATATTGAAACTAATTTCTTCAAGTGGCAACAATCAAATAAAAGAACAATAAAATAGTATTCATTTCCTTCTTCCAAATGGCCTTTGCCCTGCAGTTTTTATTAATAGGCTGATACAAAACATTATTCTGTCAAAGTGTGATGTCAATAATTAAAAAATTGACAATTATTGTCAACCGTGCCTTGTTACTATTGGATATTGTGAGTTTATGAGTTATTTGTGAGTATAACCATAGTAACCAAGTGTTGCTATAACCATAGCTAATGTGGCGCCTCCAGAGCAGGTTTTTTATTCTCCTGGTCAGGCTATAAATATTTTTTTTTTACAAATCTAAGACCCCATTTAAACGCCAACGATTTAATAACAAAAATGTTTGTTTCCTTCAATCATCAATAAGTTTTATTATTTTTGCTCCCTCTAACATAAAAAAACTTCATATTTTTGTAAGGATCCTACTTACTGTTTGGAAGAAGCTTCGACATGCCCTGGCGCCTGTGGCTCATATGCGTAGAGCACCGGTTGTTCGTGCACGGGCGGGCCGTACTCCGCGTACCTAGTCAAATAATACTATTATAGCTCGACCATGACCATTAAAAAAAAACCTCGCCATTTTGCCGAAAAATATTGGAACTAAGTAATTTTTTCAAGTGGCAACAATCAAATAAAAAAACAATAAGATGTCATTTATTTATTATTGCTGTCTGTCATAGTCGTCAATTGTCAACCATGCCTTGTTTTGTTATTTCTTGTTATTTGCGAGTATGACCATAGTAACCAAGTGTTGCTATAACCATAGCTAATGTGGCGCCTCCAGAGCAGGTTTTTTATTTTCTTGGTCAGGCTTTACATTTTTTCATCATGTTAATGTGGGAGTCAGTACACTTGAAATCAAAGGCTCGAAGATCAGATGACCCTACAGTGTGGCAGCACATTGAGCGACGCTGCCTGGGGAAGTGTCCCTCAATGGGTAGGCCTCTTTGGCCGCTTACCGGAGCCGAACGTTTGTCTGAATTGAATACAAAAAAAAACCTAATAAGGACCTGCTTATTCTAATGTGTCCTAGGCCCTACGAAAAAGAGCCATTTCACGAAAAGAACTGACTGGCCGGTTTCGGCCCATTTTTATGAAAAAAAAAATTAGATCTATTCAAAAAATTTCTTGTAATACGTGTAATACACATTATCCTGAAACAAAAAAAAAAACAAAGAAAGACTACAATTTATGATTTAAACAGAGATGTTAAATACTCTTTATAAAATAATCTCTATTTTTTTATTTAAATGGCTGCATTTTGTTTTTGTTTGTGATTTTCTACCTCTGTTCTGGCCTTAAAAAGATGTTTTCATACATTATTATGAATCGTATCAATGCTTAATCACTGTATTTACCTTAAAAAGATTAACCTGATTATGTAAACATAGTAAAAAACATTGTTATTTGGGACCCCATAATTTTCCATCAAAATCAGGAACCTTGACAAAAACAACATTTTAATTTGTAACGCGGCGTCAAAGTCATTGGCGAAATATAATGAATTGTTTGTAAAAACTGAAACGTGTCACACGCAATGGAACTGAATACTTAACTATTACCGTAATGTTTGTTAATGATAATTGAGTTCCTTGATACTTTTTCAATGTTTTCTAAAACATGTTAACCTACACAACTTGCATATTTTACAGATTCTCACAATATTTTCACAGATTGATACCTATCTCTTTTTATCGAGTCGTCTGCATACAAGTGCAGATTCATTTCTAACGAGAGAGATTGACTTATCTTTAAGATCTTCTAAGACATAACGGCTAGGCTTCGCTACATTCAGCTACACCGAATTGAAATATTAATACTAATATTGATATTTAAACTGACCTGTCAGTGATTTGCTTGGCCCCTGTTTCCATTTTGCTGAGTATGCTTTCGAATGTCATTCTGGATTCAATGTCACACGTCTCGTCACACGAGTGTCAAGGTTTGACTGCCTCGAGATGCGCGAGTTCACTTGCATCTAACTAGCGTTTCTTACGCTCTAGTTCCTTTAGGAGCATGTGACATTTCTATAGCGGTATTTTCACCATTGTACTGGCGACATTATCAAGCCAATTTTTAAATTTAGCCTTTGAAATAACTGCAATGGACTACAAGGGTAATTTTTCGTGAAGGAAAAAAATAAACCATTAATAAATTATATCTTTTATTTCACAACAATCACAAGCATACAAGGACGTCCTCAAACATACAATCACACAAAATATACATTACTAACTATAAAGTGATATAAATAATAGGTATTCATACCATTCATATCACACAGAATTATTTTACATCAGTCGTTAATTATCGAGAAACTGGCGGATTCGTTGATAGTTCGTACGAATAATACAAACGTTGATGTGCCAATAACTGAAATTTAACTGCAAGGATCTATTGGACGGAACAAACTATCGCTTGGGTATATTTTATCTTTGTTTGCCTACTTATTAACTTCTAAAATAAGTTTAATAAATAAATAATTTAAATAAATTAATACAACACTAAAACTTCGCGCTCTTAACCGATGGGATATGTTTTGAGCACATTCCAATAAGGCACCAATGTAGATTTATACCCTTGTGTACTTAATTTCATTTAGTTTTAAAACAAAATTCAGTACGCTGATAATGTCGATTTTGACTAATCTACCGCTCACTACATTATATGTCTAATCACTGCAATCGATTGGATTTTGTTTATCATCCTCCAATTAGTTCGGATTTTGATGAATTTGGAATCGTATCACTGCTGCTGGGGGTTGGCAGGGCTAGACTTCGTTGCACTCGAGGTACATCTGGCGGCAGTCGACGCCGGCGCGGCCGCGGCGCCCGGCCTCGGAGAACTGCTCGAACGTGCCTGCCGACTGCCTTTCCAGGACGAAGCTTGCCGCGTAGCTGGAATGGACGAAATTACATGTTTATACTGAGATTATAACATCTTGGACAGGAGTCCAACGGTCGCCAAATGCTTCCTCGTGGAAGGGAAGACATTTGAAAATAATGAAAACTTATTTCATAGTTGATTTTGTTGTGGAATGGGAGAACACATAGAATTACAGCGTGAGGAGCGAAGATCTGTATTGGGTGATGTATCCATTATGTTTATAGACATTGGCAATTTCAAGTCTGTACTGCAAATTGGGGAAGACAAGACAAGGCAGTTAATATATTTTTATAGATATTCTTGTTACAATACAAAAGGATAACTACGTTATACACGACAGGAAGGTTGATCCTGCAGAACTAATGGACTTTGAAGATAGTGAAAAAAATTTCTATGATCCACTTACGTTCCAAGTTGGCAGAAGACACTCTTGGGTCCAATGTCGGCAGAGCACTCCGAGTTGGCATCGCACACGTATTTCTGGAGGCACTTATCGTCGTTGGTGCCGAAAGATCTCACATAGGTTTTCATCATGGCAATGCCAGCAATAGCAGCGTCACTGACTGAGTCCTTGCGACCCATGGACCTGGCGGCCAGGGATCTGTGCGAGAAGGAGGTCTTGAGCGCGTCCAGCAGGTTCATGACGATGTTGATGAACTGGAAAAAGAAACAATATTAACATTTAATACTCCAAAATAAGAACTAGAAGAAGTTAAAGCCAAAGATATTATCAGAAAAAACTATAAAACTGTAAAATAAAATGTTCATTTGTGTTGAAGAGTTGAAGAGAAGAACTAACAAGAATATTAAGAGCGGAAAAGATTTACACAGTTTTGACAGTTATCTCATTAATATATTTGTCAACGATAAAGAAACTAGTTGTTAAATAGTTAAATGCGTTTATGAATCCGTTCATTATAGGAGTAGGAAGGGTGGGTGGCATACCTCTCCAGCCTGCTTTGCCATGGAGGCGACTTGGTCGGGGTCTTTTGCACCGAGCATCGTCGACAGTACCGCAGCCAATATACCCTGAAGCAAGCGAGAAGCGACACCGTCTCCGTAACCGAACTTTACTATTTACATTCAACACGACAAGATTACCTCAAACAAGTTGTGGATTGCTGTTTAAAAACTCATATTCCTTTGAGGTAATCCCGTCGTAAGAATTTATTATTTTTGTGAATTAAGGTTTCTATAAACTACCGTTTGGATGGATACAACAATGCCTACGGGTGAGGGTAACTTGCAAGGTGCTTTACACTAACAAAGTGACTGAAAATTCTAAAATTATCTACAATATTATATGGATGTTAGTAGATCAGTATGGATAAATAATAAGTTAA
The DNA here is from genome assembly GCA_949319885.1 of Mecyna flavalis. Lineage (NCBI taxonomy): Eukaryota > Metazoa > Arthropoda > Insecta > Lepidoptera > Crambidae > Mecyna > Mecyna flavalis. The sequence goes on along the minus strand of OX439407.1, from coordinate 2,026,230 downwards.
TTAATTACTTGTATTCTCTATTTGTACAAAAAGAGATTTATCTAAGTCAATCGATTCCTCTCCATGTGCGGTGTTCTTCAACGTTTCATGATCTAAACATGCGGAACAAATCTATTAAATTTTAAGTTACCTGCATAGGGGACGAGCCGTTGTCAACTTTGTCGATGCCGTCGTTGGAAGCACCTCCTCCCAAGAGAGTAGTGAGGATCTTGAGACCCATAGCCAACAGGTTGGCCCATGGAGATGGAGCGACGAAGTCGGTTTCAAGGTTGTCGCTCTTGTTGGGGCCAGTGGTGCCACCGGGGTTGAAGATCATTTGCATTAACATGCCTGAAATGAAACGTGCACGATTGAGTATTTATTGATTGGATTCCCCATTGCCTCCGGCGGCAATCCTTGTGGGGGCAAATGGGAATAAACCATTGGAACTTACCAAAGGATTGGTTTTAAAATTGGCGCCCAACGTGTAATTGTCATTAACCATCTTTCAATAGAAAAATCAAAATTAAAATTTTAAGCAATTACCGAGCATGTTAGACCATGAGAAGCCGCCATCGGATATGGAGTTGGTCTGAATTTCATCGATGTCATCCAGAGCGACCTTCTTCAGAGCGTTTGGCTTCTCCGCGAATTTACGTTCCTGAGCAATTTGTTCTTGTGGGACTGGGAATGAGTTGCTGTAGTACTGTGTGTTTTGTGTCCTGACATTGCTCGTGGCCTGGAAGTATAAAGAAAAATAATGATAAATAACAGTCTTGAAGAAAAAAAATTATAATTTCGAAAAATCATTATTGGAAATGTTTTATGAATTGTCTCCAATATAAATTTACCACTTAATTTAGCTTTTAAATATTGCGTATTACACTGATGTTGACATTGGTGATCCTATCCAATAAAGTAAATCGATATTTGGCATCACTTGGTAAGTAGTATTGAGAAAGATATTATCGCATTATCTTTTCAATTAAAGTACTATAGGTATTTCAGCAGTCACACTATACATAAATATTTTTGTTAAACACAAAAAAAATATTGAAGTAAGTATAAAAATATTGTACCTGTGATATTAGGGGAACGTGTTGGGGATATGCCAAAGTGTGAAGAATCGTCGACGAGCTGATAAGGGCTAATAGCGCCCAACCTGCCACCTTCGGATGCATCCTGCAACAAAAACACATCCGTAAGTAAAAGATAGAAAGTAATCTTATCAAACGAACTCGCTACGAGTTACATAACCTAACGAGTTGTGTGCATTCATAATAAAATTGTATTTAGTTAAAATAAACGGACTTTCTTTTAATTTAATTGTGCTCTCTCGCGCTGGGCGTCGATTAGAAAGTGTTCTGATGAGTGATTCGCGCAATTGATCGTTTGGAGTCGTCGAGAAAGTAGCCCCTTGTGTCGCCTGCGATGCATTTTTACGAGGCCCCTCTAATTAGAGGACGTGTCAAAGTGTATAATTACAGCAATTACGACTAAGCACTTAACATCCCAGTTCTGTTATTAACAGACATGCACTTGACAAGCATGGTCCGTGCCTATCCGGTGTCCAAGTATGTTAGCGGTTTGTCCGACAACTCTCGAATACAGGTGACCCGGTCTTTCTAACTGTTGTTTGGATGTCACCTCTCGCACCTGTTTAATAAGCGCTAGTTATATAAATTGACGTAAATTTGACCGTTAGTCACGAAGAAGGTGACTTTCTTTGACCGATTGAAATGGACGAAGCACGTGTTTGATCTGCAGGTGAACGTTGGGAATAACAACTCATGTGATACGTTTGTAAAGAAATTAAACATGCGTACTTATGTAGTGTCGATTTTCTAGTTAGGACCTTAGTACCAGTCGAGTTTATCGAGTTGAGCTCGCACCGGTCGCGAGTAGTGATGGGCAGTGGATAAATACTCAAAAAGTAAATACTCGGATATTTATCCAAAATGGATAAATACTCATTTTTATCCATTTTTACCCGATATTTACTCAAATTCACGGATAAATATCTTTTTAGCTGTATTCACACACGACTTTTGTTTCACTTGACCACATTTGACAAAAGCTTAGTATTTTGTGTCCGAATACTATGGCATCAAAATAATTACGTTATTTTAGCACGGTTGGGTGTTATATCAAGTCTAAGGGTAGTTGTACTTATTATACTGCAGCATTGCTTGCTTTTGCAAACGTTGCGCACAAGTCCGCGCGAGAGCGAGAAAAGTATATTCGGTTGTTACAATAATTGTATAATTATTATTCGCCGCGCAATATTAGCAAGCGGCCACGACTAGACTCCCCGTCATGCCATGCGCGTCCGTCAGTCTGTTGTGAACTGCGTTGCAGTGTTACATTCGTGTGATTGTTTTATCTCTCAAAAGAAAGTATTAAAAAGGTTCGATAATTTTGGTGATTTCGGTTACATATACGATACCATCAATTAATTCGTCATGTACATAAGAGGCACTCCGTGCGGTTGACACAGAAGAACTACCGTGTCTATGAGTGGACGGCAGAGCAGAAAGCCCTAGGGGGGCGCCCAGCGCCGATAGAGCGGGCCGCTGTGAGGATGCGCGCGACATTATGGTCCTCTGCTGGCAAGAGGACATGGCTCGCGCGCAACATGGTCGCAGGGCGCTCGATGCCATTGCACTATGTTCAAAAATGTGGTCCGACCAGACATTCTGAGATAAGCTAAGCAAGCGATGTATTTTGCTGTTCTGAACGCGTGAGTAAAACTCCGGCGTGACAATTTTTTATAGTTACCGAGATATTTAAGTCCAAAGTCATAGGATTTTTTATATGTCGAAATCACAAAAATTAATATTTCTCAGAAAATATAGATACATTCTAATGGTTCACAGTTCAGGTGTATTACGCGTTTAAGCCCACGTTTAATAGGCTTTTTCACATCACCAAAACACAAGCGGAATCCGAGAAAATTCAACATTTAATGAAAAGCGTTATCATTTTTTTTCTTGACTGTGTCGCGTTAGTAGCACCCAGAAACTATTTACATATTTTAAACTTATTATGTTCCCTATTGCAACAAAAAAAAACAGCTTCTAATTCCATGGAGTATAACAGATAATCGTTTCTAAAATTTTTATCATCACCTGCCGTTTTTTTAAAGGCAATTATTTAAAACGGTTTCATCTAACTTTTCGTAAGGCGTCTCTTGATATTAATAAAACTAAATTAATGGTAAATAACCCGTTGTTTATTATAAAATCGTATTATATATCGATTTTGGTATACCTTACTAATATTATGAATGTAAAAATTTAGATGTTTAGATGTTTTATTTATTTCAAGAGACGCCTTACGAAAAGTAAGATGAAACCGTTTGAAATAATTGCCTTTAAAAAAACGGCAGGTGATGGTAAAAATTTTTGAAACGATTATCTGGTATACTCCATGGAATTAGAAGCTGTTTTTTTTTTGTAGCAATAGGGAACATAATAAGTTATAAATGTAAATAGTTTCTGGGTGCTACTAACGCGGCACAGTCAAGAAAAAAAATGATAACGCTTTTCATGAAATATTGAATTTTCTCGGATTCCGCTTGTGTTTTGGTGATGTGAAAAAGCCTATTAAACGTGGGCTTAAACGCGTAATACACATAAACTGTGAACCATTAGAATTTATCAGTATTTTCTGAGAAATATTAATTTTTGTGATTTCGACATATAAAAAATCCTATGACTTTGGACTTAAATATCTCGGTAACTATATAAAATTGTCACGCCGGAGTTTTACTCACGCGTTCAGAACAGCAAAATACATCGCTTGTTCAGCTTATCTCAGAATGTCTGGTCGGACCACATTTTTGAACATAGTGCATTGGTACCGTGATACAGGATTGGCTCGGGCATCTGTCATTCCGTTTGGCACAGATGTTATCCGGGTATGGCTCCTTTGCGTCATTCCTGCACCAAATCGGGAGAAAGGAATCCCCAGTGTGCCATAAATGTGGTGCGGCGGAGGACACGGCGCAGCATACTCTCGCCTTCTGCCCAGGCTGGGAGGAGCAGCGTCGTGTTCTGTGCGCGGAAGTAGGTCCGGACCTTTCGCTACCAAGCGTGGTCAATTCCATGGTTGGAAGCGACGGAGCCTGGAGGGCAATGGCCGCCTTCTGCGAGGAAGTCATCTCGCAGAAGGAGGCTGCGGAGCGGGAGAGGGAAAATGACCCCCTCGCGCCTCCGTGTCGAAGACGTAGGCGGGGAATAAGAAGACGGCTGTACAATCGCTCTCTTCTCGTCGCCAGTGGAGGCCTGCAATGCACCGGTCACCACCTCCGTCGGATGGGATTAGTCAGGTGTTCCCGGCTTATCCCATAAGCCCCCCAGCCGAGGGCATGTGGGGCTCGCCATGTAACGCGGGCATGCGCCGGGGGTATAATGGACGGCCGACGTCAGTCGGAATGTCTGCATGGGATTTCTAGGAATTTGTTACACCTGGACCCCCGGTGGAGTTTCAAGGAGCATTTTAAGCTCTTCGCTCCTCCTCGGGCGGGTCCTCCCCAACGTGGGGGGTCCAGGACCTGGGTGCCGTCGGCTTTATCATGGGGTGATAGGGTCGATGATACTTTACGGAGCCCCTGTTTTGGCGGAGAGCCTCTCCCTCTCGCTGAATGTCCTCTTGCGGAGACCGCAGAGGGTCATTGCGACTCGGGCTGTGTGGACTTACCGAACAGTTTTCCACGGGGCTGCCTGTGTCTTAGCAGGCACAACGCCGTGGGAACTCGATGCACTGGTTCTGGCCCAGGTGCATCGAATCCGGGTCGCGGCAAGGATGCGGGGGGAACAACCCAGCTTGGAGGAGGTGGCGCTGGGTCGTGTCCAGGCCAGGGAAGAGGCCCTGGCCAAATGGACTGAGGCTCTCCAAGCCCCAAGTGCCGGCCACTGGACGATTGAGGCCATTCGTCCGGTGTTAAGGGAGTGGGTGGAACGCCGGCACGGCTGCCTCACCTACCGGCCTTCGCAGGTTTTGTCCGCACACGGAAGTTTCGGACACTACCTGTACCGTGTCCCCCGTCGGGAGAGACCGCACACTGCTACGCTCCCGACGACACAGCCGAGCACACACTCATCGAGTGCCCGGCCTAGCGACACGAGCGCCGCGAACTGATCGCGGCGCTAGGCGGTGGACGCCTCTCGTTGGCGACCATGGTTCGTGCCATGGTCGCCAACGGAGTGCGCGGGAGGAGCCCCCCAACGTCCGCATTGCACAGGTCGCCCGAGCCAAGTCTGAGGGTCACCTTGTTTCTCGGGTGGCCCTCCCTAGGCGCCACCCCGACTTGAGGCCTGCTCAAGTCGGGGTACCCGGGGATGGGCTGGTCAATAGCTAACGCTGGCAACGGCTCGTCCCAATCGGGTGTGAAGGGGAACCGGGGGAGTTTAGTGGGTAGTGGACGCTTTAGTCTCGAGTCCCACACACGGCCGCATGTTTAGCTAGCCTGCGGTTATGGTGCATAAACGCATTCTCCTCCGAAAATAAAAAAACAAAAAAAATTTTTTTTACAAATGATTCATTGTAAATAATCGCCACACCTGAACACGGCGTTACATCCAAAGTTACTATAGCCAAAAAATGTTGTACTAAAGTATACTTTAAATTCAAGGCACTTAGTTTTAACGTCGCTGGAGCCAATTGGTCGCTACAACCAAGGTCGTAATAAATGAATTCTAATCTACCTACACTAAAAATATACTTTATACTTTAAATACTTTAAAAAATAAAAGAAAAATGTTTTAAAAGTATTTATCCGCCTTTTTGGATAAATACTCAAGTAAAAATGGATATTTATGAGTATTTATCCATTTTGAGTATTTATCCGGATAAAAACCCATCACTAGTCGCGAGTGATAGCGCGTCTGTCAAGATTTTTCCGGAGAAATTTGTCGCCGCTGCAAGCGTCGCCGACTGTCGTAGCTTAGATTATACGTATGCTTGCCGTCTGAAATACCTTCTGCTAATTGTTTATTCGAAGTCCAACGCATTTCCGAGAAGACAATGCTACATTTATTTTAACGTCACTGGCTTTGAGCGTTCAGCATCCTTTGAAGAGAAAGCTTGAACTCTTAGATGGTGTCTATTGGTGACAAACTGTAGAATGTTCAATAATATACAGCATGTTTAAATCATGATGAATTTAATACGACTCACTATTTTGCCATATATGGAGTTATTGCTTCGATACTTTAATGCCTACTAATCGTTCGCTTTCATCATTGAGGGAAAGGGATGTCTGCCTTGTTGTTTATGGCAACGACGGGGTGCAGTGGCAACGACCCCTTGACCTAGTGACCTTGCCTGCGCGAGTGCATGCAATTGAACTTCGCGGTGCAACGAGAAACTAACCTCACTTTCGATTTACACGGATCTCGGCAATGACGGCCTACATTAAGGTATGCCGTGGTTCGTACAAATTTTACTCGTGATTACATATTTTGTGCAAATAGTTTGACGATCAGATGACTGATTGACGATGAGCCTCGCCTCGTTGCTCTAATTTTGATGATAACGTTGTGAATTTTTGTAAGTACTAGAAGTACCTAGTAACCTTCCTCTTGCGCTTTAATGGGTAAAAGAAAATTGGTCGTATTAGATTTTGATGGGATTGTTTTATTTAACACGCTTACGTACTATCCATCTTATTTTATTAACTAATTTTGACCGTTGTGAATTTTAAATATTACGAATTATTTATACATTAGATGACTCGTAAAAGGCACGTTTTTGTAGTGGCAAGTATAATTATATTGTCTAGTAACGCAGAACGAGGCGGGCGCAGCTAACATGGCGACGGTGAAAGCAAGCGGGCCGTCGCGTGTGCGCCGCAGCCGTGGAAGGTTAACGTTTTTCTAATTTCGGAGCGAGGACTCGAGTGCTCGGACCTGCTATTACGTTGTGATCAACTTGTCCCTACTTTCATCGGAAATTCACCGTGGAAAAATGAGAATCGCAGATTTCTCCCGGCGACAATTTTCTTCTGTTGCTGCTTTAACTCGCATGAAGATGCGGCCGAAAGCGAATCGTCTTGTCATTTAGCTAGTTACATTGTAATGACTGGGGGAATCTTGGCCTTGAATTACTCATGGCTACTAATGGTTCGTTATTTTTGTTCGTTACACCACCAAAACTGAGTTTATTAGATTTGAATGTACATATGTGTGCTTTTATATTATGTGAAAAAAGAAAATTACGGATGTCCCGTTGTCGTATTTGATGCACAATCATTCATAAATTCTTGTTGTAGAATTTTTCACAGAGACAGATAGGTAAAAAAAACACCATAGACGATGTTACAGTAAAGTCAAGGGTGCTCATAAAAGTAAAGATGGGTTATTGACCCCCGTAAACTAAACAAATTCCGTCAGGTGCAGCAGCGCTTTCGCGAAGTTTTTCAAAGTCGTGAAACTAAGAAAAATAAAGTTTCGTTTTCTCGTCTGGCGTCGTGTTCCGTGTTTTTTGGGTTGTTTTTTCGCCCACTCGGTGACCGGTCCAGCGAGCAGTCCGCTTTCTAAACCGACTCCGTGCGTGTTTTGTACGCGGATATGAACGTGGATTGATACTTATGCAGTCATGATATTCTTTGTAGATACAGACAATTTATCTATAGAAAACGATATCTCAAGCCAATGATTCATACTAATATTAGCACAATGTATCTAATTTTCATTCGTAACGACGGAGATGCATCTCTGATGATCGTAACTATTTATTTATCATTAAAGAGCAATGTTAATTGCTCGCTATTTTAATTCTTATTCCTCTAAGTTATATTAAATGTATTGTCTTATTATGTTGGCGGGATGTCCTGGAGTTTGAAATGTTTTTTTTTTTAAATAACAAATCATTGTATTCATAATGTTTTATTATTTGTTTAAATTAATTTAAACAGCCACATTGACAGATAGAGGCGGTTGCGACCATTTCTAAATTTTTTATTTTAGAATAGTGCCTAATAAAAGTAATAAGTCATTGAACTTATATTACGATTATGGTATATTGTCAATTCATCATAGTTACTTTTACATGGCTGACGAAGTATATTGTAAGTGAAAATTGTCCACAAAATTACTATTTCGACTAAAAATATTCGAATTAAAGAACGAATCGAGGTGTCATTGGATTACAGAACGTTCGTCCAAGTGTTTCCATCTCTTGAGAAACAGTTTAACCGAAAGCAATTTGCAGTAAAGCCGATACTAGGAGACGAACATAGGCATTAAAATCAATTGCATCGTATTATCAATAACGCTGTCCCAGTATCCGCGTCGGATGCGTGCGCGCAGCGCGACCGTTACGCGCCCGAAGTGGATCGATCGTATAACGTACGGTACACTGCGTTAAGATGCACTGCTTACTGCAATCGACACTCGTGTACTAGTTACTAAATAGGCGCACTAAAACATGGCACTACTTGCTAAGTCCAAAGTTATTTTAAGTAAAGTAGGACCACGAGGAAACAGCTAAATTGATCGGTCAATCGCTGATTCGTAGGTTGGACACGAAATATCTGACCGAGCTTTTATGTTTTGAGAATTTACATTCGATTTTAAATAAAGCTGCAGATTTAAAGGCCATATTTAGGCCGTCATATTATGTTGATAAGGTCTTATTAAAACCTTATTATCACGATTGACAACACCGTATTCTAAATCTGATATGCTCATCTTCTTTTATTTTAGGCTGCTAATTTTGAGAACATGTACATGAGCTGATTACAAGGTATTCCAAATGAATGGAAAACTTCTTTATAAATCGATTAGGGCTCTCATTATTTTGGGCCCCCACGATTGTAATGCGTTATTTATGATTTCCTGCTTTGTTATCAAAGACGTACTTACTGAAATTAATGTTAGCAAAAAATAGTTTCCTCCCTTTTGATGCCAATTGCAAGATTGATTCAGAACAAAGCCTTGCAATTTCCCTCAGTAAGAGCATCTTTTACTACGGTCCTTGTTGAATGTCATCGCTACCACAATTGTTATGGCAATCACAACGCCACTTAACCGCCACTCACATGTGGTGAGTTGATGCAACTGCGTAGCCGCCGCACACCGCAACTATTGTTTCAATGGCAGCTACTTAGTTGAATGGTTTACTATGAATCGGGGTGTTTTCTCGTTTCTCTTCATTTGTCATCGCAAAGAAAGAGTGGGTCATGTAGGTGCTTAAATTAGTCATACATGAATATTCGATAAGAATGAATAAGCTATACAATAACGCATTAACCTACATATTTTGGTTTTTTACGTTGAAAACCAAACAACTTTTCTTTTCTGCGTAATCATAGCTTAAGTTATGCAAGTTTTCTCGTGGTTCAATAGCCTAATGAGTAGGCAGAATAATGTTTAATAAGACTTCCATGTTCGTGAAAAGGTACGGGGAAAGTAACGACATCGCTCAATTGAATTTCTAGATAAAATCCATCCTCATAGACTTGATAAAGCGGCGTCAGTCTGATTATAAAAAGACATCTTCATTTCCAATTAACCACACGCCCGATTTAATCAAATGACTCGTAAACGGTCTCTGTATTTGCTAAATCCGATATGGTAATATGCATCGGTGTAATAAACACCTCGTTCAATAGCTCATTACGACTACCACATTCTTCTGTCGGTAAAAATAAAGATGGCGGCGCGAAGGCACGGCGCGTATAATTTTCTTTTTAAAACATTTCGGTTACCCAACTAGTGAGTGACGAGGCCTCTCGCTCTCGGCAACTTTCACTTTAATTTTGGACATGGCCGGACGACGCCTGTTGATGACATTAATCGCTTCGAAGACAGGTTGAATCGTATTATGAATGAGTTTCCTTTCTTATCAGAGAAAAAAATTGAATTTGAATTAAGTAATCTAAAGAAACTGATAAAAAACGTGGAATATGGTGTTTTATTTCGAGCAACACAACAATCTAAAGTGACTAAAAAAACTAGGATACCCGTGTTTAATAAAAAGTAACGAGTAAAGTTGTTGTGATCATTATCAAGAAAGAAGACTGTTCAAATAGCTATCAAAACATCTTTGACATCGTTATGACGTATGCCACAGTAAATTGTGGTGTTCGACACAATAGCTGCAAGTTATGAATGGTAAGATTACAAGCTATTTGAGTAAATTCGTTCTAGATATGCCATGTCAGTGCACCAATGCCATCCATATATCAGATCAGAAGTAAGGCGTTTAGTAGGTCGACATTTTGTGACAATATAAGGTTCAGGCATAATTTAACTTTAATGATGAAGATACAAAGACTTGACCTCGTCGCCAAAATTTCTACCTCGCAAATATTATTACCATTTTATTGGTTATTAAGTAATACAAGACCTATTGATTAAACTTGCGTGCAATATTTTTCACGTTATTCTATTAAATTCCACGGCCAAAAACATTTTAAAATACCAGATATCACAAGTCAAGACTGGCAAAATAAAACTTACAAAATGTACATAGGTAACCGGAAAGAGTATGTATGTATCTACATAGAACTTATTTGATAATTACATGCAAGTTTCTTAAGGCTTGACCCGGTTTGGCACTGGTGAAATTTACTAGCGTAATATTGTATGTTTATTTATTCATACATTAGAGAAATACCATTCGAAAGAAATTTCTCATGTATGATGTAGGTTCAAAAAATATTAAATGGGGCTATACGCAGTTGTTGGTTTTTTATCATTTCTAAAAGAATCTAGAATAATTCTAAAAACTTATTACAGGTTGATAAGTTCTTTATTCCTTTAAGTGTGACGTTATACGGTGGTGTAATACGATACATGTTACGAACATTTGAACAATAAACGACTAAGCGAGTGATTTAGTTGATAGCGGTCGTAACCAAATACTCCGTGATTCAGTTTGCATAGCGCACACGTGCTTCCTACATACTTATTACTTGTTTCTGGAGAAAGAAAAAATATGTTTGGAACACATTATTATGCTTTTCCTTATTTACTATTAACTGATTCTTCTAATAGGGTCGCCATCTTATCAAAGGTTCGTTTCCTAATACTTATAATTAACTAGACTTATTGTTATGCTGTTAACGATATTGATTACTCTTTGTAAGACATTTTACGTCTATTTTTTATCAACAAATGGAGGCTCATGTTTGAAAGGGCATTGACCTCGTCGAGAGTGTTACTCGAGTAGCTTTTGCGTTTATTGAAGAACGGACAAAACTTTGCGTACTTACTGTCTAAAAAGCTTGATTATTTTAACAAAACGAAAATATGATTGGAACTTTACAAACTTCCGAATTCTGTTCTTTAACTGATTGACACAAATATCGAATTGAAATCGTTCTTAGTGTTTTATCTCGCGTGGATACGTTACTTTTTTTTAGAGTGATAGCATGTAATAAGTTATATTTTATCTCTTGGCAACCCTGCCGTAGAAACTGCGCTCGCGGCGGCACGCAAGACCGTTGACCATTCCGATCGCAGCTTTCCTCGCCACTTTCGACGCGCGCACGTTTCCAGACTTTTAATTACCGAACCTGTCTCCGCACCATCAGCGTAATGAGTTATGGCGCTTTGAGGTAGGTTGGTTGATTAAGTGTGGAAGTTAAGGCTCTGTTGGACCCCCACGACGCCTTTAACACTGCTAGGTGAAGCATCCCGGGGTGAGTAATCTCCGCCACATTTTTAAGGCGATGGCAGTCCAACACATCATCCTTCCCCCGAAGAAGACGAAGTGTGACCATGCGTAACACGAGAAGCTGTACTTTTAAATATTGCGTACTAAACTGTTATTTAGCTTCGTATACACATTTAAAAATCCGTTGAGCCGAGCTGAGAACTTTTTATTGATAGAATCTGTATCTGAAATTTAGACGCGAAGAAAGACGTGTTTACCCATATAAAACGAGTATCCAATTTAAAAAGTGATCCGATATAATATGTTAATTGAAATCATTATAATATCGAAAAGATAAACTTATTAACTGACTGCCAACTGCAGTTGTATATGAATATTCATCAGGTACCTATATTCATCCACCACATTGCTTTAATTATGTAATTAAATTAATTATTCCGTATTATTCTATTTGACAACAACAAACCAGTACGGTTATTCCAAAGTTCTTCTATTAAAAATAGGTAAACGGAAATTAGGCAGCTGATAAGTTATCTTTGTTTAAGCACAGTTCACTAATAATTGTCCTTCCGTTCAAAAATAACTAAAAACCAAAGACTTTATATTAGTGTTATATTATAACAAACGAACTATTGTTATATTATTAACTATAACACGTAATAATAATTGTTACAACTTACATCATTGTCAACACAAACCCTGAAACCTGTTTTAACAGTCAAAAGTATTATTTTATGCGCGTAGAAACTAGAACTGATAAAACAGTTCATAGTCCTTCTGCATTATTTTGGTCTTCCTTCTTTTTTATACTGATTTAGATTCCGTACAACGCTGTCATTTCTACAAAACAGACTATTACTAAGTATTTATAAATAAATTGTCACATTTTTTATTACAAAAAGACATTTACATGAGGATATATGAAGCCTGACAAAGTTAGAAACATCGAAAACATTCGCGGATCAATGGACCCGAGTGTCGATTTCAAGATGAAAATCAATTGAGGTGGCTGATACGTAAGAGCCATGCTTTCTAATCCGCGATCAGATAACTATGATGAAGTCGGATTACCGCAAGTGTGAGCGCTTTAGATGTATTAAGTTAACTAGTAATATAACCTGCGATAGCGTCTATCACACTAATGCACTTTTGAGCTCAGTATTCGCACTACCAATTACCAAAATTCATCTTAATATTTTGTTAATGAATTTAAGATGTGGACGTTCTTTAGTTTTTAATTTCAGTTATCTAATATTTCCGGTGAAATAGGTTAAGATAATTTATGTTTCAACGAAGTCAGATTATTCATTTTTAATCTTAATTTAGTATAACTTTGCACAGTAGGTGAAGGTAATTGTCCTTAAAATAAGTATGTAACAAAAAATAATAATCCAATTCCCAGATTGGATTATTATTCAGTCGTTCTGAAGTTAACGCGCACATAGATTTCTGTGGTTCAGTTTCATTTAACAAACTTAATAACATTAAATTAGTACATAGGTAAGTATTACAATACTGTTTTAAAAAATTACTTCATCTTGGTTTTTACAATATTAAATGTTGCTTATGCCTCTTTTAATATGTCTCTTTCTACGACAGTCTGTAGCCTTAGAATTATAAGCGATAGATAAAAACGATATTCAAATCTATCAGCTGAAATGAATACCTTGTAAAAAATCTTGTTTCATGCAGGTTTATGCAAAAGAAACCGATTCAGCTAATTGGAAACGCTACTTACGCTTGAGAAAGGTATTATAACTATTTAATACAATGCTATTAAGTTATTTATATCTAGTTCCGAAATCAGCAGATAATTTGAATGTCTGGTGTCTATTGTGTCTACCGTGAGAACATCATCCTTGATCTTGAAGTGTTAGCAAACTTGGCTGGAGCTCGGCGATCGATCGTCGCGCTCTACTTGCGCGCCAGAAGAATTAACAGCAAGACCGTTAAAATCTGCACTGATTGATTACAGTTACGAACGCCTTGAATTATTAACTTATACTTCATTTCTTTTTGAATTTTTTCGTTCCATTACCTCAATAATATATCCGTTATTGTTTATTTCTGATTCTTGATTCGATCTTAATCGCGCCGGATTCGATTTGTAACTCTGCAGCTTTCGTTTCATATTCGACATTCATAGAAAATTGTTTCTTATCTACGTGCAAAGTTTTATCAAATGTGCATAATGGAAGTATAGAAACAAAGATATGAAATAATGAAGTCAAAACGAACACTTATGAACTTCCTCACGTAAAATGTAAAACAAATTACACATTCGTCAAAAACGTTATACAATCGGTCGTCCCAAAAGCCGTGCCTAATTCAGGGTTCGCGTTACGTACATATTTTCACATTTTAGAAAGTGAAGGTTCATATTTACATGACTGAAGCTGAGAGAATGCACTCCGGTATAAATGCTGTGAAATTTGAGCCTTTGTAAAACTAAAAGATGCTAATGGGTTTTGTTCTAGGGGTCTTTAGCGATAGTTATGGTGATGTTAAGTTACGTGTGTTTGTATTTGCATGGTTTGTTATACTTTATGCAATGTTTAGGAAGAGTCATAAGACTCATAAGTTTCTAGTAGGTAATATGTTTGTGCTACAATTTTTTTGTCTTTTAGGTCGAATATTTAATCCTAGTAAGATGAGAGTACTCGTAATTATTGCGATAATTTATTACTGGACGTCATCTTGAGAATAGATATATGTATATTGAAATCTCTTATTGCCAACAAGGGTTACAAAATAGTACATTTATATTTTAATTATTTACTACTACAGATTTTTATATTTAACTTTATCTTTCGACACATGAAAAAATACATTGTGATATCTTAAATAAATTAATGGAATTAATAAAATTTTATAAAGCACTGACACACACATGAATTAAACCGTTGCACATTACCTATTTACTTTTTTACTTTATAATTAAATCTTCTCTTGCTTTTTGACTTTGGTGGTAAACGAAAAATTAATGTTTATTTAATAAACATAAATCTCCTCACGTTTTAAAAATCACTGTTTTAATTTTAAATATAGATAAATATATCCGGCACACAATTTGGGGCAGGTAAAGGGGTTTGAAGATTTTTGTATGGAAGCTGGCTTACCTTGTGGTACGCCATTTTGATTTTTTTTCAAAATAGCGTTCACGTAAAATTCTATGAAAAATCGATACCTTACATTATTACAAACATATTATGTTATTAGACAAAAACCTGTAAAGTGTCACATTTTAAAGCTATAAGCAATTAAAGGTTTACTTCTTTATTTTAAGATTTTTTTGTGTCAAGTTATAGTGCACATAAAATTCATTCAAAAATGGATACCTGACATCAATACAAACATAAAATGTCATTAGACGAAAACCCGTGAAGCGTCACGTTTTGAAGATATAAGCAACTAAAGATTTATTTTGAGTTTTTTTTTGTCTCATATTATAGTTCACATAAAATTCATTTAAAAATGGATACCTGACATCAATACAAACATAAAATGTTATTAGACGAAAACCCGTAAAGTGTCACGTTTTAACGATATAATCAACTAAAGTCTAACTTCTTTATTTTAAGATTTTTTTGTGTCAAATCACATAACATTCATTCAAAAAGGGATACCTGACATCAATACAAACATTCAATAACAACAATGTCATAAGATGTAATTATTACTATAACTTGTGAAAAAAAACTCAAAATAAAGAAGTAAAACTTTAGTTGCTTATATCTTTAAAACGTGACACTTTACGAGTTTTTGTCTAATAACATTTTATGTTTGTATTGATGTCAGGTACCCATTTTTAAATGAATTTTATGTGAACTATAACTCGAGACAAAAAAAAACTCAAAATAAATCTTTAGTTGCTTATATCTTTAAAACGTGACACTTCACGGGTTTTTGTGTAATGACATTTTATGTTTGTATTGATATCAGGTATCTATTTTTGAATGAATTTTATGTGAACTATAACTTGAGAAAAAAAAACTCAAAACAAAGAAATTTTACTTTGGTTGCTTATATCTTTAAAATGTGACACTTTACGGGTTTTTGTCTAATAACATATTATGTTTGTATTAATGTAAGGTATCGATTTTTCATAGAATTTTAAGTGAACGCTATTTTGAAAAAAAATCAAAATGGCGGACGCGTAGGAAGGCCAAAATCTTCAAACCCCTTTTCCAAAGGATCTATTTTATCATTTTGTCACATTGATTCAGTAAGTAGTCTTCAATTGAACACCACAAATGATAAAAATTAATTAAAATATCACACCGTTCCATTATACCACCAAAGTCACTTGCACGTCACAGAAATGTCCCTTCGTCCTTTGACCTGATCACAGCACAACACATCACCTTATCCCAAAAACTCACCTTTTATCTCGCTGGTATCTCACTGTTCACTAACACTCTTCCACAAGTAATCGCGGTGAAAGTGCGTGGTGCTTGTCTGAGCGTGCGACTCGCAATGAATGTGATGCCTTGAACTTGCTCGCTTATATATATGTTGACCTAGTTACGGGCTGGCTAACTGTGCTAGTTGCCGTCCGAACGTCCTGGCCATCCCATCTCCCGACACCTCTCAAGGACATCTGTGTGGACAAACTAATCGGGTTCAACGCACCGCATCGTTAAAGGAACGCCTCAGGGGTTTGAGTAACGGTCTTGAAGGTTTTTTTCCTTTGGGTTGTTGATGTTAGTTCACGTGTTCGGTAAATAGGGGAGAGGTTTTCGTAGGT
Source organism: Mecyna flavalis (assembly GCA_949319885.1). Classification (NCBI taxonomy): domain Eukaryota; kingdom Metazoa; phylum Arthropoda; class Insecta; order Lepidoptera; family Crambidae; genus Mecyna; species Mecyna flavalis. Next base: position 2,009,879 of record OX439407.1, on the reverse strand, counting down.
GCTACATTAGAGAGCGAGAGGTTACAAACAATTTCATCGCTACAATAGCTGATAACTTCCGGAATAATACATTTGGTATAAGATAGACATTCCCAGACTCATACTGTGATGTAACTGAAGATGTACTTAATTTGACTAGTAGTCTGTCTGAGTAATACATGTTTGGAGTAATCGTTCACGGGATTCGAAATTATTTCTTGTTAAAAAATTTACAGGAATTCTCGAAGACAGCGCCGCGTAAGAGTTAAAAGAGTGCGCGACGTTTATTCGTTAATTGATCAAGTGCAGTAAACAGAAAATTAACCCACCCTAATCTGGCAGATGCCCACAACGGTTTATTCACGCTTGCCCCTACCAATTCTGCCAGAATTGGTGAAGGCAGGCGGGAATAAACCCCCACAACCAATTGGCGGACTTATTACTTTAATGTAACATCAAGGTGCTAATGAACATTGTCCTTTTTACGGATATGGACTCTATTTATCCCAATATAATGCCCAGTTCCCATGGGATAACAGAAACAATGGTTCACGCGGTCGAAGCCCGTTATTGATTAGGGGCCATTTTTTTTCAATTGACTCCTGAATTTTCATGTCTTTGATCTTTATAGTGCATCAGAAGGGATAATTGAAGGAAAATCAGAGGGAGTTTTATGGAAGACGCTCTACTTGTATAGTGTTCTATTTTGTTGTGTTATCTTTTAAAAGTGGAAAAAACTTGTCTTAATAATATAAAAAGTATATGTATAACGCCATCTAGCGGATGCAGTCTATGATAATTTAATAATCATACCTATATTTTCATATTAATTTCACAATGTGTTAACCACAACGACTGCAGGTTGGCGAAACCTTCGGCCGTGTATGGGACTCGGGGCTCGCAATACCCAATTAAACTCCCCCAATTTCCCCTTGATGCCCTAAGCAGGAGGATTCAGTGCCTTCCTTGACCGGCCTTTAAATTCCCTGAACGACGACTTTGACTCGCCTTATTTTGTACGATTCTTCGAGTTTTTTTCTAGGGCATTGCATTGCATTAACTATACCAGTATATTTTAATAGGAGATAATGTGTTTAACGTTAGTATAATTGGCGTTCGCTTGTTGCAGGTAATACGCGCGTGCGAGGTAATGGGGGTAAGCCGGTGGAAGCAGGTGAGTGAGACCGTTACTAATCTCGTCGTCCAGCTAATGGTTCCGCACGTTATGAACACGTAATCAAATTGATTAATTCTGGTGGTTCTTTTTAATAAGACTGGACCTCCTAGCCAAGTTTTCGGCAACGGCGGTCAATCTTACGATCAACTAAGTAGGCAGGATATTTACATGACTGAAGAGAGATCAGGCGCAGGACCAACGGCTTACGTGCTTTTCGAGGCATGGAACATTTAATAATTAGTTTGTTGATCTTGATTCTATGGTTTACAGTCTGAAAATGTTAGGTTGGATATTCAAAAGATTTTTTTCATAAAACCTCGTCAAAAATTCAGGTTCTAATATTGTTTAATCATAGCGGGCTTTCGTTACATACATAAGTACATAACATGTGAGAAAAAGAGGTCACTTGTCATATCACACCCGTATGATTTTTTCATAGAATGCCTTTAGAATTCACATAATTATGTAGGTACCTCTCTTTTGAAGGCCTCGCTTGTCATTGTTAATTTACATCTATAGTATCGCTATCGCAATAATTGATATATTAAAGATTCGTTCTTCTTTTCAAGAAATAGGCCAGAGGGGTGTAGACCCCTATATGCATGCCCCCTGTATGCTATAACTGCAGTTCATAACTGTAGAGTTATGAACTGCAGTTATAGCATAACTATAAAAATCGTAAGCGGCGTTGCTTTTAGTATCTTATCGAAGTTTATGTACATTTTGTCCAAAGATGAAGCTTTCTTGGTATCATTCCATAGGATATAGCGTAGGTAATAGAATAGTTCGCCGTATGACCAGACAATAAAACAATGTACAGCTTTTGGGATTTTAATCATCGACTAAGGTCAGACTCTCGGCTGATGTTAGTTGAGGCCGAATGTGCTGAATTGGCCGAACGTAGACCAAAGCCGAAACTCATAGTTCGGTCGGACTTTTGTGGTTTTCTTAAGTTTAAGACTTCATCTGGACCACCATAAACGGTTAATTCATAAGCGATTCAGTTAATATCAATTTTCGTTTTCTATTTATAAGTGCATAGTCGCACGTCGATAATTTCATAAGAGTTACAAAAACTTGAAGAATGACGGCGCATGACTTATAAGTCTTATAACAGTTTTACGGAAAAGCGTCCGCTTGTCATGGAAACTGAACCTTCGCCCGAGGCACCCTACTTCCCACGCCGTGGGGTAGTCTGGCGATTGCCCGAGCTGCACACGAGCGCGGGAACTGGGGAAATTGACATTGGCCATTGTTAATAACTACATTGCCTTGACATTGGCCATTGTCGATAATGCTTGGTTGGAACTAGTGAATCAGGCCCTGCTGACAATAGTCGATGGCCGGTTGTGGGTAGTTGTTATGGTGCAGTTTCTTGATACAGTTTACTAGAACTTCAGTTGGTGTTGTGGCACGTGTCCATTACTGCCTATTCCGTTGCTGTCATACCTCAAATATATCTGTTATATTTCTTGAAGAAAGCTAGAGCAACTATGGTACTACTATCTAAAGATGGGGATAGAACCCACTTCCGATGATATTTATTCGCATATTTGGGTTTCTTTCAAACATTTAGGAGTTATTCAGTTTGACATTTGACTGGGTGTTAATCAGTCAAATATTTAGGTTAAGCCTGTACCACCTCTCCTTCTTATCTCTGCGATATTTTTCTCAAATTTAAAATAAAGCTCGAGAATATTAATCATTTGTGACTCCATAGCACAACTCTTATCTTTGTAGAAACTTCTTTGAATCGTACATTGAATGTCTGCTGTCACAGTCGTATGACGAGCAACATGGTCTCAGCTGGTGCCGGCTACTGTGCTTACATGATTAATGCTTAACAGACTGACATTAACATCAGCCATACCAGCGAATAGTCTAATGAGTATTGCCGTGGGAGTATACACCAGGGTTACACAAACTTGGGCTGGTCAATAGCTACAAGGCTGGCACCGGCTCGTCCCAAACGGGTGTGAAGGGGAAACCGGGGGAGTTTAGCGGGTAGGCGCTTTAGTCTCGAGTCCCACACACGGCCGCAAGTTTAGCTAGCCTGCGGTTATGGTGCATTAAAGCATTCTCTTCCGGAAAAAAAAGGGTTACACAAACTTGGGACTTTGGGACACCACAGGGTCCCTACTAGGTATTAGTTATACCAGCTAATAGTCTAGCTAGTATAGCCGTTGAAGTGTACGTCAGGGCTATACAAACAGGTGGACACCATAGGGTCTTTCGCGGAAATAGAACCGTCCGGATCCCTCTGACCGCCCATATAGGATAGGTGGGTGCTCATCAGGACATCGGCTAGGGCAGGGGGGGTCATACTTGGTTAAAAAAAAATCAGATAATAACTTAAATAGGTGTACCTAAGTAGGGATGTTTGTAATATTCAAGGGAGCACGTAAGAGCAAAAGGAGGAAAAAGCGAGCTGATTTTTTTAAATTTGTGGTTAATTAAAAAAAAGGGTATGCGACTTTACAGGGCGTACTTGGGTCAGCCCTGAGCAAAACGACAAACTAATTCTATGCAAAATAGTTGGATCTACATAATTATGAACGCACGCATATTTCAAACGACTACTGCGGGTGAACTGCTTATCGTCTGTATTTTGTAGGCATATGTACTATAAGTAAATGTCCCACTGCAGGGCAAAAGCTTGTTCATGCTACAATGGCAAGAGATAGCGTTGTTCCATTAAATAATCTAAATAAAATTCAAAATCCAAGGGGTTCCATTATTACTTTATTGTTTCGTGAGTTGGCACCTTGTCATTCTTATTTTCATTACACGAATACTTGATAAATCGAATACAACGATATTAAATTCGTTGATCGAATATCGCAGCTTCGCTACGAAAGCGCTATTATAAAACAACCGTCTTTTAGTATTTATTCATTGACTCATTCATACTTGGCTATCAATAACAATGTGACTTTCACAGGGCGTACGAATTCTCGGTCGACGTCGTCGGTAATTCCACCGTTATCAACAACTGAGGATGTTTGTGAGTATTTTACACCTTTTTACAATTTGTAGTTGCAGTACGCCACTGTTTGTCATTTTGCTTCTATTGTAACAGTTGTCTCGAATTTTATCCGTACATTATTAATTAATCGATATGAGACATATTTGATGACTTCTGTCAAACTTTTAAAAATAGTTTATTTTAACTAAGTGTCTTATTTAAATTAGTATATTATTTGATGTCTTTTATTCGTTATAGTTGCATGTTGGTTGTGTCGACAATAAATTATTACATCATTAAAAGTAGTTTTATTCAATCACCAACTAAAATAACTTACGTCAATATCCTACGCACCTTTCTAAGATAGTCACTTGTAATACTGGCAATTATTTACTGTTGTTTTTATACAATGTGGTATACATGAATGAAGTTTGTAGTAATGTCTTCGAAGTAGGGATGGCGATTCTTTCCTAAAAAGATCGATTTTCAGATCGATTCGAATCGTAACCCAATGAATCGATTCACAAAAAATCGAAAATCGATCTTTTTTACTATTTAAAAAAAAATTGTTTTTTAAGTTTGCGTTAACAATGTAAGTATAAATTTGTTAGTATAAGCACAGAATATAATAATAGTATTAACGTTGTATAAGTTAATCAAATAAAAACGATGAATCGCAATAACAGTCACTGATACGAAAAGTCAAGGATTACAAACGTAACATTTTTTTAAAACGGAGTTTTTGAGGTATTAACTCTTTAACCGGTGATTATAACGGGACCAGTCAATAATACAGGTCCAATTCAACTAATTGCAAATAATTGTATGGTAATAATACCAAAAATAAACCAAAAAAATCGAACGTCGATTTTCAAGGGTGATTAATCGATTTACTGAATCGATTCAGTACTAAATATCGATTTAAAAAATCGATCTTTTTGGGTCGAAAAATCGATTCTTCGATTAATCGATCTCAGATCGCTATCCCTACTTCGAAGTATGTAAGAGAAATAAGATACAAGGAAAATCCGCAAATAAACTTTCACTCTGTTCCTTGAACGTCTTAAAAAATAATCGTGACGATACTGTTTCGTAATTAAAACTTGGACATTTATGCGGATGTCTTGTTTTTATTTTTTTATTATTATTGGATCTATGACGCATTTCTTAGTTATCCCTAATATGGGCAGTGATTGGTAAAGAAATAACAATAACACTTGTGATCTTCACTCTACAGCGACAAAACAAAAAAGGAGTCGGACCATTCTGATGATGACTAAGTTGTATTTGAACCAGAGGTGTACAGGTAAACAACAATATTTTTAGTCACTTACCTAAGGCATGACTAAAATAACGCTGACAGTAAAAGAAAAGTTCTGTGCCTCTAGCATAGCAAAATATAGCCTGTTCTGCATAGCAAGAGTGCTGCTTCACTGTGGTCTTCGGTAAAGGGAAGTTACTACCCTAGACGATCGGCTCATTCGACTAACTTAAACTCTCGTTCAACCGCTATGCCCTGTGAGTGGAGTGCCGCTAGTGGAACCTGGCCCTGGCCTTTCCCCGTAGACCTAGACACCTACAATACCGCGGGACGACGGATAATTGCCCACACATGTGCTTGCGAGTGTGGAATCATGCCAAGGACCCGAGCGACCGCGTCTGACTCACAACCATTTCACTTTCTTATTTCGGGTTATTCCATTGTGTTTGTTGGCTGTAACAAGAGCATAATACGAGCAGGTTCAGACAGATTAGTTAAAAGTAAAAGTGATGGATTATGGGCAAAAAGGTTTTGCGTTCGGTTGTTTTTCATGGATACTATTGAAAACGCGACAAACAATGATGGGAAAGTTTATTTATGATTACATATTAGCGTTTGTCACCTAGGCAATCAATACAGTTATTAAGACTTAATTAGTAACAGTAACCTACGATAAGTTACTGAACACTAAGATTTACGTAAAAAATCATTATTTTTCCGTAAATCGAAGAGATTTACGCTTATGGCGACAATTTTGTCGCGCACAATCACGGTTAGAAATGAATTACTTTTAGCAGTGTTTCCGATAAGATACGACCTACCGACCTTCTAGAGAACAACGCATATGCCATGTTTCTGGTGTTGCAAATGTCCAAGACAGTGATCACTTTCTATCAAGTGTTCCGTTTGCATGTTTGCATCCTTTTTTTTAGTAAAAAAATCTATTGGGAACCAAAATGGTACTAAAATTTAAACTATAGCGACATCAGTCAGATCTCTACACCTTAAATAAGGGGAACGAGATCACTTAGATCATAGCTGTATCGCTAGGTTTAAGACTATGCAGATGCCTTCACGAAGTTTTTTCTAATCACTGAGTTAATGGTAAACACGCTCCTAGAAAAATGAGGAAATTCCGCCATGTTTGTTTTGGTACCTGTGTTAGTTCCTATGACAAAAGGCTTTCTCGAAGTCAACGCACTCAAATCTGAGATGTCCGGAGGCGGGTTCCCGTGGCCTTTCCTCGCAATAGAAAGTGACCTTGGGCAGTGCGGTATGCTCATTGCTTGTAACTCATTCATTAAGCCGATCGGTTCATCTGAGAATTTATCGGAGGATAATTTGTTTCACAACTTGTAAATGTTTTGAATTCTTGCCAGATGAGGTGTTCCACACCTTTTATTTTTTGGTCACAAATGTTTAACTTTAATTTAATGCAGGTTTTCTTTGGTCTAAATCAACAATACTATGATTTTTGATAACTAAACCATCAAACCCTAATACTACGTATACATCTTTTTCGATTATTGGCCTCCTAGTCCAGCACCATAAACGATAAGAAAGGATATGGCTTTTTTAAAGACATTCTTAAATAAATAAATTTCGGGCAACATCACACACTTTGATCTTATCCCAAATGCCAGAGTAGCATAATACGTACTTGGGTTGTATCAGAATCAATTAGCTTACCACAAAATATAATATACAAACATACAAATAAACATCCAGATACAGAACCTCTGATCGAGATTGATCTGACCACAATCCTTTGTCCATAACATCAGGCCGTGTACAGAAAACAATTCATATCTAAGTAGGACAGAGGAAGTAGCTTGTATGAATTGTTGAACAACCTACGACAGCGATCTCTCAGCAGATCCGGTAATATTTGTCAATTTGCATCTCCTAACTGTACCTCGGCATGCGGCCCACTTCTCTCCTTCACTGGTCTGGATATGACAACTGGTAAGCAGCTAGTAATCAGATGGATGATAACAGGTGGTCGAGTCGTGACTTCGAGTACGGCGCCGGCAATTATCAGCGATTACTATGTAGTCAGCTGTTTACCTGAACTTGAGCTGTGGAGTACCGTTTGTAGGTACGCTAAGGATGTTACCACACCAACCGATATCGTCGATTGAAGTCGATTGAAGTTGGTCGACTGGTATGGCAGGGAATATCGATCGACGTCGACTAATCCATTTTATCATTGATTGATGCCGTCGATCGACGATCGATCGATTGGTGTGGTAACACTCTAAGAGCGAGATAGATAAATAATATTACATGTCAATAACTACTTGCAGCTTTAGATGCCGATGGTGTGACTGTCTAATTTTTGCTACGTATCCCAAAAGGGCGCGTGCAAAAGCTCACACAAAAGAAAGGTATAGCTAAATTGATGGGTTAGAGAAGATCATTGCAACATACATAGATATTGGCGACTTTTCAAATCTTCACATAAGGCGCATTGATTGCTTTGTTTTTTTATGAAAGTAACTCTTTCCGTTATGCTTTCACAGCTAAACCCATGGACCGATTTTGTTGATATTGATTCAGACTCAGACTTTAGGAAAAGCCGGAAAAATGTTACACTTGTACGAAAGATAACGTCGTCCCACACGGGTAAAGCCGCGGGCAGAAGGCTAGTATAAACATTGGTGACATGTAAACAAACATAGGTTTGATTCGGCACAAAGGACGCCGTAGACGGCTAGAAAGTTTCCTGTTACGCGCATCAGCCCGGAATCTGGAACGCGTCGCCTCAAACGGAACTGCGCAATGGGGCCGCGCGGGCGCAGAGTGCCGTCTACTACTACGCACAGTGCGATGCTATTTTTGTAAACAAAGGTATTTTTGATTCGTGGACCCTTTTCCACTTATAAAGTCAAAGTCAGAGTTACTTTTATAAAAACATCGGCCAATTCCACAACAGCACACCTCTATCATGACAGCAAGTTAACGTTTAATGAGGAGTACTGGCTTCTCTTGCCAAATGCGGACTATATACCTAAGCTGTGTTCGAAAAATCAGAGTTTTTTTTCCCAAACCCGGCAATTGAACCCAGGACATCATGGTCTGGTATAAACCCACAAAAGAACTGGACCCTTAAGACGTTCTTTCATAAAAAATAATAAATATCCTGCGTAATCTTCTGTGTCTGACTGTACATACTACCAAATGTTATTAACATAAGCCGCAACAAAAATACTATTTCACTAAACATACATTAGCTATTGTATTCTAAGATGCGCGGAGAATTCCTAGATTTCTCCAAGTAAAGCGCAGTACCTAGGCGGTATGGCGGCACAGTTTCTTAGTATGCGCGGGCGCCGGCGAGCGGCGTGAGGGAATTTGACAATATTTACATCACTTATTACGTCTCGTTAGCGAGGTTCATCGAGGAAAGGAGTGTCAATGTAGGTCACTACAGTATACTGTTTTGTAGTAACTAATATCCGTTTCCTAAATTATTAAGCATAAGTACGAATAATAGAACGAAATATGCAAATGTGGAATACAGATTTGGCTAATAGGGACAGATATATTTTGTTTTTGTGGGGTTGGTAGCTACATCGAATATTCGAATCTGAAACGTTTTGTGTCCTGTCTTCACAACACAACGAACGTACGGCTTTGTTAGACGTAAGGATTCTTTGAACTGAATATCTAGTAGGTATATACTTACTGTGATATATTTTATATTCAACAAAGGCACCACTTGGGTCTCCAAGTGGCAGTCTTCTTCAAGGGCCTTAACTAACATGCCTGAGTTGCTGTTACGCCTGTTATATGCTAACTTAATCTCATGATTTATAAACTTGGGAGGTGCAAGTCCTTTTAGGCTTTCACTTTGCATAACTACGAAAAGTTACGGTCGCACCTTAATTCGGTAATATAATCGTAATTGTTTTTAATTATTTAGACAAATCCATAAATTGGTTTTAGTCACTATATAATTTTTTATTATCAGCTGATTTAATATCCCTCTGCAAGAAAAAGGCCTCCATCAAATTTATGCTTACAATTATTTATTTAGGCACAGCAACATATAATACAAATTATATTTAAAGTATTATGCGGATTGGTGATCACAAACCCGAGATGTGTACGTGAATTTCTACACAAGTCGGAACGTAGTATGAAAGTGTTATGAGCTGATACAACATGTTGAATTTAATAATGTAAAAATAAGCAAAGATTGTCGTTTGGCGCATTCGAACACAAAAACGAAAGTCTTCTGGTTTCCTTTCACTCGGGCGGCGCCAAATAAAGCGCGTTCTTATTTCCTTTATTTACTTTACTTGGTATTTATGTTTAGTAGCTATTTTATGACTGACGGAATACCTACATTTTTGTTTACTTCAGCTTTTATGGTATTTGAGTGATGAATGGAGTTGTTTCTTTAGGTTAACATATATAATAGATACCTACCTGAGCTTAAAATGTCTATCAATTTACAGAAATGGATAACATCATGCTAAGTTTTTCGGTGCCATCATCAGGTTATGCAAAATATTCCTTGAAATCATGAGAATCATTTTGTTCTTTTATTTTTATACGTTTGTAGAGTCGTTTTGTAAGTAATAAGTGCAATATAAAGCCTACTTATTTACATAAATAAACAAAATTTCAATTTTATTTAGTCCTAAAGCCCACAGATACCTACCGCCAGGGAACCTGCAATTTTTCGTGTGTAGCCATTAGCGTAGTTTCAACCACATACCTATTTTAGCCGTGCATTCTTCACGATTATTCTAAACAGCCTCATCACGCCATGCCATCTCCCCGATAAGGCGGCCGTGCATAAAAGGCGAATTTAGCCGCAATTATGACATTGCGTGTAAACAGTGGTAGTGGGTCAGCGGGCCGACGAAGTGCAACTTTCGTTCTCGGGCCGAAAGGACGCATTCCGAGTTCCGACAAACCGTGCGCAGGCGCAGGTTGCGGCGTGGCAGGCGCAGGATGCCGAGTGTTTGTAAACAAACTCTTTTGTCTAATTCTATTGACGAGCCATTTGGTGTACCTAATGGTCGAGAAGTCGGCTATTACACCAAAGGTCGCGAGTTCGATCCCCGCACGGTACAATACGGCAAACATTTGTGTGCATGAACTTGTCTGTTTGTATCGGTCTGGGTGTTTCTATGTATAATATGTATGTATTTACAAAATAAAAGTATATAAGTAATGTTTATCCGTTGTCTAGCACCCATAGCACAAGCTCAAGCTTAGTTTGGGGCTAGATTGCGCTGTGTGAATAATGTCCAGAGATGTTTATTTGTCCAGAGATATTTACTCATAAGAAACAATAAAATACCTATTACAATAATAAAAAAGTTTGCTACAACAATATTTGTTTTCAATGTATCATTGCCATCTACTCGGGAGTAAAACATATTTAACTTATAAGCATCGTGTAAAATGTCCACGGATATTACGTACTTTGGCACTGGATCGAGGTTTTCATTATCAACACCATTTCACCTGTCAACGCGTGCGCCAAGGCTTCCGCGCAGAGCGTGACGGATCGGACAATAGCTCGTAGAAAGTGAAGCTCCCGATGTGAACCAGATCGCGGCGATGGGTGTCCGAGCCCGCTGATTACATGGACACCTGCCCTGTCGGTGAGAGCAGGTTATTACCTAAATTATGTACTTAGGAACGAATTTTGGAGAAATTGTTTGAGGGTCGAGGAAAAAGTTAGGTTCTGTTAATGGAGTAGTTAAATAGTGGGTCGACAGGTAATAAGTTCGTCGTAGGGACAATTTCATTTATTTAGGAACTATAAGTGGTTGCAGGTCTACCTATTTATTCATTTCATTTATATCGGCTTATTAATACTGAGTAACTTGCAGTACTAAGTGGGTATTCGTGCTCATGCGCCTCGTCTTGGCGATTGAAGTAAACTCAAACACTGGTAGAGTCCTTGCACTCAACTGGGTTAAATAGGACTCTACTATTGATTAAATAAAGGTTTAATTAGTCAACAAAATTCCTGTCATACGATCGGATCTTAAATCCACTGGATGTCCTGTTGTTTTTCTTTAGGAGAAGCCTCTCTTATTGGGGTCGATTGTCATTTGTCTTGCTAAGTAAATAAAACAAATTGATGTTCTTCTATTACATGGCGCTGTTCAAAATTTTCTAAATCGACACACCGAAACGAAAAATTCGTAATATAAAAGTCACTGGTTTCGTCGATTTGCATCGTAAAGAAATCGTAGGGCGTAAATTATTCTTTCGAAAGTTAAGCGTTTCTTATCCTAATTAGAGCATGTGACTCCGAACAAACAGCGAACTTTTTCTGACACTGATACCATCTGGTTATTAAAAATCACCGTGTGTTTGTATTGGACGAAGTCGACGCCTAAGCTGCGTCTTGGCTGTTAGTCACGCAACGTTGAGCGGTAGAAATGACTGAAGCGTCTTTAGTCTAACTGGATAGATGGCATCTATCTACCAAATCTACCATTCGGTAGATCTTACAAATTGTGCTACCCCAAAATGGTTCTTATTTATATATTTTTTATATTTATCAATTATCACCCAAAGTGCTATAAGATGGCGTCGCATGGGAATTTCTCTGCGCGATCGCATTTAAAATTTTATGTGATCCGCAGGACAACCAGATTTACCCATATAATTTATTAGTTTGGTCTTTTATTTGTCGATATTTTTAAGTAGGTATTACTCATATTCATGGGCGTATTGATGTGTATTTGAGGTGAGATAATATTTTATGTCAACAGTGAACAGACTAATTTGGAGGTCTCCACAATAAAACTTAGTACCTAGATATGAATATATGTCAAGGCATCAACGGTTTGCAATTCTAGTCCCAAATAAAGCAATCATAAACCAAACAATGGTCAAATAACGATTAACACAGTTATCGGGTCAATACCTTGCCCTACATTGATAACGTTCATATGTAAGAAACAGTTGCACAGTTCTCTCTTTATAATATTTTTGTAAAGAAAATAATTGCTGGACTGGAAATACTTAGATACATAAACAGCCACGCCTTTTCCCGCAGGGGTAGGCAGAGACTAAATCCTTCCATCTTCTACGATCCTGGCTCACAACTGCTTCTTCTAGATTCAATAGTCTAACCATACACGCTCGTCGGTTTAGGGTACTTTTGACATAATATGTACATATTATGTACCTAAAATTAATTCAATTACTACATTAGGACCTTAGATAAAAAAGTTTTTTTTTTTAATTATAGGTAAGGACATTCTCGTTATAGTTCAGTACCGTTCTAGAAGTCAGCGCGGTTTAAACGTTCTCGGACCTAGGGGAAGGTGGGGACCCTCCGTACGTGGGGCACCCTCATACAGTCAAAATAAAACTTGAACGAAACAACGTACGGTCTTACTTTTGTATATGTACGTGAGTCGATGTACTACCTTTACGTCAACGTAGTATCGCGCCATTCGCACCGGTGAGAGTGAAATGATAGACACGAATGTGTTTTCGCGCTCGGTAAGTAAATTTTTTGATCAATGTTTTTGTCTATTGTTACCGTAGATAAAACAAGTTTTCGTGTAGAGTATTCTATCAGTAAGTAGCTAAATATACTTAAGATACGTTTTCCATACTTAATTTATGACGTTTTCCTATTAATATTAGAAGAGGTTATATTTTGTTGTTATTCAGTTAGTGGGGTACATTCGGACAAAACTAGATGGGGCACATTTGTACGCGTACAAATGTATACAAATTAGTAGGTAGGTACGATTTAGTGTTAGTGTGCTAATTGCTAATATTTGCATTAACTTTGTCCTGTGTTTTGCTATCGTCGATGTACGTATATATATATTTTAATACTTATTTATTATTATTTCTTCACAGAAACATGATGCGGACTTATAAACCAAAAAGACAAGTAGACAAGCTGTGGATAATGAATCCATGCAGTCAGCAATACAGGATATTATGCAAGGAGTATTGTCATATAGAAAAGCTGCGGACAAGTACACATTAAAATTGTTTCCCAACACTGTATATAGGTGCCCCGTTGGTGGGGCAGATTCGTACAAATTCCATTTTTTTTTAAATCGTTGATTTATGGTTGAAACACTAGATGAAATCATCTGCCATTTTTTTTTATGAATCTCAGATAGTTAGACTATAAATTAAAGTTGTCAGGTGATTAATTCATGAAAAAATAAAGAGTAAAAAAAGTAAAATGTAAAAACCGTACGAAGGGTCCCCACCTTCCCCTACTTATATATGTATGTATGTTCAGCAGTGGATTTCTTTCGACAGAAATTATGCTGATGATGATGATATTGCAACTGAAGTGTCATATTTTCAATCAAACAAAACATCAATTAAATCATTATCATGCTATTTACAAAACTGTTTAAAATACAACGAGGAAAAGAGATAGGATAAGTGAATCACAAGTTTATTAAAATGATAAATGTATTGTTTAATTCAACATAAACAACCCGCAGATAACAAAACCGCCATTAATTGAAGTAAAATTACCGTGTGAAACATGGCCTTAGTTCTAGGGCGATTCACTGAGTTAGACTTGGCCCACTGAACTTGGAAGAAAGTCAATTAACCGCGGTCGTTATTTGGGTAATGGACCTCCGAGACGTGTAAGGTCTTTGCCTCATAATGGTTGTTTGTAATTACACTCATTTCGGCTTGCGAATGATCTTAATTTGTTTCTTGTGTAGACCACACCATTAGTAAGACGATCCAGTTTCAATGTCGGGTACGTGTTTATTTATTTTACAAATATTTATTTTACGAAACATTTAGGCGATCGAGAAAGTGAAACCTGATAGTAGGCGATCACTACGCCCATGGACACCTTTATATTGAAATTATTTCATCAATAATTCTGAGCAACTTATACAATATAAGAATAGCTATACCTATAACTTTCATCGATAAATAATTCATTATCAGAGGCAGGAGTACCTCTCGGTTAAGTTTAGGCTTTTGCTTTAACAATGAGTGAATGAACTGGGCTCTCCCTTCCCCCGCGTGGTTATGTTGAATGGATACAATCTCTTGTACACTTGACAGTACAGTCGACAGCAACAGCTAGGTAGTATATGCTAGTATGAAAATATAATTCCATTTCTTAAGCTTTTTTCTTTTGGACCGTATCTACTACAAAGTAAAATTGTTGAGTTAGTCTTGCTTATTACTCGTAAAGGTCTAATTTAATATTGATATGCAGGCTTCAGCAATTGTAGGTTTATGTAAGGCAGAATTATTTTAATTATTTAATAGAGAAAAGAGTTAAAACATATCTAAAATGACAACATAACATAATATCTAGAATGATGTAGGGCGGGGGATTTCATGTAAGAACATCATAGAGGAAAATTACAAGAACAGGAGAACAAAATGTGATTGGATCCTTCGTCTATGCCATGACACAACAAGTTGTCTTTTATTTTAATCTTTTCTAAAAAATGGGTGTGCAAGAGTGAGAGTAAATGCTTTCACGCATCTCCAAGGGATCAAAGACGTATACGGCAGACTTATGGTCGCCGGATATTCGTCTATCTGTCACCTCCGAACGTGGGTGGTGTAACACCCTACAAGATTACATCATACTAATTTTAAGCGTGCATGTGAACTCAAGTTATTTGGGGGCATTAGCCTACGTTACGTAAGGCCCCCTGGGGTCTACAGGACGCGGCAGACTCGTGGTCGCCAAACTTTCGTTTAATTAGTAGTATTACTTGAACAGGTTGCGTCATAGTATAAACGTGTATTATACATCTCGAATGGTTGGGGTCATCGGCCATGTATAACGTAATAATAGCATTCTTTTAGGTATAAATAAAGATATTTTTGTTTTTAATTTTAGGCTACAGCAGTAAATCGATATAATAACTAAACGTTCTCAACCAAATGAGCCATCAGGCCAGTCAAACATATTCATCATTATTTCGTATTCATTGAAATCAAAGGATCGAAGATCAGAGGAGCCTACAGCGTGGCAGCACATTAAGCGACTCTTTTTTTATACTACTTCAGTTAGCAGACAAACACCGTAGCCTACCTGATGGTAACCGGTCACTGCGGCCTACTCCATTGAGGGACACTTCTCCCAGAAGCGTCGCTCATTGTGCTACCAGACTGTAGGCCCATCTGATTTTCGAGCCTTTGATTTCAAGTGTACTAGCTCCCACATTAATACTGCCGGAATACAGCCAAAAATCCCTCTTATTCAAAGAAATATCTTTCTGGCTAAAAATCCCTTTATCTACTTACCATCAGGTGTTCTGTGTGCCTGTCTGCCAACTGATCTTTATTTAATACTAGTTCAGTTGGCAGACAGACACGCAGCCCACCTAAAGGTAAGCGGCCACTGCAGCCTATTCCATTGAGGGACACTTCACCAAACTTTTGATCTACATAAAATAAAAAATATACGTGTGAATACATGTAGGGGGCATTGACCTTTGACGTAATTTCCTTCCCCCCCCCCCAGGGTCGGCAGGACGCAGCAGACAAGTGGTCGCCGAGCTTTCGTCCAACTTTCGTCTCCTACCGGCGCTTGCGCAACTCCGCTCACTGTTATCTAATTGTTGCGTCACCGTCGTCGGCCACTGTTTGTATACACGCCGGTGTCAAGATGTTGCTTTACAAATATGTAAGCTAACTTCATGTCTTATTACGCATGAGAAACCAATATGACCAAACAGGGATGAGGGTTCTTGAAATAAGCCAACTAGCCAACTTCATGTCTGAATGCTCAGACCAAATAAAAAAGGTTATTTATTTGGTCTGAGTCTGAATGAGAAACAATTATGATATTAGATGATGAGAATATTGGATGAGTTTTTTTTTATTTGGAAGCATTCTTTAATCTCGAAACGGCAACATCTTTGTGAAATATTGCAGATGTTTATAGCCCGGGGCAATATCCCTCTTCGGGTAGAGGGAAAAACCGAAGGAGCTTAATTGGCCGTGGGACGCTTTAGTCCCGAGTCCCACATATGGTTAGGGCGTTTCACACATCCTCCTCCAAAAAAATTAAAAAAATGTCATTTATCACGGTCTTTTATGTTGTTACTTTATATTTTCTGGCTTATGGATATGAAAGGAAGATAGAGGACAGGTTAAACTAAGAAAATATTGCGCAATAAGTCACGGTGATCTAGTAGTTAAAATACCTAGCAAGAAGAGAGATACCTACGGTGGTGCAGCATAATGAGTGACGCTTCCTGGTTAAGTATCCCTCAATGGAATATGCCGCAGTGTATACAGCCTACAAACATGCTTTGACCGCAAAATTTTTGTTTACATTTTTGCATAGCAATTCTGAAACAATTTGCTGTATCATCAGTAGGTATCGTTAATCATCATCACACCGTCATCGCGTCAGTGCAGTCAACACTGGACTGGAAGTAGTGCGACGAACACTCGTAGCAACCGTTTGGGCGCATTATGTCCAATTCGCAAAAGGTCCAGGGCGCTCAAAATGTCCAATTCTCACAACGTCCAATTCGCATTTTGTCCAAATCTCTAATCGTCCAATTAGCAAATGGTCCAATTCTCAAATCGTCCAATTAGCAAATGGTCCAATTCTCAAATTGACCAATTCAAATAACAGTTGTTTTAATGTTTGTTATAGATGTTTTATTATAAGTAGCAGTATAATACACACATATAGGTATATTTATTAATAAATACTTATTATAATTGATACGACTTAATATAATTATATTATGTTCTGCCGTCTAATTTTTACAACTGAACGCAGTCATTTTTATGTTTTATTTGAGGGTATTTATAAAAAAATCACTGACAGAAAAATGCAAACTAGTGTGGGTACTTATTTAATAATCATAACGTCACGTTTTAAAGCAAGTAACAATGAACCAAGGGTTTGCATATATTGAAAATCAGAGGGGAAAGTTGAGTTTGATTCGCAATGATGGCCACCGGTATAATCTTAATTGGACATATGCTAATAATACGACATTGTGGCGGTGTATTAATCGTAAATCGTAAAATTATGTACTCACATACATTAATTACTACAGTACGTGATATTTTAATGTGATTATTTTTTTGTTCTTATTCAACAGCGATATTATTATTATTTTTAAATAGGTACTAAGTAGGTACCCATATATAAGTTGATTTAAATTGTATAAAAAGGTTAAATACTTAGGTATTTACATAATTTACATACATCAAAATTAAAACATTTGTGTGATTTTTAGTTCATTTATTGTACTTAAATAATACCGATATTATGATTGAACCAGAACAGCTATCCCAAATTATTAATACTGATGTATATTTTTTTCGAATAAAAGTGTTGATTATAAATTATATATGCTTTTCACTCTCAAGTTGGGTGTTACCAAAACATCAACCACCCTTAGAATATGGACCACCCCCTAATTGCGAACTGGACCAGTTGCGAACTGGACCAATTGCGAATTGGACCAATTGCGAACTGGACCAATTGCGAACTGGACCAATTGCGAACTGGACCAATTGCGAACTGGACCAATTGCGAACTGGACCAATTGAGAATTTGACAGTTGGACATTTTGCGAATTGGACATAATGCGCCCAACCGGTAGCAACGCACGGCTTTCTACTCGCGTTACGTGAACACGCTTGTATTATAATACATTAGCCACTGATAGAGTAGTTAATGACCGACACCAATGTGTCTCAGGGAACATCTGATCATATCTTCTTTAATTGCCCAAAATTTCCTATCACTCTTTTCCGCCTACAATCCCCGTCCCACTAACTTCCCGTTTTTGTTGACTTTATCTAAGCTTCTTCCAAATATATAAAATATTTATTTAAGTAGGTATATTTCTATTCGTAATATTAAATTATAATAATTATTTATGTATTGTTCATTATTTGTTTTGTGCAAGTTTAACCTAAAATGAAAATTTTCTTTTATTTTCAGATCAATTTTAAGTTTATACGTGTCTCTTTAAACACTAACCGCGTCGCAAAGAAGCGCGGGATAGATAGAGTCCACAAAAAATGTGTCTCGGTTTGATTTTCTGATATTATTTTCACAGATCTTAGTTTTCAGGATATAGAAAATTAAGAAAATAATAGATAGAAAGCTAATTTTATAATGAAGGATTTCGTTCAATGTAAAATCTGATTTTGTGTACGATGTCAGAGAGAAGTACCTATGATATACCTAAAGAAACACTTGCTCAACCCGTTTATTACACCTAGAACGTAATCTAGGCCTGCCAGTACATTGTTATATACTTTGTTTAAAAATATCTCGAACCTATAATTTGCAAAGAGTTGAACCAAATGACATAATATCAGTTCAATTCTTAGTACTATTATAAATTTTATAGTAGGTGATAATAACCAACACAGAAGTCACATTAAAAAAATATTTGAACTAAAAGCCACACATCTCCTTCGGTATAACAAGCGTAACAATTCTATTTATAAACGTTTGCACCACGCCGCTTCCGCTGAAGCGTTGATGTCTTTGCGTAGCGCGTTTGAACTGCTTGAATAACAATGTGCTTGCGGTTAGAAATTTAATGTTTATCTTGTAAAATAAAATAAAAAATATTGTTTTAAAGGTCTTGTCACTGGTAATTATATCTTTTTTAATCGCAAAGGAATCGCTAATACGATTTAAAACGAAAAGAATACGAGTATATTTAATGATTGAAAAGAATAGTGGAAATATACCAAAAAGTGAAAGAAGTAATGTTTTATATGATGGATCATGGATGAATATAATGGCAAAACACTTCGAGAAAAAGAACACAGATAAAAGACACATTGCTCTATAACTGATGGTTTGACGACAAATTAGGGAATCCCCGTTCTTAATAAAAAGTCTTTTTTTCAACAAGACGATAATAATTTCAACGAAGACTGATTATTGACCGAGATAGGTCAATAAAATCTATCATCATCGAAATATCTAGAGGACGTTATCAGCTTGTGCTCGCGGTCGCGGGGAAAGCGCCGGTCGCCGACCCCGACTCCTGCGCAGCCTGCGCTTGCGAACTGACATACTGACTTGACCAACCAAAATGACGGCTGCGATTTAGGTGAGTCAAAAATGCACTTAGCCAGCTGCTTAGCTATCCAGGCGAACTTTGAAAAAGTCCTACCACAAATACAAACCATACCCAAGGCTTTGACCGCCTCCGTGGAACACTGGCTAAGCCGCTCGGGTATACAAACCCGGAGATCGTGGGTTCGATTCCCGTCTTGGGTCTGGATAGTGGTAGGACTTTTTCAGAGTCGGACTGGCTAACTACCACCTTCACAGGTGAAATCTGCCGCCATAACAGCTTTGGCTGTGTTCCGGCAATATTAATCTGGGAGCCAGTACACTCATATGCCCCTTTTCACTCCCGAACAACACGCGCTGGACTGCGTTGCCATCCCCATACCATCCAGACAATGATGGCCCGTACCAAGAGGTATTTGGACCTCACTTCCGCTTTCCATCAGGTGGAGTGAGGTCGTCCTGACTGCTTGATAATAAAAAAATAAAAATCAGATGAAGATCAGATGAGTCTACAGTCTGGCAGCTCATTGAGCAACGCTTCCTGATGAAGTGCCCCTTAATGAAATAGGCCGCAGTGACCGCTTTCAATCAGGCGGGCTGCGTGCCTGTCTGCCAACTAATGTAGAATAAAAAAAAATGTTTGTTAAGTGATCTAGAGTAAGACCCAGATCGAAGGTCAACTCGTTGCTGATAGAATGCACAAACACTCACCCTCTTATTACAGAACGTGGTTTAAAAATTAAACCGAGCTTAGTCCTGACTTAACTCCTGACTAAAGTCAAACGCTATTACAAAACGAAGTTTTACTTCATTTCGAGTACTAAAGTTAGACCCAAGAAAGTCCGCCGATACCCCTAGTTTTACTATGGACTAACTTTCAAACGTCAAAAGATAACACTTTTGAAATTTCGCTCCGTTCTACGTATAGAAAGACAATTTTTGAAAAGAATCACTTAAATTTGTGAACAGAAAATTAAAAATATATGTTACTTTTTCTTACATTACTAAAACATATTTATAAATAAAGAATTATTATTTTTACTGCCTTATTTAAAGATTTTAAAACATGACATAAAACAAAGTCTTGTAAAATGAAACGCACTGAACGAGTTAGTACCAGTAAATTATTCTTATGTTGGTATTTGTTTTGTAATAAGGAAAGTTTTAAAAAATAGTCCGGACCTAAACCTGTACTAACAAGTACAGTTTTAAACCTGTTTTAGCGATGTTTTTTGTAATAAGAGGGTCAATGTAGGTGGCAAGTGTTCGGACCGCACGTGGGGCTCTGTGGGTCAGCGGGTCGGCTAACAGCACCGCGTTAGCGCCTACTGGGCCCAAGATTAAATAAACATTCCAATTGGAATTAAATATCTTCTCATCATTATCATCTTAACCCATTTTGTATCATGGCGGTTTATGTATCTCTAAAAATTGAATAGAATCACAACCAAAAAATCGCTGCCGAAATTAAAAATACATTAACTGTATTGCTTTGCAACTTTATACAATGAAACTCGTATATTACAGATATTGCTTTCGATTCGCAGATGAGAAGAAATTAAACTAACAAAAATAAATACGAAATCAGTCCTGCTCTGGATTAGTTGCATATAACTGTAGTCTAACTTTGTTATTCACAATTCGGCTAATTAGGTGAATGTGCTGCCAACAACTAAATGACAAAAATTATTTTATCATGATCCTGGTTAGGATGATACACTAAAAATACTTTTATTAAAGAAATAAAGAAAATAAGCTATTGATTGGTATACTCATAAATATCTCGCGGTATCTAAACAAATACAAAAAGGATTGGGATCTTTTTGCCTACATATCAAAACTGCTATCTTGAGTACTTACCTATACGCTGGAGCGTAAGGTGTCCAAACATTGGCACGTGCATTCAATGGGTTAGCGGGTCGACTAACAGAACCACCGCGTTACCCTCTTATTACAGAACGTGGTTTAAAAATTAAACCGAGCTTAGTCCTGACTAAACTCCTGACTAAAGTCAAACGCTATTACAAAACGAAGTTTTACTTCATTTCGAGTACTAAAAAGAAAGTCCGCCGGTGCCCCTAGTTTTACTATGGACTAACTTTCAAACGTCAAAACGATAACACTTTAAAAATTTCGCTCCGTTCTACGTATAGAAAGACAAATTTTGAAAAGAAATACTTAATATGTGAACAGAAAATTTAAAATAAATGTTACTTTTTCTCACATTACTAAAACACATTTATAAATAAAGAATTATTATTTTTATCCTATTTAAAGATTTTAAAACATTTCATAAAACATAGTCTTGTAAAATGAAACGCACTAAACGAGTTAGTACCAGTAAATTATTCTTATGTTGGTATTTGTTTTGTAATAAGGAAAGTTTTAAAAAATAGTCCGGACCTAAACCTGTACTAAGTAGTACAGTTTTAAACCTGTTTTAGCGATGTTTTTTGTAATAAGAGGGGCAGACTTTGGGCCAATAAAATAAAAACATTACAAATACAATGTTTCATATTAAAACAACATCAAGGCCATATCCTATGCTACAACATTGCCATCAGTTTTGATAGAGGTAAACAATCCCTCTTATTACAAAAAACATCGCTAAAACAGGTTTAAAACTGTACTTGTTAGTACAGGTTTAGGTCCGGACTATTTTTTAAAACTTTCCTTATTACAAAACAAATACCAACATAAGAATAATTTACTGGTACTAACTCGTTCAGTGCGTTTCATTTTACAAGACTTTGTTTTATGTCATGTTTTAAAATCTTTAAATAAGGCAGTAAAAATAATAATTCTTTATTTATAAATATGTTTTAGTAATGTAAGAAAAAGTAACATATATTTTTAATTTTCTGTTCACAAATTTAAGTGATTCTTTTCAAAAATTGTCTTTCTATACGTAGAACGGAGCGAAATTTCAAAAGTGTTATCTTTTGACGTTTGAAAGTTAGTCCATAGTAAAACTAGGGGTATCGGCGGACTTTCTTGGGTCTAACTTTAGTACTCGAAATGAAGTAAAACTTCGTTTTGTAATAGCGTTTGACTTTAGTCAGGAGTTAAGTCAGGACTAAGCTCGGTTTAATTTTTAAACCACGTTCTGTAATAAGAGGGATTAAGAGTAACAGTTTTTGATTGATGAAAAAAAAATGGAGTAACAGTAGGCTGTAATTAGAACCTAATTGTTAAGGTGCTATCGGGAGAGAGTGCAAATTTTGTCTTGGGTTGTACAGTTTTCCTTTTTTTTAAAGCTTCAAATGGCGAATGATAGAGTTGCTAGCTTTTATATTTAAATTAATTCGAAGAAATAAGTTAATAGGGGTATGTATATTTTTACTAAGAGTTTGTCATTTATCATCTATTATTATAGAACCACAGTCAAATAATTCAAGAAATAAAATGTTTTGTTAAATAATAGTAAAAACAGAATGAAATAGGCCATACATTGCTTAGCCCAGCGTAATCTGAAATGGGAAGTAATAATCATATTGGAGCCTCAATGAAACAAATGGAGGAATAATAACATGTTTTTAAAAAAAAATGCGATTACAAACTGAAATAGGCCAAACATTTTTGAGCTCAGTACAAATTGAAATTGGAAATAAGAAAAATATTTTTATCTACACCATAAAAAATCGAACTATAGTTGCTATCAAAAAATTGCGTAAATTATTGATTTAAATCACAGTCTGTATGCTGACGTTCACAGATGTCGCTTCTCTCTTCGATCTGCGCCTGCGTCGGCAGATGGCGGTACATGACTGCGGCTCCACGTCCCTTTATTTTGTCATCCCTTTCATCTTCCTGTTTCCCGAACACAGCCTCCTGCATTTTGTGCACAAACGGAGTAATCTTGCAAACTAGCAGTCGAATGCAACTAGTCTCTTCTTCAGTACCTTGCTCCTTTATTATTTCTTGAATATCGTCGAACAAGGATTCGTTCTTAGCTTTGGAGATTAGCTCTTGAAGTCTTCTAGAGTTTTTGTTTAGAATCCATTCTTTAGGGTCTTCAGAACGGTAAAATGTGTTCGGTCGCCGGTTTCCAGAGAGGAATGTTGATATCTGGAATGTGGAAAATAGATACTTATTAGTTAACCTAAATACAGATACTTTTTTTGGCGCATGATATTTGACTTCATGTTATAAGAAATCGAAAAAGGTTACAAAATCCCTACCATTGTAGCAATGAATTTTCAATGATTGGCGAGTGAGTGACAGTTATTTTCATGTGTTATTCATATGGAAAAGACCTAGGATGAAATGAATCTTTTGTTTGCAATTAAGAAAACAATGTTCCTAATTAAGAAATCACCACGTTGACTCAAGTTACAAAGTAGACCACTATTTTCACTTTAAAAATACACGCTG
This sequence comes from Mecyna flavalis, assembly GCA_949319885.1. Lineage (NCBI taxonomy): Eukaryota > Metazoa > Arthropoda > Insecta > Lepidoptera > Crambidae > Mecyna > Mecyna flavalis. The sequence goes on along the minus strand of OX439407.1, from coordinate 1,986,097 downwards.
TATAAATGTCTCGAACAAGCCTTATGTTTCATCACTACAATAGACCATGTAGTAAGTGCACAATAGTACTATTGGGGTAATAATAGTCCCTCTAGAGAAATTGAAGTAATTGTACATAAGTGCGTATATACGTATTGGTATCATACTTTCGTATTCATTTTGTTTTCTATGCCATGTGAACCAGACACAAAAGAAAAGTAATGACACTGTGTTTTTGCATCCATGCATTTGCAAAAGGTTAAAAAACGTTAAAATTTGCTCATTAGTGAACAGACGTCATGACAGTCGTAGAATTTATTGAATGCAAGAGGTATATGAACTATTTACGCTTTTTTACTATGATGACAATGCAAGATTACAAGTTTTAACTGTTAAAGTATAGTTTTTTAAACTTATTTTATTATGTTCAATGATAAATCAAAATTTTATTGCAAAGGTTAAGCAGTTAAGCGGGAGACCGCGGGTTCGATTCCCGATATCGATTTAAGAAATGTAGGTACCAATATACTACATATTAGTGGTAGTGTACGTACTGTGGTGATTAACCGGCTCGAACGCTATATAGCCATTGCATAGTACGGTCATCTCCAATAATATCTAAGAGCCCGAGGTAGTAAAAAATAAAAAAGGAAAATGCACTTTATAACTACCGAGTTTGAGACAAATTTGACTGGCACTATAAAAGATTTTATGGCATCATCATGCTTTACTTGAGACCTGAGTGTAATAGAGTAAACTTTCCTTTGATTCCAAGTTATTTTTGACTACTTTGGGCTCTTTGATATTATTGAAGGAGGACTTTGAAGCTTAATGGTGTGTAAAATGGTCAAAGATCTAGCTATCTACTAGTATCTTACCATTTGCGCAACAAAGACCAGCGCGTTAACAGCCACTGCACTGATCTGGCTCGGCTGAAGCCCGAACAGACGCACCAGGTACTTCAGCGGCGACACAGGATTAGCAGCCTCATCCACGTTGGCATTGGGTCGGTTTTCCTCTGCGAAGCTCTCCTCGCTATCATCGTACGCTTCGGACGGCTTCCGGTAGGCATTTGATCTGGTCGGCTGGAACGCTCGGACGACGAATTCAGCTACTTTGTGAGACACGGACTCGGAACCTGAAGATAAAGGGAATAAACACTTGAAAGTACCTCATTTCTACATATTGGAGGTCGTAAATATAGGTCAATAGTTTAGATCTTGGCGCGAACTTATGGATTTTGGTAAAATCATAAGGAAGGAATACAACAAAAATAAACCAACTAAACCTCTTAAGGAACTTACAAAACCTATCAGTGAATCAATAAACAACACCAACAGTGATAAGGAAAAACCAGCTTTTTGTAAAAAAAATACATAATAAAAAAAGACTAAGAAGTTCTATGTCAAGGGAATACAGCATTAGGACATTATGCGCTTCATTTTACAGAAATCAAGAAGAGAAACAAAGAGGCCTCCTAACATATTCTTTGCGTCATCATAAATTATGTAGTAAAAGTTGAGTAAAAATATGTAGTAAAAGAGAACGGATAATTTATGATTTGACTTATTTATTTCAATTCGCACAGTTTGCACTTCTGTAGTCTGATCATGAATTGTGCTTCGACTTGAAATAGACAAACGTACACGTACAATGCTATTCTTTGTTATATGATGCAAGTTACTGTCACGTCGGTCATGGTGGGATAGCTTTTGCCTTTCATTTTGTTTTAGTTGACTACTTTGGCGTCCAAATGTCATCCAGTTCTTTATAGTTTGAATTTAACTGGGGTTTCAGATTTAGGAGTCAGTCTTGACCCTGTGTCGCACCGAAAAGCTTAGAAAATTCGGAGCTTAGAAAGTTGGAAGTGTTTAAATCTTCGACCATCTAAAAGCAAGTAAAAGTGTAAAGCCATTGGTTCTTGGCCTGATCTCGTACTGGATATGTCGGACTTCTATTTTACTGACATGCCTGGAGTAGGCTGGGCATAAGAGTAAGGGAATAAACTGTGTAAGTACTAAACTTGTGCACTTCATTCATCCTGCATTAAATTCTGTGATGGAAAGCACAATTTTAAGTCAAGTCGAGACAACGGCTTAGTAAGCCTGGTGTTTTAAAAAGAATTTATTATTCTGATGTTTTGGTTATATTACTATAAATAAAGTATAAACTTCCGCATAATCCACTTAATAGCTTTTCTAGCACACATTCATCCATCTTCACAAACTTTCACATTTATATTATTAATTAAATACTCACCCAGAAAATCAGTCGCGAATTTCATCCCACTGCTCAACGTGTCAATAAAGCCATCTCTCCTGTAATGTTCACTTCCTACCACCAACACAGCCTGCAGCATCAGGACCAACACTACGGGTGGCGCCATCTCGCGGCGGCGGGCGGCACTGCAGTGAGCACGCTCCGCTTGTCGCCGTAATGCGTGCGCAGGCGCAACCACCATGTCTGTGTAATTGTGTCTTTACTAACATACAGGCTGTGGAAATATATAATGGAAGGAAAGAGGCTTTGAATTTATTTTTTTGTTATAAAATCTGGTTAAGTGAAGCTGTTTGTGGTAAATAGTCTAATTGAATTTTAGCGTGTCGTCAATAGATGGCGTTACTAGTATCGTACATTGAATGTAGGTCTTGAGGACTTACTGAAAATGAAAAGAGATGATTCTGAAAATAAAATGCTTGTTTGATGCTATAACGCACCAAACATGTTTTATTCCTTAAAAAAGAATTAAATGATCAAGCATCCTCTTGATACGATTGACGTACTGGGCAGTTCAATGTGGTACTGTACTGTAAAATCCTCTAGTACTTATGTAGAATTGTTGTATGTTTAACTTTAAATCAGTAGCAATAAATTATTTTATTTTACAGAGAATGCACCACCATTATCACTTATATACTGACCTTCAATGCTATCATAATATAACCTATCCTGGCTTTCACACATGTAAGGTAGGTACTTGATACACATAATATTTATTAAGCACACCCTGTACAAAAATAATCATATGAAGAACAATAGCAAGCGAACCTCAATAAGTTTGGAGGAGTTCAGCGGTGCTGAAAATTAACATTTTATGTACATAATAATGGAACAATAAGTATTGCTAAAGTCAAAATGGAAAACTACTCGTAGAAGAATCGCATTAATAAAAGGAGAAGAAACAATTAATCAAGTTCGTTGTCTAATTCAATTTAACTACGACGGCTTTTCTATGTTACTAAAAATGCAACGGAGCTCTAAAAATTCCCTTGTAGTGGTCGGTCAGAAATAAATACATTCGAAAAGATATCAGGCGTAAGATCAATATGGTTTGTATTTTCTGAGGAACGGACGGAATAAGAATCAACTTCTTACCTTATTTTGTGGAGGGCAGCATTACTTACCCGCCTAGGGTAGAAGAAAGCGCCCAAGGTTTTGCATGAGTCTACTATCAGGGACAAAGAATAACTTACTATCTCTTTAGTTACTCTAAGTGGCCCTGACGTGTCACGGGTGCAATTTAGGCATGAGTAAAATGTCCTACTTCCAGATATTAATTAGCTAAAATTGTAAAATAAATCTTGGTTCAAAATAGCATTCAGTATTTTCAGTCAGGGACAGATCCCTAACTCAAAGTCAAAGTCAGAAATATCTTTATTCATATAGGCATTCTTAGAAGCACTTACGAATCGTCAAAAACTAAAATATTCAAGTATAAAAGTAGTTTACATAAAAATACATATATATTTCGATACATACAATATAGGTACAAATAAATAAATATACATAGATGTAATAAGATTCTACCACCGGTTCGGAATGCTGTCATCTAGTCGAGAAGTCACCGGCAAGAAACTCGCTAGTTACTCTTTTTCATCGCCATGTTTGTTTACAATTTGTTGGTTACAATTATTGATTAGTTTTAAAATACCAAGCCATACAGTATAAAAAATCCGCGAGCCCTGGAAGACCAGTGCCCAAAGGTGGCACCTGCAGCACAAGTATGACGTATGTGCCAGCCATAGTTTCACTCACACACAGTAACTAAAAATTACAACACGATTAAATTTTTTTGAGAGCCGAACGAAAGGTGTACCCAATGTATTCAAGTTGCCAAAACCGTTTGCCCATTATAAATAAGATAGTAAAGTACCCAGCACGAATAAGATATAAGTACCGCTCTTCAAAATACACCACAATGACACCTATGTTTAATAGCTTATCACAATGGAAGCGAGGCACTGAAAGTGTCATTTTTAAGATAAGCCTGCGTGACCCAAACCGCTAGGTTGTGCTCCGCAGACCACGGTAACGACGCGCGCGCGCAGTCTCCGCCAAGCATCAAGCCATTCAACATGTTTCTCCTCCTCATATTCACCCATCTGGTCTCCGCAGACCTCTCCGCAAACGACATCCAGTCCCTCAACGACCTGCCTCTCGACAAACTCCTTCGACTCAAGACGTCTTTACAAGACTTGGTGACAAACTACGAGTACGAAAACATTACTACCACCCCAGTGTACCCTAACTTTGGAGCCCAAGCATTACCCTTAAATGCTCCTCCAGTTAAAAGGACGGATTATGAAAGCAGCATTCAGAAGAAGGAAGGTAGCAAGCTGAGCAACTTGTTTTCTATGTCGATAACGACCCTGGCGTTTCTGGCTTTCGGAGGGTATTTGCTATGTTTGATAGTGCAAGCTGTGAAGGCTAAAGAGGCTCAAAGCTTGGCGACTCCTGCGCCGGCGTTCTTCCTGAATGCCGGGATCAAGAAGAAGCCCCACCTGTCTGGTCATGTGACGTCGTATGGACGGAGAAGGAGAGCAGTCGAGAGCGGGCGGCTAGAACTGCCTCCGGAACAGATGTTCGATGCACTGCTGAGGTTATGTGAAGGGTACGCGAAGTGGAATCAAAATGGTAGTACTTCGTAAGTGTTGAGTTTAATTTACGATCTAATTTTCAAGGGTATTCGGACCTTATTGTGTTTTCAATTCTATATCAGATTGTGTGAGAAAGTAATGTTAGCAGTGTCGTTAAAACATATTTATTTATTGTGGTGGAAAATATTCATTAGTTCTGCTGACATATTTTTACTAGAAATTATAAAGATTTTATTACTTCTGAATGATTGCATTGTAAAAATACTTTCCTAGATAATTATTGAGTTTAATTTCATTTTAATTTATGTGCGAAGTAAATTCACGCATGTTGCAACGATATCATTATATTTTTAATAATATTTTTTTTTCATTTGGTCAAACTGCTAGTGTGATTCTAAGTATTAGCTTTAAGGGTGGATCTTCAGAAAAGTGCTCTCCGAGTAATTTCCACGGCATTTTTGAAATCGCTAAATTATGGTGAATTGCACAAATATTCCGAAAGCTTGTGCAAATTTAAACAACATATCAAAATTCGCCACGTACGGGATCTATACTTTTGCTAAAAAAAAATGGAGAAAATTGGCGGCCCATGGAAATTATAATAACCACTCAAACGTCCGCGCGCGTTTCGCTAGGTTGTCAGGACAGTCCGCGAGTCACGTGATACGCGCAAAATAAAATCGATAGGAGACGTATGCTAAATAAATGCTTATTACTCAGTAAATAACTCAAATATCGCAAAATGAAAAATACTAATGAAAGGCTCATTAGTTGACGATTTTTAGGCAATAGTTAAGTTTGATTTTAACATTATATTCTATTAATGATCTTACAGTGAACTTTAAGAAATGCTAATTTTTTCGTAGTTTTCAATTTAAATATTTTTTTTATTAGATATTTTTGACGTTTACAATATTAAAACAATTTTGGGTTTTAGGTAATTTAATGGCCTTTCATTTGGAACCAAAATCCCATTATAAATCATCTTAAAAATATAACAAATAAAATAAAAACTAAAGCTACATGATCTGTGAAATCGAAGTTCACGTATGGTAAATTGTCTAATCCAGAATGAAATATTGAATATTTCAAGAAAGTATGGTAATAACCAGGCTATAATATTATTAAGTTTTCATAATAAAACATTTAATTACGATATAATACAAGAACTTTTTTAGATCTTCCAATTATGCACTAATAAAAACACAGAGTCACCGACCTATTTTTAATCCAAATTTTTACTTAAAAACTGACTGGAATCGCACATAATGTTATAAAATATGAAAATATGTAAGATTATAAATATTTTGATATACAAAACAATAATATTTTATTACTTACGGCATGATTTCTCGAATAAAATAGTTGGAGTCACTCGCGCACTGATCCACAAAAACAACAAGCAACTTGACAATTTATTTTTTTTGTAGCCATGAGCCGAAGTTATGTTCCACTTGAAATAAGGTGTGGTACATATCATAGAGCGTCAAAAACCAGCAACACTACAGACTATAAACATCCACAGCGATAAGAAAAAGAAAAAAACAATCGACGGGCGCGAATTCTTAAAAATGTAACTGTAGTTACACGGACTGTCCTGAGGTATATGGTCTCTGTAACTGTGGTTACAGTGGACGTATGAGTGGATAAAGGCCATGGAAATTACCCAGCAGATTAAATTTAGCTAAAAACCATGTCAAATATGAAATTAAGCTGTCATATTAGTTAGTTAGGGTAGTATAAAGATCTACATTGTATTAAAACAATATTTAGCAAAAATAGTAGCTTTATTTCAAAACTTACTTAAGATACTCAAAGTAGGAACATGAAAGTGATAAAACTGTTATCAATTAACTTTCTTATAAATTAAAATTGTTCCCATAACATTATACTTATGGATAAACATAATAGTAAACATAAAAAAATAACAAATTGAATTTTTATAAAATAAGTCTTTTCATCAATCAGTTTAAGTCTTCAATTCAATTGTTGAAATTCTTTAAAAGCGTTGCTTAGCTTGAACTATGAGAAAGTCTTTGATTCAATCGAGACCTAGGCAGTGCTGCAGTCTCTAAAAAGGTGCCAAGTGGACTACATGTACGTATTGAGGTACTTATACCAAAACGCTGCTTATCGGTTCGATTGCAAAACCAGAGCTCAAATCCTATCCAACTAGAGCGAGGTGACAGGGAGAGAGACGTAATTTCTAAACTGTTCACTGCTGTTCTGGAGGATATTTTCAAGCCTCTGGATTGGCAAGGATTCTGTATTAACATCAATGGTGAGTACCTTACACAGCTACGCTTTGCCGACGATGTAGTTCTCATGGCCGAGACCATGGTGGATCTGAACACAATGCTCGAAGATCTTAGTAACGTTTCCATAAGAGTTGGTCTTAAAATTAATATGGACACGACGAAAATTATGTCGAACGTCCATGTTGCACCCGCACCAGTTAGCATTGGAAACGTTACGCTTAAAGTTGTTGACCATTATGTTTACCTGGACAGGCAGTTCAGTTAGGTAAGTCCAACTTCGAGAAAGAGATCCCTTGACGAATCCAGCTCGGATGAGCAGCGTTCGGGAAGCTACGGAATATATTCGCATCCAACATACCTCAGTGCCTCAAGACGAAAGTCTTTGAACAGTGTGTGTTGCCAGTGATAACATATGGAAGCGAAACGTGGTCATTCACTATGGGTCTCATAAGAAGCCTCAAGGTCACACATTGGGCAATGGAGAGAGTTATGCTTGGTGTTTCTTTGTGCGATAGTCAAAAATGAGGAGATTCGCAAAAGAATGTAGGTAACCGACATAGCTCGAAGAATTGCTCAGTTAAAGTGATAGTAGGGACACATATCCCGCAGAACCGATGGCCGTTGAGGTGGAAAGATTTTGCAATGGTGTCTTTCAGTTTGACCGCGCACTGGAAGACTTTCAGTGGGAAGGCCCTTTACTAGCTGGACTGACGACCTTGCCAAGGCCGCCGGAAACCGCGGGATATGCGTGGCGCAAAGACCGATCAGTGTGAAGATCCTTGGGGGATGCCTATACTCAGCAGTGGGTGTCGTATGGCTGATGATGATGAACTTAAAGGAAACAAGGTAATTTCCATGGGTCTTACGTAATTTCCATGGTGTTTTATCCATGGAAATTACACCATGGAAATTACAAAAAAACATATATTTTGAAATAACTTTTCATTGAAAAGATATAACCAGCTAGTTTTTTACTGTCCATCTACATTAAGGAGCTAGGTATTTCACCTCAAAACCCATTTACTAAAAGTAGTACAATTACATTGAAAAAATGTGACACGGGAATGCCGGAAAACTGGGAACCAAAATGTTTAAAATTGAAGAACGTACTCCAGCATCCAAAGCGCGGGAACCAGCGACATGGCCACCTCACCTGCTAGCTGCGGGGTAACTGACGATTCGAATACACCTATCAGGGTTCACCTACGCCTGGCCAGCTCTGAGCAGTGCCCCTCGAAAGGCGCGCCGCGAAAATCTTGCTAAGCGTGTGACATTTAAACTTATGACCATAAAATCAAAAGTTTCCTTCCAATTAATTTAAAATTTGACCAGTATGTAAACTGATTTATCTATTTTAAATGTGTGTAGAAAACTGGTTAAAAACGTGGGTGGTTTTAAAAATATGTGCGATTGTTCAGAAGTCGGCGCTCGTGTGACACGTAAAAACGTGCAAAATTCACCGGATTTGAGGTGTTGATGGTGAATTACTCAGATCTTCGTAGTTTTTAATCAAAGAAATCTATATGACCTAATGCTTAATGAAATGAAGAAACGTTGTAATAATAGTTTTTATCGTAATAATTTATTTTAATAGGAGATATGAGTCTGTGACACTCTGAAAATGCTTTACCAAGAAGTAGCCTTAAATGTTTATTTATTTATTTATTACATTAAATAATTTTCAAATAATATATTGTATACATTTTTTTACCCGACACTGTACAGTAGAAATTATGGAAGTGTTTGAGTCGAAAAGATGAAGATTAGAATTGTTTTCTCTTTTCTCAAGTGTTCAAAATAAAAGAGAATCTTTGTTGTCTGACAGATAAATTATCACGTACTTATCTATCAATGAGGAAGCTGGTTAAGTATACCTAACTTGACATAAACAGTGGCGTATTGTTAGCTTCTGTGACGCGGCCATAAAAAGTGATCAAGAGCAAGATGGCACAACATGAGATAAAGATCGCTAGCAGACGAGATGCGGACATGTGTACCGAGCCTTACGCCCGGCGACACCACGGTTGCTTAGCCTCGGGTTAACAAAACCGCTGTTAACATCGGCTTAGCTGAAATTAACTTGGGTCACAACAATGTTGGCTTAAAATCTATTTTTTAATTACTTAGTCAAAATATTACAACTGACATCAAACCAAAAGAAATAACTTCGTAATTGCAGCAAGAAGAGGCTAAAGAGCAAAAATAAAATTGTTTATGCATATCCATTTGCTAACTTATTCTTTTTTTCAATTAGAGCTCTTGTTGCCGCTATGACGTAATGACGTCACGCGGCGCCATCAGCTCATCGTGGCGTCATCACCTTCGGGCTCAACCGCTACCATTCGCCACCATTCCACACCTCCTTCGGGCGCGGCCGCCACCATTCGCCACCATCATCGGGCTCAGCCGCCTCCATTCGGCGCCACCTTCGGGATTGACCGCCGCCAGTCGTCCCATCGATGAAGATACTCACTCGACTACGCATGACCGCTACGCCCGTGGACCCCTGCACCGTCTTCTAGTAAAGTTCCTCTCTGAACTAGCATACAACCTATATACAGTCTAACTCGCTCCTCCGCTCAGCTACAGCTCTTGAATAGAAACGTTAGTATACATACTGTAACGTACCTTTTTTGCGAAGGAGAATGCTATAACAAAAATGGCTAACATAATTAGCCGCATGTGGGACTGAACATTTAAGTCATTCGTCCCACTTTCCGCTTAACTACCCCGGTATCTCCTTAATACACTAAAATGGACGAGCAGTACCTGGTTAGTGGCGATTAACCGGCTCAATATCTGCTGTACCTAACCATAATTTATGTTATTCGTTGAGAAAAGCGAGAAAAAATGAATAACCAATTAATTTTTTCTCGCTTTTCTGTAATAAATCCGTTATTAACACAATTTCAATATCAACGAGTAAATTCCGGTGAAAATTAGCACATCGACGTGTATATAGCAGTTTGTTTTAAAAAGCGAATAACTCTGCGTTATGTCGGTTTAACGCGGTGTGTCGGCGCCGGGCGCGCGCAGCCGATGACAGACCCGCCACAGCCGCCTCATTACGATACTCAACCAAACAAAACCCAATACTTGTGCAACACACAGAATATCATAAAAAACACACACTCAACCACGCGAAAAGCAATCTTAACCACTCAAGTCTAAAGTCAAAATTCGTTGGTAGCTTTCTAACTAAATCCTGCGTTAAGTGGAGCGCACAATAGAATCTTTAAGCGAAGATGCTGCTATTATTAGGTGTTAGCGTGATTATTTGACAGTTTGAAAACGTTTACAGATTGTAGGTATATTGCGGGCAATCTGGTTTCCTGCTGTTAATGTAAACAGCGTTTTGTGTGGCCGGCCGCGTGTAAAATAATATCTTCATATTAAAAGCTCTTAATAAGATTGGATACGTAAATAAAACAATAGGTATATAGTTTATTGCTATGGACCTTATACAGCTTATCAAATAAAATAAAACAACATTTACTTAAGTTTACCCAGATTTCAGACAAATTGTCGATCAAGTGTTATCTTAATTTTAGAACTACTTAGCCTTTACTAAATAGTATAATGCCACTCTTTCTAGTCTTACTTGTCACTTATATTACAAGTTCGTCGAATATTACAAAGTTGAAATGTGTTTGGAAAGTTGCTTTTTCACTTACGCGTTTATATGAAACTCTACAGCCGCAAGCGGAAGATAGTATAACTATGTATTATGTTGTCTGTGGTACAACAATAATCTTTCTAAGATAGTTTACTTTTATTATAATTATTAAAATGCACGTCTGGAGCGCAAATAAAAAACGAATGCTAAAATAATTCAACAATCTTCCGACATCGCGACAACGGTCAATAAAACAATATCCAATAGAATAAGTTTTGTTTTATCGCCTGCTCGTTTACTGAGGTCCACGCGGGCAGGGTCGCGGGTTCGAGGCCCGCGGCGCGCACGAAATTGAATTCGCGTCGAATCGCCTCGTAAACGCTTGCGATTGTAAAACACTCGTAAGTAGGTAACGGACTGAGTTGTTTTATGTGATATGCTTAGTGGGTGTTGAGGTATGCAGCGGGACAGAGTTCGATTACAGATAAAAAAAAAATAGACATCGTACGGTCAACAGCACATCACGGTTAACACTTGCAGTTCGATAATAGCACTTATGCCCCCGACATAAGAGCGGTACAAGGTCCAAAGTGTTACGTCTGACGTGCTTTTGACTACGTTTCAATATGGCCGAAGATCGATCAGTGTGGCGAGCATTAGAAGAGGCCTATGTTCAGCAATGAACTGTAAAAGGCACATGATGATGTTGAGACAACGTACCTACTACATAATATAATGATTGTTCATCGAAACGCATTTACACAAAGTGTTATAAATGAACGATTTTACAACAAGTACTTACCTACTCGTATATGAGTAGGTGGCAGACAGTTACATTACTATTTTCCCAGCATTTTTTTTTCTTTCTACTGAGGGTACGCTTACACTGTGAATCAGAATTTGGCAAGTCCAGATACATTGGAGCCAGTCATGGGCGTACCGAGGGGGGGGCAGGGGGGGGCAGCTGCCCCCCCCTGGAAATCTCGCAGAACATAATATGAACTCGCCTAATTACTACTAATCAAAGTGTAATCGGGGCCTTATGCTCCTACTTTTAAATTTTGTTTGCTCAGTGTAGGTACGAGTACAATATAATACTGAACTGAACTGTTTAAAAAACAGTTTATGGGCGATTCTTTCACGGACGACCATAAAAACCGTTTTGTAGAAGATCCTCGAAAATTAATTTTAATTAACAAGCGAATTAAATAAAATAAAATGCATGCATAGTCAAATTTATTATTATTTTGTTACTGTTTTTTAATCATTTATTTCTGGATAAAACATTCAGCGTATTTCGCGTTTTGACATCTTTTCTTACAAATGGTTTTTCACTCTATCTGATAGTGTAACCTTTGAGGGCTTCTAAATAACAATTTCGTAAGATTTTTTATTTTAACTTCAAATTAGGACAATCCGCTGCCAAGACAGCTCGCCATATAAACCAAGTGTGGGGCAATAATAGCGTTGAAGAAAGCACCATTCAACAATGAAATTTCGTTTCGGAGGTATCAGCGTTGAAATTGCACTTCGTAGTGGTCGACCTAAAGTACTTCAGGACGACGAATTGAGGACCCTGGTGGAAGCTGACCCATCGCAAACGGCTCGAGGGACTGCACAAGATCAATGAGTCAGTCACCATGCGATTTTAGATGGTTCAAAACGCATTGGAAAGATGAAAAACCTGAAAATGTGGTTGCCCCACGATTTGAACAATCGACAAAAATTATCACGTTATGAGGTGTGTTCTTCTTTGATTCTGTGAAATCAAAAAGACCTTTTTTGGGTTTTTTGTATCGAATCATGGCGTTCGATGAAAAATGGATTATTTACGATAGCCGGAAACATTCATGACAGTGGTTAAACGACGACAAGCCTCCCAGACACTTTCCAAAGGCAAAAACCCACCAAAAAACGACTTTGGTCAGACAATCACCGCAACTTACATCGAAAGCAGCCGGCACTGATCAACAGAAGAGATCTGATCCTCATCATCATCATCAGCCCGTAACAGTCCACTGCTGGACAAAGGCCTCTCCAAATGCTCGCCACGCTGATCGATCCTCGGCCACTCCCATCCAGCTCCTGACAGCCATCTTGCGCAGATCATAGCTCCACCTGGCCTGAGGGCGTCCTACACTACGTTTACCGAGACGCGGTCTACACTCTAGAATCCGTTTACCCCAGCGGTTATCGGTTCTACGGCTGATATGGCCAGCCCTCTGCCACTTCAGCTAGCTAATCCGGCGAGCTATGTCGGTGACTTTGGTTCTCTGCCGGATCACCTCATTTCAGATACGATTCCACAAAGAAACGCCGAGCATAGCTCTTTCCATAGCCCGCTGAGCGACTTTAAACTTCTGGACCAGCCGTGCCGTAAGAGTCCACTTTTCAGCTCCGTATGTCATGACGGGTAGGACGCACTGATTGAAGACGTCTTTAGGCATTGTGGAATCGGCGATGAGAAGATTCGACGTAGTTTTCCAAACGCTGCCCTGCTTCACGACAACGCCGAAATTCGAAAATTACCGAACCGAATTGAGCGTAGAAGTTTTACTTCACCCACCATACCTACTCTTCAGACCTCTCGTCAACCGCCTACCACCTTTTCAAGCACTTCGATAACTTTCTAAACAACAACAAACAACAACAATAAACAACATTAATATTTTGTCAACTTCATTGAATCCCGAAAACCAAATCGACCATAGAAATCGACGCTTCGAAGAAATAAATGCGACATTTACCTAACGTTATTAATGGAGAGCTGTTATTTGGCATGTTTAGAAAAAAACTGATTCTGCATTCCGACGGGCTTGCAACCCCCCCCCCCCCCCCGGCACCTGCTCGTCCCGGTCGAGTGTCAAGGGGCTTTGCCCCCCCCTAGACCAGAACCTGGGTACGCCCATGGAGCCAGTGCCATCTAACCTCGTAACCTGTAATAGGGAACTGGACCGATAAGATCATTAATTACTGTTTCATCAAGAAGTATCTATCACCGCTGAGCTATTAGTAAAAAATACGCATGTAAAAAAAAAACATAGGTGCACGTTTGAAACCATTTCACTCGGCTAGCATATCAGTAGGAATTTTTTTTTTATGGAAGGAAATGCAATTAGGCATAACTCGCCTGGGGTAGGCGAGCCGTGTGTGGGACTCATGCAATTCCATGCCCCAGTCTTTACAAAGACTGGTGCGTGGAGGATACCCACTAAACGCTCCCACGCTCCTGCATCGCCGTCGGCAGTGTCCCTGGGCTGGGCATGAGCTAACTACCAGGAACAATACAGCAGGTCTTAATAGCAGCCAGCTAGATTGATAAAAATCCCCGAAAGACCTCATCACCTACCGTATCGTGGGACACCTACCATAACTCAGCGGTGACAGCACTATTAAGTGTCGTATAAACTGGTTTAAAAGGTATTAGTGATGCATTTGACGGATGTGGTGTCGCAAAGTTCACGTTATAAACATGTTTAAGGTGCATGTTTATTATACCAATTTACAGCTATAGGCTCTTAAATTCTATAGTTTGTAATTTAAAATATATTATAGACCAGCCTTCCGCCCGCGGCTTCGCTTCCGTGGACTAAACGATGCTGTCTCACAGGTATGAAACATTTTTCCAGGATAAAAATTACCATATGTGAATCTCCATCTCTCTATCAACATCTTTCTATCTCTATAAAACCTCATACCAAAAATGACGTTGATTCGTTGTGACGTGAACAACAAAAACTTATATATGTTCCTATTTCTGCTATTCCATTGGAACCGGCTAATAACCTATAATCTTTTCCCAAGGTTTAATTCCCAGGTCGAACCAAATTTGATTCGGCTTTCTCTGACACAGCTCGGATATGTGATCCGCATTTGGCAAGTGTGGGTGATTATGCCAGTAATTAATCCCGTTACCCCTCTGGAATAATAAACAAGGAAATGAAGAAAATTTTATCAGAATATCATTGCGATTATACAACTTTAATGAGAGGTAATACAACAAATTAAATTAATTAACCCGTTGGAACCCCATAAAAATACCTCTCTCGGTCGCACTCAATAGCCCATCGCGCATATTTGTGCTATCGTGGGCGCTTAACGGGTAATGGCCGGTGCACCCTGGGACACCTTAGCCTAGCCCGGGGATAGCGTGGGGAAAATATCGATAATATCACCATTAGATATTGTAGTTTTAAAACCAGTAATAAAAGTACAGCCTCATACAGATAAAGATTCAGCAAAATTGTCTAAAAAGTAGCAAATCGTAGCATGCTGTCATGACACGATTATCAGTTGTGTAGATCATCGTTACGTGCCTGATGCTCCTCTAAATTCGTGTTCGCACAAATGGAATAAATTATATGACATTGATTACTTTTTAAAAGAGTTTTTTTATAACGTTTTGCGATTGGTTCAGATGTTTTCCAATGCTTATTTTATATCTTGAAGTACTGTAAGTCTTCGTGTTACATCGACGTTGTAACCCTGATCCAAACACTATCTCTACTAATCACTAGCAACTTAGTATGCGGCGGCGAGTTTGATGCTGTTTTATCGCTAATTTTATAGAACTCCCATCATTGCTACAAGCGTTTCTCTAAAGCTCGAGTGAGCGCAACACGCCGTCGAATACTCAATCCGTATAAAAAGCGGGATCTTTATTGCGCTGAATGCGATTTTGTTTTCAAACGACATTTCTTTCTTTACAACCATTTTATGACCGACCATCCACCCGTCAGATGCGATGGACACGTGGAGAATAGCATTCGGAGTATTCGGACTTAAGGTGATGTTAAAAAGTCCAAAATCAAAATAATTCGATTATTTTTTCATCTATTTCTATAAAACTCAAAATAAATATAAAATCATTATTCAATTATAAAAAAGTTAGCTAAAACATGACATAAAATGTAATAATAAACTTAAAAATAATATCAAACTAGCCTAGGATTATACAAGAGCTTGAACAACCTATTTTCCATGATATTTTATGATATTTTGTTTATCATTAATAGCCGAAATACAAATTAAGTCTTGTGGTCGGGTGCGGAAAAATCCCTGGGATGCTGGTGCGAAGGGAGGGAGTCTATCGCGCCGCTCAAGTACCCTCGACCAAGTCGTCATATGGGGTTGCCTCACACTGCCTAACGTTGGCAGGCGATGGTGAGCAGTACGCTAAAGAAGAACACATTAGAGATTTAGTCGGTAACGTTCTATATACGGATTGGAGTCCGACATACCCCATCCACCCCCGAGCGGCAACAGGACCCACGAAGTATTTCTCCATTATGAAAAAATCTTCACATCTTTCGACAACTAACGTCTCCTAGGTATGAGACACGGCTGCGGGCTCAACTAGTTTTCCATAGTACGGACGACTATTAATTTTCAATTTTCTTTTGGAACCGTTAATAAAAGATCTCAGTGTTATGTTAGAATAACTGGTACAATTTTATACGGGTCAAATTACTTATGGTACATTTTAAATGAGCACCATTTACGACTAATTATACATTTATATCGTTTTCTAATCAATGCTAATAATACATTATGTTAAAATTATTCAAAATCGATATTAAAAATATCTTAACACATATAAAGCACATTTGAATTTTTAAGATGTTTTCAATATTGATTTATTTTATAGTATGCATGGATACGTAGTGCATCATATGTATATTATGATCTATTTTATGTATGAGAAGACGAATGAATAAAATACTGTCTGTCGAACTTTCGCTCGCTAACGAGTCTACTTTCGAAAAGTTCGACAAAAAGCTCTCATTAAAACTCGATACATTTTTGTTGCCAACATTTAAACTATTTGACAACATTGAATAATATGCCTCAGTATGTCAAGTTATACAGTTTATAAATATTTAAAAGAAACAATAAGAAAAAATACCCTCGCAGTAATAAGGATACTAATATTCTTATATCCTTGAAAGTTACGAGCTTACGCCCGTCTTATGTTAATATGAATAAATAAATTAACTATCACATAATGAGTATCATTCGTACTTGACCATTATCCACGCATCGTAATAGGTCGTATCTCTCAATGTATTGTGAATACCTCATCCTAATAAACTTAAAGACCGGCCAACAAAGAAAAATGATCACGGGCACAGACCAAGAGTAAATATAAGTACGCCCGTACTGCCCAGGTCATTTTACACGAGCAGAGAGAGAAACGAAAGGCGTTCGCTTTAATATAGCCTCTTTTAAAGGACGGAGGCTGAGCTATGATTATGAACATGGGACTAATGTATTAGAATTCAAAATGGCGCTAGGACTAACGAGAAGTGATATTGCTGGTCGCGCATAATCCACTCGGGGTTGCTAGAGCTTGCGCCTGAAAGATACAAAGCGTAGTTTGTAAAACTTGGATGATATGGATAGATGAAATCATAACTCTGTGTGTCTGTATGTCACGATTTTACGCCTCAACCAGTGAATATTTGATAAAAATTTGAATTTTGGTACAACATAGACCGGACTTTGGGAATGGACAGCGTGATTTTTATTACGAGATATTGTTTAGGTCCAGTAGGATACCAAAAAAGAAGTGTTTTTATTGGTCCTGCGAAAGTGAGCCGTCCTGCCGATACCACGAAAACCAATATTGCATAGGTAACTTACTTTTTCTGAATGTTGTATTTAGCTGACATCAGTTAATTAAGTAGTACCTACTTTCCACTTAAAGTTTAGAAGTTCAAAAATAGCGGTAAGATTTATTCGACTTTAAAATTTTAGTACCTACATCAACATGATGTTGCTACGTGCGGAACTTTTGTGAAACCAAATTCAAAATCACAAACAAACAAGTTCAACTATTTACCATTTTGTCCTTCCAAAAGACATGTGTCAAATCAATCTCAAGTCAATAAAGTTTGTTACAGAAAACATACGAAATGTAATCCACTAGCAACGCTGATAATCCAAGTCATATCCCACGTAGGCCAGTCCGTCGTTGGGCAACCGGTGATAAATATCTCAGGGCACAAAATACATCGCGCACTCTGTTGACAAATCCCGCAATAAAATATAAGCATTTACAATAAAATTAATTATTATTTACACGGTGAGGTGGGCGCGAGCTCCGATGAAAGTTTAGTGAGGATATGCTTTAATTTTTTAGAGAAGATTTAGTCGAGAACTTGCAAGAGGTTGGTTTGGTTGAATTTGTAAAAATGTTTTAATTATTGCCTGAAGTAAAATTTAACCCATTTTAGCTTAAAATTTTATACTTGTTGAATATTCACGATTTAACTAATGACATAATTATGTGTATGATTAATTTGGCTTTCTATTCTTTGGTCCACTTATTTAAATCTATAGCTTATAGTGTGGTTTGTTTCTTCGAATCCCTTATCTAGTAAAGATCCAGAATAATTACGGACCAAACTATATGCCTGCATCTTGGAATCTACTAAGCTTTATCAACCTATACTTTGATGAAAGTCATAAACTAGTTAGCTATCCGCTTTTATATGAAGCTGTAAAAGCTTTCGCAGCCAGCCAGTTCAGCCAGTCATGAAAAATAGGATTTTTGGTATGATGGAATCATGAGAATTTCCAATCGAGTTTTCTTCCAAAGTTTAAAACGTAAAAGCATCAGGCTGGGCGTATCCACTATTATTCGCGGCGTGGCTCCACCATGCTGGAGGTCTCGAGACCCCGCGGCGCTTGCTTTATCGCACGCTGCGCTCGCGCCGGACACCTCGCCCCCTCCTCACCCCCTCTCCGCCCCTCTCGCGCCCTCACACAACTCACCCTTGCCGCGCGACCAGTAGGGTCACCATTTGTTATCGTAACACTGCGCGCGCGTAAGAATTGGTAATAACTATATAATTTGTTAAGACCACGCAATATCTTGGTCTGCCTTTAAATCCCGATGGGGATATTGTGACTACATGATGCATCGAGCACTTACATTTTATATGCCACGTGTCTGGACTAGCATTGTTTTTCATGTAACGATTGGATTGAATTACTATGCATCCCTTCACAGACGAGATCTTTTTATTTACTTATAGAAAATTAACTTCTGGGTAACTATTTTTCACTGAAAAAGTTTCAGTATTTTGATTGAATTGGTCAGATAGCAATATGCGCGAGAAGTCGTGCGTGAGTCTGGGAATCCTTAGACAAATAGGTACTTATGTTTTTCTGTGCCTGGATGTTGTGTACCTTTACTATTTCTGATAACCATAGTACAAGTGCTTAGCTACTTTGTGACTATTTCAGTCTACTAGATGTTGTCAGAAATCATATTTATGAAACTATCTATTTCTTTCGATGCGTAGGCGTCTTGTCTGGCGTAATAGCATTGTTTATTGCACAACCGTCATGAGTCGAGTTCACCAATCGGCAGTACAGTCGTGACAAGCAAAACTTAAGTTGAATCCTGTTATATCGGACAACACCACATACACTGATAAGACACCAAAGTAAGTACCAAAAGCCTTTTCTGTTTTGGGTATCAGAATCAAGAAAGATAACCCCAATAAACATATTTTTTATACAAATTTATAATATCTAGGCACAAGACCAACACAAATGTTCATCACTAAAATGGCATTCGAAGCCACGACAATGGCGCATGGGGCAGGGTCACTACCAAATGCGCCATCGGTGATCGGGCCAGTCAAGTAAAATAAGGCTACGGCCCATTAGGCAAACTGTTAGCGGCCGACTGAGTGAGCCGCAAGTGGCGAACTGAAATTTCAAAAAAAACAATTTTCGCCAACTAAAACGGGTTTTTGAAGGGAGTCGGCCGCTCACTGAGATAGTCGGCGCGCGTAACGCTGCAAACTGCGTACAGTGAGCGCAAAACTAGCAAACTGTGGACAATCCATTTGTAATACATACATATATGGAGAGGCGTACTAAATCGATAAGAAAACAAACTGCAAACTGTCAAACTGTTAGTCTGAAGCTAACAGTTTGCCTCAGTAGGCTACGTCCCCAGTGGGACGTAGCCTAAGGCTCATAGAACGAGATCCTAATTCAATTTAATAAACGACTATACTAATATACTAATTAGTGTCTTTCCGGCTCTTAAGTCAATCTTTGCCATATTACGAGGACCACACCCGAATCACATTGACAACGCTCTACAAAAATAAGATTTAAAATAAATTATGCAAAATTACGATCGTAATTATCAATTTTAAATGCAAATCTCCGGATGTTTGACGGCATTATGAAATCATGCTAATAGACAATTTGTTCTAATATATTTATTGTTACAGTTTTATAGTTTCTTGCATGTTGCGAATCTTTCCTGCCAATGAATGAATTGGATATTAATTTGTGCCTAATACGAATTATAAATTTTATAATCTTGGTCTAACCGATTTATTTGTTGCGATTTGAATGACTATTCAATTAGGATTTGCATAACTTGTAGTATATGTGATTTAAAATTATATTTCCTATACTTCAATATTAGTGCCACTATATCCTTTATTAATACCCATTAATTTCAATTTATTTTCTAATTCTGCTGATTCTGTTTGCTTCAAATTATTTTGAAGTGGATACTAAACAAATTTTACTGCATAAACATTGACATTCAAAGCAAAATATTGAACTATAACACATAAAATTAAAAATAAGGATAAAAAAGCTTTAATCTTCTTTTAAGTAGGCACTGGAACATAAATCATTGTACTATTAACTTATTGATTTATTTACATGAAATAAAATTTAATTAGTACGTGAGAATTCCATCAGATAAGTAGCCCAATGACTCGATGTTCCGTAAAATGGTTGTTCAAAGTCAAAGACCCATATTTTCAAGGATGTTAATGTATTGCTATGCTAACTGGTTCAGTATCGCATTTGGTAGTGACTCTGCCTTGAACGCCAAGGGTTGAAATCCCACCCAAGACTAACAGTTTGATACGGTGAACATTGGTGTTACTTTTACCAGACACAGTTTGGTAGTCGTTCATTGTCTCGTTCGTTCGCTTAAGCTTTGGGATGAAATCAAAATATATGTGGTCCGATATTTATTATTATTTATTTATTAAACAGTTTGGTATGATACAAAGCCGCACGCATGCGCGAGCCGCCATAACTCGAGGTGCGCGAGCGCAGGGCGCGTGAATCACAATAACAGTCGGCGCAGACGCCTGCGCCAGCCAGAGTCACAGGATTGCCAAATGTGAGCACCTTTTTTCGGGACAACACGTAAAATTGTACCTTGAACCCTTTTAAGTTTAGTAGCCCTATGTGTAACAGACTTAGGTTTGGAATTGTTTTTCTTTGATGTCATTTTTGTCATTTCGCCCGGTATTAGATATACTAGGTATTTCAGTGTTTTGAAACTCTATGCAGTTTTTTTTATCATAGCAAGTAGTGATTTCCTTTAAGTTTTTGATAATCTTGGAGCAGGTACTGGGTAAATCTGGCATGAATTTTTTTTATGTCAGTAGTGTCTCAGAGCCTGGTCTGTGCTATCTACAGAGCTAAGAGTTTCATTTGTTTTTTGTTTACTTCGAAAAAAGGACATCCGACAATTTAGGCCTATTCATATTTGGTGATTCAGACATAATTTTCAAGGGTATCAATCAAATGCAATCATGCAATTGAATAAAAATTGAATATACATGGCCTGTGAAATAATACTATTGTATTTACTTTAGGAACCGGGACGATCCCACAAATCCCTTTAGATTGGCGAGCAGAGCGACCACTCGCCATGTTAATTGTTGCATTGATGAGGCAGGTAGCAGGCAAATGTTTGGTCGTTTTAATTTGTTGCTAATTGCCCAGCGTTGGTTTATTTTCATCCCGTTCATCCGCACACCGATGGGTGCGTGCGACTGTTTTTTTTTTCTATATCACATACACGTTATGACACTGGTGTAATATACATACAGGCGAGTCATATGACAGTTTGCTTAGGTGTGAAACCGAGAAGACGGCTACAACTTACATGTCGATCTTCTGTAAGCAGGTGGTTCTTCCTCGATCAAAATGGCACATTTCGATTGACAGACAAAAAATGTATGCAACATAATTCTACTACATAGCAGGGTCTCTCTATGGCAGGGTTAGTAAAAACCTCATAACAGTTGGTTGCTGAAAATCACGGAGCTACATGAGAGAGAGAAAATGTCATGTGACGACTCATATGAATTTTTTATGTGCCTATAACGTTATCGTTAATTTGAAACTTCAATATCTTAATAAGGCAAGGAGTTGAAATAAGTTTCACTTATAACCAAAAACTAAGTTTCTTTTAAATCGAAGGACAGCCATTGACTATACTGCAACGAGTAAAGCCGAGACTTTGCATTCCGAACAGGCGTTTCCCGCGTGACCCGCTATCGATAAACTCACATCAATACTCGAGAGATTTATACAAATCGGTGCTCATATTGGGTGTCCGTCGCGCCATAAATATTAAATATCGAAGCCGTTAAAAATATCCGCTTACACTTTACGAGAGCGAGGGGCATGTTTACGCGCCCGGGCCACTATCAATTTGACTTTTTTCACTTGAACTCCATCACCAGAATAATAAGACCCTTCCAAATATTACAAGTCCTTCCCAAGGCATGTCTTCTTATATAAGTCTCCTTTTTTTAATTCGATTTACAGCCAAAATTTAAAGACCTCCGAAACGCATACAGGATCCTTTAATGCAGGTGGCTGAATGATCTGGCCTTATACCAGTCACAATACTCGGAGCTGAATATGTATGAGTGGTAACGGGGAGTGTTGTTCTGATTGCAGATTCATTAACTGATTAAGTATCGAAGTATCGTCACGCAATGTCCCTAAATATCCTGGAAGTATGCTCTGTCAATTATACATCTTACCAGATTGGGACACTTGTGTGCTCCTTTAATGATGATAGGTAACTAATTTATGAATTGGCAGACATTATACATACAGCCGTAGCCGATATTTGTTGCAGGAGATATGAGGCTGGTCTAGTGGCTATTAAGCCGTTTATATTTAATTTAAATATAATTACCGGGCCGTGATCTTGGTGTCATGGATTCAGTCCACTGGTCGGGAAAAAATAGTATCTGATTTTTCAAATAAAGATCGGGTTTGTGATCACTATCCCCATTTAGCAAACGTGGTACTTACTTACTTACTCCTGTGGCTCAGCGACCTACTAAAGTGTGTCGCGCTAGTCTCCCGATTCAAGCTCCGATCCGATAGATAGCAAAGTTTTAATGTTAATTCTGACTTATGATTTATTTTCAGCTCATAAGTAGATTTATGTAAAATACCGGTTAGTTACCTATTAAAACTTTTAACAGTAATGCTGGTGATGCGAAACATACAAACGGGATGTTTAATGTCATATAGGAGACGACACTATTGGTGCGTCTATGCTTACGAAGCGAGCACGAGCGGCGCACGAGCGGAGCACGAGTCGAACCATTCTGCTCGCGTGACAAGTGTGGACGCACAACGAGCCTGCCACGAGCCTACGACGATCTCTCCTCGAACATAGTTTCCAATGTTGCCAACTTAGCACTTTCGGTGCTAGATTGGCACTATTTTCGCAATTCCAGCACTGTTATTTAACATTCAGCACCTAGCACTTAATTTAGCACTAAACAGCCATCATTCATAAACTTTAAAACCTACAAAAAAGGATATTCCTTTGAGCAAAAAAGTGGGTTACGACGATGTACAAAATTACAGAAAACAGTGGAAGAACGATCCCAATTACTTAAATTTTTTTTTATCAATCTAGCACTATTTGATATGTCATTTAGCACCCACCAAAGATATTGAGTTAGCAACCCTGACAGTGTTGCAGTTTGTACGGCAATTGCCGTATCGTACGGTAATCCGGCTCTTTTTAGATGAATTGTACGGCATACGTACGCCAGAATAGTCATTGTTTTACGCTAAAATACGGCAATCAGGCAATTATACGGCAATTTTTGGTAATTTTTGGTTAAATACGGCAATTTGATCCTTTGTTTATGGTAATCCTACAAATGACCAGCGGCAACACTGAACCCTGATAGTTTCTAAAGGTGTTCGTTATATTATCTAGCTTATTATTTATTACTAATATAAAATTATATTCATATGTTATAATATAATTATATCAATAGCAGGCAAACTTAATATAATATAGTTTGTTTTGCAGAACGAGGTCATAACATAAAAGTATAAAAGCGCCATAAATTGTACGCTGCGTAAAGTAGATTGTTTATCTAAATTTAAAGGAAGTGATTTAATACAATTGCACTAGATGGCGTTACAAGTTTGAAAAAACATTAAAGTGCAGACCTAGAAACTTATCTGTTCCGGTGGCCAAAATTGGAACTACGTGAAATGCAATGCAAAAACGATAATTAATGACAGTTTTAAATACACAGTAGCGACGCCGCAACCGGAACCGATAAGTTTGTCGGTCTATAAAGTGTGTGAGCAAGACGCGGTTATAATATATATTATAATCCCGTCTTACTCTCTCTGCTGTACAAACGAATATAATACATTTTGAAGTTTGTAGCTCGTTGTCGATTGTCGTTGCGGTTACGTTAAAAATTCAATTCAAGTCAGTTACGTGCTATTTGTGCGATTTAAGCGATTTCGTAGCAAAAGTTGACTTTAAACACTTTCAACATAGGAAAATTAAGTGTGAATACTTTAGATTTAGTTGATTTAGTAGTTAGTGCTTAAGTTAGGTTAGGTTTTAGGTTTATTGGTACCATGAATAAAATCTATTTAGCAAGTTAAACCAACAAAATGTGTGAAAAAAACATTGTTCCATATAAAATTGGACGCTGGCTCGGTAATAATGTATGGAACAGCTTATTTATATTCGCTCATTTTGTTGATCTAAATTTAAGAGATTTTCGGCATTAAAAGGACAAAAATTCTTTCATTTTTATTAACATAATAATATTTTCCTGTTCGTATTTAGTCATAAATAAAAAAAAAACTTATTTTATTCTATTGTATTGTATGTAAGTAGTCAAATGTTATCTCAACGAAATCTTAAACGGTTCAATGTTAAGAATACATTAGTTGATTCGTTATGCTATAATTGTGATATATCATATTCCAAACCGGCAACGACAACGAACTAACTACGAAACAAATATTATATTATATTATCGCACATAAAATAACATGTGATTTATAAATAACATATCGTTATAACGAGTTGACAAAAAGTAGTCGTTACGAGCACTCCTAGCTGTAAAGTAGCTAAGTTGGCAACACTGGCTAAATATCGAAAAACCGGCACGCGGTGCGAGACAAAAAATTGTGTAGTTCTATCTCTTTCTTTTACGTGGTCTATCCGTATCGCCCTCTTTTTCTTGTGTGAATGCCCGTATCGCCCTCTTTTTCTTGTGTGAATGCGATAGATACTATCAATTTGTATGCAATTTGTCTATAGTTTTCTCTGTCTACGGGCGGAGCACAGTCGAGCACGAAACGAATGCTCGAAGCGCGCTCGTTCGAGGCTCCAAGTCCGTCCACAGTACACGAATTTTGGATCGGCTCGTGCTCCGCTCGTGCGCCGCTCGTGCTCGCTTCGTAAGCATAGACGCACCATGATGCAACTTGTTGAAGGAGACGATTTGCCTTTAGATAACACGACATGTCTCGAAATACGAGGTACTTGCTTTAAGAGCCATCGTAAACGGAATGGTTAGGGTCGCGCGAATGGAATTATTACAAATAAAGCGAAATACTTCAATCAAATTCAAATTCGAAATATTTATATGTGATTTAACAGTTCATTTTGCAGCAAGGACGTAAAATTTTATAGTATAAAATATAATAATATGTCCACCGCGATCATCAAGCAGAATATTTTTTTGTGAACAATTCTCGTACTCATTCTCGTAGAACGGTGGTATTTATGCTGGCATTGGCATGAATGCTATATTTGGCGTGCATTTTATTTGAACCCTGACAGGCGCGGTTTTTGCTCTAAAGTGTAACTAACTAGCCACTATCCATATTGTCCATATCCATATTGTCCAGTTTGAATAAGTAATATATATGAGCCTTTTGATTTTGAACGCCTTGATGGTCAAGTAGTTTAAGTACCGGGCCTTGATTCTGGGATGGTCAACTTATGTAAGATATTTCGAACATAGGTGGAGTTTGTGATCACTAGTCCTCATTTGGCAAGTTCCTTCCTTCGTTCGTAAAGAGAGGAGGAGAGAGCATAGTGAGGAAGTAGCTTCACGTTACGGAAGACCAAGATGAAGTACGTAGCCTTTCATAACTTGTATTTTTCTGACGGGTCTTATGCTTGAGTATCAATTTCGTGGTCAAAATCGTTCTTTAGAAATTGCACTTTCCTTGGAAGTGATGGGCTTTCGCAATATTACTTACTGATGTACATTTTACAAACGAACATGAGCTTTAATCCCACGATACCATAGTGAGAATCGCAAATTTTTGAAAAAAGACTTTTGTGACTGAAAATTGACAAACCCTTCTTTCTTTCAACTGATTGGGGCAATTGAACAAGTTGTACCTATGTACGTCAGTACGTAAACATAAACTAGACACATGACAGTTCATAAACTAGAGGTCACGGCGATAGCATCTCGGACACGACGCGGCACAATAACATTTCTCACCTACAGCACACATTGTTAGCGCTAAACGGTTATAAATCCCGCGCCCACAAGCACATATTAATATTTAATTGTAGGCGCGATATCATCACGCCGAGCATAACTAACTGTTAATAAAGTGAATACCGGAAATAAAAAAGGGTGTAAGTGCCAAAATCAAAATGTGGAGGAATTGTTGATTAAAATAATAACTCATCTTCATAATCATATCTGTTTATTTTTTTAATGGAAATACTAATATAACGATATAATCTTTTAATGTAGAAACAACAAAGTGTTTTACTTATCAATTAGTACAACAAACTTACATATTAATTGTCAGTCTAAAGAAAACTCCAAGTCCAATTCTCACCAACTTAAATTAGGCTCTAAGTGCCTAGCATTATATTTTAAAATAAGTTCCAAGTTCGTTTTGGTATTGGCACTTGTTGGCACTTAGGCCATTTGAACACACAAAGACTGGTGACGTGACATTATAGAAGTAAATAATTGAAAACAACAAAGTTTCCAAATTTTCGAGTGACAAAATCAACATGTTAAAATATCAAGTAAAAATAATCAATACTGTTCAATTTAAAATGGCTTCATAATACCTTTGATGGTTTTCGTTTTTGAGATACGGAATCATTGCCAACTTTTTTTCCGGAATTACTTTACCACTAGCTGTCATGAATTGTTTACCGGCATCCTTTAATGCTTTTTAACAACCTGCACACTTTTCGTACCATTTTTACGCCTTTTTCTTCCCGAACCGGTAACAACAACAGGTGCTATGTCCACCATTTTCATAACACTGGCGGCTCGCTGCCAGGGACTTAAACCCTTTTAAAAAACAATGCGCTATGCGTCTCGCTCCCCCGTGTTTCTTATAGATGTAAGTACCGAGCAAAATACTACACTAGTCACTTAATGCTTATTTTAAGTTATTGGCGATGGCACATAGAATACATTTCTGGGATAAAATAAGTTTCGAATTTTTTGGCACTTACACCCTTTTTTATTTCCGGTATTCAAGTGTATTGTTGACGTGAATTATCCTCGTAAGTCTGCCGAACGAGCCGATGTCAGGATCGGGGGGTTATTGTGAGATTCACTCGATAAGTGTAGAAGGGTTTCAATCTGTCTATTGGTGGTTCACTGGAAAATATTCATTTTATTTAATTCTACGCAATTCTACGTTATTTTTCTTTGCTAACCTGATGGTTCGTTAAATGATTTGTAATTTCGTTATTGTTTATTATTATGACAATATGATGAGAGCACAGTCCAAGTGGAAATGTAGGAATATTTTTGAATTGTATTCACCACTAGAATGAAGAACACACCAACCAGCCCTTATAATTTTTGCGGAGGAGAATACCGAAAACTAGCAGAACCTGCGGCTGTTTATGCGGGACTCGGGACTAAACTTTTTAACCTTCCCCTTCAACCCCAAAAGGTGACCCATCATAATTTTAATCATAGAGAAAGTTTTCCAACTCTCGTCAAAAACCAACTGACTTGATTGTCTTCAGATAATTATCGGATTTAAGTTTCCTTGATATTTGGTAAAATATAAACTCCTTTTTTTTATTGCAATGTGTAACAAGACGAGCAGATCGTTCACATGATGGTAAGCGCCACGTCTGCCCTTAGACAGTTCAGTGCCAAACAGTAACTACTTAAGAAGTTACTGTCTGGCACCGCCCTGCGCCCGCTACACCGAGACGACAGTTATTAGGTCTCATATTATGTCCAGTAAATTAACTACTCGAATATATTTCAAGCGAAAAGATCAGTAGAGAAGCAATATCGTGCGATGCGGCGCACGATCGCCTTGCGTCGCGTGTCGCCTCGGGTGATGCTTTACACCAGCGCGGGCGCAGCGCAAGCGCGTAAATAACGCGTGTGACCACCGCCACGCACCACCCGCTCCGCTAGTGATGCACTTCGGATATGATATGCCATAACATACATTCATTAAATGAGGTCTCTTAGGCAGTCTTTTTCAGTGGCCAAATTGATGGTGACACTAAGTCAGGTGTACGGTTTTTTTTTTGCGTTTTCTAAACTAAATGGAAACACTGAATTTTGATACATTTAAAGTGAAGGGACATTATTTTATTTGACATTTTTTTCATAACTTGATATTCCGATTCGAATAGAACTGCAGCACCATAACACAATATCGGTCATCATCGTCACTTTTTTCTACTGATCTATTGAAAATTTTCAACGTTTGCAAGATTAATTTAATTAATTTTGCCATTGTTATATTCTGCTACAATTTTTCTAATTAACGAAATACAAGATAACTATAACCAAAACCATTACATAAATTAACTTTTACTACATAAAATTTTAATAACAACGGCATTGGATGCATTTATTACCTTCTCTTAAAAAAATCATATTCATATCCGTACAGTACCCCATCCCTACTAAACGATATAAAAATATAAATCCGCGCCGATAACCGTACATCACTTTTATTAGTTTCGATAAATAACAAGAATAACTTTCCAATGTGATCGATCCTAATGCTTCGTTGTATTTATTGTAATTAGCCCGGAGTGAGGCTCGCCCCGGGTCGACGAGGTTCCCAAAGTTTGTACACGAACATTGATATGAATGATGATAGAATAAAAGAAAAATAGTTACTGTACTTATTCTATAATATATTAATAATACTTCTTGATAAAACGTTCCATGGTATTTCTATAATTTTATCTTAGTTAGGTTGAGGCCAATAAAACAATTGAATAGCGTAAGTTTAATTTTTTGTTAAATGTAGTAAGGGACACTTCACCAGGAAGCGTCGCTCAAAGTGCTGCCAGACTGTAGGATCTTCGAGCCTTTGATTTCAAGTGTACTGGCTCCCACATTAATACTGCCGGAACACAGCTTTCACCTATGGGGGTGGCTGATATCTAGCCAGTCGGACTCTGAAAAAGCCCTACCAACAACCAGACCCAAGGCGGGAATCGAACCCAGGAACTCCGGGTTTTTATATCCGAGCGGCTTAGCCACTGTTCCACGGAGGCGGTCAAAAGAGTGTTTTTTGGTAGTCCTTCTTTCGCGTCGCAACGGAGCAATGGATGGCAGTATATTTATAAGAACAGCTCTCAAGTTATGGTCGTCACTATTGACATAGGCTACTAATCCCATTTTTGTGAGATAATGTCATATAGTCTAAACAGGCGAAGCCGCGGACGGAAGGCTAGTATTCTATAAAGTCCTACTGGTAGACTTTCCATTCTACTACTCTCGAGAATCGTATGATGCAATTCCACCCATAATCATGATGGCTCATCGACCAATTCCTTTAAACAGAAAGCCACAAACGAATTACAAACTGATTAGAAGTCAGCCGCTGTGCCCCCCACGGCGACAGCCCCCACTTTGGAAACCAACGCTCTGTCGCCTCCGACATTATACTTACAATAAACTGTATATTAAGAACTAATAATATTTGCATAATCGTATTTTAAAACATTAGTCTATATGAAATTCAATATTAATAGACCATTAATAACGTGAATTAGCTCAATAACGAATATTGAATTTTTTATGATAATAAAATTATATGCAGGTAATTAAATGGGCATCTCGAATGTTTGTGGGTATTGACCCAGGCTTGGTGAGCAGTGACGACTCGGATATTGATTAACTCTATAGTAACATTCCACGCATCGTTAGAATAGTGGTCAAAGTATCCAACATGAATCGTCCACAGTACAATTTACGAAATGGGCAACTTTGCCCGATTCTTATTGGTGTGATCAGTGGTTCAAGGTGGCCTGGGTCCAAAACTAAGCAAAAAATGAGTCTCATTGATATAATATGACAGATCAATCCGGCGGCGTTTGGAGTCGTACTTCAAAATAGGCACTCGGACGAGTTTTCTATACCTACATAACTATTCATTACATACAATACATAACAACAAAGGCTTCAGTTTTTTAGTCCAAACCTTACGCGTCCAATATTTGTATGACCGATTTATAATCGACAAAACTTCCGAAATATCAAAATTCTAGTGAAATCAAAGTCAAGGTATAAGGAAATAACAAATAACTATGTTCCAAGTAGATTGGTTTCCCTTGTAAGGGTTACAGAGGTCAGATGGCCATCACTCCATTGCATTGTAATAACCAGGCTAGTCGAATCTAGGCTCATAGTCGAAGCGGACCCTGAGCTCCATACTGGATGCAATCCGGGATACGCTGAGATGATGATGACTGTACAGTAGCAACGAACAGGCGTTTACAGCCACTCTATTTAAGATCGCATTGTCAATCAAACGTTAACAGTTTTACAGTCGGAATCAAACCGTTCACGACTTCCTCGGACCGCGAAGATTTATTAAGTCTGCTCGTATTTGTGATAAACATAAACGTCCCAATACGTCTCCCGGGTTACGCGTCGACGTAATGGCCTTTAAAATCTAACGTATGGTTTCAAAACATACCTACGAGCTATAAATTAGAAGCTATTACTTTTATGCAGCGAAAGAGAAGATATCACTTTGTAAGCATATCTGTTGTTAATCGTTTTTCTTCCTTTTGTCTCGGTAAAGTTCCCAAGTTCTGACTATTTTCCCCCGTAAAGCTTGTCCCGTATCTATACATATAACGTAAAATTATTGTGTTGTAAGCTTAATTATTTTCAGGCTAATTTTCGCCCGCGACTTCGCTCTTTACTCGTATATTTTCTGTCTTGTGGCCTTTTAACGATTGAGGTCATAATGTTTTTCCTTTCTTTTGGATGAATCTGATCTTTTTACACTATATCTACAACAGAGATTTTACAGCGAAAGTGATGTTTGATCGATTCTAATTTTATCAGTTCAGTTCCAGCAAGCATTTATGTAAAGCTATAAATCCCCGCGTGGAAACAATTAGGCCGCGGATCGCTTGATTGTACAAATGAAACAACATCCTTTCGGGGCATCGCCCGATCTCCACTATAACCGTTCCTCTTTCGTTTATTTTTGTTTATTCCACGCTCCTTTTGTAGATGATTTTGGAGATTGTTTGATTATGTAACCGAAATGGTCATTAAACTTAATTGTATCGGAGTGTTATGATAAAACGAAATAATTCGGTAGATTGTTGAACCCTTAGTCCTTACGCAATGTGATTGAGTGTTATGATCGATTTTGAAGAGTGATAAGGAAGGCACAACAGTTTACGAGCTCGTATGAGGTTAACATTGCTAAGCTTCGGAATCAGAGCTGTACCTAAAATTATTTCCTAATAAAAAACCTAAATGTAGGGTAAGACGGGGGAATGGCGTTCACTTAAGGAAAACATGGTATATTTTTTTATTATTTATTATAAATCAAAATTAAGAAACGTAACAAAGTCTTTATTTATAGAGTAATCAACATTTCAACAACAAAAGCATATATCTTTGACCTACTAGTAGTAGGAAAACATTTAAAAAAAAACACGTTTGAGCGGCATTACCCCTGACGTTGGGTAATGCCGCTCAAACATGTTTTGACAAATAAGATACATTTTAATCAAAGAAATATTATTGAGATCAACCTTATCCGATAAAAGTAAAGTCTACAATCGCAAATAAGTATCAATTATCCCCATTTGTATGTAAGATTATCCTTTTTCAATTTAACAATAAGATGGTGCAGCGATACCACGAACTCGTTAATTTTTCCAAATTCTTCGCTCCAAGCCGCTTTAGCGGTGATCCTTTGAAGATTTCTTGGCATATCTACAACAATAAGAAAATAAGTCACCAAGCAAGAGGATGGCGCTCAGATGAGCGGTATAACCCCAGGCGGTCTTTTTGTAATTAATTTGAAATTTAAAAAAAGTCATACACAGTTGTTGAGTATTTATTGCATTATCACAAAATAGAACAGTTTTATTATCAGAAAAGTAAAATTAATAACCAAATAAACATTAAGGTATTGGACTTACCGGCAAAAAACACGTAACCAAAAATTAGATCAGCGCGGCCGCAAACGAAGAAACGCACTTCACGGTCACATGACGCGAGCTGATTGCCCGTTTGCATTGCTGTCTGTTAGAGGTCCCATCCTCTCGCGCTTCACGCGACGTGGTTTGTTGCTACGTTC
Source organism: Mecyna flavalis (assembly GCA_949319885.1). NCBI lineage: Eukaryota > Metazoa > Arthropoda > Insecta > Lepidoptera > Crambidae > Mecyna > Mecyna flavalis. The sequence continues at coordinate 1,953,686 of OX439407.1, read as the reverse complement.
CATTTTGACAGAGTTATAGAGGTGAGCGCCATTACCCAGTGAGCGCTATTCCCCCTCCCTCCCCTAAACATCGGCGTCATCAAACTGCCATCCTAACACCATCTGTAAAAGAAAGACTAACTATTATTATAAATCTTTTTCACATTTCAGCAGTTAGACAGTCTTCCTTGTTTCAATGGCACACATTGTACATAATCTGAAAACTTCTATGTTATCCTGTAAAAGAAAAATTGGCAGGTTTAATTAGTCAATGAAATCACCTGCAACACGAAAAAATAATGTTCACTTTCTGACACCAGACTGAAAAATCAATGACCACTTTATAAAAAGTCAGTCGAAAACAATTTAGCAATGTAAGTTATGTAAGATAAAATGGCTCTGCAACAACTTTTATGCGAATCTATAGCCAGGTTACTTTATGTCCACAATTTGCCTCCATCGAACTCCGTAGATCTAAAAACGTAGGAGTCCTCGTTTCAACTCCTCAATACCATCGATAAATCTCCTTCAAATTAGCTGCTAATGTGTAAAGGATAAGATATATTATATCCCCTCATAAATCATGTTCGATGTCGCAGCAAAGCGTAAATCAGGCTAGTCCCCGCGGCAGTACCAATGGTATCACGGCTTTGCCGACGGGTACCAGTACCAATAGGATCATGAGAATGGCTTTGCCGAAGGTGGGATACGTGGCGTTTACTCGTGTAAGCTCATCTTGAGAACTAGACTGGTTCCAGTATTTAATATTATCGACAGGCTAGGAGTTCAGTGCAATTTGTAACAGGATTTTGAAAGTTTATAAGAACTGTTCTTGGTTTAAAAAAAGTCGCAGTGACTGCGTAAGAAATAAAATAACATAAAAATAAAATCATAAAAACGCAATTTTTATATAACTACATCATAATCATCTATTACTTACATAGGTGAATGAATTAAATAATTTTTTTGGCGGATAGGACAACAATAAACGAATTCTTAAAAAAATATTATTTTAAACATTATAAAAGTCAACTGTCAGTGCAGCATCCAAAAAGATAGACTAACAAGAATACTCCAATAGGTCATTTCGCAGTTATTTGGTCAAGAAAAACTTTTTTTAAATAACAAACAAGGCTTGTAAAATTCGCACCCTCACGAAATAAGAACAAATCATTACTATTCACAAAGTTTTTAGTAAGGATCTTTTCAACTTCGACATACTACCCATCACGTAGGTATTTTAAGTGTACCATTCAAGTCTGTAAGCTCGTAACTCACCTGATGGAAAGCAGCTTACTCATTCCATTGAGAGATACTTCGCTAAGAATCATCGCACACGTGATTAAAACAATCTTCAAACAGGATGGGATGAATTTACGAACGAAAACGCGTAACATCTCTTTTCACCGAGCCCGAATCATGTTAAAATAAAAATACCTTGACATCATCTGTTTTAAATCTAATAGAATCGAGGTGAGCCGCTAACACACGAGCTAAAAGCTTCTTAAAAATCGATTTATGCTGTAAGTGGTCGGTTGTACAAATACACTACGGCTATTAATCCAAGAACAACTGTTGAATGTAAAACATAGAACCTCAAACTTTTTTCGTCGTATTCTTTTCAAGTACAGTAACTATTCAAAGGCTACAGTTTTTTAGTCCAAACCATAAATCAAGAAAGATTATTTTAATGTGCCTGAATACGCGTCCAATATTTGTATGACTGATTTATAATCGACAAAACTTCCGAAATATCAAAATTCTAGTGAAATCAAAGTCAGGGTATAAGGAAATAACAAATAACTATGTTCCAAGTAGGTTGGTTTCCCTTGTACCTAAGGGTTACAGAGGTCAGATGGCAATCACTCCATTGTAATAACCAGGCTAGTCGAATCTAGGCTCATAGTCGAAGCGGACCCTGAGCTCCATACTGGATGCAATCCGGGATACGCTGAGATGATAATGACTGTACAGTAGCAACGAACAGGCGTTTTCAAGTACAAAACACGACCCCAATAATGTTATATTCTATTGTAGCAAGTCTTGAGTTTTAGAAAAGAGTTATGATAGTATAGTTGAAACGCTCTGCTTTATAAATGGGTCTGGTCTAGTTATCTGCCTTTAGGCTGACGGTAATGATTATAACAGATCATGCTCTATTCCGTCAATATCCATGTAGGAACCAGTAACTACACCTTAAATCAAAGGCTCGAAGATCATAGGAGGCTACAGTGAGCCAGCATATTGAGCGTCACTTCCAGGCTGAGTGTGCCTCAATGGAAAAGGCTGCAGTGGCCGCTTAACATCAAGTGAGCTGCGTGCTCGACAATCAACCGATCTATACTTTGTGTCTTATACTAATAAAGAGAAAAGATTTGATTGTTTGTATTGAATAGGCTCCGAAACTACTGAACCGATTTGAATATTTCTTTCACTGTTGGAAAGCTATCACTATCCCCGGTGAACGTAGAGGAGATATTTGAAAATAGAAATTACGCGCGGGAGAAACCGCGGACGAAAGGCTATCAAGCATAAAAAAATCGTTTTAGTGATTTGTGCACTGTACTGTACACTTGCGTCCAATAAACTAAAGTATTTTATCTTGAAATTAGGCAAGTTCTATTTAATAATTATTTTATAAAATGCCCACCACAGGGCATTTTCCACACACCACACTTTGGGAAGTGTACACAAAGGCGAATCGATTACAGCGTTTATTTTGCCTGTCGAGCACCTGGCGCTCGTCTGCACCAGATATATCGGCATTCATTGCGCTGTTTACAATCACCGGTCGGTAACCGAATCGGCTAATATGCTTTATTACTTCACAATTATTCCATGCAGGGGCTCGACACGGCATTTGGTAGGACCCTGTTTTATGCGCCAGAGAAGAAAAGCATCGAATTCGAAACAATAAAAAACCTAGGAGAAACTGTCATGTAGGTACCTAATGAAAATTTGTCTGTTTCCGTTTCTGGATACGTAATTTAATTTGACGACTTTTACACGCTTTGGTGTGATGATAAAAAGGCGGCTATTATGCCAAAGATATCGATCCCCTACAAACATTTGTTTGTGTGCATGAAAATGTCTCGTGTATCGGTCTTGGTGCTTCTATGTACAATTGTACATATAATAAGTATGTACTTGCAAAGAAAAAGTATACCTATAAGTAAGATCTTATCCGTTTTCTGGAACCAATAACACAAGCTTATACTTACACTAAGTACTCAAGGGCTGGGTGAATTGAGTCCAGATACCTATATTTATTTTTTTGAAACAGCTGGCCAATTTGGACACTATTGAAAGGTATAACTGATACTTCTTTTTTCTATATAAAAAAGGATAAAGGTATTAGGTAAATAAGATACATCACCCTTATAGTGATTTTTAATTCCACGCCATTAAAAGTTACCAAAAACTTTACGTAGAATATTTTCTAGCTCCCATAGTCCTATTTCCAATATCCGCTTCATTTTGCAACCCAAATAGATTGTTAACGTAGAAAGGTTTTTTTAATAGCAACTACAAAGAATCGATTAAGGCGTTTATTTTGTCTGTCAGGAGCAACTGGTGCTCATCAGTACACATCTTCGTACGCGATACTCCATGATAAAGAGTAATAATGCTTATCGTACCTATAGGTAGGCTTTATATCTAACTACCTACCTCAGTAATTATCAGTTTTAATTTTTTTTAGTAGAAAGTTCCTTTAGCGTCTACCGAAACCTTTTAAATGAACGAAAACTTTCTTTGGAGGGAAAATAATTATAAATATATGCCTTAAAAGTGCCGCTCGGAGAAGTCAAAGTAATATTGATATTGTTTTAATAATTTTAAATTCTAATCAAAAACAATTTAATATCTATTTGTGAAATCCAATAGTCCCAAAATTAGACAGGAATTGGACTTTAAAGTTAGGTGGATATATTAAAAGTATGAAATCAATTGAAAAATACTAAAACATCTAGTAACCAATCCACAAAAAATTAGGCATCTTTGGTCAACGCAGAACGCAAAATTCATAAACGCAGCTACCAAACAATTCGTTTTAAGAAAGCTTTTAAAATGTTAGTTATATCTCGGAAGTTTTATGAATAAATGATTATTTTAGGATTTTATCGACTTTTAGCAATTTGAATAATCAAAATGCATAGCTACCTACTTACTTTATCACAAGACCTAGTTATCTTGGAATTATTAGATCGTAAAATAAAAATTACCTATCATTATCTAGCATAGTCCTGCATGATGGAATAATCAATTGTTCAAACTATTAGGTAGCCTAGGTTTATGTACATATTTACCTGCAGTAAAATATTAAAATATGTAATAAGATACTTAATAAAAATAGCATGCAAACGATGATCTTTTTTGCTAGTAGGTACTCTGTTGTAGGTAATAAAAACAAACTAAAGGCGTGTCGGAAAAAGGGATTATTTATTATTCTAACGTTATGCTTAAAAAATATATACCTACATGAACACAATAAAAAATCCCACCCTTGAAGGATGACGCAAGCGCTGCGTAATAAAATTAAATTCCACTCGCAAACCCATATAAAACACATTAAAGTGGCAGTTTATTGTAAACAACTACAGCGTTTAACATCAGTCAATGGTGGTGGACTCCATACAATGCGCGCACGCCAGACAATGGCCCCGCCCAGCGCGGCCGCAGCCAATCAGCACGCTTCATTTGACTCGACACGCCTACTCGCTGCGCAAGCGCCGATGGCCCGCGGTGTCGGTGGTTAGTTTTTGACCGTCGCTCGCCGGAGGAGGTTCTGTGATGACGTCGTTAAGTGGTGAAGTGAACACGAGCAAGTTGAAGTTTAGCGTGGAGAGTATCCTGGGGGGTGGTGATGAGGCGAGGTCTGTGGGGGAGCCGCCGCGTGCGCAGGAGCCGCCGTGTGCGGGCTGCGTGGCGGCGCTGTACCGCTGCTGCGCGGACGAGCCTCTGCTGCCGCTGCCATTGCCGCTGCCGTATGCACACCTGCACCCCGCGTTGAGGCCTACCACTGGTAAGTCCGCTCAGTTGAATTTTAGCTCGATGATCATTTATGAGAATACACATTGAGCGATGCCTATGGTGTCTGGCGAAGAGTGCCTTTATGGAATATGCTGGGGAGCCTATAGCTGTTGCAGCAATATAAAAAGCTAACCATTTACCTAATGTAATAAATAAATATCCTTGAATATTATTATTATCAAACTAAGCATAGCTTGTTCTATGAGTGAGTGCCACACAACGGATAGGTACATATTTAATAGGTACCTAGGGTGGAGGCACCAAATATCGGCCCCCTCAACTTTTTTTGACCTTTCACTGCTTATAATTTTTACATTAATAACTTTATGTTTCTTTTAACTACTTTTTTAGGTAAAGGGATAATGAAACTTCATTATTACATTCGCAAAATAACGAATTCTTTGTTAGATTTGAATATATAGATGTTTGTTTCCAAACTTACCGATTTTCCCTAATATCGGCCTCTAGCACCCAAATATCCCCCGCCTCCAACCCTAATATCGGCATACCTTTTCAAAGGGAAAAAAAATTGTTCAAAAAGTACAAAAGCAAACAATTATAATGTTTATATATTTTCAAACCGTATTTTATTTAAATCCATAGTTTTATAAAAAAGTCATTTATTTATCAAAAATATAAAAATGATTAATGACTTTTTTCTTTACACACAAACACTTTGAACACAACGTAGCCTGATGTAAAACAACTATGCGGTCTACTATGGAGCGTGCTTGCACCTGAAAGGCCTGTAAATTCTGGTCTTGAAGAGCACCAAGATATAATGGTCAGAAAAGACAGACCTAGGTAAAGAAAGAGACCTGCGCAGTCCGTATCAAAAAAGATGAAGCAAATCATTTAGTTTATAAGCGCGGCATTTTCACAGTATAGAAATTGGAGTCTCAAGTCGTTCGGTGATGGAACGGAGCTGGTAGAACCAAATCGTACAGCCAAGCAGCACATTCACCAAAGTAGAGCCTGTAAAAGACGGAGAGGCAAGCAATCTTCCTACGATAATCGAGGCTTTGCAAGTTCTCAACCAAAGCATCATCGCCGAAAATCCTCTTCTTATGCCGCTCAATAGAGTCCAAGACAGCCAGCTGGCATCGAACAGAACTATCCCAAAGATGGTAGCAATACTCCATGCAGGAACGGACTTGAGCTCTGTAAAGGTTAAGGAGCTGTATTGCAATCAAGTAGCGTATGATTCTGGAAAGGATGCCAATCTTTTTAGAAGCAGTTACTGCTACGGACTCCATACAGCTCCCGAAGTTAAGGTTGGAAGATAATTCCATACCTAAGAGCTGTAGTCCGTCAGATAGAAAAACGGATAGGGCCACGAAAAGTGGTAGCCAGCCAAAAATTAATGTGCAGTAGAAAGAGTGTAGCAAAAAGCACAGATCACTGAGGGACGCCACGCCAGCGTTCATTTCAAGTGAGTTGGAGTTGTACCCATCATGAATTACTCTGATGCGACGTCCAGTCAGGAAATCCATGATTCAGGCACAAACTGCAGACGGGATCCCAAAGAAGGGAATTTTACCAAAAACATTACATAATAGGTAAAGTTATCTTTAGACAGCGATGGGCATTATACATGGAACCATTTGGGGCATATGTCACATCCAATATTTTTGTCTTCTTCTTCTTCGACATCACTCATCAACTCTTTCTCATAGCTGACGCACAAAGAATATGAGGCGGCCGACATTAGGATTTCTAATTACGATGGTCAAATCTCAATATCGACCACTCGGCCGATATTGAGATTTGTCGATAATACTGATCCCTAACCTCGGCCACGCAATTATTTTATAAAAAAAATAAACAAATTTTTAAATATACTTCCTAAACGGTACCTTGACTCTTTATCTTTAAGAAGAAATAAAATAAAATAACTTTGGTATGTTTATTTCAATTTAAATACTTCCCAACGCAATGCGTCGATCCAGGAATTTGACCCGAAAATGCCGCCAAACGACGCACGTTCGTACCTCCCGCACTCTTTTGCCTATCATTCGTTCAAATTTTACAGCAGCTATTTGCATAAAAACAATTATGATTTTAGGATATTCTATTAAGTTATGGCACATTTTCTCTAGACGGCCGACATTAGGAGGGGGCCGATATAAGGAGCCTCCACCCTACTTAGTTTAAAAATATGAAGTCTGGATGCGTAAAAGTTTTTGTTTCATCTTGTGTATTTTGTCTTAGGCCAATAAATGTTTTTCTTTCTTTTACCTATCTAATAAGATACAAGATTTGAATGATTTGGATCTTCTAACGACACCCTAAATATGAACAACAAAAAAAGATTATTATTCTTTTTTATCTACTGACATAAACTGTTCGACAATATTTCATATTTCTAAATAAATAGAAATCTTAGTTTTTTAAGTCGCCTTCTGGCATATTTACGATGTTGTGATATTTGACCTGCTATTTATAACTTACAATTTGTGTGATTTTTCACAGAAATGTTTCTTTAATTAAGTGTGCAAACTATTTTTTAATATATGGCATTAATTTAATAAACAATTATTACAAATTATGCCTATTAACATTTCATTCTAGCCATTTTATTAAGCATTTGAATAAATATGAATATTCATACTTCAAAACACTTTTGCAGATAGTTGTAAAGTTAAACTTGCCTGGTGCTTTTAGTCATACACTGTGTCTTTAATCTATTCATCTGCAGTCCAAGTTGTTTCAGCATGCTTTTGAGTTCCGAAGTTGTTTAGGTGAACAAGACGATATCGTCAGCGTAGGTATCGTAAGATCAAATCGTGTAAATGGTGCAGAAAAATATTATGGACATAACTATCCGCAATTCACTATTCTCTCTCTAGTAAACCGGCTTATTCCGAAAACCGCAACCGAAAAAAAATTTAATAGCGAACTAAAAAAAATCTAAAATAGGTACTTCAAATCGCATTCAAATTGCATTTCAAATTGTAACAGCTTAGGCCGCAGCAACGCTTTCCATCAGGTGTGATCGTGGTCAAATGCAAGCCTATAAATACATAAAAAAAACTTATAAAACAAAGACGTAAATAATATTGGATTCCTCAGATTTGGAAACCAAGAGTGAAAAGAAAAAAACAGTACCTTATTCTACCGATACTGAACAAAATACCCCAGAATAGGTTTATGTGAAACTTGCCGTCGATGCTTATCCGTTTCATATGCGCAAAATGTGTAAGCGTCATCGGCAATACCCACTTAGCCTCTCAGATGACCTACTCTTCCTGCCAGCCATAATATTTTAACTCAGGTGTCCTACCTCAACACACATTCATATTTCATCCGTGACCTAGTCACTAACTTCGCCAAGCGATAAACAGATCCATACCAAAACACGACGAAACCGTTTACGAAATGAAAACGCTGATAAATATTTAAACGTTAGTGATTTAATAACAGTAGGTACCGGCAGATGCGTTATTCTCCTCGGTCACCTCGGTCACAGATGCCTCGGTGCAGGTATTTGAATTTCATGACATTCTCGGAAGCTGGGACCGAATGGTAAAATAAATAAGTAACATAATTTGATACGGTGATAAATATTTAGCCGTTCAATATTACATCGATTAAGCGGATTTTATGGGGTCAGTTTCGGATTACCTAGGCGGAGGATGTTTAATATCGTTTAACTGTCGATCTTAATAAATTGTATAAAATAAATAAACTTTAATAAAAGCTACGTATTTGTCATTTTGTTGTACTTATAGGTACTTAGGTGTGTAAAGTAAAAAGCGATGTTGACTGGCAGAGAATGCCATTAGGCATTAGGTCCGCCTTATGTACTCTTGATTGTGCATTAAAGTTTGAATAAATAAATGTTTAGGTTCGTCCTCGTTGTTAATCACACACACAACTTGGGCTTGTTTCCTACACAGTACAACTTGGGGCTCTTCAAGGCCAGAATTAATGGGCTTTTCCTAAGCATGCGCGCTCCATCGTAGATCGCTTAATTGTTTAACATCAGGCAACTCTGTGATCAAGTGCTGGCTTAGTCCAAATATAAAAAAAAAACATCGTTTGTGTCGGCGCACTTCTAAAGCATTTAATATATTCTTTGTGTCCTGTGTCCTATCCACTTACTAAGACACTACATAATAATATAATACCAGGCCACTCAGAAAGTTTTGCGAAAAATAGGTTTTTTGTTTAAAACACTGGCCACTTGCAATTATTTTAAAAACTTTGGTTATTTAAAAGTAAAAATAAAACTATTCGAATTTTAAATTTCCCTCCACATTTTTTCAAGAGCCAAATGAAAATTGTCGTGTTTCTTTAAAAATGGATCTGCATAGAGAACATTTTCGTGCGATGATTTTCTACGATCTTAAATGTGGCCTAAAACCTGAAGAATCTTTTGATCGACTTCAAATTGCTTTTATGGATGAAGGACCTTCAAAAGCAACGATATACCGCTGGTATAGCGAGTTCAAGCGCGGTCGCCTTACTTTGGGGGATGAACAAAGGAGTGGTCGTCCTACGACGGCTGTCACGAAAGAAAGTGTGCTGGCAGTAAAAAAATTAATTCAAGAAAACAGGCGAATTACATACGAAGCGATTCAGCATACACTACAGATTGGATCGGAAAGCGTTCACAACATTCTACATGAGCACCTTCGAGTGAGAAGGATAGTTTCCCGCTGGGTACCGCACAACCTTACCGAAGCTCAGAAGCAGGCCCGCATGGATTGGTGTCGTGATATGATTAAAAAATTTAAAGCAGGTTCGTCCCGGCGCGTTTACGACATTGTGACAGGTGACGAATCCTGGATTTACCAATATGATCCAGAAACAAAGCGTCAGTCGACAGTTTGGCTGTTTCAAAACGACCCAACGCCTACGAAAGTGAAGCGATCGAGGAGCGCAGGGAAAATTTTGATCGCTAGTTTCTTCACTCTGACGGGGTCACTGATTTCAATTCCACTACGAGACCAAAGCAACATCAACGCAGAATAGTATACCACAAAATGCCTGCCAGAAGTTTTCTCTGCATTAAGCAACAAGCGACCGAACACCGGGCTCCGCGGGGTACTGCTTTACCACGACAACGCGCCCGCGCACTCAGCGCTCAAAACGAGGGACTTCCTGGACACCACACCAGTCAGAGTTTTGGGGCACCCTCCTTACAGTCCTGATTTGGCACCGTGTGACTTCTTTTTATTCCCAAAAATAAAAAATCAGTTGAAAGGGATACAATTTTCATCGCCGGAAGACGCGCTAGCAGCGTTCGAGAAGGCCGTAGAAGAGGTGTCTGCAGCGGACTGGAAAAAATGTTACGAAAATTGGTTCAGGCGCATGAAACTTTGTAAAGATGCTGGTGGAGAGTACTTTGAAAAGATATAATAAAAATATTTTATTTATAGAAGTTAGATTTTTAGTTTCTCAAAACTTTCTGAGTGTCCCACGTAGGCACGTACAATGTAACGTGGTGCAGTGGCTGATGGTCGCACTTCAAACCGACGGCCACGCCAGGGGTCTTGGGTTCAAATTCCGGGCCGAACCAAAAAATTGTGATTAGGTTTTCCAGTTCAGAAGTTACAGTCCGAAGTCAACAAGTTGGCGGTGAACACCCCGCATGTCGTGGTATTGCGTCTGATCTTTCTCATCGGTTCTGACGTGTTATGAGAAGGAATAGGGTAGGTAGGGAGTGCACCTATTTTTGCAATATGACTTGTGCACTAAATAAAATATGCTACGTAGTTGGTAGATCGTAAAGATTGGGCACCGTAGTCGAAATCTCGGCTATGTTCTGTATCCCTATTATAATATGAAATCGACTCCCTGTGCAAACGAAGACACTTTTATGTCCACTTACTGAAGACCTTGTCCTGAAATGAGCGAATTTGCCGCGATTTGCGTCTTTAACAGGCGCGATACCTACTTGTTGTGGACGCAATGATTGAGTCCCTTATGTGTTCGCGTGTAAAGGTTCGCGACGATTTCGCTTTTTTAATTGCAATGTGTAACAAGACGAGCAGATCGTACACCTGATGGTAAGCGCCTGTCTGCCCTTAGACAGTTCAGTGCCAAACAGTAACTGTCTGGCACTGCCCTGCGCCCGCTACACCGAGACGACAGTTATTAGGTCTCATATACCCAGTAATTTCACTAGCTTCAATGTCCTTTCCCCGAAACACAGAAGTGCTTGACACACTTCTATTAAACAATAAATAAGTAATTGTCTTTCTGGACAAGGTGTAACTAAATGGTGTAAGTAGGTAGAGGTACCTACCTATCGTTCGCTGCGCAGTGCCTCATGGAATCTTTGTTCCAGTATACCGCCTCCCGCTACCATCATCACCGCCGCCGCAGCAGACACAAGCGCGCTGCGACGTGACGTCGAGCGGCAAGCGCAAGCGCTCGTGGTCGCGCGCCGTCTTCAGCAACCTGCAGCGCAAGGGGTTGGAGCGCCGCTTCCAGATCCAGAAGTACATCACCAAGCCCGACCGGAGGCAGCTCGCCGCCACGCTCGGACTCACCGATGCGCAGGTTATCATCTTTTTTTATGATAGGCTGTGTCCCAAGTAGGCAAACTGTTAGCGGCAGACTGAGTGAGCCGCAAAGTGGCGAACTGAAATTTAATTTTCGAACGTCGCAACCGGTTTTGCTGGGAGTCGGCCGCTCACTGAGATACAGTCTGTTTCACATAATAGGCCGTCGGAAATAGACAAAATAAGGGGCTAAATTCGAAAAGCGTGATGTAGTTCTGCATTTTTGGTATGTTGTATGGGTCCGTTAGAGTAATGTGATTTCAAATTTGCAACTTCGAAAAACTTGTGGAAACTGAGAAAATCGAGAAAATCTTCGAAATTTTGGGACTTTTTTATCTATTTGCTCTCCAGGGCCAAAACTATGCATTTTTTGTAAACGATGTTTTCTACACTCATAAACTGTATTAAAGTACCTACAACTGGAGGCCAATCGCAGCTCTATTGACTTCATAGGAGCCAAGCTATGGCACTTCGAAGATGACCAATATTTCTTGAAATTAGAAAATTTCAGGTTTTATTTACTTATTTCGCGAAAAATTGGCAAAACCACTAGGCCCACGAAGAAAGGTCACTGAAAATATTTTATAGTACATTTATTTAACTTTTATTAACGTCCAAAACGAAGTCTGTGAGACTAGTAGTTCACTCACAATCTCAAAAAATCGAATAAAAGGAAAAATGGGTAATAGTAGTATTAGGCTCAAATTGCAAGTAATTTAATACAGTTTATAAGTGTAGAAAACATCATTCGCAATAAAAGCATAGTTTTGGCCCTGGAGAGCAAATAGTGAAAAAAGTCCCATTTGTCGAAGATTTTCTTGATTTTCTCAGTTTCCACAGGTTTTCCTAAGTTGCAAATTGGAATTCACACTACCCTAATAGACCCTTACAATATACAAAAAAATATTTTCAGTGACTTTTCTTCACAGGCCAAGTGGTTTTGCCAATATTTCACGAGATAAGTGGGAGTATCTTGAAAATTTCTTATTTCGACAAATATTAGTCATCTTCAAAGTGCCATACCTTGGTTCCTATGGAGTCAATAGCGCTGCTTTTAGACTCAAATTGCAAGTGATTTCATACAGTTTATAAGTGTAAAAACATCATTCGCAATAAAAGCATAGTTTTGGCTCTGGAGAGCAAATAGTGAAAAAATGTCTAAAATTTCGAAGATTTTCTCGATTTTCTCAGTTTGCACAGGTTTCCCGAAGTTGCAAATTGGAATTCACACTACCCTAAAAGACCCTTACAACATACCAAAAATGCAGAACTACATCACGCTTTGCGAATTTAATGTCTTTATCCGACTGCCTATAACCCATTTTTCCTTCTATTCGATTTTTTGAGATTGTGAGTAAACTACTAATCCCTCAGACTTCGTTTTGGGCGTTAATAAAAGTTAAATAAATGTACTACAAAATATTTTTAATGACCTTTCTTCGTGGGGCTAGTGGTTTTGCCAATTTTTCGCGAAATAAGTAAGAAAAACCTGAAATTTTCTATTTTCGAGAAATATTGGTCATCTTCGAAGTGCCATAGCTTAACTCCTATAAGGTCAATAAACCTGCGATTGGCCTCCAGTTATAAGTAATTTAATACAGTTTATGAGTGTAGAGAACATCGTTCACAAAAAATGCATAGTTTAGGCCCTGGAGAGCAAATAGTAAAAAAAGTCCCAAAATTTCGAAGTTTTTCTCGGTTTTCTCAGTTTCCACAGGTTTTCCGAAGTTGCAAATTGGAATTCACACTACCCTAATAGACCCATACAACATATCAAAAATGCAGAACTACATCACACTTTCCGAAATAAATGTCTATTTCCGACGGCCTATAAGAAGTCCTTTAGCCGCTATATTGGTAGTATTGTTTTTCAATACATTCAATCTGTTTTTTGACAGATTTACAAAGCGTAGGCAATGCTGCCAATATAGCGGCTAAAGGACAACTTATGTGGAACGTGTGGAACAGACGTCGGCGCGCGTAACGCTGCAACTGCGTACAGTGAGCGCAAAACCAGCAAACTGTGGACACTTCATAAGAAAAGGCGTACTAAATTGATAAGCCGCAAACTCAGTCTGCCGCTAACGGTTTGCCTACTGGGGACGCAGCCATAGTTGGAGCAAACATAGACTGACGCATTTGGTAGTGACCCTGCCCTATGCGCCAGGGGTCGGGATTTCGATTCCCGACTTGGGTCTAGTTGGTGGTAGCATTTTAAGAGTCCAACTGGCTAGCTACCACCCAAGGTGTTCCGGTAATATCAATGTGGAATGCAGTACACTTGAAGTCTTGAAATCAAAAGCTCCAAAATCAGATGAGCCTACAATCTGGCAGCACATTGAGCGACGTTACCAGGTAAAGTGTCCCTCAATGGATAGACCGAAGTGATCGCTTAATATAAGGTGGTCTGGGCTTTGCTAATTCATGTAGTATAGTGAGCTGGGTGTCTGTCTGCCAACCTACCGACTTACGCTACCCCGCTTTACACGAATTTGGAGATACTTAGGTACGCAGTTTTTTTTTATGATGATCGCGCGCATCGGCGAGTCCGGTTTACGACAAATTCGAATATGGTCCGTGCGTAGTACGCAACTAATAACCTACTCATCCCGTAACTGTTTTGTTGGCAGGTGAAGGTGTGGTTCCAGAACCGGCGCATGAAGTGGCGGCACACGAAGGAGGGCCGCGGCGCGCTGCCGCCGCGCGAGCCCGCGCACGACGACAGCGAGGACGTCGACGTCGACACGCTCAGCGACTAGACATCACTACGAGGATACTTTGTATCGCCATGAAGTTCTTTGTGAAGGGGAACGCAATTAGGCCTAGGTTACCGCCGGCAGTGCAGGTGTGGTTCCAGAACCGGCGCATGAAGTGGTGGCACACGAAGGAAGCGCACGACGATAGCGAGGACGACGTCGACACGCTCAGCGACTAGACATCACTCCGAGGATACTATGTATTGCCGCGAAGTTCTTTGTGAAAGGGACCGCCTAGGCGCCATAAGGTCCTGCGCAGACGACAGACTTTTGTCCGCGGACCTTTTTGTCCGCTAAACTAGATCGCTTTTTTATATTACCTATAGGGGACAAACGAGCAAGTGGGTCACCTGATGATAAGTGATCACCGCTGCCCATAAGCACACGAGACCCCCTTGGGGTCGCAGGCGCGTTGCCAGCCTTTAAAAACTCTCTTACAACTGTATCGAGTAACGCTAACGAGGGAAAAAGGAGCACGGACAAAAAGTCTACCTAATAACCGAGGACATGCAGAGAGCAAACCGGACAAAAGTACGGGAGAGTCCTCGAAAAAAATAGAACTCGTGTGACTAGGCGAAGCAACGGAAATGGCGGACTACCGACAACACTTGGTAGGGACAAGTGGACAAAAAAGTGGACTTGTCTCTACTAGTGGAGACACTGGTAGAGACAAGTGGACAAACCGGACTTTAGTCCGCGTTTGTGCGCTCGATAGTGACGGCAACAAATGATCGCACAACGTGTGCGTTGAGTTTACTGTAAATCCGCCATGACACGCTATCATAAACCTTACGAACACTAAAAAATGCAACGACCCAATGTCTATGGTACTGTAAACTGCAAAACTCTTTGAATCGAATTACATTTTTGTATTAATAATTAAATTTTCATTTTGCTTACCCAGAAATAGTCCACTGAACCTTACATTGTAACAAATGAGACATACCATATTAACTCTTTAGTATGTTTTAGTAAAACACATTTATAATAAAATCCCAACCCCTGTATTACTCATAGTAAAACTCCCAATTCATGTAAATATTTTCATGTAACATTATGTACAAAGTAGGTATAGTTATTTGTAAGTGTCTAGTCTTGTTTTTAACTATTTCAATATTTAAAATATGTACAATCATGAGCAATTATATATTACAAAAAATATAAACTAATACATTATTGGTCGTGACTGTACTAGACATAAGTTAGTTGTTTAAGGAACAGTACTAAAGAAAACTAGGATTAAACTTGTATAATAATCTTATTTATTAAGACTGATACACATTAAAGCAATTTACAAACGAGTTGCCTTTTAATTCATACACATTCCGTATACAAAGACATTAACTATATACAAATTCATTGTTAAAACTTCCGATCGGTTTCGAGGTAAATATTTTGTTTAAATATATAAAATTTCCTACACTTCTCTGATACTAGTTTATATCAGATTAAACGTATTTATGTGAAACAGGTCTTAACGTATTGTAAAATGTAATAATATCTATACTTTGTTCTTAAAAGTTTAAATAGGTTAAAATGTGTTAAAGGCATTTGGACTATGTACAACATTTAAATTGTGTAGGTATTCAAAAGCAAAATTCGGTATGGTTTTTTAAATTAAAAAATCAAGGGCATCAAACAGATATTGAGTCAAAATACAACACAATTGGTCCGTTAGGTATTTTTCTCATATTTAATGAACATAAGAAAGAACCAATCATGATATAGTTTGAACTTAAGTTGACACGCCTCTTTTTCGATCTAATAAATAGCGGTTCTGAAAAGGCTCAGGTCAACTTTATGCCTTAACCGCTTACTCATGCTCCTGTGTCACCTTACGATTTCTCAAAAATAAAAAAATTACGACAAGAAGTAAATCTCTGCTGAAATCTAAAAACTAGAATCTAAAATATTTTAACAACTTCAATGTACACTGTAAAGTTACATAATAACAATATCCTTAGTGGTTTTTTCTAGCTAACTATATAATGTTAACCACAAAAGTCTTGTAGGATTGTGGAAGAGCAAGTGTCAAATTTGTACGTTACTCGAAGCGTAATGCACAGTTTCTTGGCAAAGGATAGCGTCATAACAAATGTTTTACTTTTGAACTCAACAGTAGCTAGTAGTAGGGTACGAAACCTATAAAATATTGACACTGATGAGTAAAAATTAATTACTGCTATTAAAAAAACAAGTAACGAACCTTCACCTTACAAACTGGCCACTTTTATGTCACTATTTATAAATAAAACCATCAAATAAACATTGATTCATTATCAGCAGATATCCTATGCATTGCGCTTCTCCATACTGATTTGGCTTTTTGTTACTAGCTGCTAAGGGCAGTTATACAAAACCGGAAACTACTTAACGGTAAACAAACATGCCATTACATTTATATGATAAAATCCTCACAGATCTCCATAAACACGAAAATATTTACATAACAAATTATTCTTTACCACTGCAAAACACAATCAGGTTTTTGCATTGAACAAATTATCTTTGTCAAAAATACCTTTTCGTTCATGTTCAAAGGAGATAACAGAGTTTTAGAAAACCCTTATTAATTATAATATTTAACCATAAACCTAAAGCATCCTGCCAAATTCCAATAACATTTTTGTTATTGAATATTTAATTCAATTGTTTAATATAATGTTTAAAAAAAATAAAATTGGGTCCATTTATAAACAACAGAAAATTTTCTTTAGATCTTTAAACCAAATAAATATTTTTAAAAACGTTCTACACATGTAAAATATCAGTTTTTATGTGAAGCCACTAAGGTAATTTATTTTTAAAATTTCAATTTGCATCGATACTACAAATTTTATAAGGCAATTTATTGGGACTACTTCAAAAATTTACAAAGAGCATAATTTACGTGCTTCTTCAGACATTACTATGTCTCAATCGTGACAAGTTAAAATTAACTTTACTGCAATATTCGATAAACTTCAGCTATAAACTAGCCTCCTGAACTTAAATATAAAAGATATGTATAAAAACAAACGATCAAACTCAACGCTAGTAATCCACGAGTTTCACTTTGTTCCTCGGTCCGTCGTCATTGTCATTATCCGAGTAGTTCCCTGGACGGTAACTCGATGGTCCGTCTCCGTATCCGTAATCCGTAGGCCCGTGCCTGTATCCTTGGCCTCTATACCCCCCTCTATAAGGCCTTCTCCTCCCGCTAGGATACCCTCTCCTACTGTCGTCGTGCTCCCACCTACTATCATACTGATTATCGTATCTGCTGTAGTCTCTAGGATATTTCTCATACCGGTTGTAGTTAGGCCGCTCCTCGTCGTATTTCCTGTCGTTAAACGTGTCGTTGTCGAAGCGGCGGCGGTTCTGGTATCCGCCGTCTCCCTCTGGCGGCTTCGGCCGGTAAGGGACGGTCGCGAACTCTCTGTTCGTCTCCCACACCGGGATCCGCTTCTCTTGTGGAGACGGACTCTTTGTTCTACTTCTTTCTTTTTTCTTTTCTGTGTTTGACTCTCTGGAAATAAGCAAATAAGAGTTGTGAGGACAAATATTTGAATTTTATTAATGAGATACTTGTACCCGAAATCTGTGTAACGGCACATTGTCCGAACCTTTTTAGTTAATTGTACATTAATGGAATAGACCGCACCGCAGTAGCCTTCTACCATTAAGCGGGCTGCGTGTCTGTATGCCAACCAACAAAATTCAAACAACTTATAGTCTTGCCAGATTGACCACTAAACTAACTGGAGAATATCTCGCTGACATTTTTTTCATGACAATTTTAAATGTTTTTTTTCACGATTATTAATGGTGAATGCTTGTAAAGGAATAAGTTCGTAAATTAATTTTCTTCAGAAAGAAGTGCCAGAGGCCCGAGCTACTCCTACTACTTTTCCTTTCTCCTCCCCATCTCTATTCCCCATTGACTTTCACTTTCCCCTTCCTCCTATATATTTATCAGTATTCCCCTTATCTTTCTGTCTGCATTGGTAGAGTGATTGTATGTTACCTGGAGGAAGATCTGCTGCGGCTTCTATCCGAGTCCTCGTCGCTCGTCCTCCGGTTCTGCTGGTGCCTCATCTCCCGCTGCCTGAGGGGAGGAGAAAACGAACCAAAATTACAAGCGATTTTCGCATAGATATGTATATCATTTCTATAAAAAAAATAACGTTACTTGTAGCTGAGAATAGAAAGTTTTGTTAAATCGAGCAGAATTTATGGGAGATACAAGTCTCAATTTGGTGAAGGGGAAACTGACAAGTACCAGAAGAAAGTTTGATTGATCTGTTTTTCGGGCTCTTTCTATCTCTCACTTTGTGTAAGTGCGTAAGCGCGTACGCACTTGTGTGTATGAGGTGTGTTTGTTAGGTGTTTGTGTGTATGTGTGTGTGTAGTGTGTGTGTATGTATGTGCGTGTATGAGTGTATGTGTATGCCTGTGTAGGTGTATGTGTGTCTGTGTAGAAGTGCGTGTTGGTGTAAAGATGTAAAGGAGCTTGCATGTATGTAGTGTCCATGTCCAAGTGAGTAGGAGTGTGTGTGATACTGACTTGCGTCGCAGCTTTATAGCGAGATCTCGCATCTCCTGGTCGCGGCGAGCCTGGCGCCGGCTCTCGCGCTCGGCCCTCGCCGCTTCAGCCCGCTTGTCCAGCCGCACTGCATGCAACAATACAACACACACTCAGTGCCACTGCTAAGGCCTCTGCCTCGAAGAGCGCGGAAGCGGGAGCGGGAGTGGAAGCAGGGCGGGCTAGCCTACACGCAGGCGCACAGCGGTCACCGCTTGACAGAGAGCACCGCTCGTGACAACCCGCGTCAAGCGGTGACCGCCCGCCCGCCTGGGAGCACGGTTTCCACCGCGAGCGGAACAGACCAACTGATGACATCGTTCAACTTGCAAGCACAAACTGCATACTTATGTTTCCACCATCAAATAGTGTACAAGTATGCAGTTTACGCTTACGAGCCCAACGAAGTCATTAATGGGTCCGTTCCGCTCGCGGTGGAAACCGTGCTGAATGCGGGCTAGCCCACCCCGCTCCCGCTTCCGCAAAATTTAAGACAGAGGCCTAAGGAACTGTGACATACCAATGCTACTGTCTTTTTTTAATTGGCAAACATGGTGAAACTTGACATAATCATTATGTAATCGATCTTGCATTAAACGGTATATTCTATAGTGCAAATCCCGTTTCCGACGTCGTACGGTCAACGGCACATCACGGTATACACTGGCAGTTCGATAATAGCACTTATGCCACCGACATAAGAGTGGTACAAAGTCCAAAGTCAAACGTTTTGACTGTACCACCCAGCCAGCTGCTCGCACGGACGAAGAAAAAATATATTTTTAAAACTTATATAAATGAACGGTAAGCGATTAAACTTTCTTATTATGTT
Source organism: Mecyna flavalis (assembly GCA_949319885.1). Classification (NCBI taxonomy): domain Eukaryota; kingdom Metazoa; phylum Arthropoda; class Insecta; order Lepidoptera; family Crambidae; genus Mecyna; species Mecyna flavalis. Next base: position 1,934,012 of record OX439407.1, on the reverse strand, counting down.
CAGAAACTTATATGATACACAAACTCACGTTGCCTTGATAGTTGCGCCTGCATTTTCCTCCGCAATTTCTCCTTCAACGAAACCGTCTCCCTGGACGCGCCCTGCAAATAATCACACGTTAACCACCGCCCAGGACTGAGGGGACGACTTTTAACTAAGTCAACCTCCAAAAATCTTTTTTTTTATTCTAGATCAGTTGTCAGGCACGCAGCCCACCTGATGATAAGCGGCCACTGTGGCATATTCCATTGAGGGACACTTCCCCATAGAGCGTCACTCAGCGTGCTGCCATTCTGACATTCGCACCAAACCTTTTTCTCTTTACAACTTCGATTTGAAGTTTGGCACTTGATTTGATTACCTCATAGGTTCATAGGCGAGCGTATCTTTTCCGTTAAGAGACACGATCAAGAAAAAATGCTCATACTGTCACTTTGTAAAGTCCTTTCCTTTTTTTATCTGGAGGTAATGTTTCACAGATTTCAATCTTAAGTTTTACAGGTATAATATTAGTCCTCAATAAACAGATATATTCAACTTCGACCATATGAAAACTTCTTAAGAAAATATATAAAATCAAGACTTCAATATTCAACACACATTATTATTACTTTATAGTTAGTTTCAAAATAAATTTTATCATTTACATTTGGTTTAAAAAATAAAAATAATAGGTACTATTTATTTCATTAGAAAAAGCAAATAAAATATATTTCAAGATTACTATTAAGTACATAAAAATAAAAACATGTAATTTCATTCGTTATTTTCATTCTTTGTAATTAGTTCATTCGAACATTAGTTGCAAACAGTTGACCATTTAATTCAACTTAACAAAAAAGAAATTGCTGTTCTAATTTGAAATGAACAAGATGTCAGATACAAACCAATTTAATTCAAAACGTTTGATTAGTAAGAAACATTAAATACAAATTATTCTATAAAATCCGGAACCATGCTTACTCATAGCAGGTTAACAGTATCCCATTAACGTATGAGAGTTGCCGTTGTGGTCCGGAGGCAGAGAAATGTAGCTGTGATTCTGGTTATAATATTTTTTTTAAGTGAGCTGCTTACATAGTATTTTAAGTCCAAATTAACCTAAAGGCAGGATTTTCTGTGAGGTGAATGGGATATATTATTTTCATAGGATGGGTAGAATGACAGATGTACTTTTCAGCACAGTTGATATACACAAGCAGAGCGCCTAATGAGGGATACTGAAACTTTCTTAACTGCCTTGCCTACTATAGGCTGTTTTGATCTTAGAGTCTTTTGTTTCAAGGGCACTGGATCCCATTTGAATATTGGAACTCAGGCAGCGCTATTTTGGAGTCAGATTTCATCGTTGCGTTGCAGGAGCTTGGAGCGAGGCTAACTTAAAAACATTGAATAGAGTGGAATTTCCTATGACACCTGTCATCAACCATTCCTATGAGAAAGACTATAGTGAAAGTGTATCCGTGTCGCTTGGTCAGGTCGTGTAGAACGGCTGTCGAAGTCAACGAGAGCTAGAATATAAGCGTACAGGTAAAGCAAATGATTCTTACTGACTTTGGAGCTGGCTCCAGATCGTAACTGATTCTGGTTTGTGTTGGATTTATTCCCAACCGCCGATCTGTAACAAACACACCTTTTGTAATGGTTAAAGATTTAATTATCGTCGAATTGAAACTAACAACTGGCCAGATACTCCTTCGATAAAAATAAACATAATAGGTAGACCACGGTTACCAATAAAAAAAGATTCGTATATTTACCTAATGGTATACAAAACTTTTTAGATCCTTTTTTGATTAGGTTATTATAGGAAACTTTTTTGAGGTCCTAACCTATTGCCAGTTGTCATAAACATTTTAGTACCGGTCAAATATAGTACCTAGCTATACTCCATAAAACGTAACATGATTAGAATGACAGCTGTCAAAGTGTTGTGGCTCTCTCGCTCGCTCTCAATAAACCTCTATCGATGTGTCTCACTCTACAAAAAAAAGAAATCTTAGAGATGAGACACATCGATAGAGGTTTATTGAGAGCGAGCGAGAGAGCCACAACACTTTGACAGCTGTCATTCTAATCATGTTACGTTTTATGGAGTTTAATAAAAAGTTATTTTTAATTACATTCTGTAACAACATATCAAGTAAAAATTATTGTAAAAATAAAATTAAACATTTCTGAGAACATCTGATACAAATTTTGAAAATTACAATGAATATGTGTAGTTGTACACGTTAGCGCCAGTATCACCATACGTTAATGCTTCTGGGGCTAAACTTGCATTGAGGATTGGGAGAGGAGTTGGTTTGTTAACGCAAACGAAGGCGGTTTATTCCTAGTGTTCTCGTCAGAGCGGCTTGTTTATCCTCACATAAAAGGAAAGGATTTATAGGGCGAGCATTATAACATACGGCATCAATAGCTGTAAAAGATAATTTCAGCCTGCGCAGAACACAAATGTAGGTGTCAGGAAGCAGCCGTGGACTGCACTTGCGCAAACGACGCTCGCAGTTAACTTCAGACAAGCCAATTAAGTTGACGCGGACTATACCTTTCTGTCTAATCAGTGATGTTGTGCAGGCACCCAAAGGGTGAGCGTTTGCAGTTGGTAGTTTGTATTGATAAATATTTATCAAAAAGAATAGGTTGTTTATGGAAACATTTTACTAGGACGAAGTTGCGGGCGGAGTGGTCTGTTATTATAATATGATAGCCGTGTACTAACTTGTTTTTGCTGTCATCAGCGGAGTCGCTGGAGTCGGAGTCGAGCTCCAGGTCGCTGGAGGACTTGTCCTCGCGCCGCCGCCCGTAGTACCGCGCCACCGGCTTCTCCGACCGCTCCGTACTGCACCAACAAACACAAGGTCACATCACAAACGAAGCAGCCTTTTTATGCTAGTTTATTTGGCAGACAGACAACCTGCCCACCTGATGGAAGATGACCAACGCGGCCTATTCCATTTAAACGCTTAATCAGGAAGTGGCGCTCAATGTGCTGCTAGTCAATGCTTGGATCAAACCACGAACAGAAGTTACATCTATATATATAAAACTCAAAGGTGACTGACTGACTGACATAGATATCTATCAACGCACAGCCCAAACCACTGGACGGCTGAAATTTAGAATGCAGGTTATGACGTGGGCATCAGCTAAGAAAGGATTTTGATCAATTCCCACGGGAACGGGAACCACGCGGGTGAAACAGCGGGCGGCCGCTTGTTGATAAATAAAGTACAAAAATGTGCTGCTACACTTGTTCTTTGAACTTTCCATTTAATTAACGTATACTGACTTGCACATTAGTATTGTTTAAGAGGAAATACTAAGGGTGAGAAAATTGAAAATTGGATTTTTGTAAAATCTATTGCTGTCGCGCAGTGCCCGAACAACCGAGCTATCAATGTGTAAGTGAGACTGTCAATGTTTGCGTGCCACGCCGCCTCCACGCCCCGCGCCCGCCTGCACACAGCTAAGAAGGAATAGAACAAAAGAAAATAGACTTCTGCTTCTGCATAATATTTAAAACCGGTAAATGTTCACGGACAATGCAAAGGAAAAAACAGGTCAGTAATTTCGACAGATAGTATTAAGTCTTGCTGGTACAGTGGCTACGTACTGCTCATCGACACCGATAGGTTCGTGGATCGGATCCGACGAGCACCCCTATTGCTTTTTGTGAATTTATTCGCATTTGTTAATAGAAACTTTTTTTTTTTGTTTTTTTTTTCCACGAGTAAAGTTATATGGCTTTCTCTTGTGGCAAATGTAACACTCAAGCAAAGTTAAAATAAAACAACTTTAAACGGATGAAAACTCGCGTATATTCTACATTTTGAAATTTAAACCCGACGTTTCGACTACTTTTCAGTGGCCGTGATCACGGTATGACTCAGGTGTTATGCGTTAAAAATTGTTATTTCTACCTTCACTTTTATAATTATTTTAGAATAATCAGCAACTGTCGTCTTCACTATCATTCAATACGTTCCTATCCACGCAGTAGGAGCTGATGGTGTCTTGAAGCTGCACAGTATTGTGATGTCCATTGGAAACCATTAGATGTAATACTGGGTCCCAAGTAGGTGGTACATTCCAACCATCTTACATAATGAAATTAGGATGTTTTTTAATTTCAATGGCCTCGCGTAGCATTCTGGGTATATAGCGATTCTCTCTGGCAAGGACCTGGGATTTATCAAAGCGAATGTAATGGTTGGGCTTATCCAGTACATGTTCACACACTGCTGACTTCGTTGACCTCCGGTGTTTCATATCCGCGATAATGTTCTTTTATTCGCGTACTGATACTCCTTTTGGTGTGTCAAATGTAAGAGAGCCCACAGTCACAATCAAGCTTGTATACTCCTGCTGTTTGTAGGGGAACATTATACTAACCGTGTAAATATTAGAAATATTAGGTACTCAAGCAAAGGTAAAGGACATGGTTCAATGCTCGGTCTGTGACAAAAGATAACAGACATCTTCGTGGGGCTAGTGGTTTTGCCAGTTTTTTTGCGAAATAAGTAAGTAAAACCTGAAATTTTCTATTTTCGAGAAATATTGGTCACCTTTGAAGTGCCATAGCTTGGCTTCTATGAAGTCAAATAGAGCTGCCTCCAGTTGTAGGTAGGTACTTTATTACAGTTTATTAGTGTAGTGTGTCGTTCACAAAAAAATCATAGTTTTGGCCCTGGAGAGCAAATACATAGTAAAAAAAGTCCCAAAATTTCGGAGATTTTCTCGATTTTCTCAGTTTCCACAGGTTTTTCGAAGTTGCTTACTCTCACAGACCTAATTACAATATACTTAAAATGCAGAATTACATCACGCTTTGCGAATTTAGCTTCTTTTTTTGTCTAAATCCGACGGCCTAGTCGAGGCGTTTTAGTATATAATTCATAAAAAACTGTCAATTCATAAAAAGTTTATCAGTTACATAATACCTTCCAACAATAAAACATCACAACAATCTGCTAAATGCACTTCACGCAAAATATTTTAACTGGAAATATCGATATCGATGAACAACACTAGGATATCGATATAACTATCGACTACGTCACGTCCTAGAGAGTATACCATGGAATTAATATTATCTGAGTATACGTATTAGTCCGCTTCACCCCCCCAACCTCAAGCCTCCCCCGCAGAGCGCGATAGAGACAACTGCAGCTTGGACCGAAAATACCTATTAAAAGTACGTAAAATCAACGTTTCGTAGTCCCCTGATTTCTCTTCCAAAACTTGACCGATTTAACTATTTTTTTCATCAAAAATTAAAGAAAGGCTTTGACCGTGTTCCTATGTTTTCCTTTTTTAAATTAAATCTAGTTAAATTTGTTTTCTGGATGTTTAAACACAGCGGAAAATCTGGCCATTTTTTTAGGTTTTTGAAGGTTCATATCTCTCTTAATTATTAATTTATGAAAAAAAGGAAAACATAGGGACATGCAAATAGTGGTCATAGATTTTTGGAGAAAAAAAATATTTCACTAATGGCATTATCCAGGGAGAAAACAGGGGACAGCGTTTGTATGGAAAAATGGCTCCGTGCTTTCCTCTTAACGGCTTAACTTAACCAGTTCCAATGAGGCAGCTCAAATAATTTAATTTATTGAACTTGACAATAAGCAATCAGTTCTATCCTCCGAGCTAGGAGCTTAACTACTTACTAACGTAAAAACCCCTTATCCACGAAAGCACGATTCTTTGGATTTTATATACGCTATGATTTTTTAATTTAACATATGCACATGATCGTACTAATGACAAAAAAAAATATATTATGTTCCTCCAGACGAAGTAATGAACGTTTCTGCCTTACCTTGGCTACTTAACACTAGTAAACATATAAGACAAGCTTACCTTTCAAACGACATGGACCTGGAGTTATTACGCTTGGTATAGCCATGACTGTGGAACAGTAAACAATATAACATTAGCTATTTATTCACATACACCTTAACAACGTGAAACTTGTTTTATGGCGACGATTTGATATTTTCCGCTTAGGATACAAAGAAAAATCGTAAGATTCATTCTAAAAAAAGAAGAAAAAATAGTGCGACGTTTTATTCTTAAAAGCTTTACATAATTGGATTACAGTCTGACTATTTGATGCTGCATAGGATTATCTTTCACAAAGATTATTATCATTCTGCATAACACACAAAATCTCTTATATAAAAAATCTATAAATACGACACTGACAGAATTAAATGAATTTGTACTAATAATAAAACTTACAAAGCCAATTCCGTGTTGAACTCAACCCTTTAAATACAAATATAATAAAATACAAACTTTTGCGGACTCCGTGACCTCCTTCGATAGCTGCGCGACCGCGAACGCGATCTAGACCGCGATTTAGACCGAGACCGCGATTTTGACCGCGACCGCGATCTAGACTGCGACGACGGCGACCGCGACCGCGAGAACGACCGCGACTTGCGCCACAACCGCGGTCGGGACAGCGACCGCGATTTAGAGCGGTACCGCGACCGCGATCTTGATCTGCATCAAATATTCTTTTGATTAGTAATTGCGATAGTTCGTCAATTGCCAAATAAGCAACAAAAGTTTTAAGTCTTAGCCTTTTTTATTATAGCAATAAGTTATTTTGCATGATATTATAAATTCTTAGCTACGTTTTTGAAAAAAAAAGTTTTAAGTGGTAATTGATCTTATTTCTGACTACTCGTAATTATAAGTACGATGGTTGGTGAAAGTGTATGGATGGATATGTTTTACTCTTTAAAGCAAATACTTCTGAACGGATTAAAATTTTACATTAATATTACAGCCTTTACATAAAAATAATCCACGCATATGAAGCAGCTGGCGGAATATAGTTTACTAAAAATTGTTATTTACCTTGACCGTGACTTGGAACGGGAAGGAGAGCGCGATCGCGACCGTGACGGCGAACGCGATCTTGATAGCGACTTGGTAGGCGGCCCGTACGGACCCATCGGCGGGCGAGGTGACCTGGAACAACAGTCAATTAATAAATTATTTGGAGGTTTTAAAAATATAAGTTTGTTTAAAGGTGCTCCTTCACCGGGAGCATTCGCGTGTAATGTAACATTACAGATTCGTCTTTGAGCATTACATTACAATAATACCTCCCTGAGCGACGAGCATTAGCGTGTAATGTAATATTATAGATTCGACTTTGAGCATTACATTACAATACTACCTCCCTGGCGAGCATTCGCGTGTAATGTAATAGGCGGGGGGAAGTGGAGCGCATTGATGTTACAAGTTGTATCAAGATATTACACATTGTATCATTACACGGTGCGCATTGCAATGCTCGGTTCTCCTGCCCGTTTTGTACCATTACAAGATGCGCATTGTAATGCTCGGTTCTCCTCCTTCACTGTTGTAATGCTCTAGTCTGTAATGTTACATTACACGCGAATGCTCCCGGTGAAGGAGCACCTTTAGGTTAACGCCTCGATGGTCGAGTGATCTAAGTACCGAACCAAGATCTCGGGGTCCTGGGTTCAATTTCCGGACCAAGCTAACTTTGTGTCGGTTTTTTCGGACTGAGCTCGGATTTGTGATCACCAATCCGTATTTGGCAAGCGTGGTGATTAAGTCAGAATAAATTAATTTTTATTTTATTTATTTATTTAGTAAATCTTACAACTAACATTACATTAATGAAAGATGGAGGTCTTTTAAAAAGTTTAGTTTAAAAAACGTTACCTGGCCTTGGGTTTGCGGGCGACTTCAGAATATAGCGGTTCCTTCTTTAGATTCTGCTTGAGTTTTTCGGCGTATAAAGGTTTTGGAGGTTGTTCTGTAACAAGATATACATTTTTAGTTCATAGTTGTTAGGTTACTGGCTAACATTTTCTGGCCACCTGGCTAAGGGGATATGTAATTATAATTATGTAATGAAAAAGGGTATAAAATAACATCACGAATCATGGCGTCAGAGTAAGGGAAAGTTCTTCCTTAGATAAACATGTTGACGAGCCATTTGGTGTAATGGTCGAGAAGTCGGCTATTACACCAGAGGTCGCGGGTTCGATCCCCGCACGGTACAAACATTTGTGTGCATGAACATGTCTGTTTGTATCGGTCTGGGTGTTTCTATGTATAATATGTATGTATTTACAAACAAAAAAAAAGGATATAAGTAATGTTTATCCGTTGTCTGGCACCCATAGCACAAGCTAATGCTTAGTTTGGGGTCAGATGGCGCTGTGTGAATAATGTCCAGAGATATTTATTTTTATTATTATTATTTATGTAAAGAATCTACGAGTAAAACATATTGTTTTCCCTTCAAATTCAGTTAAAAGCGCCGATAACGGCGGTAGGAGCTTACTATCAGACTAATAGTGCCTGTCCACCGGAGCGGAGATACGGAGAAATATTAACCAACAGCATTTCACAAAATCTCCGCTCAAACAGGGATTTGCAATCCTACTGGATATTTCTCCGTTTCTCCGCTCCGCGCCGGTGGACAGGCACCCTAAGATTGTTTGTCCACCGGAGCGGAGAAATGGCGAAATATTAACCAAAAGGACAGCAGGCCATTCATTCACGTCGAAGTGCTGGTAGGAAAAAAAGTTTATGACGTGCAAAAGAATTTCCTGGTAAATCAAATTGCAAAATAAATACTTTGACTTTGATTGCAACTCCCCCTCTGAGCGGAGATGTTGCCTCAGTCAGCCTTAAGTGCCACCCTCGTGGAATAAAAAGAAACATGTGGTATCTATGGACACAAACTCACGCGCATCGTCGTCGTCGCCGCCGAAGGAGGTGATGAACTGTATGGTGGGCGCGGGCGCGGGCGGCGACAGGCTGCGCTCGGCGCTGGCGCGCGGCGACCAGCCCGGGCTGGCGGGACCCGCGCGCGGCGCCGCGTAGCTGGGCGGCGACACCACGCGGGACGCTAGCTTCTTGTCGCTGTAAGGAAAGAACGCCGTTGCTGAGGGACGGATAAAGTTAAAGTGCGGCATTACAAATGAAAACGGTCCTCGAAAAGATAAGACTACCTGCTGCTGGATACCAGCGACGACTGGCAGTGCATTGTAGTAAACTGGCGGCCCCGCTAACCACTAGAACCTAAGACAATCGCCTCAAGAGGCATGACATCCAAACACTGCATAGAAGAATGTAGTGTTGTGGGTAAGTGTGAGTGGTGCGCTTGGTGAAGGGCCCACTTGACAAGAGAAGGCTCTAGAAACAACACATCTGCTCATATTCGAGAGACTGATCGAAGATAAGACGGAAAATAAAACTTAGTTTCGGTAAGGAGGAGGGTGGCTGAGTAGTCGAGTGTAGCATCGCTAAGCTGAGTGCGCGACCTGACGTACGGGTCAGTTGTAGCCGAGAACCCTTGGCTACTACTAATAAATATATCGGCAATGTCACATTAGCCCCCCAGTACCACTGCCCCCAAGTCAATGGAGAATGTTACTAGGTATGCGAAATAGCTTGTAACTTTGTCACAGTAAAGCCTATGTGAATATAAACACATTATTTTTTGTTTCATGCCAAAATATCAATTAGTTTATATTTTATAGACATTTAAAAATCCTGTGCGCCGCGCGTCGGCCATGCTGTCGCTGCAGTACGATGACGTCACGTAGTACGTTGTGCGCTCCGGTACGGTTCTCTACGAAATAACCGTACCGGAGCGCGCAACGTACTGCGTGAGTGTAATTGTACTGTGACGTCACCGCAACGAGCTCCGGCCGGCCGACACTCGCGCCGATATATGGACTATAAGAAAAGTTAAAAATCGAAACTAGTGAACATTCTCCATTGTGAGGCAATGAAGGATTTAGTAGGTTTAGGATTATCTTTCTTAGTTGTCGAGCCCCGTCACCCGTTGTAACCTTCGTCTAAGTGGTGTATTTTTGTCAACGCCACCGGGTCGACGGGTAGTGCAATCTTCTTATAAAAAAGCAATTTGCAGCTATCATGACACAAATGTATATACCCTGCGGGCGTTGAACTCGCAACTTCTAGTGTCAGTTGTCACGATTAGATTTTGTCACATGCAACCCTTCATCGTCATACCGATGCGCCCGCCGCTCCCGTCGACTCTTCCGGCCGGAGAACATGGCCTTCTCCTTCTCCTCGCGCAGCAGCTGTTTCTGTTGCTCAGCATCGTCGGCGTCGCCCGTCAGGAACGAGAACAGGTCGCAGCCCGCCATGCCCCACACCGGCCCGACTGCGTTCAGCTCGTGCGCCTGCGCTCAGGAATGTACCGTTAGTTGATAAATAAGGAAGGTATCCTACACAAAGAGTCGCCTATTGCGCAGGATATATTAAGGTTTTCACTCAAATACAAGTACTATCCTCCCTTCCCTCAACCACTAGGACAATATAAAATAGAGGCAAGTCTATATTATATTTCATCCCTTCACCATGCATTAAAGTCCTCAATGTTCTGAGTTAGGCAATTGGAGTCACGCACGAAAGGTAACAATGTAATGGTATGCTATATTGTGAGAGATTTCTAAAGCATTGAGATAAGGCAAGGCCTGACTCTAAAACAAGTCTATTTTTATGTTTAACAATGAATTCAAAAGGAAAAGTATATCATCCTTATTGCTTACCTGAGATGCTTCCATCTTATTCACATCAATGCTCAAGTCCACATCAATAATCTCCAGATCAGAATCATCGTCAGATTCCTTCTGCTCCACTTTTTTAACATCAGGGCCTGTAATGAACACCAAATGCCATCATAATGCTCCAGGAACGTCCAACCAAACCCCGCAACGCTACCCCTTGTATTTTGTGTATCCGTGACATAATAACAGTAATGCTGAATCTACCGTTAGAGCCAGAGGGTTGGGCTCCCGGATCAGAATAATTGTATCCTATTGCAGCACCGGTTCCTTTTTTTTCATGCAATTTTTCTTTTTGCATCTCTTTTTCCTCTATTGTGACTCCAAACTGTTCTTCTATTGCTAGCTGCCGCAGGAACTTATCTTCACCTGGAAAGACATATTATGTTGTAGAATAAACAAAGAAAATATATTATTTAATATTATATTATAAATATAGAGAGTTGTTCTTTATCAATCTAACAGCCCTGCCACACTGGCGGATTGCAAGCACGAACACGCCGCGTGTCCGCTCTAGTGGTTATTCGCCCGTATGAGGGGCATCTGCGGGCCTCGAGCTAACGCTCATTACCCGGGCTGCTTCTCAGGCACCTTCGCGGTGCCCGGTGGAGGTGTGTCCGGCCCCATAACGAGGCCGATCTTTGCCCCTCCCTATAACGCTGCGTCCCCCTGTGCGGATGGGCACACCAGGTGAGACCCTTGCGGGAGGCCCAGCGAGCTTACCAGCAAACGGGGGACGGCTTACCGCGTGATCTGATAGGGAGGGGAGGGAGACAGGGATGGAATGTAAGGACCAAGGGAAGGCAACTGTTGTCGGCAAGAGCCGCCAGTGACACTATACTACTAACTATTAAGTAAACAGTTGCCTGAGGGGGGCGGGAGGATTGTCTAGTCTATCTGTCTTTGTCCGTCTGTCTGTGCCCTCATTTCGTATCTCGTCGGGTCTAGGGACGAGAAACATGGCGGACGGGATGCGCCGGGCAAGACGCGGATAACGGGAACGACGGGAAGGGTTCGGGTGGGCTGTGGGTGGGAGTGTGGTGTCGAGTGTAGCTGTGGCGGGGTGTGTCGGCGTGTCCGCGGCCGCGCCGACACGCGATGTGTTCGTTGCGCGACCGCTCTGCGTTGGAAACGCTCACAAACCGCCAGAGGGCTGTAAATGTTAAAGGTAATTTGGGATGGTAAGTATTCATCACTGTCAATAGATAAATACATAAGTCAGGTATGTTTCTTAGTATAATGCCGTCTCGTTTGTAAGTTTTCAAAATAGTTTCACATGTGACAAATACATAAATTATCAGGAACTTTTCTGATATTAATGAAACTGCCATCAGTATACAACTTATATCTATTAGATCTCTAATATCAGTCCAAAGAAGGATATTTATGACAAAAACCTACTTATTCCAAGGAACATATTTTGTGCCAATATCCTGTATCTCTCGTAATTACACTGTCTCTCTTCAGGACTCAGTTCCTCTGGTGGTACATCTGGATATTTTACTTCAGGTATGAAGTCCAAATGTGCTCGGACATCGAATCTGTCTAACATGTTGTTGGGATCACCTTGCCAGGGCATCCTGAAATCAATAAAATTGATTTAAGTACTTAAGTAATCTGCTTGCTGAAATAGTTAAACTACACATTCAACAAGAAATTTAAAGCTTGAATTTCTGCAAATTTTTATTCATAAGTCCATTAGCTACATTATAGAATCAGTTTGAATTCTACTTAGAAATTTATTTATAATATTGTACTAACATTATGGCAGAGCTCTCTCCGGCGGCAGCAATAGCCGGATCCAAGTGGATTTTGCATGGTCTCCCGTGAAGCTGCAGAAACTGCGTTGGTTCCGCTTTCTGTAATATATGCAGTCTAATTTAACTACTAGCTTCCGCCCTATGCTTCGCCGGCGCGGACTACTTTTAGGGCACAGAGTGGTTTTCAGGGATAAAAAGCAGCTTATGTACTTTACTAATGCCTAGACTATGTCTAAGAAGGATAGTTAGTTACTAATTTATCATTTTTATTCTATGTACATACCTACTCAAGAAATTACAACACATCAAGAACCAATTACATCTAACTTTCTGACAAAAATGGTAATCATGTAAAAACACATTATTTTATTATTAATGATATATGCCAGAGTTGGGCCTACAGGCCTACAGAACCAACAATCGCTTTTATACATAATACTTACGATTTTCTCGTAAAAATCCTTGCGACGCTCCGCCCTACGTCGATAATCGACAATCAGGCCACGAATCATTCGCTCCTGCTTCCTGGCTTCGTGCCACATTTTAACATAGAATAGATAAAATTATTATACAAATTAGTAGCTCATTTCTTCTTACAATCGCAATATACGGAAAAATTGGAAGACAAAGTTTGCACAAAATCAGGTCGCCATTTTTTCAATTTTTTTCTCTTTAACTTTATCAGTGTTGCCGCCGTTCTTAAAAATTAAAAGTCTCTAGTTGAATATTCGTTGAGTTGAATCAAAAATTCCGCTAGTTAATGTAAAATATAAATTTTTAAAATCCGCTAGAAGTCGCTAGCAGTGTTGCCGCTATAAAAAAAATAAAGTCGCTAGTAGTATCTTTAATTTACTCAAGATATTATAAAATATTAATTTTTAAAATCCCCTAGAAGTCGCTAAATCATAAGGCTGATGCTCACGTCTAATCTCAAGAAAAAAAAAAATTGTAGGCTTGAGTTTTAGCAAAACGATTAGGTTCGCGCCTCATTTTTTTTAAATTTAAATACAATGTAAAATGTTCATAATATTATGTCTAAGGCGAATCATGGCTGCACCTACATAATTATTATTAACCACACTGTAATACCCATGTTTATGAACTAATAAATGAAATGAAATGAAATTTATTCGTCAAAATTTTGTTTAAGATTTTGACTCGCAAGTACATACAAGTTTTGTGGCGCGTAGGACTAGGTACTCGCAACATCTGCATGGGATTTCCAAGAATTTATTACAAACTTCTTATCCTATTGTATGATTGAGGCTCGAATATTATGCTTGTTAAGGTTTAGTGGTGGTCTTGAAAATGACAAAAATTTTCAAATACTTCTGAAAAAAAGTCGCATAACATACGGCTCAAAAACCGCTAGAAGTCGCTAAATATTTTTTTGTCGCTAACTAATTTTTTTTTGTCGCTAACCGCTTATGAATTCCGCTAGATCTAGCGACAAAGTCGCTAGAACGGCAACACTGAACTTTATTTTTTTTTGACATTATGATCACACCACAGATAACAAAAAAAATCTATGAAAATGTTGCGTTTTGTTACCGCATTTATACAAGTAAATCAGAAAATACAAATTCTATTATCATCACACTCACACCACACCAGACACCACATCAAATTGGTTTATCTTGTAATAATCGGTGCCTGATGGCAAGTCAACATAAGTTTTAATGCAGTTTTTCTTGCTCGAGATGCCTTCCTCAAACAAACGTCTTTTTAACCAGCAGTCAAATGGTGATATATTGGTGATAATAACCATAGAAAAATTTTACCCCGAATGTGCATTAACCTTCCTACTTACAAAGTATTAAACTAAATGTATTAAATGGTTTTTACATGCAGCTAAACCTAATAGCTGGAAATCACAACAGAATTATTTCAGTTGTACTCATATATTTTGGAGAAAATAAGGAAAAAAATAAAAAATATGTTAACATTCATACATCTTTGAAGGATCTATGTTTTATTTAACTTAATTTAATTAATTAACAGTGTACAAATATAATTCACAACTCTCTTCAACATCAAAAAATAATTCATTTTCCAGTTGACTTGGTTTACAAATACTTAACCAGCTCATCATTTCCTCAAATATTTCTAGATATCCCAAAGTGTCTGCCATACTTCTGTTACAGACTAAATAACTTCCTTTCTTAATGTGTTTTTTGAAGAAGTACCATATTTGTTTATGTTTCTCTATATCAACAAAGAAGTCCAGAACATTGATTATGATGACATCGGAACTACGTACAATGTCACTGCGTTCCATGACATCAGAGTTTACAACTTTTATTCTGTTGTTGTCCATTGAATATTGCGAAATAACCCTTTCTTGTACATCACAGCATTCCTTATTCATTTCTATCCCAATTATTGTGCCAGTGTTAGAGAAGTAGTATGCCTGTAACAAAAGTTTTTTTTCTTATAGAATATTGTGAGAGCTTAACATCTCAGCAACAAGATAAAAGAAATAATTAGAAAAATGATTGTTGAATACTTTACAAACCAATATTTTCAAAATTAGATTTACATCCAAAAACTAAACTAATGTCAGAACTTACACCATAAAGAACTGCTCCTAATCTGGATCCCACATCCAATACTTGTTTGTCCTCTAAATCTTGTGGAAGTAAAACTTTGAAAATGTATTGCAAAGCCTGCCTTGACATTGAATGTGATATTAAGGTCAAATCCTGGAAATAAAAAGCTTAGAATTAGTTACAACACAAAGTAAATAACAATTTAATTGGGTCTAATACAATGTGGTTTAAAATATAGCTACCAAAAACTTTATCTTGTAGCAATCCTTACTTTAATATTACGTGAATTGCAGTCCGTACAATAGTATCTTCTTAATTTCCCCTCTTTCACTAAGTCAAGCATTTCATCTTGATCATAGAGAAACTCATCCACATGACAAGTGTTAACGGGATTGCAGTCGGCTTGATCTCCAATAGTTGGTGGCACAATATTTTCGGATGGCATCTCTGCTTCAAATGGTACAATCTCTTTAATCGTATTTCCAATATCAATAAGACATTTCTCTGATATTTTCATTACTTTTTTTGTTTCCAGTTCTGAAAAACAATAATTTGATAAGTTATGAACCCTTTAATTAAGGCAAAGGCTTCCTTCCATTTCATAACTAAAGTCATCATACCGATTTACGGATGAAAATACTAAATATTATATTTAAAATCATCATCTTGCTTGCAGGTTAAGTGATATCAATGTGCTCCTAAAACACAATTATATTTTTTGGTAACTAAAACTTTTCTCAGTTACTCGCGGGTTAGGTTATCTATCATATAAACATACCTTTTTTGAAGGAGTGACTACAAATCCACTTTTCAATTGTATCCAACTCAAAATCATTAAGATCACTTAATAAATCTAATATTCTACCTTTGGCACTTATAATATTTTCCTCAGACATTTTGTTGCTTTCAATAATAATATATAAAGTTACAAAATAACGGACACAAAAGATTAAATATAGTGAATAAATAAACAATGTTTAATAAAAAGTAAAAAAAAAGTTAACGCGGTATACGACAATGTCGACAATAATTTAATTTCTGACTTTCTGTCAGTGTCAAAACTTTTGAAATTATAAAAAAAAATCTTTAGGTCCGAAAGCTTATAGCATTGAACATGCAAGCGTGACGTGTGATAAGATAAGGAGCAAGCCAATAACGAGTTTTTTCCCTTTCTGGGTAGACTGGGTAGTGAGAGTACAACTGTTATGGGGGAACATGTTCGAACAGTCCCACAACCACCCCCCGCAGGGATTGAATGATGACAATACGCAACGTACATACGTAAGTATACCCCGGTAATAAAAAAAAGATAAAGCGTTTCGGACCGAGAAGTGGGGGGAGGGGGAGGGCAGCAAGGGCAGATACAAATTGACAGCTCTATAGACCGACAAACTTATCTGTTCCGGTGGCCAAAATTGGAACTACGTGAAATGGAATGCAAAGATGACAGTTTTAAATCGACAGTAGCGACGCCGTCATCGGAACAGATAAGTTAGTTGGTCTATACGTTGAAAGCCATTTGAAAGTTTGAAAGCACTGTTTAGGGCTACCATTTGTGGCAGATTTCTGCTATTTTGGTTAAATCTATCCCTAATTTAGAAAAGTGGCACATTTCAAAGAGTCGTAAAAATCATTTGTTCTGGACTCTGGTGAGTCTTGTGACAAAAAAACAGTGAAAATTTTTGCCCCTCAGCTGGCATAAAGTTTATCAAAGAAGGTACATACCTAACTGACGATTATGATTTAGCAGATTTTGCCTTCTTGTATGGCAGATTTCTCATTTTGCAGGTGTTCACCTTCCGAGAATTCTTCACTTCATTCATTCAATAGATTTCATTCATTTCATTTAATTAATAAATAATCATTCAGCGAACGGAACCCGCGATCCTACTTGGTCTGAGTCTCTAGTATATTAGATGATATTAGATATCTGTGGTCTGAGCCACAGGTCTGAGCTGGTCTGAGATGGGTCTGAGAGCCTGAGAGAGAGTTGAAATTGGTTTGAAAATAAAACAAAAGAAAGAAATTCTAAAACTTAATCAACACTATATAGTTTATCAAATGAGTAAACGGTGGTTTTAATAAAGTTGTATCGTGTCGTCTATCACGCGATGTTTGCTCGCTCATTTTGTTAAATTATACAGCAGTTTTAGATGTAAAGCATTTTAATGACTAATTAGCTACATTATTCGCATAGTAGGTCGCGTATACGAAGGACGCAAGTCTCCAAGATGATGAACGGATCCAGTAAAAACGATTACAGCAAAACTATCGGGATTTGTGTATCGGATAAAAAAAGTCAGAAATTCAATTGGAAAGAGTTGATTAAAGTTTGTGCGGAACATGGATATAATCTTGTTAAGGTAAGGCGTATTCAAATACTATAATAATAGTCATAGTTTATTCTAAAAATTAAGTTGTATTATGATTATGAATGAGGCAGGTAGACCTCATGAACTAAGTACTTTTTTATAACTTTTAGTTAGCAGTTGGTATGTACTATCTACTTGCTTATTGTGTCTTTGTAATTATATTTTTATTTAATTTTTTAATAATATTTTTAATAGAGATATAAGTACAAAACTAATTTTGGGCATCTTACTATCAAAATTTGTAAAGAAACAACCATATTTTTTTTGGCAGAGGAAACTGTGTTGACGCTTTGCTATATAAATTATTTTTTGATATCCTTTAAACTAGGATACAAACTATATTGTACACTTATCTAATTCAAAATGATAGTTTATGCTATGTATAATTTGTTTTAGCTGGACATTGAAAGACCATTGGAAGAACAAGGTCGAATGGATGTGTTTGTCCACAAACTAACAGATATTGCCACACTGGCAATGCAAGGTGACCCAAAGGCAAGTACCATTTGATGAATCATGTAAAAATTATAACAAATTTTTTAATCAAATAAAGGAGTTTAATCTGGTATTTTGACATCATGAGTATCTCTTGACATTGAATAAATGAAAAGTGGTAAATGATAATGTATTGCAAGCAAGCACAAAGTTTTTCGATAAAAAATAAAATAGGTTGACCCTATAAAATTGCTATTACAAGTTAATTTGATAACCAAAAAACCAGAAAGTTTGCTTTCTAGCTAGTCAGCTAGCCATTTGAGTTAGCATTGTATAAATGTAGTTTTTTCATTTATTTTTTATGTATTTAAAATCCAGAGCTCGTAAAAATTATGGCTAACTAAAAAGTCTTTCAAAAATAAATCCATATCTAATGGCATTACACATTATAAACAAAAGTCATAGGAGGAAAACTCGCAAAGTAAGAGCTACAGAAGTTTTACTTTTCAGGTACTTTTTCTGTCATTGGCATACAACAAAAAAATATGTATTCTTTAAAATGCAAAAGATTTGTGCTACCTTACAAACCTTGACTGTTTAATTGTTACTTTAATAAATAAAACAATCTTTTTTCTTAGTTCTAAGAGTGATTGACCTTCATTTGTGTGTAGTTTTTATTACAAGTACATTTTTTACGTTTACAGGCTTCATCTATAGTTGGTCGAATGGAACAATATTTATCAAATCATCCTAGCATTGCAGTAATTGACCCTTTGGATAATGTTAGAATATTATTAAATCGGTAAGATACTGCCCTCATAGAGTATACTATCAAGCCATTCCAGGAAAAACATTGTTACCCTCATATTGCAAATTTTATGGGAAAAGACTTTTTAAATAAACTTTAATCAATGCATCATAAATATAAAATAAAAAAACCTTCGACATAACTTAAAGTGGAATTAGTTAACTTTTGAACTCTAAAGTGGAGAATCCATTGATATGGTGGAAAAAAAAGAATAACTTTTTGTCGCTTTCGAAGTTCTTCCTGAAAGGACTTGCTATGCTGTTTAAAAAACTGCAGAATACCTGATTTTAGCTATTTAATATAATTATTAATTTATATTCACAGGAACCTCTACTACACAATTTTGCAAAATGAACCATCATTTAAGAAACAAGGAATATTTACGCCAGCATTTGCCGAATTTACGTCTAGCAACATAGAACAGAATTTAGAAATAATGAAAGAACGAGGTGTGTCTTTCCCAGTCATATGCAAGCCAACGGTATCCCACGGATCAAAAGCCGCTCACAACATGATACTCATATTCAATGAGAAGGGTCTGAGTGTGTGTAAACCGCCTTGTGTGGTACAAAATTTTATTAACCATAACGCAGTTCTACATAAGGTGTATTTGGTTGGAAACAGGTTTGTACAATCATTTGTATTGACTCATTATGTGTCATCTTTTGTTGATTTAAAGATATGGGAGTAGCCGCTTCTTATATTGCGCGTTGTGTATTTTGAACAGATTTTAGACCTTATTGTGTGTAGATTAAGACTGATAATAAATTACTTGTGCACAAAAGTTTAAAGGGCTTTATAACGTGATGTATAAATAATCGTTAAATATTTGTTGAGGCTATGTGTAAACAACACGGTGGAAAAATAATCCTGTTTAGAAATTGTCGCGCAATTCATTGCGCAATAATTTTCGGGGCTAAGATTCTATTTCGATCAATGATGGGGTATTTTAAATCCTTTGTCGAGAGTTAAATGCATATTGGATACATGCAAAACAGGAATGATCATAACAGTGGAAGTCCATGTATTATTATAACTTAAAGCCTTTTTTTAATACTAAATCAGTTTGCAAACAGGCACGTAGCCTACCGGATGGTAAGCAGCTACTGCGGCCTACTCCACTGAGGGACACTTCACCAGGAACCGTCCTCAATGTGCTGCCACTCTAGGCTCATGTGATCTTCCTTTGATTTCAAGTGTACTGAAACACAGCCAGAGCTGTTATGGCGGCAGATTTCACCTGTGGAAGAAATTTGCCGCCCAGCCATCTGGCAGCTCTCTCTTGAACGTTTTCAATTATCTAAATTGAGAATCTGTGTTTTTATTATACAGTAACATTTTTAAATCGCATTTTCAGGTACCACATATGCGAGAGGCCTAGTCTTAAGAACTTCTACGCATCAGAAGACTTATCGCCCATATTCTACAGCACAGGCGAGGTGTGCAAAGCCGACAGTCAATCCACACTCTCAATCTTGGACCCACACGATAAGGCTGATATTAGAATGACGTTAAATGAAGACAAGATTAGAAGCATAATAAGATTTATGAGGAAAGAAATAGGATTGGTCCTTGCAGGATTTGACGTTGTGATCGACAATGTGACAGGTGACCATGCAGTGATAGACTTAAACGTGTTTCCAAGTTACGATATTTTTCCAGACTTTTTTGAACATTTCTTGGATTGTATAGATGAGTTGGTGGAACGGACGCTGAGCGAATGTAATGGTGATAGGAACATTGGTGACGAATCGTCCGGTCATTTGGCGAATGGTATAATTAATGTTGCTTTAGCACCGACTAGGTATGGGGTCGTTGGGATGAATATTAATTAAGTTAAGATTTGTTATTTATGTTATGATGAAGTTAAATATGGGTAAATATAAACAAATTAGAAACCGAGACGAAATAACGTTCGTTACGCTACAAATAACAGATAGCTTCTGAACTCATTAAAATTGTTATAAGAATCGCAGAGACAAGAGATATTAAATAAGTACACAAGTATAAAGGTTTTGTACACAGTAACGCATATTTGTACCGAGCGGAATCGAACCTGCGGCCTTTGTTGTGATAACCAATTGCTCAAACATTACAATCGGTCGTCAAATATAAAATTATTTTCAAGTTTGTTTATATTTACTCTGGTTGATAAATTGTCTCTCGTCTACATTGTTAAGTTGAATTAGAAAATTACAAAATAAATATAATTTATGGTCTGATAACTAATGACTAGTAATCAAGTTTAATAATTTATAAATTGTAATTTAATTGATAAGCCAATGTTATGCCTTAATGTCACTCGACAAGATATTAAATTGTCGTAAAACCAAGTCATTATGACTTAAATGGACATTCCTGATATATTGTAAATAACTTGTATTTAAATGAAATCTATAGTATTGTGATTTATAATCAGCATTTTAAGCTTTGTTAGATGTTATATTATTATTATAGTGATTATAGTCGTAGAACTTATAAGATATAAAGTTCATTATTGTGTAATCAGCAATATTGATGTAGCACTTCATACCTGTTGTACTATGTTTGCTCTATTGGGGAGGATGTTGGCAGCGGGAAAAACATTTATTTTGTCGCCAGCGTTATGCTTTTCTATCGAATTATAGGGTATGTGAGCGTCCATAGTTGATGGTAACTATTTATCATAAAAATACTCTTATGACATCTCTTTTGTCTCATTATTGGTTCTGTGAATATAGTGGATTAAGTTAATGTATTTTTATAAAATATTACTACAACTTAGGTACAAGCAGTAGAAAGCATGATCCGCAGTGATATAAAAAATATATCATGTATTAGCCAAAGTAAGTACATCGATATCGTTTTAAAAAAATACTGTGGAGACGCATTTACCGTCCATATGTATCTTAAACTCAATAAAAAAGTGGGATACCTCACTAGAAAATAAAATAAAGAGAAGGCAAACATCGTACAAAATACACGTGGACACCTTTTTTACGGCCACAAGACACCATTGTAACATTGTAAGTAAGTGGACACAAAAAGTGCACAGGGAGGGTTAATTTCATATTCACTGGTGACTTGTATGCGACACGGGACAGAAAATTGTCGCTGTCTGTGCATCTTTGATGCAGTTTTTTTGTGTTTCAATAGTCACTTGTAGTTGCGAAATAAAAAATACTAAGTGCTGGCCCTTAGTTATTTTTTTGCACTATTATAAATTCCTGATAATGTATCTATTAGTTATTGACGCCGTCTTCTTTTACTTATGTGTAAACGAATGAATTAAAAACCGCTGCTTGAATTTATGAATGTTTGCCTGGCTGGCTAAATATATTTTGTTTTTCATTCGCATAGCTTTCCTGATGATATGTAACTAAAGCTTCTTTAATGAATTCAATCTTTATACATCTCATCGGGTAAATGGTACAATATGACACAACTTTAAAGTCGCTTACGCCAAATTAATCTCCATTCCAAACTTACGTGATAAATATATGTACTTGTGTTGTAATTAAATGTTATTAATGAAATATACAATAGCCTAGTTGACAATGTTTGATTTTGAGTATTATTGTAATGCTCAACAAAAATAGTGATTAAAATTATACCTTTTATAAATCTTCTATTTGTGAAATTACAATTTCCAATAGTCCAAAAATGAGACTGCAGTAGGTCTACAAAGTGGGATGGGCTGTGGGCAATCAATTTTAAAAATGTGAATTTAATGAAAAAACACAACTACTTGTGTGCTTCTAAAGTTGTTTTTTTATGTTGGGAAACAATGCTAGCATAGTAACTATTTTATGAGTTATTTTCTGTAATGTTTCGATATGACTTAGAAAAAAATTTAGTTATTTACAAAAATTATTTCTGAAAAATGGTTTACGACACCTGAAGCGTCAAAAACAGAATTCCGATATTTGAATTTGAGTTAAGTTGTGTCATATTGGAACTGTTGGGCCTAGTTTCACCACATTCACATTTATGAATTTACAAAAGAAAAATTATATTATGTGTCAGATAAATTATCGTGTACTTATCTTAACATTATAGTGGTGTCAAATAATTATAGGAACAATGTATTGCTAGAAAATCTATAATAATTTTAAATAATCCAAAATAAAAAGGCTGAATATTTGTATATAACTTAGTATCCCTATGGTATATTACTCTAAGGTTAATGGAATATTAGGCGAAGCCAATCTGTATGATGATAAATTATTAGAGTACATATGTATTAAAGAGAGGGTGTTAAGAATTTGTAATTAAGCCTTCAATCTTGGAATTGATTTACCATAACTCGTAGGTATTCAGAAACTTTTCTCAAACATACTTTGAAGATATATCGTGGTTTCTATAAAGTTTAGATTCCTCGCCGGTGCCTTTTATTCTGTTAGATAAATTTAAACTATATTTAGTAGCAATATGATAGAATCTCCCTTAGACAGGAATAAAAATAGAATAATATGACAAAATCACTTGGTATTGGGACAGCTTTGTACAGTCGACAGCACATCAGACTACCCTAATCTGTCAAATTTCTACAACCAAT
Source organism: Mecyna flavalis (assembly GCA_949319885.1). NCBI lineage: Eukaryota > Metazoa > Arthropoda > Insecta > Lepidoptera > Crambidae > Mecyna > Mecyna flavalis. The sequence goes on along the minus strand of OX439407.1, from coordinate 1,910,947 downwards.
TTTCAGCTTTATTCACTTAACATAGGGTTCTCTTTCAATTGACAATTTCTAAAAGTTTAGGGTAAGTTGATCTGTTACCGTCTTTACAATATTTGTTTTGTACTTATGTAATAATAAATTGTAATGTTATTTATAAATTCAATATTAATGAAGTATTGTTAAATAAATAAGTATACTCAATATAGTCGTTGCTTCACAGATGGCATATAGGTACATATAATTTATATTATTTTATTGTGAATGTTTGAGTCTTCAATTGTAAATATAATATTATTTTGTAGTGTTGATTTTTATTACAGAAAATATGATATACGATATTTTTTTTATTGTAATTACAACAAAAGATCTGATGTTAATGGTTCGGTTGAGTTTATTTTAGAGATATTTTAAGAAAGTGCAGAGTCCGGCAAACAACTTGACGCTCGTTCGACGGAGTGGGGAAAAGTTCGCGCTGGTGCACTAACACTTGCGCATGACCAATAGCGACCGCGCGCATCTCGAAATTCACGTTCTGCGCAATCCCTATGCGATTTCAAGATGTTTTCCAGGCACTGTATTGTTATAGATAACTCTACCAAAATGGACATGTCAACAGGAGATGTTGACATGCCGGATAAAATGTGCAATTACAACAAAACAAGATCAAATTTTATAGGCTAAAAATAATATACAATTAACTTTTAAGATATTATGACGAGTGCGGGGCAGTGGTCCAACTTTTGGACAAAGATAACACACCTTAATCACATAATATTATTAAGATTTTAAAGGATTGCACAGATTAAACAGTCAAATAATTTTCCGCGGTATATATAATTATGATATTTTTTATTTTCGCTGACTTTGGACTAAAAGTACCCATTTAAACTTTTCGTCTTCATTGTTTTCCGATACAGATCTTATTTACAACGTTTATTGCGACTAGTACAATTCTGTAAAATTAAGATGATCTTGATCATGACCACTATATCTTCGACTCATTACGGCGCTGGGCCTTTATCATTTACATGGTTCAACCATCGATCACTAATAAAGAAGTTCTTTATTAGTGATCGAAGGGTTCAACCCACATTGTGACATGACATTCTCACAACATTAGTGTCAGCTGTACTAACCCACAGTAGTTTGTTCTGTTGGTAAGTTGTCTATTGTTGCAGTTAGTACGCCATTTACTATGACGTTCCCTTCGTAGGCGGTGAATGAGGGCAGTCACGGTCTAGTAAGTATAAAATTCGAGTTTCGTCACTACGCTACTGGTTCCCACGTCCAGCCGGTGGGTGGTTTATCTGTGGCATAAACTACCCACAGGCCATTCATAGACAATGCTAAAAGAGAAATAAATATTTGTAGAAACTTATAAAATACTAGCGGCCGACTTCGCGGTTTCACCTGCGCGTAATTTCTTTTTTCAAATGTCCCTTTCCTTCCCCCCACATTTCCGGAATAAAAAGTACCCTGAGAATAGTTTACCTTTCCAACAATGAAAGAATTTTTCAAATCGGTTCAGTAGTTTCGATGACCAAATATTTATTCTATTTCGACGATTAACTCTTAAACACCCGACCGAAAGCCGGGTGTCGCGTAAACAATAGATTTTCTATTGTGTCTGGTTTTCCGGGGCTTGATGGATTAAAATACTAATATTTTAGTAGTCGATTAAATTTTTTTTGTATCTCATCATTCTTTTCAAATAACATGCAGCCTTTTTTGGATCATTAAAACGCTAGCAGCATAATTTCCATTTTGACAGTACATAATAAAAAGAAAATATGTAATTGTTTCTTTTTCCTTTAAAGGCGTTTAGATTTTTTTCTGAAGAATCTAGCCAGCATGAAATGAAAAATTTCCATAATAACCTGCTTGGTTTGTTCAATGTAACTGGCATCAGAGTTACGATTAATTTGACAGCAAATCTTTTTTTTTGAAAGGAATATAAAAAAGTTTTGAAAAGACGTTGATCTTCTTTATTTTAAAGAGGCACTGGCAACAATGCTTCTGAAAGACAGCAATAAAAAATAAATTAAATATTTTTTTTCTTCAATAGCGATAGATTTTTTCCGAATTATTTAGCCAGCATTAAATTAAAAACTTATATTAACCTGCTTGGTTATTAATTTGATGTAACCTTCGTGGTTATTTTGTTATTTTAAAGTAGCACTGGTAAGTGCCACAAAAGTTTGACAGTAATAAAAAGTAAATTATAAGTTTTGTTTTTCTTAAAAGTACATATGTAGGGTTTTGAATTTTTCTGAAGGTTTTTTCCTAGCGTTTTCTGTGACACTGCCGGCTAGGTTTCTTTGAAAAGATCGTTGCTATTACGTTTCTTCATTCATCTTGACTATCTATTTACGCAGTCTATATACTTAGTTATCAAGTAATTTCTTTTTTCAAATATCCCCTCTTTCCTACCCATTTCCGAGATAAAAAGTACCCTATGTTCACCGGGCATAGTGTAGCTTTCGAACAGTGAAAGGATTATTCAAATCAGTTCAGTATTTTCGGAGGCTATTTAATACAAACAAACAAACAATCAAATCTTTCCTGTTTATAATATTATTAAAGATTATAGATACGACCATCAGAGATAGATTGTATGGTCATGTTACATCCTGAAAGCCTCTTATGCCTTAAGGATAAGCAGGAGATTTACCAGATTGACCGATGATCTGTCGTCGCTCTTTCGCAGTTACAAAATAAGGAAAAACAATAAGTAGAACCAAAGATGTACATAATATTAAAGGGGGGAGAGGGGTTTCGGCCTGCCGCAGTGTCAGTCGCCAAACGAGGGTTCACTACCCCATTTCGAAAAACGTTTCGTCGATGACGCCTCGTCGAAAGTATGATAAGTCGAACGTTAAATTAATCGCTCATTATTTCGAAGAACATATTTTATCGATGCAACACTTCATATAAATGCTTGCTATGGATGGTATATTTCTATATTTCATCGAAAAATACTTTATCGAATGACATTAAGTCGATGCCTCACGAACGAAATTACGCCGATGACAGATCGTCAGATCGTACACGGGGTCTGGATATTTTAGAACTGATTTAGGTAAATAGTTGTCTGTTTCTCACATAGAAGAGTAGTACCTACTTCTCCGGACGAGTTGGCCCATTGCAACTGATCAACAAGAAATGCAGCAAGGCTCTACCACACCTAAACAGACAACCATTATTTACCTAAATCAGTTCTAAAATATCCAGACCCCGTGTACGATCTGACGATTTGTCATCGGCGTAACTTCAAAGATCATTCGTAAAAATTATCAATTCATCACCATACACTGCTGTGTTGCCTCCGTTGTCATGGTAATATGGGTTCCCCTTTTGCTTACCATCAGGTTAAGTGGAGCCAATGTACTGAGCTATAAAAAAAATCAGAGGTCTAGTCCATTCTATATGTAGGTATTCAAAATAATATAGCTACAACTATGCAGGCTAACCTGTTGTAGTAGTACTTTGTGATTTAATAATTATGAAAAGCGATTTCGTTGGCTGCTGAGCGTGAAATTAAGACTATCGACCAATTATTAAGCGTTAATTAGAAATATTGTAATTTCTATCTTTCGGTCTCAAACAAATTGGCGACGAGAATTTAGTTCTGCATTGTGCATTTTATTGAGAAAATTAACCACGCTGAGAGAAGAACTTAGGGATTATCTGATGATCGAGATTTAAGTATAGGTATTTCTATATAACTAGGTTGTTAATACATAGATTCATTAACTTGAAATTTTTAGTAATAATTTGCAAAACACCTTTTTCATGTAGGTTCCCAACCTCACACTATTTATTTATTAATGTCCTGCCGATCAAACAGAAATTACCAAAAAAATCGTCTCTTTTAGAGCAGCCGTTTTAAAGTTTCGTGCGCACTTAAAAATTTACCTACGTGGCCATTTATCTGCCAACGTCAGTTGAAGCCTAGGGTTAAATTATTTTCATATGCGAAAACTGAATGAAATAAAGTGAAATATAACAGAAATATTACCTTAACATAAAGTCCGTCCCCGACATCCTGGCACAGTAGGTATCGGAGGCGGTTGGACGCGATAATTGTTAATTCGATACAGTCGCCCGCATAAATCTCGGCTAGTTGCATTGCGAGCTAAATCTGGACGATTTATCATACATTACGGTCGCAGGTAGGGTTGCCCGCCTTGTATTAGTAATCTGTGGTCTTACCTTAGATTTGTTATACTTAAGTGTCTTACTTAGGTATAAAAAATTACATTTACCTAAGTAGGTACATACTTATATTCGAGCACTAAATAGAGTTTTACAAATGAAAAAAAGAAATGTAGTAATTTTTGTAAGTAACTTTTCCGATCAATGTCCGAAACTAGGTATTTTCCTTTAATATGGACACTTACGACAGGGAGCTGAACAGCCGATGTTAGAATGATTGCCATTGCCACAATTATTTTCTTTTTAAATGCCCATTCAGAATAAGTAATTAAAAATGATAAAAAATTGAAAGCCATACAGAATGTATCTTTCAACAGAATTCTGTTGAAAGACACGCAGCCCACCTCATGGTACGTGGCCACACTGCCGCCTGTTCCACTTTAAAAGACAAAGTCAAAATATAAAAAGTCCATTGAAGACCCTTACTGGTGAAGTGGCTTTCAATGGAATACCTACCTAGGTCGCAGCGGCCGCTTACCATCAGGTGGGCAGCGTGCCTATCGGCCAACAGATCTGGCATATAAAATCGTACTTTGCTGTGACAACCTTGATGATAGTGCGTTGCGTATGTATGCGTAAACTGGTACTCAATGCAGGAAGTGAGCCCTAGATCCGCGGCTTGACGAGTTCGCCGGATATGGCGTTACGGGCAAACAAAACGCCATAAGACCGCCGATATCACCATACACGCTTTGATGCCATGCGTAAACGCTTAAATTGGGTGGGTGGGAGCATTGATGTTATAGATCTGAGCAGCTATAAATTTATTATAACGTGAGACAAGTTTCTCAAGGTTTTGAATCCCTACATCTATAGTATAAAAGAAAAATATCCTGGAGATAATACAGGTATGTTGTGATATGTAGTTTACCTAATATACACTTAAAAGAATTAACGGTAATACCTACTTACCTATATGTTGTAAAATTCTAAAAGTAAAACATAATTGTGCCGATCTCTTTAACCTGTAGGCTATGCATTCTCACGAAAGACGAAAGTTCAAAAACCTTAGTCAAAAACTTTTTGAAGAGAAAAGAAAAGGCAGTTCAATAGGTACCATAAGAACAGTTAGGTAAATCAAAGAGTTACAAATGGATAAAATTGCAGTAAAACCCTAAAAAAACCCTTAATTGCAGTAAGTTCTTAGTCATATTATCAAAAGTGAACAAAAGGAAACTTATGAAACAATCATAAACGTTAAATGAATCGTGTTCCTAATACATAATATCTATACACCGGAAACTTAACCAGAGGTGCAAATATGGGCGATTCGTTTTCCTTAATTGGCGTTTCTCGTTCTAATTATATGCAGCGACTGCAGTTTGGTGCAGTCGGTTTATTTGCCTTTGTTAAATATTTCATAGAACTAACGACCATTGGAGCTGACGAGGCAAATCTGTTGACGCGGGAGCACTACCGTTTTATTATCTGTGCTCTCTATTAATACTTCCGTCCGTAGAATACTTTGTATGTTCTTGTTTGAACTATTTTAGATGATTACTGCCAGTTCCTACTCCACTCCTCACCGATAAGAGCTGCCGCCATAATAACCAGGCAGTGTTTTGTGAATATTTACAAGAGTTCTAGTATAATTTGACGGTTAAATTATAAAGATAGAATCATACAGTTTGACAGCTCTGAGAGCCATGTTGTTTGGGGTACCTAGAGTGTTTCTAGGGTATATACCTATGTGAAAAGATGAAAATAGTTCTACCTATTCGTAATGTAGCCATGAAAGTCTTTAAAGGCCTAACTAAGACTGCGCTTCTCTACCCCTAACGCCTGATTACCACATGTAAAATGCAGGACCTACATTTTGCAACGACGCGTGCTTTTATCCTCACACCCTTTGCTCTTTGCGCCGCGTCATCTTAACTAGGCCATAACAGTGCCAGTAAAGAATATATGTAAGTACAGTTTCATACTAAAATAAACCACGAACAACAATGTAATGCTTGGTGGTCTGGTGGTATATCGGGCACTAAGGTCCCCTGAGCGGATGCGGTGCGGACGTCCTCTTCCGCAGAACGGTAAATGATATCTGCAGCGGCTGGCTACTCTATTGTTTATGAGCGCACAAAGGCATAAATTGCGGGCTTGTTACCGCTTCCACACACTCCCATTATGCCGTGAATAACTCGTTATCATCAAGCCGGGCGTGAATGTTCTCCTTGAGGACCGTCGAGACGTAATTCGTATTGTAATTGACGGTTTTATTGAATTTCCATGTAGGAATTTGAGGAAAAGAAAAACGAAGGATGTGTTTACATCGCTTTACGAACGTAAAAATACGCTAGACTTAACTTTTCAGAAGCCTGCTGTGGCGGAAAACCTAAATGAAGCAGACCTTATATCATATAAATATGGTATCACACGCGAAATGTTTTTTTTAATGTACGGCAAGGTTTTCGCCATGTTTCTACATCGAACACGTAGGTATTGATAGAAGCTGAAGAAGTAATGTTACATTATGCAACAATAAAAAAATTATCTCTGACCAATAATTAATTGCTGTAAGCTAAGTAGGTATTTTTTCTAAAGTTTTTTTTGACATAGCGTCAACGTCAACCCATACGAAGCCAGTATCGAATACCAGAAAAACATTAATCTAAAATTCTAAATCTCCTTGCCCTTGGATAGAAGTTCTCGGCCATTAACGCCGTACGCGGTGGCGCGCCCTATACGGCCCTGATTTAGGAGTTTCCATTAGACTTAGCCAGCCTGGTACAGTCATGTGCATTCACCATAGACTAAATGGTCTTCGAGATCTTATAGGTTGGTTTTAGTACTTGTAGGTGCCATTGGAAATTGTTCTTTATTTAATGCGACGGAGGAATAGAATAGACGCAAGTCATGAACCTAATTTTGTGTCAATTTACTAAATAAATATACCTAACCTTAAAAAAGGAAAATATTTATACCTTAGAAACACTTAATCTTTCTAGCCCCGGAAAACCAGACACAATAGAAAATCTATTGTTAAGCGGCACGCGGGTGCCGGTTCGGCTTTGAGTGGTTAATTAATAAAATCGAACGTTAATTTATTTCAAAGAAACGATTATTCAGTGATTGAAGCCATCGCAAAAAATATGGCGTTGAAAAATGTATGCTAAGATAATTATAAAACAAGAAAAGCTTAAATTCTATTATACGTATTTCAATATTGTTAACCAAATTAATGATATTGAAATAAAAATAACAACGTGATAAGGTATAGCGATGTTAAAGCTCTTTCGTATTGTGCAGTTTTACGATTCTTGCACTTCGATTTGCACGAGACTGTACTTACATACGATCGTATTATAAACGCAGCCCGTATTAGGACCGATTCTAGGTACAGCCGATGCTTCCATATGACCTAGGCTTCCTCGGAATTGTCCTAGATGGATATTCTTTACACTAAAATTGCAGTTCTGAGCGCTATAAGTCGTAAATTAAAATCGTGAGTAGGTTAGGTACGAGTGTACGAGTAAGCCCACCAATGAGAGTAACTCAGCGTTAGAATAACGTACAAGATTTTTTAGTTATTTCCAGACAAACATAGATTTATATGTCAGTAATTTGGTATTATAAATGATAAATGTTTAACGCCTAGGTTTCTATGTAATGAATAAGAAATCGGCTATTTCTTAAGCCTTATTCATTATCATAATATGTATTTATTTCGTTAATATCTTTTGCTTTTTACCTTTTACGTAAGTTGGTACTACCCTCTATTTCTTTCTGCTTGGCCTTAAGGTTGACTGGGAGAGAATGCCACGAGGCTTAAGTTAAGCACAGACTAAATTGGGCTTAAGTCTGCCTTTTGCACTATTTTGTGCATTAAATGAACATTACTGAAAACTAAGCAATTATTTGTAATACTGTGGCATTACTCTAGGATATAAAGCGTGTCTTTTCCCAAAGTCTAGTTTATGTCTACCTAGGATAGGCGTGTGTCCAGCGGTGGGTCGCGACCAGTATGTATATATTAGTCTATGGTCGCGACAGACTGATGACGATGATGAGTCCATGTCTGTACGCGTATCACATCAAAATCGTTACAAAGGCTTATAAATAAGTAAAAGCTAAACAGACATACAAACTGATAAGCAGACGAGAGTTACTTTCACATTTACATTTTATAATATTACAATGGATGTATCATGTGTCGATGTATAACTGATCGCTGATATGTAAAGTGAAATGTATACCGAGGATTGCTCTTATTTCGCATAGGAAATGAAATCGGATAGAATGTAGAGCGGTGTGGAGCGGATAATTAAGTCGTGGCCGGTTCACAGAGCAGAGCTCGCTTAAAAAATGCGCAACGAGGCCTCTATCAAACCGATACGTTTTTTCTCTACGACGAAATGGGTGTACGCATTCGGTTGTCCACCGAGCAACGGGTTCTGTGCACCGAGGAAAATACTATTGTGTATTTTAACAAAGATCTGCCAACTGATATAGAATAAAAAAAAGATCTGGGCTGCAAAAGAGTTTGAAAAAAAGTATCAACTTATTAAGGCAAAAGCATCTTTGAAATCAAGTTATCGTCACAATGATGGGTACTAGGCGGTCGCGTGCACCGAAAAAAGACCAATAGTCTTGTTTTATTTTATAAAAATCTTGTACTATATAACATTCTAATAAGATATGTAATCGCAATTATCTTAGAAGATATCACATATTCAATCATGATCACGTTCAAAAAATTTGTTAGATTCAGAAACAAGTAAATGCTTCATGATTACTTAAAAACTAGTACCTATTCCATATACTTTGCTTGTTTGCAAGTAGGTATCTTTCTAAGTGGGTAGTGTATTATAGTTTAAATACAAGACGTGCAAAGCCAAAAATTAAAAAAAATTAGGTAGTTTCAATAAAGAACATCCCAACGTCAGATTATGGTCATGATGATCTTTGCGACAGGTGTCGCAGTGACATTTCTACAGCCCAGGCGTAGTCTTACCACAAACGAATGTTAAAACTTCGATTCGTAATTAATCGATTCTTCTATTGATCTACACTGAACGATTGAGGACCTCTTATAAAAAGTAAAGGACATCCTCATGGTTCGATGGCACATTTGGCATGCTCTACGACTATATGCAAACATTGTGATAAACATGTGATAAAGATTTGTGTTTGTCCTGTGTCGGGATGTGAATATGTAAATAAGTACCAATTTGTGGTAACTTCGTTATTTTTGATACTCGTAACACATGTCATGTGCTCTTTTATACTAACTTTGGGATCAGCTCAATGTAGGTATGTGATGTGATATATTTTGGTTGTTTGTCGGAGATTCTGAAATTATTATTTTCTAATTTCGGACTTCGATCATATTCAAATTGTTTTATCCAAACCGACTTACTTCTAATTAAATTAATTATTTTTTTTTATTATAAAATTGTACGTTTATAGAGATAAACAAAAGAAAATGTTCCGAATTCCGATGTTTCAAAATTTCATAATCGATTATTAAGTGTAAGTGAATGATAATAGCAATGAACATCTCTAAGTGGGCGGGAACCCACAATCATGAACGCTATTTCTTTTCATACATTTGTCAGTCAAAAATTGTGAAATTTAACAGCTGTCAAATCGATGACAGCTGTCGCAGAGATCATCAAAGATTTAATAAACCATAACTTCATTGCTTGTCAGTTTAAAAACAGAATGTTTTAAAATAAACCGTAACTCTTGCGTTGTCAGTTAGATTAAATTATATAAAAATACGTTTGTTTTTCATGTAATCTATACAGGTTCATTAGTACAAAATATCTAGCCTTCATCTAAGCCCTAAACAAGATATGCGTGGGTAAAACACGAAACGTCAAACAACAAAAGAAACTTCCACCCACAGTTTGAGTGTAAGTAGATCATTATGCGAGGCTGGGATCTATGGCGATACCATCTCGACCGTAACAAAGGTCGTTAGCGAAAATCGGTACCGCGTAATTGCGACTGGTTTCTGTTATGAATTGCGGCCAGTCAGCTGTCGACGCAAGAGCTGGCCACGCGCGTCGCGGGCGCATTCCCGGCGACTTGCGCGCGAAAATGTCGATCGAAAAATCGCGCGTGAAAAGTTACGATTACGAATAGTGCGTTCGATTTGTGCCCAGTGAGGTGTTGTTCTGTTATCTGATCCGAATCTGTTATTACCGAATCTGTGCCAGTTAAGTGATTGTGTTGTGGATTTTTTTTATCGGAACTTCACGCACGCGCACCGTTTTCAGACGAAGGTAAGTTTCAGTTTTTCGAAGCCTTAGAAATAATAGCAAATTACTTAAAATAGTACTTTTGTAGGTAGTTGGTAAATATTACCTTCGGGGCAAAGTTACGAAAAACATTATTATACCGACACGAATTGAAACTTCGGATGACTTTACAAGGCCTCCGATTGTTGTTTGATCTCTATTTATAGCACCGGTTTTATTAATTTGATTTATTCATTTAATTTGCGTTTCGTTTGTGGTCAGTGTCAAGTTTCCGAGTGTCGAGTTATCGAATCTGTGTCAGATACGAGAATGTGGGTAGGCGTTTGTTATGTAAGATGTTTTGACGGTATTCGCAAAAAGTTTATACGGCCGCTCGTGATGTTTTATAAGGCAATTTGCTGAGGCCTCTAAGATCAAACATTATACGAGTATAATGTAGTTGTCGACATTTGAGAGGCCCGTTATGACATGTGATTATAGCATTCATGTATAGAAATGTACGGAATTAGTGCCTTAATTGTAAGATTGTCACTAGAAATCCATTCACAATTGTATAATAGGTTCATAAATCGTGCTGTTATTGCTTTGTTGATTTTTATTGCTAATTAGCTGTCAAAACGGGACTATAAGACCTCCCTACCTATAAACAGTTGATGAAAAAGTGTTAAGTAAATTGTTTTGTTCCTTGCGTTGGTGTTTCGGTTCAATGCCCGTTTTCATGGCATAAAAACTTATTGTTTGAAGCAGTTTAAACAGTTTTTACAGTTTGTATTATTTGCGCGTGTAACATAGTAGGTAATGTGTAAGTATGGACTTTAGCCCCTATTGTTATTGAGTATGTGTTTTTACTGGTATGTAATTTGTGTATAACATTATCTGCCACGCAAGATTATATGAATTACTAGCCTTCCGCCCGCGGTTTCACCCGCGTGTAATCTCTTTTTTCAAATATCCCCCCTTCCCCTCACATTTCCGGGATCAAAAGTACCCTATGTTCACCGGGGATAGTGTAGCTTTCCAACGGTGAAAGAATTATTCAAATCGGTTTAGTATTTTCAAAATTGTTATTCCCACCGGAATGATACGTTTCCCGTAGGAATTATATGTATAGCCTATGTCTAAATCCGTTCAGCCGTTTAGGCGTGATTGAGGAACAAACAAACATCCAAACATCTAAACATCCAAACATCCAGACTTTCGCATTTAAAGTAAGATGTGAAAACATTAAACACCGTCACTCAAACCATCTGAGCGCGATCCAGAGTGCTGTGATGTCTTGGAGAACCTCCCGTTAGGTGCCGCGGTTAGGAAGCTGGCGCGCCAAATATGTATGTGTACCAATGTGCCACCGGAACAAAATGCTCCACCAAAGCATAGATAATAATTGTAATTCTATATAGGTAGGAAAGAAAAGGACGCAACGAACTCGGGAGTGCTACAAGGAACAATATTAGGACCCGTATGTGAGCTTCAAGACTTGTTTAATTCTAACGCCATATAGGTCTATTCGATCAAAGACTTTTTATGATAAGTGGCTTTTTTGTTGCTAGTGGATTGCGAGATCTATTTCTGTTGTGAGTATTAGACTTGCATATCTGCATTCGTAGAGGTTATTGAACTTTTACTAACGTATAATAATAATGTTTTTTTTTAACTGTTTTAATTTATATTTTACTGTTTGTTGTGATAAAGATCTTATAAGATTGTATCTGGGATTATCTACGTGGTTTAAAATGGGGTTTTACACAACACCAAAGCTTAAAAGGAAAAATTTATTTAAGGAAACCTAAATTATCAACAGCCCACAATTTTCTCTTTTTGTGTCATTAGTCTACTTAGCTTAGATTTATCAAATACCTACATTGTTTTTACAATATGCCGACTGGCTAGTAGGGAATGCCTTTCGGCATTAAGTTCGCCAATTGTACTTGTTTTGTGCAATAAAGTGTAAATAGTTATGTTTGCAACATGCGAGGTTTTTACTTTTACAGTCTCACTCAGTTTTGAAACAAACATACAACATTGAACATAAGACGTTTTATTTTTTGTTATAGGTACTTGTTATTTAAACCGACTGATTTGACTTGAATAAAAAAATGTTTGTCTTTGACTATTCCGTATGACTAGCGCGGTTAGCAAGTTTAAAAAAAAACTTCTCATCAACTGGCAGAAAGGCCTATTCCATCGAGGGTACTTAACCTGGAAGCATCGCTCAATATGCTGCCACAGCAGCAGCAGTAGCAGCAGTTTAGGCTCCTCTGATCTTCAAGGCTTTACAGTGACTTAAATCCCCTTCCTGAGTTCTTATTTTATTTTATTAGGTAATATTAAAATTTGACAAACTATCAAAATTCAACAACGTAACCTTGTAACGGCGGGCATGAAATCATACATTTTTCTTTTTGTTAGAACTGCACAATTGCGTAACTTTTTTTAAATACGATATACATTATATTTTATTGTAATAATGACCTTTAACCTATATGAGTAACTAGCGGCCGCCCGCGGTTTCACCCGCGTGGTTCCCGTTTCCGTGGGAATTGATCAAAATCCTTTCTTAGCGGATGCCTACGTCATAACATCTACCTGCATAACAAATTTCAGCCCGATCCGTCCAGTGGTTTGGGCTGTGCGTTGATAGATATCTATGTCAGTCAGTCACCTTTGAGTTTTATATATATAGATTTTACAGACTGAAGACTAAGAAACTGACAAACGTCAAATGTTACCCACAGTTGTAATACTGTGATGTTACCTATTAAAATGACTCCACTTTACGAGTGTGATGTGGTGCTGAAGTTTTCGGCCTGTCTGATGGTATGCGGTTCAGCGTTTACCCGTGTTCCCACCAACATGTCCCCCTGGTGGGTCCACGGGTATTTTTTTTACTTACCGTCGTCGTTGATGCTTGTAACACCAGAGGCATCACGCACGTCGCCGACACTGTAATTTGAAAGTAATTAGTAGTAATTATTAACTCCACTTCAATGATCAAGGTCTTTGCACTGCGTTACTATGCTTCGCGTTGTTATTTCAAACAACAGCAATAGAACTTTGCAATTACTATCTCTGTTAATTTTACATACACGTTTACAAATGAGTTGAAGAAATATTGCAAAAAAGCAAAGCAATGGTATAGAGAGGTGTAACCTGTGAAGTGGATTGTTTTTTTACTGTGATATCTCAAATTAGGAAGCAACCAACTGGATCGGTTGAATGAAGCGGAAGGTTTTTGCCATGTCTCTAACGCCGCGAAATAAACTGGTTTTATCTTTTTACTTGCATTATTCTCTTCCGGCTCTGCGGTTTCTGAGTGTATCAAAATATATCATTTAATGATATAATTAAAATAAACACGTTTTACGCTCTCGATGACATAGAAAAAAATATCAGTTCCAATCTAGTTAACTAGATTGGAAAAAAAGACATACCTTAAGGTATGTCTTTTTTTTCGGAGGAGAATGCATCATAACCGCAGGCTAGCTACACCTGCGGCCGTGTGTGAGACTAGAGACTGAAGCGTCCACTACCCACTAAACTACCCCGGTTTCCCCTTCATACCCAAATTAGGACGAGTCAGTGCCAGCACAAGGCAATAGTTTTGTCAATAGACAGCCCTAGTTAAGGTACGGTCAACAGCACATCACGGTAAACACTTGCAGTTCGATAATAGCACTTATGCCGACATAAGAGTGGTACAAAGTCCAAAGTGTATAGCTGACGTGCTTTTGACTGTGCGTCTGCACCATGAACCAGGATTTGGCATTACCAGTTATTAGATTGGATGGACTGCCATCTGACCTCCGTAACTGTTGCTAGGGGATCGAAATCAGTTTACCCGAGAAAAGGATTCTTGAAACCACACCTTTTCACCAACACCTTTACCTCTATCGCGTCAATATCAACTTTTTAGGGGGCGGCAAAATTTCCTAGAGGAGCAAAAAAAAGAAAAAAAGGGGCGGCAGAATTGTAAAAAAGGGCGACAGAAACGTCTTCCGCCCCGTGGGCTGCTTTGCCAATTGGAGGAGCAAAAAAAAGGGCGGCAAAATTGTCTTCCGCCCCGGGCGGCTGACACCCACCGCTACGCCACTGAACCTTACCTAGGTTACCTAGGTCGGTAAGACCGCTTAGAGCAAAAGCCCACGCTACATCAGACCATTGCGAATGTTGACGCTAGTATTGTTCCGGGGCACTAGATGGCGCGCTCTCGTGGGTAGACACAGCTAGCACTCACGCAACCGACATTAGCAATTATTGTTCTCTGTCCGATTGTCAATGTCTACTTGAATGGATTATATATTGTTTGTGTAAGAATTTGGTTTTCGTTTTAGAAATTTTTGATTCTCGACTCGACTTGATCGACTTTGGTATTATTTCATTGCCTTTTCAACTTAAAGATTTTATTCTTACTTACGTAAAAATGTATGTAGATTTATCCTCTATCTATACGCTCTTAAGCCATAGATTGATTTTGAAGATCTTTGGTGATTTAATTAAAAAAATCTTGAGTCCAAAAAGCTTTAATCCAAAAATAACATTATAATAATAATAATAATAAGTGCGTAGGGATGTGACGAGTGCGTAGGGATGTGACGAGTGCGTAGGGATGTGACGACCCCATCGCCCACTGGTTTACCAGTGCAGTCAGTCTCCGCAGGGCAGCTTGTGGCGAGTTGTTGGTGAGTAGCGACACCACGGACCCGAGATCCTCCGAGAGTCGGTCAGGCCCTCCGTCTCCGGATTGCCTTTGTTGGCCGTCCGGAGTGGACCCCAAGGGGGGCCGCAGGACTCTCACCTCTGGCTTGCCTTAACTGGCCGTCCAGAGTGGGGCGTTAGAGCTATATGCTCGCAGGGTGGAAGTGAAAGATGCATAAGTCGCGAGTTGGTGAGGTGGGAAACCACCTCGCAGAAAGCGGTGTACACCTCTCGACACCCTGAGCCGACCACGCCGATGTTGCGCCCGTGCTGCCCGCGACCCTGGTGGCCGCTTAGAGTGGTGGCTGTTTTTCGGGGGCCCATTCAGTGGGAGGCGAGTCACCGTCTGCCAGTGGTAAAATTTTGAGACATTTTTCGTGGCGGACGTCCGTAGTCTCAAGCAATAGCCCAGTAACCAGTCCATCAAAAATACCTACATAAACCTGGTTCTTTTTCTTTTTATTTCTGCAATAGTGCCTGCATCTGCCGGGTGTTGTCTTTGGATAGATTCTATATCTATGCAGAGATAAAAACTGGCAGATGTACCCATTACTCATTAGATAAAATGGTACCAAAAAGCCTCTGCGTGTTGGCTTTGGCCCCACGCATGCTTCAAAGGACCGGGTCCCCATGGGCCCGAGATCTGAAGATGTACCTACATAATAATAATAATAATAATTCTTGGCAGACGTCCGCAGTCTCAAACAATAGCCCAGTAACCGGTCCATCATATTCACCCCATAAACCTGGCTTATCTTCTTTTTATTTATGCAATAGTTCCTGCATCTGCCAGGTGTTGTCTTTGGATAGATTTTATATCTATGCAGAGATAAAACCTGGCAGATGTACCCATCACAAATTAGATAAAATGGTACCAAAAAGCCTCTGCGTGTTGGCTTTGGCCCCACGCATGCTTCAAAGGACCGGGTCCCCATGGACCTGAGATCTTCCAATGTACCAACATAATAATAATAACGTTTATTTCGAGCAACACAATTACAGGTAATTACTGGCTCATATTATAAATACCTTACAGACTAACATACATATAATATAAACAATAAAAAAAAGAAAATTTATTTTAGTATATCCGCCTTGAGGCGGGGAGAGTCGGCTGGTAGCCGTCCTCGAAACCTCCGATAGACGACCCCCTGCGGCCAGAAGTCCTCCTTCATAAAAGTCTCAAATTATTTTGAGTCACTATTTACATATATCGGAAATAATAATTATAATATATTAAAGACGGGAATCTGACCACTGACAAGTATTTATAAAAGTATTGATGTCCTCCACCATTTAACCCAAAATATCAATTGCGGTTTATTTATCGGAATCCTACTTTGATGGCCTAACAATCTACATTATTATGTCTATGATAACTAGTTAGTCTATGATAACTGATGCTCTATCGAAAAGTTTGGTCAATAATGTATTTTCAATAATTAATCAGCGAAGCCAACAATTTATGTTTATTTTTTTTAATAAGTAATCGTAAATATATCAGAATGCACAATACGAGTATTAACAAGCATCGTTTGACATAAAAGAACAATGGCAGTTTTATACCTGCATGTTTTTAAGGTGTCTTAAAACTTGACTTATACAAAAACGATTATTTGAATTAGCCAGATTTTTACATCATAACACATTTTTATTTAAAGGCTGATATTAAATCATGAATTATAAAAACCTCTCAGTTGATTACAATATTAATATCTTACGCGTTTGTGTTGCCGCTTTAGAAAAAATAATACATTTATATTTTTTTCAATAATAAGAAAAAGGAATAAAAATAATTTATTTCAATGCAATGTGTAACTTAGAAATTATTTATCATTAAAAATAGCACAGTGAAAGTTCCCTTCGTACAGTCAACAGCACATCACGGTATACACTTGCAGTTCGATAATAGCGCTTATGCCCCCGACATAAGAGCGGTACAAAGTCCAAAGTGTTACGTCTGACGTGCTTTTGACTGTACATAAAATAGCGTAATGTTTCTTTATTGGTAAAAATGTAACTTTTAAAGCTGTCTCGCGTAATATTTAACTATCTGCCAATTGCAACACTGCTACCAAAGTTATTTTGACAGCAGGAAACTGCAAAGCAATTTGTTTGACAGTCTATTTTTTTTTATAGGTTTTGGCTTTGCACGTTTTGTACTTTAGCCACAGACGATTATTTAAAAGGTCCAGTATTCTCATAAATGTTTTAGGAGACTGTTTATTTTTCCTCTGACTGCTTCTAAGATGACTATTCTAATAAAAAATAATTTTATTAATTACTAAAAGAAGAAAATAAACAAGGATTTGTTTCATTACCAACATAACCTCAAAGTACAAAAATACTTATTACTTTTTTTTGCAACCACCGTTTGTTAAAATTCTTTTTGGAAATGTTTATGTAATGCAATTGCTAGTGTATAAGCATTTTTTAAATCATAGACGCCCCAATTTTTATCCAGGACAAACGTAGTATGGGACTTTGCCATTGTTCTTTAAATAAACAAGTTGTACATAATAGTATAGCAAAACACGTGTTAGAGACTGACCTCGAAATCCTGAAGGCTTCGACCGTGACACAAACAACGATAAACAATCGGTTTTAGTGTATGTATAAAATATCTAAACAATAAAACGTGGGAACTCGACGATATTGCATTACGCATGTAAATTAGATCGTTAAGAAAACACTTCACTTGTTCACTTTACGAGGTCTCTTATAAAATTTAATTTGGCTTTTATTGCCATCCGGGCTATTTATGACGTTTTAGGAAGCTCTCGGTCCGCATGGACTTTGTAAGTATAGTTACGTATGTGGAGATTTGACACTGAAGTACTCGTACACACCAATCTCCTGTTGTTGAACTTTCAGAAGACCACAGTAAAATAGCACTTCATAACTGCTATGTATCTGTCGAGGAGGAGGAGGTCTCCAGAGCTCGAATACCTATTATTATTGGCGCATGGTCACAGAACATTTACTAGCATGGTGGTTCCCAGTATAGTGTGAACTCTACATTAAACAAGTTAGTATTTTGATGCTATTTGAAGGCAATGATGTTCAATTTTAATCTCATTGTTTGAAGGCATGTGTAACATATTAAAATATTCGGAAACTATCACAACTTCTTCCAACATTCCCCACTTGTAGTTCAAACTTTGCCGCAACATTTGTGACCTGAAATTCCATATAGGCTTAGTTGAACTAGCAAGCGTGTGATTTGTTCAAACAATGGACAAAGAGCGACCGATGCGACGGATATTCATGGATCGCTTGCGACACATGGGCGGGCGACAACCGCGTAAAGGCGACTTCAGTCACGAAATATGGAATTAGAACGTCCATGCTGTGTAGCTTGAGTGAATAGTAGACTCAATATCATTTCATCGTGGCTTTTGAAATATTGCATTAGATACAACTCTACCTTTATTACTTTGAGTGTACTACTAGTGAAATTACTGAGTATTATAAGAGATCTAATAACTGTCGTCACGGTAGCGGACGCAGGGCAGTGCCAGACAGTAACTGCTCAGTTACTGTTTGGCACTGAACTGTCTAAGGGCAGACGTGGCGCTTACCATCAGGTGTACGATCAGCTCGTCTTGTTACACATTGCAATTAAAAAAAAAAACAAGGCGATTCTTTAGAGTAACAGCTTTTTACATTTTATATTTCTGGTTTGTGATCACCAATCCGCATTTGGCAAGTGAGAATAAACTTAGGCTAGCTGTATGAGACTTGAGACTGAAGGTATTACCCATTGACCCACTCCGGTGTCCACTACACACCTTTAATAAAGATGAGGCGGTTATCGTCCTATTTCTAGGACCTTTGGGCTTCCTACAGGTAGACCCAAAAGTCCTAATTTATTACTTTTTACCACACACATTAAACCATGATGGGGGAATTTAACGTCGTTAGCTACTTTTGGAAAACTTATTATAGGGTGGTACCAGACCAATCGATCGACCGCCGATCGACGGCTTCGATCAACGTCGAACGAAGTTGATCGACTAGTCGTGTTGATCGTTTGGTATGGTAGAAACTATCGATAGACGACGACTTATCTATTCTATCAACGATCGATGCCGTCGCTCGACGATGGATCGATTGGTCTGGTAACACTCTAAGAAAATCGAGCCCAATATTCAGAAATCCTAGCAAGCAGATCCTTTCAACATTTCCCACTCGCATTGCAAACAAATTGCTTCTTTTAGGAATCACTTTATTCTGTTATAGTCAAGCCCTTGGGGAATATATAGTACCGTATTCGGTGCGACTTCTTTATAGGTGAAGTTTTACTGCCAAGAGAACAAACCTGTACACAACATTTACGGTCACAAAACACTAGGTTTTCACTATTATGGCAACTTGCCAGCGTAAGGTATGTTTATGACAATTAGACCCGGTCCAAGTGGGGTCAATCGAATCAATCGGATCGTGTCAAATAGTTAATAGGAGTGTTTAGACTGCAGTTGAACCTTTGGCTTTAAAATAATCAACGAAGTTAACAATAAATGATTATCTATTTTCAAATGAACAATTTAGACCTATGAATTTATAAGGACTAATGAATGAAGACCAGAATTAACGGGCTTTTCCTAAGCAAGCGCGCTTCATCGTAGACCGCATAGTTGTTTGTCATCAGACAACTTTGTGGTAAAGTGCTAGCTAGCTTAGTACAGAAAAAAAAGCTTTTGCAAAATCCGATAACGCTATTCATTCTATTATTCAGTTTTATAGTTTTAAAATATAAAATAGGTAAGGTTTGATTGGTGGTTGGTAGGAGTTTTGAGTTTTGTGTGTGACTGGCTGGCTATACTTCATCCACAGGTAAAATGTCCTGCGATAAGATCTATGGCTGTATTTTTGCAATGTTAATGTAGGGGCCAGCACATTAAAGGCATAAAGGAGCCTGCAGTGTGGCAGATCATTGAGAGATGACGATAGCCGTCCTTCAATGGAACAGGCCGCAGTAGGCCCTTACTAGGAGGTGAGCTGCATGTGGTGTTCCAATCCAAACAGCCAACGATATTTAAATTCGTTGCAAACAGCATAAAGTGGAACAAATATGTCGCGGATCTCATGGTCTTCCTTCTCCTTTAACTGACTTACACTCGAATCTTCAATTAATGCTTAAACAATGCATTTTGTTGGCTAACAATGCGACACAATTAGAAAGGTCACATCGATATGGTCTATTCTTTTGCTGTTGTTGTCAGTGTTTCTACCAAATCCTACTACCAGTGTTATGTTATGTAGAGTGGAGTCATTGCATATGTTAAGAAAATAGAACAATAAACATATGTAGACGAATGAACCAACATTCAAGCCTGAACAGAGAGCAAAACAAAAGACATAGTATAGCAGTAGCGTTGTTTTCCCGCAGTGAAATGATTCTATCTTAGTAGTAAAATAGATTA
Source organism: Mecyna flavalis (assembly GCA_949319885.1). Classification (NCBI taxonomy): domain Eukaryota; kingdom Metazoa; phylum Arthropoda; class Insecta; order Lepidoptera; family Crambidae; genus Mecyna; species Mecyna flavalis. Next base: position 1,890,429 of record OX439407.1, on the reverse strand, counting down.
ATTAAGTTCTTTTTTAAGTCAAATCAAAAGTTTTACGATTATGATAGACGAAACTCGAACCAAAGTACTAGCTGCGTCACGGACGGTCACCGGCCGGGGTCATTGCCCTTCGCGTTTATCAAAAAAATGATTATTTACTATTTACTCACATTTGGTTTCCACTTTCCCATCAAACTTTTTTTAAAAAATCAGAAAAAGTTATAAAAAATTTTAAAAAAAAAATTATAATTACAAAATTACTTGCATAAATCGATAGCACTACTGAAGGTGAAGCGTTCTGCTGCGGGAAAACAACGACTAAAAAAACACGCAGTATTACTTTGCGCAGAGTGAGTCTTTTGTTGTAGGCGCCGTGCCGTGGCACTTATAAGTGGCGCTAGCGAGCCTTAACAATTAACTAGTTGGATTTTGATCCCGGGCCATTTAAATGGTTTATGGCGTATTCGGTTGCCAAAGCACTGAATACGAAATTACCGCGCTGACTCGGCCAGGTCTTTGTCTCCAGCGAAAGTTCTCAGCTGCTGTGAGCGAGGCTTCGTTTAGTGATGGAAAGGTAAGTGCGGACTGGGACAGGCAGGTGATACTTTTTATGTAAGCGGTAGGCAAACAATGTGAGTCATCTGGTGGTGACATTTTTTGTCAAAGAGGATTTGCTGCCTGTGTTTGTCAAATGGTCGGTACTCGGTAGCAAGTGTAGGTGTTATAATGCAAGGCAAAGGTGTGATGATGATTACTAGACTCGTCTTAAAGAACGCACATATTTATAAATCACGGTAAATAAATACAAAAAAGAACTTTTTGTTTTAATCATAAAAACCCAAATTAGGCAATTATTCATTTCAGTATCATTCCGCAACACCCATTTCAAACAGAGCAAAAATTCTGACAATATGTTAAAAACTATAAAATCACGAATGTGACGAATAAATAGAGCACATTTTTGACTATGTAATATGAACAAGCTATAATAAATTTTCGGGCCTATTGCATGGTGGTACAACAGCCTAAAATAATTTTATCCCATAATCGGACACTGATAAGCGGCAGTATTTTTCAGCAATTATATTTAATAGGCCCAATGAACCATACCATCAATGGTGAACTGGGACGTCCCAGTAAACCGGGACGTCTCATTGCAACAACAACACTACGCCTAGTAGATATTTACATTTCGTCGAGTTGCGAACTCGTTTAACTTTACAATGAAGGCGGTTACTACTCACTTCGCACCTTTCTTTGCTCGTCAGGAAGTTTAGTTAAGACGGGACCGAGTTTGGAACTAGATAAAATTGTACTGAGGATTGCAGAGGATGAAACTTCGGTAGATTGAGTCGTTCAGGGAAAGAAATAATATAAAATAAAATTTTTGTGTTGCTTATAATGGATAAACTTAATTGAGAGTTAGCTTTGCTACCGCAGATAGTGTACATGACGCAGTAAGTTAGTTAGAGCCGTAATATAGTTATGTACCGAGGGTTATAATTATATAACGTAAGATAGTTATAAGGAAGCGATTTATAACTATCTTACGGCTACAATCTAGGAATATGGTTATCTGACTAGACTAATCTAGTTTTATAGTTATCTAACTATCTTACGTAATATAATTATAACCCTCGGGACATAACTATATTACGGCTCTAACTAAGTTACTGCGACATACACATTCCACATGTCTTTTTAAATATAGTGAGTATAAAAACAGTTCTAATTGCTTTTTACCCGGACTAACAAACTATAACAATTTATAATTCTCTTTGTATCCAAATTTTCTCATAAAATATCGGCAACGCATTGGCAATTCCTCTGATGTCGCAGATCTCTATAGCGGTGATTGCTTACCATCAGGCGACCCGCTGGCTCATTTGCTGCCGCTGGCATTAAAAAGAACTGACCGCACTGAAACGGAGCTAGTCAAGAAATGGTTATGGGTAAAGAATCTGCATTTAATAAACACGGGAGTTAGCCTTGCTATTGCTATTGTGAAATTATTTCTATAAATTATTCCCATAGAAGAAAGTTTTCCTCTGTAAACAATTACGGTAGGGACAATCGTGATTGAAAGAGGCCGCCCATGGTGTGACTACAATTAACAACGAGATATCGCTAAAGGCACACGACTTGGTATTAGTGTTGCCAAGTTAAGAAATTAAAAAATAAATACATATAAAAGTTTTGGGTAGATTCTATAATTATCTAGATACAAAATCCAGCCCATTTCATATCAGAGAAAAATATCAGCCTATTTAATATCCCACAGCAAAGGATTCCATCATTGAAATCAAGTAAATCGAGGTTGAAGTAGGTACTAAATCAGTTATTAAATGTATTGATTGAAGAGCGATTGGTGAAGCATCTCAATTTTGCATGGGTTGTAGTGGAGTTGCAATAGCACCACGTGTCTAACTGCTGATTGAAGAAGTTTTTTTTTATTGCAATGTTTTTTTTTGAACTCTGGTGATGTATTTCCAGAGAATTTTAAGATTATTGCAATGTGTCACGAGACGAGCAGATCGTACACCTGATGGTAAGCATCTGCCCTTAGACAGTTCAGTGCCAAATAGTAACTAAGCAGTTGTTTAAAATATCTGGCACTTCGGTGGTACCCACCCAGACGGCCCAGTACATATGAACCTACCACCTGGTAAAAAAGAAGCCTACAAGAAACGCTATCTAATCAAATTTTCTCCATTAGCAACATTCGTCTGCATTGATCCGATCAAGTCAAACGTCGAGGCGAGGCAGGCAGACATTGTATCGCTAATTCGTGAGATTTTTTACCGCAATTAGCTGGTTGCAATTAGCACGCGCTGGCTTTCCCGGCCTGGTTGTGAGATAATAGACTCTCTGTCCGCGCACAATAGTTCTAAGAACACGATTTTATTAATTTAAGTACTGTAATTTTTAGTAATGACTGTACTTACAATACTAATGCTGATTGGACTTTGCTAAATTGCAACATCTACGTCGCCATAAATAAGAACGACAGCGAAGTGTGCGAGTTTGCGCATAGCTTTAGAAGGTTTACTATCAGGACAAGGTTTGTATAAAAAACTAAAGTTCTACTTTTATTTTATTTATGTACTTCTCTTACGCAAAACTGAGACTGGGAGATTGTATAAATTAACTGATAATTTAGATTTCACAACTCTGAGCAAGGGAAGAGTATTCATCACAATTAATAAATAAACAGTAGATGTCTTACTAAGCTTGCACCACGATTTAGAATTTGAATAGCCCAGTTATTGCATTGAAGCGACTGCTATCAGACCTCCGTAACCCTTAACAGGCGAACTAGAAAAAATTGATCATGGCTACACCAGCCATCGAATATGCAGGTCTATTCTACACTAATACCTATTACATATAAAGAAGAAAGATTTGATTGCTTGTTTGTTTGTAGTGAATAGGCTCCGAAACTACTGAACCGATTTGAATAATTCTTTCACTGTTGGAAAGCTACACCACCCCCGGTGAACATACTTTTGATCTCAAAAATGTGGGGGTAAGGGGGGGTATTTCAAAAAAGAAATTACGCGTGGGTGAAATAAATGAGGCACATAGAAAGAAACAAAGGTGCGTGCAGAGATTCAAACCATCGAACTCAGTTATCACTGCTAACTAACCCTCCAAAATCAAAAAGTAATTATAACCATGACGATAATAAAGACAACATTAAAAAATTGAAGTAGGCGCGATGAATGAATAAAACAATTTCACCGCGGGTCAAGGCATCCCCTCGTGACACGCAGCGGACAGCTGTCTTCATAACCGTCCGGTGGAATGCACAAGATATTAATGGTATGGTACGGATATTACGAGCGGTTATGTCAGCAAACGGTGTGTTGATGGCGAGTGTTATGATTCTAAGGACAAAACGTTTGTTGTGTGTGGTGTTTTGAGTTGTAAGGCAAAAGATTTTGATAAAATAATTTCCTCAAATTGTCATCTAACCCAATAATTTTTTAGCCCTATTAAGTATGACTGATACGTTTTTAGTTATTTTATTCTATGCATCAATTTTGAGGACTCAAAAAGTCACAAATTGCATGATCAAGAATAAAGAATCGGATGAGTAGAGCGATAGATCTTGAAGTTCGGAACAGATTTCGATACAAATTGTTATTATTATCAACAGTCGTTTCCTAAGGTTCACCTTTGGAAACCTTATAAAAAGACAGGCTACTTTAATCCCGGGCTAGATAACAAAAATAGAGTCATAGTGTGTTTGTTCTTCTTTCACGTCAACTACGCAACAGATCGATTTAATTTTTGGTAGGCAAGGGTAGTTTGGGACAAACAAAGGCAACTTTTTACTTACTTATAAGTATATTTCATGCCAGCGAAACCGCGGACGGAAGGCTAGGCTATAAATATAAATCGAATTTAACATTCCCAATAATTCATTCTGAATAAATGAACATTAATATTGTAATTCAAGAATACTCATCCGACATTCATATAAATCTAAGACCGTCCTTGCCCTCGACCTGAGGTCGATGAATATTGAACAACGGAATATCCAACAGTTTGTTAATGGGATCATGAAAATACTCCGAGAAACTGTTTAGTATTTATTCACTTAGGTTTGAAGGCTTTATTGTAAAGGCATGAATGGTGCTTTTCAAATCTTATCCAGTTATCCTCAATTTCTATCCGGTGATGCCGACATTGAGGTAAAGTAGGAATTTATTTATATTTCCCAGTACCTCTTTGAAATTTCAGGTCTTTCAGTGTCTCCAAATGTTGAGTACCTAATTAATTAAGCACTTTTTTTTTATAGAAAGACTAAAAACGGCACTTACTAGTTCAACATAGAACATATATGCATACTAATGAACTGCATGTGACTAATACACTACCAATAGTGTTACTACCAACTGCTTTTTTAAGTAGAATAGGTACTTTTAAGCACGGGCTAGCGAAACTTGCTGTCTTGTGTAGGACTCTGGACTCAAGACCAGCATTGTCTCCATTACTCACTAATCTTCCCCAGTTTCCCCTTCACACCAAAAGGTACAAGCCAGTGGTTGTCTTGTGGCGATTGACCCAGGGTTGTCAATCTTGTTTTGACAATAAAGAATAAGAACACAATATCCAAAAATTATCTAATTTGGTTGTCTATTATGCGCGCACATCTATTTCTGCCACACTAGACAGCTCTATAATAGCGACAAAATTGCCAGTATCCTTCTCCTAGGATGTTTGATTTATTTTTTCTCGCAAAAGGCGCTCGCAAACAGGCGATGGGGCTCGAGGCGCGAGCTGAGAGGAGCACAAATATTGACTGCGCACTGTCGTCGCGCACTGACAGATTGTATTGTACGCAAACACGATTGCCGTACGATTTATTTATTATTATCTTCTTTTGGCATAGCGTAGGTTTCTCAAGTTCAATGATCTTTTAGGTGGGTGATTATGTCAAAAAGGATCTTAGCCTGTTTTAAGTACTTACAATATTAACGTGAATTGCGTCTTGAGCCATGATCAAATTGGTCTACTTCCCCTTTCAAGTTATGGAGGTTTTTTGGTGGCTTCTAATGTAAAAACTGGACTTCAAATCATATTTTTATTGCAAAATTTTGGCGTAAACGTATCCTGACTGTATCGGGATAAAGGTCACGAAGAAAGAAAGGCTACTTGAAATAGTTTTACATAAACTAATTGGTATGTTAGATGAGAAACTTGTTGCTCGCATAGTTCATTAATGGTAGGTATACCTACTTAGGCCCTATAAATTCGGCTATAGTCCTTCTTAAGACACATTGCGAGTACACGCTTGTATTAAGTGAATTTATAAACTTGAAAAAGATATGGTATTAAAGATGCATCAATAAATATGTATCATTACCAGCAACTTCGTAATCGCCATTGAAGATCAACAGACATCCATCCATTCACATAAACTTCTTACTTATAAGGATACTAATCTTCCTCGACTCCAATTGCTATATCACTACATCAGCATAAATCGTATGTTTTTCTGCGCATTAAGCTAACAGTTTGCACCGAACCGATTCGGCGTGATCACGTGATTACACGGTGATGGCGACCGCTGTTTGCACTCCTAACACGCGAGGATCATTAAACCGTGCTCATGTACGGTCAATAGCATATCACGGTGAACACTTGCAGTTCGATAATAGCACTTATGCCCCCGACATAAGAGTGGTACAAAGTCCAAAGTGTAAAGTCTGACATGCTTTTGACTGTATAAGTACGTATGCCTCTTAACTATCTAGTACTCTTCATACGATCTAGGGCTACCACTTGCATCGTAGTTAAGTGCGGCCAAGTGATCATAAGGCATCGTTGACACCAAACATGTCCGCCGACTGTAAGCAATGTGAGCATACTCAATTTCTCTTGTGGCAATTTTCGGTTCGTTGTGTTGTGAAAGAGATGTTGAACATCTGGAAAAGGGATAAACTTCGTTACTCAATCTGTGTAATATTATTGTCATTATAATTATCTTTATTATTAATCAAAATGCAGGATATTTTATAGTGCACTTGGGTGCACTACCTATTTTCTCACTCTTTTAGCGGTGGAACAGCATTCTGATACAACTGAAAAGAGATCAGGCGCTGGGCCAATGGCTCGGAGATATTTTACACAGTCAACTTCCAGGTTCCGAACTGTGACAGAATGTTTTTGGAAAAAAAAATAACCCCATATATTTTTTTTCTGGCTAAAATGAATCTGCAATCAGATGCCATCCCTAAAGTGTAATGCTTAGAGGTATGGGAGCATTGAACCCGATCATTTGGCATGCTCTCTTCTCGCAAATCAGCCATTATGATGCAACGTTACCATCAAATATCAATTTACGATATAACATTATTCATCTTTTCGCGCTGCTTATGGAAGCAATTTTAATATTTTTATTGAACGTCTTTAAAACTTCACTAAACATAATAAACGGAAAACAATTTCCACTTTTCGATAGTTGTCCATGCTAGCTCTACCTACAGGTATCCAGGGACTCTATAATTATTTATTTCCTTTGAACGTAAAATATTTAATTAGTTAGGAGGGCCTCAATGCTATTTTGACTTTTTTTTTTGTGAAGGGGAATGTATCTTAGCTACATCAATTCATAACCCGCCTGCGAGCTGCGGTAGAAACGAGACAGGACTCACAGGAATACTCTCTCAACGGCCTCCGCTTGTCTTCACCCGGCGGAGGGAGGAGGCTGGACAGCAACGTACGAGAGTGCCTGTTCTTTGCCTTTGCCACTAATCGGGAGCCATGGCCTGTGCAATGCATGAGGTGTCCTTACACCTCCGTCCCGCAGGCTACAGCCCATTTGGACTGACAGACGGGAACTGTCCCAGCATGGCTCTATTAAACATAAACCGTGCTGCTCATATATTTGTGATATAGACGTAGTTTTAATAGCCTAATAGCTTACAGCGTACATTTATACGCTCGTATAAGCAGGTGCGCGTGCGGTTGATTGTGCGTGTAGCTTGCTAATCGCCGCGGTCGCGGGAGACCCGATTCTCGATACACTCTGTGTAGTTTTTATTGATCCTACATTACATATAAATAAAGGTAATATTTCTATGTTAGTATTAAAAGGAAATTATTGTATTCATTCAAAAGTGTTTGTAGCGAATAAAGTCAAAAGCAACTGGATCGATGTCAAAAATTGGTCATCCTCAAAATCTTTTAAAAATAAAATGTTTACCTGAACTCATGCAAACGGATCACTTCATTTTAAATCGACTTCAATCAGAAGGAGATGTGTTTAACTCGACGGTATTTTATTTCTTATTTTATAGAATACAGTCATGTCATGACTTTAATTTTCCAATTAAAATTGTCATAATTATTAAAAAATTACGCTATTTTCAGCAGCTTCTAACGGACCCTTTGAAGTAGTAAGTAATAAATAATAGTAATTAACACCCTGTACAGGGACCCACACAAGCATTATTATGGGAACAAATGACATAGGCGCCAACGTTTCCTCCCGATCCGATGCGATCTGCGTTACAGTTGCAACTAAGTTGCGCGCGCAACTAACTCGCTGTTGTAGATCATACGGTGATAAAGCGATAAATTACCCCAACGATAGGTACCTGTGAGCTGTGTTCTCATAGGGTAAGAGTGACGAGCGCTTGCGATCCGGATATTTCGTTATCCGGAAAATCCGGATGAGAAATTATAAAAAAAAAAATCGTTTGTCAAGCAAGCTTACAGACCACGAAATGATAAAAGCCTGTTGCGGCCTATTTAAGGGTCACCATCAAAGTGCTGCCTTACTGTAGACTTCTCATCTTAAAGTCTTTGATTTTTCTTTGATTTATTGTTAGTCAATCTATTAATAACTGTTTTTTTTATTTAACTAGATAAGTGATTCTGGTGAACTTTAATATAGAATTAGTTCGAAATCCGGACAATCTGTTGGGATTAGTGATTTTTTGTGATGAACCAAATATAATGCGGATAGAGCTGCAAGAAATCTACTACTTTTTACATTATCTATTTGGCGTACTTAGCCAAATGCAACATACCTACTACAGGTACTGCATATGCAGTGCTAATATCTAAACTAACGCACGCACGCCTCTACTAATATTCAAAGCATTTAATTTTAATATATTAAATATATATTTTTTGCAGCAGCTTCACGTCACGGAGATGAAGATGTTGCGATGGATGTGTGGCGTTACGCGATTTGATCGTATCCGTAACGAACACATCCGTTGCAGCCTCGGGGTCCGTGACATAGCGGATAAGCTTCAGGAAAGTCGTCTCCGATGGTATGGTCACATAAGCCGCAGGCCGTCTGACTACGTCGGGAACAGATGCCTCGAATTAACTATCCAAGGCCCTAGATCACGCGGTAGGCCTAAGAAGCGCTGGCTGGATGTCGTGCAGGCCGACATGACAGAGAACGATCTCACTTCTGAGGATGCAGAAGACCGGGCAAAGTGGAGAAAGTTAAGCAGGAAAGCGGACCCCGGCACTAGGCTGGGAAATCGCTAGGACGAAGAAGAAATATATATTTTTTGACCGCCTCCGTGGAACAGTGGCTAAGCCGCTCGGGTAAAAACACGGAGGTCGTGGGTCCGATTCCCGCCTTGGGTCTGGTTGGTGGTAGGGCTTTTTCAGAGTCCGACTGGCTAGCTACCACAGGTGAAATCTGCCGCCATAACAGGTCTGGCTGTGTTCCGGCAATATTAATGTGGGAGCCAGTACACTTGAAATCGGAGGCTCGAAGATCAGATGAGTCTACAGACTGGCAGCACATTGAGGGACGTTTCCAGGTGAAGCGTCCCTCAATGGAATAAGCCGCAGTGGCTGCTTACCATCAGGTGGGCTGCGTGCCTGTCTGCTAACTGACCTAGTATAAAAAAAAACGTAAATAGCTTTATTATTAAAAGGAACATTTACAATGCAAATTAAAATTATTGTAGAATTATTTCGAAAAATTAACAACATTTTGTAATTGACATTCCGGACGTAGAAAACGGAACCTACAGCCTTCCCTAGTCTCTCGTGAGAGAATATGGCATAGGAATTTCTTAGGCTCAATTAAAATCACAGATTAAACATTCCTTTACTTCTATTAGGAGCAATATCGGCAGATCTTGACAACCGTGACCATTGTTTGCAATACTCAACTGCCTTCACCGAGTTCTTGAACAAATTAATAACATAATGCGTGTGACAAGCGTGTATGTATTGTAATAGTCTATTTTTTAAAAACATTTTAAACAGAAAGAGATCGGAGCGTACAATAAACTTTTTTGGTAGCCATTTTGAAATTTGAACAATATTCTCTGGCGTTCGGATTTCAAATGTTGTAAATAAAAATTTTGATGCAGCTTCGCAACCAGCCAGTTTTTGATTGATGTTAAAATGTTTGCCAGTTAGGACTGTACCTACATACTCGTATTTTGTGTGAAAAAATAAAAAGTAGGTATCTGTTGTTTTTGCTGTTTCCCTTGTGATTCACGTTTGTTTGATTGTTCATCTAGTTACATAAAATTTTCTCAATTTAAATAATCTTTTGAAAACAAAAACATTAACCGTAATTTTCCAGCCCATTCTAGATAGCAAAATCTTTCAATTTCATCTAAATACATACCATTTATACTAAGTTAATTTTATGAAGACGAAAGATTTGATTTTTTGTTTGTTTGTATTGAATGGTTACCGAAACTACTAAACCGATTTGAAAAATTCTGTCTGGTATTATAAAAAATGTTAATAAATATTTTTCTTTCTTTTATATTTTTCATGTTACAAAGTTCTCGCTAGCAAAATGTTGAACCACTTAATGTTGTACTTGTACATACAATGTATTTGTAGCAACAAGTTATGTCACGTTGTGTTGTTGACAAATCGAGTCGAAAGTAAAGCGCTCGTTACGCAACGTTTGCGATGGGCTGTTATGATTTATGTTGCTTCAACACGATTTCACGCTCGCTTTTTTCCTTTCAATATCGCTGAAAGCTAAGACATTACTCAGTCTGGATCTGTAGTGTTTGAGTAACTAAGTATGTATCTTTATTGTGGCAACAGGTAAGAAAAGAGATGACAATATCACAGAATAGGATAGAATAAAATGGTGCGTAGCGAGTGTTTTTCTTATTCTTATGAAATAATATATCGTATGTAGTAAATTTTCTTATGAAGCGCGTTTTAACCTTAGCTTAAAAAGCGGTTCATAAGAAAATTTCATAGTTTTCGTGATTCAGATGACATCCTTCCTTCGGTGACTTACTCATCTTCAAAGCAAATGCTTTCCGTCACTTATTTCTCTCGTAAATGTCTTCACCTATTTCTACTCGCTAAATGGAAGGAACCATATTGTTTTTTGCCACCTATTAATTCACCATTATAGATGAAGTATTTTGCCACAAATGGTTTTTTTATAGAAGCTCAGTACATTGGCTCCACTTAGCCTGATGGTAAGCAAAAGGGAAACCCAACCAGAAATTTCCATGAAAACGGACGCAAAACCCAAGCGTTTTATCCGTTGGCATCGCAGTACTGGCTCGCAAAACTATAACTGCTGACTTATCCGCACTGAATAATGATTCCTAATTAGCAAAGTAATTGTCGTTCAAAATATGAAAGACATGTCTATGATGGTATATTAGACGAATAATTCTAGTGAAAATAGATACTGGATTTTACTGACCCGATGACGCATTTGGTATACAGGGGTCGTGGGTTCGAATCCCAGCCAGGACAACCACTTATGTGTTGAACATTTGTGTTTGATCTGTGTCTGGATGTTTATTTGTATTTAGGTATATATTTTGTGGTACCTTCGTTGTTTCTGATACCCATAACACAAGTGCTTACGCTACTTACATTGGGGTTAGATCAATATAATGTGTTGTCCAATATTTATTTTTTTATAATAATTTAAATTTGAAATAATTTATTCAGTAATTTGATTTACATGGTAAATTCTTATACTATGCTTATCACAGCATCACTAAGATTCATGCTTAACTCCTGGCATCAGTTGGAAAAGCGGTGTACCGTGTATGTCATTAGACGCAGGATTATTCGCAGCTGTCTACGGCAGGTGCGCTCGCGTCGGTTCTGGGGGCTTAGACAAGATGACATCGCTTCATAGCTGGCGAATTTCGCTCGGTCAAATTTGTATGGATTTGACAGTTGTCACGTGGTCAATCGGCAGCGATCAAAAAGTTAGAAAAAGTTGGTAGCCAAGTGTCAATTCGAAACGAATACCATAGACTATCGCCACACTATCGAATTGTTCTATGGCTTACTCCATACAAATGCGTAGACAAGTGGCACTTTTTATGTTCGATATGGCCCAATTGAGCGTTCTTCGACAATGTCAATTAGCGACTCCCAAAGGGCTGCAGATATGGAAAGAAAATGGCCGATTTTATTCATCAGATGTGATTTGGAAGCTTTGACAAGTGCATTAAACAATTTAAAAATGATTTTTTGCGTTTATTGTGGGCTGCACGTAATGAGAGAGGTGCCAAAAGTGATTAAGTTAAGGACGGCAATTGGAAATAATTGAGAAAATGCAAAAAATGTTGTATAACCAACATCAGACTAAACAAGCTAAACAGCATTTGTATGCGAGTGGCCGAGGATCGATTAGTGTGGCGAGCGTTTGGAAAGGCCTATGTCCAGCATTGGACTGTAATAGGCTAATGATGGTGAAGCTAAACAGCTACATTTAAGAAGCTTTTTGACGACCTAAAAGTCGTGCCAGACTGGAAATAAAGGTAAGAATTTTACATTGATTAGTATGATGCAGGCAACAAGGTATTTGCACTATGTGGTTGCACTTAACTACTTACTCATATGAACATTTACAGGTAATAAATACCACACAAAACTACACTGCTGCCCTTAGAATTATAACATAATAATTCTAAGACACTACCTAATAGGTATCAGAATATATGCCCTTAAGCATACTTAGATGGCCAGCAGGTGTATAGTATTACACCACAGAAGAGATCCCTTATCAAGGAGAAGTATAGGTATAATATGATAATACCCATTTTTATTTGATTTTCTTAGATGGTAGAGCAACACATGACTCCGACAAATGGTCTGCCGCTGCGAGTTGCATGGAGATATAATATGAAAGAGCTTTATGAAATGAGTTAACCTGAAGCAGTGCTATGTGCAATGACTTGATTACTAAAAAGTGAAGATGAGCCATGAGGGAGAATAAATAAAAACTTGAGTACTCATGTAAATTGAAAATCAAAACTGTAAGTATGACTAGATTTTTGTAAATAAAATAGGTTTTTAAATAAAGTTATAATTATTAATACAGCTACATTTATGAAGCTTTTTGACGACCTAAGAGTCGTGCCAGTCTAGAAATAAAAGTAAGAAATTTACAATAATTATTAAGATGCAGGCAACAAGATAATAATTGCACTATGTTGTTGCACTTAACTACTTACTAAAGCACACCATCTTCGTGCCTCATTTATGAACATTTACAGGTAATAAATACCACACAAAACTAAACTAACTAGGTACTATGTGTAACCAAACCAGACAAGTAGGTATCAGAGAGGTTATAAATGCCCTAAAGCATAATATTAGAGTATTTAGTATTCCCACAAACACCACAAAAGAGAAGTGCAGCTTCTTCGTGCCTCATAATATGAACATTTAGAGGTAAAAGATACCACACAAAACTACACTACCCTTTGAATAATAACGTCATAATATTCTAAGACACTACCTATTATGGTGTATGGTTTGGCAAGCATACTTAGATGGCCAGTAGGTGTATAGTATTACACCACAGAAGAACTCCCTTATCAAGAAGAAGTATAGGTATATAATAATACTCATTTTTATCTGATTTTCTTTTCAGACATGTATGACTCGGTGGAGCAACACACGACTCCCACAGATGAATGAAGAAGCAGTGCTATGTGCAATGACTTGATTAGTAGAAAGTGAAAGTGAGCCCATGTGTTATTGAAAATCAAAACTGTAAGTATGACTAGATTTTTGTAAATAAAATAACACACTTATTAATGGGAAAGCAAAGAAGTCTAAGCCATATTCTTCAGTATTTTTTTTTCACTTTGTAGTAAAATACATTCAAAATGCAGGTATATGTATAACTTTCTAATGTCTCTTACAGTCTTGTTTGATGTTTAATAGATCAAAATATTTTAAATATACCTTAACATTAGATAATATGCATATTGAAAATGGAATTGATTACTTTGGTATTAAAACTTCTGCGTTGATTGGAACATACTCTTACAAGAAAACATCGTTCAGTTTTTGCAATTTCAAGAAACGTTTTGTTATAATTAAATTGAAAATTATTTATCTTTTGAACTGTAACACTCCCTTCTTTAAAAGTGATGATTTTGTGGAATTAAAATCTACGAATTTAACTCTATTTAATTAACATGTTTCTGATTGTGAACGTCCTTATAAAATATGAAATTGAGTTTCGCCGATCTTCTTTACAATAATTAATATTATGATGATGCAGGCAACAAGATATTTGCATTGTTGTTGCACTCAACTACTTAATAAAGTACACCATCTTTGTGCCTCATATAAACATTTACAGGTAAAAAATACCACACAAAACCAAACTACCTATTAGGTATGGTGCAACCAAACCAAACAAGTACATAGGTATCAGAGAGATGGCCAGCGGGTGTATAGTATTACACCACTGAAGAGACCTCTTATCAAGGAGAAGTTTAAATGATAATACTAATTTTTATCTGATTTTCTTTTCAGACATGTGAATACGACTTAGTGGAGCAACATGACTCCCACAAATGGTCTGCGATTTGCAGGGAGACATAATATAAGAGAGCTTTATGAAATAAGTTAACCTGAAGCAGTGCTATGTCCAATGACTTGATTACTAGAAAGTGGAGATGAGCCATGAGGGAGAATAAATAAAAACTTGAGTACCTACTCATCTAATTGAAAATCAAAACTGTAAGTATGACTAGAGTTTTGTTAATAAAATAGGTTTTTGAATAAAGTTATAAATAATAATACAGCTACATTTAAGAAGCTTTTTGACGACCTAAAGAGTCGTGCCAGACTAGAAATAAAAGTGAGAAATTTACAATAATTATTAAGATACAGGCAACAAGATAATTGCACTACGTTGTTGCACTTAACTACTTACTGAAATGCAGCTTCTTCGTGCCTCATATGAACATTTACAGGTAATAAATACCACACAAAACTTCACTACCTATTAGGTATGGTGTAACCAAACCAAACAAGTAGGTATCAGAGTGATGGCCAGCGGGTGTGTGTATAGCATTACACCACAGAAGAGATCCCTTATCAAGAAGAAGTTTATATGATAATACTCATTTTTATCTGATTTTCTTTTCAGACATGTGATTATGACTTGGTGGAGCAACATGACTCCCAAAAATGGTCTTCGATTTGCATGGAGACATAATATTATGCAAGAGCTTTATGAAATGAGTTAACCTGAAGCAGTGCAATGATTTGATTAGTAGAAAGTGAAAGTGAGCTATGAGGGAGAATAAATAAAAACTTGGGTACTCATGTTATTGAAAATCAAAACTGTATGAGTTTGACTAGATTTTTGTAAATAAAATAGGTTTTTGAATAAAGTTATAATAATTATTAATAGTACAGCATTTTTATTAACAGTCACATAATGAAGTCCATTATAAAATTCATTGGATATGAATCAAATTCAAATAAAATTTATTTATTTGCAAAGTGTAGTACACAAGTAGGTCTTATGGTTTCCATATTAAGCTTTTCAGCATGCAAATATATGTAAAGTTAAATTTTTATTACATAGTATAATAATAATAACATATATAACAATATCCAATTATTCAAATTATTATTACATTGAGTTATAACAGCATTTACAATTTTACAGATAGATGTTCAGAGATATTAATTTATTTTTAACTCTTGAGTGGCTGAACCAATTTGGATGAAATTTTTCTGTAGTTTATAGCCTGGAGAGCAGCAGACTGCTGTGTCGTCCCTGTTGTCCCTTTGAAGGATGTGGTGAAGGCTGGTGTATTGTTTCTACAACAACAAAAAAAATTTATATTGAATAAAACAGGAATCTTTAAATCTTTCTCTTATATCAAATTAGTATACACAGGGAATTTAAGGCAATAATTGGAGACATGAATTAACTTAAGACAATTAAATTTACATGATTGCAATAACATTAATTTACTTAGAGAGGAATTTTTATAGGAAAAATGGAAGAGCAATGAGGCAGATACCTAAAGGTTTGTGGGTGTCACCTCTCCAGTCACATGCATCAGACCCCAATCAAAGCAAAGCTTGTTCCTATTGGTGTCAGAGACCAATCACCAATCCATCATCATAGCTTGTTGACACAACCATCAACAGCATTTAAAATGGTTGCCAGTTCAGACCATACTTTGTCTTATTGATATTACCCAAACTTGGGGTCCGGTAAGAGGCCTTGCCATGTCACCAAGACTGTATGTAACATAAACAAACAAAGATTCAATATACGTGTTCCAAAGTTGCGACCACTTTATTGTTTACTTTTTTTTTGTACAAATTAACTCTTGAATAAAGGAATACAACTTGCATTTACTTACGTTTTCATATACTTCAGAAGCTTTGACAATTGCTCGGGACTTGCACACATTCTTGAATCCATTTTTTAACACTTAAGTCTAAAACATACAAATTTCATTATCGTTTAGCACTTGAGTGCCTGATTTGAATGAAATTTTTCACACAAATAGTTTATAGCCTGGAGAGCAGCAGTATGCAGTGTCATCCCTGTTGTCCCTTTGAAGGATGTTGTGACGGCTGGTGTATAGTTTCTAAAACAAACAAAAAAAATTAAATTGAATGAAAAACTAAAAAAGGAATCTTTAAAGCTTCCTCTTATATCAAATTAGTAACACAGGGGTTATTTAGGCAATTGGAGACATGAATTAACATGAGACAATTAAATTTACATGATTGCTATAAAATAAAATCACATTAAAGAAAACATAATTTTTAATAGGAAAAATGGAAGAGCAATGAGGCAGACACCTAAAGGTTGTGGGTGGGACCTCTCCAGACACATGCATCTGACCCCAAACAAAGCATAGCTTGTTCCTATTGGTGTCAGAAACCAACCACCAACCCATCGACAGCATTCAAGATGGTTGTGAGTTCATCAGACCATAGGTACTTGGTCTGATATGTATTATCCGACCTTGTGGTCCGGTAAGAGACAGCCGCGACCGCTTTATTGTTTACATTGGCCAGGCATCATACTTTTGGTACCAAATTTTTGTACAAATTAAATCTTGATTGAATGAATAAAACTTGGATATTTACTTACATTTTCATATACTCAAGAAGCTTTGACAATTGCTCGGGACTTGCACGCATTCTTGAATCCATGTTTTAACACTAAAACATACAGATTTCATCATTTTTTGAGCTTATAAAAATCAAAGTATTTTGAATGCTAAGTTTGAATGCCATTGTGGTTTTGAAGAACACAATATGTATTTACTTACCACTATCAAACTCACTATTGTTTTTAAACTACTAATGAATACGCAAAACCACTCGCTATGCTCACTGTTTACGTAAATTACGTAAAAACAAAAATAAATTATTTTCATTTGACAGCTCGTATGTTTTGACGTTTGAACATTTTGACGTTTGCAGACCATAGATTTAGTGTTGCAGACATAGATGACGCAACCATAACCAATATTTTTTTGTTTTCTGAAAAACAATTTCGCCAAAGCCATCGCTATTCGAACGTCATCTTGTCTAGGCCATTTTTCTTGTTATCGCCAAGGCTAGACGCAAGCGTGAGATCGCATCGATACGAATCGGTGTCATCTTGTCTAAGCCCCCTGATCTGCAAATAGAGAAAAACAAAGCGTTCGCGCATACGTACCCGGCTGAGTGTAGAGCTAGTTAAGAGGGCCAGTAGGTAATAGAGATAGAGACATAGGTTTTGTTTGTTTAATATACCTACTGAAATGAAATTAAATGAAATAATTTATTCTGCAAATAGATTTAAAAATAGGTACTTTTGCACGTCAGTCTTTTTTTTTCCCTACCAGCACTTCGACATCAATGGTCTGTTGAGGAAAGAAGTGCCGCAAGAAACTATGTATACAGTTTTTTTTTAATATTACAAATTATAAATTCAAAATTTTTGACATTACAAAATCAATTTATGTCTCAGTACTACGGGCAAAAATGTGAGAACACCTCTGTTTCATTCAACTCATTTTCAGCATAGAATAAGCTAAAGTTAGAAGCTGTAAATTGATATTTATAAAAATATCAACTAAAGGGCTTCATTCGCTTCAATCGATTCTCGAATTTTGCTTGTTAATTAAGAATTATCCCAGCTTTTTTATTTTCCTTCCATAACGGTGGGCAAGTTACTAGCATTCATAAACTTGACCTCTACTCAACCTTCGATAACAGATTTGACATTCGTTGTGAAATAAGACCTGCTCACTTCAGGAGTGGAACAAAAGACTGAGATAGCGCTCTCGGGACCGGACCCTCATCACGGGGGACGCCGCGGACGTGTCGGAGGTATTATGACCTGTAATGGAGGAGGGTGTATCTGTATTTGTATGATGTCCTACTAGCCGAGTTTTCAGCTACGGCGGCCAATCTTTACTGTCAACCACACATGTAGGATATTGCACAAGTGAGTACGTAGGCACAGGTGCACTCACTCATTTTCATTTCCTCATATTCCCTCATTTTCATAAGACAGTCAATGGATTTGTGACGTTTCTGAGACAACATTCTCGGTAGTGGTATTTCAGTTGTCTTCATCAAAAATGTGCCAAAATTATGGCCATCTTTCATAGTTGTCTTTTACAGGGCAGACACATAGGGTTTACAACGGACCTGGTTCATTATTTCAGACGTAGAAAAAAAAAGAAATAAACATCGCGTCCTATTTTGCTCTGTGAAACAAGTAACCAGTGCAAGTGATCTAGTTGGTGGTTCCCAGTTAAAGGATTGTGACAGTAGTCCCTTCGACGTAATAACTGGATTTCGACCATGATCTAAGCATAGGGAACCCTAACCGCGTCTAAATATTACAACATAATTGCCACCCGCAGCACAGCGTAATGCCCAGTAATGGCGATGGCGGCCAATCCGTGCACCATCCTATTCAATTAATTGGTGGAAAGCTGCCGGGCGAGAATCTCGCAGGTGAGGTGTAATTGCGGACTTCGATTTGCCGATTACAAGTCTGCGTGAATAAATTGACTAACCCTGCCCTGCTTTTACTGCGTTTATTTATTGACGCGAAGATTGATTAACCAACTTAGGTTTCTAGTTGGTTATGGATAAATCATTATTTTCCGCACGCTTTCAAATCATTTGGTGTTACGAGTATCGTCAGTATGTTGATGAACGGTCTTCTGGGTCATTCTGGGTATGTTTTCTGAGGGCAGAATATCTCGAACAGCAAGTTGAAAGAAATATTAATGCGGTTTCTACCAAAATGTCTCTGGAGTTTATTTTGACGCTTTTTTGTGCTCAACACAAATTGTACCAGAGCATGCACTTCTCTCCCTACGAGGCAATAATCTTCCAAATTCATTTTCAATGGCATCAAGTAGCTTATCAGAGAATTTTTTCTTCCATTAAAGTATGGTTAGTTTTTTTTTTATACTAACTCAATTGGCAGACAGGCACGCAGCCAACCTGATGGTAAGCGGCCACTGCGGCCTACTAGTTTTCTTTAAAAACATACTACTCTTTCTTAAGTTTAACGAGAAATCTAATTTTATATAGAAAAACTGAGAAATGATCCTATCATTGGTCGTGATTCGTGATCTGTGTCTTTTCAATTAGTAAATAAGATTCCCTTGGTATAAGATGAACATCATAATTTAGTTTGCCATTCCTACTTAAGATTTCAGTGAAATTGCATGCATTAAGTAAGAAACATGCATGTGCAATTGTGCAGTCAGTCACGCAAATCTCGTTCGTGTGACGACCTTACGATACCACTCGGTGCCTCGCTGTCTTAGACTTTACTTTGTAGGGTTGGCATCTTGCTGGTGTTATGATGGACGACAAGCGTCGTCCGGATCACCATCAGAAGGCCAGGAGAAATACTCTGATGTTTAGTGGCAAACATCTCCTTTTCAGCGCGGTGGGAGTGCCACTTTTTACGGTTCGACCCCGAAAAAGGGTAGCAGTATGAAACGTATTCCCCGGGAAAAATGGGTTGGCAGCCTTTCCCTTTACACTGCGGAAGAGTTAGGAACAACCTTACTCCCAATAATTAGCAAATTAAATGTAGGTATGATTGAGTCAATAAAATCAGAGCGACCGTCGTACTCAACTTGTCAAATGGTCGCAGATGCAGATGCGGAGTGTTGCTAGTCTATCTTCCTAGTTACAAATCCCTCAATAGGTCACATCATAGTGGCCGGTTTGGAAATAGGAGGTACTTACAATAAAAAATCTACCAAAAGGCTTTTATCATTACGCATACTTCCAAATAATTTGCCCTTAAGATTACGTATTATAGACTTAATAGTAAGAATTTAAATACATCCATTATTTATTTTCTCGAGTTCAGGAAATAGGCATCGATGTTTAAGCCCTGACAAGAAATTGCTACGTGAATACAATTATCATGTTTCGCGTTCGGACAGCATAAGTATGTACCGCCGACTGTGTTAACACGGGAACGCGCAAATTGTCCTCGTTTAAAACATGGTGCTAATAGACTGATGATTGAGTAAACATTTGTTTTATTGTCATCTCATTCTGATTATCTATCTCTTTTATCCTAAAATAAATAAAAAACCTTTTGTATTTATTTTTACTATTTTTTTTCTTTAGACTGGAATAGTTTTATTGGAGCTTTTGTCTCGTAGTATCGTAGCACATAAAGCAATTACTTCTAGCCAATAGTCTTAGAATTTATTATTTTAAGCAAATAGTCCTTTCATGTGATCCCCACTTAAAACTATTGTTGTTTTACTGTTTATTTTTTTTTTCTTGTTTTAATTTGTAAAACTTTTAAAGTTGTATAGCTAGCCAGCATTGACATGCACTCTCGACTAACGCCTCAGAGAGCAGGGAGAGGTTGAAAGCCAGCGCGGCCCGGGGGCACCTGCACCTACGGCAGCAATTGCTGAACCTCTGCCTTGTGCCTTTACTGTGTTTTTAACATTATTATTATTAAGAGGATATGCATGTATTTGTAATTTTTTTTAAAGGCAATAAACTATTTTTCTTCTTTTTTCCATCTTTCTTTCTTTCAAAGATCTTGTAGTATCCGCCTATCATCAGGAGAGCTACGAAAGAGTCTGTCAACATGAGCTTACACGTCCAAAATGTCTTTGGTTCGAAGGATGATTGAGTAAACCTTCAGACAGAGCATGGTCCGTCAGTCGAATGTAAATTGTGACAATGTGACGCAACTACGCAAGACTAGTTCTTTATATTATGGCCTATAAAGTAGATAAGATTCGTTTATAGCGTCATGATTAGACCTTTCCACCTTTAAGTTTTGTAGTCAAAATAGTAAAGAACATCGGCAGAAATGGGCTCGATCTTAAGCGTTCGTTCCACTATTCAAAATATAATTAATATTCGTTACAAGATTTTTAATATTTAAATTCAATTTTGATTAATATTTTTACCCCGGGATAAAAATATAATCTAATAAATGAAAATACTATTGGTTTTGTAGTGCATCCGGTGTGTTATGTGCATAGTGCATAGTACGTCCGGTAGAATAGTAATAATGTTGCTAGTTAAGATACTTAAATACTGATTTTCCGATCAGATCCCATACAAATGACAGCTAAGAATAGAGGCACGATAATTTTCTGAAAAAATTATGGCAACAGAAAAGTAAAAAAAAATCAAATGTCATACAACGTCTGTCAATCATTCGTAGCGTTTCTGTTTGTTTTGAATAACATAAGTGAATTATTTTGTTTTGTCGTTATTGTTGGAATGCTTGGTTTAATATTTGACGACTTTCGCTACGTTTAAATGACGGTTTCAGCTAAAACAAACGACCTAAGCTTTTCTTACAACGGATCCAGTGAACTCGACAATTGGGGTTATTTTTGTAGAAATCAAAATCATCCTATAACTATTTTTTCCCAGGGAGTGGATTTATAAATTTTAGTGTATTTGGAATATTACTTCATTTTCTACATAATAATAGTAAATCGGTAAGTGTAATTCATAAAAAATCAAGGCCCAACGTTCTATGGATGTTCGCCCGTGTCCTTTGTAGAAAAAGTAAGATATAATACGTCGTCGTAAAAGGCTTTATATATAAGTTTGAATCTTAGTTACTAGAGTTCTCTAGAACAGTGTCTGTGAGGTGTGTGCAAAACATATATAAAATATTTTAAATAATAATAACTACACTATGAATCCTATAATATAAATGAATATTATGATGGATCTTGCGTAGGGTCAAAGCTGATATAAGACTAGACAGGGATTTGGAAAACAATTTAAACATTTACAGAAGTCAATTAAAAACAGAATCACAGAAAATCTACTACCTATTGCCAATTTTTATTTTTATTTTAAAACTTACGTTGTAAGTTGAAACTTGCGTAGGTAAATATCGGGAAATACACAGTACCGCATTTTCATTCCTGAATCGGCGCCATCTTGGGCTTAAAAAAGGAGAGAAAAGTCACTCAGAAAAACCCGCTAGAACTTTAACAGGTGTCATCAACAATACAAAGTCGCAAACTCAAAGGTAATACACACGTATATAATATACAAGAGTACAATCCAAATATCTTGATTCAACCTGAAATTAAAATATGCTTGTTATTATTTATAAGCTTCTCGACACAAATAAATCGCAATTTCATTAATCGAATAACCATAATTATTAATATTATAGCGATTTAATATTTCGCCCCATTAACGTCGACTTAAACTGGGCTGACTCAGAGGAATGATACCGTGGATGTTTATAGCCTATTAAAACTTCGCGGCTGGCGAGCCCGAGACAATAAAATGAGAAAACAATTACTTACTTGTTGCCATTTTCTCCGATTTTTCCCGTAAAATGTGGTTTATGATAATATAATGGCGAAATAAACAATTGTTCATTTATAGTAACTTTGTATAAGGAGCGTAGGCGTGGAGGAAAAAAAGTCGGTTTATCATAAGTTGCAGGCCTGTCATATTCCCACATCCGAATTTCAGCTTACTTGTATAGATTTGCATTTTATTTGAGGCCTTTATTTTTATAGATTAGGCATAGAGATTTATATTTACAAGAATATTAGAAAAGAAAATTATAGCCTATGTAATATCCCATTCCATTAATTGAAATCGAGTTATCGTCAAAATGATAAATTGGTGAACACAAACCCGAAGTGTGTTTGATATTCTAACAACTTTTACCCGAATCGGAAGTTAATCCCAGGCAGGACCCTGAGAACATAAGTCTGTTCTTAAACCACTAGACTTAAATTAGCAAGGTATTAATATCTGTTCATAGTCAATGTCACGGCGACTGTACGGCCACGGTACGGCCATGTACCGAGGCATACTTACGTGTGAAAAACACGCTCAGCTGCACATACGAGCGCATTCATACATACCTAAACTTACTTTGTAACAACAGCGTGCGGGTCACTCGTGACACTTGCGGAGTAATGGGACATCGCGATCGCTATGAGTTCATAGAGTTCAGAGTTGCTATTCATTTATTTACTAAAAAAATTGCTGGATGCAAGTAGTCATTTATTCGAAATAAGTGACGAGCATTGGGAGAGGCCTATGTATGACAGGCTGATGATGAAATAAATGGATGACACTATTCACGCGAATAGTGTCATCCATTTATTTCATCATCAGCCAAGCCGAACTTAGCATTCGTTTAAAGCTGGACTGTGTATTTCGATGTATATGTATGTATTTACAAAAAAAAGATAAGTAATGTTTATCCGTTGTCTGGCACCCATAGCACAAGCTAATGCTTAGTTTGGGGCTAGATGGCGCTGTGTGAATAATGTCCAGAAATATTTATTTATTTAATGCTAAGTTTCGCTGGACGACGCTGTTTAAAAGCTTGGACGACGTACTTTTTTTGTAAGTAAATACTGTACATACAAACACTCAAGACCGATACAAACAGACGGGATGTTTGCACGGGGATCGATGCTTGATCTCCCATTACATTACGAAGAGCGGTGGTGTTTGGTTTTATATTTTATTACATAGAAATTCGAATAACTTGATAGCACAAGTTGATAGAGTTAGAAAAATGTATCGTTGAAAAGTTTTGTGTTTTTCTTCAGCACGTAGCCGTAAAATCACTTACATTGTATTTCTAGCCGTTCAACCTTACCAGAACGCATAAATTGGGCCGTGACGGATAAAATCTAAACGAGCTGATAAATCCACATACAATGGTCTCAAGATATCGCGCAACACTAGTTCACACATCGCACTGATTCAAGATCGCCGTTTCCGCTGCTCTTGCGCCGATTGTCCCTTCAACCTTGCTCGTTTGAAAATGGCTTTAGTTGCTGTAGACATAGGGTCCATATGGAATGTAGACGCGAAGTAGACGGTGTGAAATAGGAGTAGGTTGGTAAGTGGGTAAAAGGTGAGTGCACTCTGTACTGCGTTTGACAGCTTTCTACGGCCTGTTAACTATTTTACAGGTCGTTTCGCTTATTTCGTGACTTTTTCTTTGTATTCGATTTTTGTGCGTACGTTAGATTAATTTATTTAGCACAACATTACACGCTCTATTTGACTATCGAGCTATCGTTTAAGAAAAAGATAATACACCAGAAGTTGCGGGTTCGATCTCCGCACAGTACAATCATTTTTGTGTGCATGAACATTGGACATGTATGTGTGTGTCTGTCTGGTTTCTATAAAATATATTATGTATGCACATACTTATAAAAAAATATATAATAAATCATTAACTGTAAGATTTCACAGTAATTAATATTACTGCAAAAAATATTTCTGCCATGTTTCTTCCATAGATAATATAATATCTCTGGAATATCTCTGGACATTATTCACACAGCGCCATCAAGCCCCAAACTAAGCATTAGCTTGTGCTATGGGTGCTAGACAACGGATAAACATTACTTATATACTTTTTTTTGTATACAGGGTGTTCGGAAGGACGTTGAACATACGATAATGGGGGGTAGTTGGGGTGGTCTGTTAACTAACTAGCTCAAAAGATTTCACCTAGGTCTCAAGATTTTTTTTTAATTATTTTTTTTATAAATTTCTATAATTTTTCGGTTTTGTACCTTTAAACCTGTCTAACTTTTTTTTTAATGACCAGATCCAAATATTTTTTTCATTATTGGAATCTTAGTGATTGGTAGGTCCCTTTAAATAAAATGTTGTAAATTGCACATTGCTAGAAACAAAGTTATGGGCCCTCAAACATAAAATTAGAGTTGAAACAAATTTTGAATCTCAACTTCGCGTAGCATTTAAAAAATAAATAAAAGGGATGGATGACTTCTGATTTGTTAAAAACATCTCCAAAGTGTGAGCTTTCTAACGATATGTCGTTTGTTTTGATATCTTTTTTGTAACCAAAATTATTCGATGTTTTCTACCCAGGCGGACCATTTCGACGAAAATCTACTTATGTGAAAACTTAAATGTTTTGCGAAATTTGTCAATGCAAAGGTCAAAATAACAAATTAGTGGGATAGTGACATAAAGAATGTCGATTTTTTCTCACTCTTGAACACATAAAGGCTATCTTTTCTCTCTTTCACTCTGTGTGGAATGCGCGGCGAGTGACGCTTCCCAAGAAGGTAATAAAACTAATGTTTCACTCTAGTACACTTACATCGTATCTTTCCTCTCTTTCGCTTTCGGAACAGGCGACTCAGTGTAAGTGTCAGAACTCTTAGTCGAGACTTAACTGTCCAAGAAGGTAATAATAATAATGTTTCACTCTAGTACACTTACATCGTATCTTCCCTCTCTTTCGCTTTCGGAACAGGTGACTCAGTGTAAGTGTCAGAACTCTTAGTCGAGACTTAACTGTCTCTGCGATCATACGTGCCCTTTGTGCCTACTCTTGTTACAGTTATCTTTGTTCTTGAAAAATTCTACGCGCTTCACGCGCATTGGAGTTAGCTCTTCCAGATGCCATTAAAATGTCTGCATATTCCTCATTGGTAAATGAAGTCATTTTACCGATTAACAAACGTAACAGAATTAACAAAACTTAACAAAACAACTGATAACAATAATACAAAACGAAGATAACTGTAACAAGAGTAGGCACAAAGGGCACGTATGATCGCAGAGGCAGTTAAGTCCCGACTAAGAATTCTGTCCTCTTTGGTTCTGTCACTTAGACTGAGTCGCCTGTTCCGAAAGCGAAAGAGAGGAAAGCTACGATGTAAGTGTACTAGACAAGTACTAGAGTGAAACATTATTATGATTACCTTCTTGGAAAGCGTCACTCGCCGCGCATTCCACACAGAGTGAAAGAGAGAAAAGATAGCCGTTATTTGTGCAAGAGTGAGAAAAAATCTACCTGCTTTATGTCACTATCCCAGTAATTCGTTATTTTGACCTTTGCATTGATAAATTTCGCAAAACATTTAAGTTTTCACGTATGTAGATTTTCGTCGAAATGGTCCGCCTGGGTAGAAAACATCGAATAATTTTGGTTACAAAAAAGATATTAAAACAAACGACATATCGTTAGAAAGCTCACACTTTGGAGATGTTTTTAACAAATCAGAAGTCATCCATCCCTTTTATTTATTTTTTAAATGCTACGCGAAGTTGAGATTCAAAATTTGTTTCAACTCTTATTTTATGTTTGAGGGCCCATAACTTTGTTTCTAGCAATGTGCAATTTACAACTTTTTATTTAAAGGGACCTACCAATCACTAAGATTCCAATAATGAAAAAATTATTTGGATCTGGTCATTAAAAAAAAAGTTTGACGGGTTTAAAGGTACAAAACCGAAAAATTATAGAAATTTATAAAAAAAATAATTAAAAAAAAATCTTGAGACCTAGGTGAAATCTTTTGAGCTAGTTAGTTAACAGACCACCCCAACTACCCCCCATTATCGTATGTTCAACGTTCTTCCGAACACCCTGTATACATACATATTATACATAGAAACACCCAGACCGATACAAACAGACATGTTCATAATACATACTAGTTGTTTCTTCAGATGAAATAGGTAAAATAAAACTAAGTTTTTGAAGAAAAAAAACAAGTCGTTTAGAACTAAAAGGTACTTACTACCATTTATGTTTTATTGAAAAAATCCTTATTCAATCAGCAGACGAATGGCATTTTTATTGTCATCGTGTTATAATAATATAACCATCATAGAGCGTAATAAATAACGGATGAAATGTAAATTAAATTGAGAATAACAAGACTATTCTTGTCGTCCAGTCCTCTCACGCGCTATTTTTACTACGTTAGAATACAATTTAACTTCTGCGATTGTTACAAACGACTTTTGATCCAATTTAGTCGAATTGTGTTTCTAGTCTTGTTATTTTATATAAAATTTTAGTTGATAAGCACGTTTTCCTGTTGTTATTACATTTAGAAATCGTTCACCAGAAAGTTTTCTTTCATCTCCATACTTTTTATTTCTAATTTGCACATTACTAGTCGACAGATTCGTGCAACAGTGATTATATTTCTCCAGTTCACCAAAGGCATCACTAGCGCGACGCTGACCCAGTAATTTGATGGGAAGACATATATTATTGGTAGCTAAAAAAAAGTTCTTCCTTTTGTCAACACCATACTGACAAGCCATTTTGTTGTAATGGTCGAGAAGTCGGCTATTATATTACACCAGAGGTCTCGGGTACGATCCCCGCACGAAACAAACATTTGTGTGCATGAACATGTGTGTTCTTATCGGTCTGCGTGTTTCTATGTATAATATGTATGTATTTACGAAAAAAAAAGTACCTGGCAGGCAGTAAGTTGTCTGGCACCCATAGTATAAGCTAATGTTTAGTTTGGGGCTAAATGTCGCTGTTTGATTAATGTCCAGAGGTATTTATTTATTTATAATTATTAAACTCAGGAGCTTTCTGGCGGTGAGTAAAGTCACCGTCAGAAACATACCACAACAGTAATGAAGTGCTACTTGACTGTGGTTTTCTGTTAGGTGAAGGTATTTCCCCTTACGAGAGGCAAGTGAAAGATACACTATGCTCAATTTTTCATAATTGAATTGAATGAGAAAGCCCAGGTAGGTACCTCATAGGAATTATGGGAAATGAACAAGCTTCTCCTTAATTTTTAATAACACAACGCCACCGCCGTGTTTCATAATCACGCGCCCGTTCAGAGCCTTAGTTGTGAACAAAACTAATTAATAATTTACTCTGCGCGTGAAGTGTTCGTTGCAGCGACTAGTAATGTTCTCAGAGTGATGGCCCTGCTGAATACACTGTCGAACTTGCTTGTTTCCACTTCGCTTTATCGTTTACTACACTATTAGTAATTACTAGATGTAATAGTGTAGGTAGGTCGCAATTTAAAATGACGAAAATTTGCTGTTCGGAAAATAGTAATACTCAGTCACAGTCCTAAGTACAAAGTAAGCGATCTCTCTTCGTTCGTGTCAGACTGCTGGCCCGCCGTGTTATGAGAAGTGAGGGAATAGCACACTCCCTTGTGCACCAAATTCAATCAAAAGGGCGTTATTATTACTCGTAGACAAATTAAATATGCTCTTTTGGTTAAAATATCGGTCATAATACTGTGGTGTTGGTCCAGTCCGGGCGACATTTCTGTCAGGTTAAAAAAGCGTGGTGATTAAGTCAGTTATTATGAATATGACTTGATTTCAGTAATGGAGGACTATTCTATGCAGTAGGAGTATTTAACAGGCTTACATACTAAGCTCAATATTAAACTCAATATTTGTGGCTTAATCTTGTCGACATTCATAAATTAATGTGTTAATTTGGTGCACTAAACTGACACTGCTGTTTCAGAATATTAATATACAGCAGGACAAAGGCTTTCATGATAAAATTCAGGCCCGATGCAAAATCCGTTATAGATACTGGTTTAATTAACAGGTTGCGGTACTTCAGCGCTTGGAGTGGGGCATAACAATATTGTGTGCTTTCCTGGGTTAACAAACAAGTCCCCAGAAAAACACGCTACACTGCCGGTTTCAAATTTAGAAGTCAATAAGATACTGGTCCCCACACGCCAGTACATAGCAGAAAAAAAATGGCAACTCAGGGGCTGCTGGCTTGAAAAAATGGGACGGTTAATCGCCAAACAGTAGGCAACGGTTCGTCTAGCGGGGCCCGCTTTGTAAGAGGTGGGAAGGTCGCCCTGCAGTGTCCCTGGTAGTAGGCTGATGCAAGGCCCAGGGACGCTGCCGATGGCGATGCAGGAGCGCGGGGGGGTTTAGTGGGTATTCTCGTGAGTCCCACACACGGCTCGTCTTCCCCAGGCGAGTTATGGGGCGTAGATGCATTCCGCTCCACAAAAAAAAAAAGGCAATGTTTCGTCTATCTAAATATGTAGAACCTCTGGGTATCACACGTCGCCGGGGTGGTATTTTTCGTGCTCGCGTGCTTGTAGCCGTGTGTGGGACTGCTAAAGCGCCCCACTAACCACTAAGCTACCTTAATTTCCTCTTCACATTCAAAGAGGACGAGGCCGTGCCCACCTTTTAGCGATTGACTGGCTCATCCGAAAGATCTCATCGTAATAACCGGAGGCTAACAAAGCGGTTATTGCGATTGATTTTTCAATCGCAATAACGCATGATTTTGCAATTTCCAAGATTTGAAAAAAAAAAGAATGCTTTGTATTGTTATCATTATGAGCCAGTAACTCTATCACAAAATCTCGTTAGTTCTCTAGCTATCCTAAGAGTAGCTCTTACCAAAACCATTGGGACTTAAGCCAATAAATAAATACCTACGCGGTGTGTGTCCGCTAAAGTAGCGATGTGTATGCAAGCTGTACCAGACTAGCTCTCATGCATCCCGCATGAGAAACGCTCAATATGGCCGCCGCGTGTTGTCTGCGCACGCGCTGGTTAGACTACACCTCGTAGAGAGGAAAGCGTATCAGACATTTTATGAGGTCGTGAACCGTTTTAATTCGATTTACGGTTTCGTCAATAGGAAGCGAGCTATAGACAAGGTATATAGGTCTGGATCTTATTGTTTATAGTAATAATCATACGGGGCCCATTGATAGCTTTTTTAATACACTATCAATGCTGGGGCCTTTATAGTTTAAAAGGTGATGCTTCAAGTCTGATAAGGCCCGCAGACAAGACATAAAGCAACATTTAGATGTTGATGAGATAAAAGAAAGAAATGATTTATAATAATAATAACATAAATGGAGTAACAATTTGGTAACAATAATTAAAATGAACTTAAATTCAATACCTTTATATTTCATTTACCATTTCATTTAGTACCTGTATAAAATGCGGCCAATTTTAACATTTAATTTTTGTTTCAGGTACGTGATATTCAACTGATTTTCCTATTTTGGTTCAGGTAAAAAAGTAAGTAAGTCATTCAATATGATTTTTTATGTTGCGTAAGGTCAGTAAGTCACTGCAGCCTATTACATTGAGGGACACTGAAGCAGGAAGCGTCACTCAATATGCTGCCACAGTGTAGGCGCTAATCTGATCTTCAAGACTTTGATTTCAAGTGTATCCTTCTGAGAGAGCTTCCATATAATGTATCATTACTAAAAAACACTGCTTTTTAAAGACTGGTCAGTACATATTATATGGTTTACGATGTTGAAAACTCTGACATATTATAAACTGTATCATATAAATACAACACAGGGTGTCCATTGCACCACTTTTGAACTTTGTACGGCTGATGCTGAAATCGTGCGGGAATAATTGAATCTGCGACCTGACATTATACGCCGCCTATCTCCGCTACAGTTCGCGCATCTCTCCCGCGCTGAATGTCGGCGGTAATTGGATGTTGCGCAAGCGGCGCTTCTGTCGCGCGGTGAAAGTGCGCACGCCGATACTATCACGCCTCGTTATACCCATATGTTTATATGGAAAATTTGCTGTAATCTGTATATAATAACATAATAATTAAAAAATTAATAAAAGTTATTATTCTTTCTGGATACGATACGGGTATAAACTTTAAACATAAGAATAATAATATCCTGGGACATTTTCTACACCCCGCTTTAAAGTCCTAACCATTAGTTAGCAACGCTTGTCCTACTGTAACAAATATATCACTGACAAAAATAAATAGATCAGTTTTTTTCGCAAAATATACACATATACACAAAAATCGGCACTTATAGACATTTCATGCACACAAACGTGTAAACCATGCGTGGAATAATCTTGCGCTTTCTGGTATTTTTTTTTGTCGGAGGAGAACGCATTTACACGCCATAACCGCAGGCAAGCGAACGCCTGCGGCCGTGTGTGGGACTCGAGACTAAACACTACCCACTAAACTCCCCCGGTTTCCCCTTCACACCCGATTGGGACGAGCCGGTGGTGTCGAGCGGTTTCTGGTCTAGTAGTCGACTTCTCAACAATCAAGTGAGCGATGTGACTCTTAACACACAACACAGGCTCAATTGCGCCAAAACCGTTCAGGAATATTTCCATCTGCTGCCTGACATTACACGCTGACTATCTCCGCTACAGTTCGCCCATCTCTACCGCGCTGAATGTCGGCGGTAATTGGATTTTGAGCAAGCGGCGCTTCTGTCGCGCAGTGAAAGTGCGCGCGATACTATCACGCCTCGTTATAACCACTCCTTGACATGTTCACACAGATAATTTGCTTATTTGCTTTAATTGTCTTTACAAATTCCTTTTAATTTTTAATAAGTATAGTTTTAGCTCAATCAGAAATATTATATTTTTGGAACACTTGGTTACGGATAAATTAAATATTATTTTTTTATTCATTTTAATATAAATTTTGTTTTCAAAAAACTTCTATCTACTGAGCCAACAGGCAGTAAATAATATTAACGTTCGAATTATGGACGTTATCGTGGCAAAAAGTTTTCATATACCTACGTTTTGGGTTAACTGTTAAAAAACTCGACATTAAATAAGAGACTTTATACACTTCCTGATATGTAATGCGTATGTT
Source organism: Mecyna flavalis (assembly GCA_949319885.1). Classification (NCBI taxonomy): domain Eukaryota; kingdom Metazoa; phylum Arthropoda; class Insecta; order Lepidoptera; family Crambidae; genus Mecyna; species Mecyna flavalis. Next base: position 1,858,763 of record OX439407.1, on the reverse strand, counting down.
GCAGCATAATCAAATCTCTATTAATCCTGTAATAAACTGTCCATTGATAGAGATTGACAAGTAAAAGCGCGCGCGCCGACTCAATACGTTATTGACAAGGCGCCGCTACTGGCGACGAACCAATTACTAGTCGCAGTGTGTCTAATGCACCTTGTTGCTATGATATTAAGGTTGAAGTTGAATGACACTGTGTGGATTAGAGACATCTCTAATCCGTACAATATCACACATCACAGTTCATAGGCCCATGTCTATGTACTGAGTAACGAACGATTGTTCTTATTAATTTTTGCAAAAGTCCCACAGACTCCCATGATACTACTACCAACGGGTGGGACATGCGTTAAGTATGCATTTTCTCCCATTAAAGGCAGAAACAAGTACCTTGGCCAACAAGGTGGCTGCTCGGGTGAACTCGGAGGTCGTGGGTTCGATTCCCGCCTTGGCACAGTGTGTCGCCTAGTACAAGCTAGCTGGACAATATTATTTATCGATGTTTTTAGCTTTTGAAGTGTTTGTTATTTATGTTTATTTAAATCTAAGTTGTTTGCAGTGTATAGTTTTAACGAGAAAAAATAAAATCATATTTTTAAAAAAAAATATTTATTTCTTATCTCTAGGTACACAAATAAATTTAAATAAATTACAAAAAAGGAAACAATAAATTAACCTACTCATTATCACTCAATTCTTCTTTAGAAGAATCTTCTTCTGTGTAGTCTTTATGAGATACAACACTTCACGTATCAACTGGATTTTAATTAGTAGTTGTTGGCACTAAAATTAATTCCAAAACCTCAGAAGGAAGAGAACCTGTCTTTTTTTTGGGAATCTCCCTGAGACTGTTAATTACAGGATCAGACGTGATGAGTAACATGTTAAGCAAGTCTGTATTCGTGGCAATACGTGACTGCTTTCGGGTATTGTATTGTCGAAATCTTCTGCAATCTTTATTGCGAGCTTCCTGAGCTTCCTCAGATAGCTGCCCGATTGGCAGAAGAGACGATTGTATAACATCCGCCCCGTGCACCAGAATCTTGTGCACGGTAGCAGGCATGTAGTACCACGAATACAGATTTATATAAGTACAATAATCTTGTTTCTTGTGCAAAACTCTTAAATTTTTCTAAATTAAGAAATATTTACATATACATATAATATGTGTATATGTGTATATGTATATTACACAATATGTATGTACCTGATAGTCGGGAAGATATCTCGGCAGCAGCGAGCAGTTCTTCAGAACTTCGGGATTGAATGAGATCGTCAACACGTCTACGTTTAGTCTTGGAAGTGGCATCTTGCAAGTCCACTTTCGGTCTTCCAGGGCCAGCCATGGGTTGTTGAGATGATGTGGATGGCTCTGCAGTGTCGTCGTATAACGTACGAAACGTTATATCACCCTCTAGCCAAGACTTATTCGAAGTCAGAAAGCGATCCCGAGTTCTACGAGAATTTTCCCATTTCTCCGATAATTTCTTAGAAAATCTCGAAATAGCTGCCTTTATATCCTTCAACGACTGCTCCGATATGCTGCCCAAATCATGTTTCGTCGAAATAAAATTGAAAAGCGCAGCATTTCTTTTATCGCTGGAAGTTTTCACCCACTCTTCAAAAAGCTCTATTTTCGAAACAGCACAACTGCTTCCTACAAAAAAATTAATAAAAAAATTAGGGGCAAATTCGGGCAAAAAAAAAAATATGCATTTAAAACTACAATGATGAATCTCTCGTTTGATAAAAGAAACAGCCCGGGGAAATGAGGGGATTTTTACTTATTGTCTTTTAAAGTACAAATTTAAGATTTTTTTAGTAATATTTTTTAAATCGCACGATTTTTCTTGGTAACGCGTTAAACAATATTGAATATAATAATATTAAAAAAAACTACTTACCCTTGGTTATTGAATCCATCACTAATTCACAACTTAACAACAAATGAGAGCACATAAAGTTTTTTCGTATTAGAAGCTTAAATGCAGCTAATTTCATGCATTTTACTCGAGTATCTTAAATAATTACCCTCATTGCGAATGTTTTGGCACATTTCTTAGAAAACATTACCTGTAATTATGATAAGCAACTCATACTCTAATTACCCTCAATAACAGTTTCCAGAATCGTTAATGTTGTTTTTGTCCAGCTAGCTTGTTCTAGGCGCCACACTGGGTCTGGTTGGTGGTCGGGCTTTTTTAGAGTCCGACTGGCTACCACCCCCACAGGTGAAATCTGCCACCATAACAGCTCTGACTGTGTTCCGGCAGTATTCATGTGGGAGCTGGGAGCCAGTGCACTTGAAATTAAAGGCTCGAAGATCAGATGAGCCTACAGTCTGGTAGCACATTGAGCGACGCTGGTAAAGTGTCCCTCAATGGAATAGGCCGCAGTGACCGTTTTCCATCAGGTGGGCTGCGTGCCTGTCTGCCAACTGAACTGGTATTAAAAAAAAGTTGTATATGAAAGGAGGGAATCTGCGCAATGTGTGCAAAAAGGGGATTAGTTTAAACGGTGTAGGTAGGGAAAATTATCCACATCAGCTTTCCATAGAAGCGTTGGCGGTAAGTGGGCGGCCAGCTGCAAAATCGAAAGCTAAGTTCAGTGTAATATGTCTATTAATACTGCTTGCCCCACCTTCTTCAAGTAATTACTGGTAGACGGTAGTTTTATTAGCCTTCCGCCCGCGACTTCAACTGCGTGTACTACTCGTATATACATAGTACTTTAATATATTATTTTACAGTAATGTTATTTTTGCTACGGGAATCGCCTGTTCCCAAATTATTCCCGAATTTAAGTTGAAATGGGCTGGCTCAACCAGGGAAGAGCCACTTTCTCACAAAAGATCGACCGTATTAGACGTAAGCTTCGTTTGGTGAGTGAGAGCACAAAAATAAAATTTTCACTCGTGCGAAGTCAGGGCGAACGATTTGTTAATAAAATGTACATATGTACAGTGTATGTAATATTTAAATAACATAAGATTTTTTTAAATACATTTGGCCACAATCTTACAGAGTAGAGTGGTACAAGCTTACACAGAGAGAGCTGCCTATTCTCTTTGGACTTTAAGGATTCCAAGTTAAAGTGGTCAGAAAAAATACTTCTACAGGGTTTTACCTATTTTGGACTCTGTGTTTTTTATCTGTTACTCGATTAACTACTAAATCGAAAATATACCCAAATCCAACAATTGAATTGATCTGAAGACACATCAGGCAGATAACGTAATAACGTAGGTAAATTATTTTATTTTAGAAACAGTAAATGCTGGTATTCCGTCATTCTACATAGCCCCTAACAAGCTGCGGTTAGAGTTAGTTTAAAACAGTACAATTAACTACAAAGGGCGAAGGATGTTCAGTTTGAATATTAATAAACGTTTCCTCTGCCGCCTCGAGCAACATAATTACAGAATAAAGACGAAATTATCGCAACAAAAATGAACGCAGTCTTCAAGAGAAATCTTCTAGATTTATTGCTGCCCCCGGCCTAGTCTTTACTTTTACTAGCGATTTGAGAGTTGTTATTTATAACCTTTGATAAGGTTACTGGGTCTGTATCTACCAATCGTAAATTCATTAATTTTTAAGCACAGGTTTTTTTTATTCTTCTACGAATGTTACCTAACCGTCTTAACGAAACCTAGGCTATCGCTTCGATTAAGAAGAATAAAATGCGCTTATTCATTTTAGTATGAAGCCACAAAATGAATGTTAAAAACTTTGATTTCTAAAATTATACATGTAAACTGTCACAATATAAATTAAAGCATAAACATAAAGAGCTTCAGTTGTGGACAAGTGTTTAAGCTTCTAACTTTGGATTCAGATAATCCGGCAAAAAGTAATTCTTTCTTTCTGAAGTGTCCCTTGATTAAATCAGTCATACCCGCCTACTATCAGGTCAACAAAATATTTGACTGCCAACTAAGGATTTTTAGATAAATGGTATAGCACTTACACTACTTACTTTCTGGCACTGCCCTGCGCCCGCTACACCGAGACGACGCGGTTATTAGGTCTCATATACCCAGTAATTTCACTAACTTAAGTGCCTTTTCTCCGAAACACAGAAGCACAGAAGTGCTAGACACACTTCTATTTCACGGGAAAATATCTGGCACTGCGGTAGTACTTACCTTTTTTTTTCAATTCTGGGAGAATGCGTTTACACATTACTACGGGGATATGTGGGACTCTCCGTCTCTCCCGCTGCCCCATCCAGCCTTAGGTTGAGGCACCGGCAGGGGAACTACCCACCAAACTCCCAGTACTTCCTCACCGTCGCCACGAACGGTAGTACCTACCTAGACGTTCCAGTACAGGAACCTACCACCGTATGTTAACAAAGCGTAGCGCGTTTATGAGTATGACAGCTCAGGTGACGACTCGGCATTCATGTTTTTTTAATATTAAAACACTCGCTAGTATCTTTATTCATGGCTTGAGGTACAGTCAGTGCCTTTTTTTTGCTATTGATTATTTTTTGTTTTTACTTAAGGTTCGATATGTCAGTACAAATCGTTGCAAAAACCCCGAAGTGTTTTGTATAATCTAACTACTTAATCAGTGATATCTTCGAAAAAGGAATTTGAGCCAAAATTAAATACTAATATGAATAATGCAAAAGTAAATCTGTCTGCAAGCCATGTTCAGCAGTGGACGTCTTTCGGCTGAAATATAAAACAACATAGGTAATCTACCGTCTACGGTATTTTTTGTGTCTGAGTGTACAAGTAACCGTGATAACGCATATCCTAGGATCCTGAAAGAGTGGGTAATAAAACAATTCCGAATGTGACTGTACATTAATTAATCGCATAACTTTGCCTTTATTTGAAATTTAAGTTTCCTCGTACGGGACGTTGTATTGAATTTTTTTATATTGAATAAAATACATCTAGACTCAAAGAAGTAATATAAATAAATAAAAGTATTGTACCTATAACTTCATGCATGGATACTATTACCAAACAACCAGCTAAAGTAACTATTATATATTTTTATTTTAAAAGTAGTAAATGACAAACTTAAAAAGTACCATTTCTCAATTTGAATTTACAGTGTCAAAGTAAGATTATCATCCGTCTGATTATATTAATATCTTATTCAACACATAAAAAAATCTCTACATTTACACATCACCGTATAGGCCAATTATATTATTATATCTAACAAACATAAAGAATCCAGATTATGAGTACAAACAAATGTTCATAATGCACATACACAAATATTTGTACTGTGTAGGAATCGAACCCGCGATCTCCGGCGTAATAGTCAACTTACCATTACATCAAATGAGTACTAGTAGATGAAAATATGCTTCTAAGATAAACAATACTTCCCACTAAAATATGCCTCCTTATTTGCACTATTCGTATTTTACGAGTAAACAGAGCCAATCAGCAAATGAATAATTTGCATATTGAAGTAGATAGCAAACATAATAAGTACTTGCTTTGCTATGATGGCCGCAGTCGATTAGGAGCCAACTATTATTAAAATCAAATCATCATTCCAATATATTCTGTCTTAATTCATCACGCATACCAAACGGTAGTTCTTGGTCAATTACATTATGTTCGAAAAACACTAAACTTTGCAAGATCCAGATTAAAAAACCGACACAACGTTAGCTCGACCTAGGGCTCAAACCCAGGGCACCGAGATCATGGCAAGTTACTTCAACCACAGACCAACGAGGCGTTGAAAATCGCAGTAGGTACTGAACATGATTTCTATCTACACCGTTTAGCACGTGCCACTAATGTTACAGTGCAAGACCACACAGATTATCTGTGTTCCGCTATACCGCTATCATAGTAGAAATAGTACACGGTACGTCATTTTCATACACCGCACCACGCGCCATAGTACCTATGTATCTATGAGTCGCCGCTCGCACACTCAAACAAATTCTCGACTCGTTTGTCAGTGCAAACAATACCCCCCCCCCCCCCCCCGTTAAGAAATGCCGGCAACGCATCAGCGATCCCTCTGGTGTTGCAGATGTCCATGGGCGGCGATGATTGCTTACCATCGGGCGACCAGCTGGCTCGTTTGCCGCCTTTGACATAAAAAAACAAAGAGATTTTTGTTTGAGTGTAGTGTACGTGCGGCGACGTATAAATATTGATTTGTATAATGTAAGTTTGTATGAAGGTATCGTACTGTGTACTTTTTCTACTATGCCGCTATCCCACTGTTGCACGCTGAGTATTCTCGCCAAAAAGCGGTCGACCGCAAAATTTACCGACTGCTAACTTGATACTATTCTATGTTAAGCACCACTTGTAAAGTCTTGTTTGTAGTGTTTGTGATATTGTGTGCTCGATCGCTGTTTTTAATTTTAGTTGTATACATACAAGTACATGTACTTGTAGGTGATTATATTTGTTTCTCAGTAAGTGAATACCCAGTGTAGTTCTAATGAGAAATAATAAAGTTCTTTAACCGTTGTAAAGGCATATGTTATTTTAAAATATTGAAGCTTCTTAGGCGCGTTATGGTAAGTAGGTAATTTACTTAGTGAAGAAGTGTTTATCATGATGATACTGTGAAGGAAAGGCGAACCAAAACACTGGCTAAGCCGCTCGGGTATAAAACCCGAGTTGTAGGACTTTTTTAGAGTCCGACTGGCTAGCTACCACCCTACACACCCGCCATGGGTGATGTTGCTGATGTTGCATAAAAAATCCGTCTGGTAAAATTTATACCACCATTGAAGTGAGGCCCACATTCGGCCCATCTCTAGTACGAATCCGATTGTACTCCAGTGATCGATTTCGTCTAGCGCTCGGACAGCTTCGACTCGGCTCAGACCGTTTTGTTAATTGCTAACAGTAACTCTGGTAGCGGTTCGACGACCTCTCGCCACGAGTGTATTGTTTTGGCGCGTGACCAATCGATTGTGAGTTTTACAACGCATTTTTAAAGCACTCGAAGGCTCGCTTCGGTCCCGTTTTACACTCTCATGGTGAATTTGCACGTTTGACCATTCATTGCTGGACTAGAATAGCTTACTCTGGGCCGGTCAATCACTACAAGGCGGGTACAGGCTCGTCCCTCCGGCTTTAGGTATGAACGGGAAACCAGGGGAGTTTAGTAGGTAGTGTGACGCTTTAGTTTCGAGTCCTACACACGGCCACAGTTATCTGTAATCTGCGTTAATGGTCCTAAAACGCATTTTCCACCAATAAAAGGCAAAGCCTAAGCTATGGTTACCGGACAGATATCAAAATATCAGGACGTGCTTTCACCACCCTTATGCCCCGCGACGGTGCCATATTTGGGTATGTTTAGTTGGTATGCTTCTGTATCCCATTTTAAGGGACCACAGGAAAGTCTCACACTAGCCTCCGTGTTATGTCGTTACGTCGGTAGATAGGAATATAACCAACGACATCTGGTGATGATGGCAAACACCAGATTTTCAATTAAAACCAAAGGAGTCTAAACATTTTGCTTCATATTTTTATAAGTCATTGGAATGTTTCCATCGATCCCGTTTTCACACTCTCATGATTAATTCGCAAGCTTAATCTTGGGGTTCCGACGCAATCTGTTGCGTGTTTTCGTTTAAGAGGCGTGTTACCAGCAACGTTCTGAATATTCAACTGTTGGCAAACTTACTTGCTAAGTGTGAAATGTCTCGCATTCCATTATATTTTAAAATAAATTGTTAGAGGGAGTGTTAAATATTCCGTTGGTGCGATACCATTTCACACTTACTACACAAGCCCTGAGCGCTGCTTGGCAATTTCTTTTCCCGGGTCTTCCCTGGAACATTACAGCTGGGTATTGGTAGCAGCAGAAAACGTTTAGGAGGAGAATGCGTTTATGCACTATAACTTCAGGCTAGCTAGACCCGCGGCCGTGTGTGGAACTCGAGACTAAAGCGTCCACTACCCACTAAACGCCCCCGGTTTCCCCTTCACACCCGATTGGGACGAGCTGGTGCCAGCTTTGCTATTGACCAGCTCATCCCCGGGTACTCAGTTACAGAACTGAGTGCGAGAACAGAACTAAAGCCGTTGGTCTGACGTTTGTGTATGTAAAGAATGCTCTATCATGACGCATTCAGTGAACTGTGAAACTGCTGTCTTATTCAGACCTCGATGACTTCATTAGATCTAAGTTATTAATAGATAGATATTTGAAGTAAATCATATCTTCTTATGCAAAGAAAAACCTAGACCTATTAAAACATATACCTGACATATTATTCTATTAATGTATGTGTCGTATAAAAATAGAATCTAGTGTAATAACCGATTTCTCAACCATCATACCCAATTGGTCATCTCAAAAAGATGTGCGATCTAACGTAAGTTTTTATTATCTTCAACAATAAATGTAGGCATATTTTTTTTTGTATATCAACTCTTACTGGACTGCACTCAGGTGCTTTCAAAATATGCAACCTTAAAAACTTCAAAAGTAAAGCTACACAGCCAATGACCTTGAATTGATTCATGTAAATTGTATTATTCGTGAGTCACAATCAATTAGCCGATTCGATAAAGTTATTTAGCACGTTCTCGCCTCGGGCGATGGATTACGATCGGCGAGGTTCATTCGATGGAAAACAATATTTTTTTACTCTCTCAATATCTGGTAATAACAGTAACTTTAAGATAAGGGCCTTAAAATTCAGATTGGATAAAACGTGAACGGAAACTGAGGTTTGACTTTCTAAGTCTTTTCGTTTGGGTTTATCGTAGGCTATATCACTTCAGTTTGTGTAGATATTGTATGTAATAACTAACAACCGATAGATGTTAAGTGTTGTAGTACTTCTTATATGAAAATGATGGATATTTGATGAAAAGGTTATTTTGACGCTGTCTTGATTTTGATTTTTGACGATAAACGCCTTTGCCCTGCACTGGAAATAAGTATTTGATGCTTACTGTATCTCAAAACGAGAGTTTTTGGTGGTAGAGCAAATACTGCAGGCGGTAATTTCTCTCTGTCAGTCAAAATGGAGCGCCAAGGCCGGGGAAATACCACCCTAACACAGATGACTCATGAGTAGTAGTTATACTATTGCGCCTCGTTTGCTTCGTAGATTTGATTGTGAATAATTTCTGAATAATTTAACTTGTTATTCACAAATAGTGCAAGCAACAGAACTTAATTGTGCGCTTGTGGGCGGAATGAGCTGTGTCATGTTTGCGTTAATCTCAGATTTAGAGTGTAATGACATTTGTGAGTATAATTTGTTAGTCATGCATGATCTTACAACGCTTTGTTGGTCTAGCTAGCGGGATCCTTGGTTCAAAAAAGATTTTTTTTTCTATATCCGGGACTAGTGCAGACTATTCCACAATATATTTCAATCTCGAAGGTTCCGACCATCAGGTGATAACTTTTGTCCCTGATATTAATTATGTTAGCTGTCTCCGAGAAGAAAACAGTCTAAATTACGTCGGTCGGTTTTTGTCGCAATTACCAAGTCGGTCGTCACGGCTTGTCCGCCCGATAGAAGATCTTGTAAACGAAGTTGTTTAACTTTGTTATCCGAACACAAACAGGCTTATAAGTGCGCTGTCTTCTCACTTAGCTCACTTTGTTCGGAAATATCTAGGATGTTATGCGAAAAATAGCAGAACTGGGATAACGCTGCATCGACACCGCCGTTGAATTTGGTTGCTGAAAATTTGACATTGAAAAGCTTAAAGATTAGGACTAGTGTCAAATCAAATTGAGCAAAATATTGGGTACTTACTATAATAGTGGACTTAAAAGTTTAACTCATCTGCTTTATGTACACACATCAATTGGTATGTTGTCCACATACATATACATAATATTACACAACAGAGGAAGTGAACAAAGTGATAAGTTATGTAAAGTATTAGCCTATTTTAGCCTATTTTATGTTCCACTGTAGAGCAAAGACCTCGGTCATTGAAATCAAGTTGTCGTCATCGTCACACAATGGGTGCTTGCTTAATGATTACGCTTGCCAAATTCAGAATGGCCATCTAAAACCCGAGCTGTGAAGAAGCACCTTGCGGGCCAGTACTGCAATGCCAACGGATAGAATGCCTCGGTGTTGCGTCCGTTGTCATGGTAATTTGGATTCCCCTTTTGCTAAGTAGAGCCAATGTACTATATAAAAAAAGTCTTAAAAAATCGAAACGAGTTTCGCTCGACAAGTTTTTTTACCAATAATTTAGTCACATCAGACAAAGGAGTTTACTCAGACATTGAAGTTTCCCTACAATACCACGTCACCCTCGAGCACACGCCTCACCGCGGATCTTGGAAACTTCATTAAGTATGTAACTTTGTTACTTAACTAAGCTGTCTCGTAGCGTTGCCTGCTTTGGCTTAGCTTATTTATCAGTTTATATGTGCATTAAAACTTATATAGCATGAAGTGAATTACATGCATTAGTCTATAGTCTACCTCACTTTCGTAGTAACCGGTTGTCGAAGGACCAATCGTGATAAAACTTTAACTAGGAACATTTTGTTATGAAAGTGGCAGGCATACGGGCATGTATGACACCTAATGATTAGTGATCTCTACCGCCTATGGACAGTTGGACACCAGCGTCTAGGGTTTTTTTTTTATATTTGGACTAAGCCAGCTCTTGACCACAAAGTTGCCTGATGTTAAACAACTATGCGGTCTACGATGGAGCGCGCTTGCTTAGGAAAAGCCTGTTAATTCTGGCCTTGAAGAGCCCTAAGTTGTAATGTGTAGTCGTCTAGGGTCTAAGATGAATTGAGGGGTGCGGTGAGAGAAAAAATTGTTTCAAAATCGTTGTCTGCCAAGGAAGGCGAAGAAAAAAGGTGTACCTAGTGATGTCAATGGAATGCATAAATCTACTAAATGCAAGCAATACAAAGTAAAAGATTTACTCATTTTTTGCACGACATCATTAAAGAGCTATAAAATACTTCCTTTCACTGTTTAAGTTACAGAACATCGTTTTATGAGTCTCAGGTTCAGCCTTTGATAAACGTTTATACGTCCTCGTGAAGTTAACTAGCACTCATGCTAGTTACTCATAACCGATCTCATCTAAAACGGATTACAAGGAGTTGGAGGAAGTAGTAAAATTTACACCATAATTGTTACATGTGTTTTTATGTAAAATCAATGAATTGCTCTTTGATTAAGTGTAATAAATCGCAGTGACTGCTCTGTTCCGGTATTCAATCATCTTTCTCAGAACGTTTTGTTTCGATCTTTAACAAGATCGAAACAAAACGTTCTGAGAAAGATGATTGAATACCAATAAACTAACGCTAACAAGCATAAGCTAACGCTTATGCTTGCACTGCCGCCTCCGTGGAACAGAGGCTAAGCCGCTCGTGAATAAAAACACGGAGGTCGTGGGTTCGATTCCCGCCTTGGGTTTGGTTGGTGGTAGGACTTTTTCAGGGTCTGTTTGGCTAAAGAAACCGGGGGAGTATAGTGGGTAGTCCTGAGTCCCACACACGGCCGCAAGTCTCTCTTGCCTGAAGTTATGGTGCATAAAAGCATATTCCCCAGTACAAAAAAAAAGTAAAGTGTGGGATAGTGGTAAATACGTGCCTAGATAATTTACAGTAGGCCCATATTAAAACCAGTACCACCATCCGTCAAGGCATTTCGCCTAAAAACTATTTCTATTCGTGGGAGCAGAAGCGTATATTGAAAATAGTTTTGCAACCTAAGCTATCAATTGAGTGAACTCCAAATTCGACGTTGGAGTCTAGAATATTTGCTAGTCTACTAGGTACAAAAAGGGAGCCAGTCTAAATCCGTATATTTTCTAAGGATTACCGTAATTGGATTCTGTATGAAAACATCTCGAACGATTAGTAGAGGCTTTGCAGACTTATACTAGTAAAAAGGCCTTTTTTATGTATGGTCTTTAGTTCTTTTTAACCGACTTCAAAAAAGGAGGAGGTTCTATGTTCGACTGTATGTATTTTTTTTTTTTTTTTTTTTTTTTTTTTTTTTTATGTATGTCCGTCGATTGCTCCGTCAATTGTGGACCGATTTAAATAATTCTTTTTTTATTTGAAAGTGCATAGTTTCGAGGTGGTCCCATTGTCACCATGTCAGGATCTGATGATGGGATCCCGGGAAAATCAAGGGCAAACCTCAAATTTTATAGGCGCACACTACGCGTTACTTGTTTTTTCTGAAGCCATTTAAGTTTTTGCGTCCTATAGACATCACTTTATGTTGATGAGCTGATGATGGAAGGTACAACTCCTTAACGGTTAGGAGTTAGGGGATAATTCTTTCAGTATTGTAAGAATATGTGGACCGTTATTTGTATTTCATGTACTTTTGCAGCTAAGCTGATGATGGAAGGTACAACTCCTTAACGGTAAGGAGTTAGGGGATAATTATTTCAGTGTTGTAGGAATATGTGGACCGTTAGTTGTATTTCATGTACTTTTGCAGCTAAGCTGATGATGGAAGGTACAACTCCTTAACGGTTAGGAGTTAGGGGATAATTATTTCAGTGTTGTAGGAATATGTGGACCGTTAGTTGTATTTCATGTACTTTTGCAGCTAAGCTGATGATGGAAGGTACAACTATGATGATGGAAGCTAAAGGGTACGACTTCTTAATTCTTATGTCCCTCTTGCGGGCTGCATCTTTAGTTGGTCTACTGAATGGTGCTGAACACTTAATGAATACCTAATATTGTCAAATAATACAATTCTACTATTTTACTCGTATTTTCGTTATCAATATTATGAGAGAGTTTTACTCACTCCTACGTATTATTCACACTAAAAATAGAAAAATAAACAAACTTTTTAAAAAAAAAATTAAACCGACTTCAAAAAAAAAAACAAAAAAAAAAAACTACCTAAAAACACTGAAAAGCAAAAAATAATTTTAATAAGACATTCATCAAATGCGCTTATTGTCTAAGCCTATTAATAACATTAAATTGTATTTACGTGCTAGGTAGGTACCTACTAATCTGTTTGAAGTCGGTGCCAAGCCAAAGGTAATGAAAAATGATACATACCTAATAATTTATGTATTATACAGGGTTACAAATAATCCGCGGACGTAGGTACGTAGTCTGGGTACCTACTATTTGGCTTGGCACCGACTTCAAACAGATTAGTAGGTACCTACCTAGCACGTAAATACAATTTAATGTTATTAATAGGCTTAGACAATAAGCGCATTTGATGAATGTCTTATTAAAATTATTTTTTGCTTTTCAGTGTTTTTAGGTAGTTTTTTTTTTTTGTTTTTTTTTTGAAGTCGGTTTAATTTTTTTTTTAAAAAGTTTTGTAAAATTAAGCACCTATTATCCTGTCATTGTTCTACTGATTGGTATCATTTCAATCTACTGATTCTGCAATTAAAAGGGCTTTATCATATAATCAATTCATCGACATTGCAGCTCAATAAGCATCCATGCTCAAGTTAGACTTACAAGATAAACCTTCGTATAAATATTATATTTTCTCGAAATAAAAAGTTGGCTTTTACCAATAGGATGGGTCATTCTTGCAGCTCACAAACTACCTGTCCCCCACACTAAACATCACAGCAATCGGGTGAAAGAACGACCAACATAGGTACTTCGTTTTTGGTTATCACATAGGAATTGAGCATTATACTGGGATAAAAAGTAATCTATATCCTTTATAAGATTAGAGGCCCTAGACAAGCGGCACATATGACGTTCGTTATAGCTCAATTTGCGATAGCGAATGTACTATATAAAGCCGTACTTTCTAAGGCACCTGTCAAATCCATACAATTTGAAGAACAGTTAGAGAATTTCGCTATCGCTGTCAAAATGTTACTTTGTGTAGGCCCCTTGGTTTATATCTATAAGCGTAAAAGCGTAACCGACGGACAAATAACTTCTGCATTTTTAATATTACATTGAATTACGATGCAAATAGATAATAGGCATATACTCGTATAAAGTAACTGAAAATATTGCAGGATGTCCTTTTGCTTGTAAAGATAATTTAAGCAGTATATTGAATTAGTTTATAGGAACCTTAGTGAATAGTAATTAGTACCTAGTCATGTATGTTTAATTAACCCATGTTAGAATGCCTTCCTTACACGATAAAATGGCATGTAGGTACATCTTCTTATTACAATTCTGTTATTAAAATCGTTTTCAATTTCCTTTCGCTTTTGAATACCTCGTAAAGTCTTTTTAGACCATATTACCAATCATGACACTCAAATTCCTTATTCCCTCACACATCTTACATTGTTTAGTTACTATGCTATTTATTACGCTATCTCTATTATTGATAAAAGCCAACTCTATTATCTCATGTTTTTAACTGCGTGGTTAAAAGTTGTGAAGCAGAAACGCAAGCGTTACCGCGCGTCCCATAGACAATAGTTCGCTGCGGTTTAATTAACCGTAGCCAATGTAATCTATGATTAATGGCGCGTATAAAACATGTGTTTCGACGACAAAAATGGCCACCGAAATGGCGCTCGATAGGGTTGCCTCCTAATATGATATTTGGGAAACATTTTTAAATGACTTCTAAAAATATTTCTTTAGTTATAAAAAATAAAAATAAGAGTTTCAATCTCAATATTTCCTAATATTGTTTTAGCAAGAAAAAGCTTAGTAACGCTACTCTTTAATAAATTGCAGATGATTTTATTAAGATTCTTTAAACCGTCTATTTCGTATAAATTTCCTATTAGGTACTCATTACAAAAAATACGTTCATAAATATGTATTTTTTTTTCACTTTAAAGTGAAGTATTTTAAAAAGGTGGGTCGCGGCCTCCTTGTACTTTAAAGCTTTTTAAATAACCTACATATCGACGGTTAAAAGGAAATAGGGGATAAGCGACAAAAGATGAAATGTTCAGGAGAGCCGTTCAAAGTTTTAAATTTTAGAAAAACTGACGTATTTTTGTCATTTATTAAGATATTGTGAAAAGTGAAACAGATATAAAATCAGATAGACATGGTACAGTTACTGGTATTCTTAGTTTTAGTGATTTGACGTTATTTAAACTAGTTTTTGTCGCTTATAACCACAGATGACCACAGCTTTTAATTTTTGAGTGAGGAAATATGGCATAAGATACAAATGACAAAATCAAATAATAAAGGATAAGAAGCATATGCGACATTCCAACTTATGATTTCACAAGGTAAAAGGGTATAAGCGACTAGACCGTTCAATCAATATTATAGGAAAAGAAGGATAAGGTACTTTTCATAGTGGTTGTATAAAAGATAATAGGG
Source organism: Mecyna flavalis (assembly GCA_949319885.1). Taxonomy (NCBI): domain Eukaryota; kingdom Metazoa; phylum Arthropoda; class Insecta; order Lepidoptera; family Crambidae; genus Mecyna; species Mecyna flavalis. The sequence continues at coordinate 1,843,530 of OX439407.1, read as the reverse complement.
CACAAGAAACAGTCGGCATTCAAAACAATACCAGGATATTAGACATAAGTTACACACAATGTCGCTAATGAAGTAGCGCAACCAACACAATCCTTCATGAAAATATCTAAAACAGATATTTCACGACACCGTAATTGAGTCTCTAACTTCTAAAGTAGGGTGAAATTGCTTGGGAGTAAAATTTCACAGAAACATACTAAGGATCTATCTTAATAAGAGGCCTATTACAGTATACCCTGCTATAATTTTACACTAAATGATAGATTTAATAGATAATAGCTCGTCATTCCATAGGTATCTACTAACGAGCAGATAGTACGATTTTTATTGAAATAAAAAAGAAGTTTTTGTTACCTACTACTTTTTAATCAAGAAAATCAAAATTAACCCCCTTACTAATAAAAACACGAATCGCATGTTTCCTGAAACCTTGTTGTTTTACAAAGATACCATGTTTTGTATAACAGTGCCTTTTAATTTTAAGTTGCGAAGCTATCTTTATTTTGTATAATGTTTATTACTTTTTTAAATGTTTACACTTTCTGTCAAATGTTGACAGCGTTATGAAAGAAAGAGTCAAAACAGTGTTTTAGCTAAAATAGGTCTTTTGTTCTCACAAAGGACTATAAAAAAACATTGTTTTCTCTTACAACTAAGAACGCTTACTATCTATTAAGGCATCGAAACTCGGTTCAATTTTGAAAACCCGGGTTTTTGGGTAGAGTAATCAAAACCCGGGTAGGCCGGTTTTTTCGAGCATTTCGAGCTTTTATTGTAATTATTTAAAATACCTATATATATATCCTGCAATGAGTACAAAATATAAAGGATGAGGAAGAATTTAAATAAATTAAACAGTCTTTACAAATTACAAATACAGTTTTAATGTTTAAAAAAGTGATGAAGATTTATTTTTTCTTCAGAATATCTTAAAACTTAGTAAGTACTTAATCTAGTCGTTTTTAAATTACAGGCTTGCAGAGATTATTTTGGTAACATTCTCTTCTATCTATCTATCTTATCAGCCCGTATACACCCACTGTTGGGTATAGGCCTCCTCTTTGTCACGCCAAGCATTCCGGTCTTGTGCAAGATTCATCCAGTTGACACCGACGAACCTGACTATATCATCCGACCAAACGGTTTGGTTTTGCCGTTCACTTATTGTATTTAAAAAGCTAATAAAAATAATATCTTTCTAAGACATTTTTGTATTATCACAATCTGTGGGATCAGTTCCGAAATCCTGAAAACTTGCTAACGTGCAGCCTTTGCTAAAAAAGGCAGCCGTACAGCTGTCCCTCAAATTACTGACCAATAGCCATAAACTCCATTCTCTGTAAGGTAATGGAGCGTACAATCAATAACCGCTTGCTTGCGTATTTAGAAGGTAACGATCTCCTCAGTGATTCACAATTCGGGCTTCGAAGAGGTAGGTCCACTGGGGACCTTCTTATATACGCAACGCATTTATGGAGTGAGGCTATTGAAAACCATGGTGAGGCCATTGCTGTGTCCTTGGACTTGGTCTTTGACAAGGTCTGCCACGATGCCCTTATTGGCAAGCTTCCCTCCTATGGGATCCCCGCTGCAGTTTGTGCTTGGATAAAAGATTTTCTGACTGGACGTCGCATCAGAGTAGTTGTTGATGGGTTCTCCTCCGGCTCGCGAAAAAAAAATGCTGGCGTCCCTCAGGGATCTCTCGGCTACACTCTTTCTGCTGCACATTAATGATATTTTGGCTACTCCCGGAATTCAGGGGTATGCTGACGATAGGGCGGTAGTCGAGAGATACTTGTCTTATGTACATACAGGTAGCGGTGAAACTGAGGCCTTAAGATCAGACATGGTGAACAAGTTGAATCAGTCTCTCCAAGTTCCCCCCCGATGGGCCATCACCTTGTCGCGGTGGGGGGGCTTAGTAGCCGGGTGGGCTCCGGTGAACTAAGAGTGGCCAAGTGGGCGGACCGTCGAAACAGACAGGTCTGCCTGCGACACGAGGGGAGCGGACAGTAGTCATTACTGTCTGCTCAGCGCGCCCTCGGGCGCGTGGTGGGGAGGTGGGGGCCGCGGTGCGCAACCGGTTGGAGGGGGCCGGTGTTACGTTGCCGTTCCCCCCTGCGCATCGGCGGCCCAAGCGGGGCCACACCGCAGGTTGTGGCATGGCGGTAGTACAGGGGGCCAGTAGGCCCCCCGTGTCGGGCGGTAGCAGCCAAGTGCTGCTCCCCACCCTCCAAAGCGGAGGGTGCGAGGGATCCGCTGGTAGTGTCACAGATGCAAGGCTATGCCGATTCCTGTGACACTACCATTAAAGCGTCTGTTGGGCACTGTGGGGTTTAGTGGGTATACCTACCCCTCGGGTAGGTGAGTCCCACATAACCCTCTGACGGGTGGTGTTGTCGCTTCTCGCCAGCACCACCCAGCCGAGGGTATGCGTAACGCATTCCCCACATGTCTCTCCAAGTTGTCTCAGACTGGGGAGATGCCAATTTGATCAGTTTGAACCCCACCAAAACGCAGGCGTGTCTTTTTTCCAGCAAAAAAAGCGCATTTGAGATGGCTCCCTCTTTTCGTGGCGTATCTGTCCCTCGATCTGGCCGATTCTCTCTGATATTTGGTATGGAATTATCTTCCAGCCTAAAGTTTGGGAGCTACATAGAGTCTGTAGCAGCATCTTCCTATAAAAAGCTCGGAATCCTTTCCAGAGACAAGCGCTAATTCACTGCGGAACAGCTCCTAAACCTCTAAAGAGCTCAAGTTCGTTCCTGCATGGAATATTGCTGCCATCTTTGGGATGGTTCTGCTCGATACCAACTGGCTGCTTTGGACTCTATTGAGCGGCGTGCGAAGAGGCTTATCAGTGGCGATACTTTGGTCGAGAGCTTGAAGAGCCTCGATCATCGTAAGAAGATTGCTTGCCTCTCCGTATTTTACAGACTCTACATTGGTACTCTCCAAAGTGGAGTCAGTAAAATACGGAGATATCACACTCGTGATGCTCAGCTGCACGATTTGGTTCGACCAGCTCCGTTCCATCATCGAACTACTAAACTAAGCGATTTGCTTTATCTTTCCTGATACGGAGTGCGCGGGAGTGGAATTCTCTGCCGGGATCTATCTTTCCTACACATTACAACTTGGGACTCTTCAAGGCCAGAATTAACGGGCTTTTTCTAAGCAAGCGTGCTCTATCGTAAACCGCATACCAATCCTGTGGGTCCCGATATTATTAAATATAGGAGCGCACGAGTCACGCTTGTTCACGCTGTCACAGCGCGCGGCTGAGTGTTGCGGGGGGACAAGCGACGCGTTTAAAACTGGTTTTTGTGGTATCCAATAGCATAAGCCCCGACTCGTTATTAAATCCTTATTTGGTATTGCGGTATAAGCGACGTATACGTATGATTGTAGAACGTGGAAATATGTTATAATCGACACCATGATACCAAATCTAATTTAAGTAATATGGAATTAGCGACAATCGTTTTTATATTAGTAAACGGAAGTAAGGTATAACCACAAGTGTCATTTGAAAATCAATTTAGGTAATAGGGCATAACCGACTTGGCTGTCATTAAGAACTGAATGGAAATAGGGGATAACCGCCAGAGTAATATAAGTACGCAGTGTGTATATAGGGCACAAGCGCCATAGCTTCTTGGCACCCTTGTGAAGTAAAAAGGTATTACCGACAACAAACCCAAATTAAATCATTTTTGTAGGGGTACAATCACCTTTATAGCAAAAATGACCAGAATTTTCGTCGGTTAGCAAAAATAACACCATGAAAATGTTTTTTTTTGCTTGGGCATAAACGCCAAAAAAGTCATCGTAGAGCCATGGGAGTAAGCGCATTCGAAAGAGCAGAAAATTTTAAGTCCAATGGCATATATAACTCATTTTTGACCAAAATGTCGCTTATGCCCTATTTCCTTTTAACCGTCGATATGTAAATTACAATTTAAACTCATAACAATTTCTTTCATAGCCCTATCCTCGCCAGTTCATTAGACCCTCCCACGCCGAATTCGACAATAGTATCTATTGTCTATGCGCGGAGTCTAGCTGCCTTTTGCTCGCACCGGAATGCTGCCCGGTGAAGTCTTGTGGTTGTTATACGTGATTAATTTCATTTACACTATGCATGTTGTGTTCGTAGCTTGTCATCGGTCTTCTGTTTTTGCAATTGCAATAACAACATCAGGTATGAGTCAGATTCATTCAATAAATGCATTTTGGATGCATAAGTATGTACCTACGTGACGTTTTATCCGGAAGTCATACAAAGAAAAATATTCCCAAATGTAAAAATTCAAAATAAGATATATATTTGTCCTGTTCGCTCAATGTGTAATGTGCTTCACAGTATGCTCTTCTTAGTTTTTACACAATAAAATTTTGAATAGCTTTTCCTTTTTTGTTGAAAATTCAGGTTAAATCTTAATATAATTATGATAATCGCCAATAAAGTAAGTCACAAATACAAAGTAGTCACCCCTAGCCCTCATCGGTTCATTATATCCTCCCACGCCGAATTCGACAATAGTATCTATTGTCTATGCGCGGAGTCTTGCTTCCTTATGCTCACATCGGAATGCTACGATGAAGTGTCTTGTATTGAATTAATTTCACTCCTGCCAGTTGTATTGCTTGCTTGTAGTAGGGGTTTTTAAGTTCGAGAGTTTCAAGGATTCACAGTTGAAGACCCTGAGCTCCATCTTGGATAAAATCGGGAACACGCTGGGATGATGATGATGAGTTTCAAGGATTGAGTAAATTGGCGAGTTATTTCCAGCAGTGGACTACAACAAGCTGATGATGATGGTGAGTAGGGGTTATTGTAGCCTGGGTGTTGGGCTGGTCAATCGCTGAAGGGCACCATTTCGTCCCCGTTTCGGGCTGAAAGGGAAATCCGGGGAGTTTAGCAGGCAGTTTGACAAACCCCTTGATTCGAAGCAGGCATCGCCAGCTGGGCTACGGAGCTGATGATGACGGGATAGATTCTGCTGCATTTTTTTATTTTGTGACTAGACTAGTAAAAGAAAAGGGATTGCAACTTGTGCACTAACATCCTGCGTAGTCACTTAACCTTTGACATTAGCGCAATGTAGTTGGAATTCCGGTCAGATCTATTGTCATAAATATAATAGGAAGTTATTATTGTTATTGTATAAATTCCTATTTTGACATATTGAATATGGGCCCGGTAATTATATGCGAGGGCACCGGTCCTTTTCGGGCGAGTGACGTGGGTGCTTGAAAGGCGATTTCTCTGCGCAGACATTGTTTACGATGGCGGTTAATGTATGGTTTCCTAGATGGCTTATAGCGTTTCCAATGATGCGCACAGTTGCGACTTTACTCGTAAAAGCCGCAGAGGTAGACGACACACGTAAAATCGCGTATTGGCTTCAATTACTAACAATTTTTAACAGCTTTATACCACATCCTACAGGAGATTTTTAGTATCTTGTATTTTAACTATGGGATAACCTGAGATAGCAGTTATGCTCAATAAAATGTCTCTTGGGTGGTGGTGCCATGTGTTGGGTTATTAGAGTGAAATTATGGTTGATACATGATATTTGTGATCAGGGGCCACTCTTGGAGACTGGTCGGCTGGGACACAATCTGGCTGGGATAAAACTTTTGGCGATTGAAAGAAGTAACTTTCGATTTTCTTGCCGGTTCTTTTCGACAGATAACAACACTCCAAAGCCGGTATTAGAGTTACACTCTGTAACCTTGATAATTGATGATTCATAAGTGCTTTTTTAAAGCCTATACGAATAAAAAATACTTCTGTTTTTATTTTTGTAGTAAAGGTTTCAAATGAAAGTGGTATAATCGTTCGTGTGCGGACGCGTCTTCTCGTTTCATTGTCAAGTCAAATACGTATTGTAATTTATACCGGCAACATAGTAAGGAAATATAAGCGTTCTCGCGCATTGCGCCAATTGGCGGAGGTCGGGGGGCTTCGCGGGTCAGCATATGGCCTAATAAGTGCTTTGACCACTTTGTCAAGTAAAGTATGGGTTTAATAACATTTAAAAATGTTTCTCTTTGTGTGAGCTGTGACGAGTACCGATGACCGAATAACAACTATTCGTATCGTCACCCTTCTTCGGGGGCGGAGCTAGCTGCAAGCTTATGGTGGAATCATGGGATACGGGTGACTCTTTGCTCTTTGACACTATTGGCAAGCGTAATACTTTCATTCTAAAATACAAGACCCTCCCCGTGGAGAGGGGACTTCTTATTCTTATTTATACTGAGGGGTTACATTGATATGTAGATTGAACGGGTAGATTTTTACAGATTTAAGCCAAGGTCTTCTAAAATAATTGAGACACCAATAGATATGGCATAATCTACATATTTACTTTAGGATCAGACCATGTGTTTTTGACAGAACGTCACAACCTTGAGTTCTTCCACCTACATTTGCTAAGCCGGTGGTTGACTGTTATCATAATCTTATTGCATTTCAAATGGGCCTATGAATGTAGGTGGGTGGTGTACCGGCACAGTCAAACGCTGAGTCAGCATTGTGGGCGAAATGCGGTGTCATTGCGATTGTAAAAATATCGCACATTTCTTACACTTGACTGTGCGAATTCGTGACTTGACATTTTTTTTTCTGTCATAAAGTAATGTTGTCTGTTACTGAAAACTTTTTTTGCCTAGTGAATTTGGAAGGGAAACTGTCAAGTATCAGGAAAAGGATGAACCACATTTATCTCCAAAATAATATGTTTGTTGATAATAATCTAGACACGCGGCAGCGTGTCAAGCCAAGTTCAAGCAAAAAGGAAAGGAACGGGCTAGCCAGCGCCAAGTGTATATTTACACGAACCATTTGGTGGCACTTTTGACCCTTCTATAACTTAATACCTATTTAACGTAAACACATGAAACTACGTGAGTTTAATAAGGTCTATAAGGACACCTAGAAGCCCAAATTTCATGAAGCTAACTCAAACGGTTATAAAGATATGAAGGTCAAAAAGTCGTAAAAATTAGTATTGACTCACTGACTTATAGTAGCAAAACCTAACGTACTTCCAGATGACCTAAAAGGATGAAATTTGGAATCCAGATCGATAATTGTGTGTAACCGTAGGAAAAAATCTGAAAATAGAAAAAAGTTAAAAATTAGGGGGGGAAACCCCCCCCACTCCCCCTATTTTTTAACTTTTCTCCATTTTCCGATTTTTTCCTACGGTTACACACAATTATAGATCTGGATTCCAAATTTCATCCTTCTAGGTCATCTGGAAGTGGGTTAGGTTTTGCTACTGGTTAGGGTAACAAAACCTAACGTACTTCCAGATGACCTAGAAGGATGAAATTTGGAATCCAGCTTGGTAATTGTGTGTAACCGTAGGAAAAAATCTGAAAATAGAAAAAAGTTAAAAATTAGGGGGGGAAATCCCCCCCCCCTCCCCCTATTTTTTAACTTTTTTCCATTTTCCGATTTTTTCCTACGGTCACACACAATTATCGATCTGGATTCCAAATTTCATCCTTCTAGGTCATCTAGAAGTAGGTTAGGTTTTGCTACTATAAGTCAGTCAGTCCTAAACGCGCGCTAAACAACCGGCCAACACGACGGTGTGTCTTCGGCGGCGCGCGGCACCACATTAAATCTCAATACCTGCCTAGTTTTCTTTACAAAAAGTAATGATATCCCACCAAAAACATAAATGTGAAAAAGGAGAGCCAAGTTCAAAACAAAAATTATGTTTGGCTGTGGGCTTCGCCGCAAAAAGAATGGAGATCTAATTGAGTGCCAAGTTCTATGATCTTAAAGTAGGTAAGATTTGACTTGGCCAGTTTTTATCAGATTTAAAATACAAAAAATTATAAAATAATATTATGTTGAATAACTTTATAAAATGACTGATGTAATAAAAACTGGCCAAGTCAAATCTTACCTACTTTAAGATCATAGAACTTGGCACTCAATTAGATCTCCATTCTTTTTGCGGCGAAGCCCACAGCCAAACATAATTTTTGTTTTGAACTTGGCTCTCCTTTTTCACATTTATGTTTTTGGTGGGATTATACATTCTATACATTTTTTTAGAATAGTTCATATGGCTATGTGTTATTCTGATCTTCAGTAGTTTTTTGCGTGAAAGAGGAATAAACGTCCATCCATCCTCAAAAACTTCCACTACTAATAAATAATAATAAGAAAAGCGTTTATTTGTCCTTCCAGAGTAATTTTTATAAAAATAAAAGCGGCAAATGCAGACAAAAGGTAAATGTCTCATTGACTGTGGAGAAACACAGTCCCCGCTATCCATTCCATTGTATCAGTAGTATCCAGTGTATTCATTCCATTGAACAATATTTTAAATTCGACGGCTAGTAAGAACTGTTACTCATTTTATAGGTACAAAGAGTATATTGTAGCATCAGTGGTAGTTCTATTGAAGGCATCTTCTTCTGGTCTTGACCCCTCCAAGTTCTTTTATTCAATTATAGGGTTAGCCGTTAGATTTCCGAACTCCTTCTCCTTTGGAGTCGAAACAACTGCTCCACTGTAGACGGCAGACACGGAAAATAGGAAAAGATTATGTGATATTGTATAGTTTGATCAGTTTTCTAGAATAAGATGTATGTATAAGTATAGACGGTAGAAACTTATGGTCTACAACGATATTGTACAGATTTCATATAGAATAAGAAGATATGTATGTGTAAGTGTAAATAGTATTCGAGTATTTTGTACAGTTTCCTAGTATAAGATTTATGTAAGATTTGTAGAATAAGTTTTGTACTAGATAATACCATGTAAATACCACGTGCGCATTTAGATAGAGATAGCGCTAGAAAGAGACAGCGCTATACAATGTTGAGGCGCGCTGTGGAATGTAGCTCCTTCGGCGGGTCGCTAGTTGCGACACGCTCAGGTAGAATAAGGATAGGGGCATTTGTGGGAATAAATGAGTTGATCACTTGACTACCTAGAACGCGTTTTACTCCTACCTCGGACAAACCCTGCAACCCTGCACCTGAATCTCTTACAGCTCCACGGATGTGATTCCAGTCCATTCCCTGATGTTTTGTAGCCTGTCTATGACTTTTTCCTCTGATACAGTCAGATTATAACTTTTTCATCATTCCAACGCCAATTAGAAGGATTGCCTGATATAAACAAGTACAGATTGTTTGAAGAGACTTCATTCACAAGGATCAGGCGGTGGGCGTTTAGTAGCGCGCCAGTAATGTCATCCTGAGTGGCTGAGTCACACCGCGTGGGCCAGTCACTGTGACGGCACGGCAGACAGCTACTACCATGGAGTATTTGATAGAATATACATCTCTTACACCAAAGAGCCATTGAATGTTAAAGAGTTGTAATCATCCTTGACCTATATAAGGCAAAATAATTTGTTATTGGGTTCATATAAATTACAGTAATTGACCTTCATCGCCCCCGAGAAACGTTAAGCCGCTTTGAAAACATGGAAGTAAATTCTCGTTTTGGCGGTAGAAACTGGACTGAAACGTCTGGCTAGCAATTTTTTTATATTTAATTTTTCAGACCAATTTTCCAAGGAGACTTTTTTTTTTTGTGGAGGGGAATGCTATTAGGCACCATAACTCGCCTGGGGAAGGCGAGCCGTGTGTGGGACTCGTGCAATTGCCACTAAACCCCCCCGCGCTCCTGCATCGCCGTCGGCGGCGTCTCTGGGCTGGGACAGACCCTGACAACCAGAGACACCGCAGGGCGACCTGTCCGCCTGAGGAGCCCACAGTGTGGCAGTTTATTGAGCGATACCCCCTAGTGAATTGGCCCTCAATGGAATTGGTCAGAGTAACTTATCACAATAGTGTGTTGATCTACTGATATACCATATAACAAACATGTTAAGAAGCTTTGCTCCTTCTGAGAAGGGGACAATTTACTAATATTTTATTCTACGAATGCTCGTTTAATACTAGGCTAGGGACATAAATCACTAGACTAACTTTAACGTTAAATACATACAGACTGTGAATTCACCGAAGTCTGAAGGGCAACTAGCTTCAAAGTTGACTGGGAGAAGTTTGTTTTTAACTTGCCTAGATAAAATTATTCTCGTAGATACTTATTAAGATATTTAGGCTGGTTTTAGAGTCACGCTGACAAGCAAGCCGTCAGCGCGCGTATCAGCAAGTATCGCTGTTCTTGTAAGATAGCGATGATCGGGACTGCAAAGAACACCGGCAGTGTATATCGCTACGCGCGCGCGTCAGCGTGACTCTAAAACCAGCCTTATTTATGACTGGCCCGATAACGCATTTGGAAGTGACCCTACCCTATGCAGGTTTGGAGGGTTCTAATCCCACCCAAAGCAAACATTTATGTAATGAACACTTGTGTTTTTCCTGTGTTTTGATGTTTATTTGTATTTAACTACGAGTGGTGGTATGGTATTATATTATAAAGAAACATAATATTGTAACAGTAAGTTAAGTAAATAGTTATAAAATGCGTACTAGCACTCTCGCAAGTTGCTATGCCCTTGCAGGGCGTCACATAGGCACTAATCATCGATGTACTCAACACCTATGTTACCTGTGACATGCAATAAAACATTTGAATTTGAATTTGTATATATTTGTGGTTAGCCTTTGATACAAAATTCCTTATTACTTACTCTGGAGTAAGATTAATTATATTTAGCAATGTTTACATATCACGTTTCGGCGAAGTTCAAAACGCGCCGAAACGTGATAAGTAAACATTGCTGCTGCTCCTATAAATTGCAAACAAATTTGTTCCAAATAAGGTCCCACATGGCCTGCTGGTTGGTGTTGGAACAAAGCTGTTTGTGTTCCGGACGGGAGCAGGCGTTCCGTGGACATAGTTGTTAGCGGTTATGTAATGAGTGCTTTTCGCTGTTGACATCGGTTTAGTGCCCGGTTGTACGCCTCTTGTCAACATACAGCCGTTTCAATTTATTGCTAGTGGTCTAGGGCTGAGATGGGTGTAAAATTTAAATCGAGCATTCTATTTTATTTTTGTCACTACAGCGGTGATGGAAAAATTGTGAGGAAATCTGTCAAACCTCAGTCGAATGGCTGTCCCAACTAGCACACAAGCTCTATAACAAGCCGTATACTGGTCGGTTAGAAGTTACTACTAAAGGCATGGGTTCCTTAAGTAAGATCTACAGTATATGTACAAGCGCTTAAAGCACCGCTGTACCCCCAAAAGGGCCCATTTTGTACGGCTATAGGGTCTACAGTGGCGTATGCGAGCGATAGTATACGCTTAAGTATCTAAAATAAGTTGTAATAGCACGACTGTAGCGCTCGCACCTTATATAGCACGACTGTAGCGCTCGCACCTTATTATACCGCGTCTGTATCTCCGATTTAAAGTTTACGGTTCTTTATTGAATATACAGTGGCGATACAGAGGAATTTATAAAACATTACCTATAATTTTAATAAGATTAGCCATTTGGAAAGTATATGACAGTGAATTGCAGTAAGTAAATTAAAAATAATAAACAGGTAAGTCAAGTGTTGTTTTTTCCTTTTATTCGTATGAAATACAAGTGCGAGTAACAGTTTATTGTAAATATATACATATGTTTTAGCTAATATTTTCACGCGCCCTTCTATATATGCAGTTTTTTGATAAAAAATACATTTAATTATAGATTGTGAATTCTGAATTTAGCTTGTAAAAGATATTTAGGCTTTGTTTGTAGTTTTTGTAGTGTCATGGATGAAAAATAGTTACGTGAGTTCGGTTTTTTGTACATATTTATGATTTAAAAATCATAAATTAGTATTCTGAAAATCAATTTTATAAAAGCTAAATGGCGTCTCAGCTACAACAGCCTTCAGAGTTTACTAGAACCTTTCTACCGATTCATGGCGCTTGTATTTGCCGTTCTAGACCTTTGGGTTCTACAATTGTGGTATTAACGTGCTATTAAACGTTATGAGGTGTACAGCAGCAATTAATACTTCTTTTAAGAACCCAAGACTGTACAATGGATAATTGATACCCTATAATAGAGGTCGTTTTATTTAGGAGTCCGTGGTCAGAATCTTAAAACCCTTCTACACTTGACTTATTATCTGGAGACTTTTGCATCAAATTCGTGTTTTTCAGGTCCTACAAGAAAACTGTGGAAATATTTCAACAGCTGCAATGGGCTACGGGAAAGCATCTGAACCTACGTATATAATACTTTCAGACAACGCCGGAGCTCAAGTGCCGACAGAATCGGAACCAAATTCAGAACTGAAAAATATATGAAACATAAACATCTTTTAATTATATTAAATGTTTTATTTAGTCCCCCTCTCTAGTCCGGCTTCAGCCGTTTTAATGGCCATAGTAGTGGAATTTATACACTTTTACCTGTATAAGGAGTGTTTGCCATGCCTTATCCAGCTATTTGCCATAAAGTTGCTGTACAATTCTTAATTGTAGCGACTTAGGCGCTACTATAGAGTATTATGTATCTGCTGTAGATACAGCATTACAAAGGATGTCATTAACTGTACTCAAGAGCTTAAGCCTGTACAAGTATACAATATACAACTTAAGGCGTTTCAAAAGAAGTTAATAACTCTGTTCTATCGCCTTTAACTACAAAAACATTCTACAAGATCTCAGAGCGCTACAAAAGTTACTTATACCTCCTCTTTACATCTAATGCCTGTACAATAACTCTATAATATGACTTTGTATCTCCTTTGGGGATTATTTTACCGCTCTACGACCATTGTACCGCACGTCTGTTAAAGCGCTTTTAAATACGCTACTGTACAACTTAAGAAGTATAATAAACCCTTTGAACGGCTGTTATACAACCTTCAGGTGGTACAGAAGCAATTTAAGCAGCTTGCGTGTTTGTTGGGGTGTAGCCATGATCTAATAGGACTAGTCCTCCTGTTAAAATTTGCAGAGGTCAGATGATGCCTAAGAAAATACAACAATACACGGTATACATCCCAGAGACACGTAGGCACGGTTAGGCAGTCATGAACAATTGAACATCCCGGGTTATCAATCACAGCTTGTCATCGGCGCGTCCCGACCGCACATCGCATTGCAATTTTAATTGAGAATTCATTCCGCGTATTTCACGGGCGATTTTCCAATCGACGAAGCGATTTGACTGATAGAATTTTTGATGGAGTTTTTATTACGGGTTGTGTGCCGAGGCCTTTTTGACGAATTAAATTTGATGTTCACCTGAAAATGTTGAAGTTCACTCTTCAGCGTGCTTTACAAAAATAATAGAATTGACTGATGGTAGAACGGACTTTTATACCTATAAATAAAAAAATATTGTCGCATCATTTAAACAAAAAGGGTTAAGTTAAGTTGTTTGTAAAGCCACTTCGTTTGACATGCCGTAAGATTGATCGACTTGGCGGGGGCACTGCCGTGCCCCCAGATCGTTTGAATCTCGAGGCCGCTTTTCTAAATGCGTATTATCATCACAAGCTCGGTGATGATGGAAAATATTGTGGGGAAATCTGCTCCTGAGGGAAAGAAGATCTAACCAAAACATTACTATCTTTGTTATTCCATGGGAACAGAGCATTATCTCGGCATTATTCGCCTCCTCTGTAGTTTTATTATGTTATGATAGAATTATAGTCTGTATTAGGATATTACCGTGGTGTACGGTGGCGTTGAAGCCTTGTAAAACCCCGCAATTCGTATCAGGCTGGAGTAATCTCATCGCTACAGAACTACAGCCTTTTGTGAGGAGCTACCTACTCGTATGTGAGTGTAGTTTACTTATATTCTTCGTATCAGCCTCTATAAATCCAAATGTAGGACATGACCTTTCATCATAGATATCAAGCCATCGTCAAATAATGGGTACCGGCTTAATCACCACGCTTACCAAATCGGGATTGGTGACAAGCTCGAGTTCGAAATATTATACCAGGTGAAATATCTAAACGATAGGTAGACCGTCAAAACGGGAAAATTACTTTCAGATTACGAGTACCTATTATTTACTAGCGGCCGCCTCTGCGGTTTCACACGCGCGTAATTTCTTTTTTCAGATATCCCCCCTTCCCCCCACATTTCTGGGATATAAAGTACCCTATATCATCCGGAGGTAGTATAACTTTCCAAGAGTGAAAGATTTTTTTAAATCGGTTCATTAGTTTCGGAGCCTATTCAATACAAACAAACACATAAAGAAACAAATCTTTCCTCTTTATAATTTATAAATATAAAATTAGTATAGAAAATGCATTAGGCACAAGCTAAAGCTAAAAAACTATAAAAACTTATTATTCAAAACTTTTCATCCGTCCATGGGGAATGTTCTTTTCTATTTATGAGGTTTAACTAGTTTGTATTGTATGTATTAGAATAATATTACTTAAAGCGAACGGTAGGGGTTGTGTCGCCGAAGCCACATGACTGCAGTGGCCAGGAGTTAATCTGACCGATACGTAACCACTGCCGCTAGCCAAGAGGTGGAATAGATGAAACTAATTTACTTATATTCTTTAATATGTATTGTATTTCTTGGGTATCTTTGGGTGTATACCACAAATATACCTATACCTTTTTTTTCAGAGAATGCGTTTTTGATATGAATAACCGCAGGCTAGCGGCCGTATGTGGGACTCGAGACTAAAGCGTTCACTACCCACTAAACTCTCCCGGTTTCTCCTTCACACTCTATTGAGACGAGCCGTCGGTGCCAGCCTTGTGGCTATTGACCAGCCCACCCCTGACAAATATATACCTACAAATAATAAATGTATACACAATTTTTTTGATCTCAATGGAAATCGAACCGACGACCCCTGGCACATAAGTCAGGGTCACTCCAAATGCGTTGTTAAAGTAAGACTCCAAGTGTTTTGTACTCTATGTATTAACCATACATTCAAAGAACTATTACATTCCGAATCCCTCTAACCGAATATTACACAGTAGTTATATCAAAGTAAGTAGCATTTGGTCTAAAGTAAGTGCCACTTAGCGATACCATAGCACCTCCATAACTAAATTGCCTTAATAGTGGTATCAAAATGTAGTAAATGTAAAATTAATGTTTAATGTTCGCTCTCCGATACCGAGTGGCGTTTTCACTTAGCCGGCAAATCGGAGAAGCAGGGCTGTCAAAGCATTTTTTCAATTTTCATTTTAAATATTTTTGGGTTGTATTTAACTGCACATCAAAAAATACTGATTGTGCATCAAAAAATACTGAATTGCTAACCTAACCTAACCTTTGGTGTGCAATCAGTTATTTTGATGTACATTTCAGTATTTTTTTCATGTACACTTAAAAATATCCCAATTTTTTTACGCTACTCGTATAACTGTTGGCAGACAAGCACGCAGCTCTCCTGGTGGTAAGCGGTCAATGCGGCCTATTTCATTGCACGACACTTCATCATGCTTAACTGCTCAATATGGCGCCACACTGTATGATCTGAGTTTCGAGTCTTTCAATTCAAATGTAATGAGTTCTACTATGTTGGATCACAAGCAGATTTAGATTTCACGTAGAGGTCACTCTTTAGCTCTCAAAACTACCTCTACACTTCCGATCCGATGCGCGTAAAAGAAGAACAAACAAAACATTATATTTCTGATATTCCATCAGACCTAAAGACAATCCCAGGACAAAAGTAGAAAGCCTATATCGGTTCCCGAGGTCTAGTCTGTGTCTGTACCATAGTTCATCAAAATTGGTTCAGCAATTTAGGCGTGAAAGCTTAACAGACAGATATACCTACTTAAAGAATTACTTTCGCATTTATTATAATTAGGATTAGCCGTTCCAATCATAGCCCTGGATTACCTTGGACGTTTCACCGTACTCGTAAATATATAATGATTACTTTGTTAATACTCGGCTTCCTACAAAGGCTCTTGAATGAGCATCTTTGAAAGTAAATGGCTATTAAATATTGTTTATATTAGTTTATACGACATAGTTTCGGCCAAGCATGTTTGTGCATTGCACATTGATGATAAGCTGATATTTATGATAAGCTACGCAATTATTAAGTTAAATTTTACTATGGAACGCCGAGTAAATGAACGGTAATATTTTCAGTGTTGTAGGGTGAAGTTAGGTTATTTATTACAATAGAGGTCGCAGGTTCGTTTTAACATTATTTGGGGATAAGTTGCCTATGTCTTTTTCATTATAAGAAAGCGCCTAAGAAATTATGCTTTCTGTCATTTTCTATTAAAAACCTATACTTTTTTACACTATCTTGATGGAAGCATTTTATAATGCAATGTCTGAAATGATTGTAGCATAAAACTGGAGCCGTGAAGAGTGCTTTTTGTTCACAGTTCGTTCGCTTCGCGGTATTTCGGTAAATTATGGACTGTTTTACAGTCGTTGAGTTCGTTCTCGTAGTCTACGCAATTTTTGCTGCTAAGTGGAATTTCGAGAGAAGTTTGTACATACTTACTAAAGTACTTAGTTGTATTTAAGAAATTATCTTATATGAAAATTCTATATTAGATGCGTTAAGGTATCCAATTAATTCGCCCCTTTAGAATTAACACAGGTTTTGCACTGGGTTCAGTTCTCGAGTCCGGCAAAAAAGTCGGAATTTTTTAAAACAGCTCGAGCTTGTGATATTCAATCTGCATTTTTTTCAAACATCGAAATCGAAACAAGTTATCGTCACTATGATGGGCGCTTAATTATCACGCTTGTCAATATGAATCGGTGATCACGAACCCAAACTACGATCAAAAAAGTCTACTCGGGAATTGAACCTATAGAACATCGAGCCGTCTATCTGCCTGCAAATGTAAAAAAAAATAAAGGCCTTTTCCTCGCGTCAGGTTAAAGCGTAATATATAATTCAAATACAACCTAAATCAAGTAAGGGCCTACCCTTTTACCTAAGTCGAAAGAGTTTCATTCACTATCCAAACTTGGCAATTTACCGCGAACCTTTGTGGCCCTAAGTATATCCCCTGAAGAGCCCTTACGAAGTTACTACATGCGTTGAATAAAGAAGTACTCTGTAATTCACTAATTTTGGGGACCATGACTAAACACTCTTGGGTTTTAGGGTCTATTATATTACTGTCTCTTATATTACGGTCTTTGACTGCCTGTACCTGAACCATTGCAATATGGTTCATGTACAGGCTGGTCATAAAATATTATTTTGAATTTTAATTTATTTAATTTATTAATTTTATGTGTATCAATTTTATGTGACATTTGTTTTATTGTGTAATTTTATTTGATTTTATAATTTATTAATTTGTTTGTATAATTTTTTATATGTAGGTATTATGTAATGTATGATCCTTGTTGATTGAAATAAATTGCATTCATTCAAATAAAATTACACGTATATTCCTATTATGGCCAGTTTTACCAATGGTGAGTTTAAGTTCGTGATTATTTATACATACTATCACAGAAAACAATGATGATGTATTCCTTTATATTATTATTATTTTTTATTTTATTTTTATGTGGTTTATCGAATATAGAATAAACTTATATTTCATTCATTGCCCATACAGATTAGTCAACACCATAATACAAGAATTTCCATTTTCAGAACTTGTTTAAAAAGAAAAGTTACAGTGTCTATTGCGTTATTTGTCTTCTACTTTCTAAAAAAATTATGTCCCGATTTATGAGTGCAACTAACAATAGCTCTGTTGGAAAACAAACTAAGCTACACTACCAAGTTAAATTGAAATCTAAAAAATACTCGCACTTATTGAAACTAAGAAAACCTAGGTAATAAAAACACTTCTTGAATCAGTTAAACCTATTCCTCTGAGCTTAGAAAAACTTTCAACTTGGAAGGAATAAGCAGGAAAACTTTATTCAAACTAATTTAATTATGAAAGTTGCTGGTCTAGAAATGTTTTATAGAGTGTTTTTGTGACGACTTTTGACTTCTTTAGCAAATATTATGCACGATAGTAACTGTTTGGTGTAACCCGAACCGAACACGTGACATTGCAACACAAGCGCAATCGTTCGCGATCGTTAACCTATTTTATTTAATTAAGGCAAATCACGGAACCATCGCGACCGGGTGCGCTCATAACATTTTAACATCCGTAACAGTTGTAGAACGTGAAATACAGTTTTAACATAACAACCGCCTTTAATCCAACGTACAGCAACCCCGCGCCCTTCATAATGGTCCTTCGAGCCGGATATGGATAATATAAAAAAAAAGAATTGTACCAGCCTATTTAATGTTCCAATGCAGGGCAAACGCCTAATGAATCACCTATGTAAATCTAGTCATTGTTTTACTCTAATGGACACTGGTTAATCACCACGCTTTTTTAGAGTAACCAAATTACCCAGGGCCAAGAGCTTCCGACCGTTAGTCATTCATTAACACAAGATAATTACCGCGCTCGCAAAACGCGGATTGATGATACTTTTAAAATTTTACTTCAGGGACAATTTTTTTTATACTATGTCAGTTGGCAGACAGGCACGCAGTCCACCTGATGGTAAGCGGGTGCTGTGGCCTATTCCATTGAGGGACACTTCATCAGGAAACGTCACTCAATGTGCTGCCAGACTGTAGGCTCATCTGATACAATACTTTTTTACTTGCCGTTCAAACTACAGAAGAAAGTCGTTCTTAAACTTATGTCAACAACCACTGTTTTTGCTTTAAACCACTCGTGCGAGGTGAACCAGTCAATTATATTATTTATTT
The DNA here is from genome assembly GCA_949319885.1 of Mecyna flavalis. Taxonomy (NCBI): domain Eukaryota; kingdom Metazoa; phylum Arthropoda; class Insecta; order Lepidoptera; family Crambidae; genus Mecyna; species Mecyna flavalis. The sequence goes on along the minus strand of OX439407.1, from coordinate 1,824,837 downwards.
ATAATATATTATTTTAAAATTACCAATAATAAGTGACCCGTATTGATATCAGTTGTGAAACCCGATGTCTCCTGTCATCGACAGCCTGCGGTCACACGCAGTTTGGCCTTGGTAGATCTGCGGCTCTGCGCATATGAAACTTTATTTACATCGTTTATATACTTTGTTATACTGCGTGGTATTTTAGTCGTTGTTTTTCCGCAGTAAAATGATTCTATCTTAGTAGTAAAATAACTATTTACTAACATTTGGTTTCCATTTTCACAATAAACTTTAAAAATAAAATTACTTGCATAAATCGATAGCGAACTACTGAAGGTGAAGCGTTCTGCTGCAGGAAAACTACGACTAAAATAACACGCAGTATAGCTTTGACCTCCGAAGAATAGCGGTGTAACTTGTCCCTTCTCTGAGGTTGTAACTAAATTAAATTTTGTCTTGGGATCTCTAGTTTAGAGTCTAACCGGGTAGTTTCGACCCGACGGGCGATATCTTGGGGCCCTTATCTGATTGGTCTGGTTATCCTCTCAAGGGTTACGGAGTTCAGATGGCAGGATGGTATAATAACTGTGGACGGGCTGGTCAATAGCCACAAGGCTGGCACCGGCTCCAGGGTATTTCGTGAGTAAATCGGGGAGTTTAGTGGGTACAAGCGAATCCTTGGTACTCTCGGAGAAAACGCTCGGAGAACAAAGAAGTTTCGTCTTCAGTATAGAATGGAATTGCAAAAACCGCTAAATGACTTTTAAAGTTTCAAAATGGCATTGATAAATGTATCTGCAATATTGTATCGTCCACTCAAAATCATTTGCCATGGACTACAACATTTACTTGGATCAGAACATCGAGCATTCGCCATTTTGTTACAGCCTTTTTAAAAACCAACGCGAGCATATTGGTGTAACATTTCGGCGAGCATTTGGACGAACGCGGGCGAAACGAACATTTCAAAGTAGAATGAACGCAGACTATACACTTTGGATTTTGTATCACTCTTATGTCGGGGACATAAGTCCTATTATCGAACTGCAAGTGTTTACCGTGATGTGCTATTGACCGTACAACGAAATGTTACGGGTAAATGCAAACTCTAAGCATTTACCCGTAACACAACGCCGAGCATTCGCACGAACGTTATATTACACCAAAACGCTCAAGGAAATGTTGTAGTCTATACTCACCTTTAAGGTTTCCAAAATGTCACTTAAACACACAGGAATACTACCCATTCCAGTCTCGAATCTGCAGCCGCCGCAAAAGAAAACTGACATTCCTTTGTTTACACAAAAGTTTTGTGACAAAACCAACCTGTCACCGCTGACAGTTGCGGTGAGGTGTCGTCGAGATCAGTAACAGATCGCATGACATGAGTTTTGTCCCTGCCAACATCCTGAACGGTCGTCGACCGGTGAAGAGACGCTTTGTGTAGGTGTCAACGCACGCGCACAAATGAAGTCGTTAGGTATTTTGTGTCGTGTGATACGTTAGATTATGCATGCGTCATGAGTACTTTGTAGTCGTAATTGAGATTTCGAGTGGCTTGATGATACTTATTTATTTATTTATTTTAACTTTAATGCACAGTCAAGAGTACATAAGGCGGACCTAATGCCTAATGGCATTCTCTGCATACTTGTGGTGGAGATGAAACCTGTTCTCGGTTAGCAGGGGTTGTAGGTTCGAATCCCACCTAAAACCAGACTGTGTCAGTGGAGAAGTGATTAATTAAGTCGAGGCCTTAATCGCATGGGCACCTAAGAACTTCCAGGCAGCCATGTCAAAATCAAATATGTCCTGAATGGGTTTCGAACCCACGACCGTTGGCGTACAGAACACGATCGTCGAACCAGTCAATGTGATCATGTCACAATGTATTAAACATGCTTTTTAGAAATAGGTAATACTTTTTTGTTGCCAAAACGGGACACCTTTGTGACATTGTATTTATGTTGTTAATAAGGCGCTGCTTAGACATAGACAGTTTAGTGTCTGGTGTCGTATATTAGTTACCAGGGAATAGAAAACCTCCCTCCTCCCTCGTAGTCACTTTTTGTGTCAACTTACATAAAATGTTACAATAGTGTGCCGTGTCCGCATCCAAATCTGTCTTTGTCGTCTCTGTATCGTAGCAACTGTAATTAGTATTTTACTCTACGCAACAATGTTGAGTGTAATTAATTACAGCAGTAATTTAATTACAAATTCACATGTGATTCAACTAGATACTACAAGTATATCAATTATACAGTAATGAATTTTAATTACCTTTGGAATTTAATTACATGTAATTACGCTACTTTGGCCGGTGTACATATTCCTTTATAAAATAAAGTTTGTTTATTTATTTTGACATGCACGCTGTATGTTTTTAATTAACTTAATATACCAAAGGATGTAGCAAGTAATAAACTGACATGTGTTAAGGATTTTTTATGAACATTACAATAAAAACATGGGTAGAAAATATTTTCTCTGACATTTTTGTACCGAGCCGTGATCCTCGATTTCAATTTTCCAAGCCGCGATTGTAATTATTTAGTTTCTTTTTTTATAAATCTCGACACTTTCCTCACTTCGCTTTTCTCAGGAATTCAGCATTTTTCTGGGACAAAGACAAGCGTATGTCCTTTGGCAACAGCGAGTCTGTCTCTTTTTTTATTTAAATTCGGATCAGTAGTTTAGGAAGTAGTTTAGTGGTTAAAGCGTTACATAGACAGACGGACGGAAAGAGTTACTACTATCGCATTGGATAATACGCATATGGCAAGCGTGCTGTTGACTTAATTTCAAGATTTTAGTACAGCACTCGTATTGTCTTTTTTTCGGAGAAGAATGCGTTTCACCATAACCGCAGGCTAGCTAGATCTGCGGCCGTGTGTGGGGCTCGAGGCATTGAGTTACAAGTACTTCGTAAGTAATTGTAGTTCAATGGCTCGAGGCTAAAGCGTCCCACTACCCACTAAACTCCCCCGGTTCCCCACCCGATTGGGACGAGCGGGTTTTAGCCTTGTGGCTTCACCAGCGCGCACCCATATTGCCAGGGCTGTTATATTTTCATAAAGACTGCCTTTCGTGATGTTCATTAGTGGCACGAGATTACCCGGCAATAATTGCGTCTGAGTAAACCTCGTACATGTTGACAGTTCGCTGCGAACTACGCGGAACTATTCTGGATAGTCTCAAAATATCTTATTTAATAACACCTAATTATTCCCGTCTAGTAAGAAATCAAGTCTAAATTCGCTGGTCGGGCATATGAGGATTCAGGCGACTGGGACCACTACATAACTGGGTCCGCGATCGCAGTTGCCGGATTAGTTTTTATTTGTTTATTTCGTCAGGCGAGGGGCTGCGGTCCCAGTTTTATATGGTCTCAGTCGTCTGAATCCTCGGGCATATACTGTTTCCTTGAATCATCTGGTATAACATCATTATCACGCACCATACTCTAGGTAGACAGAAGCCTTCACTTGACTTGATTAATAGTTGGCTGTTTATTTAATCCTTCAGCTTCAGCCAATTAGTTTGCATAATATTGTCACTCCAGTTGTGTCTATTCTAGAACGTCCCTTTCTTTACCCGGGTGGTGTAACAGATATCAACAAGGGTTATGAAAAACTCCCTCATCCCGAGGATAGGTCCACTAAGCCCCACTCTGCTTATTAGACGCCTCAGGGGTTATGTTCGCTTATGGTTTAATATGTAATTTTGCCGTAAACGTACGACTTACTACGTGGTAAGGTGTTATGTTACCATGATTGAATATTTTACACCTCCTAGTCTCCTTCGAAGGCGAGTGAAAATCAATCGCCCTTACAACCTTACGCATTACCTTTTCTAATCCTCGAACCATTCCGAAGTCTTACTCGAAGCCGGTAAGCCTTGAAGTTTACAGTTACCGAAATTGATATTCCGCACTTCTAAATACGACCGAATAATCCCTCGCTCCATAATAACCCCATACGAGTAACTTTGCGCCGTAAGTCTAACTTGTAAGTAGTGCAGTGTTCAATATTAAGCTCTACTTAGTGGGTGGAAGGTAGAAATTGTGTTCGTTTGTGTTTGCGACTGTGTTGCCGTCTGTCGCAAACAGTTGCATTGCTGCGTTTTAACTGGGCGTTATTTGATGCTCCTGAAACGGGATTATGACGTGGATTAAGTCGGGTGTTTCGATGAACATAATATTAAGTAGGGTTGTATAATGTTAGACTGCCTTAGTGGCGTATTAGTAGGTATTTGAGATATAACTTGGAAGCTGCATGAATCAAATTCATAAACTGGGTTAACTTCCATGCGATAATTTCGAATTGCAGAATAGCACCTAACCCATTCTGTGGTTAATAACGTTCACACATTATTCTAGCTATCGTAAGCTACATTCAACTGAGGCAGGCAATATTACAAGTTAGCGCAAAGTACCACATAAACATCGGCTTCAAACCTCGTTACGTGTGACACTGTGACAGCCAATCAGATATGCAGACCGATTTCAGCATATCTAAGTAATTGTCTTTGCTGCCACACTGTAGGCTCTTCTTATTTCATATTGCCGGAACACAGCCAGAGCTGTCATGGCGGCAAATTTCACTTGGGGGTAGTAGCTAGCCAGTCGCAATCCTCTTACATTGTTGATAGATTTTGATTCCTTTTTTGTCGAACCATAAAGAAGTGGAACCCTCTGCCGGCTCATGTATTTCCCCCTTCCCATGACAAGAGTTCCTTTAAACGAAGCGTGAAGAAGCACCTTGTCAACCAGTACTGCGATTCCAACGGATAGAACGCCACGGTGTTGCGTCCGTTGTCATAGTAATTTGGGTCCCCCTTTTGCTTACCATCAGGCTAAGTGGAGCCAATGTACTGAGCTACTATAAAAAAAAAAAGATTTTTCCTTTATGGATGTTACCTATTAGTTAATTTAAGTCTGAAAAAGTCCCTCACATCAGACCCGAAAGAAATATACGACCTTCAAGTTTGAAACCGAACTACTCTTTTTCACGTCATTATTTACAAAATAAGGATACCAAAATTAATGATATTGTTTATTTTCAGGTACTAAATCAATATTTGATTTCAACGAGCCGTGAAATAGTTCTGAAGTAAGGTAATTAAATTATTTTTAGACAAAGGTAATTCGATTAACAAGAGTCGGTCAATTAATACTCCGATTACACGTGTAATAGTTCTCTATGTGTAATAGTAATAAAGTATTCACTAGAGTAGAAATCTGTATAAATTAAAATATTTGTAACTTCGGTCGGAGTACAAAATTTGTGTAAAATAATGTTTGGATAATGGATATAGAAGTCGGAATAGTGGAGAATTCTGGAGATGTTTTTGTACTTATTAGTGCTTTACCACATCTGTAATCGAATTGTTTTCATGATGATTTCTGCTTTAGCGTACATTGCGTTGGTATGCAATACTTTTCATACAAGTTAGCGAAGCCAGGCTAGTCCTTCCTTTCCCCCCAGGATTTTCTGTGCCAGCCTGATAAGCTAAGTCCTGCAGTTAAAAATAGGTTCTAACGTAAACCATTTCGAATAGTTAACCACGAGCCAGTCTGCCAGTGGAAACAGAAAAAAAGACAGTGAAATGTTTGTTCCCTAAACAAATGTAATAAGGAAATATTTTTACATTCCCTAGGGAAATCCGTTTAAGAATACTTCCGCCTGGGGAACCGCTAGGTGTAATATCAGCCTACGTAATGTCCCACTGCAGGGTAAAGGACTTTATCATTGAAATTAATTTTTGGTCATTATGATACTAAATGACTTCTCACCACTTCGCTTCGCTTGCCTAATGCGAATTTATGATCACAAAACAAAGCTGCGTTCGAAAATTCCGACACAAATTTTGCTTGAACTGGAAATTGAATCCAGGACCCCAATATCACGGTTCTGTCCTAAACCACTAGACCATCATAGATCATAACAAAGTCATTGTTTAAAAATTAGCATAGAAAACAAGTAACATTTATATCAAAGACACACAGATTAGTAAGCATTGAAGATGGTCATTGAATGTTCATGAGCCACTTCAACTGATAATAACTTCTTCAGGTAATGAAGTGACAGGAAGTCTCGGTCTGTATTCAGAACTGTTCAAGACCAGTTTGATCAGATATCATTCGAAGTCTACTTGGGATTATCCGTTCAAGCTAAGAATCTCTTACGTAAACTTATTCCAATTTAATGGAATGCTATACCAGGTTTTTATACGCTTAGTTTTTGCATGGATAGTTATGGTGTACTTCTTAAAATAACTGTCAGTTTCTTCTTATCTAATAATGTTAGAGTCAGTACAATTGAATTCAGCCTTGATGATCAGAGGAGCGCAAAGAAAGGCAGTATCTTAAGCGATAATATGCTTCCTGATGAGATATACCACAATGGAATAGATAAAAGATTACCTGGCAGTTGTCTTTACAGCACAAACTTTGCTGTACTTATAATAATATATGTGGCAGTATTTGGTATTATAATATAATGTCCTGATAAAATCTTTCGACCACAAAACACTCAATAATCTATGCCTAAAATCTGTTTGCAATGTTATCCGCCGTTTAGCATTCGAAGTGCGTAAACAAACTCAGGCATAAATCCGTAGAGGTCCAAAGGCTGTTGAATTAAACATATTCCGAGTTGATACTACACGGAAAGGTCAAACTAATATTTGAGTTACCGGAGGAATATTCAAACTTTAATTTGGTCGTGCATTTTTATGTGGAAACTTCTCACAGTTCGTCAAAGCTGCGGGTTCGCTGCGTCGGCTGTGGGAGTGTGTTTGCTCTGATTGGTTTGTCGCTTACACTATTTAAGGACTCTAGATATGCCACTGACATATTTTATAGTCAGAAGTAGAAGCAGCTATTGGAGTTCATGCAGCGCAATAATGATCCTGACGACAGGAATGTAAGATTGCAAGCTTAGTGAACATCGGCTTCAGAACTTTTAATCAATGAGAAAGCCATTAAGGAAAGCAACCCTGATGCTCGCTATCATATATATGTAGTGTAAGTCTACAGTAGCTTAGATGCAAATTGATGTAATACGCTTAGGCCCACCTAAGCGTATTGCATCTAAGCAACTTAAAAGTCCCAACTTTAGGCTGAAGTCCACAAGAATATACGAAAAATATGGGTTAAAAATAATCTCTTAATAATTATTATGTATAACATACGTCATACTTGTGATCAGGTACCTTTGGGGACTAGTCAATTTGGACTTTTAATCAAATGGAAATCGTATTGCTAAATGTTGTTAAAATTTTGGCGTTTGAAAAGAGTTTCATCGAGTTTTTTGTCAGTTCTTCTTGATAGACTCATTCGTTGCGTTGATTCTTGGCGATTCATAAGTGAATCCTTGAAGCCAATATGAACAAATAAAATGATGATTTTGATAAAAAAGGGTAAAATTAAAGAACTTCTCTCTGTCTTTTATCTACTAGGGCACATCCAGCATTCTTTACATCTGAGTCAACCGCAGTCGATATGTAGCCAAGCGGGCTCGCCGCAGTAAATCTGTCAACATCCAAATTGCAGGCACGCGATCTGCGCGCGCGCCGTCATCGGCTCAACTTTATTTGCCTAATCTTGTATGTGCATAGATATGACCCTGGCTGCTTGTAATAACTCCGCTAGGGATGACAGGACGTACTTAAACAGTATGTTTATGAGAAGAAATATTAGTACAAGATTTGAGGGAGGAAGTTTCAAATTTTTTTATACTAGGTCAGTTGGCAGACGGGCACGCAGCCCACCTGATGGTAAGCGGCCACTATGGCCTATTCCATTGAGGAACGCTTCACCTGGAAGCGTGGCTCAATGTGCTGCCAGACTGTAGGCTCATCTGATTTTCGAACCTCTGATTTCAAGTGTACTTCCCACATTAATATTGCCGGAACACAGCCAGAGCTGTTATGGTGGCAGATTTCAACTGTGGGGGTGGTGCTAGCCAGTCGGACTCTGAAAAAGCCCTATCACCAATCAGATCAAAGGCGGGAATCGAACCCCCGACCTCCGTGTTTTTTACCCGAGTGGCTTAGCCACTGTTCCACGGAACCAGTCAATCTCATCTCTTCTTATTATCTATTTATTAATCTTTATTTTTATTTGTATTTGTTTTCAAGCCACAAAATATGGTCGCGTAGTGCGTTCTATTAGCTTATCTTTGGTGCAGCTTGTAGGTCGCATTTTAAAGCGACGACTGTGCCAGGCAGTCCTTTTTTCGGAGGAGAATCATGTCCTTAGGTGTCACTATTATATACGTCGTTGAATACATATTTAAAATAATGTAATCTAAGCTAGGAGGGCAATATTTTTAACGGCAACACAATGTTTGCAGAAATTCGCAAGATAAATAAGTAGGGAAAACTTGCTGTTAATAATAGTAACATAATTAGTGCCAGGATCTACAAAAACTAGTTCCGAAAATCCAATAATCTCGAAATTAGCTCTTCCAACACAAAACACCTAATTTCCAACGAAACACGCAGTAGCTAATTCATTTCGCTATCCTGATGAGGCTCGTTGACACCTTGACAGGACCATTATTTACCCTAAGCGGAATGGCCATACAATCCACTATATCTTGATCTACCTTTTGAAACAATGACACTGAAGACAAAGGCCTTTTAAATTGAACAGCTGCCAATAACGCGGCCAGTATATTATGAACTACATCATAGGACATTGTATTTGGGGTATAATTGTGGTCATTTATGGTTGTCTAACTTAGAGATTGAGATTCATCTCTATTTTTGTGAATCGTTTCAAAAGCTGTTTTAAAATCAAAGACGAAATTCAAACCGTTGTCGAATTTCGCCGTGTACTATATATATTATCTAGTTTATTCATAATAAAAATGTAATGCTAGAGATAAATATATAAATAATTTATACATTTTATTTATAAAAATATTTCGGGTTAACCAATCCTAATTTGGCAAGTGTGGTAATTATGCCAGGATGATGGAAGCCTTGGCTTAACTGAAATTCAAGAGTTTAAATTTTCAAACACATTGATGAAACTGTATGATAAATTGTTAAAAAACCATAGAAATATTATGGACTGATGTTAAAAACAGAAGACTGGCAGTTGAAAGCAAGTAACAAAATTTTATTTTTAGTCGACGTTGCGTTTGAGACGAAACGACGACGAGGGTCATGTTTCGCAATAATTGTACATTGTTTTTGTTACTCAAAATAACGTGATTTGTCAATGCGAGCAAAAACTAGACTCGACTAAAGTCAAATAGATTCGAGTACTTGATGGAATACAAACTTGTTTGTAACAAATTCAACAAATTGTATTCAAAATCGGAAACGTCAATCATTTTATTAAAAAAAGATACATTTTTTTTGTGATGTAGATATATTTTCAAGAATCGAAAGATTTAAATACAAATACATAGCGTTCATTAGCGTGACATTATTAAATCCGAAATATAGCGAAAAATAGTTCAATCTATCCATTATTGACATTAAAGACAAACTTGAGCGTAGAATCAATAAAAATAAGTAAATATCAATAAATTAAAAGCTAAAGTTAAACTTTATGATGATAACAATTATTATTTCAGTTCTTCACTTCAGTTAATTAAAAGAAAAAGAGAAAATAAAATTTTGTCTTGCTTTTCCTATATTATAGACTGGAAGATACTGACATCATTAAAAAAATAAATTAGACTTTATGTTTTATTTCGCTAATTAACTTTATTTTCTCAATCTCACCACCTTGCGTATGCCAATACTTATTCAACAGGTGGTTCATCACGCCGGTGTCACTTGTGAGCTCAGGTTTCATTCGCGGTTTTGCGATCCAGTAAACTTGTCAAATCAACGGCAAGACCCGGTGACTGCGCAAATATTAGGTCCTTACATATGAAATTGGCGTTTGGTATGGGAGCAACAAAAAGTCGAATATTTTTTATTATAAAATATTTATTTATTTAAAGTATGAACCATTGTAATCTATGCACTTTGGTCATCTTATGGGTTGTTAATTGATCCTTTTACAAAAAAAAAAACCATTCGGACGAGAGTCAATGAAATCTTTGAAGGCGGTTTTGACGGCCCATTGGAGTTGAATTTTTTCACTTACAAAAAGTTATCCAAAATAAGAAAAAAAGTGGTAATCTATTGGAGGAAGATCCCGGGAGTACGGTGGATGTCTTAGACATTCCAATTGAAGCTTTCCTAATTTGGTAGCCGTAATGTAACGCAGCAGTCGACGCGCAATTGCCGGTTTGCTTAACACAATTCGTGAGGTACCCACATTTCAAGCTTTTTAAGCTTCCCTATTTGCTTCAAGTGGATTAAAACAGTTTTATCACTTACACCGCAGCCTGCAGCTAACATACACGTGGTTTTCGATAGATCCGCTTCCACAATAGCCTTCAATTCTTCATTATTAGCTTGGGTCTCCGGCCGTCCACGGAGCTTGTTCTACAAGTCAAAATTTCCAGAACGAAAACGTTGGAACCAAAAATGCACCCTGTTTTCTTTTGCGACACCCCCGCCTTACCCTTAAAAACCCCTTCGAGCCATATCGGCAGCACTGGTGCCACGGTGGAACTCGTTCTCGTAAATAACGCGATATTTCAAGTTTCCCATTTTGTAAACAAAGTGATGCAAACAGAAAAAAAATAAAATAAAAAACAAATGAATGTCGGTTATCGAAACACAAATACATGTGTGAATATCTGTATAAATTTGAATTTGTAATTCCTAACCAAAGAGGAGATATTTGGGATTAAAGTTGTCAGTACGGTAAACGCCAATTTCATAGGTAAGGACCTATTATTTACGCAAAAAATATGTTAATGTTAATTTGGCCACCATACTTATATGCTGTTCAATGTTAACCAAAACAGTAAGATGAAAAATAAACGATGTTTTAAACAACTTTTACATAGGTAAAACAATAAACAGATTTTAGTAGTTCGGACCTATGTAAGTAGTATTAACCACAAAACTAGGGTACAATAGGTGGACTTTTTTTCTTCGGAGGAGAATGCACCATAACCGCAGGCTAGCTAGACCTGCGGACGTGTGTGGGACTCGAGACTAGAGCGTCCACAACCAACTAAACTCCCCCGGTTTCCCCTTCACACCCGATTGGGACGAGCCGGTGCCAGCTTTGTGGCTATTGACTAGCCCACAATAGGTGGGCTAATGTTAAAAGCATTTTCTACCAAACCTTTAGAAATAACGAAATGCTTCAATGCGGTAATAAGTAAAAGATTAGAAGAATATCATTAAAAAATAGTTACAAATTAATGTTCAGTACTTGTTGACGTAAACAAAAGTTCCCTGTATAGAGTATCCTCTAAGCCATATTAGCTATAGCGTCTCAAATGTCTAGATCACAACACGCCGACCTACCGCGCAGACAACCCGATATCCGAATAAAGGCATCCGATCCCCGATCAGATTGCACTACGATCACTATCGTCTTCCGCATATCATCAATTAAAATATTTACACGTGGCAGATGACGTAAAGCGAATTCTTAACAACCGGTTTTCAATAGGCCTGCGCGAGAGTGAATTCGGGGCCACCAGCGCAAATTGACCTCCCGTTCTTTCAACTTATTCTTTGGACGCTTTAAGCGGTGTTTAAGATATTTCAGGTCAGGTTATAATGGTTGTTGTACGCCCTGTCTTCAAGGCGACATTTTAAATAACAATAAAACAGATAATGCCTTTTTGTGTTCCATTCAAGGATTCTGAATGTTTTACGTTTCGTTGGAAGGTGTTAATGTCGGTCGGTATTTCAAATTAGCGGTGTAAAAGCCTACGCCTTTAGGATACTCTTGTTTTACCATATCGGGGAATGGCTAACAACGTCGTTATTTTTTAACAGTTGTTGTACTACAACTTTTAGCGCCATGTTGTTTGTGGTTATGATTCATAAACTATTGATAGCTCTTGTTTGACATGCATAGTATTATTCAATAAAATAATTTGTATATATTATAATTATACCTACTTATTTGCCCACTATTTATTTCATAATAGCACAGTTAAACAAACCATTTTTGTAATACTGTGATAATAGGTCGAGATTCTAGGGCTTTTGGGAATTTGCTAGGGTTAGCAATGCCTCAGGCTTATTTTTATTATAGTCTGGTTTTAGACGTTTTTTATTATTTTTTTCCTAACCTATGCTGTCCCACTGCTGGGCAAAGGTCTTCCCCAAATCTTTTACATAATTACATACTTTGTCGGTAATGTAATTAATACATTTTTGTTGATTCGAATACACAGGTGATGTGACTCTGTGACCACGTTAATTTCTTTACCCCTATTACTATAAAAACTCTATCTGGTCGCTCTTTGAATGCCGTTTAAACGGGTTATTCCCTGAGTACCCCGATCCCGGTCTCGGGGATCGGGGTACTCAGGGAATAACCCGTTTAAACTAGGACCAATTCGGGGAGACCCGGACGAACGGCAACCCTACATTCAAACGACCCTTTCCAACAGTTTTTGACCCTCTTCGAAAAAGGGAACCTAGTCGAAACTTCGCTTTCTCATTTTGCCGATTTTACAAAATAGGCATTGCGACCCAGAATCCCAAATTACATTCATTAGGCTTCCGTAGTTGCTGAGCAATCGAAAGTGGGTACTTTACTTGATTTCACTGACAGCTTTTAAAACCTTCGTTAATTTCTCTTAGTTGTAAATGTAATCAATTATGGAACCAGGAATTATTCGTTAGTGGTTTTGTTTGAGGGAAAAAGGTTTATAATTGACTGGCGGCCGCCTCCGCCGTTTCACCCGCGCGTAATTTCTTTTTTTAAATATTTCCCTTTCCCCCACATGTCCGGGATAAAAAGTACCCTACGTTACCAGGGGCCAGTGTAGTTTCCCAAGAGTGAGATAATTTTTCAAATCGGTTCATTAGTTTCGGAGCCTATTCAATACTATTATATGTGGTTGGGTCAAAAATAAAATGTGTACAGTAACCAGCACATCAACCTATGAATTCGGTCAAAATGTCTGAATTCAAATACATAGAACCGTGCAATTAAAATTGAAAAACTCACTTATCACTGAAAATTCGTTAAACGGTTTGACAGATTAGAGAAGATTGATGTGTCATTGAAACTCTAGTTGCTGTCAGGCGTTCGAAAGTTGGTTCGTGTTGAAAATCCACATAAACATTTTTTACACTTTTAACTCAATGAAGGTGCCAGTTGTCTATTATAATATAGGCTTTAAGTTACTATATCTTAATCCTAAAGTTCAAAACATTTCCGTCTAATTCAAAAGGCGCGATCGAGTGCAAATTGCGTGACTGCCAAACAAGACCTTGGAAGATGGCCTACTGGCCTTGCCAGATTATCTGCTATAATTTGTTTAAGTATCGGCATCCCGTAGGTAGACCTTGAATACTCGAGTGCCTTGAAGTCTGTGGGCTGAATCAAGTGACCTCTACTCTTGAGAGAGCTTCATTATTTCCAGTTGATGCCGACTTTTAAGTGTTTTGCACGTGGCACGATCGTAGGTACGCATGTTTCGTGAATTTTATTTTAAAGTAAGTAATGGGTGAATTGCCCAAGCAAAAAAAAACACGGCTCAGCTGAGAACGGTAGTGCAATGTGCTGATTTTTAATTTTATATATTTTTTTTCAACAAAGTAAGTACTTCTCTACTTTGGCAAAAAAAATCATTGATTTATACCCTCTAATACAATAAAAAAAAAATACAAAGGGTCATTTTATCATCACGGTGCCTTGTCCCCAACCCCATTCCGCTCATAAAATACCTTCCCCTGCAAATACATTCGTATTAGGGATATAAATCGATTTAGTTATCATTACATTATAAAATGTTCGATCAAATAAAACTATTTTTGTTTGTTTAACTTCTATCTCATGGATTTGACAGGCAGTCAACTTTTGTCCCGAAAAAAGTTATCATTTCAGAGGACAGTAAGTTTTAGTAGAATAGCAACGACAACACTGCGTTATTACGCCCCTCGGGCCCTCTTACCTTTCCTCACTTCGGATCAGCCCGGCTCAAGCTGTTGGTGCGATCGCACGGGTCCCAGCGTCTTGCGGTTTCCCGCCAAAAAAGTAAGTTTATCATTTCAGTGTTATGGGGACAAAAATATTATCATTTCGGTGATTGTTATAACTCGTGCTAGATTCGTTTGATTTGTGTCAAAATTATGTATTCATTTCGCCGTAAGTACTGTTTTGTTTGAGTAGTGTTAATATTTTTAAATAATTTTATTTCGGAGTTTAATGTAGAAATAACCTCTATTTTATCATCTCGGTGTTATCATTTCGGTGGATTCGGTGGACAGTTATACCAATTACAGTCCACTGAAATGATATTTATCACCGAAATGATAAAACCGTAAAGTTTTAGAGTTCCTTGGGTCAAATATAAAGTAATGGTTTTTCAATGTACTTTGTAATTTTACCTAGAGTGATTATTCGGGTGTATTTGTTGTGTAACAATTATCATTGAGATATAATATACATAATTATATCTATGTATGTATGTGTTAGTACTAGTGATGTTACGAATATTCGTATTCGCATTGGCATATTATCGCAAATTTTTACATTATCGCGAACGCGAATCATTCGCAAAATCCTGCGAATGTTTTACGAATTTGATGTAATGGCAGAGAAGTCGGCTATTACACCAGAGGTCGCGGGTTCGATCCCCGCACGGTACAAACATTTTGTGTACATGAACATGTCTGTTGTATCGGTCCGGGTGTTTCTATTATACAGTATGTATTAACAAAAAAAAAGCATATCCTACTTATAATAAAAACGCGAAAGTTTGTAAGTATGGATGGATGTTTGAAAGCTAATAATATGTTTAGTTATGGCTAGAGGACGCTGTGTGAATAATGTTCAGAGATATTTCTTATTTATTTCGTAATGGTATTCAATAAGTTAAGAAACCAGAGAAGTTAAGTGGGTAGTGGACGCTTTATTCTCGAGTCCCACACTCGGCCGCAGGTCTAGCTAGACCCCGACTTGAGAGGTCTCAAGTCGGGGTAGCACCTAGGGAGGGCCACCCGAGAAACAAGGTGACCTCCAGACTTGGCTCGGGCGACCTGTGCAATGCGGACGTTGGGGAGCTACCCCCGCCCGCAGGTCAACCCTCAGACCAGAGGAGGCGTGCTAAGTGAGCTCGCCTTTTCCGGTCCGGCCGTCTACGCCGGAGGGGAGCAGCGAGGGGGTTCCTCCTCGCGCTCCCGCTCCGCTTCCTCTGCTATAAAACTTCCTCGCAGAAGGAGGCGGCCGCCTCCCACGCACTCCTGTTGGCGACCATGGCACGAACCATGGTCACCAACGGGAGGCGTCCACTGCCTAGCGCCGCGACGAGTTCGCGGCGCTCTTGTTGCCAGGCCGGGCGCTCGACGAGTGTGTGCTCGGCCGTGTCGGGTGCGTCGGGTGCGTACAGGTAGTGTCCGAAACTTCCGTGTGCGGACAAAACCTGCGACAGGCGGTAGGTGAGGCAGCCGTGCCGGCGTTCCACCCACTCCCTCTACACTGGACCAATGGCCTCAATCGTCCAGTGGCCGGCACTTGGGGCTTGGAGAGCTTCCGCCCATTTGGCCAGAGCCTCTTCCCTGGCCTGGACACGACCCAGTGCTACCTTCTGCAAGCTGGGTCGTTCCCCCCCCCTCCTCCTTGCCGCGACCCGGATTCGATGCACCTGAACTAAATTATACCTAGCATTGTTCTCTTAGTACAATAGGTAGATATTACCACCAAAAACATTTTCAATAAAATGTTGGCAAGAAAAGACCATAATATGACTCGCACTCTCAAAAAGTTAACAGATCTCATGAAGAGCCAAGCTTCTTACTCTACGCGCCCTAATTCTACAAGGCCTTACTTCACAAACTCTACCTTAGGCAAAATAAGTAAAATAACAATTCATTCATATCATAATAAACATTATATTACACTAGCGGGCGCCCGCGGTTTCACCCACGTGGTTCCTGTTCCCGTGGGAATTGATCAAAATCCTTTCTTAGCGGATGCCTACGTTATAACATCTACCTGCATGCCAAATTTCAGCCCGATCCGTCCAGTGGTTTGGGCTGTGCGTTGATATCTATCTATGTCAGTCAGTCACCTTTGAGTTTTATATATTAAGATTTATATAATTTTTTGAGGTTATTGTAACCTGAAAGTATGCTAAATGTAATATCTAACTATAATTTAAAATAACTGTGTACTGTCCTGTCTCAGTATTTATCTAAAATTTGTGGAAATCAAACCTAACAAAGTACAGAACCCTGGCTGCTCGGCACGGTTGTTCTTAGCTGTATCATTTCGGTGGATTTATTTCATTTCTATCATTTCAGTGGTTATTTATATCATATCGGTGGACACTTATCATTTCAGTGGACTCTTAAAAATTCATCCTTAAATATTTATATAAGTATTGATGATTTTGGATGACCACTCACGCACAATGTTAAAAATAGGCTAAAGTTTTATTTGTCACTAAAAATAAGAAGATAGCATTTAAAAAAAAAAGTCCGCGGAAATGATAAAAAAAATTCTGTTGTTGAAATTCACCCTAATATGTTCGATTTCGCCTCGATAATTTAGTGGTTTAAGTAACGGCCATGTTTGTGTCGAATTTTTAACCCTTATAAAGTGAAGTGGCAAAAATTGCCCACTATAACTTGAACCAAATGTAAAATGGCAACTGCCTATGTCGTTCAAGAGATTGACGTGCAAAAACATATTTTCAAGAATTTATTTGCAGAATAAATTATTTAATTTTATTGTGATTACCAAATATAATTGGACAAGCTTAAACCAGTATCCATAATTGTTTCAGACTTGATTTTAATAATGATGAATTTGCCCTGCAGTGACAGCACAAATAACACTCAAATTGTTTCATTTTTTAAGACATTGTTTTGAATCGGCGTCTCTAAAGCGGTCGCAAATTGTCCATGTAATGATCGCAAAAACATGAAACCACGATAACAACCTGTTAATGTTCGTGACTATCAAAAGTCTAAGCCAAATCAGGTATAGGTATTAATAGGTACAATAAATTGTACAGCAGTTTACGGAAATGATCTAGGCTAGCTCAAGGCCATCGACGCTCAGGAAGCAAAAAGCCAGGTCAACGAACCCAGTGACTAAGAATGTGAGAAGAAAAAAATGGGAACAAAGAACAATATTTTACAACCATACATTATTCTTGGATTTGCAAACCAAATTTTGTCGCTTCATGATGGCTGTAATCAAGAAACAGTCACAGTTACATTTACAGAAGCAGTAAGTCAGAAAAAAATAAACATACATAGTAATATGTATATGAAAATGAAAGTATAGTATAGGTAATTGTAAATATTTAGAAATAAAAGTATATAGGTTATGTTTATTTATTCTGGCAAGCTACGCCTATATAGTTCAGAGCTGGAAGGAATGAAGACAAAAGATGTCAGGACTTTTATTATAAACACATTTACAAACATATCGGATTCTCTAAATATTCTACAATGGCTTAAATAAAAATGTATTCAACTTTACAGAATGAGTGCTATAGTAGGCTGTATGCTGTTTCAAAGGTCATTAATTCGAATATAATTACGTTACCGTGGTGGTCAGCGAAACATCGTGCATCGTGAGAAATCTACCAGATTTGCTAATTCTCTCAGGTCACGGCCGAATCGAACCATAATTAGAATTAGGTAATTTAAATTGCCATTTTGATTTAGGGTCCGCGGCACCGCAGCCAGATAAGGTCATTATTCACACAGCGCCATCTAGCCCCAAACTAAGCATTAGCTTGTGCTATGGGTGCCAGACAACGGATAAACATTACTTACATACTTACTTTTCTAAATACTTACATATTATACATAGAAACACCCAGAGTCCCAGACCGATACGATCTGATTATGTTCACGCACACAAATGTTTGTACCGTGCGGGGATCTAACCCGCGACCTCTAGTGTAATAGCCGACTTATCGACCATTACACCAAAAGGCTCGTCAAGTTCGTGATAATTTATCTGTCAAATAACAGTGACGTCACTTTTTTAAAATTGACAAAAGATTGCGGTAAAACTGGCGCTCACAGTTATATCTGAAAGAAAATACATTTGAATAAGATTGCACATTAACAAGATTTCAAATAACAGCCCTGTTAAGTAGTAGAGAAAAAACTACAAGCACAAATTAATACAACACAATCGTAGTTAATAAAAAACAGACATTAAAAATCCATTAAGATAATAATGATGTCAATTACGATTTGAAACACTGTCACAGATTATTAAATAGTTACACACTGTACCTATAATTTGTATGAAGCACATATAATGATTAATTAAACTTAATTAAAATTGTAAGTCTGTAAGGTATTTATAATAAGGGCATGTAATTCATGTAATTGTTTTGTCTGAATAAAACAATGACGTTCAATTAAAAAACTAGACTCACAATCACGCTCAAATATTGTCCGAAGCAAAAGTCTGCCCACCCGACTATTGGGCAGAGTTTTCGTTTAGTTGTATACAATTGACATTAAACACTAAATGCCACGAGATAAGGTGTTAATTTGAACGAATGTGTTAATGTCATCAGTGTCAAAGCCACTCGGACGTTTTTTGAGGAATTTTTCTTAGAGATTGGGTGTCTAGTTTTATATTGAACGTCATTGGAATTAAACGATATAATATTATTACGAAAATACAAATACAAAATACAATAATACAAAATATTTATTTCAGTATCTTACATTAAACTTAATTGTTACAAGGTTTGGAATCTCCTTTTAAGCAAATAATTTGCTTGTGTTAGGAGATCCGCTCTTCAATAGCCATTTACAAAAATCTTATTAATAGGTTATACCGAAACGAAACTATGGAGTTTAATTACACATAAAAATTAAAAAAAAAATATTGCCAATATTTATAAGAGAACATTTTAAAGAACACAACTTGTTATTAAAATAGATGTTTCAAAGAGGATTCAAGTTTAAAACTTCTATCGACGCTTACTCCAATGAACTTTTAATTATGATTGGAGGTGACAGATGCACTCATTTGGAAAAATGAAGTTGACATACTGTATTTTTTGTGTTCTGTGCCGAGACCCGAGTTACAAAACCTTGCGGTATTTTGATTTTAATTAGTGGCCAAAAAAGTTGTTCTTTAATGTACATTTGTAAAGGTATGCAATAATGTTTACTAATATGAAGTTATGATGACAATGTTTCAGAAGAAAAATAAATGGACGTTGCAGGGAATGTATTTTTGCTACGTAGCATGCATGCATGCAAGCATGATTGCGATATCATTATAATTGCATTTTATCGGTTTTTATGTCAGAAATTTTGGGATTCGCAATTCTTTATATTAATATTATAAATGCGAATGTGTGTTGTCGATTTTACAGATTTAAAAAATCCCCTATTAGACATCAACTTCCAAAGTTTACGAAGTACATTTATTAACTTTTTGAATATTTTAAAGTCAATTGATTTACCTCTAAAGTCAATTGATTTACCTCAGCTCATGTCGAATTGTTAGAAATTTTTGTTTTTTTTTTTTGGTTTATTGTTTTGTTTTTTGTTTTATCTTAGTTAAGTATCACTATTTTTACAAGCTACAATGCATGCCGTGGCTACCTTTTATTTTAAGAGCAGTAACCCTAAATTGTAAATTAATCTATCTTTAAATTATGTTTTGTTGCTGTATCTTATGTTGGTGGTCCTTTAAATAAATAAATTTCTTTATGCTGATAGATTGTTAATAATAATGTCAGTTTAGCCGAGTTTTCGGTTATGGCGACCAATACTTACGATCAATCAACTACGCTGGATATTTTATAGTGCACAGTGAGTGGGCAAGCACAGGTGCACTCCCTATTTTCTCACTCTCATAACACAGAGACAGCAATCTGGCTTTGCCTGGGATTTGATTCTAGGACCCCCGCAGCTGTCCCTAATGCGATCTACCAGCAACTAGCTTACACCACAGAGTCAGTATACCTTGATTGTTCTAATTGCTCTAATCGTTTCTATTAGGTACTTGCATAAAGTAATTGATTGAACTTAGCGGATGCTTTTTTGATACTAGTCATTAAGTTATCATTAGAACAATCAAAATTTATTACAATAGTTCTCAAAAATCTAACATCCTCATCATAATTTGACTTCATATTTCTTTTAAACTAATACAACAGCAAAATATAATAGGTATTCCGGTCTCAAGCTCGTCCAACGAAATGCCAAATTGTGATCATTATGAATCGTCACGCTTTTTATGAAGCAAAAAATCTGTATTATATCAATTAGTAATACAAATAGGCAGGAAAACGCTCCGTGACGTGACGTGTGAACGCTCCGCCGAAGGTATTATCTGAGATTTCACAAGGTCGCTTCAGTGTTGCCGAATTGTCGATAAGTTATAGGTTTAACTTATGAATATTGATATCGATACTTATGATTTTAGTACAGTTTTTGTAAGTTGAAAAATCGTTTGAGAAGTTAGCTACTACAACTTAGGTCGCGGGTTTGATTCCCGCACGGTTAAACATTTTTGTGTAACAACATTATGTCTGTTTGTACGTGCGTTTATTACGTGTGTATTTTCAAATAAAATAAACAAGTAGTTACTAGTAATGTTTAGCGATTACCTTGCGCTCATAATACAAGATGTCTTTAGTTTGGGGCTAAATAGCAATCGCAGTTTTCTAACAGATTTTATTAAGATCACTATCAATCAATCTTTTACTGTAGGACCTTTAGAACCGAATTCCAGTCATTTTATAAGTAGTAATGGACAATTCACTTATATTATCACGCTCGCCAAGCGGCAGACGCAAGCCCGAGCAATTTCCAAAAAATCAAAACAAAATTAGTCTGACCCGAGAAGTGTAACTAGGTTGGAATCAATTTAAATATTGTATATTTCGATGACTTGTTTATTTACATACTGTGTCACAATGTAAAATTATTAAATTAATATCGATAGTCACAATGGTTGCAGCACTAGTGCGTAATGTAATAGTGTTGTTTGGAGGAAGTTATTATTACGCTCGCTCGCTGATCCCGCGGCTCGCGGCGATCACTCAGTAGCCAGTAATTGGCTCGAGCTATTATCATTACAGCATTTTACTACAATGTACGAATTAGAGAGTAATACCACGTTTAGAGAGTTTTAGACTATTTTATAAATTTTATTACAAGCTTCCATCCGTGGCTTTGCCTGCACATGGAAATCTTCTAATAATTTTCTTATGCCCGATCAGTGATTAGCAGCACAGAACGTTCGTCCCAAATAGGTAGTCCCAATCGAACGAAATCCTACTAATCCTACTAATATTATAAATGCGAAAGTCTGGATGTTTGGATGTTTAGATGTTTGTTTGGATGTTTGGATGTTTAGATGTTTGGATGTTTGTTACTCAATCACGCCTAAACGGCTGAACGTATTTAGATGAAATTTGGCACACGTATAGTTTATAACCCGGAATAGGACATAGGCTATAAAATTCCTACGGGAAACGTCTCATTCCCGCGGGAATAACAATTTTGAAACTACTGAACCGATTTGAATAATTCTTTCACTGTTGGAATGCTACACTATCCCCGGTGAACATAGGGTACTTTTGATTCTGGAAATGTGGGGGGAAGGGGGGATGTTTGAAAAAAGGGATTAAGCGCGGGTGAAACTGCGGGCGGAAGGCTAGTAATGAATAATTATATTACAATAAATGTATGAATGTTATAAGGAAACTTTTTTTAGTAAACATTTTGCAAACGTGCTTATTGGGGAGGTGTGACAGCAATAAACTTCGTTCCAATAGGAGAAACATGATGTAATACAAATCAATGAACCTGCAGAATTGGAATAGGATCACCTTAATCAGCATTAAGTCAGTAAAACTAAAAAAAAAACTCCACATTCATGCCCACAGTTACATCACAAGTATAACAACATAAAAACAATATGGTCACATAATCCCATAAAACCGGTACGAAACTGGATGCAAACAATCTGATACGACCACTTTTTGCATACTCAACCACTCATCTCAGAGTAAGAATTATCGTAATGTCCCACGGTAGCTTGTTTATCCCGATAAAGGCTGTAATCATCCTCGTTTATAGTAAGGACGGTGAGCCGCGGTTGATCTGAATTAATTAGATGCAGTCTCTATACTTTATATTTTTATAATAGTGTACTGCAACTTCCAACGTCGATGGTCTCGTGGTTTTTATATGTATAGTGGATACCTTTTTTTATATAGTGGAGAATACCCCAGCAGCTTGGGGGAGCAGCTAAGGTTATGTCAGATTTGCCCTTTATCAGGGCGTAAACTAAGTGAAATTACTGGGTATATGAGACCCAATAACTGTCGTCTCGATGTAGCGAGCGTAGGGCGGTGCCCGACAGTAAATGCTTAGTTACTGTGTTGTCGTTTTGTTAAATATAAACCTTAGTTAAATTAAATCATAATATTACACAGTCTACTGATATGTATTAAATTAATTTTGGAGTAAGTTCATAATTTAAATTACGTTTCACGACATGTTATATAAACATTAAATTGACTTCCGGCAGAGCTCAGCCAATCAAAACGTTTGGTTAATGTTCCCGCTCCGTAGTTAACGCATGGCCCTTCACGTGTTTCCCCACTACTCCCACCACCACTACCGGTGGCCGGGCCATGCGTCGACTGGACGGAGCGTGGGGCATTCATTCTCGGACCTCGGTCGTGTACACTACAATTAGCAGAAGTTATGCCAAATTTGTTGTAAATGGAGTGATAATTGATAATTACTGTTACTACTAAGTTGTTAATAAACAAGTTGTAAAATTGAACGTGGTTTCAATCCGGAGATTGCTTCAGCTCAGAAGTGGGATTACCCATTGTAATTCAAATGAGAAATAAAGAATTTCTTTAACCATGGTGTCGATGACGTCGATGTAGTCTATAATATCGACTTCTACCTTTTCAAATCAAAAATCGTTTATTGTGCATACTTTAGGACATTTTGTACATATTAATTACTACGAAGTTAACATTATCAAAATCGTGAAGGTACAAAACGAAAAAGATTCTTTACTTTCCGTGCTAGTAAAAACTGTATTACGGCAAAGTAATGATTCTCGTCGCATTCATAAGACACACTTTTAAATGAACACCATAGCAAATAAACCGGTCCCAGCGACACAAAAGAAACTGGCATCCAAGTCGTAAACAACTTGTAGTATACGCGAAACTTGTAGATGCGAGAGTGAACATGAGAGATTAACAACTAAACAAAGAAGAAACAAGTGGTTACGATTGAGTCTCATGAGATAAGTTTATTTTAATTAAAATAAGTAGAAAATAGTAATAAATTAATGTTGAAGTATATACTACTTTATTCAATATAATTGATTATAATCGATTGTAATGCGTAGTCAAATACAATGCAATCGATATTGTCGATGATATCGATCTAATCGATGTAATTGACCTATCGTCTAAGATAGTAGGTATCGTTAAGGGGGTACAGTTCAGCTGGCACCTGAGTATCAACCCAACTTTATGACGTTTTGTGAATAAAAATAAGGGTAGAAATTGCAGATTAATCAATTACAACATAATAATCGACACTAACCATGGTATTGGCTTAATTTCAGTATCGATTTAATCGATAGTATTTTCAATAAACTAGAACATACTATTTGTAGCATTTGGTCATTTTGCCTATAGATAAGGATTTTCTTATCCTTGAAGCTTTACTTTAGTAAATATAAATAAATGCGTTTGTCATCTTAGTCACAGAACATATACTAAAGTACCCTAGTCCTAATTAAAAGCGCCTTTTCCCCGCAGTTTGGATCGAATTTTCTCTAGTCAAAACTTTCTCATTTAGTAAGACTAACGCCGCATAGTGACGAGCAAATTGATTGAATTTAATATTTTCTAATACACTATGGGTAATAAGTATTTATTACTGGAATTACTTTGTAGTCACGAGATTTCAGGGTTATAGGAAGGAATATGAAAGAACTTGAAATTGTGGATTCACTGTAACTTCCCATAAATTTCTATCACAGCCTCATAGAACTTTGGGTTGCTAATATGTAAAATGGCAACGTAGATTAGAGATCAGTATTTGGCCAAATATAAAATTAGAGGTGAGGGTTATTACACCCTTACAGGGTTACAAGAGCAAAGAACATAATTATGCTACTGTATCAATCAGTCGGTCAGTCAGTCGGTCAGCCAGTCGGTCAGTCAGTCGGTCAGTCAGTCGGTCAGTCAGTCGGTCAGTCAGTCGGTCAGTCAGTCGGTCAGTCAGTCGGTCAGTCAGTCGGTCAGTCAGTCGGTCAGTCAGTCGGTCAGTCAGTCGGTCAGTCAGTCGGTCAGTCAGTCGGTCAGTCCGTCGGTCAGTCAGCCAGCCAGCCAGCCAGCGAGTGGATAGAAGCAATTCACTCCTAGTTTAGGCGAGTGGATAGAAGCGATTCACTCCTAGTTTAGGCGAGTGAATAGAAGCGATTCACTCCTAGCTACCAGTCGAATTGAAAAATGTTGTCTATAAAACTGAATTCAAGAAAAAACTGAGGCTTTTTTTTTATTGGAACAGTGCTCTTACAGTTTAGAGGATTTTCTTTCTACCAATGCATAAAATAACTAGTCTTTGAATTTATTGATATGTTTTATTATGTGAAGATTGCATGACATTTGTATTAATTATTAAGAGCTTGAGATTATTGTAATAGTTATAAATTGTTATTTATTAACTAATTGTATTTATTCTTATTGTATTGTTTTTTTTAATTTAAGTGTAATGTGATTTTATTTAATGTCTTATTATTTAATTTATGCCTAATTATTGTAATTTATATACTTCCAAACACAATTTTACTGTTGATGAAATAAATTGAATTGAAAGTTTAGGCGAGTGGATAGAAGCGATTCACTCCTAGTTTAGGCGAGTGGATAGAAGCGATTCACTCTTGTTTATTTAGAAGTGAATAGGAGCGATTCACCCCTTTCACAAGTTAATGAACACTATTAATTAACGAAGATAATAAAACGAGTAAAGTAAGAATGTATTTACTTATATAACTTATTTGTTGTTTATGTCAAGCGAAAAGTGTTTTTATTTCTGTTATTAAAGTGTCTTTGTTAAAGTACCTTGTAATTGTAGTTGTTTGTAAAGTGTTTGTTATTGCCGAAATTATTTATTGTTATTGTAAATGGTATCTAAATTGAATTATTCGAGACGAAGCCAGAGACGAAGTCAGAGACGCAGCCAGAGACGAAGTCAGAGACGAAGTCAGAGACGAAGCCAGAGACGAAGTCAGAGACGAAGCCAGAGACGAAGTCAGAGACGAAGCCAGAGACGAAGTCAGAGACGAAGTCAGAGACGAAGTCAGAGACGAAGTCAGAGGCAAGCCAAAGACGAAGTCGAGAGACAGAGTCAGAGGCAAGGTCAGAGGCAAGGTCAGAGACAAGGTCAGAGACAAGGTCAGAGGCAAGGTCAGAGGCAAGGTCAGAGGCAAGGTCAGAGGCAAGGTCAGAGGCAAGGTCAGAGGCAAGGTCAGAGGCAAGGTCAGAGACAAGGTCAGAGGCAAGGTCAGAGGCAACGTCAGAGGCAAGGTCAGAGGCAAGGTCAGAGACAAGGTCAAGATTGTTTTTTGACTAATACTGTATTGTTCTCTTGTTTTGTTAATGTAATCTAAATTGAATTGTAATCTTAAGCTTAAAAGACTTTTTTTTTATTGTTAAGCTTTTTAAATTTGACTTTCGTTTTGTATTGAAATATTATTTGATAAACTAGGTACTGAATGTGATATTTTAATATGCTAAACTTTTATATTCGTATGCCTACAAGGATTGCAGTGATACTATTTTATACCTGTATAATAAGATCTAGTGGTGACACTGCTACTTACTCACGAATAAATGATTTTGTATTTGTATTTGGAAAATTGTGAGTCAGTTCAGGCATTATTGCCTTTGTAACGAATTTTTTTAATATACGTTGTATAAGCATACAACTATTATAGGCAGAATGTAGTCACTTGTTAATAAATTCACTTTCATAATAAGTAAAACATACATGAGGACATGTATTATAGTTGGATGGCCGAGCTGTTGTCGTTTTGTTAAATATAAACCTTAGTTAAATTAAATCATAATATTACACAGTCTACTGATATGTATTAAATTAATTTTGGAGTAAGTTCATAATTTAAATTACGTTTCACGACATGTTATATAAACATTAAATTGACTTCCGGCAGAGCTCAGCCAATCAAAACGTTTGGTTAATGTTCCCGCTCCGTAGTTAACGCATGGCCCTTCACGTGTTTCCCCACTACTCCCACCACCACTACCGGTGGCCGGGCCATGCGTCGACTGGACGGAGCGTGGGGCATTCATTCTCGGACCTCGGTCGTGTACACTACAATTAGCAGAAGTTATGCCAAATTTGTTGTAAATGGAGTGATAATTGATAATTACTGTTACTACTAAGTTGTTAATAAACAAGTTGTAAAATTGAACGTGGTTTCAATCCGGAGATTGCTTCAACTGTTTGGCACTGAATACGTTAGTATTATGTTCTGTGAATGAACTGTCTAAGGGCGGACGTGGCGCTTACCATCAGGTGTACAATCTGCTCGTCTTGTTACATATTGCAATAAAAGAAAATAACTAAAACTCCACTGTGGCCTTCTCAAGCACAGGCTGGGGGGCCGGGTCGCTCTATGCAGAGATTCACACAATTGCCCCATACCAGCTGTGCTCAGGCGCTTTAGTGCAGCGCTCTTACTATGTAGATAAAAAAATAATTAAGAAACGATCTTAAAAATACGATTTTGTCCCTCAATGGAATTTAGCCGTAATGGCCGATTACCTAGTGGGCTGTGTCTGTCTGCCAACTCATGAGCCATAAAAAAATGGTAAACATAAATTACACTTTAATACATAATTAGTTTTTTTTCACACAGCGCGTGACTGTTTACTTCTCGCTCTAAATAACTCACATCAAACAGTCCAGACGTGAACCTAGGGGATCTGGACTGACGGCTTGACAGCGTGATTGTTCGCGTCAGCCGGGAACCGAACATGGGATCTTGGGTTCATTGAATGATAGACTGTAATGTTAACACCAACTAATATTTGTAGCTTTTTTGTGAAGGAGGAGGGAGGCGAAGGAGCAAGTGTGACGGGAGGTATATGAACAAAAAACCGTCCTTTTGCCATTGCCCAACTTGAAAGAAATAATATTTGCGCTGTATGCAATCATCATCATCATCAGCCTATACATATACGTTCCCACTGCTGGGACACAGGCCTTATCTCAATTGTGAGATAGTGTGGGCCATACTCCACCACGCTGGCCTAGTGCGGGTTGGTGGAGGGGTGCGTAAGGCAAGTGACCAACCTTAATGTCAGATGTTATCAAGCCGCCAAATGGCCTCTCATATGATATGCAATATGCACAGCATAATATTATAATATGCTTAGATCGTTTTCTCACTACGCGAAACCAACACAACGTCAACACAACATATACCTACATATAATATTGTGACAACTCCAACCGCCATACCACAGTTTAAAATACTGTGGCCATACTAAGTGTGTTGTATTGTCCTAGCGTGTGAGAAAACAAGTATGGCGGCTGGAGTGGTCACAACATTGTTGATGTTGTGTTGGTTTCGCGTAGTGAGAAAACGGCCTTAGGGATAAGCAGATAAAAACAATTTAACAATTAAAATAGTGGTTATCTTCATAATCCCGATTCGTGAATAGGAACGTACTTCTCTAGGAGCTATTCTACATGGATTTTCGCAAAGCGTGAAAAAACGATTCATCCCATCTCCGGAACCCGAAGCGATAAATAAAATGGTACGTAAACGCTTTGCTTTGAAACGCCCTATTGGCACCGTTCAATTACACGTAATTACTCGGCTTTTTGCACCGGGCCCGAGGATGCTCCTCCGATGCAATTTCGAAAATAGTTTTCAGTGCTTAAATACTTCGTGAAGCAATTTATTCGTTTAACTTACCGATTGGTGCTTCCCCTTTGTTACATTGCTGATTGGCGATCACGAATTTTACCCAATCCGGGAATCGAACTACCTAACTAAATGACCCTAAGATCATGGCCCTGTACTTAGGCCATCGAGGCAATTGGGTATTTGATTTTCATAGTTCGTTAATTTATGAAAAAAAGAAAATATTTAATATGAGCAGTGTAGTATAGCGAAAACCACGCTTACAAGAGAAAAATCAAATACATTCAACATACCATGTAACTTTTTATGCTTATGTAATCGCAAGCTACCGAGATCGGCGGCCCTGTGTACTGTGTGGGCCCTGTCTTGGCCCTGATTCGGCACCAATGTGTCCCACTACCCACAAAGGTTTAGGTTTCCCCATCATTTCTGAAATAGATGAACCCATACCTGCCTCCCTGGCGATTGACCGGCACATCAAACGATGTACAAGATAAGACATCATGTTGAGAAACGATGGGTTTCAAGAGAAAATTTTCTTGTTCTGTGGTTTCAATGCACCCACTCGAAAACTTACAGTATCACATAGTCATCAAATTATACAGTGTGTCCACGTTATTGACTTTACAACGATCAATGGGCTGTTATGGGAGTAGGTCCTTTCGCTACAATGTTGCTAATACGATGCGCTATCGTGTCTTGAACTGCCAGTAAAGACTAGTATGGATATCCCAGATAAATACAAGACGTCTCGTCGGTTCCGCGTTTTAAGTGTTGCGGTGATCGCGAAAGGAGGTAAAAAATGCAACTGGGAAATATAAATGATAATATAAATATGCAGGACGCCTCGTTCCGTTCGGCATTTAGGTGCTGCTTAGTATATATTCTGTGGTGCTGCGGTGATCGCGAAAGCAAGTATAAACTGCAACGGGGAAATATTTCTTACTTATACTGACAAATTTTCTATTAGATTTACCTTAGTAACTATAATCTGTGTCTAAATCGTCTGCGCTGCATTGATACTATTTACTTGATGTGCTATGCTTCAATTTTTATCAAACTATTAGCATAAACATATTTGTGTCACGAGTATCTAAATACGCGAAGTTACCATGAATTATAGTTATTTAAATAAAATAAACATCCAGATACAGAACAATTATAAATGTTTGTTCTGGATGAAATTTGAACCCACTACCTCTGGCGCATAGTGTAATCGTGTGTGAAAAACAAACAATCAAAGCTTGACTAGGGAATCAAATCCAAGACTCCCAGACCAACTCCAGGTACATACCACAATGAATTTATATCAATGATGGATAGGTATTTCAGTGTAAAATTAATTAGCTGAGACTTTTTACGACATAAAATGAGGTTGAGTTGGATTTTAACCATTGACTTCAAACCACCGGGTTACCGCAGCTACTCAATTATAATATTATTTAATAATGATGCCGGAAAAATGGGTCATTCTACTTTTTTGTGACTAAAAGTTGGTCCCCTTTGAAATATACTCCCTAATAAACACAAATATTACATTAATGCGAAAACTATCTTATGTCGCAATTTTATACTTGTTCAAGCATGCCTAGGGAATTTATTTTTTATGTAATCATATTAATTATTCTCATATTTTAGGTAACTCAGTTGTAGTTTTTGGTAACTCAGTTGTTTTTCATACTAAATATTGATGTCCCTGTGCGATGTCCTAAATTGCAATTTCATATGACCAAAAAAAAACCCATGACGACCTAGTATTTTATATTTTTGGTTAAAGCATTAGAATTTAAAGTTATTATTTATGCAGCGCAAAATTATTTTAGTGAAATAATTATTCATTTAAAAATTTCCATATTCATGTCCCCGGCGTCGAGTAAATTTTTTGCTACCTGGTGTTACCATAGGCAATTATACTTAAAATCAAATATTTAAAAAATCTAGCTTCATTGGACGGTTTGTTAGATTGTGATTCAAAAGTGTCATGTGGCACCTTCCCGAAAGAGGCCGCAGAGGCCAAGCCAGTTGGCCGACAGGCGAAATAAGGTATGCGTGTGTTTATTCGAAGTCCGCAGAGTTACTGCCGAGATTCTGCAAGTATTACATTTTTTTAAAGTTTTTTTTTACTTAGCTATTTATTGATGTGTCCGTATCTAAAATATTAAACTATTTTAATGTTATTATGTATAGTCAGTCGTTAATTATGAAAATACTTTATGTTTTACCCCTGCGCTACTGCTACACTGCGTTACAACTATGAGGTAACGCAGTTGTTGTAAAGGCAACGCAGCAGTAATTTGTAAGCTTTTATTACAATTTATTGCAGTAATATCAATGGTTTGTAGATTGTATGACTGTAAAAAGAAAGAAAGTTTAATATCTAATATCATAGACCAATAAACAAAATGTTTGGCTGTTGTTTTTGAGATATTTTAAACGTACAAAAAAATAATTGTGTGTGTGAGAGAGAGAGATGCTTCAGAGATCATTTTGATTAACTATAAAAAAATATGTGCTTGATGGTACCTTTCTCACTATGTGGCAGTAATATCAGCGAAAAAAACAGTGATATTATCATCAAAAAGTACATGTTGTTCCTGGAAAACATGCAGAAACACGCCAACAAGATTTAAGTGAAAAATATGAAAAGAGACAACACAGAAATGCTTAAGACTAGTGAAAAACAACGCCTACGAGCTGCCTGTGTTGTAATCTTCACGTCAAAGCTTCATCTTTGACGCCATGATCAGGGCGTCTTGTGCTTGCAGAGGCAGAAGACATATGTGTCGATCGGTCCATTTTATAGACAAAACGTACATTAGAAAGAAAAACGAACTGAAGAAAAAAGTGTATAATGAGTATAAAGAAAAGAAAAGGACATAAAACGAGATGAAAAGACTAAGTGTTACTACTGTTGCAACTGCGTTACTTAGTTGTCCCCAAATTTAGGTTCATTTTTTGTGCAATAACTGGTAAATTTCAACTTAAATAGCAATATACTTGGTAGCTAGCTTTAAAAAAAATAGAAATCTACGTGTTGCTATAAATCCCAAGTTTAAATAACTACTTTCTTGCATTTTATTGAAAATTTTAGTGTTCTTAAACTTCGTTTCGGTAACGCAGGCACGGTTTTCATGTAAAAACCCCTTTTTGCTCCAATATTTTTTGTGATTTGACTTACGAAGCTGATACTTAAAATTATGTCAGAGAATAATTCAGAGAATAGACGTCATTTTGACTTTTCTTTAAATCAAATTGTTTTTTCAGACTTCAGTAACGCTGTTGTTTTTTTTTCTCGCCTATTTCTCTTATTACCTTCAATAAATCAAAAATGCCCGGTAAAACTTCGCTGCCAGCATTAGCACACAATAAAGGAGTATATTTCCTACATTTACAACAACTTAGATTACCAAAAAGTTTTATTTTTATTTTACAATTTTTTCTTAAATGGACCGCTGGTTTTAGTCACAAAAAAGTAGAATGGCCCAAATACCCTTTACGTGCATGAACAAGAGCCGATAACGAAGCAGGGATTAGTGAATAATAAAGGATATGCGAGCTACTGTACCAGGAACAATAGAAGGGATATGAAGGTAAGTGGGCATAATATAGCCGGCATTTAAATAAGCCTAGAAGGAAGTCATTCGGATTATTTTGGGCCTCGGTGCAGTTGGTCGCATGTAAGCGCGAGTTTACTGGTCGGACCGAAATTGTGTAGCTACCTAGGTACTTGGACTTTTCTGTCAAGAAATGCTTACCAACTTAGTTTTATCTTAGTTAAAATTTATTTTTAAAACCAATGAAGTAGTCTGGGACCACCTGGGACCCAGTCTATAATATAATAAATATTTCAATTGTATAGGATTTAAATTAGAAAACTGTATGACTTGGTAAATGGAGTTTGTATTAATAAATATGTGGCATTTGAAAATAGAAGAGTATGCTAGATTGAGCACATTGAGCGACGCTTTCAAGCGAACTGTCCATCAGTGGAATAGGCCGCAGTGGCCGCTTACCATCAGGTGCGCTGCGTGTCTGTCTGCTAACTGACCCAGTATAAAAAAAAAAGATCAGTTACCATACAGGCACACAGCCCACCTAATGGTAAGTGGCCACCGCGACCCTTTCCATTGAGCGACTCTTAATCCGGAAGCGTCGCTCAATGTGCTTTTACTCTGTAGGCTTCTGCCCATTGAGCCTTTGATTTCATATTTACTGGATCCCTTGATATTTATTTATTTATTTAAACTTTAATGCACAATCAAGAGTACATAAGGCGGACCTAATGCCAAATGGCATTCTCTGCCAGTCAACCTTTGGGCCAAGCAGAAAAAATTTTTGTGGGTAGTGCTAACGGTCTAAAAAGTGAATATTGCCCTTGATATTGGCTAGCTACAGCTGTTTCTCCTGTGGTAGCTAGAAAGTCAGACTCTGAAAAAGTATCCTAAACTAGACTTAAAGCTGAAATCCAACCCGCGACCCGGGCTTTATGTCCAAGTGGGCTTACCACTGTTCTACAAAGGTGGTCAAACAAACATGTATTTTCAAGGAACTTCATGTTTGATTGATTTGATTCTTGAACTCTGGTTTTCCCCTTACTGTTGTACATGCACTACTCCGAATATTCAGATGAGTACGTTAACGCAAATAGCTATCCATTTCCATATTTTAGTGCGAAACTACAAACTAATGAGGTATAGCAGTGAAGTAATTAGTGGATTTCGTTGTTTTTAATCAGGTTTTCCGGAATTTCGTTTGCGCAGAATTAGTTTTTCGCGTAAAATGTAATCCTTTACTACTTAATTTCGTCAAAATAGTATTTGTGTACGCCAAAGTTACCTTCGGATTTACATTATAAAGGATGTATATTTTTAAACATTTTTTTAAGCAAGTTTTATTAATTAGAAAATTAAGGCCAGTTTCACCATTGACAGATAGACAATTATAGGTGTTTCAGTGTAAAATTATACTACTATATTATAACCAGCGAACTTAAACAGTAACACGTAATAGGTATTTAGCTGTTAGATACCGGCCGTTATCATTTATCTTCCGCCCGTAGTAATATGATATTTAGCTCCAAAACTAATCTACACCTAAAAATACGCAAAATCCGTTGCTCCGGTTATTATTTTTCTTATCCCATGGAAATTTAGCATTTTTTCCGGTTTAAAAGTTTCCTATACCTTTTATCAATTTCTATTTTGTGGTTTAGGCGTGAAAACGTAACAGACAGACAGAGTTCCTTTCCCATTCAGAATATTAGCATTAATTCGACTGTATCCACTGGTATTTACTGCGTTGTGGTAAGATACCCTTGGTGTACTTGATAGATCCCACGCTAAAATATAATGGCGCCTCTCATTGTTCTACAGTTTGCTTTGAAAGATGATTTTACATTTCGGAAATTCACATGAATTCTTGTGGTTCATATTGGTAGTCAAAAGGGGATAAAGAATTATAATATTATTAATCATTACTTTGTCACAATATGGTTCACCTTATGTCAGATAAGTTCCTGCTACGCGTCTTCACGTAATAACCAACTTCCCAAACATTACACTAAACCAGTCTAAACAGTCGCAGAAATTAAGTTATAAGGTAAAACTGGCGGACAGGAAGCATTGTTATTTCGACGAGCCATTTGGTGTAATGGTCGAGAAGTCGGAGGTCGCGGGTTCGATCCCCGCACGGTACAAACATTTTGTGTGCATGAACATGTCTGTTTGTATCGGTCTGGGTGTTTCTATGTATAATATGTATGTATTTACAAAAGAAAAGTATTTAAGTAATGTTTATCCGTTGTCTGGCATCCATAGCACAAGCTAATGCTTAGTTTGGGACTAGATGGCGCTGTGTGAATAATGTCCAAGAAATGTTTATTTATTTATTTATTTTCTAAAAAGATCCTTTCTTCTAATACAATTTTTCTAACAGACAAAATAACGAATTAAAACACAGGTACTTCGTTCGATATCATATTACACACTTCCCGAGTTTTCAAGATTCAAGCTTTTTGGCATAAATAACGTTTCTAAGTTAGTCATTCGCTTATATGCACAAATCAGTATTTTTTATTATACCATACTCGTATCAGTTGGCAGATAGACAGGCAGCCCATCTGATGGTAAGCGGTCAGTGCGGCCTATTCGATTGAGGGACACTTCACAAGAAAGCGTCGCTCAGTGTGCTGCCAGACTGTAGGCTCATCTGATCTTCTGGCCTTTGATTTCAAGTGCACTGGCGCCCACCTTAATATTGCCGGAACACAGCCAAAGCTATTATGGTGGCAGATTTCACCTGTGGTAGCTAGCCAGTCGGACTCTGAAAAAGCCATACCACCAACTAGACCCAAGGCGGGAATCGAACCCACGACCTCCGTGTTTTATACCCGAGCGGCTTAGCAACTGACCCACGGAGGCGGCGGAGGAGGAATATTCGTTAAAAAGTCACAAAAATATAAATCACTAATGACCGAATACGGCACTGGAATGAATCGGTCGCCAGTAGTGGTATCACGCTGGCAGTGAGGGCGGAGCAAATCTGCGTGACACGCAGCGGCTCGGAAGGGACAAATTGCTGGTCTGGTGGTTTCGGCACGGGACATGTGGCCGGTAGAGATGGGACACTAGGGTTAATTGTTATTGCAAATGATACGAAACTAGCAATAACAGACTTTGAATGCAGCATTGAGTCAGAGCGGCAATAATAATAAATACATTATAATATTATCTGCGGTAATACTTACTTTGTCGGTTCAAACAACAACTTTGCCACGAAATCAAGGTTCGGTCCCTTTACAGAATACACTTAGTAATAATTAGTAAGTATTGGAAAACCTACGGCTATTTTAACAGATAATAAAACAGAAAACCAATTGTGATAATATAATATGATAGTTTTCCTTGAAATAAAATAAAATATTTAAGTATCAAGCATTGAATTAGAAAGGCAAAACCAGCAACATCGACCAAGGAAGCCAAAACACTGCGCCTACAGTTTTTTTTATCTTCCTTTCACTTCTGCTAACATTATTGATGCGTTATTTTAATAGGAACTCTATGGCTGTTTTTGAATAAGAAACGCATGCAAATACCAAGTAGGGGTTATGTAGTATTTTCCTTCATTGTTGTTTTGCCATCTTTTGAAGAAGTTGTATTAGTGCATTTATAGACGACAGAAATAATTTGAATTAACAGAAAATTTTATTATTTCAAATTGGCATTTTGGGCGTCACTAATAGTTTAAGGTTAAGTGGCGCTGTGTAGGTACAATTTCAATTTTAAAATGTGATTAATATGTATCTAATCCAGTAAAGATTTTCCATTACGAAGTACTTAATATGTACAAGTACAAATATGTACATTCATTTGGACTCAATTTATCATCTGTCAGAGCGTCCCACAAGTTGACGAATATTCGGCAATTCCGGCGCAACCCTAGCAGGGCATTTCCTGCGGGGCGCATGATTCGGCCGCAGCCGCCGAGCGTGAAACAGCTGCCACCGGACTGATCTAATAACACCAGTAATGCGAATACCTGCCACTGTGACTCTAGCGTTTTACATAAAATGAGCTGTGTACCGCTGAGAAATTTTAGGCTCTATTTCAAGTGCTCCCACATTAATATTGCCGGATCACGAGAATGTTATTAGGGTTAGGGAGGTGGGGGACAGCTGTATCTAATCGGTCTTTGAAAAAATCAGTTGGTCGGTGTAGCTGTAGTATAGAGCGTAGTAATTTTCTCGCAGGAAATGCGCTACGCACCTTAGTCCCGGGGGTTAGATGGGATTGTAATTGCGGAAGTTTCCCTACGACTTAGAGGCGCCGACGGTAGGCGGGCGGGTTTATAAGGGACTCACCTCCAACTGGGAAGCTATCCAGAGGTGGACGCGCTAAAACCATGCAACGCGCTCTCATCGTGCATAGTGGTGAGCAATAATGTAGTCCGCCATCACGGTGGGCAGGACTCTGCCCACTCCCTTGTCCCGAATTGGGGACGATAAGGACAGTCGAGTGGTCGTCGAGCCGCCTCTACCGGGCAGTAAGTTTTAGGACTGCTAAATTCCCTATGAGAAAATATATCAGGAAACATCGGTACAGTTGAAAAAATGCGTTAAAAAGTACCATCTGTCTCAAACTTTCCTCTCGATTGCCTACGTCGCCGGCGTGACATTTACTCCACATCTCAGTTACGGTACTCGTCACACCATTGTGTGCTAATGCCGCTACCAAATGATCGCGTGGGCGTCGCCAATGTATGTTAATTCCGATTTAAATTAATCCCATTTCGTAAATTGAAACATTTGTTATTTTGTTTATTCTTCTAAGAAAAAAGAGAAATGTTTTTTTATGCTATATCAGTTGGCAAGCCACCTGAATGACGTGCCGTTTGGTGTATGGTCGAGAAGTCGGCTATTACACCAGAGGTCGCGGGTTTGATCCTACAAACATTTTGTGTGCATTAACATGTCTATCTGTATCGGTCTGGGTGTTTCTATGTATAATATGTACCTATGTATTTACAAAAAAAGTAAAAGTAATTTTTATCCGTTGTCTAGTCCCATAGCACAAGCTAATGCTTAGTTTGGGGCTAGATGGCGCTGCACGCTGTGTGAGTAATGTCGAGAGATATTTATTTATTTGGTAGTAAGCGACCGCATCATTTTAATGACTGTGTTTGACACACTGCATGCTCCTCTGATCTTCAAACCTTTCTTTTCAAGTATACGTATCTGGCTGTGATTTCGGAGTCCTGGACTATTATACCCGAGTTAGTCAATTTTGTCAGTTTTATCTATTTGTCGTTAACTCGTTACCAGTTGCATAATAATTATTATTTTACCTATATCCGATGACTTATTGGGTATTGAATGTCTTATTATTGCAGTTTTTTTTTCTCAATACCTTGTTTCGATATTTAAGACAATTTAGCACCTGCATACAAGCAAATACATTTTGTACTTTTAGTACAGGATTTGAACGGAAAAGGGTAACAAAAAGGGTACCTGTTACAATTTGTTTAACCAGTGAACATGCGCCTGGCTTATATTATGTCTATTAACACTGATATACAAATCAATTTACTGCAGAGTTTAATCGAATGAGCTCTGGTCGTGTACCTGTGCCTGGGGCTCCAACCCTCATTACACGACTCGCCAGGCACCCTGATGAGGGCCCTTGAGGTCATTCTGTTTAGCCCTGCTCCACAGATTAGATAGCTATGGTTATATACCTACTGACTGGTAATAGGTAATTTACGTACCCATGTAGCTAGCGATATCTGGGGGCACGGCAGTGCCCCCGCCAAGTCGAGCGCGAAGCAAACACTGCCGTACCATCCTTTACTGGAACCATTTCGCCGCATTTTCAGGCCCCTATTTGAGAACCTCTGGATAAGACCAGAACGCAGAAATTTTCGTCATTTAGTAAGCTATAATCACATACTTAGAATACAAAATTTCAAGGCTGTAAGTCATTTAGTTCCGAAGTTAAGCGAAAGCAAAGTTTCGCATTTATGACAGACACTCACTGACTCACTGATGATCATCAAAATAGAACTAGTACTTCCCATAAACTCAGAGAGCTGAAATTTGGTACAGAGTTAGGGTTTAATGGCTACATAAAGGGAAAACTATAAAAACTAGTATATTCGAAGATCTGGAGTACCTGGTGACCCTGATTAGAAAACACAAGAGCCCAACCAAACTATTAGAGATCGACATATACCGCCTTTACAAAAAATACTCAACTTAGTGAGCCGCTTCATTTGGTGGTGGGAAGGGAGATGGGAGGGGGGACGGGAAGGGTAGCTGGGGGGTGGGGATAGTATATGGGAGGGGGGAAAGGAGATGAGAGGGGGGGTGGGAGGGGGGATGGGGATATTAATGGGCGGGGGAGGTGGGGGGATGGGATAGTACATTATCAATCCAATCCACATGAAATTTGGCACAGGTATAGTTTATAACGTGGAACAGGACATAGGCTAAAAAAATCTCACGGGAAACGTCTCATTCCAAATAGATACAAAATAAATCAATATGCCGTTCCTACAAAAAGAAGTGAATTCCCACCAAAAACATTCTGTAAAAAAACTAGCCAAGTCTCGATGGAGCTGCTTGTTTATCTCTAAAAAGTAATGAAATCTAGACATAGTCGTGCCAAGTCTAAGGTTCCTTACTGCGATTTCTTTATTATTATAGTTAATGTTGTGTGACTTGGCCGTTGAAGGGTACACAAGGGTACAAAACCAGGTGCTCCATTACTCCATTGCACCAATCTGTCATTGTTTACATGTAATGTTATATCTGTTGTAACTACCTATATAATAGCCCATACTGGTATTGGTAATTGGACGCTAGTGTCTCATTTGGCCCTTCGAAGTTGAGTTGCAGGTCCGTTTGGCCGTCTGGCCCTTCAACGGCCAAGTCACACAACATTAACTATAATAATAAAGAAATCGCAGTAAGGAACCTTAGACTTGGCACGACTATGTCTAGATTTCATTACTTTTTAGAGATAAACAAGCAGCTCCATCGAGACTTGGCTAGTTTTTTTACAGAATGTTTTTGGTGGGATTAATGTTATCAGAAACTGTGTATTAAAATATTTAGTAACAAATAACTCGAAAAAACTTTTGGTCAAAAAGAGTTTTATCGGGAAGAATTAAAAGTATATAATAAGCAAAAAGGAACAATCTGCCAAATCTACAACATAGGGGTCGTAATTCGGTAGGAGAGATGGTTTTACCCAGATCAGGAGAAAATAAAGAAAAAAAGCTCTACTCGTATTACCGTTTTGACTGTGGTTTTGACACAAAGAACACTTAGTCAGTAAGACGGCACGATACGACAGTTCTTAAATTTTAAAATCAACTACAATTTTTATTTTTTACCAGTAAAAAATACTGATTGTGCATCAAAAAATACTGAATTGCTAACCTAACCTAACCTTTGATGTGCAATCAGTTATTTTGATGTATATTTCAGTTTTTTTTTTTGATGTACAATCTACACTTAAAAATATCCCTTTTTAAAATCTGCCACAAATAGTGATCCTAAACATTTGCTCATCTATCGCTATAATAGAGCCCCGCGATATTACCCAGTTTAGGCGTTCCCTCGCATAGCCGGGTGCATTGTTTGCGGCGCGCTACTAATCCGATTACAATTTTAACTCGCCCATTATCCGGTAAACTCGGCAGCTCAGAAGCTCGTAATACTTGCAGAAAAACTGTGATGATGTAGTGATAATAATCATCAGTCTTTTGGTTAGAGCAGCGTATCTTTCTTTTATTGTAGAGGGAGGCAAACGAACAAGTATGTCATCATCACCTCTGCCCATGATAGATGGGTTGGCGGCCATTTTGATTTAATAAAAAAGAGTACACTCGCTTTTGTTTCTTACATCTGTCTTATGTCGTTTTGGTTTGAAAACGCGGCAGCCAGAATTTCGTACCACAGTATGGTAATACGTGGTATGATAAGAAGTGTCTTTAAAACCCACGGTGCTAGATCGCCACTCATCCGATGGTGAAACTTAGTATGTAGCAGGTATCAGTCCAGACAATTTTTCTGAACTCTTTCTATGGTAGAGCCTGTAAAAATGCACATTTACGCGACATTACTTATCGATTCAAAAAAATTTATATAACAGGCAAGACTCCCAATGCTCCGATTCGAGCCACTCGGTGCTAACCGTGGTCAAATTGTGTAATAGGACATGGGTACTAGTGTAGACGTGAAATGAAATGATGATGATGACGTTCATGAATTTCAGAAATAATTCGCTTAATTTATTATGTCTTTCTGTTTCAGGGTAGGCGCGATACAAACCGGCTGGCCCACATGTTCCCCCAATATGATACCTGTAAGTTGATTTTCATTTAGTTTTGGTATACTTTAATCATAAAAAAACCTGCGTTTCTTACACAGTACACCTACCGGTAACCAGTTACCCCTTAGCTTCTTTTTTGTATTAAACGGAGTCTTTTATGTTACCATATAACAAATGCTACTAATTGCATGTATCTAATGCAACCATACAATGCCATTTAGCGAACGGGTGGAAATTCTAACAACGTTTTTCAACGGTCAAACACGAGTCATATCATTAGCAAATAATATGCGTCGTCCCCTACTGCAATTGAATGTAATTACGCTGGACAGCTGTTGCAGGTGCTAACTCGATCAGCACAACCGTTACGCAATAATGCCCAAAAAGGAGATCTACTAAGTAACTAGTTGTATAATGACTCAGGATTTGAAATTTCAACGTTTTTTTTATACAAATTCGGTTGGCAGATAGACACGCAGCCCGCCTGATGGTAAGCGGTCACTACGGCCTATTCCATTAAGGCACACTTTACTAGGGTCGCTCAATGTCAGACTGAAGGCTCTTCTGATCTCCGAACCTTTGATTTCAAGTGTACTGGCTCCCACATTAATACTGCCGGAACACAGCCAGAGCTGTTATGGCCGCAGGTTTTACCTGTGGAGATGGTAGCTAGTCAGTCGGACTCTGATGTCCTACCAGACCCAAGGCGGGAATCGAACCCATGACCTCCGTGTCTTTTGTACCCGAGCGGCTTAGACACTAGCATAGTATACCATAGCCACACAGGAAGGTATGCTTTATTAATCGTGATCATTAATTTTGCCACAAAGAGATCTCAGTAAAAGCCCCCTCTTAATGGGATAGGTACATATAAAACCAAAGCTAACACTCGGGGGCAATCTTGCAAATGTACTTGTTCACCCTATAATTATGAAAGACCTCTTTTTTCGAAATTGAGTAAAATACGTTAACTTTGAACATATTTAACACATAAATAAAAGTTGCATTAGTTATTTAAGCAGCAACAAAACAACAAAAACACTCTAAAAAAGCTACAGTACTTTGCAAATAGCCTACAGGTAATGTCAACATAGAAAATGTATGTCGTTCGACTAGTCTGGCGCAGGCATTCGAGGCACGTCCCGCGGACCCCACATTATGCCATTTTCCGCATCAAATTTATATCTAATCACCGTTTAGTACACATGAGCATTGTTAACAGAGACGTTGTAACTTAGCTCGAATGGCCGCGCGCCGCCATAACTTCTGCTGGGACGGCTTGGTTTATCAGGAGAAATGAAGGCAGGGTTGCCATGAGTTATAATGCAATTGGAACGAATTTTGAAAGGTCAAGGTATAGAAGAAGTGGTGACTTTTAACCGTATCCTTCTTATGAGATTCAAGCCTTTTTGCGTTAGAAAACGCGTTGAGAGACTGCGGCGGCCTGTGGCAGGCTCGGTCCCTCAATCGAAATCAATTAAATTCTCACGATTTCTTCTTCACACCCAAAAGGGACAAACCGGTGCTTGCCTTGTGGCAATTCAGTGCTTAGTAAGGTTTAAGCTTGCTGATCGTGGGACCGATTTCTGCCTTAAGAAAGTAAAAGATATAAACTTTTTAAAGTTTAACTGACTGGTTTTCACGCTCGCGCTCATAGATATCAGCCCCCATTTTAGTTAGAGCTGTGACCCAACAACATTTGTGCGTTGCTTCTCTATATTACTATACTCTTTGGTTGCTTCATAACGAAACGGCTAAGCACACTTTTATTTTGAAGCTGCTACCATATGATAGCTTAATTGAACGATTTTAGTGAACTTCCATACAGGCAGAAACTTTCGCATTTATAATATTAGTATGGATGAAATTATCATTCTCAATTTATTCAATGAGCACAACATAGCAACTACAGCGGCATTAAAATTCATTATTTCCTGTCAATTCTTCTATTGCTAATATTGCTATGGGTTCGATCTCATCACTAGCTGTTATACAACAATAAAGAACCTCGTAACAATAACCAAATTAGCAGTAGGCAGTATGTTCCCAAGAAACAAACGTAGCAAACGCGAATTACAAGCTAATCTAATCATTTTAGTCAGAGATGATCTTTCCAAACGTCACGTTCTACGAGTAAATGATGTAAAATGTACCTTCTATTGTTTGACGTAGATTTAAAGGATGCGTACCATAGCGGGACTTTTTTATAGGTATTTTGCAAGCGTGCCATACCGGAACCATACCATAGCGGAACTAACCCGTAAATGCAACTACCAGCTTGTTTTGACGCCATTTATAATATTTCAGAATACTATATTTACTAAGTTTTGTGTAGTGTTTATGCTGCCTTATATATTTATTTATATAATATGGTCTTAAAGTTGGCAGACAGGCACCCCCAGCCCACATGATGGTACGAGCACGCAGCTACTGAGGCCTTATCCATTGAGGGGTCACGTAACTAGGGATAATATATGCCATACTGTCAGAATTTTTATAGTTATTACATAAAGGGACAAGACTGACCATAACGCACCAAGTTATAGGATCTAGAAACTTGAAATTTTGCAACTGTTACATAATATTATATATGTAAATTTAAAAGACCACTGCCGAAATAATATATACTCATACATATTTATATCTCGCTAATCAATTGAACTGAGAATTCATTTATTTTGGCTAAGTTTTGAAATCTTGTTATAAAATGACTTAAGTTTGGAGAGTGTGTCCTCTATACATAATTAATATTTAATTTGTTGTTATATATTTATATTGTATTTTGTGTTTTTATGATATAAAATATCGTTTA
Source organism: Mecyna flavalis (assembly GCA_949319885.1). Lineage (NCBI taxonomy): Eukaryota > Metazoa > Arthropoda > Insecta > Lepidoptera > Crambidae > Mecyna > Mecyna flavalis. The sequence goes on along the minus strand of OX439407.1, from coordinate 1,782,206 downwards.
TAGCATATGAAATTGTTACCTAAGTAAAAGTAAACTATTTGTATTTTAGGATTTTATAAAAAACAAAATTATCTTATGTATTGTTGGTACCTATATTTTGTTAGTCTTGTATTGTTTGACAATAATGTGTAAAAAATTCTATTCATTGAGAGCTTTGGTGTAAGTCGAAGAATTTACTACCATTACGACAAAGATTTGATAATATTTAGATCGTCTTGTCTATTGTGTTGAGAAAACAATTTTGATTATTGACTAAGTATTTAATTCTATAAGCGTGATTGTATGTCTATTTGGTTGTTACTGTGTATATTTTTTATTTTAGCAATATTTTATTTAAATAAATTTTTTGATCAATAGCATTTGTGTTTGTTTTGTGTCTGAATGTACTCTAAGTGATAAGTTACAAATATTGTAAAACCAGTACCTAACTTTAGATATTTTTATTATTTCACTACCTACTTCGACTAACGCCCCTTTGATTAACCGAACCGCCATAGTGAGGTCCTAAGTTCATTTCCCGGTTGGAAATGAAATGGCCAACCCTAGCTGGAGGAGCTCGCGACGTTGATGTGGTCTTTTACATAATCCTGCGCTGTCGCGGCTGTATACGATATCAGCTGACGTTAAGCGACTGGTCAACCCGCCTTGCTACAGAATCGACATGAGTTTGCTTGCATTTCGACAAATATCAATGTATAGGAATTGATGGGAACTTGTATCTTGCTAAAAACGTACCTTTTTTTTGAACTTCGGTTAATATATTCAGCTGAAATAAACAAACCGAAATAGGCTTGTACTTTTAAAAAGTTAGTTTTTTTATTTTAGTTAACCCTTTCAACGCCAATGCCTGATATATCAGACAAACCATTTTCGTGCCCACCACGCCAATGACTGATATATCAGACAAAAAAAACAGGATCAAGAAACGTTGTATTTTTACTTGAATGAGTTGAGTATAACTTAATAATTTTTTGGAATTTTTTTTTAATGGTCGTGGCGTTAGGGGCACCATTTTCGGAAAAAAGCGTGGCGGGGAAAGGGTTAAGAGAACACCTGAATTTGATACTAAAAGCCATTGATACCAAATTCCATTGAGAGATCCTTCAGCTGGTAAATCAAGAATGGCGTGGTATGCGTATGAAAACCCTACAGAATTAATTATAACTTGAAGATTTATAACTGCTAGCCGTTTGCAGCCTATACAAATACCGATATTTTGACTTTGACTTAATAATGTTAACAGTATAATGTAAAAAAATAATATTGAAATGGTAAAATTTCTCTAACGATCATAAAATTATGCGTCATACTGTACACAAAACCTCAGTGCCAGCTTATTGATTTCTTAATGGCAAGCCACCATCATTGAAATCAAAACCTACACAATATTAGGCACACACCATTAGTGATCGGATCGCTCACCTACATTGTACTGACTGGCCCGATGGCGCATTTGGAAGTGACCCTGCCCTATGCGCCAGGGTTCGTGGGTTCGAATCCCACCCAGGACAAATACTTATGTGATGAACATTTGTGTTTGTTCTGTGTCTGGATGTTTATCTGTATTATGTATTTATTTGTGGAACCTTAGTTGTTTCTGATACTCATAACACAAGTGCTTACGCTACTTACTTTGGGGTCAGATCAATGTATGTGATGTTGTCCAATATTTATTTATTTATTGTGTTACAAAAATCCAATTCAAATTTTACTCGTCCCGGGATTTGAACCAAGGAGTTAGGACCACGTAATAATGGTTTGGTACTTACACCCACTAGACCGATAAGACACACGAGATAATTAATTGTTATTCGTATAGATGTCGAAGATCTTTTTCTGTTACATAATAGACAATAATTTATTATTCCATGCGTAACTCTATGCCGTCATAAAGTTGAGTAATATGACAGTTTTCTCTAGTCGAAAGTTTCTGTATGTCTATAATTGATGACCCAGCCGTATTGTAAAATAATCTTGGCACGTCACACGTGACGTTTGGATCAATACCCGTATGTAATGGTTTACATCATTTGTTGGAAAGATGTACCCATTTGTTTGAGGTCGGCGCTTTTGTGGTATTTTTCTTTGTGAATCTATAATTTTTTTAAAACAAATGCCCATATTATAATATTATGAATAGGGGCTTTTGTTTTACAAAAAAACTAATCTAAGTAAGCACGAGATTATTATAGATCAGTTTATGAGACGACAAATGGTTATTAGAGGTAAATTACTACCTATAGTAGACTTTGCTATTACCTCGTTATTGAAAATAATTGATTTGGCCAATATTTTATTTTTATTGTCAGGCTTGCTAAGATAGTTTTAAATTATATTGGAAATGTCAGAAAAAAATTATGATGATATTTTTGTAAGAAAGTGTATGAAATACACCAAAAATATTTATTTAAATGATTTTTAGAGCCTATTTTGGTATCAAAAATTGTAAATTTATAGATTTCTATTAAAAGTATTGAAAGTTAATTAAACATTTAAATGTTCCACTATTGAAAACTTTAGTTTTGTCTATGAGAATTGGTTAATGGGTTGGTTGGCTGGGTTGGTTAATCAACAAAAACTCAAAACTTAGTAGATAGTACATTTTTATAGAAAAGAACTTAGCTAATATAAAAAATAAAATTTTACTATTTACATAAATACATTTTGGCACCATAATTTTTACTACTTAACGCTAAGTTTCGTTGGTAATGCAGACATCACAAGAAGTGAGTTCCACGCTTAGTAGGGGCCGGATTGGCCAGGGGGTCCGTACGAGCCGCTGACTCCTGAGGATCCACCACCGATGCTGCCGCCACCGATGCCTCCGCCGATGCTGCCGCCACCGATGCCTCCGCCGATGCCTCCGCCGATACCACCGCCGATGCCTCCGCCGATGCCACCACCGATAGAGCCACCGCCGATACCGCCGCCAATAGCGCCACCACCGATACCACCGCCAATAGCACCACCAGCCTCCTTCTGGGTCTTGTACTTGATGAAGTAAACCTCGGGCTTCGAGGGCTGAGTGGGAGCCGCGGTAGGGATGGTGATGTCGGAAGCGTCCTCGGGTTTCTTGACCAAAACGTAGACCAGGGTCTTCTCCTCGTTCTGGGCTTGAGCGGGGATGATGGGGGTAGCGGGCGCGGCGGGAGCGGGGGCCTTGATGAAGATGATCTTGTAGTGCTTCTGGGCTACGCCACCTCCGCCGATGACCCTCGGGTGCTGTTCCTCAGTTTCTGGGGGTGGGACGTGGACGTAGATGTGCTTCTGGACGATGGCACCGCCGCCGAAACCGCCACCAAATCCAGAGCCTCCGCCGAAGCCAGAGCCACCACCGAATCCGGCACCGCCAGATGAGCCACCGCCGAATCCGCCAGATGAGCCACCGCCGAATCCAGAGCCGCCACCGAATCCAGCGCCGCCTCCGCCGATGTATCCGCCTCCTGAGCCACCGCCGAAGCCGAAGCTGCTGGAGCTCAGGCCTCCAGAGGAGAAACCGCCACCTCCGGAGAATCCACCGCCTCCGGAGTAACCACCGCCTCCAGAGGAGAAGCCACCGCCTCCAGATGAGAAGCCGCCACCTCCGGGAGCGTTGTAGCTATATCCTGCCTCAGGCCTGGCTGAGCCAAGGGCCGCTACTGCAGCTAAAACCTGTGTAAAGAAAAACCTTATTAACAAACAGAACATAATTACTTGGTTATGATGAGCGGGACACGGGAAATGTAAAGAAAATACAATTTATAACCACTATTATAACAAGAGACTTTGGTAACACTCTGATTAAAAGCAGTTTAATTGCTATCGAACCTTTGGTTAAATAGCGGTGGCGAATCAAACAAAAGAAATTTGGTAACACTCTGGACTCTGATTGAAAACAGTTGAATTGGTAAACAATTGCTATCGGCCCTTTGGGTAAACAGCGGTGGCGAATGAGCGAATCTTGAGCCTGGTCGAAGGATTGTCCGCGATGTTAGGACTGAGAAATCGCCATACGCCATCGATGACGAAGCGTGTTCCGAGCACAGGTCACGACACTTTCACACACACGGTTACCTACCAAAAACGCTTTCATGTTGTCTCACGGAGATGTCGCTGTTGTATAATGGTCGGTACTCGGTCCGGTGGCTTTTATACTCCGAGTTAACCGACGCCTCTCTCCCTAACTCATCCTAATATTCGGCCTTCAGGTCGCAGAGAATTATCATTTCGTTGACACTAGATCGGTGAAAATAATGTGGAGCTATAACGAATATGCTTATGAGCGTGTTATACAATTCGATTGTTTCGTTTTGATTTTAATAAATAAGTTTTTAATTATATAAGTTAGTTGAAACTGCATATAACATTACACTCAAACACCATTTGAGATTTTGGGTTGTGAAGATCTTTTTAATTTTAATAGAGAGCGGTGTCCATACAAATGTGTAATAAATAAACATTAAACGCACATCATAAAAAAATTAATGGCCCAAAGGCCCTACGCGTCACGGGCTCGGGTAACAAAAGCTATCTAGGACAAACCTTACGTTATGAAGTTTTATTGTATAATAATACATATGTACCTATATTTTAATGTGTGATTATTATTTTTGTACATAGGCGTTTGTTGTACTTAGCTATATTTTGTAACATCATAACATACCAAAAGCTACATCAGATTGAGATCGATTGAATATCGTGTGACGTAATTATGGCATTTAAGTTTATGGCACTTAAGTTAACATAATTATCTTTTTTAAATTTATATGTTTTAACTACAGACGATGTGACAGGGAACTGTTAGTACCGAACACCCGGGGACGGCCGGGCCATTGCTCCTAATTCAGTCGCAGATCAGGCTAGGTGGATTTTTATTGGGTAGGGGACATCTATCGGAGTCCCACAAAACTATAGGCTCCCGGGTATTGCGTTTCTCCCCATGGAAAAGCGATGATGTAGTACTAGATTAAGATTAAGTGCTCGCCAGCCCGCGGTTACGTTGCTTACAAACACTCTCCACCGAAAAACCAAATGCGCCTTTGAAGCACCCAAACAATCGATATAGTGTTTTGTTGCGTCAAAAACCTTCGATCATATTGTGTCGCCGTCGGTCATTGTTGGCATTTATCATGTTTGTGATGTATGGGTGGCTCATGTACGGTCAACAGCACATCAAGTTAAACACCTGTAGTTCGATAATAGCACTTATGCCCCCGACATAAGAGTTGTACAAAGTCCAAAGTGTTACGTCTGACGTGCTTTTGACTGTACTTCGATTTCTCTAACACAAAGCTTAAGGTTACCTTGGGATCAATTAGTTTTAGATTCATGCAATTTTTTCAATGTACTATAAATAATGTCAAAGGTGTGTCTCAACATTTCTACTTTGTCTATTCTGTGATAAAGCTTTTGTTTATTTTAGAGTCATAGTTTTTATTTTATACTAGCGGCCGCCCGCGCGGTTTCACCCGCGCGTCATTGCTTTTTCAATTATGCCCCCTTTCCCCCCACTTTTCCGGTATAAAAGTACCCAATGTCACTCGGAAATAATTTTTTTCAAATTGGTTCAATAGTTTCGGAGCCTATTCAATACAAACAAACTTTTATCTTCATAATATTAGTATAGATAACTTATTTCACGGGTGGTCCTCCCTAGGCGCTATTCCGACATAGGATGGTCCGAATAATCCTAGTACAAGTTCGTCCCTTTTGGGTGTGAAGGGGAAATTGGGGAGTTTAGTGGGCAAAGGATGAACACCTTTAGTCCTGAGTGATTCACATGATTGCAATTCTCACTAGCCGTGTTAAACGTATTCTCAATGTTGGAGACTTTTCTATCAATAGGTTGATACTGCATTTGTGATAATGATTATCATCTACAGCCTTTATGATGCTGTGTACACGCTTCTCTTTTCTATCGCTCTTTACCATGGCTCTTCGCTAATCTGGTCTAAGTTTGACCTAAAACTTTGATTATACGAGTATTATATGATTATATGCATTTAAGACTATTTTTTATACTAATTTATTTGTCTACAACTGAAAGTTTTTCGCGAGTTTTTTGCCACGCACTAAGCTTTGAAATGAATTACCTACTATATTTCCGCGACCTTCAAGAAAAGAGTGCATTCTTTTATTATGTGCCAGCAACGCATAATGTGGTGCCGCCACTTTGCAGATGTCTGTGAGCCAGGGTGATCATGTGCCATCGGGTGATCTTTATGCTCGATTGAAATTTTGTTTTTTAAAAAAATATAACTTTTATTTATGCAGATAAATATCTACATAAATATTAGAAAAAGAAAGTTTTCAAACAATTAGATAACACGTGGCGGGTGTGTACAAAAGACGTAACAGTAAAAGCTGTCAATTTGGACGTACTTTCGAGCACAGCCTCCGTACTAATGCGTAACTGCTAACATCGCTAAATACTGTGTAAACAATAAATGTACATATTCCAAGGAAAATTTGTAGACAGGTAACTCGATATGTATATGAAATGTACGTTTCGTTTTACTTTAAACGCTTGCACAATGCGTGAAGGCGACAGTCCGGATGTTTGTTATAAAATAGTAAATAAATAAATATCCCTGGACATTATTCACACAGCGCCATCTAGCCCTAAACTAAGCATTAGCTTGTGCTATGGATGCCAGTCAACGGATAACCATTACTTATATACTTTTTTTTGTAAATACATACTTAATATACATAGAAACACCCAGACCGATACAAACAGACATGCTCATGCACACAAATGTTTGTGCCGTGCGGGAATCCAACCCGCGACCTCTGGTGTAATAGCTGACTTTTCGACCATCACACCAAATGACTCGTCAAATAAATCGTAGGAATAAAGTCCTTTTAGCCCAATATTTCGGCTAAGGCGTCCAATATTTACGATCAACCACCAAAGCAGGATATATTGCATAATTAGTGAGTGCGCAAGCTCCGGGGGTACTCCGTGTACCCTCATTATTATATTAGGTGGAAGTGCAGTCTGAAACGATCGAAGAGAGATCAGGCGCAGGACCAACAGTATTACGTGGTATCCAACTATCCAAGGCACAGGGATGTTTAACACCGCAAAAAAATATTTTTTATGTCACTCCAGTCGACAGACAGACCACCTGATGGTGGGCGGGCACTGCGGCCAATTTCATTTAGAGATACTTTATCAATACGTTGCCCTACTGTAAGCTCTTTTAATCTTCTATCGTATCAAGGAATATAGGGCACTAACGTTGGTCGTAGGTTTATGTAATTTCCTTATAAAACCAAATTTCGCTTATTATATTACAATAGTTTAATAATTGGATTCTGAATATCCTGTCACTAACCCAATCCGGAATCAAACTTACATCTAAATTCTCCTTAACAGAAAATGGTACATGGTACGTCTAGTCTATGTCTGTAGAAAATTTTATCTAAATTGGTTTAGTGCTTAGCCGTAAAACTGTTACATGCAGAAAAATAGACTTACTGTTGCATTTATAATATGAGTATGGATTGAACGATTTACAAACAGTATGTACGAAGTACCCTGAACGCCCCATGGCACGATAATAGGTATTTAGAAACGCTTTTTGTCTTTCAAATATGCGGTAACGCCACGCATATTAGCGGCTTACGTATGCGCGTATGCGTATTTCGCGTTCCATCGCATATGGACTGGTTATTTGTCTAAAGACTTAGGCCTAGTGCTCACTTGCACAAGCAGCGCTAAAGAGGTGTTCACACGATGACAAATAGTGATGAGACATCACTGGTTTTTCCGAACACTGTCCTAATCTATTTGAATACGCTTAATTCAATATTTGACTGGTCCAGTTATTGTTTGACCATCGATTGGTGCAATGGTTGATTTTGTTTGGTTGAGTAGGCTGTACCAGAGGTCGCGGGTTCGATCTTGAACTTACAGTAAATAATTACAGTACGTTTTTGTGCCATAGAAATATTATGTACTATTAGCTCAATGTTTTGTGCTTGAATATTTGTAACATTAGTTTTAAAGTTATATAATTAATTGACCGACTCCGTGGAACAGTGGCTAAGCTCTGGCTGTGTTCCGTCCGGCAGTATTAATGTGGGAGCCATTAATCAAAGGCTCGAAGATCAGATGAGCCTACAGTCTGGCAGCACATTTAACGACGCTTCCTGTTGAAGTGTCCCTCAATGGAATAGGCCGCAGTGGCCGCTTACCATCAGGTGGACTGCGCGTCTGTCTGCCAATTGACTTAGTCAAACAAAATACGTTTAGATTTTTGAAAAATCAATGATGTCAATGATCAAAATGTACTCGTATAAAATTTAGTATAATTTAAACAATAACTTGATAACAAAAAAGCGGCTTTTTGCGGCTTTTTTCTAAACAGACAGTTGACGTCGAAGTGGGGCCCTTACTTGGGGATTTTTACCCACGACGGGTTAACCATCCACAGAGCCATGGTAATACGGCCCCATACTCTAAGGGTTAGGTAGGTCACAAACACAAAAAAAATGTCATAATTATAACCAGTGTTTATTTTGGGGGGGTTTGCATCACTCCACTGAATTTTCATTGGAATTTACCGCTTACTCCGAATTCAGTTGTGCTCTAGTAATTTTTCAACCTACATTTGCAAAAGTCTTTGAACTTTGGCATTGCTGACAGAATACATTAATTTTTAGTCCGGTCGAAAGGTGACCTGTTTAAATACCACGTTGTGAAATATCGGCTTCCGTTCGTGGCAGTCTCTTAATTTATCTTGCATTATCTTATCGCAGATAATTAAATGTACATTATATTATTTTGGCCCATAAAAAATTAAATATGGTTTTTGAAAAACGTTTTGATGCTGTACTAACTAAGCTAACATCATGTGCAAATCTGTCCTGAATCCCTTAAATTGTAACACTTTTTTTCAATACACAATATTGACCGAATATTGAAATATTGCAATGACCGAAAAGACCGTTTTTGAACTAAAGGATAACTCTATCCAATGTACTAATATGGTGTAAACACTCTTTGCTGCCTGCCTCTTTCATAAAAAGCTATCAAAGTCACGACAAATAACTAATGTCAAGGAATTTCTTCTTCCAAAATAAACTAATAAATCCTAAATCCACATGTCACAGCCAGACTTGTGTTTGCAGAATTAGTTAATAGTTTGATTACGTAACGAGTAATGATTAATTACACGGTCAAATTAAGTAATGGCGTATTAAGTATTGAGACGAATTTTTGCCCATTCGTTGGCACATGCTTCGATTACACACGGTCAGAGGTCGGCGTCGTGGACATATGATCTATGCAACTATCGCACGAGTTAAGCAACTTTGACTTTGGTGGTAGTTGGATGGGTGGTCTTGAGAAAATCGAATGGATTCATCAATGTATATTAATAAATAATGTCCTCCTAGCCGATTCGGCTATGGCGGCCAATCTTTTACGATCAGCCAACTACGCAGGATATATTATAGTGCACAAGTGAGTGCGCAAGCACAGGTGCACTCCCTATTCCCTCACTCTCATAGCACGGTGGGACAGCAGTCTGACACGACCGAAGAGAGATCAGGCGCAGGACCAACGGCTTAACGTGCCTTCCGAAGCACGGAATCATCATTCTTTTCAGACATTCAGGTGATTCAAGCCTGCAATGTCCTAACCAAACTGGAAACATTCACACAAAGTGATGCTCCCCGCGGGATTCGAACCCACGACCTCCGGGTATTAGAGCCCAACGCTCTAACCACTGAACCACGGAGGCAGTTAAATGTATATTATGTTGTAAACAAAAGAGTTGTAGAATATTTAGGCCTTTTATATGAAGGGCTGGTTAATCGCACAAGGCTGGCACCGGCTCGACCCAATAGGGTGTGAAGGGAAACCGGGGGAGTTTAGTGGGTAGTGGACGCTTTATAGTCTCGAGTCCCACACACGGCCGCAGGTGTAGCTAGCCTGCGGTTATGGTGCATAAACGCATTCTCTTCCGAAAAAAAAGCCTTTTTATATGATAAGTTATTTTATATGTCCTCGTTGGTCTAATGGCTAGTGTTTCAGATCTCTGGATCCTTTTTTTTTTCTTAGTGGGAGGAAATGCATTACGCATATCCCGTCCGTTGATGGTCGGGCCAGGGGTATGTGGGACTATCTCCTTCCGTTCCCGCTCAAGTCGGGATAGGGAAGGGGGGACTACCCACTAAAAACTCCCACTACTTCCTCTCTCGCTGCCTTGCTGGTCTTTTATTGGGGGTCCGGGTTCAACTCACGGAAAAGCTTTGCTTGGGATTTTCTAAAAATGTTGAGATGATCGTTGTTTGGTTTGTGACGCCACACTGTAGGCTTCTATGTGCTTTAAGTATCTAATGTGCTTTTAACTAGGTTCTGCAGTGGATCATTGATGATATGACACTTTGCCTGACTCGAGAATAGAATCTCAGACATCGAAATTATAGCTTGGTATTGGACAGCTCGACCAATGAGCTGTTTCTTGAAAGAAAATTAAAATAAATGAATAAAACATGTTTGTTACAAATAGATTTGCGCGAGCGCATTAGCAGTTGGCAGCTACTTATTATAATAAATACACAAAATGCAAATATGGCTTTTTTTATTAAATGTGTGTCAGCTCACACGACATCAAGGATGAAAGTGGTGACCATCGTAATCAATTTGCAATTTTTAGAATGGCGATCATAGATAACGGGTTATGGTTGCCACTCTTTTTAGGCACTCAGCTTACATGATGATAAGCGGTCACTGCAGCCTGTTCCAGGGTCTCTTGTACACTGTAGTATTTTATGACCTTCGAGCCTTTGATTTTATTTGTAGTGGTACTACTACATTTCATTTCATTAATATCTGGAATACAGCCTGAGTTGTTTTGGTAGAAAATTTCATCTGCGGAGGTGAAAGATAGCCAGTTGGACTCTAAAATAATCCTCCCACCAACCAGACCTAAAGCAGAATCGAAGCGCGTAGCCACTGACCCACAGGGGCACCAAAAAGTACCTATTTTTGTCGAAATCTGTGCCGTGCGAGCTTAAAAGTTTCAGTAGATTTTTGAAAAGATATATTATGAATGATACAAACGGCGATGAAAGATAGCTATATTTTCGATGATTCGTCAATTTTATGTGTAGAGCGCAGTAAGCCATACCTTGCCGAATGAAATGACCTTATCGGATCACCACGACTTAGGTAAACAAAAGAGAGGGTTTTTTAGAACAGCGGGAGGCCCACTGTCCATTCCCGATGGATACCCCGGGAAAAATAATTAATATTAATAAATATAAACCTTCTGTACTGCACTGCTTCGATACCGCGAATCCTGATAAAATAGTCACCAAGCCAGAGAAATAATTTTGAATAAAACAAATAGAAAATTACAGTTGGCAGCCCTACATTCCAACACTGTACATCACAATTCAAACGGGGATGGGTATAGTCGTTCGGAGCTCATTTTGAAAACATGCAATTTCATTTATTGTATAATGGTCTAGAGACGGCAGGCTTGTGTTATAAATACTAGTTTCTGTTAGGTAATGTATTCATTTTGTTTTCACGTCCAAACTGTTGGCCGTTTTTGGTTCTTAAATTCGCTACGAGTAAGAGTTTGGAGCATTAATTCTCCAAGAGTATAAGTTACAATTTTATTATATTTATAGAAAGCCTTGTTGGTTGAATTCTCTAGTGGTTCTAGCTAGGTTTGTTCTCGGACTAAGGAACGAAAATTTCGAGTTGCACACACGGCTGCTGGACTCGCAAGCGTTTTATTTCGGGTTACCACAGGGTAATCCGAAATGAAACACTCTCCTATAGCCCTGTGTTAGGGACTAACCCTGAAAAGGGCAGAATAGTCTCGCTATGTCAACACATTTTCCATATAAAGAAAGCAAAAAACGAATTTAATTCACTTTAAAAACACAAGCGTACCATCATACAAATGTCTTAGTACCTCCCATTCCGTAATTATTTCTCCCTCACAGCTGAACTATTTATTATTTATATGCCCATAGGAAAAAACAAAAAGGGTTTTTGAAAGAGCAGGGGAAGCCATGAGGCCATTCATGCGAGACCGTTTTATTAGGTCCTTTCCCAACTCCTTTGTGTGGTTCCTTGTTACGGATTTTTGTTTTATAAATATTAGGAGTTGTTTTCACGTCGTGTTAGTATTGTGTGAAAGGACTTAGATTTGAAATAATAAGCCAACTTCTATTCCATCTCACATTATAATTATTGTACACGTTGCAAAGACCCTTTAAATATGTGGGGTTTAAATATTGGAACAAGCTGGTTCCAGTTTTGTGGCTATTAACCATAATAGCCAAAGGCTAGAATCAGCTCATTCCAATCAGGTAGGAACGGGAAACCGGGGGAGTTTAGGTAGTGGTGCGGTGACCGCTTGGAGCTAACATCTTTCTGTAGATCTCCAAGTAACATAATATAAAGTTCAGCTTTTATACTATGACGAAGGTACACTACTATTTTGTCTTCTCTTCGTAAGTAACCACGACTCGAATTCGAATTCCTAACGAATGCCTAAACGCATTCTCCTCATTGTCTTATACAACGTCAAAAAATTATGATGTGAAGAAAATCTATTCTTTTTTTTGCGGTCGTGACCGTCACGGAATATTGTTTCCCTAAAAATGATTGTGACCTATTTCTTCACTGTCTTAAAGATTTTCTTAAATATCTAACCCGCGAGCTTTGGTTTAATATCCGACTTCTCAACCAATTACACCCAAGTCGTCAAAACTTCGAATCCAGATTGATGTGTGTACTCATAGTGGTACTTATTTATATTCAAGCAAATGATCTGCTACACGAAGCCGTTAAAACTAATGTGTTGTGGCGTTCCCAAACACCATTGTTCTCTACGCTGAATATGCAGGGATAGACAACAGTTCCTCATTGTCTCAAAGATTAATTATTCCTCGGAGACGCCGTCATTATGCGAGCAGAATGCCGACATTATGCCATGGTAATTGACCGTCTGTATGCCATCTAGTGTTGCCACATCAAACACTACCTATATGACCGATACACATAGATTTTATATTCAATATCCAATCTAATATTTGGTCAATTGGTCTCTTGCTTGTTAGCATTATCACCGAGAACAAATAATTTGTATGGGAATTCTATTAGGAAAGTTACAAAAAATTTCTTAATATTTTATTGATTGAATCACTTATCAATTATTTTCGTTCTTCTCCGCCGTGTTGTATTCAGACGTGTGAAACCTAATGTTCCTTTAAAAGTATTTAAAACATCAACAACACAAACATATATACTTAAATACAAATAAACATCCAGACACAAAACAAATACAAAAAATGTTCATCACATAATTAATGTTTGTCCTAGGTGTAGTTTAAAGTGTTTGGATCCATAGTTACCTTTATGAAATTAAACAAGACCATATAATATTTAATATTTGCAAATTTTAAGCTTTAAATTAAAAATACACGTGTCTCAATCATCAAGAACATCCTAACAATAACAGTTGCCAAATAAACTTAAATATCAGCCCATTAAAATTCCACCGCAGGGCAGAGGCCTCGATATAGAATGTAGACATCGCAAAGATGTTGATCTCTGAGTCATCGTGACGATGACATATTTTGTCAAGAAATATTAACTGGCGACCTGATGCATAAAATAAAATCTTTGTCGGGCTCAATCACTAAAGTATATTAATAAAGAAAACAATAAATGGGCTTTCACAGAAAAATATTGAAAGCTTTTCCAATACATTTTCCAAATTTTTTTATTATTAAAAACTGTACATATGATACTAAATCAAATGCACTAAATCTGGACAGTAACATAAAAAAAATACCGATTGTTAAGAAATGGGTAAGGTAAGCCTTTGAAAAAAAAAATTATTTATGTTAATCCTTTCACATCAAGAAATGGTATAGAGAAATGGTATAGGTACCCTTGGGTATGGTAAATGCTACCTAAGATACCATTACAACTACTCCAGCTGAAAAGAGACGTAGGCTATTTTTTATCCAGAAAATATTTAATTTCCTGATGAAATTTTGTCCAACATAAAAACATGTGCAACAAATAAGTTATTACATTCATTCAATATAAGTTAACTATTGTGCACCCAGCGTGCAAACGCTCAGCCGGGCAGGTTCCGTTCCGATAATGCGATTTGTAAGTTCCCAGCAGGTGGCGTTAGTGTCGCCGCCGGTAACTCCCCTCTTCCCCACCACCCACATCGCACTTAGAGCAAAGGACACGGGCGAACATCCATAGAACGTTGGGCCTTGATTTTTTATGAATTACACTTACCGTATTACTATTATTATGTAGAAAATGAAGTAATATTCCAAATACACTACAATTTATAAATCCACTCCCTGGGAAAAAATAGTTATAGGATGATTTTGATTTCTACAAAAATAACCCCAATTGTCGAGTTCACTGGATCCGTTGTAAGAAAAGCTTAGGTCGTTTGTTTTAGCTGAAACCGTCATTTAAACGTAGCGAAAGTCGTCAAATATTAAACCAAGCATTCCAACAATAACGACAAAACAAAATTATTCACATATGTTATTCAAAACAAACAGAAACGAATGATTGACAGACGTTGTATGACATTTGATTTTTTTTTGATTTTTCTGTTGCCATAATGTTTTTCAGAAAAGTATCGTGCCTCTTTTCTAAGCTGTCATTTGTATGGGATCTGATCGGAAAATCAGTATTTAAGTATCTTAACTAGCAACATTATTATTATTCTACCGGACGTACTATGCACTATGCACATAACACACCGGATGCACTACAAAACCAATTGTATTTTCATTTATTAGATTATATTTTTATCCCGGGGTAAAAATATTAATTAAAATTGAATTTAAATATTAAAAATCTTGTAACGAATATTAATTATATTTTGAATAGTGGAACGAACGCTTAAGATCGAGCCCATTTCTGCCGATGTCCTTTCAAGCACTTTTGATAGCATTAGAGCGTTATTAGAGACTAACTTTCGGACGCGAATGTGGATGAAATTCAATGTAAGTTTGCTTTTGACGGGTAAATTCAATATGGTGTTTCTACATACACTAACAAACTGCTACCGTGTAGCAGGTAGGTAATACTCGTATTTGCACGTCAATGTAACGAATATGTTCGGGGTTCTGGATTTAGGAGTCAATTTGTTTCAGCTGGCTGTCTTACTTTCTCTCATAGATGAGGTCAAAGTAATAGGGATGTATTTATGTGTTTACTTCGTTTGTCGTTGTAATTTTCATTTACATCCAATCCAATAAACGGCCTACTACTATGAAATACACCACCAGAAATCACTTCTTCTTTGGGCCTTTGCACTGTGTAGTGTGTGCGTCACCTCACCCACATTAGCTAGATGTAAGTTAGTATATAAGTCTTAATTGTAAGCATTTTTGATTCATTATAGTCTTGACATCATAAAAGAACAGTTGTTTGATTGCATCACCCGCGACACGTCATTGCATGGCGACCCTGCCAGTGCTGCCTTCGGGCAGCGCTGCGCAAAAAAAAAAAATAAGTAAATAATAAATAAGTGCAAAAATAAATATATTCAGATGGATTCGGACAATAAAAAGTGAAATTAAAAGTTATTTAAAATATAAACAATTAAAAAACAAATGAAGGAGAAAGTAAAATTATGGACTGAAGTTAGTGGTGAACTGGAGGATTCGCGATAGTGAGCTGGCTGCCGGGAGGTCTGAGGAAGCCAGATGGAGGAAGGAGTTTGCCGGCAGCCGGGCGATGATGGTGCTCAGATGTCGTGTTGCTGCCGGGTGATGATTGAAATAGTCGGAAGAAAAGGCTGGGTACCGAGAGAAGTTCCAGCAAAAAGAATAGTGTTTTTTTTTTAGTAAACTAAGATTATGTTTTTTTGATTATATGACTTTTATCTAAGGTATCAATATTATACTTATATTATGTTATTTTTAAATTTAATACTAAACGAGTTACAGACATTAAAAGTTAAAACTAAATAATAATTTAATAAAATTCCGTTGCATTCTTTTTAAAATCAAATTATAAAACTTTTTTTTTTTTAGTCTGCAAAAATGTTTTTTTTATGTTTTAAATTAATACGTTCTAAATACCGTGTGTAAAATGAAGGTCCAGAATCATACATATTTTATTAGTTACTAGGTGCAACTTAAGCGTCATATTAGGAAGCCGATCGCATTGCCTCATCGCACCACACACGAGGCATGCATCAGCAAAAATTTATTTAACTCGCATCGAAATACTATCTTGTGCCATATTAGTCAGCTGCTATGAGACTTTGTGTCTTAGGGTAATTGATATTGAAATTCTTCATCTACTCGTATGTAAAGGTATGCCAGTGTCAACGATTGTAATTAGTGAACAACTAAATAGTCTAAATTTATTATGGCTCGTATCGTTATAATGTAACCGATTTAAAGTTCTTTTAAAGTTGTTTACTGTATTAAATTATTTTGTTTTATAAATGTTTTGTGTAGTCAGACGTAGTCATGAAAATTCGAAAGGTCGAAGAATTAAGAGGAATTTGAAAGGATAAGTAGACAGATTGTTAAGATTTTTGGTACATGTAAAGAATGATAGAATGCTTGTTATGATTGAAATGATTTTTTTTTTAGATGGGAATACTTCAGTAACGATATTTTGGAAGCCACTTGGATTGATCACCTAAGACAGGAATTAATATTATATTGGTACTGGAGGATTAATTTCGTTTGTAGATTTGTGTATGCAGTTGGTATAGATGAAAATAAGAATTAAAAAGATATACATATATAAAAATGGTACTAGGTACAGTTTAGGGTGAAGGTCCTCATTTGATCATGGTGCAGACGAGTTTCTCTCTGTGAAAATGCTTGGATCGGACGTGTCAAAACACGGCCCTAATATTATAATGAAGAAGTCGACAAATAAATAAATGAGGAACTGTACCTAAGTAAATAAATAAATAAGTAATGTTTTTAAAGGTAGGCCGCCTAATAATTATAAAGGGAATAAATAAAATAATGAATATGAGATAATTATGAAGTAAGTGATGATGATGATAATGATGAAAAAGGCAGGCCGCCTCATATAAATAATATTAACCCAAAAGGGGCAACAGTACCATTTTTATCTGTATGAGTGGAATAGAGTTTTGTGTGATAGATAGAAAAGTGGAAGTTGAAAGTGAAGTTACAATAGAAAATTATAATTAAATAAGAATAAAGTGACGAAAAGAACATAAGGACACAAATTGACAATAATTCTTAACCACTCAATCCCGAACCGGCACTCGGGTGCCGCGTAACAATAGATTTTCTATTGTGTCTGGTAATCCGGGGCTTGAAAGATTAATGAAAGTAAAAGATTGAAAGAAAAAATATTTAATGAAATTACTAAATAAATATTATGTAAAGATATTAATGTGACCTTAATTATTACTTTTTATAATTCAAATTGGCATACCTGCTTCATATTTTTTTATGGCTTCTGTACATTGTTTTTTTTCTAATGTGATGTTTACTTTTGTGTTGATAGAATTACTGTGGTTATTAACCACTCAACGCCGAACCGGCACTCGGGTGCCGCATAACAATAGATTTTCTATTGTGTCTAGTAATCCGGGGCTAGAAGGATTAAAATAAATAAAATCAAACAGTTTATAACTCGTTTAGGATAGTTTTAAGGAAATGTAGTCCTCTAATATGTATTGAGAAATATTTTACTGTTCAAATAATATTACCGGCAACAAATCATATTTGATAGAACTCAATTTCTTTAAATAACTTTAATATTTTAGAAAATATTATTAAAATAAAATTTTCAAAAAAAAAAAAAAACGGGGGAGGTGTAATGTGTGCGTCATCTCACCCACATTAGCTAGATGTAAGTTAGTATATAAGTCTTAATTGTAAGCATTTTTGATTCATTATAGTCTTGACATCATAAAAGAACAGTTGTTTGATTGCATCACCCGCGACACGTCATTGCAACTGTCTCTCAAATCCACACTTGCATAACTTGGCTAAATCTATTTTGTCTAATATCTTAAAATAAAATAAATAACGGACAACAGACAATCTGACCTCAAAGTAACGAGCACAAGCACTAATGTTATCGGTATCAACAAAGGTACCAGAATCGTATACTTCAATACAAACAGACATCCAGGCACAGAACAAATAAACAGTTGTAGTATATGTCCAATTCATCCCTCCCTTCTTTTAAGCCGGATTTGTAACTCCCCTGGTGTTGCAGATGTCTCTGGGCAGCGGTATTCAATTTACACCAAAACACACAAGACCTTTTGCTCGCTATTTAGGTACTAAGAAAAAATGTTGTTACAAACCTATATTAAGTACCTATAGCACAGATTATTAAATAGTTACTAACCTATAGTAGATGTTTAAAAATTCTTCGAATAAAGCTTCGACCAACAACAGGTGCCCTGAAATAGTTATTTTTCCGTCATTTATTCATATCTCCTCGTGATCGGCCGTGTCGTATTAATTAGATATTAGAGCGGCTAATTGCAGTGATCGATCGACTAGGCCTATCTGGTTAACAGGATGTCCGGTTGTTTGATTTGCATTATCGCTGTTAGGAGACAGCGGTTTCAACAACTGAATCGATCAATTAATAGGTATACAATTTACAAAATCTTCTGGTATGGTATGCACATTGAATTTACGAAAAGTTATTATATTCCGAATTTTTCGTTTAAAAACAGTTGAACAAATAGGTAAGCTGCTCGGTTTTTACAATTGAAAAAGTCTGAAAGACTGAAAAAGCCCTAACACCTTTTAACTCGGTCTTGAGTTTAAAAGGTGGTAGGGCTTTTTCAGTCCGACACCGCCCTAAGGTTTCTTAAAATTCTTTTTTAAAATTAACTTCCGTCCGTCCGAGTCATATTTTCCAATCCAGCAATTTCGACTGTGCATAAATATTTAGGTCAGTGAGGTTCAGTGCGATATTGATAATATTTTCCGACGAATAAATGTTTTCCTTTGAAATTAAAGAAGAGAGTGCACCTCTTTTAATTGGTGGCGATATTTCTCTTTGACGGTGGAATTGCATAGGAGCCACAAAGCTGGCGCCTTTTTTCAAACCGCAGTATTTTTACGTCGATTGACATTGCAACACTGGTGTTCGTATCGGTCTGTGAAGTCAGGAGTATTGGAAATTTTTTATTTTGTTTGGAAATGGAGTGACCTGAGCTTCAAACCCTTGCGATTGGTAATGGAAGTAGCCACGTTGCCACGTATGATATTTTCCTATTCCGTTTGACGTGACTTCTGAGTATGCAAGTTTGGATTGATCAGGAAATAACATTTATTTAATGAATTTTTTTGTTTGTTCTTGTGCCTAAATTTTTTTTTATCCTCTCGATTTCGTGCTTAAGGAAAATATTAAAGATTAAATCAAATTGTTAATTGTTCCAGATGATAGTGCGTGTGTGGTGCGAGAGCGGTGCCGGCTGGGCACCGACCCTCGTGCCGGTGACGCCGCAGACCAGCTGCCGCGACGTGCTGGACTGCTGCCGCGAGCCCGGCGACGAGCCCTGCCTGCTGCTCAGCGTGCAGCCGCAGCATGGAGGTAATGACTATGCGCTGTGACTACTGGCGCCGACGCTCGTGCCGGTGACGCCGCAGACCAGCTGCCGCGACGTGCTGGACTGCTGCCGCGAGCCCGGCGACGAGCCCTGCCTGCTGCTCAGCGTGCAGCCGCAGCATGGAGGTAATGACTATGCGCTGTGACTACTGGCGCTGGCGCTCGTGCCGGTGACGCCGCAGACCAGCTGCCGCGACGTGCTGGACTGCTGCCGCGAGCCCGGCGACGAGCCCTGCCTGCTGCTCAGCGTGCAGCCGCAGCATGGAGGTAATGACTATGCGCTGTGACTACTGGCGCCGACGCTCGTGCCGGTGACGCCGCAGACCAGCTGCCGCGACGTGCTGGACTGCTGCCGCGAGCCCGGCGACGAGCCCTGCCTGCTGCTCAGCGTGCAGCCGCAGCATGGAGGTAATGACTATGCGCTGTGACTACTGGCGCCGACGCTCGTGCCGGTGACGCCGCAGACCAGCTGCCGCGACGTGCTGGACTGCTGCCGCGAGCCCGGCGACGAGCCCTGCCTGCTGCTCAGCGTGCAGCCGCAGCATGGAGGTAATGACTATGCGCTGTGACTACTGGCGCCGGCGCTCGTGCCGGTGACGCCGCAGACCAGCTGCCGCGACGTGCTGGACTGCTGCCGCGAGCCCGGCGACGAGCCCTGCCTGCTGCTCAGCGTGCAGCCGCAGCATGGAGGTAATGACTATGCGCTGTGACTACTGGCGCCGACGCTCGTGCCGGTGACGCCGCAGACCAGCTGCCGCGACGTGCTGGACTGCTGCCGCGAGCCCGGCGACGAGCCCTGCCTGCTGCTCAGCGTGCAGCCGCAGCATGGAGGTAATGACTATGCGCTGTGACTACTGGCGCCGACGCTCGTGCCGGTGACGCCGCAGACCAGCTGCCGCGACGTGCTGGACTGCTGCCGCGAGCCCGGCGACGAGCCCTGCCTGCTGCTCAGCGTGCAGCCGCAGCATGGAGGTAATGACTATGCGCTGTGACTACTGGCGCCGGCGCTCGTGCCGGTGACGCCGCAGACCAGCTGCCGCGACGTGCTGGACTGCTGCCGCGAGCCCGGCGACGAGCCCTGCCTGCTGCTCAGCGTGCAGCCGCAGCATGGAGGTAATGACTATGCGCTGTGACTACTGGCGCCGGCGCTCGTGCCGGTGACGCCGCAGACCAGCTGCCGCGACGTGCTGGACTGCTGCCGCGAGCCCGGCGACGAGCCCTGCCTGCTGCTCAGCGTGCAGCCGCAGCATGGAGGTAATGACTATGCGCTGTGACTACTGGCGCCGACGCTCGTGCCGGTGACGCCGCAGACCAGCTGCCGCGACGTGCTGGACTGCTGCCGCGAGCCCGGCGACGAGCCCTGCCTGCTGCTCAGCGTGCAGCCGCAGCATGGAGGTAATGACTATGCGCTGGACTACTGGCGCCGACGCTCGTGCCGCTGACGCCGCAGACCAATCTGTAGTAGCATTAGGCAGGGCATAATCGTATTTTGAGGAGAAACCGACAAGCGCTGGGGCGAAAAAGTCCTCGAGTGGTGGACACTAGACGCTGCCTGCGCGTCGTGGTAGGCATTTACAAGTTGGACCGATGATTGGATGCGAGTGGCTCAAGATCGACTAGTTTCGATTTCCTTGAACGAGGCCTATGTTCTTTCGGCTGAAATAATGATGATGATGAAAAATGGAGAGCTTAGCCGAGTTTCTGGCTGGTGTCATTATAATTTTGGTTCGAATGACAGAACATTGCTTATCAAGATACTAGATCATGCTAGTGAAGTTACAATTTCCTAAATACCTGCATTGCATTCGGCACGAAGAACTTAGCGTTGGTATCGTGATCTTAGCAGAACGCACAATGCAAGGAAACGTCACGTATTGTCCGCATTTGCAACAAGTTGAAACATTTCGTAAGCTATTTATTTATCGATTAACTATGGACGATTAAGTTAATTAAAACGAAATGTAATTGGTTATTGCAAGATTGTATGTTTCCCATTACTGACAAATAGATTATCTATGGACTGTGCAATCAATCAAATATTTATAACTTTAATTCATAATTAACAGAATGCTTTATTCAATTAATTGCTGCGGTTAGATATTCACCTTTTAGTAAGTCAAGTAACATCGAATGGTTGGCTGTTAACACTTTATAGCCGTCGAAAGGGGACCAGACTGATGGAGTCTTGAGAAAACAGGAGAAAATTTACATCTTATTGTTCCACTTTACATATGCTCACCAAAAAAAGTCTAAGCCTTATTAATGTCCCACTGCAGGGCAAAGGTTTCCATTATTGAACTTAAGTCAATGCTGCTACAATGATAGGTACTGGCTTAATCTCCTTGCTTGCCAAATGCGGCTTGGGGATCACAAACTCGAGCTGTATCCGAAAAAACCGACTCAAACTTTCCTCGACCCGGAAATTGAACCCAGGATCCCGAGATCATTACTAGGTATTTAAACCACTAGACCAACGAGGCGTCAGATGCTTACCAAAACTTAACTTAAATTCCAACTACTCCACAAAAACGGATACATGAATACGTCACAACGACTGACTTACACATTTCAGGGATACAAATTCTCGTGTGTCACAAAGCTTAATTCCCCCAAAGACAAAGTGCAGGCTGACCAGAAGACATACAAACGACCGCTTTCTAAGCACGGCAAAAAGCTGGGTCCGTTACGAGCGAGCTTTAATTCCCGTTAACAGTACTTGATGGGCCTCAGACGTCATTCGAAGTAGGAATGGGAGTGACGTCACTTGTTTTACTCATTTTTAGGAGCAGTCTAGTATTTTAAAGCTTAACGGCTTTGGCCAATTCCACCACTGATTGATAAGTTCGTGATAATAAATCTTTCATGATTTATATTTCAATTTGTGACACGCACTGGTCCTTGATATTACATATTTTGAGCCGTGTTAGTTAACTAAAAGCAACCCAAAATTTAAGAACTTTAGCTGTTGCTTGACACTTCTTTTGCGTTGGAATCTAAATTAAGTAAAGACTTTGAGTAGCAAAGATCCATCCATCGAGAGTTTACTTAGTTCGAATAGAGCATTCTATTGTTTTAACGTCATCTCCAAAATTCTGTAGGCTAGAAATTATATGTTTCTGGAGAAAATACGATTAAATAAATTTCCAGAAACACTATAATTTCTGCAGATTTATTTAATCGTATTTTCAAACCAATGTAACATGAAATCCTTCAAAAAGCATCGGGTGTATACTTTCCTTAAAGGCCAGCATCACAACTGTGATTGAATTATTCCGATCTGTCACCTGATCACTTACAATCAGGTAGGTACCACATGCTCATTTGCCTCTTTGTAAAATAAAATCTGACGTATTTTTCTATTCCTAAGAAAATTGTATTGTTACTAGTGTTTGTTAATTTTTATTTTTTACACATCAAAAGCGTGATGTTCGAGGAGGGACTGGCTATTCAAAGCCGTAATATATATGTATAAACAGCTGATGATTGCAAAAATTAAATGAGAAGTTGAATTTCACTTAACAAAACCGTTTTTCACACCGTACGTAAGCGAAACCATAAAATGACTTATTCTCACAGTCCACCCGGCAATACTTATCAAGCCGATTAAGAGAATTCGGTTACGACTTTAATCGGTTTTCAAGAGAATTTTCAACGCCTTTACTTATAACTACACGAGCAATTCCCATTCGCTGAACATCTGGCGGATGTACCGTTCGTTGCGAGGTCGAAAAAGAAAAAGAAATGGTCAAGTGTGAGTTGAACATGACAGCATACGGTCCCGTTCAAAGTTTTTGTTGGCATGGAAATAAATAAATAAATGGATTTCATCGTTTTTACATCTCTGATCAACATGCTACAATACCTGTTTTGTACCTAAATACATACATATTACAAAAAATAACACCCAGAACAATAATATACGAACCGAAATAGTTCTTGCAAATCAATAAAATACTAGTATTATTGAGAAAACTAATATCTGGTACATACGCCTAGTCTTAAACTCGTCAATTTTGTTTCTCAAACTGATTTTTTGAGTATAATAACAAGTTTACGGTTTTCAGTACTTACTTGCCTACTTAATTTATTATTCTAAGTCTGCAGGAAGATGATCTCGAAAAGTAAGAACGAGTAGCTTGTGTCATGTATAAATTATAGATCATTTCATTTGGCGCATAAATAGCATGTTCCAAAGGATAAAGAGGCTTAAAATTTCTGTATGTAATTCAATTGGCAGCGGTCCTATAAAATCGTTTGCATTTTCATTTATTAACCACGGAACCCTAAAAAGGGACGGAATAAAAGCCATCGATGTCGGAATTGATTTTTTAAATTACTACGTAGTCGTAAAAACAATGGTTCTATATCAGAATAAAATAATAAACCCGGAAGACATGTTGAGTGGAAGGGATTCGGTCCCTTAAGTAATATTTGGGTTCAATTTCCGTATCGTAAAATACAGAGTTGTAAAAATGTTAATGGGTATAATGTTTTTATATTACATTTTCATGTCAAAACGGTTTCGCCGTTTAGACATATGAAATTTCGTATTTTTTTATACATAATATTTATTCAGCGCTCATGCCTACGCTACGGCCCGCCTGATGGTAAGCGGTTACCATCACCTATGGACGCTTGCAACATCAGAGGCATCACTCAGGCGTCGCAGACCCTGTAAAACCTTTTTATGCATTTCTAGAAGGACTCCTGCCATAGTTTCTTGGAAAACCTTTTGTGGGAATTTCATTCTTTAAGCTAAACATCCACGTCTTCGCAATCCTACGTCTTATCTATTATCTTTCTTCCGTCGAGTAAGATTGCTCTCATTCCCTTTCCCACTGGACTCCCGGACTCACATTAGCGTCCAAAACTATTACACTCTCGTCACAAGGCGAGGCCATAGGAGATTAAACGCTAGGTTTGCAGTCTAGGACCTTCTGTAAAAAAACCCTGTATGCACGAAAAGTTGGGTGATATTTAATTAACATATTCTCGATATTAAGTGACACGTGAGTACAGGCCATCACTAACATGTCACCGTGAGACCAGAGGGAGTAACTAGCGTGATTCTTGTAACTGTCCGCTGGAATGCCCTCTTAAATTAATTGCGAGCTAACTCAGGCGCTTTGATAGGATTTTCACCCAGATACCCTTAGGGAAATTAGAAAATTATCGGGTATATACATAGGGGAAAAATGTACGACTACTACTTTTTAAAATTATTGCTATAATATAAAATAATCGCATAAACATCAGAAGTGACTAATAGCGCGTCGTTACCCCTCATTATTTAGGTACTGGAAATTGATTTGGGGCTCCTATGTTCAGTTCCCAAGTCTAGAAAATGTATGTTTTGTTAAATACGTTGTCGGCCTATGGGGATGTGGGCCTCCGGCATTCTCACAAAACAGTCGAAACACAATTTAAAGTAGTCACTATTATTTTATGCTGGTGTTATGTGAGAGGGTGGTACTACCCCCTTTACGGCTAGCTATAGCGCTTTGTAAATCAAGTCCAAATAGAATTTTGAAGGGACTTTTAAGAACCACTGTTCTTCAAAAGACGACTGATTATGATTTGATAATCACACCATAGAAGCACAAAAAGTAAAAATAACCCAATCACAGGTCACAAGAACACAAATCTCCAGCTAACGGTCGTCAAAGTGGACAATATCCATCCCTAATCTTCTCGGCTGGACATCTAACTGTATCGAGCACTTCCGCGGCGCTCTGCATAATATATCACAGGGTCGGCGCATGGAGAATCGGTGATTGTATCGAGCGGGGCTTCATATCTCGATTTGCTCGATGCAAAAACTCAAGACGCCGTAATTGCGTCCTGGTGGGCGATTCTGGGACTGAGAGAATCGGTTGTATTTATTTGCTATAGCGGCCGCCTCTGCCGTTTCACACGCGCGTAACTTCTTTTTTCAAATATCTCCCCCCCCCCCCCCCCACATTTCCGAGCCAAAAAGTACCCTATGTCACCCGGGGATAGTGTAGCTTTCCAACAGTGAAAGAATTTTTCAAATCGGTTCAGTAGTTTCGGAGCCTATTCAATATAAACAAACTAATCTTTCGTCTTTATTATATTAGTATAGAGTATAGATTTCAAGAAGGGCGTTAAAAGGTTTTTACAGGGTTGGCTCTGGCTTGGGTGATGACTCTGGTGTTAGAAACGTCTATTTGACGAGCCATTTGGTGTAATGGTCGAGAAGTCGGCTATTACACCATAGGTCGCGGGTTCGATCCCCGCACGGTACAAACATTTGTGTGCATGAACATGTCTGTTTGTATCGGTCTGGGTGTTTCTATGTATAATATGTATTTATTTACAAAAAAAAAGTATATATGTAATGTTTATCCGTTGTCTGGCACCCATAGCACAAGCTAATGCTTAGTTTGGGGCTAGATGGCGTGTGAATAATGTCCAGAGATATTTATTTATTTATTTAAATCGATTACCATTTGGGGGGCGGGCGGTCTTAAGCAACACCTTCGTAGTATGAAAAACATACTAACCTTCTACACGCAGCTTCCTGCTTCGCCCGCGTGGACGTAAATGACATTATCCCGCAAAAATGTGATATAAATCTGTGATAAAAAGTTTCTGATATTAATTAATGTAGAGATTATTGATCGTAGTCGTTTGACAGATTCAAATTCTCCTCCTCCTGTTTTTCTTTTCCACCGGAATAAAGACGAGCCAGTTCCCGCCTTATGGCGTTTGACCAGCTCTAAGAAAATTGACCTAACCATTTTAAATGCATGTCCCTATCAAAAGGATAAAATCTTTATCATTGACGACAGTGACAGTCTACGGGTTTAAGAATACGCACCCCAGGTAGTCCGTGGGAAAGATATGGCCGAAATGTCATTTTCACTCTTACACGCGCGGGACATAAATCGCACTGACCTGCGCGGGCGCTTATTTTTAAATTGCCGCAGTTACTTGATTCAATTAAACTGAGCTCATCTTATTAGGGCGTAGAGTATGAGGGAATGCTGAATCTGGTCTTGTTGCACTTTAAATGGCCTTTTTGTGTGATATTTTTTACTTTGCCATTAACGTTGGTACGTATGTTATGTAGCCTGATGCTGAGTGGTTACTTAGACCTGTTTGGAAGAACGTAAAAGCTAATTTAGCTCTTCCGGTATATAGGTATTATCGGTCTAGAGGTGCGGGAGACGCTGCACCACCTTCACCATCCAATATGTTATAGTCGAATGGCCCAGTTAGTACTAACAGTTATTTCCATCTAGTAGGGTCTAGTAGGGCTTGCCGGTGGCTATGGATGGCGCTTTGGATGCAAAGTGTCATGAAACCCTCATCCGTCTCTCATGAAACCACCATCAGTCAACGAATAGCATCCCGGGGTTTAGTGGGCAAGCTCTGTCCTTTTTCGGGCGTGTAAGCGTATTCACCACCCCCATGCCCCCCGGTTTTATAAAAACGTTATGCAAACGTCTGACAGCAGTCGCTACAAGACCGACGTTTTTTGTCCTTGCGGAAAACCTGTCAAAAGTACGTGTATTTTATTATGTACATTATAATAATAAACTATATGTATTTATAGCGTAAGATATAAAGTAACTACTGATCGTATCACTTAATAGCATTGCCGTTACAGGTCGCAAGTGACCCAACAAAGAAGTGTAAATATTTATAAGTGCATTAATGACGCTCGCATCGAGGGTGATACGATCGTACTTTTACTGCCGAAACTGACTTACGCGAACAATTAAATTTTTTTTTATAGTTATTCTCCTTTATTTGCATGGCCTGTAATTATAAATAATAAAAATTTTGCGTGCGTTTAATGAGTGTAAAAATGGTGTGCATTTTGTGTACCTTGTTATTAGCAGATGGCTACATCATTAGTAAAAAGTACGCGATGCAGTGTGTGAAGTATCGTTGGTGTAGTGATTGGGTCCTGGGTTCTATACCCGCGCCGAGTAATATTATTCTCAGCCACTATGGAACCGTAAAGTAAGTATGAGTGATTTCAACCCGGTAGCGAAACTAGGTGTTATTTTTTTAATAGATGATAATTATAAAACTCGGCACAAGAGCTGGCTGAAATACCTGGCCATGGCCGTTCATTCCCGATGTCCCCCACTATTTGTCTACCACTGGTAGACATCGAGAAAAAAAGGAGCAATTTCCACCAGTGGGAGACAGCGCTACTGAAATCTTCCCGTTAGCCCCTAATGGTGGACACTAGAAAGAAATGAGTTGCTCTGTGGTGGACATCGAAACCAATAAAGTTCCATTGTCCCATACTTTTCTATTTGTCTTCACGAACATTTCTCTCGGGGAGCATCACTTTTTGTGATTATTTCCAGTTTCATTAGGATGACATAGCAAGCTTGAATCACCTGAATGTCTGAAAGAATGATGATTCCATGCTTCGGAAGGTTCGTTAACACAAGTATCGTTACACAAAATTAATCATGATCGTTATCCTCCTCCTCCCCCGACGAACCCACGGGAACCGAAAGCTTGCTAATGCAGTTCCTCATCAGCGGTGCACAATTGCAAATTGCACCTTAAACTATAATTTCATGTAATGAACTCGTGTTTGAGAAATGCGCGTCAGTGTTGCCAGAATTTGTGTTATTGTACAGTTTTAAATTAAACCTAAAATTGTACAGTTTTACAGGTGAAAATATGTTTCAGAATTTTGCTTTTTCTAATTGGTGTTGTCAAAAAACAAAACTTGTTAGGTATATGAAAACTATAAAACTATTTATTTAGTATAGAATACTGTTACTAAATAATAAATATAATGCATAATATATTTGTATTATCATAGAAAACATTCAGAGCAATAGAATGAAGAAACACTTTTGTCCTTTGTGGTGATTGTGCATACACCTGTCTAGTAGTTAAGCCAATTTTTCACTATTGCAATAAATCATCAAAATATACCTATTCTGTATATTTAATTACTTAATTAGCCTAGTTGTGCTTATGCACATCCAGTCTAGGTATTTTGCTGTGTTTGAATGAATGAAAACCCCAGCCTAAGAGGCTATACTAAAACTGTGTGAATTAAAAAAAAAAATGTTAAGTAATGAAAGATTTAAATAATTAAAAAAAGGATGCTTTTACAATTAAGTTTTTAATTTTTTCTAAGGGCTAACCTCAGAAAAAAATAAAAACTTTTGCATAAAAATTTGTATTTTCTGTGCAACTTACTTTGGTAACATTGCCACGCACGCGACGAGCAAAGGGGCGAATTAAAAATGACTTACGATGAGAAATAATGTAACAACATTTTCCTTTGTTTATTTTAATTTCCACCTTGCTACTGCGAATGAGTTCAATGAGTGCGAAAAGAAAAATGGAGTTCCTGTTAAATTGCAATTATATGTTTTCGTGCTAATTGTTGCTGACAATTTTTGCGCAGGCGTTAACGATACTATCTGAAGAATGCGTCGCCGCCAGCAATAAAAGTTCAGTTCAATTATAGTAAGAGCTTTTTCGCAAAACTGATTATTTATTACGTTTAAAGTAATAATATTAAAAGTCTTTATAAAAAGGAGAATGCAATGGCATATTATGCATTACAAGAAAATCATGATCGTTATGAGATACCTAGTAATTAGGTGATATCTAAATCTTTGGACTTTATTTACGTCATTCGTTTAGATATACTTACCAAGAAAGCATGTCGATCATGGTGCTTTAGGTAGAAGCAAGCCTGCATTATTGCCAGGAGTCGTGAGTTCGGTTCCGGTCTTGGGTCCAGACCGAAACAACTCGTTGTTGGTAAACATTCGTAAACTTGCCTTTATTTATTTTCCATCAAAACGTTGATTATGCTACGCTTATCACATTCGCGTCAGAGTATGTTATGTAATCGACTATTTTTAGGGGCAACAGAGTGAGTAATGCGTAATAAGGTTAAGGCACCTGCTCACTTTTCAACCTCATAAAGTGTACCACTCTTGAGTCGACAGGTAGCTCCGATGATGTCGTTAATATCATTGGCTGTAGTGGTCACTTATTAACAGATGAGCTGCCAGCCTATCTGGCAGTTGAAATACAATTAAAAACAAATTGTGATAACGCTTAAGCCAGTGGTGATGAATGGGAATAGACGATTCTTTGTTCCCTACACATTTGCATTCGAAATCTTTGTGTAATTTAAAACACATTACAAACCTATTAACGAGCGAGAACATCGTGAAATCATTTTCTCGCCTTGTCACACCTTGTTGTCACAATTCAATCTTCGCTGGTGACGAAACAAAGAAATTAGATGACATTTATTAACTTGAGTGAGTTTTTACGGCTGTTATAAAACCTTTACGATGACAAGACGTAAAAATCGCATTACTTGGACAGTTGCGTGTTCAGATATTTCGTGATTTTGCCATAAAATTTATATCTTCGACGAAAATTGAGAACGTTTAAAGTAAGGTACGAGTAGAGTACACCAGTACAGTGGATCTTCCACTCGAATGAGCCGCACGTATTAGGGAAGTACCTCTACAGTTACCTTACAGAAGACTAATTCATAACCTCTCGTCTGTATTCTAACAATATAACTATTTTATTCAGTTATTAAATAAATCTTAAGATATTGCGATTTTAATGACGCGCCGCGTCAGCAATAAATCATTTTTTTATGGTTTGACAGATATCTCCGAAGCGGCCATTTTGGCCTTTGGACAATTAAGAGGATAGTGAAGTACTTAGCATTTTGAAAATACTTCGTAGGTACTTAAGCTCAAGTAAACAATTAGACCACAGAAATCTAAATAATATTTAGATTTCTGTGAATTAGACTAATAGTAACTGGTTAGGACTTATAACTATGTAGCTCCCAATTTTTAACCGACTTCAAAAAAGGAGGAAGTTCTATGTTCGACTGTATGTATTTTTTTAAATGTATTACTGTCGATTTCTCCGTCAATTGTGAACCGATTTAAATACTCTTTTTTGGTTATTTTGGTTTATTTAAAGCTGATGATCTACCAATAAATAAAATAAAATATAGGTCAGGATTTTACTACCTAATGCGCTATCGGTTTAGTCATTGTTGCTTAATTATTTATTTCGTTCAAATTATTACTAAGCCGCAGTTTACAAATACGAAGTATTAAGTTTCAAAAATTAGATTTATTTGATAAGCGTCACAGTAACCTAATCTATAACTACGCTAATCGCTTCAATACTTACATAGGTATCTACTAACAGGACTTTCCAAAACTTGCCACATGAATCAAACCTCGTATTGAAACAAAGAGCTCGTGAAAATATTAATAATGATAGGATTACCTAAATATTTCATTAGGACTCGTCCCAAATGCTAATATATCTGCCTCCCAATCACCGACGTTACCATCTATTGTGAAGGCCAGAATAATGAGCTTAATTTGAATGCCCTAAAACCTTCAGCCATTTATTTTCCCTCAGAACCGAGATAATGAATAAAGAATGTTTAGCTAAAACGAGATATTGTTCTCTGACAGCTGGAGTGGTGATAGGGTCCAAAAGGAGACCTATTCAAGGTTGCTTTGTGTCTAAAAATGTTCATGCTGGCAGTTTATTTAGTCGCCAAGTGGAGCGCCCTCATTAAAAGAAATTATATTATGTAAAGCACAAAGACATGGGCGTACCCAGGGGGGGGCAGGGGGGGGGCAGCTGCCCCCCCCTGGAAATCTCGCAGAACATGTATGAAGTCGCCTAATTACTACTAATCAAAGTGTAAACGGGGCTTTATGCTCCAACTTTTAATTTTTTTTTGCTCAGTGTACATATAAAACTGAACTTGTAAACAGTATGGGCGATTCTTTCACGAAAGACCTTATAAACCGTTTCGCTGGAGACCCTCGAAAATTACTTTTGATGTAGAAGCGCTTTAAATAAAATAAAAATGCATGCATAGTTAAATTTATTTATGTTTATTATTTCGGTTCTCAGGGTTTGTTGTTACTGTACTGTAATTTGTTTTTTCTTTCTATTATATTTTGTGACTTTTGAGGGCTAAATTCAGCATGTCTAAGGAACAATTTCGTACGATTTTTATTTTAACTTCAAATTGCTCGCCATATAAGCCCAGTGTGGGGCGATAATAGCGTTGAAGAAAGCACTGTTCAACAATGAAATTAAATGCACTTCGTTGTGGTCGACCTAGAGTACTTCAGGACGACGAATTGAGGATCCTGGTGGAAGCGGACCCATCGCAAACGGCTCGAGGGATTGCACAAGAACTATGAGTCAGTCACATGATTTATAAAACGCATTGGAAAGGTGAAAATCCTCAAAATGTGGTTGCCCCACGATTTGAACAATCGACAGAAATTATCACGTTTTGAGGTGTGTTCTTTCTTGGATTTTTTGGATCGAATCATGACGTTCGATGAAAAATGGATTATGTACGTTAACCGGAAACGTTCATGACAGTGGTTAAACGCCGACGAGCCTCCCATACACTTTCCAAAGGCAAAAACCCACCAAAAACGGCTTTGGTCAGACAATCACCAGAACTTGCATCAAAGCAGCCGGCAATGGTCAACAGAAGAGATCCGATCCTCATCATCATCATCATTATCAGCCCGTAAAAGTCTACTGCTGGCCACTCCCATCCAGCTTCTGCCAGCCATCTTGCGCAGATCATCGTTCCACCTGGCCTGAGGGCGTCCTGCACTACTTTTACCGAGACGCGGTCTTCACTCTAGAACCCGTTTACCCCAACGGTTATCGGTTCTACGGCTGATATGGCCAGTCCATTGCCACTTCAGCTGGCTATTCCGGCGAGCTATGTCGTTGACTTTGGTTCTCTGCCGGATCAACTCATTTGAGAAATGCCGAGCATAGTTCTTTCTATAGCCCGCTGAGGGACTTTAAACTTGTGGACCAGCGCCGTGCCGTAAGTGTTCACTTTTCGGCTCCGTATGTCATGACGGGTAGGACGCACTGATTGAAGACTTTCATCTGTAGGCATTGTGTAATCGGCGATGAGAAGACTTAACGTAGTTTTCAAAACGCTGATCCTGCTCACCCACCATACCTACTCTTCAGACCTCTCGTCAACCGCCTACCACCTTTTCAAGCACTTCGATAACTTTCTCACAGGTAGAATCTTCTTTAATTGCTCAATTTTCCTGGTCCTGACCAGAAAAAAACAACATTTGTTGACAACATGGCTGACAACAGTTGTTTCGAATCCCGCGAAAACCTAATCGACGATTGAAAGGAATAAATGACTAATAAATACCACATATTATTAAATAGTTACCTAATACTGTATGTAAGCTCATCTGATCTACACACTATATATCCCTAAAGTTTCAGTTTTGTTGGTGTGTTTGTGTATGACAAAAAGGCCGCGGACGCGCTCCCCCCCCCCCCCCCCCCCGTCAAGGGGACTTGCCTGCCCCCCCCTAGTCCAGAAGCTGGGTACGCCCATGCACAAAGAATCGTATGTTGCGTTTGTTATAAAGCGGAAAAGGTAGGTATTTATCACGT
The DNA here is from genome assembly GCA_949319885.1 of Mecyna flavalis. NCBI lineage: Eukaryota > Metazoa > Arthropoda > Insecta > Lepidoptera > Crambidae > Mecyna > Mecyna flavalis. The sequence continues at coordinate 1,749,139 of OX439407.1, read as the reverse complement.
AAGTAGGGAAAAAAAGATTGATGTTATTTTTCATGAATCTATTTGCAGAATAAATCATTTCTTTTCATATCATATCACGTCGTTATAACAATATTTAAGGCCAGTTTAGCAGCTGTCAAATAAGTCTGTGATAATTGATCAATCAGACAGTAACGACGAGATAGACGTTTTCTTTTTTTTTTAATTTTATTTTCAAAATTACGAATACTCGAACACAAAACCTACCTACCTTGTACCTTTTAAGTACTTACCTTTTACTAAAAGTATGGATTCTTTGAACTTATTACGAGTTTATCTGATTTGTTACAATTTTGCGAATGTCTCCTGTGGAAAGCCTTGTAGCTATTTTTCATCAGGCGTTATCGTCTGTCTGTCATTGAAGTTTTATAGCAAAATTGAACTGTTTGTTTGTTCCAGTGCATGTGCTGCGAGAGACGGACTTGCCATTGGAGGTGGCTCAGGCCATGGGTCCCGATGTGCAGTTTGTGCTCAAGTACATCGATCCAGGTATGTTGCATGCATTTCTTTAATCATAATATATTATGTAGTAAGAAACGGTAGAGATAACACCTCTGCATTAGAAGATTAGATAAGCCTAGATAACAGTTTAAGGTTTACTGAGGGTTTCCGCACTTAGACTCTAAGGTGGACCATCATTATGTGTGAGAATATGACCGGCACTGACATTCCATCTTCACCACCTAGATGGATTGCGGTCTTCCACTGTGTGTTTTTCCCTTAACTTTTTACCTCGAACTACAATTTGTGGAACAATATCACTGCAGCAGTATTTCCTAACGGTTACGACTTGAAGACCTTCAAGAAACGAGCGTATCTCTCCCTTAAAAGGTCGGCAACGCATCAGCGATCCCTCTGGTGTCGCAAATGTCCATGGGACGAGGTGATTGCTAACCATCAGGCGACCCGCTGGCTCGTTTGCCGCCTATGGCATAAAAAAAGTTACAGCATAGCGCCCCATCAGGGGCGGATCTTGAACTTGTGGGGCTCTGGGCTAATACTGCTTAGGGGCCCTACCTTATAACTCAACCAATTGTCATTTAGTCAAAAAACTGTTTTCTGTAGTGATGTACGTATGTATATGTTACGGGCAACGTGATTAACTGAGCATTATTAATAAGTACCGGCCATTATGAATAATGCCCAAGAGCGACGGGCAAAGTGATTAATTTATCACTTTGACCGGCTATTATTAATAATGCCCGACGGCCCGTGGTCCATGTAATAAGTCAGTGTTTGAGATAGCTAGAATTTGTCACTTGGACCGGGCAGTATGAATAATTCCCTACTTGTAGCCTTTTGGGGCGATTAACAAATTAACGGGCGACTAAATATAGTATGAAGTTATAGATGAGGTGTAATAAATAATAACTTGGCGACTAATATTCTTAGTGAGATGAAAAACATTGTATAAACGACCGGAGGCGGAAGTCGACTCGGATGGATATAGGTTAAAAGGCTAAGGCGGGAGCTTTAGCTCCCGCTTTAGCCGTCGTGGTTTTTTTTTAACACCTATTCCCCAAATTAACGATTTACCATTCGTCACTGTGCAAAATAATTAAGTAAAGTGCAATATTAGCTACCAACTTTAGCTGCCAACCTATTATATTTGCTACCTTCTTTGTTGTCGCCGCGTTAAATAGGTACATGCCGTTTATTTTTGTTAACTTTTCATGAATGTAAGTTTTTTTCTTTTAATAAAAAAAAACACTATAGTTCACCTATTTTATTACTTGGCCCAAGATAGGGTGGGCATTATTCATAATGGCCGGGAAAAGTGATTAATCATGTTGTTTTAATCACATCGCCCAATTGAGTCAGGCATTATTAATACAGACCGGCCATTAATCATAGTGCCCGGACTTATCAAGTTGAAGAAAATAGTAAAACAAATATTTTATTTATTTATTAAAACATTATGACACAATTAACTTATTGCCTTCACCAATAGCTAAACCAGGGCTCTGTACTTTTTTTTATTAACTACATTAAATCTCTCCAAAATTTCTTCCCAAAAAACTATCAAAATTGCAGTTTCTGGTTTCGCCAGTTTGTTAAATAAAGGGGTAAAAAGATTTTTGTATGAAGGCTGGCTTACCTGCTAGTACCGCCATTTTAAATTTTTCAAAACCGCGTTCACTTGAAATTCTTTCAGAAGTGGATACTTAGTATCAATACAAATACAAAATGTCATTAGACAAAAACCCGTAAAGTGTCACATTTCCAAGATATAAGCAACCAAAGTTTAATTTTTCCATGTTGATTTTTTTCAAAATAGGTAGCATTTACTTAAAATTCTTTCAAAAATGGATACCTGATATCAATACAAACATAACCAGTCATTAGACGAAATCCCGTAAAGGGTCACGTTTTAATTAATGTAATTAATATATTTTTTAAAGGTATTAAAGTAAAACTTTGGTTGCTTATATCTTGGAAATGTGACACTACAGTTTTATTCTAATATGTTTGTATCCATTTTTGTAAGAATTTTAGGGGAACGCTGTTTTGAAAAAACTATTGAGAATTTTCATAACCTCGGCGATAGCAGAAGTGCGGAAAAAATAACAAAATTGCGTTGGGCGGGCGATAAGCGGATCCCATTAAATGATTTATGAAAAAATAATATATTTCAAAAGAGATTTCAAGCTTGTTTGGTCCTACAACAATCTTTAACTAAGAAAATTAAGACAATCCTACACGTAATATGCCGACCGAAAACAAGCGACGGCGAAGAATTCCCCGTTGCGTTTGATAGATGCGCTACACGAGTAATTGATCGCAGTTTTGCCAACATTATGATCGGTTTTTTTTTAATTATAGATATTTTTTATTATTGACAATATCGTCTATTGTTTTCAGTTCGGATGGGGGCCCTCTGTATCCACGGGGCCCTGGGCTGCAGCCCAAAAAGCCATTAGGTAGATCCGGCTCTGCGCCCCATAGCGTCTTGCGGTTTGGTAGCAAGCGAGTTTGTTCATGGTTCACTCTGTTGCATTGCACTATGTAGGCCGGTGTTTCTTCAACCTCTGCATATCGGGGTGTCTGTTGATGCCAGGACGTTTTATTGCATTAAACAGTTACGTGTAAAGAAGTAATATTAAAAACCCATTTAAATAGAAACTACTCTTTTGATTTCGTATATGACTTTACCCATCATTGCAAGTGTCTGTTTATAGGTACATAAATGCGTTATTTGGTTTAAAAATGTATTTCGAATCCTGAAAACTATTCAACCATTGGAGTGAGGTTGAGTACAAAGTGCTTATCCTATATTCAGTTACTTAGGTTGTCGAATATTGGTCACACAAAATGTACGATTAGGTATTTAATTAGAAATTCCAGTTAGATCGTCACAGTTCGGCATAAATTCGTCTCATGGACGTGAATCGGTTTCATTGTCCTTGGGACGGGAGCTGGCCGAGTTCCATGAATAAATACCGTAATTAGATTCTGTAGCTGTCTCCGCGACGACAACTGAGGAAAAACTAATAATCCATCCGCCGCTGACGTAGGCTCGGGGACCTGCACCGCATAAAGTGACTTTCATTTCCTGAGTCTTTTGTTCCTTAATAATCGTCATTCCATTTCCTGATCGTTTTGTTCCGGTAAAGCTTCTGGTAAAGTTTGGACTATGATTCTAAATAGTTTAGACGCGTCAATATTGTGTTTGCCGTATAATCACTTTTATAACATTGAAGCGTCTTTCATTAGAACTCGCTATTACATACCAGAGTGAACTATGTAGAACAAATGATATGCATTACTTTACTAGTGAATTCTAGTTCCATTAGAAAAGAACTTTAACGTAAGCGCGAGAGCTTTTAGGCCTCTTAATCCAGCCCCGTCAAAAAATTTATACTCATAAACTACGTCCCGGCTAAATTGTACTATCAAATAGTTCCAATATGGGAACTTATATGGGTTGTCATAAAAACTTAGTACGCTGTCTCCAAGATTCCGATAAGTCCAATTTGGAAAGAGTGGTATCCACCATTAATCTCTTTCCACCCACGAGTCGCCAGGTTCCGTCGAAGCTCAATTTGGAAGTCGAATGTACAGGGATTGATGACCACGACCTCGATTTGGTTTGAACAACTATGGGAATTGTGGGGTATGTCACCTATTTTCAAGTTTTTGGTTCCGATCTAGAGGCTACTCTTGCACCAAGATTCAAAATTGGTAAGTCCAGTTATCATGGTTACACAGCCAATAAAACTGTGTAGTTTTCCTAACGATATTTTTCGTCACCGTCGAGTTACGTAGTAACTATTTAGTAATCTGTGGTAGAGTGGTAAATACAACAAATAATTCGGACCATCGATCTCTCGTGTGCCTTTCTGCCAACTGAACTAGCAAAATATTTTTTTACAAAAATATACAATTACCATGTTTCTCAAGAGATGTTGGGACCCCATCCCCTAGTTCCCGATAAGTCCAATTTGGAAAGAGTGGTGTCCCCCATTAATCTCTATCCGTCCATCAGTCAGGCAGCGCGCCCGATACCGATCGCTTTATAATTATTGTGATATTTCCTTTGCTGAAAGCCGCAACTCTTTTCAATTAATTAATGCTAGGTATGTATTTGACGATATCTGTATAAATGTTACTGGATTTTTAACCCTATATTTCGATTTTTACGTAAGACTTTTGGGCCGATCAATTACCAGGTTCGTACATTTCGAGTGTAAAGGGTAATCCTGTCTTTATACCTGATGGTAGGGTCTCGCTAGGATTTGGTTACTAGTGCTTTAAAGTATTCTCTTTATAAAAAAAAAGTTTTCTTTTGGCTATACTGCGTGACATTTTAGTCGTTGTTTTCCCACAGTAAAATGATTTTATCTAAGTAGTACCATAGATTAATAAAGTTTTTTTTAGTCAAATCAATAGTTTTACGATTGTGATACACGAAACTCGAATCAATAGTACTTCGTCGCGGACGGTCACTTGCTAGGATCATATAGCCCTTAGCGCTCATCAAAAAAATTATAATTCACTATTTACTAACAATTTATTCCCATTTTTCCTTCAAACTTAAAAAAAATTTAAAACACAAATTGAATAAAAAAAATTTAAAACAAAATATAATCGATCTGCGGGAAAACCACGACTAAGAAAACACGCGGTATATACTTACAAATTACAATCCTGTGATTGTCTGATCTACAGGAACGAGTGCCTGAATTCAATTCCAGGCTTGAGAAAAATATCTTAAGTTTTTTTAAAAACTTAGTTCGGGTATGTGTAAATATGCATTTGCATGGTATTTGAGCGCTGGATCTGTATATTATTGTAACTTTAACTTGATTTCAGTGTTTTTCAGCCTTTGCCTTGCAGTGAGATATTAATAAAAGGCGGATACTATTTGTAGGTAAAGGTTTATGCAATAACTTTTATCAGCGATGCGACATGAATTTCACAAATATCCTACATGAAAGCATATTGCTAAAAATATTCCTTCAAAGCTCTTTCGAAATGGAGTGGATCAAGTTTGCTGTACATGACTACGATATCGATAGATAAAAACTCGTTTGCAACATTTTAATTGCTTTTACGTTTCAATATAGCCAAGGGGATCCCTCAATTAATAGAAAATCATGTAATAGTACATACTTAATTTGTTCGTGAAATAATACAAATGTTTTCTCTAACTAAGATTCGAACTCTAGACCAATTAGGGCAAGATCAATAGCAAATGCTCGAGCCATCAAAAAACATGAAAAATGTTAGCAAAAACATCTCCATCGTTATATCACAAACGAGTTAGCGAAGTATTCCACGCATTCACGATCAAATATCATAATATCAAAAAAAAATACGATGGTACAGTCACAAGCAATTAAACTAATGTAACACTTATGTTATTTGTATGGAAATCCTATGTTTTTGAAGTAAGAAACTTGAAATTTAAAAAACGTGTGCTTTATAGAGGACTAGCCTTCCGCCCGCGGTTTCACCCGCGCGTAATTTTTTTTTACAAATATCCCCCCCTTTCCCCCAGATTTCCGGGATCAAAAGTACCCTATGTTCACCGGGAATAGTGTAACTTTCCAACAGTGAAATAATTATTCAAATCGGTTCAGTAGTTCCGGAGCCTATTCAATACAAACAAACAAACAAGCAATCAAATCTTTCTTCTTTATAATATTAGTATAGAATAGAATAGAAGTATAGAAGTAATTTTTTATCTTTAGAAAACAATCCACTTTTTGGGTGAAAACAGAGGAAATAGTTTGTATGAAAAAAACAACTAGCTCCACACGTACGAAGTCGCGGGCGGCCGCTAGGTCTTAAATATTTATGCCTATATTTTATAAATGTGAATGCTTATGACTGTACAAGGATATAATATATAATATTTTTACCTTGTATACGTCTTTGCCATGATTCCCGCCTGTTAGCGCGACAGTTGCGTAACGACCCCTCGCAGTGATTAGGCCACTTACGATAAGGAAAGTTTATCAGCTCGGGCTTCCGAGTTACGGCTTGTGACATCATGATGCAATTAGATAGAAAAGTTCAAGATATAAAAGAGTGTCCTTTCGGAGAGGAATGCCTTTACTCACCAAGTCACCATAACTCGCCTGGGATAGACGAACCGTGTGTAGAACTCACAGGAATATCCACTAAACCCCTGTGCTTCTGCATCGCCGTATTTTTTTTTCGGAGGAGAATGCTTTTATGCCCCATAATTATTGCAGGCTAGCTAGACCTGCGGACGTGTGTGGGACTCGCGAGACTAAAGCGTCCACTACCTATCCTTCGTAGGTACATTTGTAATTAACTTGAAGATCAGAAGAAACTTCAGTTTGACAACACATTCTTCATCCTAGCGTATTCCCGATTGCATCCAGTATGGAGCTCAGGGTCCGCTTCGACTATGATCCTAGATTTGAGAAGCCTGGTTATTACAATGGAGCGATTGCCATCTGACCTCCGTAACCCTACAAGGGAAACCAGACCTACTTGGAACATAGTCGGAACCAACGGCTTAACGTGCCTTCCGAAGCACGGAATCATCATTCTTTTCAGACATTCAGGTGATTCAAGCCTGCAATGTCCTAACTAAACAAATATTAAAGATGTAATTACTACCACATCTAAAGAAATGCTAGCACCAGAACCTCCAACCAAGAAAACAGATTGGATCACAGATGAAATCTTAGACCTCATGACACAGAGACGGCATACAAAGGGTGTGGATGCCCAAAAATATAAAAGGCTTCACAAAGAAATACAAGATAAATGCATAAAGGCTAAAGAAAAGTGGATCAGTGACAGATGCGACGAGATCGAAGAGTATCAGGAAAGGCATGATCATTTTAACATGTACAAAAAGATCAAAGAGACTCTGGGTTACAAGAAGCCAATAAACACTCCTACGCTTGTGGATGACCAAGGAAACCTTGCTATGACGCTTGAGGAGAAAAAGAAGGTGTGGCAAGAATACGTGGAGAAACTGTTCGACGACAGCAGACCAGTCTTACCCCACAAATTGAACAGTCGAACGGGACTGTCGATAACAAAAAGAGAGATTGTTCACGCCATTAGTTCTGCCAAGAGTGGAAAATCCGCAGGGCCAGACGAGATACCTTGTGAGGTCTTGAAACTTATTGATGAGAAAAACTTGGACGTTCTGGTAAGACTTTTCAATGACGTGTATACAAGCGGAATCATACCGACTGACTGGCTTAAGTCCACCTTCATAACCATCCCGAAAGTCAGGGGCGCCCAGAAGTGTAGTGATTATCGCACTATTTCATTAATGAGCCACACACTTAAAATCTTTTTGAAAATAATTCATAATAGAATATACAAGAAAGTCGAATCACATCTTTCCGACACACAGTTTGGCTTCCGAAATGGACTTGGTACCCGTGATGCGCTGTTTGGCTACCAGATTTTGTTGCAGCGCTGCTGGGATATCAATCAACCGGTTTACATCTGCTTCATTGACTATGAAAAGGCTTTTGATCGTGTACAACATCAGAAACTGATCCAAATTCTCGAAAACCTTGACCTCGACGAAAATGATGTAACAATCATCCGGAATTTATACTGGCAACAAAGGGCAAATGTACGTGTGGAGGGTAAACTAACTCACGATATTGAGATATTGCGTGGGGTCCGACAAGGTTGCATACTCTCTCCGCTGCTCTTCAACATTTACGCTGAAGAAATCTTTAAAGAAGCACTTGAAGATGCAGTTGAGGGTATTATTCTAAATGGGACACCGATAAACAACATCCGATACGCAGACGATACCATTCTGCTAGCGAGTACGCTGCAGGACTTGCAACATCTGGTAGATCGTGTGGAAAAAACAAGTACTTCATTTGGGCTCAATTTAAATATCAAAAAGACCAAATACATGATTGTCGACAGATCGCACAAAATTACCAGACCCCTATATGTAAAAGGCCAGCCTCTAGAAAGAGTTACTTCCTATAAATATCTGGGTTGTATTGTGAACGAATTGGAGGATCACAGCGTTGAAATTAAGTGCCGCATAGAACAAGCACGCAATGCATTTACGAGAATCAGCAGCCTTTTGTGCAATCGTTCCCTAAAAATTTCCACCAGAGTGAGACTGGCTCGTTGTTATGTTTTTTCTATTCTTCTATATGGCGTAGAAGCATGGACCCTCACGGAAACCATGTGTAAACGGGTACAAGCTTTCGAGATGTGGGTCTGTAGAAGAATATTAAAAATATCCTGGAAAGACAGGGTCAGAAATGAAACGGTTCTGCAGCGTATGGACAAAAAGTTGGAAGTTTTAAACACCATAAAACGGCGTAAGTTGGAGTATCTCGGCCACATACTTCGCAACAGTAAATACGAATTGCTTCAACTCATCATCCAAGGCAAGATTCAGGGACGCCGTAAACCAGGCAGACGTAAGACATCTTGGCTTAAAAATTTGAGACAGTGGTTCGGTATGAGCACGAGATCCCTGTTCAGAACAGCAGTAGATAAAGTGAGGATTGCCATCATGATCGCCAACCTCCGGTAGGAGACGGCACCTAAAGAAGAAGAAGAATGTCCTAACCAAACTGGAAACATTCACACAAAGTGATGTTCCCCGCGGGATTCGAACCCACGACCTCCGGGTATTAACCAACGCTCTTACCACTGTACCACGGAGGCAGTTGTGTAGTGTGAGTCCAACACATTAGGTGACATTTATTGATTTACTTTCTAGAATTATAAAATACTAGCGGTCGCCCTCGTGGTTTCACCCGCGCGTTATTTCCTTTTTCAACTAAGTATCTCCCTCATCCCCCATCAAAGTATTCTATGTCCGTCTCCTGGTTCTAAGCTACGCTCCACCGATTATTAGCCATATCGGTTTATCCGTTCTTGAATTATAAATTAGTGTAACTAACATCACTTCCTTTTATTATTATAGATAGATGTATTCTCCGTATGCCTGAGTATGCCAGTACATTGAGAATTGTTTTTTATCCTGTAAGTGATTTTTGCGGCATTTACACTTTACCTAGTGTCTCTAAATGTTGCAATAGTAGGCGCTTACTATCAAGGCTGCATGTCTCTCTGCCAATGTCCCATAAATAATACTTCTCAGTTCACGGCTCACCAGCCTACTCAGTGAAGACAAAACAAATATGTAATATCAATGGCGTATGTATGTCGGTCGGTTTTGTTTGCGGACTCGAGATCACCGTAATTGCTGTTTGGTCACCTCGTAGAGGGCCTCTCGCTAATTGAAGACGCTTAATAACAGCTTAGCACTTTAGTTGGTTTAGTGAGTAAGTATCTTGAGGTACTAACTGGATTCAATGTCTTATCATCTTCATAAAAAAGTTCTTTTAAATGGAAGTTGTTTATTGTATGATTCATTCACTATTTAAGAGCTACGATCTTGTCGGTGGAGCACCTTCCACTTCTCCCTGGACTCTGCCAGCAACTTAAGCTCCTTATACGTCATTACATTTACTTTTTCTTTTAGTTCCTCTTCCCCTTTTTCCTTCTATTTTGCCTTCCAGTAATGTTTTAATCAGCTTGTCATGACGTATGTTAATAAATTCCATGAAACTTTAAATTCGTCTCCGATCTAAGTCTTAAAATAAGGTCCATTCTACCTAATGTCTCGAAGCAATCAAATCTTTCTTCTTTATAATATTAGTATAGAATAGAATAGAAGTATAGAAGTAATTTTTTATCTTTAGAAAACAATCCACTTTTTGGGTGAAAACAGAGGAAATAGTTTGTATGAAAAAAACAACTAGCTCCACACGTACGAAGTCGCGGGCGGCCGCTAGGTCTTAAATATTTATGCCTATATTTTATAAATGTGAATGCTTATGACTGTACAAGGATATAATATATAATATTTTTACCTTGTATACGTCTTTGCCATGATTCCCGCCTGTTAGCGCGACAGTTGCGTAACGACCCCTCGCAGTGATTAGGCCACTTACGATAAGGAAAGTTTATCAGCTCGGGCTTCCGAGTTACGGCTTGTGACATCATGATGCAATTAGATAGAAAAGTTCAAGATATAAAAGAGTGTCCTTTCGGAGAGGAATGCCTTTACTCACCAAGTCACCATAACTCGCCTGGGATAGACGAACCGTGTGTAGAACTCACAGGAATATCCACTAAACCCCTGTGCTTCTGCATCGCCGTATTTTTTTTTCGGAGGAGAATGCTTTTATGCCCCATAATTATTGCAGGCTAGCTAGACCTGCGGACGTGTGTGGGACTCGCGAGACTAAAGCGTCCACTACCTATCCTTCGTAGGTACATTTGTAATTAACTTGAAGATCAGAAGAAACTTCAGTTTGACAACACATTCTTCATCCTAGCGTATTCCCGATTGCATCCAGTATGGAGCTCAGGGTCCGCTTCGACTATGATCCTAGATTTGAGAAGCCTGGTTATTACAATGGAGCGATTGCCATCTGACCTCCGTAACCCTACAAGGGAAACCAGACCTACTTGGAACATAGTCGGAACCAACGGCTTAACGTGCCTTCCGAAGCACGGAATCATCATTCTTTTCAGACATTCAGGTGATTCAAGCCTGCAATGTCCTAACCAAACTGGAAACATTCACACAAAGTGATGTTCCCCGCGGGATTCGAACCCACGACCTCCGGGTATTAACCAACGCTCTTACCACTGTACCACGGAGGCAGTTGTGTAGTGTGAGTCCAACACATTAAGTGACATTTATTGATTTACTTTCTAGAATTATAAAATACTAGCGGTCGCCCTCGTGGTTTCACCCGCGCGTTATTTCCTTTTTCAACTAAGTATCTCCCTCATCCCCCATCAAAGTATTCTATGTCCGTCTCCTGGTTCTAAGCTACGCTCCACCGATTATTAGCCATATCGGTTTATCCGTTCTTGAATTATAAATTAGTGTAACTAACATCACTTCCTTTTATTATTATAGATAGATGTATTCTCCGTATGCCTGAGTATGCCAGTACATTGAGAATTGTTTTTTATCCTGTAAGTGATTTTTGCGGCATTTACACTTTACCTAGTGTCTCTAAATGTTGCAATAGTAGGCGCTTACTATCAAGGCTGCATGTCTCTCTGCCAATGTCCCATAAATAATACTTCTCAGTTCACGGCTCACCAGCCTACTCAGTGAAGACAAAACAAATATGTAATATCAATGGCGTATGTATGTCGGTCGGTTTTGTTTGCGGACTCGAGATCACCGTAATTGCTGTTTGGTCACCTCGTAGAGGGCCTCTCGCTAATTGAAGACGCTTAATAACAGCTTAGCACTTTAGTTGGTTTAGTGAGTAAGTATCTTGAGGTACTAACTGGATTCAATGTCTTATCATCTTCATAAAAAAGTTCTTTTAAATGGAAGTTGTTTATTGTATGATTCATTCACTATTTAAGAGCTACGATCTTGTCGGTGGAGCACCTTCCACTTCTCCCTGGACTCTGCCAGCAACTTAAGCTCCTTATACGTCATTACATTTACTTTTTCTTTTAGTTCCTCTTCCCCTTTTTCCTTCTATTTTGCCTTCCAGTAATGTTTTAATCAGCTTGTCATGACGTATGTTAATAAATTCCATGAAACTTTAAATTCGTCTCCGATCTAAGTCTTAAAATAAGGTCCATTCTACCTAATGTCTCGAACTAAAGGTATAAGCTTAAATTATTCTTTAACTTCAGGATTTTAGCTCTATTCTAAGTAGCTTCGATAAAGTTTTCTGAAATCTATTTAAAGCAATGAACTGATAAGAGCCACCGAGCTCTTTCAAATCCAACCTTTAGCTTTAAGAAATATCATTATAAGTTTTTATCTATACACGCGAGCTCTAAACGAGTTCAAAACTGGTATTCAAATAAGAAAAATATTGCTTTTCATTAAACATTTTTACTTTTAACTAAAACTAATGAAACACGCTTTTAGTAAAGATTACTTTAGTAATACAAATTATTATTTCTTAATCTCTTAACGTGACCATAAACACTAGATTTATGTGTCTTCGACCATTAAAATATTTAATGAAATTGACATTGGAATGAAAAGTGCATTAGTTGGTTTTATAAAACATTAAAATAAGCCATTCAGTTTATTTTCCACCGTAAATCTGATATGAGATATTTATTGGGTTATAAAAATTTAAAGTTTGAATCTCGACACGTTTGATCCGACTCCGGTTATTTAAATAGCGCTTAACCTCTATAAATAACAGTAATTGCATACCAGTTGGTATATTAGCGTGTCAGGCCGTTGATAAAATAGTACCGGACAAAGTACTACGTTATCATTAGGTCGTAATCAAGAAAGTACACGCACTCACCTAAAAATCAGTGTAAAATCGAACGCACACATGCGCACGATTCACCTGTCGCTGTAGATGTGTTCGAGAGGCTGCGTCCGCGCAGGTTGCGTACTCCCACTCTGTGGCTTCGCACGTAGATCTCCCGTCTCTTTCCCACCCTGTACGCGCGACGCAGACAGCCTGCGGTGTTGTTGTCGGTAAACCAGTCGTGCTGTTTTACCGACCGCCTCACGATCAACGGTTTTTCACATCTAGCGGACACAACTTAGTTTTAACTTAACAACGCCGCAAAGCGATTGTTGAAACTTAAACGCAACGTTTTATCTTTTGAGTCAGTTTAAACACACCATATTTAGGTTTTGTGTAACGTTCCAGTGTTGTGATTGTGGAGGAGATACGAATATAGTCAAGTTATACATCGAAGTGTAATCAGGGCAAGTAACGTGCAGTGTGAGGTGGTGTCTGTGCAAAGTTAAGTTCGAATTTGTGATAAAAAGGTTCACTTTTGTGTTTGTTCAGTGTATGTGAGTGGATCTGAATAAGGATTGGCCGAATTAAATGTAAAAAAGGGTATGTACAGCTTTCTAGTGCCTATATTAACTAACGGTATTACTCGAATCGGAACCCGTCTGATATTTACAAAACCTGCACAGTCTTTCGTCAAGTATCGTGGAATTCGAGAGGCTAGAGGTTGGGACTTGAACGATGTTAGTACTACGAAAGCACTCGCATTCACGTAGTTTTGACATTGGGTTGGAAGAGGTTTTTTATACCTTGACCGTGGGCTATGTTTGCCAAACTGTCTGGTAATCAAAATTGAATTCTTTTTCAAGGCAAGGAAAGTCACATTTGAATAACAACAATATTTGGACAATCAAAAGTCCGATTTATTTGACAGGTAAGATTTACAGTTACGATTTTTTGGTAGATGTTGTAACTTGTTAAATATGTTAATTGTTTTTTAGAAGTTTAGAAGTAATAGAAGGAACATTTAATTCATAAATTTGTAAACACGTTTTTATTTATTTAACTTAGAAATGTAAATGTATATGACATATTTTTTATGGATGATGTTTGTTATCCTTTCATATAAAAGATACTCAAAAGCAGTATCTATATAATCAGGACAATATTTAAACCACAGGACCACATTTTGATTTGATTTTATCAATGAACCAAACGTCACTCTTCAGCGGCGAGCAGAACCAGAAACTTCATCTAGATTCTAAACCACAAATAAAATATTAAAACATAATTTTAAAATTAACAGAAAAAATAAGAACAATATACCTAGATTCTTACCTTTTAGTAAGTAGGTACCTAGGAGTAGCAGTAGTAGCAATGTTGTTACGGTGTAATACATTTTAATGACCAAGGTAATACTTACAATTGTAATAGGTACCTAAATATGAAATTCAATACCTTTATTTTGTCATTATCCAATCCTTTCTCACAAAGAGCTTTGTAAATTCTTTTGTAGAGCGGCGTAAAAAATCGCGCGTGCGCAAGTTTCGTGCCTCTTCAAGGCTAAAGGGAGTTCTTTTCTAAGTTACTTATGAGTATGACTTACCTTTTAATGTTTCGGGAATGAATAGCGGACCCTTTTTTGGCGGGGAAAAAATACCAGGGGACTGCAGACATCATCTACCCACTTAAAACCCCCAGTGTACCAACTAGGTATTAGTGGAAGTGTACCTAGTCAATCCGGCAAAAGACATTACTTTCATTACCAAGGACTTGCTGCTGTTTGTGTGACTAGGGACTTATGTCGTAGGTACGGTCACGGTAATGATATATACAGTAGTCCAACTTCATACAAACGGGCGCGCGCGAGACACCCTGCGCGCCTCCGATCTCGGGGTGCGCTCCGGGTGCAACTAGTCGCGGATGTGCCGCACAGCCGCAGTGACAAACGGACAGCGTCTTGTTTTAAACAGCGAGCGTGCGATTTTTGTTATAAAAATAAGTACAAGTACTTATGTCCATGTTTCCAAAAACAATTTATGATTAAGTTTTTTATAAGAATGTTGATTTTTTATACTATTAAATTAAAACGTCTCAGTCGAGGCGCAAGTATTTTTCGGTCGCATAAAACTGATTTATTAGGTATAAAGACTTAAATCAAAACATATTCTTATAACCATGGTTTTTAATTAAATCTACTTATAGAAAACTTGCATTTTTATTGAACAATTCCCATTTTATTCACAATGTATTTTATTTGTTTAAATAAAAAATATTTACAATCACAAAAAACATCAAAACTAGATAGAAACTCAAAGCAAGCAGAAGTACCTAATTAAAATAATGTAGGTGGGCGCCCTATGCGTATTTACGTTCCGCGCGGCAGTAGGCATTTATTTTTAAGGACAGAGAGAGTTATATTACTGGTTGATACTATTACCGTGGTACGGTCAACAGCACAGCACATCACAGTTAACACTTGCAGTTCTATAATAGCACTTATGCCCCCGACATAAGAGTGGTACAAAGTCCAAAGTGTTACGTCTGACGTGCTTTTGACTGTACATTGCAAAACAAGTTTATTGTGTAATGTACGTCGGGAAACCATGAGACCCAGCGAAGTTTCCCTGGGTCTCATGGTTTCCCGATCCGCCGGTGACCGCAGTCGTGACGTTGACGAGTCCATCCCCTAGAGAATCCTAGCCTGGTGTGCTAAGCTGAGATTGCGCCTAAGGATGACTTTCTGACAAACTAGATGTTGCCCAGACATGGTTTGGTTGACCTGTGCAATTCGTGGGGGGCTTACCCCTTTTTTGTCTCTGGGAATACGTTACGTACGTAGGACTTAAGGTGGCTTCTAGAAAGGGGAGTGTGGGTATCCACTAAACCCCGGGATGCGCCTCTTTTTTTAATGGTTTTGTCATGATATACCTACGGATAACGCTTTGCATCCATAACTCCACCGGCAAGCGAATAGAGGTGCCCTATGCGACAATTCCTGGCTTGGGTCAAAGAAAATGGCTGGAAGCACTGAGACATTTCCATCCGAGAGTGACAGGGTTCCGTATAATACAGGTGCTGTTAGGACCCAGTGACCCTTGGCGCAGCATTGACTTTAAAGTGACAAGCAAGCCAATACGCCACGAAGGCAGTCAAATCAAATCTCTTGCAATGATAAGTCTGATATTATCTTCGTTGCAACAGTGCAGCCAGGCTGCGATGGCGTACGTGAGCGAATTCGCATTCAAAACCAGGGCCCTCTATTGTAGATTATTCTGGGGCCCACGGGGCCCGCCTTTGCAGGATGAGCAAACGACTTGCTCTCAGGGTGAAACTTGGAACTGATAATTGGTAAAGGTAAAACACAAAAAAATATTTTGGAAAACCTATATGTTTTACTAGAATTGGCCAGAATCCTCGCAGGTGATGATTTAAATACCTCCACCATACTATCATCAATTCCAGAAAATTAAAGGACATGGTCTCTTTATAAGTTAAGTATACGAAAAAGAATTACTTTTATTGATGGAAAGACGGGAAATTGACAATTATTTATATAAAAATGTAGTGTAACTGTGTAATACAACATCTCAGAGCATTAAACCAATACTCTTTACAAAGTATTGTTCCTTATAAAGGTTTATTAAAATGGTGGTGAAACAGGGCCCATACTTATACGTCCTAGTCTTCCAATAAACTATTCCACTAAATGCGGCCCTGTTTGAGCAACATCGTCAACACTCCCCGGACGAACACTACGCGCTTAGATTACGAACGAACGTACCCGCGGGTCTTTAATAGGCCATTTAGCTTTACATATGGAGCGGTTGGTCTATGAATATGGCTGGAGGGTCTATGCATGCTAAGAAATTAGATTTACGAACGAAGGAAGATCGACAGACTTCTACTAGACCTTAAGTACCCTAGTTAATAGTTTTATTGTTGAACTGTTTTTCAAATTCAAAGGGAACCATTTGAAACAAAAAGATACTAAAGTCTGGCTAGAGGAATTTTTAAATCATATCGAAAAATCCACAAAGGACCCAAACCACGACTAGGTTTTAAAAATACAGCAACACCAACAAGGCGTTTAAGATTTACACCTGTTTTATTGACAAAATAAATCTTATTAGGAATCCGATTTAAACAAAAACGGTGACTTTACAACGTAAAGTATGGTTATGAATCCTACACATATACCTATTTAGAATTCATGTATTAATTTAAAAAAATGTAAACAGTAGCTTCATTTGGTTTCATTCAATAAAGTTTTTAATTGGTGTTTTAATTCTGCCATATGTTTCAATAATCCTATTTCTGTTTTTATTATCAAAGCAGGCTGTTTTGTCTTTGGAATAACTTTCACACGCCATTTTCAAAGGAATTCGTTTCAAAAAAATATAAGACGTTTTCCTTTTTGTTGTTTAGCTCCGTGATGTCCGTGATAGAATAGGAAATGATCGAGGCATTGTATAGAAGAAAAAAGTAACTTTTATAATCATGATGTACTTACAACAGATTTATTTATCTTTTGGTGACTGACAATAAACAAATTTTTTTAACAAATTTTCACCTACAGTTTGTATCGTTTAGCCATAAAAATAGACTGCTTGGTCTATGAATAATAAGAATATGGCTGGTAATGTCGTACGCAAGACGCATGCTAAACGAGCATCCATATTTATTTCTACCTTACGGTCTTCGAACCCATAGTTGTTTAGATAGTTTTAATGTTCAGTTTTGCATACCGAAATCCACAATATGATCATGCAGATTTCCTTCCCATATTTTTCTCCCCGTTTAATTCATGTATTGCTTTCAACTTTCACGTTATGTTAAGTTTATTTTCGTTTAGTTTATGAAAGTTTTACTATGAGTAAAGAAAACTCATTACAAGACGGACAAAAAGAAATAAAAAATAGTTTATAATTTACTAAAACACGTAACATCACGTAATGTTGTTACGCATACTAATTAACAATAAATTAACTATACACAAAATCATGGCGAGTACGCAACTTTCACTTCGGTTTTATTAATCTTTCTCACAGACTCATTGAAATGAGCAAGAGTATCGTCTTAATGATACGCTGTGTGTGTAATTTAAGTAATTGTAGTGATAATGCTACGAAGTAGGTTTCGAAATTCCAATTCATTTAAGAATGAGGTCGATTCCTGTGAGGAAAGTTTTTAAAGTTGCTTGACTGCTTTGGTGCTGTTTTGCTTCGGGTTGAGTTGATACTCGGAGGCCGGAGTTCGATTATCGCATGCTTTTTACCACAAAACCGCGAAACAAAGACTTGCGACTCCCCTTGTTTCCCATTTATACCCAAAACGAAAGACGAACCGGTCTCTGCTTTGGGAAAATTAACAGGCCCAAACAACATCTATACTTCATCATCATCAGCCTATATACCTACGTTCCCACTGCTGGGACACAGGCCTTATCTCAATTGAGACATAGTGTGGGCCATACCTACTCCAGCACGCGGGCCTAGTGCGAGTTTGTGGAGGGGTGCGCAAAGCAAGTGACCAATCTTAAAGTCAGATGTTATCATTATCAAGCTGCCAAATGGCCTCGCTCGGACTAAACTTGAGGACTAATATCTACATTCAAAAATACCTACTTAATTCCCACCAATGTAACACCTCCAAACATCAAATAAAGAAACCTTTTTTTCCAAGCTGTCAATTACGCATTTAAATTGAAACGATCATGCAATTATATCGACACCTTCCCCTCGCAATATCGTTGACAATACCTAATAATTTCGACAACTCGTATTCCTGCGACACACGATACGAACAAGACGCAATTTGTTCCGACAAGGAAAACATGATAATGTGTAACGTGAAACTTGGAAGTTAATTATGCAATTACTTTCACACCCAGTCACTCGAAATGATGTGTGTTAGGGGAAGGTCTTGGTCTGGAAATTGTAATCGATTCTATAAGATTATTGTCTTGGTGTTTTACTTTTCATGAAAGGAAGCTTACGGTAGGTATTTATATTATTCTCTTTCTCCTGAAATAGGGTTTGTGACACGATCCAGGAGTTGGCTAGTCAAATAACATTCGAGCGACTGTCATCTGATCTCCGTAAGTCCAAATCAATTCGATACACAACAATTCGAAAGTGAAGTTTCATACCACTTGGTTACCAGTATGGCTAGCACGAATATCTGTAGGTTTCGTATCGTAAACGTATCGAGTTGTCGATACGATAACGGTATACAACGAAAGTCGGAAGCACGAAGCACTTTCGAAATAGTATCGAGTCCTCGATACGATAACGTTAGTGACGTCACACTAATGTAAGTAAGGATGGGCAAAATTGAACGAATGGTCTTAAAATTGAATGAATTTTTCGTTCAGAAACTACATACGTATTTAGTTAATTAAATGTTAGTGATTTCAGGGCCTTTAAATAATTCTAAAACTGCTCAAATTATGATGCAATACGAAGAAACTGCAGTTAAAGTTAATATTCAGTTAAGATAAATGGTATAATTATTTAATTTATTATTAAAACTTTGTGTTTGGTGAGACTGTGTTCCTAAACGAAGGACGCGTAACACTTGAGATTTTTGATGCGGAGCTCATTCAAGGTCAACTTTGTTTTGACGTGAACTTGTGATAGATGTGTTTCTTTCCTTTAAAAGTTTAATGAAAACATCTCTCACAGCAATTAAACGTTTCCTTTCCATATATAATGAGAACCAGCCACCCGCAATACATCATTATGATAGAATTTATGGAAGGGGAAAAATTTCATTTATGATTTTATTGTAAGCATATCTAAAGGATAAAGCTATGAGCTAAAGTTTATCTGTATAGGTACTCAAGTCATTCAAAAATAGTAGGCTTCATGCTTATTATTTTAATTTTAAACAAAGTTGGATTAAATTTAAATAAACTTGGAGATTCCTATGTGCTTAACTTTTGTCAATTAAGTAGGTATAAATAAGAAGAAGCAACATAATTATAATAGAATATGTTTAATATATTGAAATACACAGTCCTTTAAATGTTAAAATTATTTTAGGCATGGAGACTTGTCCAAACTCCGAGGTCTTCGTGGTAGACACTATGTGCAGCAAACATGGAAGGAGTTGACGAATATGCTCAATAGTCATAGCACGGGGGACTCTCGCTGCAAGATAATAGTACAATGTACTTAGTCGAGGGTTTTTCTTGTTAATCTGAGCATTTTCTAACAAAATTTATCAACACAATCACTTTAATTTTTATTTTTTGCTTCCAATAAACACCGACGAATGTTTTCTCACTGCCAAATTTAAAGTGAATAAACTTTCGTGAAACTCGCAAGCCAGCCTTCGACAATTACGATACTATACGTCATTTTATGCCTTCGTGCTAGCTATCTTCATACAAACGGCTCAAGTTTCGTTACGCTAACGTTACGATTTCGATACGAAACTTACGTGTAAACGTTCGTGCTCCGAAAATTAGTTCAAATTACGCACACCGCGGCGCTGTTCAAGTTTCCATACAAAATGTTTACGTTAACGATACGAATACTTTTTCGCAAGTTGTTCGTGCTAGCCATACAGAGCTCAACCAAAAAAACCGATTTTTCGACCATATCTATTTTTGATATCAAATTTATTTTAAAATTTTTCACCATTAGCTGATAGATCTCATCAATCAGCGTTTTATGACACCCTATTTATCTATGAACTATCATCACCGTGTCACCCAAATGGGACCTAGTACCCAAATGGGACCTAGTACCCAGCGATCTAAAAGTCATTTTCAATGACAAAATATCGGTATCGATGCATCCCTTTAAGTATTATTTTAGTTCTATGTTGTTCCCAAATTGAATCTTTTTTGCTTTTATCATTCTATAAATTAGGTACTGTACCTGGCTCAGTGATGCCGTAAGCAGAGATAGTAAGTTAGTAGGTTAGGTATTAGATACCTATAGAAACAAAAGTGACAAAGGTCTGGTATAGTAGTATCATTACGTTCAAATAAACGAAATGAAACATTTCCGCGCAGGAATAAACGTTATGCGTTGTTAGCACTAGTCGTAAACTAGGGACGATAGGCGACAATAGGCTGTAACTAGGGCTTCCAAAATTACGGAAATATCAATTACGGAACTGGTTACGCATTTTACGGGTCAGTTACGGAATTACGTAATAATTACGTAACTGATGTATTTTATGTAAAACATAGAACCAGCGCATAGAACGACTAAAATAATGTACCTATGTATTCTTCTGACTTGACTTTTTAAATGTCTACAATTATTATAGAATTTTAAGGAATCATTTTATACAAAAGTCAAAATCCATTGAAACGATTTAAAATTGAAAACATACAATAAATTGAGTAGCACCGTGGGCGATCAGAGTTCAGAACTTCAGACCATAAATTCGTTATTATTCTTGAAATCACATCATCAACATGGAATTCACATCACAATCACATCATAACAGCTCTGGCTGTGTCCGGCTGTCCGGCAATATTAATGTGGGAGCCAGTAAACTTGCAATTTAAGGCTCAAAGATCAGAGGAGCCTACAGTCTGGCAGCACGTTGAGCGATGCTTCCTGGTAAAGTGACCGCAATGACCGCTTACCATCAGGTGGGCTGCGTGTTGTGTGGTGTGCGTGACTGTCTGCCAACAGTGCCAACTGACCTAGTATAAAAAAAAAGTGTAAAAAAGGTCTGATCGCCTAAGGAGCTTCTTAATTTATTGCAAAAATACCAGCAGATGAGAAAGCCTGCTCAGCCTCTAAACTGGTGGATATGATCAAGAGAAAATAATTGTAAGCGGCTGTTTAAAAATTTCTGGATCGCCACCAGAAATTTCGTAAATACACGTCATACATAATTATCATTCATTCAATACAAAATGTCAATCGCACAATGAGAGCTAATTTTTACGAGTCCGTTAAGGTGTACTTTCTTGAACATACAAATCGTAAGAATTCCCTTTAATTTCGTTTTTAGTTACTACTAGCCTTCCACCCGCGGTTTCACCCGCGCGTAATTAATTTTTCAAATATTCCCTTCCCCCTACATTTCCGGGATCAAAAGTATCCTATGTGTACGTATCTATTATTTATTTATTATTCCTGTCACTCATCAAGGTTCTGCCAGAATATCGGCGCTGTTGTGTCGTTTTCCAAATGACACAGCCGCATATGCTGAGGCATGAACCCTGTTGGCCTCTGTTTGTCTAGTTATTGTTTGTCATGTTATCTTCTTCTGTATCAATGTATTGTCTATTCATTTACATCACAGAAAAACATTTATTGGCCAAACAAGAAAATAACATATTTTCTTGTTTGGCCAATAAATGTTTTTCTTTCTTTCTTTCTTTCCTATGTTCACCGGGGATAGTGTAGCTTTCTTTCACTGAAAGAATTATTCAAGTCGGTTCAGTAGTTTCGGAGCCTATTCAATTCAAACAAACAAACATACAAACAAACAATCAAATCTTTTCTCTTTATAATATTAGTATAGAAGACCACACGCACGTAGCTATTTGTAACTGACGCAATTAAGGGAATTTCTTTCTTTTGAAAATCGCTCAATAATGACTCTTATTTTTAGATGCTGTTAAACTAAATTCACTTGTCCACGAGGAATCAACAAAATAAGTTACAGACGGGAATTACTTCTTTGCTTTAGATAGTTTCATAATACCCTGTGTTGCCCTGACATGATTGTTATTCAATAGGCTATTACACACTTTTTTGAAAACTGGTTTAAATCAATCTTGAAGTTGTACTGAACCAGTAGAATTTTTATTTTTATTTTAAATTACCGAAAAATGCCATAAAATCTACTTTTTATTTATGATTTTGAAATTGCGCGCGGAAACAGTAGCCGCCATGCTGCATCGACTTTTGACGTCAGTCCGTTAGTAAACAATACGATGTTGTTATAGACCAAGTGAAAATGTTTTCGAAAATAATGAGTTAAAACCCTTATCATTGGTGTCTTGTGCCTGGATGCAATAGATAAACGTTCACAAACATAATAACTTGACAATTTCTACAAATCTTCTCAAAGCACGACTGTGTTTACTAACGGAGTGACGTCACGTCGGAACCCATTATGGCGAACGGCGTTTTTGACATTTCAAAAACAGATTAAAAAATTCGATTTTAAAATTGGAAATATAAAATTAATCATGCATTTTTATGAATTAATATCAACGTTTCTCGTTTATATTATACGAAATCTATAATAAACATTCACTTTTATATTTTTTCTTGCATGGTGTAAAATACCGTATTTGCATATGTAATTTTTTTTTAAATAACTTACGTAATTCCGTAATTCGTGCATTCAGTTACGTACTTTTTAAATGCCACATTTTACCCCTAATTACGTATTTGCGTAATTACGTAATTACGGATTTGGAAGCCCTAGCTGTAACGGTAGGGGACCCGAGGGTGGCTACCTGCCTGATTAGAGATGTCCCCGGAATGCGGCTGGGTTTAGGGTACACTCGTCGTCCGGATTAAGGGAATAGTTTCGGTCTCACTTTTTCCTTTTCGAGGGAAAGTTACCTTAACATTAGTCACAAAACATCACGTTTATTTGGGTTTAGAAAAAGAGGCCTATGTGCAACTGCAGTTTAAATTAAATGTGTTTTTACAGTAGGTTAGTTTTGTATTTAACTTACTTTTTTTTGCGCGAATGACAATAGTTTTAGTAGTGAGGTCTTCCGCAGACAAATAAATTCATATTTAATAAAATTTGAGACACATTAATTATTTTAGAATCACCATTGTGTAAAAATGAGATACGCACCCCGGGCAAGCAAAAACAAGTACCTACAAAGAAAAAAAAGATCTCATTTGAAGCCCTAAAAGTAACAGTTCACGCACATACATTTTAGAGATACAGTTTCAATTTTTACAATATGATTACCTATATTAATATGATAATAATAGTATGGATTCATATTTAAAGTTAACATTATAGTAGTCCGACTGTATCGGCCCAATTCACCGTGAATTCTTGAAGCCACAGCGTTGCATTCGACTGTGGAATGTTAACAATTTTAATAACGACTTTTTGTTAATTCTCGCTAACCTTGATTAATTGTGTTGAACTTGGAGAGTGTTGAATTAATTCATTGTTAATTAATGAGAAACAATTTAAAATGTAAATTGTCTATTTTGTTCGTTGTTGCATTAATTTGCATGATTTAAAATGTTGAATGAACTTCACAGTTTCTACTGCATGTGCCAAGATAAACTCTCGATGGTGTAATGTTTAAAATTGTTTTAAAACTAGTTTAAATAGTAGTGCTGTGGATTTCCTGGGTTTTATTATCATTGTAACGATGACTTGATTTAATGATGGAAGCTTTAGTGGGACATTAATAGGCAGATACTTTTTTTAAAGTAAGAATGGTGCTAAAGTCAACCGTTTCATATCGTTTTTAAATTTATACATAGGTACTTGTGTTATCTCAATTTCATGTCTTTACGTAAATGAAAATAAATGTTACAACTAGGTAGCTACATTTAGTATGTTCTGCATCCTGTGTTCTTCTTTCTTTTTTCAGTTTTTCCTTTAATTACTTTTCTTTATGATAGCTATGGTTGCCCATAATTGTTTGCGTCATGTAATACTTTTAGATAAGTTTTTATAAGATGATCTTACGTAACTTCATACATGTGTTATCTGCCTTTTGTCTCATTAGTTCTGCGTTGAGAGTTACATTTGGCAACAATCGCTTTCCTTCTATCATAGAAGTTATCTAAATGATGAATTATAATAATTAGAAAGTAGCTTTTCTTTTATTATGAAAGTGAAATATGAGTGACGGACATATGAATGGACTATTAACAATTTTTATACGTAACAGTATTCCTTCAGATTGGAATAATTTATATCCAACATTATTGCATTGTTCGGTTGAATGACATAACAATAGGCTGTTTAATTCAGACCACATACATACTAATAATAGAGACAATAGATGTGTCCGTGTGTTTGCTAAATTACTTTCTTGATAATGAGATTGACGCATTTAGTTCAGAATTTGAATGACAACTAAGAAGAAAGTGCTAAAGATAATTATTTGGATAAGGGGAATAATGTTTAAACAATAGATATGTTACGAGCATAGTAATTCGTGTCGAAATCTCCGAGCCTCAACAGTTAAAACTTTGTTCTGTGTTTCACAAAAGAAATAATGTGTGAATTTTTATTATATATAAATGTTTGTCCTGTATATCCCTAGCCAAAGGACAGAAATACAGTCGGACCTGTTAATATATTTACTCACTACTTAAATATTTAATTTTACCAGGTGGTAGGTTCCTGTACTGGGCCGTCTAGTTGGGTACCACCGGAGTGCCAGACATTTTCCCGTGAAATAGAAATGTGTGTCAAGCACTTGTGTGTTTCGGGCAAAGGGCACTGTAGTTAAATTACTGGATACATGAGACCTAATGTCTGTCGTCTCGGTGTAGCAGGCGCAGGGCGGTGCCTTACAGTAACTGCTAAGTTACTGTGTGACACCACTGAACTGTCTAAGGGCAGACGTGGTGCTAACCATCAGGTGTACGATCTGATCGTCTTGTTACAAATTGCAATAAAAAATAATATATTAAATTAAGTTATTCCTTCATCTAAAGCTCGTAATACTGAATTGACGATTACTTGATTTCAATGATGAAAATCATGGGAGTGGAACATTAAATAGGCTTAATCAGTATAATTTAGTCTACGACTGTAGAGCACGAGTAAAGTGGTTACAAGATATTTATTTTCACTAGCTCTATTAACATTAGTTAACAATTTGAATAAACATAGGGTGCTACAAAAATAGAAATACTTAAAAACATGTAACATGTGATAAAGTTAGCTCTAAAATCTCGCAAAGACTCTAAGCTTGGATAATTTGTATGGGAGATATCTGAAATGTAAAAATACCTTTTTTTTTTACGACGGGAACACTTTTTTGTGTACCCTCGGGCGCGGGGGCGCACCGAGTGGTTATGTGGGATTCCCGCAGAGTGCGGACTATCCACTAAAACCCGTCGGGTCCCTCTAGGTCGCATCTCCCCGGTCCCATGCTCTTGGCTATTATTCCGGGGAGAATGTAAAAATACCTGGATAAGTAAGGTACAAGAGATCTAGCACAAGTCAGGCAGGACTAGAAAAACACGCTCTGGCGGTATGCGATAGTTTATAGGGCTTCCACAAATAATTCCCAACAAGTTATTTCAAAGTTAGTATGAAATCTACAGAATAAAATTTTATGAATTTTAATGACTGACCATTTACATGTGCTGTTTACGACGATAGCTCAGTTTGTACTAATTTGAACTGATTTGAACTTTTGAACTAAATTAGCAATAATAATATAAATAAAACGATATATTTGGTTGAACTAGGTTGACCTGAATTTTTATTGATTTTTGCAATGTCAAAAATAAAAACATTTTGTTTTTTTCTTATTTTTTCTTCTTTCTTTTTTCACATAAATATACAGCCAGTACTAAAGAGTTTACAACTTGAGTTGGCCTTCTTATTATAATACAACCTGTTCCACATAAGTTGTCCTTTAGCCGCCATATTGGTACTACTGTTTTTCGATATTTGCAATCTGTTTTTTGACAGATTTACAAAGCGTAGGCAATGCTGCCAATATGGCGGCTAAAGGACAAGTTATGTGGAACAGACAGATCGACACCTTGTGTCAAATCCTGAACATGTGCAAGGGTTTAAATCCCATTGAACATTAAAATTTGTGTATTTTTGTGTCTGCAAGTTACTTTTTATTTAAGTTTATTTTTGTGGAACCTTCGTTTGTTCTGATATCCATAACACAAGTTTAGGATCAGGTCAATGTAAGTATATTGTGATGTTCAGTAAAATATGTATACATAAATAATATATTATGCCAGTGCGCTAAGTAATTTATCGGTGGGACAGTGACAGCCCTTACCAATAGAAAATATACTAAAATTAAACTTTACTCCAACAAAATAACTAATCGGCAAATCGGCATTCTTTGCGGCCTCGGATATATTAAAATCCAACAAAAAATTTACTAAAACGCGGACCAACCCTACCGAAGCGGGTGCGGGTTCGAGTCCTCTCACATAACGAGTTGTTAATTACATACGTCTGATTAAAGCTGGTTGAAGGACCTGTGTCTAGTCCTACCGGTCCGGACTGCGTCATTTAATAGCTTTGCTTAGCTCACGATTTGATAGCCTTAGTTAAAACTTAACTTAAGTACTGGTTTAGCACGAATAAACTATGCTTGGCAATTTAATATACTTCGCAATATATAGGATGTCCGGTGAATGTAAATATTCAGTTAAGATAATTTTATGGCTAATTGAACTTTACGGCGTGAAGGACCAAATCTAAATTTATGGCCCTTCGAGCCGGATACTTTTTTTATTGAACTACTATGATGTTTTATGACGAAAGCGCTTGTAATTAGGATTCAGGATGAATGGATATCAAAGTTTTTGATTAATCATGTAAAAGTTTAATAAAGTTACAACATATTTTCATGGCCAAACTTAGTGAAAAGTAGTACGCATTACGTACTACTGGTAAAAAAAAGGGAAATTGGGGTTAATACTTCTGTACAATTAAACTTCTGTAAGTAAACATGTAGTACTGAATAGTACATCATTGTAGTACTGAATAGTTTACGATGAAACTCTACATCAATATAGCTTTATACATCAAAACACAGGCTATAATTATTTAAACTAAATAAAAAAATTGTGTAATTTATAAGACGGGTGAAGTCGCAAGTGGAAGCTAGCTGTAAAATTGCGGTTAAAAAAATATCGGACAAATCTGCCCGTTGTTTGTTCGCTTGTCTCTGGCTACGCAGCGACATCGTTACCAAAATGTCAATCTTGTCATGTACATGATATTTACGTTAATTTTGACCCTCTCATATCACATGCCTTAAAATGTGACATTTACGTTAATTTTTCAAAAAGTTCTTTAGAAAACGAAAATGATTTTGGTCGTCGTTAGCGCACTTAGGTCTCTCACATGACATTTTACTATCGGTCACTGGCAACACAGCGAGCCTTGAACCAGCAATAGTGCGACGTCATCGGTTCACACGAGGCGAGGAATCTCGAGAAAGTTGCCCACAGAGATCAAGTGGAGGCTCACGGAACTGGTTTGGTGAATCGGCAAGTGTTGGCGTTCCGGTCGCTAGAAAAATCGGAGGTATTGGAGCTTTTTTAATGGCTGCATAAAGCTGAATATTCGGCTAGGAGGATATCATAGCTGCCTCCAATATCAGGCTATTACACCAGATGTTGGGTCAGATCCCCGCAATGTACAAACATTTGTGTGTATAACAAAAATTTTGAATTTGAGTCTTTGTCTGAGTTTATCTACATCATAATTATCTATGTAGAAGCTGAATCCCAAATGTAATCTAACAAATGACTGTCTTTCATACAAAATCAACCCCTTTTTTGTAGGAACTATCACTTTTTAATGAATCAACATCAATATTATCATTTCAGTCGAAAAACGTCCACTGCTGGAGATAATATGCCTTAGGACCTTCCAACTGATCGGTTCTGCGCGATCCTGAAGAATCCACGCAGCAAAAAAGTAGAATTCCTAAATCTTGTAATTTGGGCGTTGATCCTCAGTCATCCATCTCTATATTTCCTTAACTAACGCATAGCTTTCTTTGCGTGATGCGTAGGAGTGTCCACGTGTTTGCAGCTCGCCCACTTGGCCTCGGCTTATCAAACACCAACACGACTAGACCCGCCGTGGAATGCTTCGTGGCGAATGCGTAAAAAACACCATACCCGGTTTCGACCAAACGTCGTGTGCTTATTTTTTGTAGGTTATGTTGATTCATTTAATTGTAGGCACGCTGCCACGACTGGATATCGAAATATCACGATGTTTATGTATGAACAAGTTTGGTACGTGAAAATGGGCCTGAAGGACCAATAAAAACTGCGATATGGGCTTTAAAAATTTAAATGATTGGGTCTAACTAGAGTATGGTTAAAAGTAGAGATGTCACGAATATTCGGCTACTATTCGGTATTCGGCCTATTCGGCCAATTTTTTTAATATTCGGTATTCGGCCGAATAATACATACTATTCGGCCGAATACCGAATACCAAATCATGAAAAAAAGACACGTCATATTACTCAAGATTCTATGTATTTATTAACAAATTACAATCTCTTAGTAAGTAAAATTGACCAGTGGTAAATTATGTTGGATAAAAACAAGTTTTTCAGCATTTGTTGGTTGCAAACGATTTCGCTTTTCATCGTAAATGATACCAGCTTCGGAAAATAACCTCTCGCTTTACACGCTACTCCCAGGAGAAGAAAGATAAACTTTAGCAAATTTCGAGAGATTTGGGTATTGTTTTTCGTTTACTGACCACCACTTGTAAGGATCAGCCTTCCGATCTAGGCGAATAGTTTTCAAATAACAATCTAACTCACAACGAGCGAGGGAGACAGGTTGCGACAGGTTGTTTCTTGTTTACGCGCTCGACAAATGACCAGCATGTATTTTGTGCCGAATATTCGGCCGCCGAATATTCGGCGCTTCGGCCGACAGCGTTGCCGAATATTCGGTATTCGGTATTCGGCCAAATCACTATTCGTGGCAACCCTAGTTAAAAGTGATATAAGAGTACTACTGTCGAAATGGTTGGATTTATTTACATCAGGGGCTGTCAGTGCCTTCATCATCAGCTGGTCGCTGTTAGTGCCTTATATTTTGGAAATTATAACCAATATTCTTGAAATAAAACTCGAAGCCTATATTTGAGTTTTAATAATTCAAGAATGTAATGTCTTCATAACTGTATTTTTTGGCAGATGTTTTCTCCTTAATTGCTCTTTACTAGAGCAAGTGACATGAAATATAGTTACAGGCAACAAAAATATATTTCAAAAGCTATCATAAAAAATATTCTTACAGTAAGGCATTTTCGTCATTGCAACTGCTAAGTTACTTGCTTTGACTACACTATTAGTTGAATACAATCATGTCAAAAAGTCGTATAAAAACAGTAATGAATATTTGACAACATGTGGAAACGACAGAGCCAACTTTCTGTAAACAACGGAATATCTCGAAAGCTGTCAAGATTTAATGGTTTAACTAAGAATTTTCACATATGGTCGAGAAAATATCGACTTTAATCTATCCATCCGGTCCGACGACATAACAACGTTCGCTTTCCAGTTATTTAGTTTTTCTCATGTCTGTGGCTTGTTGTTGAGTGTTAGCACCTTGGTCTTTAACATTTTGCGTCTGATCTTCGGAAAATCCCAGCAAGTATCAGCAGTTGTAAGTTTTTTGAAAAGAAAAATGGCGTGTCGTCGTGTAAATATAGGCCTTTCCAAAAGACAATTTGAATGAAAAAGCACTGATAAACTATGAATAGGTAACTTTTTTTAAAGTATACCGTTGACTGCTGAATTCAGAGATTGAGAATAAACTGTCTCAGTGCGGAATGCAGAGTAAAAACTGTAGCGACAAGTGACTAGTTCCGAAGTTTGTTCGTTCACGTTACCACTTTATTTCCTCTGTGTCTGAAATGAATATTTTAAAATAAAAATAAGCAACGACGAGTACAAAGTACAAATGTCGATTTATAATTGAGTTTGCAACATGACTACTGCCAAAAAGTAAAATCAAATTCGAAACATCCACCTCACAACTAGGTACCACTTGATTTGTCAAACCCTTTTCCGACCTTCCAAGAAACAACAAAGGAGTAGCTTATCTCGACGAAACTCCTGATCCAGCGTTTTCTAAGGCTTCACTTTCGGTCCCGGCATTGTTGCGTCGTGGGATCGCGATAGCCGCACAATGGCCGCGACAATTAATGCGTGCGATTAAAGACAATCCACAATGGCACGTGGGAGGAATCGCACGGGAGTTTTTTCCTATTGGAGTTGAGTGAGAAGTCGGATTTGTGATTGTGAACACTTGAGTCGACTAGCTAACATTAATAAACATGATCAGTGACTTGTGATTTGAAAAGAGACTAAACTGGACAATTTTTGTGCTAGTGCACTAAAGTTTTCCAGTTTATTCTTTCTTCCAGCGTAAAAGTATTTACTCACGTTTACCTTATCAATGTTCACCAGAATAGAATACCTATATAGTTTTGGTTCTTGATGAGCAATTATGTCTCGTATTTAAGATAGAATTTATTGTATGGTATTATTATTATAATAGCCATTTGGTTCGGACGGCTAAAGTTTTTTATTTCAAACAAACAAGTTATCTCCAAGATAAAAAATTTCTTGGTTGTATCCCTAATCCATCAATAAGATTTTATAGATCTTTGACATAGTCAACACGTGGACGTGAGCATGACTGTAAGTGCTTGAAACGTAAGTATACTCATCATCATCATCAGCCTATATACGTTCCCACTGCTGGGACACAGGCCTTATCTCAATTACTCATACCTCAATAAAAACCTTCAGAAGAATCGGTTTCTATGTTGATGAATGAACATTAAAAGCAAAAAAAAAAAGAAAAACTATCCAAAATAAGGTACATTTTGGATAGTTTGCAGCGGAATTCTCTAGACACTAGCAAAAGTTTCATTTATCTATGCGATCATAGTACTACTTTGCGCTCCCTCAACTGTGAAATTACAGCAGTGTTAGCGCGTACTTCACATCGCTGTTCGCTGCCAGAACTGATTATCGATAGTAATTAAACTGGGTTACACCGTGGCGAAGCCTTTGTTACGGCTGTTTTATAAGTTTACTGTAAATCGCCAGTTAATGATTTCATTCATTCGTATTCATCGCTGGCTTTAAGCATAACGACTAAGGAATTAGAAATCAAGTTATCTTTTATTCTGTTACCATAACATTCTTTACTTCTAATAAAGTCTATTGTTGTCCAAGTTCTTTTGTTACACCTATAGTTTTTTTATTGTAAAAAGGGTTAAGGGCTGTACTTGCAAAGATCAGTAATAATATTGGCATGATCCCATAATATTATGACTGTAGCAAAGAAAAGGCCAAAAAAATAAATTGTAGGTTTATAAATAAATTAAGTGGTTCTTTAAAAAAAAACCCATAGGATAACTTTTCTCAATTGTGACACAATTTTACATGTAACATTTTGTTTGTATTTCTACTACGTAACGTTTGATTACAATCTCTTTCTATATCTCTTAAGATCTCATACATATTAACACGAATTTGCACTGTTTGTATTAGTATTTGGTCTAATTTCAAAATGTTGGCATTGTGTACTTGCAAGATCTGCAATTGAGCAAACATCTGCGGGCTTGTTTGTCGAGCTCGCCTATTTACACGCAATAGGCCGTTCTGTCAATATTAGCATTGTCGCCAGATCACATATGCCAGGAAATTGCAATTTGTGTATATTTGTTACGATAATGTTTGCTGTGTAACATTCAATTGCTTAAGTAAATAATTTGCAGTAAACAGGGTCACGGTTTCTGGAGTTTAAATTTTTTTGTGTTTATTATTTGTACCTACTGTCATCTCTATTTTCTGTAACATATTGTGCATAAGATTTCCACAGTCCTTAGTTTTATAAATATCAGAAAGAACCTTTTTCATGAGATTATTTTATAACATAGGAAAATTCAAACTTAATTATCACATTTTAGAACAAAAATAAAATTGAAATAGAGACTTCTATAATTTATGCATACATCGCTATTAACATTATTAACATCATCATCTTCTTCGTATAACAGCTCCCCACAGTTTATTTCATGCATAAGTTCCTTTTTCTTGTCCTGTGCTGTTATACTAAGTTACTTCGCGGGTTCGGCATATATCATTACTCCACCGGCCTGTCAGGCGCAAGCCTATACAAATGGAAAAGTTCGTATTTTCCGAGCCCTTATTGGAGATAGGGATGTTAATTTTTTTATGGTGATTTATGTACCGGTCTTTCAAAATGTATTTCCCAAGGTTTTAGCTTCTTTCATATTATTTTCTTTAATATAAACAAACAAAATTAAAAATGTCGTTACAATAATTATAGAAATTTTATTGTAGACTTTATAAGAGTACTCATAAGTTTCCTTTCAAGTTTCTTTGTTCGTTTTATGTGTATTTCAAAGAGTGTTAAATCAAGAATTACCTACGTTAAATGTAATGCATATTTTGTATTTAGGTACATCTCAATTCAACTAATACTTATTATATTTTATTATGTTTTTAAAAGTAACGATATAAGAGTTACCAGAAATATGTATACAAAATTCTTAGATTAGTCTTCAGATGTTCACGATAACTTTTAAAACAACCTCTGAGGCATTAAATTACTAACAAAATGTTATCTTTCTTTAACTAAAACAAATAATGTAAAAATAAAATCATATCTAAAAGATAGGTGCTGTTTGTAATGTTGAAATCTCAATCCGAATATTAGGCTCTGATGCAAAATAATCTTGATTACTAAAGTGAAGTCACTTTAATGTAACATTTGACAGTTCATTTATGCAAAGCAAAGTGCTACTTATGTACATCAGGAGTAGTCTAATTTTTTAAATAAATAATTGTATTAAAAAACTAATGTTGTTTTCTTGACTTTTATACCTTTAGCATGAGGTATATTTTTCTTTGCATAAATGAACTGTCAAATTCTACCTATTAAAATGACTCCACTATAGCAAGCATTACATATAGCAGATTAGTCGTGTAAATCATAATAACTGCATAAATCCACTGCAGTAGTATTACTATCAGAGCTGTTGATTTTATCGCTCGATCTAATATTGACTCCATTCACAATCACAGCACGCAAATAACGATAACTGGTCGAATTGATTGCTGATCTGAATTACCTACTAACTTTGAGTGCTTCTGAGTTTAGCACTTCATCGTTTTGATTTATTTTTACTTTCAAATGTAATGACGTAATGTTTGGATGATCTTTAACTTGCACAACATTATTGCCATCACAAAGTTATTTTGGTGGTTATTTTTCAGTAAATAATTTGTTATCATTCATTTTGAAAACATTTTTAATAAGTAATTTATATTGCACTACCATATTTTTTTCTATGTGTGGAAGAAATACCTAGTAAGAGTGATAATATTCACTCTTACTATGTATTTCTTCCACTTAAAGAAAAAAATATATACCTATCTAAAAAAAAGACATACATAGTTCATAGTGTTGCTTTCACTTTCATGGTAGGTATCGCATGGTTGGTCAATTATAGTTAATAATTTATTGTACAATACAAACATTGTTAACATTACAAACATTGTTATCTATAAGAATCTCGGTCATATAAAATAAATGAAAGAAAGTGACGGTGTGTGTTCTAGCTGAAGGATATCGGCTTCCTCAATAAATAAAACAACGGCTAACTTCATATCCACACACAAAATAAAATGTACTTCTTCAAGTTCTTCAACATTTCTTCTAAATGTAAATAATTGTGTTAGAAATCAGGTATGAAACGATATTTTGGCAAAATTCATAAAATAATATCAGGCAGCTATTACGCCCATTACGGTTTACTAAGGTATAGGGAGTAACTTGTTTAATCAATCATCACGCTTACCAAATACGATTTAGGTGTCCCAGAACCCAGAGGTAATTAATGACCAGGTACTTAAACCACTGGACTAATTAGGCCTTGTCAATAAAGGTATTGGTTACAATGAAAATATATCCAAAACCTATAGCTAATATATTTAACGTTTAATAAGAGTGGCCACGTTCACGTATTGTTGCCACGCATTATCTCCATTGGCCACAAACTGGTTTCAAAGTAGACCAAGCGGTCCCATAAAATTAATAAGGTCGTGCGTTCCTGTTTATAAATTTATACAATATACATACACAACACGCTATTATTTGCTGCTCAGTTTAACATAACTTAACTGTTGGGCTTGGCCTTCGTGGGTTATTTTTATTAATACCATCATTGGAAAGCGGAAATGTCAGGCGTCTGGTGTTTTGTGCCTGTAGATAGGGAGTACGTCAAGGTTCACACTTGTCGCCGTTATCTTATAAGCTTGATTTTTATGTATGTATATGCCGGTAGAATGATGAATATTAAAGCGTTGAGTAATATAACTAGGATTTAATTAGTATAAATGTAAATAAATTATTGCCGGGAAAACAAACAAAAGTTTTCTTATGGATATTGATTAAATAAAAATGTTATTCCAATTTTCTAATACTATACTCGTATTAGTATAAGAAAGGATGGCATTTAAATTCCTACTCCATAAACATTTTCTCCTGAAGTCCTCTACATCGTCGCTCACCTGTTCCAGTCGTTAGCCGTATGTACTGTGTATATATTTTATATAGTGTATATATTTTATATATTTATATTATGTAATATGTATGTATATTTATGTAATTTTATATTGTATATTTATTTATGATATATTATTTCGTTTATTTCTGTTGTTTTTGTTTTCAAGTTTTATGTTTATTGGCACTGCCCACTGTTTCTTTCTGCTTGGCCTAAAGGTTGACTGGGAGAGAATGCCATGAGGCATTAAGTCCGCCTTTGTACTTGATTTGTGCAATGAAGCTTAAATAAATAAATAAATAAATATTACGATACAATATTACGTTTAATAAAAAATGTAGTCAGGTCAAATATCTGTACAAAAGCAAGTCAGTTAGGTTATACATAAATGAATGTCAAATATAATAACCGGTTGATCTTTCTGCCCTCAATTCAGAGCTCCATGCTTAGAAATATCAATAGTATGTTTAATAATCGTGAGTTTAGAAAATGCTTATGTTAATTAAGCACTATTGGTTTAGCGCATTACACAGATAGGCTTAATACTTATTGCATTGTTGGAACTTAGACCCCATGGGGTCTTTAGTTGGGAGAGGTATTTTACAAGCTAAAGTCATTTTATTTTGTTTAATCTTACTAAATTTAATAATTAAAAAAATTGTAATAATTAATCTTTAGGAAAATTTATCGAGTCAAAAATTAGGTATGTTGGAAGTAGGAATGCAATGATTGCATAAAATTAAAATATTGTAATGGATAGATAAGATATTTCTTTATTTGTTACTACACAATTTATATTGAATAAAACATTTTGAACTTTTTTCAACGATAGAATGTTGCAATGTGCGGATAATTCTAACCAATAACTACCTATCTAGTGTTCATAGAAATCTAATGCATTATGAATTCAATGAAATAAGAAGTGGTGTTTTCTTGGGAAACATCTATAGTGTTCCTTTTAAGGTACCTACATGCTTCATAAGAGAATTTCCGTCGTGTTTCTTTTGTAATTTTGCAACTTTTTATTACCTTTTCTTCTGTATCCCACATTAGGAATCTTCTCTCTTTGTCATTTAAACAATACAAGTAGCAATGAATATGTTTATTTGAACAATGAACTTCTAGAGATTATGGGTAATCTGTTTTTGCATAGCGATTTTTTTAGTTACAATAATAAAGTAAAAATTTAGTTTTAAGAGCTGGCAACTAGTAAACGTGGTACAGGCCACATCATTTGTAATGTAGAACCCAGTACACTTAAA
The DNA here is from genome assembly GCA_949319885.1 of Mecyna flavalis. NCBI lineage: Eukaryota > Metazoa > Arthropoda > Insecta > Lepidoptera > Crambidae > Mecyna > Mecyna flavalis. Next base: position 1,712,832 of record OX439407.1, on the reverse strand, counting down.
ATAAATATAGGTAGTTCAAAGTACCTTAAAGTATGGTTGTAACTGAGATATGCTTTATAACTTATTTGTACAAAACGCAGCAATGCCACGCGATGTGCATAACAAGATGTTTTTAAAATATTACGATAGAGACAGATATGCTCAAAAACCCACAACTTTTAAGACAGAGGAACGTAACACAATAGCTGCCCTTGTTAGACATGTTAACAAAAACGTAGACCAAGGCCTAACTCCTGACAATGAACAAACAAATTCACGACACCATACAATTTGCAACGCATGCACAGCGATTATTACAACAATGCCTATGGTATGCGTGTGTGTTACGACACCGAGTTATACAACTGACGTGAACACGTGGGGCCTCATTCAGGTGTCAAGATTAGGTCGACGAATAAAAAGTTGTATGATTGTTGCCTTGCATGTTTCGCTCGTGACTTCAATAGATCGATTAGGAAGTTAATATTTTACAAGCTTTTGTTTTTCGATCGTGTTTGATTGTCTTGATGATGGATTGTTAGAAAATTTTTTTTTATTATGAGTTAGGCATTCTTGAAGCAAACCGGAACTCTTGTTGTTGTTTAATCAAATTATATGCTTTGTAAGTTATTTATGGTTTAGTATCTTTGGGTCACGTTTTGGACTACACCTGAGTTTTATTGGAAATAATAAATAGGTACTAACGATATTTGATGAGTTTCTATTAAAAAAATATTTTGGTAAATTGGCTCGTACTCTATCTGAACAAATTGAAATCTGTGTGTTCTTATAACAAATTCGATATATTTTGTAAGAGAAAAACCAATATAATTTTATGAGAATTGTGATTCAAATAAAAAAATGAATGCTTATTAACAAGTCAATGAAAAAGTGACAATATTATCTACCATCAACTCACACAATGAATCAACGTTTTCTACGCTGCAATCTATAATTCTATCCCCACGAATAGATCGAAATCATTGACACTCTTAATGAAGAAAAAGATTATTCAACTCCATAATGCTATTGAGAAAGTGTGCGATACGATATAAGTCTATCTTTCATCAGAGTTTGATTTCCACATGTCACAACAGAAACGTAAGCATAGATTACGTGAGAATAATGAGGGATTATTATCTATGTCGCTTTAATCGTATTATGTGTTATTTGAATAATTTCTCCATTGATTACGTGCGCTAACATACTTGCGCACGCGCCGAGATAATCTGTATGACTGGTACAGTCAGCGTCAAAATGATCTGAGCGTTCAAACCACCAAAAATATCTGAACATTTGACAATAATCAACCTTACCCTAAGGTGCATTTTCATTCGTTGTTTTAAAACAAATGACAACAAACGATAATTTACCTACACCTAAAAGTATTGTAAGAGTGATTTTTGTGAAATGTTCAGATATTTTTGGTAGGTTTGAACGCTCAGATCATTTTGGCGCTGACAGTACTTGGAATAAAAGTCTATATCTTAAACAAAAACTGATATTCGAGCATTAAAACAGTCCATGCTAGAAGCCATAATTAAACTTGAATAATTCAGACGGTTAATCTGTAATCACGAAAAACTAAGGATGCATACAACTGGGAATAGAAACGAAACTGACCTTTTTTAATATCTATTAGCAAACGAAATCATTCAGACAATTGAAACTAAAATTGCGATTGTATGTAAAATTAGTAAATTCTGCCAGCAATTTTATTCTGCGTAGCACATTGATATTGATAAAAGTTGAAAAGATCAGTAGTTTTTGCGTGAAACAGTAACGAAAACGTCCTTCTCTTATTCTTTTAATCCATCTATTCTTATAAACCCTCTCAGGTTTAATATTATAACTCGTATTTCTTAATTTCGCCAATTTGCTTGTAAGAAAGTGACACGTACTATTAGGGCGTGGATGCTTACATGATATTGATATAAATTGATGTTGACTCGTGATTGGTTCGGCGTTTGCCTTCTGGCAGTGAAAACTTGCGAATCTCTGGAGAATGTTACTGTATTGAAGTTGCAATGATCGATGCATTAGAGCGCAAAATTGTCAATATTAAAGATAATGATCAAGACCATTATTTATTAGGATAATCATATTATTTAAAGATTTTTTTCATAATACAGCATTTGAACTTAGCTTGAAAACGGTAACTGACAATCTGTCAAGTTAAATTGACACCAACAAGATCAAACTTTTACTCAAATCTTTTAAGCCATTTGTTGTTTGTTGTTGAATATATCGCTAGAACATTTTCGGTTCAATGTGGCGGTGTCAATGAATGGGATGGCTCACAGCGCAGCTTCAGTTTTTCATAATCTAATCTGTCTTCGACAAGTATTATGTAATTTGATTATGTCGACAACCTCTGTTGCAGGCTCTAGTAGGTCGCACTTTAAAGCAACCTCATGAAGTTATCGGCACATACATAATGAGTTATATTTAATTACCAGTCTGCCGAATATAACCAGTGCTTTTAAAGAGTTTCAAGTTTCGAGCTTTAGAATTCACTAATTAGTGTTAAAAATATTCGAACGTTTGCTTTGTAGGCAGCGAAAATTGGATCGATACTTTGAGAGGTTTCTCTCGAAGATGAAGTGCTCGCAGTACAGAAATAGTTTGCATTCCGACATGCAATTCGCTCTGATGACTTGAAGCGAAAGGTCACCGGTTCGATTACCGCTCGGGGCGAGATGTCGATGGCGTGCTTGTGTTGTCTTTGGTTTGATTAACGAGTGTGTTTGCAAAGTTTCGTAGTTCAGTAAAGAATAAGTTTCAACCTTTTCCTAGTCTGTAACCGATGGTTAGGTCTCTACACCCAGAAAAAAATAATTGTTTTGTTCCTTATTTTACCGATTTGATTTTTTTTATTAATAATTGATATTTAAGAGTTCAGTGGTAATTCACTTAAGTAAAACCTTTTATGTTCTTTCTTCATCTTTATTGAACAAAATTGTTTAAGACGTAATGAATTAGTGGCAAATATACCTCGTAGTTACCAAAGTTACAGCCTAGGATGTCACATTTATAGCTTATTGCTTACAGAAGATAATATAATAATAATAGGTCAAATAAAAAGCCGCGTAAAACTGTTCTCATAAATCATTTACCTAACCAACTTTTAACAAAAAATCCTCCGGAGAAATTCTTCATCGAAAGGAAATGCATTTAAATTAACCCAGTTTTCTCGATGCAAAATGAAACGTGTAACAAAACCTGCATTATTCACTCTAGTAGATAGTCGTTTTTCGTTTTTAACAAACTGCAAACTAATTAAAACTAGACCCAATAAAACCGGCAACTTTGGCTTGTTTCAGTCGTCAATAAAAGTGGCTACTGCAAATAATGCAATGAAAGTCGTGCAGAATAAGAATGTACTGTAACATTCGGTTTGAGAGTTCAAAATTGAGTAATGGATACAAGTTTTTCGTTTGTACTTGTCGTGAATTTGGAGGGTTTCCCGTTGCAGTCATGTTACGGAATACAGACTTATGGACGCGATTAAAAATGCCCATGCTTCACTTGTTTCAAGTCTCACCGCTTTTATATATGTTCCAACTAATTTGTTTGTCTTAAAACTTAAATGCTGTTTCTTTTGATATTAAAAATAGATAGCATCATTGTTATCAGACAGGTATCTTTTAATACAGTACGGTAGTAAATTGATCCTAGGCTTTTTTAACTTCTTGCTTTGATTTTTTCTATTGTATGGGGTTATTCCATATTATCTTATGCTTGGGGTAGCGCTCAATTTTCAAAAATCCACTTTGAGGCGGTTCCAAATTATAGATCGTTTTCTTCTTATAGCTTTGCTTTAAGACGTAGGTACGTACATTTCAACCAATTAAAGCTAGACATTGTTGACAAAAATAATAAAGTAAAAACTGCAAATGAAGTTGAAGTTTACCTCAGCTGTAAAGGCAGGTGTTAAGCGCGTGTCTTCTTCCATCTTGTCGCAGAAGGTCTCTTGCCCGACGAGTCCATCAGGCCGTATTCGGAGCGGCAAAAAGCGGCAATTCACCACCTTTTAATGGATCATTGCACTTTCGGTTGAAGGGGTTGAAAGGGTCGATGAACTTTCCATCTGTTTTTGCGGCAATTATTGAAGCAGCTGGTTGATCAGGCTTGAGTTGATGTAATAAATTATACTGGACGTTTGTGGACTTAAAAGCGCCACTTACTTACATCGTTATATCTTTAGTTGGGTTAGTTAAAGTCATATCGCTATACAGAACAAAATGCCGTTATATTTCATGTAGAATAGGTATTCAACCTCTTCTTGAGTTTTCGTTATATTACTTAGATTCTACTCAAATATAAAGTTTTCGTTATACCTATAATAGATTCTACTAAAATATAAAATTCATTCATAATCTTGGAAATAGTATACTTAAATAAATAAATAGTCTAGTGTTGTGTTCTTTTAGTACCTAATATGTGTATCTTTTCACGAAGTAATCACCTAATTTTCACATAGATCTTTAGTTTTAACGAAAGGAAACGTTACCTAAAAAATCTCAAAAAGTGTTCGTTTTCATGTGAAACTATGTTGCGGCAATGTATTGGAAACCAAGTTAAATCATTGGGTCCTGCGTCTAATCTTTATCTATCTTGTCAGGTCTGTTTCATCTAGTTAATAGTTATTATGAGAGTAAGGAAATAAGGATCTGTGCTTGCAAATTCATTCATAAATCTATGAAAAACGTCATGATCTTTCTCCGTACGTATACCTGCCTACGCAGTTGTTAGCATCTTGTTCTAAATCATTGTGTTAGTTCTCTAGGGAAGTAAAATATTGCACTTACCGGTGATAACAAGTTATTATTTTATAAGTCACGTGCGTTAGATCGCGTCTTATATTTTTGTGGAACTGCCTTACTTTTACACAAGGGAATAGTACCTAATCCACAAAGTAAATACTAGATAAGTTGGGTTGGTCTGTGCAATGTAGTGTAAATGTACAATCAGAAGATGTAAGAATCATCAAGAAACAACAAAAAAACAAACTTGTTGCAGTCGTTCTAAAGTTAAATTTTAGCGATCTTATTAGATAGTTTCTAGAATTTTCTGCTGGTAGTGTAAAATTACTTTCAATTTTAATAGATGCTTTAAGTTGAAACCTTATTACTTTGGTACATTTATCTATGAGATATTTTTATTTAGTTTCAATGCTGTCAGGTACGTCCGCGATAATTTGTCTGTCAAAAAAAAAAAGAGTAGTGTCTTTCTTATCTATACTAATGTTATAAAGAGGAAATATTTGTTTGTATGTTTGTTTGTATTGAATAGGCTCCGAAACTACTGAACCGATGCACGATGTGAATAAATTTCTTTCACTGTTCACTGTTGGGAAGCTACACTATCCCCGGAAGACATAGGGTACTTTTGATCCCGGAAATGTAGGGGGAAGGGGGGATATTTGAAAAAAGAAATTACGCGCGTGTGAAACCGTGTGGGCGGAAGGCTAATGACTGATATAGGTATAGGAACCTGGCAGTATTGAAACTAGCCCTCAGAGTTGCTTATGTATACAATTTTGAAAATACAGTCTGTTTACAAAATGTAAGTAATGTGAATTATTTAATGAATAATGTATATAAACTGTCAAATGAGAATAAATAATGGCACGAAGCTGTCAGCAGAGTAATAAATAAAAACACTTTTGCTTAAATAAATATTTCGTACGCAAAGCTGTTTCGAAGCTCAGTTTTTTGTTTCTACGTGTTTTATCATGAGAATTTGTATAATTCCAGAGGATAAGACGGATATATAGTTAGAATAGATAGAGCTAGAAGAATAGTTAAAGACGATTCGATGTAAGCAGTGGTTTTTAGCCAAATTTTGGTTAAACTCGTTTAACATTGAACCTTCTGCACAGTAAATACAGTACACAACTGAGAGCGTAAGTAAAAGTGCAATCCTTCTATTTGCAAGTAAAGTCTTATGGTTGATAGGTAGGAGCACTAAAACGAATGGAGAGCGATCAGATACGGAAACCAGCTTGACATGACTAGTACCCCCCGCGTAGCGTAGAGTTGGGTGAGTCCCACACACCACTTTGTGCTTCCGAAGAAGAGTGACGGTGCTTAAGGCTTCTCCTTGGTAAAAAGAAAGGGAGGCAGGTATCACGTAGGCCTGCCTCTTCTGTTGACAACCATGTAACTAACGAGAGTTATTTGTACCGTTCTGGGATCCGGCCTTTAGAGTAATAGTCCTCTTCTCAACCATTAAACCTAGACCAGTATTAAAAATAGTTGGAAGATTTGCAAACTGAAACTGAGTTATTCATCATTTTAAGCTACACGTTCAGAACAACGAAGCACAAGTATTACGAAACCGATCGACCCGTTGGGCAAGCGAAATTCCGACATGAGCGATTTCGCGCAATTACCCTGCGCCCGCGCCGGGCCGGTCACGACGCGCGGTCACGAGCCACTGGGATAATGCCTTTTTACTTTTTCCCTCACTTACATCTTCGAATGGGGAATATTTTGCAATGTGTTTGCAAGGTTTAAGGTTTTGACCGCGTTTGTGGTACGTTTAATGAGTAAGTACATGATTTAGGCTTGAATCACCTGAATGTCTGAAAAGAATGATGATTCCGTGCTTCGGAAGGCACGTTAAGCTATTGGTCCTGCGCCTGATCTCGCTTCTGTCGTGTCAGACTGCTGTCCCACCGTGTTATGAGAGTGAGGGAATAGGGAGTGCACCTGTGCTTCTATAATATATCCTGCGTAGTTAGCTGATCGTAAAAGATCGGCCGCCGTAGCCGAAAACTCGGCTAGGAGAATATTATTATTATGTTTTTTTTTATTACTACATCGGATAGTTTATTTGGGAGGGGGCGGTGAGCAGTTTTGCTATTAAAATAAAAGCGCAGAGCTAGCAAAATCACATTTTCATGAGAAAAGTAAAAATAGGTCGTCGATCTTCGTGGTTCGTTGAGCAGGCCCACTTCAACCGACTAAGTGACGGAACTATATTTAGTTCCGGAACTAATATATATATGACACTATCACACACTATCACATTTTCGTGTGTAATAATCCTAAACAAATGTAATTTATTTACAACGCTCCACTCCCGCCATATTGTCTTACCCAATCCATAGACAACCACACGCCGACCGGAACTACGCTAAGCCCGGGCGTGACGTCATCACAATATCCGGTGCGGGAACGCTTCCGGTATCCGGTTGCATTCCCCAGGGTTAATCAATTGAACGGGTCACTTTTACTATTCACTGGTTTGATTGAGTTTGATACGAGGGGTGATTGTCTGTCACGGCAATGAAGGCTTGATATGACTTTTGACTGCGGCGAAAAGAGGTTAAGCTGCTTGTGTTGTAAAACCGTGGTAATAGTCGTGGACTCATCTTTTTCAGAGTCTGACTAGCTAGTTACAACCTAAATAGGTGCAATTTGCCATCATTATAGTATTGAGTGGAAATTGGCTGTGTTTTGCCGATATTAGTGCGGGAACCAGTATACTTGAAATTAAGAGGACACACTAGGGCGGTTTTTCCATACAAACGTAGTCCCCTGTTTCCTCCCTGGATAATGCCAGTAGAGGAATATTTTTTTTTTTCAAAAAATCTATGACCACTATTTGCATGTCCCTATGTTTTCCTTTTTTTCATAAATTAATAATTAAAAGAGTTATGAACCTTCAAAAACCTAAAAAAATGACCAGATTTTCCGCTGTGTTCAAACATCCAGAAAACAAATTTAACTAGATTAAATAAAAAAAGGAAAACATAGGAACACGGCCAAAGCCTTTCTTTAATTTTTGATGAAAAAAGTAGTTAATTCGGTCAACTTTTGGAGAAGAAATCAGGGGACTACGAAACGTTGATTTTAAGTATTTTTAATAGGTATTTTCGGTCCAAGCTGTTGTTGTCTCTATCGCGCTCTGCGGGGGGATGCGCGACAGCAATAGATTTTACAAATACCTATTTTTCAATTCTCTCGCCCTTAGTATTTCCTCTTAAATGCTCGAAAATCTGAAGAGCCGACTTTCAGAAGAAACTGAAAAATTAAAAGGATTATTAATAGTTATTTATGTGACTGTTGCATACATAACTTTATCTTCATTCATACGATAAATGTCTATTTTAAAGTCAGGATCGATGTGAAACCGCGTGGAATATAATCCGTAGTACCAGGAGAGCAGAGAAGAACAAGAAGCTAGGCTAGCTCGCGTCTTTCAAACTCTTTGATTTAATGAATAGTTACGCTGCGGTTATGCTCTCCTGGTACCTTTGAATATACATCAAGATGTTTTGCTTACATAATATGTTAGCTTCAAATCCATTAATTTTTACTTTTTAAGAAGACGTTCGAAATTTGAACGTAATTAAAGTATCGGTTACCGATACTAAAATGTAAACATTACGATGCAGCCACAGATACTTATATCTAAATGTAGGGCGTTTGCTCATCGCTCCTGACTATAAAATAGACATATTATGGTATGGATGTAGATAAATGTTTTTTGGGTTGATGTAAAATACAGGAAGAGTTACTGTTTTTTTAATTAAGTAGGTATATGTTCTAACTTCTAAGTCTAACTTATGTTGAAAAAGTAATATTTTCAATATTGTACGTAAACCCTTAGTCATTACTTACACTGCCCACCTAGCCATAAACGAAGCATTAAGATGCTACAGATACTTAATTTTGTATGATTATTAAGATCAAAATGATTGTTACTTATAGGAAAATGAATGAACTTTCAAATCTGCTCTTGACTTGAAAGTTCTAACATATTCCTAAGTTTTCCGTTTTCTCAAAGGCTTAGCGTTCGGCAAATCTGGCCTCTTCCATACTTCCATTACGATCTCATTGGCAGGTGCTAGTGCAATATGCAAATGGCGCTTTTTGTCCCCTGCGTTTCCGGTCGCCTATCATGTCGGCCATCTTGTACAATCTTGACGATAAGTGGTAGAGATTTTAAAAGTACCTACTTAGGATAGGTTTTCAGGATATCTTCTAGATTCGGTTTCGCTTCGCCCGCATGATAATTATAATATTATATTGAATATTTATAAAAAATTGCCTATGTTGTATTCGAATGTATAACTTATTACTGTCAAGTTGTATCCAAATCAAAGAGTGACAAACATCCATCCATATATTCTTACTTTTCTATTAATAATAATAGTAAGATTAGTACAATTTTGGGTGATTGTCTTCTTAAAATTACATTTTAATTGAAAAGGCAGCAAACAATTCAAATTGTTTTATGTAGAAAAATTTTTTGCCCAATAAATTGAAAGGCTCAATTGTGATATAAATCGGACCTTTCAATTAATGATTTGAAAAGCATTATTGAGATAAAATATTTTTGATAAATTATATATTTCTCTATTTTCCTATTAACGGTGTATTTTAAGTAGAGACATAAAGTTAACAAAGAAAAGAGAAAACTTTTGCCATCAACTGTACTATTTCCTAACGATACTCTCTTGCAGATGAATCTCGCTGGATGTCTCTTTACTTGAAGTTTCCGACACTTCTCATTTACTAGGTAAAGAATAATATCAATGTCTTCGGTCTTATCTTCATCAAGTAATGTTTACGTCCCTCTATTCAGAAGGGAGTGTGATTGTGGCGCCACTAAGAGAATAACTTATTCAGGTTAGCGGGACTAAACGCAATATTTACATAGTATGATTTATACCTATTCACCGGTTAACGTTTTATATAAGTATTGTGTAGTATAGCTACGAGAGACCGTATATGGGAGACCGTTGGTCTCTTTCTCAATATACCTTCTCGTATAAAAAAAAATGTTTTGACAAATATAATCATTTGGTTATTTCAAATTTATTCCGCGCTACAGTATGTACTCGTAATAAATTCAACAATATCTATGTTCGAAATGTGCTCGAAAAGATAATTGCTGGCTTATATTCAATAAAGGTTTCGTCCGTTGATTGGCTAACGCAATATGTTTTTGTAAACACGAGCGCTTTTTCAACAGAAGGGAAAATATTTTCAGTAACAATGACAACTGTACATTTAGCTAGTTCACGCGTATCGTCCTCCATTTTGTTTTTGTTGTTCAGCTTTATGGAGATTATTTTGTATTTTTATTCAATCTACTTTACGAATCGTAGTATTGAACAGAGCAGTTTCTCTTTTTTGGACTTCGTCATTTGACGCAAATAACGGAAGACTTTTCAAGATTCGTCGGACCGCACTAATGATAAATATCTATTATATCAATTTTTGAGGACAAGTGATTGACACTACATAAAGTATCCGTTGTTCGTGGTATCAAATCTACGATAGAACCGTACTGACACAATATTTAGATGACCATTAGTGCTATATTTTTCACTAATGCATATAAGCACTAATCCTGTAATAATAAGCGAATATTCATTATTCATGTAGGTTTTTTTAATAAATAAAATATATAATAAATATCCCTGGACATTATTCACATAGCGTCATCTAGCCCCAAACTAAGCATTAGCTTGTGATATGGGTGCCAGACAACGGATAAACATTACTTAAAATCTTTTTTTGAAAATACATTCATATAATACATATAAACACCCAGACCTATACAATCAGACATGATCATGCACAAAAATGTTTGTACCGTGCGGGGATCGAACCCGTGAACTCTGGTGTAATAGCCGACTTCTCGACCATTACACCAAAATTGGCTCGTTGTATGAGTCGTAGTATGAGAACTCAACAGTATCAATTAAGTAGGTATTTTATTGTCTCCATTCTCTGAAGGAAAGGTCTTGTCATTTATAAACGCCTCTACTAAATACAGTAAATACCTTCGTAGTCAGACTATAAAGTATATCATATTTCCATATTTTCTCCTACTGTCCGGATGTTAGATCTCGTGATATGCCAGTGACGAGCGTGGGCGGACAGTGGAAAGTAGGCTTGAATTTATGGGCGAATGTCGCCCTGAATAGGCGTTTCTATTATATATCTGTCTATTCTATTATATATTTTGTGACAATTTGATAATAAACTGACGAAATTTTACACGAAAGGTCTTTGATTAAAAGGCATCTTTGTATAAGTTTGTTGACAGACATACATAGCTTAAGCAATCTAGTTGTTATAGGATTCCACTAACGTCACTTCTGTCCAGTCCATTAATCCATTGAAAGATGTTGTCCAATGAAGTGTCACATGATAAAAGTTTGAAACTACTCAATACTCTAAGTTTCTGAACGAGTAAGTATTTTTAACACTTCTTCGAGTTGTCTGACATTTTTCGTGATAAAGAGTTTATTTCTATTTCAACTCGTTTGCACCAGTGGTGGCTTCGCATGCGCGGTAAGTTATTTCTGTTAACAAGATGGTAGCTATGTTCGAACTAATTTTCAATCGAATGTGTTGTCTCCGAAGTCGAATTTGCGTGTTCATACAAGGTACTGGTTTACTGGGAGTTACGCTAAAAAAATAGGACTTCTGATCAGATCCAAGGCAGAAAGCGAAGTCATAGTCTCTGTAGCCAAGACCACGTGGTACGTACAGTAAAAGGACCTCAGACGTAACACTTTGGACTTTGTACCGCTCTTATGTCGGGGGCATAAGTGCTATTATCGAACTGCAAGTGTTTACCGTGATGTGCTGTTGACCGTACAATCACTGTTACATTAATATGGGGCCTAGCCTAGCTACCTGGGTGGGATAAGTGGAATAGCCGGTTTTGAACCCACAACTCCTGTGCAAACCTGGGCAACCCCTCAGCAGGGTCACCACTACCAAATGCTCCATCGAGACATTCTTTACAGTCTATCTATACATATCTACGTGTCTTTGCTTTTTACATGTACATATCGTCGCTTATACAACAATACCGCGCAAGTCAATTTTGACAAGTTTTCAGGAGAGACAAATAACTGTTTTTATTCTATTCAATACTAAGTTCACGTTTAGTAAATTCAAAAATTGGTTTAAATTGGCCTTATTTTTACTTTTATAGGTCAAGTGATGTATATTTAGGGCTGTATAACTACATGTTCGACTTGTGCGGTTTTAGTTCGACAAAACAAAGACTTCTGCGGTATTTAAACTTTTTATTAAGTAATCTTTATATTTTTAAGTAACAAAAATATAATGTGACAACAGTGAAATAAAGTCTATAGACGTTATTTATAAACCTTTTATATGTTTCACATTTAAACATAATTGGCATAACTAACAAATCTGCCAAACAAGTTCAGTCAGATAGTCAAATTTGAAAGTTTCCCCATTATTATAAGATAGATAGATACTCTTTATTGCACAAAACACTTTAGGACAAACATGTAACATATAATAGCTGTACAATATAGGCGGCCTTATCGCTAATAGCGATATCTTCCAGTCAACCTTAGGAAAGAGAAACTAGTTTGAACAGAATAAAGGGCAGTGCAAGACACAGATAAAGAGAAATATTTATATGTAATAAATTTGACTCCAGACTCCTCTAATAAATACACATATACATACATACATACATATTATACATAACATATAAATAAACATACATAAACATATTACAAATATATATAGTAAAATAAATACAATAGAATAGTATCAGATTCACGGATATCACACAATAGAAACATTCAACCAAGATAGACCATAAAAATGACAACACTCAAGCCAAGCAGTAGTCAGCGGAGAGAAAGAAAGTAGGATTTAACACGAGATTTGAAAATTGGAAGTGTCTGAGATTCACGTTAGAAAGGGGGAGAGAATTCCACAGGCGAATAGAATAAACAGTGAAGGATTGAGAGTAGAACTGAGTGGAGTGAGGAGGAAAGACTAGATGTAACTTCCGGGATGAACGCAGATCAAGACCCTTGGTGGATTGCAAGAAATGAAACCGCTCTTTAAGATAGGGAGGAGATAAAGGGTTAAAAAGAATGGAGAACAGTAAGCTAAGAGCATGCAAATCGCGGCAACGTCGTATTGAAAGCCAGCTAAGCTGAGCTCGGTATTCCGAAACGTGATCATATTTACGTAGGCCGATGATAATACGTATACAGAAGTTTTGCATACACTCTAGCTTGTTAAGAGATGCTTCACAAAGGTCAATACATCAACAGTCAGCGTAATCGAGCAAAGGCAGTAAAAGGGCCTGCACTAGAACAATTTTGGTGGGTATATGTAGGTAAAAAGTTGCGGAGTCTATTAACGGAACTTGCCGAAGCAAACACTCTCCTGCTAACCTCCTTGACTTGCATATCCCACGTCAAAGTTCTGTCCATATATACCCCAAGGTTTTTAACTACTCGGCTAAAGGCTATCTGGGCAGAACCCCAGTCAAACCTTGTGATTTGACGTGACCTAATATTATGACTTGTGTTTTTTGGGGGTTCACCTTGAGCCCAAACGAGTTGCTCCAGTCTAAGATACGTGTCAAGTCGGTATTAATGCCCTCAATAACACCTGGGAGCTCTTCAAGATCGCCACTAGAGTAAAGTTGTAGGTCGTCTGCATAGAGATGGTAGGAAGAAGAGAGATCAAGGTGATACTATTATAAAAAGTTGAAAAAAGCAGAGGAGATAAGACGCCACCCTGAGGCACCCCGGCAACAATATCATTCCAAGAGGAAAAGGAGTCATCAACACGAATATACGATACGATTAATTGAGTTAGCATCCTTTTTTTTTAAATCAGAAGAAGAAGATTGGTTGATAAAGCAGTCAAAATTAAAGAAAAAAAACGTTTCTTAGCAGCGTGGTCTCACTACAACACGAGTTAATATGGCGAACTGACGACTTGTGCGGTTTTTACTCCTTCGGCGACTTGCGCGGTGCCGTTTCTATTGAAATAAGTGCGGTGATTGGCTAATTTCGAAATTTTATTTAACGCTATTGGATGCGGGATGAAAAGATCTATCCAATGACGTATAAAACGTCATATGGCCATTTTTCGACTTACGCGGTATTGTTGTATAAGCGACGATATCTCGATTTCCATACATTCCGTATAAACCTGTTTTTATAAACATTTTGTAAGTCTGCTATGGCCATAGATTTCAGGGAACATTTTCACACCAAATTTTAATAAAACTACTATTCGTGACGTTTTTTCCGGTCCAGCGTGCGCGCTAGGCGAAGCGCATAGTCAAAGCCTTGTTAAATTTTATTATGCGCTGCTCCAGCGTAAAATACACGCTTGTATGTCACTGTTTTTTAACTCCAGTGCCAAAATTGTTACCACTTTTTAACCTTATTCCATTGTAATACAGACGAAAACTAGGTAAATGTTTCAATTAATGTATTGGTTAAGAAGAAGTTTCAAAACGTATTGAGCTGGCGCCGTCGGGTTGCGTGAAGTTTACAGTTCGAATCTCAACGAGCACCTACGGATTTTTATGTATTCATAAACAGTTAAAAAACTGAAAACAAAAATTTGTCACTCATATCGGTTCCCAAAGATTTCGAAGAAGAGGAGTCAAAACCAAAAATAACATTATCTATGTGCACCTAAGGCCTAAAAGCCTTTTTTGAATCGTCAAATACTAGAAACTGAGAAGTAACTTCAACATTGTTTACAACAATTAGTTAAGTTGATAACATTTTTTGTCTTAGATACCAAATCTTAAAATTAAAAACTTAAATCTACGAGAAAAACCTGTAAGTTTCATTGAAATATTTGCTTACAGACTCTTTAACCACAAAATCGTAACTTTCGTATAAAAGCTTATCCAACTCTCATGCTATAAAGAAGCCTTTAAATGCCTGTCAGGCTGTCACGTATTTCACGAAAACATGAAAATTGTGAATGCAAATGCATTTCCTGAAACAGCCGCTGTCGTCAACTAATGAGTGAATTAGCGAGGATTAGGGCTGAGATTAGTATTCTAGGGCGTAAGTTCGGCTTAATGCAGTTATTTCAGGGTTGCCTGCCGTAATTTGAACGATTAAATATATTTACATCTATATATAGCTTTGGAATGACTGCACAAAATAAGATTTACAAAAAAAAAAGTTTTTATTGTTACACAATTATTTTCCCCTGCGAACTGTGCGAAGAACGGGCAGGTACCTATTATTATTTGAAAACTTGTTTAGAAACTACCTACCTGTTTCTTGTTTCCTTATAGAATTAGATGATACTTCAACAGGTTGAACTGCGGTTTATATAAATCAGGGCTCGCAGCCCCATACAAAAATTGCCAGTTTGAATTAACATAAACTTCCATGATATTTATTTTTATAAATTAAGCTACATTCGAATTTGTCTTTCCATTATATTTTTTATTCACCTTATACGGAACAACTTAAACGGATAAAAACTGGCGATATATTCTACATTTTAAATCTAAACCCTACCTAAGGTGTGACCCTACGCTAGGCCAGTACTCATAATTATACTATGGCTAGGCAGAGCTTCGCCGGTATCGCGGCGCTCTCGGCCGGTCGTGGCTCGGCTTTAGCTGTCTCGGCCGCTGACAGCGCTCGACTGACCGCTTCCGCCGTGACATGTTTATCCCTGTTCGCAACTGAGATGCAGGCCTTGCATTAACTAGGAACTATGTCTTTAAGCTTAAATAAAAAATATCAAATAAGAGTGAGTAGTTATACTTTATGCCCTGCAGTTATTATTGATTGGCTGAATTTGACGAACGATGAGGTGCAATCTGGGGTTGCGAGTTGTATCCCTGAATGCCCGCGCACGGTACAAACATTTGTGCATAAACATTTCTGTACTTGTCTGAGTGTTTTTTTTTTAATTATTAATAGCGGCTTCGTGTTTCTACAGTCACTGCGACCAATTCTGATCTATTGTGAACGCCACTTAGATTACAGTTCCTCTCCAAGCCCAACCTCTTCTACGAAGAGGAGGATATTCTTGGGAAGGATATCTTTAGCCTCGTCTGGTTGTAGAATGTGCTTCCCCAGAAAAAGGCTACGGTTGTGCATCAATGGCTCGCAGTCCGTGAGTATATGCAGAGGTGTTTCGTCGCTAGTGTGACAGAATCTGCATTTCCTCGACTCGCGTAGACCCATTACAGTCATGTGCTTATTAAGACAACAGTGTCCTGTAATGGTTCTTACCATGATGCGTACCTGTCGCTTACTCAGTCCTAAGATCCGTTTGGAAGTTTTCGGCTTTTGTAAGTGATTTTGCGTGTTTAAGTCCTGGCATGTTTAACCATCCCTTTTTTGACTTTTCTGTGTATAGGTTTTCCAAGGTGGTACGGGCTAGGCTTTTGGGGATTCCACAGATTGGCTCTGGGCCATGTTGTGTTGCCTCCGCACCTGCTTTTGCGAGTTCATCGGCACTCTCGTTGCCTATTATTCCCTCGTGTCCCGGAACCCACCTAAGTGTTACCCTATTATTCTTTCCGAGAGAGTTTAGTCGGGCCATACAGTCTGCCACCAGTTTTGACGTTACCTGGTTAGCGGCGAGTGCTAGTATCGCCGCTTGACTGTCTGAGTTAATGTATATTCCACGATTTACGTGGTTACTTTGCAGGTTGATTTCCGCACATTCTATGATGGCGAAGATCTCTGCTTGAAAAATGGAGGCGAATGTGCCCAGATTTTGTGAGTGTTCATATCTCGGTCGCTCTCCATATACTCCATATTATTCCACAATATATTATTCCACAATATGTAACCAGTTAGGCTTCCTCGTTCACAGGTAACTTGGTTGTTTAACCAGTTTTCCCTGTCCGGTATTCAACCTTGAATGTTTTGTTGAAAACATGGACCGGTGTCATGACATCGGGGGTCATCCTCAGAGTTGGTGTCTCATGAACTGAGTCCAGTAAGGTCCTCAATTTTTGAGAGATAGGTCTGAGTCCTCCCTGGGCGTTGAGTCTGTATGCGCTAGCTTCCGCCTCTTTGATGATGTGTAGGTCAAGAGGCATGATGTTGAGTAGCGCATTCAGAGCCGCTCCAGGAGTGGTGGACATGGCCCCCGTTGCCATTGCACAGGCAGTCCTTTGCAGACTGCCTAATCTGTCTGATGCGGATTTCTGGCTGGCTTTATTGTACCACACCACCGAGGCGTATGTTATTATCGGCCTCACAATGGTTGTGTACAGCCATAAAACTGCTTTGGGTTTTAACCCCCATGAGCTTCCTAGTTCCTACCATACGTCCGCATGATCCTAAAGCTATTTTAGCTTTTTGGATTATGTTGTTTAAATGAGTGTTCCACGTAAGTCTCTGGTCTATGGTAACTCCCATATACTTGACCTCCGTGGAAAACTCAATTTCATTCCCATTCAACCGAGGTTTGATCAGCTTGTTCAGCTGTCTACGCTTGGTAAAGGAAACTATAACGGTTTTTGTGGCGTTAACCGATAGGCCATTGTCTCCACACCAGTCATTGATGGTTTTTAAGGCCTTTTGCATCCTTAAGGAGATCGTAGTTTGACAGAAGCCTCTGACCGTGACCACGAGGTCATCAGCATAGCCTTGTGTATCAAAGCTTAGGTCTTCCATCTTATATAGCAGTTGGTCTACAGCTAGGGTCCATAATAAGGGGGATAATACTCCTCCCTGTGGACATCCCCTAGTGGTTCTGACTTCAACTGTTACTCGTATTTGTAGAAGGGTTAGCTTTACATTTCTGTGTCTGAGTGTTTATGTGTCTTTTATTGTATCTGTTAACTTAAAAAGTGTGCAAAGTTCTTTCATTGTCTACAGCCATTTTAGTACACGCATTGCTTTTTTTGGGGCTAGATGGCTCAGCGAAAATAATTTTCAAGATTTTTTTTTGTCAAAAATCTCAGGTGAAATTAAAATTAAAGGTACCCATTGGGCCGCAATCTCAAACATGACCGTATTTCTGCCATATCTCTCATGTGCGATACAAATAAACTTCTCAACGCTATCGACAGCTCTGCAAAGCTCTTTCGGACAACAGCGGCCTATAACAAAAGAAGCAAGTTAAAACGAATGCTATTCTTGAGGCAGAAACAATAGCCTAGTGGGGCGAGTTAACAAGATCACGGCGGGATAGAGTCTAGAGCACACTCGACTCGCTTGAATACGTACTTGGTCTATTGCGGGCTTAAGGTTGGCTTACATTTTCTTTTTATACGTTTGGAGACAGGTAACCCACCTGATAGTCGTAGTAAGCAGCTACCGCACTGAGAGGCAAGTATTATGCAAAAAAATGTCTGCCAACTGGAATCTATACTCTATACTAATATTATAAATAGGGGGGGGGGGGAATTTGATTTTTTTTTGTTTGTATTGAATAGGCTCCGAAACTTCTAAACCGATTTGAAAAATTATTTCACTGCTGGAAAGCTACACTATCCCCGAGTGACATAGGGTACTTATTATTGCAGAAATGTGGAGGGAAGGGGGAGATATTTGAAAAAAGAAATTTTGCGCGGTTAAAACCGCGGGGCTAACCCCTGCTAGTTAAATATCTCTGGACATTATCTCTGGACATTATTCACACATCGCCATCTAGCCCCAAACTAAGCATTAAGCTTGTGCTATGGGTGCTAGACAACGGATAAACATTACTTATATACTTTTTTTTTGTAAATACATATGACGGAAGGCGGGGACGGTCCTTAGGAATTTGAGGGTACTCTGTGGGCGTTCATCACTCGACAGCTCGTCAGCCATGATTGATTTCAGAAATAATAGTCCGAATGCACTCTACACGTTTAATTAACACTCATTAACAATAATTAACTCGGAAATTAACAATTAATGGTAAGATTAACACGGATTCGTATTGGAACGCGATGAGGTCGGACGCAGGTTGCAACACGACCGCGCAGCCATCGCCTCCATCCAATAAGTCACAGTGACAGCTCGTTTGACACCTCGCGCAGTGTTGCCAACCGCCAATCCGAACACACCCAAGTCGGTTCAGACTTGACGTTCCGTTCGGAATCCACGACACATACATATTATACATAGAAACACCCAGACCGATACAAACAGACATGTTCAAGCACACAAATGTTTGTACCGTGCGGGGATCGAATCCGCGACCTCTGGTGTCATAGCCGACTTCTCGACCATTACACCAAATGGCTCGTCTACATACAGTTACATATAAAGTCAAATTTAGATTATTTTTTGCCTCTTTTAGTTCTTAACAACTATCCTAGACTAGGCTTAAAGCAGTCTAGAATGTTAATAGTACGGCAGATTAGTACACAAAGCAGGCTTTGTTCGTTCAGCGTGTTTGTGACCTCCAGGTCAAAGGGACATTCGCTTTCATATAACACCTCTAATGTAAATAATTATATCAAGTTCTTTAATTCATTTTATTTACGTAATATAAAACACAACAATAAATATACTAATTTGCTGCTATCGTTCTGAAGTACCATTTCGGCGATTTAATTTAGTTTAAATAGATAGATAAATTAAAATTCGATATCGCCCGTGAATAAAGCAAACTGACAGACGGACAGACGGATCGATAGCAATATGATCGTATAAGGTGTCCGCATTTCACGTACAAAGGCCCTCTGGATCGTGTTCACAACAATATTGCGCCGATTTCAATTTATAACTTGAGAATAAAAATTGCTTCTATTATGTTATAAAAGAATATTGACAAGGATAATCTTACTATTTGAGTTTTGTTCTTGGATAATTATGGTTTTAATTTACAAATAGTATTGGAAACAATATGAATACCCACGGATAATATACGTCCCCCCCCGTCTAACTCCATTGGTTAGGACATTTTCAGAGTCTGATTTGCCAGCATCCACAGGTGGAATCTGGTGCCATAACGATTTGGCCTGTTTTCCAGCAGTATTAATATGGGACGGGAGATGGGCTGGCCAATTTTCGCACAGTGGGCACTGGGTGGTCCTTTTTAATGAAAAGAGAAAACCTATCTAAACTGTCCTCTGTTGCGACGTGACAGAAGAACAAACAAAAATACTTCTGTTGCTGTTATTCCATGGGAACTGAGCGTTATCCTGGGATAAAACATCAAAACCGGTTCAGTGAGCGTAACAGACGGGCAGGATTACTTTCGCTATTGTAATTTTAGTATGGATTACTTTTAGAAGAAAAATACCAAACTCGTGACTGTATGTACAATTTATTCGGTATTGAATTCCTCTTGTACAAACTAAACCAGCATATTATTATGTTCGGGTCTCTGCCAGCTGTTGCAAGCGAAAGCTCTACCTACACGTACGATGACAGAGAGATCAATAAAACTCTCTTTTCTATTGATTTGGTTAGAATAATCGGATCTGACTTTACTTTTAATGGTTAACATTTATAATTTGTATAGACTAGCTATGATAGCCGAGTGGTTTCTAGTTGCTTCAAATGCATGAGAATTATGCGGGAGAATTAAAGTTCACGATTGTTATTTCTTTGTATCTTTTATGATCTGTTCAAAAATTTGACTCAGCCGAAGAAATATTGGTAAGAAACGCAGCAGTTATTCCGTATTCCCCATCGTGGTTGTTATGTTGTCTCATGTCTGATGATGATAATGAAATATTATTATTTCATTATCATCATCATCAGCTTAAACAGTCCATTGCTGGACATAGGCCTCTCCAAATGCTCGCCACGCTGATCGATCCTCGGCTACTCGCATCCAGCTCCTGCCTTGCTGATCTTGCGCAAATCATCGCTCCACCTGGCCTGAGGGCGTCCACACTACGTTTGCCGAGACAGATTATTATTTACTACTTCCTTCAACCAGGCATTACTTCAACCTCCGCATGTATTGGTATTTCAATGCCAAACTAGGTTGAAGTTCAAATACCTTTGAATTCTAACATAAGCTCAGTCGTAACCGCCGACTACCGATACAGATAGCTAATGACAAATACAGTTGGTAACCACCCGAAGGAAATAGTGATGGAAGTTGTGTCCTCCGGTATTCGTTAAAAATACAATCTGTCTTAAATACATATTTATTTTTAAACTGCTTATGTAATTAAAATTAAGTCTTGGTTTCCACTAGATCAGATAATTTAGTTTTATACATTTGTATTTTATAATCTGTTTAAATAATTTATTATTTATCGTCGTTCGAACTACAGGGTTTATTCCCGCCTGCCCCCACAAACTTTTTAGTTTTGTCTACCCCCACTGCACCTTTGATAGGTATTCTTTTTTGAAGTCTTTGTTATTGTCAGCCAAGGCAATACATCTCCAGAAACACAAAATCTTGGTAGGTACTTGTGCGGGGAATAAACTCGCGTCGTCTGGTGTACGAACTGTCTTCGCCATTTCCTTTTTATCTTGAGCGTACTATACAATGATATCTACGGGTATATTATATTTGTCACATCCCACCACTACCGGTTCCTTAGTTCGTCAGTCGTGACCAACCGATTTGGTTTCTATACGAAAGTTATTGCATCTATATTTATTAGTACGTGGGTGCTTGCACAATTCGCTAGAGCCAGTGTGCATACATGGACTTTATAAGTCATGACTCAGGGCGCAATAAACTTCATGACTCAGTATCTAACTATCTAAGTACCTAATCTAGCGTTTGATCGAGAATTCGCGTGAAGTGAAAGTTGGATTTTATGCAATAAAGGCTTTGTGTGCAGAGAAATGATATTCCTCCGTTTGTTTGTGCAAATAAATTTCATTTTTTTGTCGTACTATTCCTGAAAATTCTTCCGCGTAGGCCATCTTAGAATTACATACAGTCCTAAACTAAGCATAACCATTTTTAAGCGAAGAAGCAAGATTTCAAGCACCATAAAAGACCCGTGACCGTGAGTGGGACTTTACAGAAAATATCTCGGTTTACCCCTTTCTCATGAAGATTGACAAGCCGTGCTCGCCTTATGACAATTGTATTTAATATTTTAACTATTTTTGTAAAATAATTACTTAAATATGTTAAAACACGGATCGGTATCAAATCTACGACTTCTCGAAAATTCCACAATAAATCGGTCGTCACCAATAAAACGACAATCTTTAATTGTGTTTGTAAACGTGACAGAGGATTCAGTGACCTATGTACTAGGGAATGAAGAACCGGTCCCATATTTGAGTCCCGGGAATTTCGGGACGACCTGATAAAGGAACCGGGATTCCCGGGACTTTCGGGACTTTCGGGATTTTTACCAGAATGTGATATTTATTCGTTTTCTAGGCAATAAAACGCTGGATTTCTACACGCTTTCGCTACACGAGTATTTATTACAATTTAATACACACATCAACACTGTCTAGAAATATTTTGTATAAACTCAATTAACTAAAAATTTATTAAAAATAACATACAACAATATTTTTATAAAGCCCATTAGAGTACACTTCAGAATAAAAGAAAACTGTATTATTTGGCATAAAAAAAATTCTTCAAATAAAAAGAAAAAATTTGAAATAATGGTAAACTAACAATGAATGTGGTTCTCAAAGAAAAGTGAAAAATAAGAAAAAAATATTCTGTTTTTAACAGTAGTGTGAAAAATCAGTAGTAAGTAAAACCACCCATGACGTTAATAACGGTCCTGCAAGTGTTTTTCATTTTTTTTCCGGTCTGGCTAAGATGCATAAAAAGTTGCTCTTCCGCCGCAATGTTTGCAGGGAAATTCCTCAAAGCCCTTCTTTGGAGCATGTCCCACGCGTGTTCTATGGGGTTTAGATCAGGCGATTGAGCGGGCCTACCTAAGACCAATTCGTCGTGCTCCTGCACCCAGCTCGTCACCACTCTCACTGTGTACGGAAGGGCGTTATCGGCCATGAGCGTGTATTCTTGGCCCATTTGTAGTCGATGGGGGTAGATTATTGGTACTAGCACCTCGTTACGGCATTTTTCACCCGTCATGGTGTTTCTGATCCGAACGTAGTCTGTTCTTCCATCAACATGAATTCCTGCCCAAACCATAATTGTCCCGTCGTAATGTGGATGGACTTCCTGAGGGTGGTGGGAGCGGCTCTCACGTCCAAGAATTCGCCAACACGTACTCTATGTGTATCGGGATGGAGACCGAAACTCTAGCCGTCTACGATTTCTTCTGCGTAGTGCTGGAGTACGAAACTGTCTGCGGGCATGAAGGCTAGCTTCATGCAACCTCTTCCTCACAGTTTGGTCACTCACAAGCAACTGGTGCTCTGGCTGGAGCCTCTGAACCAATTGCATGGCCGTAACATTTGATTGTCTTCTCGCGGCAACTAGCAAAAATCGATCTTTTCGTTGAGTGGTTATGCGCTTCCCGCCTGGGTGTCTTTCAGCCACTTCACCAGTAACACGATAACGTAACCATAACTTTTGTCTGTGTCAATCTCCTCAACAATACTCTGTTGGGCAGCCCCAGCTTGGAGCATTACTGCCCTTAAAATTCCTCTCTCGATAAATGGAGCCGCAACATGATGCAAACAATAACATTAATTCGAAATTAACCGATAACTTCCTGCACATACGAGTAGTACACATTTTACAAAATTGAGGAATAATCGCGAGTTATTCTAAAAAATTGTATCTAACGTTTATTATTTTCAGTATTTTAATTGCAATTTAATTTGAACGGTGAGCCACGGATCAACCTTTGCAAATCTGCCAAAAATCTCACTTAAAATAGAGCTCTTTACTTAGTCCCGAAAGTCCCGAAAGTCCCGGGACGAGGTCATGAGTCCCGGGTATTTTAGTCGTCGCCAAATCCCGGGATATCCCGGGAATTTCGGGACCGGGATTTCCCGGGACCATTCCCTACATGTACACATTAAGCGAAATAGGACCCCAACATCGGGTCTAATAGATTCTCTTGCGATACCGACAAAGGGCAACCGATGTGCTGAATTAGAAACCAAACCTCTCGACCCTTCTACCAATTTGTACCTTAGCACACACGCCTTTTGTGATCTTGATAGCTCAGTCTCGAAGCAAATGAATGGAATATTGGCTAACTGTTAAACTATGAATCAAAATTTGATAACTGTGAATGGATTGCTTTGGTAAGACCCGTTAGGAGCAGGACCGCTAGTTTATTGTTAGTATTTGAAATCCGGAATTTCCGGATATTTTGAATAGATTTCGACCGCGGCGTGGGTTTCGTTGAGTCCATTTAGTAAAGGACTTTTCAGAGTTCGAATGCTATTAACCTGAACTAAAACGCTGCAGCCAAAATTGCTGGTATTAGGATCTAGAAGTTAACTAACCGGCTCCGGTATTCCTGGTTTTCAAATATCGGAAAAATATTTCAATTTTTTTAAATGTAATTTCAGATGGCAGACAGGCACGTAGTCCACCGTAGGTAAGCGGAAACTGAGCCCAATGTGAGATACATTTTTCAATGTGTCGCATAGCATGCTCTACTCATTTTAGACTCCCACAGAACATAGCCAAAGCTGCGTTTGATTTGCACCAAAATATGAGATAACGCCATCCGACCTAATTATGCACTCACGTTGCCAATAATGATGAGACCGTTAGAGCATTGGTCTTACATTCTTTGCAACGTTTGCAAAAATTAAGCTGTTTTCGCTCGATCTATTATTATATCCGGATGGGTCTTCAAAATAGAAAACTTTGGTGGGAAGTCCATTTCACAACTCACCGAGTGGTTACTCACAAAAGAGGAGGTTAACTTCATCTTGTAATACTAGAGCTAGTAATGTAGTAGCGTGGTCGGAGCTCAGTACCTACATACCACACCTCTCAAGAGAAAGGCTTCCGGCGTTTCTGGAACTGGTTTCGGTCGTTTCGCCCGCGCGTCGCGAAACGATACAATGGCCTGCGCCCGCGCCAGTAAGGTGTTATTCATATGGACAGACTAATGTAGTACTAATATTAAAAAATAAATAAATTTGTATTCATGTTTATATGCTAAAGAAGTTTGAATAACGGCACGGATATTTGTGTGCTTATTTATCACTAGCTCGGTGGTAACTAAGCACATAAAAATCCGTGCCGTGGTTTAATATTGGTCTTGAAAGTTAAAAAAATAGACTACGAGTACTTTAGCTGAAACAAAGAAGTTCAGTACTAACCACCAATCATATTTTAAAAACATTAATTTATCTGTAGTTGCTCCAAAATGGTTTTCAACTTTACTAATAATTCTTTCGATTGGTTACAGGTAATGGCAACTTTCAATACAAGTGAATAAGTATCTCCAAGTTTTGTTAAGGTTCGTTTTTTTTATATCTAGACTTGTGGAAATGTTTCCACGAGTCTAGATATAGTCCAGACAAAAAGCATTTTTCATTATCCAAAGATGAAATGGGAGACTTTGGAAACACAGCAGTAAAATTACCTTAAGCAAAAGAGGATTCCTTCCGAAGCTTGGTTGTGCACGGAAAAAATGTCGCAAAACGAAGCGTGCATTTGTAGACAAACAAGTATCTGAATAAAAATAAATTATTTATTCTGCATATAGATTCATATATAATACTTTTGCACGTCAATCTATTTCTTCCCTACCAGCACTTCGACGTCAAAAGCTTGTTGAGAAGTGCCGTAAAAACTCAACAGATAATCTAGTCTGAATCTTTCGTGACACAAATACGTGTGTGTGGATCCTCCCTTATCCCCCCTACATCTTGATATTCCGCAAGGCCGCAAGCCGCATAGCTCAGTCAAGGACAAGGACTGGCTTGAAAAAATATGGGGCATTATGGATTGTTAAGGGCCATTATCGCGTGGCAAACGAAGATTCGTTGAACTCTGGCCTTAGAGTCGTTGAAGGGACGTTCGAGAGAGGATAAAGAGAGGGCAATCTGTGCTGGAAACTTATGGGACTCATCGATAGAAATAAGTATTATAATTGTTAACTTTATGTACTGTTAAGTATTTTTATAGCACTAGTCAATATTTCAAGGCCAACAATTATCTTTGTAAAAAATGAAATGGAGAAATTATGGATTTTAAACCTACCTTGTTATGTTTCTCATTGGTATTACTGAACACAAAAGGTGCATTTACAATATAAAGTTTGAAAATAATGCATAAGGAACTAGAATGTTTATTTCTTTGCATACAAGGATAAACTTTTTTAAGAAATCATTTTTTTTGTGCAGATATTAAATTTTCTGCCCTGCTATATTTAGTGATCAAAGTACTTTTAACTACTCTAAACTCAATGAGTTTGATCCCTGCACATCTAAACTTTTGGGTTACACGAAAATGGACATCAAAAACTAATTCACACAACCCAACATTAGATACCGAATCGGCACTTCGACCAGTGGGTCCCAGAAGCATAATAATATTAATAATAATGGCGGTAATTTGATCCATGTAAAGTACACTTTAAACATCTTTGCCCCTAGAATTGGAAGCTTAGATAATAGATCCTATCGCGAAGCACTAAGAGACGATCGGGAATGATCTGATAAAGACGAGGTCCACAGATCTAGTGTTACTGGATGTGGAAACGAAATGTATGCTATTCTTGATCGTTTATTTTATGTTTTGTATTTTGACTGGTTGCGTAATTTGGTAGTAAAGCTTTTTTGTTGGGCGGGAGATGGTGTAGGACAGACAGCTGATGCTGAGCTGATGACTTAGATATCAAGTCACAATTTGGGTCGCTGCGCCATCCTAGTTAGTTATTTGTTTGTTGTTGTTATGACTGCCGTGGTCATGTGGGACTCCCGGTACTCGGTCCGGCCCGGTGCTCCGCCCCAAGCAAGGGTGGGTGATTCCCTTGGTGCCATAAGTGGCGGTGCTATGGGGCTCATAGACCATGGTCAGCCACGACTTTAGTAGTGACCCTGCCGTATGCTCTAGGTGTCGTAGATTCGAAAACATTGACGAAACACGGGAATGGGAATTGTACTCGTACAGTATACATACAGTCACGGCTTTTTCCCGCAGGGGTAGGCGGAGACTAAATTAATCCTTCTATTAACTCGATCTTTGCTCACAACCTTCACATTTAAGTGTATTCATGCTTGCCCGTTGGTTTAGGGTTTTTCTGATCTGACCTTTTCTCTTTCCTCATTCGATAGTTGTTTTATTATTTAAAACATTATTTAGCAATTAATCATTTCTATTGACCATACATCCTTGTGGGATCAGTATCGGAGGGAGCTAGTGAGAGCAGACCTGCCGATCCGTCTAATGTTCCCTTATTATTCCTCTAAGTGATGTCCCGCTCCGAGTCTAGTGCTAGGAGGCCTGTACAATGCCCTAGGTAAATTGCTTTTGTGATTTTAAAGTGTTTTCTTAATATCTACACATATTGTGAGGGTTATTTATTATCTTCTTTGATTGTGATGCTCATAATCAAAAAGTCCACACTATACATATAATATACTTTTCATACTAAATTTTAGAGCTTTTTTTCCTTGTTTAGTGTTTTTTACGCCTAGTTTTCCTTGATGACTTAATTTTATTTTATTTCATTTTTTTCGGTTGACGTTTTATTGTTCAATAACTTATGGCATCAATTTCAAAAATTAGTTCCCAATACTCCTACCATTTTTTTTATTATTACGTAATGTCACTTGCCCAATTAAGAAGAGTTCAAATATGACGTTAATGCTGACGCAGGGAAAATGTACCTACTCGAAAACACAAACCGCTTTCTGACGCTGTCGGGAAAATCAAAACATTTGCTCTGTGATTCACCCACATAAATTTTCAATACGCTTAAACTTGATAAAGTATGAGATCGCCATTACAAGAATTGAAGAGGACCACAATGCAGAAGATAATGTGCTTTCAGCTTCGAAGGCTTTATAGTTCTCGATATGTGCACTTTAAAGTCCCATTCAAGTCGCTTAACACAAAAGAATGACGTATAGAATACTGTCGCGGTAGAAGCAATGTACGGGTAATTTAACGTTGTAAAAAGTATAGCTTTTCCAATAAAAGTGAAGTGGACATCGCATTTTATGACATAGTTTCTCAACATTGAAACGATCTTAAATGTGTTCAGTAAGTAGTTAAGTACTCTTTAAACATGTACTGCAACCACAAGTATTGAGCTATCTCACTAGATACCAACCAAATCATCATTGTGACTAGTGGTTTAATACCGGACCGTTGCAATGTGCGGCGTCGGGAGACAAAATAATACCAGAGAAGTCGTGTCTGCACTGATCCATTTATTTAGAGAAAACAGGGTTTTTATAGTATTCTTGAATAGGTCAATACGATAACGTTTTACAATGACATTTAGTTTGTTTAGAAAAGTATCCGATTACATATTGTGGAATGTTTACATTAAAGAAATACAATATTAATTTATAAAAAAAACAACAATCATTTCTATACGTCATCACATGACGTCGTGCACCACACTACACCGTAATCTTGCGGTTGTGGATTCAATTACAGGATTGAGGAAAGTGTTTTTTTTTTAATTTCTGGCATTT
Source organism: Mecyna flavalis (assembly GCA_949319885.1). Classification (NCBI taxonomy): domain Eukaryota; kingdom Metazoa; phylum Arthropoda; class Insecta; order Lepidoptera; family Crambidae; genus Mecyna; species Mecyna flavalis. Next base: position 1,684,607 of record OX439407.1, on the reverse strand, counting down.
AGCTTGGAAAACCTGCGACAGGTGGTAGGTGAGGCAGCCGTGCCGACGCCACCCACTCCCTCAACACCGGACGAACTGCCTCAATCTTCCAATAGCCGGCACTTGGCTTGGAGAGCTTCCGTCCATTTAGCCAGGGCCTCTTCCCTGGCCTGGATACGACCCAGCGCCACCGTCACCCTTGCAGATGTCTATGGGTGGCGGTAGTCATTTTCCATCAGGTTTGCCGTATGCTCGTCTGCCCGCTATACAATAAAAAAATTATGATGATTATTTTTCTATTTACAATCACGTATTGCAAGAATAATTTTCCATTGGGAAACGACATTCGTTTCATTTACATTATTTATTTCATATAGAAGGTTGATAATAAAACTATGTTTATTGTGTACCTTGGAAAATACCTTATACCTATCCAGCGATAAGAATGCATTGTAGAAAAAATATTATCGCCTGAACCATTAGTATTTGTATTGAATTTGATGTTTGTTCAATTGTAAGACTTAGTATGGTGGAAATAAATGTTAAATTTGCAATGGAAAGTGAAAAGGATTTTATAATGGCATAAATGTCGGAGGAACGGTGTTTTTCCGCTGATTTGCGGAGATTGACGGCGGTTCCAGAGGTCCTATTTGACGGCGTTTACAACAATCGACACGTTTATAGATCCTTCACATAATACACCACTAAATTGGGGGTAGTCGCGTCTGATCCCGGTATCCGTCCTTAGTCGCAACGGATACCGATCGATAGTTGCTTCGAATACCGGTATCGGTTGCACCCCAAAACATAATTAAAGTTTAGTGCAACCGATACCGGGATCAGACGCGACTACAAAAATAAATATATTTAAGTTCTATTTGATCCCTATAGGGTGTTTGCATTTGGGACCTTGTTAATTTTAAACATTTTGATGTTTTTTGCCTGCTTACCTTGCGAAATATTCATAACAGTCTCAGTCTCAGTCTTTTTACTTCAAATCAATAGACAAACAAAAAAACAGGTGCAAGCGATTTTCGACCTTATTGACATTTAAAATTTTGTTGCTTTTTCGCAACCGCTTGTCGACTATCTTTGCTAGTTCATTAAAATCAGTTATTTTGGTAAATGTCGATAAGGTCGAAAATCGCTTGCATCTGTTTTTTTAACTTCAGATCAATAAACAATGTTTTCCCGACATTCATTTGTTTTCCCAACATTCATTTGTTTTCCCGACATTCATTTGTTTTCCGAAATTTTCACACGTTTAACAATATTTTCCCGACATTCATTTGTTTTCCCGATAATCTAGTTAAACAACATTGAACAAAATATATCTGTGGATCCATGGGAGCCAAGCATGAGATCCAAAAGGAATTTATATTATCTGAAGATCTTATGGGATTCAAGAGGCGAAAAAAATTATCTGTGGATCCCATGGGAGCGAAGCATGGGATCCAAGTGGACGGAGGCATTTTAACAGAGACTGTTATGAATATTTCTGTTATAATTTTCGCAAGGCAAAAAACGTCAAAATGTTTAAAATTAACAAGGTCCCAAATGCAAACACCCTATAGGGATCAAATAGAACTTAAATATATTTATTTTTGTAGTCGCGTCTGATCCCGGTATCGGTTGCACTAAACTTTAATTATGTTTTGGGGTGCAACCGATACCGGTATTCGAAGCAACTATCGATCGGTATCCGTTGCGACTAAGGACGGATACCGGGATCAGACGCGACTACCCCCTAAATTGACGCGATTACACTTGACAATATTTTTAGGGTTCCGTAGCCAAATGGCAAAAAACGGAACCCTTATGGATTCGTCATGTCTGTCTGTCTGTCTGTCTGTCCGTCCGTATGTCACAGCCACTTTTTACCGAAACTATAATAGCTATACTGTTGAAAATTAGTAAGTGGATGTATTCTGTGAACCGCATTAAGATTTTCATACAAAAATAGAAAAATAATTATAAATTTTGGGGGCTCTCCATACTTAGAACTGAAACTCAAAAATTTTTTTTTCATTCAATCCTTACGTGTAGGGTATCTATGGATAGGTCTTTTAAAATGATAATAAGGTTTCTTATATCATTTTTTTCTAAACTGAATAGTTTGCGCGAGAGACACTTCCAAAGTGGTAAAATGTTGGTCCCCCCCCCTGTAACTTCTAAAATAAGAGAACGATAAATCTAAAAAAAATATATGATGTACATTATTAAGCAAACTTTCATTGAAAATTAGTTTGAACGAGATCAAGTAATTAGTTTATATTTTTTTGGGGCTTCCCATACTTAGAACTGAAACTCAAAAAAAAATTTTTCTTCAAACCCTTACGTGTGGGGTATCTATAGATAGGTCTTTAAAAATGATAATAAGGTTTCTTAGATCATTTTTTTCTAAACGGAATAGTTTGCGCGAGAGACACTTCCAAAGTGGTAAAATGTTGGTCACCCCCCCTAACTTCTAAAATAAGAGAACGATAAAACTAAAAAATATATATTATGTACATTACCATGCAAACTTCCATTGAAAATTGGTTTGAACGAGATCAAGTAATTAGTTTTTTTTAAAAACTTCATAAATCGTAAACCGCAATTTTCCTCTCATTCAATCAACTCAAATATAAAACCCTAAAAACGTCGATCAAACTTACAAAGAACTACAAGAACTTTTATATTATGATGATACTTGCTGCTACGGAACCCTTCATGGGCGAGTCCGACTCGCACTTGGCCGGTTTTTTGAGGAAGGCAAACGTGCATGAGGGTCACTTGACGTCAAATGACCACCACAACCCATATACACCTGTGTAACAGATGCGTTGACCGCCTAAAAGAAAATAATAAACTCGCATAAAATAATAATCTCACGTAAATCGCACTTGAAAGATCTTAGCCTAAGTATGGCCTAAGTGTGACAACTCATGGCGGGATTCTCGAACGCGGAACACGATGTTTGTTAGTCTTCTGGAGCAACAAAGTTGGAGTCAGACATCCCGCCTGAGCTCTAAGGGAACAACGTCGGGTAACTTTACTCTGGAAAAATAGTTTTCTCAGTTGAATGCAGACAGATCGTTTGGTGTAAATCCGCGTACTCAAGTTTCCTTTATGCGGAGTTGCTAGACGATCTAGAATATTTCCTATCCGTCCCCGCTGTGCTAGGCTCGGGCTGTGCTATCGAACTAGCTGCTAATGACGTTAGGATGCAGTCGATTTATGCCAGTCCTTTGTGGATTGCCCTTCGGTAAAAGTTTTTTAACGTGAACAATAAAATCTCAAAAAAATAATATATCATAATTTTATCCATAGGCAATATAAATTGAGGCATTAAGTTCGCCGTTTGTACTCGATGCGATTTTGAAACTAGCGGACCCGGTGAACTTCGTATCACTTACCTACCTCTTATTACATGAGACAAAAATTGTCGTTTTTAATATTTTCCTCGCAATTTTTCCATATTTTCTTCCCTGGACTTTCACCAATATTTTAAAACTATTAGTCAAATCGGCTCAGCCGTTCTCGAGTTTTAGCGAGACTAACGAACAGCAAATAATTTTTATTTAAATAAATATAGATAAATACTGATATTTTATGTCAACCTCTTTTAATTATAATTAAATTTTACCTTTTATGCGAAGTAAATAGTATTTATATTAAGAATAACACATCTGATCCCAAAACTAATAACCATCCAAATAAAAATACTTGTTTATCAATTTCATAAATATTATGTTTTCATTGTAAAAATCCATTGGGACGCATTACATTGAGAGTTAAATATTTATTTTTGTTCTGGAAACTTTTTGGATCACGTCATCGCCTCCCTAAAAGTAACAGTATCTCTATCGTGTTTAAAAATTGTCATAGTCATCGGGTATTATCCGGATGGTTTTTTGTTCCCACGGCCGCCCGCCGCGGGCGCATGCCGCGCATACCTCCATGCGTTTCGCTAGGCTAAACGTGCGCCGGCGCCGATCTTCGGTGAAATGACTCGCATTGTTGGTGTAGAAGGAAGCTGCCTTCAAGGCACTTCTTTGATATACATAGTTGTTCTCAGTTGTCCTTATCTCTCTCTGGTCATGTTACACTACTAGCTCACCGTGTTATGAGTGCGAGGGAAAAGTGAGTGCACATAATCGTTTTTGCGCACTTACTTGTGCACATTGCAATATCCTCCGTATCTGGAGATTTTCTTTACAAACTCACGTGTGATGGTTTGTTTTGATGTAAAAATAAATAATTTTCGGTAATTTATTTAGACACTTGATTCTTATGTCAGCTCAGTTTCTAGACATGCACGCAGCCCAACAGATAGTAATGGCTACTAAGAATGTTCCATTTAAACCCTTGCGAGTTGCGACTGTATTACGAAGGCGGCGAAAAATAAAACATTACAATCACATCTTTCCAATAAACAATGAAGACCAAAACCGTCCTTACAAAATAGGCCCTAAACGCTAGAACGGTTCCAATTTCCCGCCCTGTTTGTCCCACTCGAGACAACATGTAACGGAGTAACGAGATAGTTAATACAGTAAGTGTTCTCGTCCTATTTGCGCAGCGGCATCGGTCGGCACTCGGCAACCAAAGCCCGGATTCAGACAACAATAAGATAACACACGTACACTCGGCTTCGAGAGTGCTGAGACAATTGAGGTGGATTGTTGGCTGAATCTATGGCATTATTGGTAGTGGTAGAGCCATGCTGTTTTACAGTACGAATGGGCCGGCTCGTCCAGGGAAGTACCACCCTCTCACCAGCGTAAAATAATATTGTTTCGTCTGGTTTGTGAGAATGCTGGAGGCCCACACCCCCCCTTAAAAGGCCGGCAACGCATCAGCGACCCCTTTGGTGTTGCTGATGTCCATGGGCGGCGGTGATTGCTTATAGTATGAGATCCCACTGCAAGATTCTGCAGGTATCTGTTTTTTCGATGCAACTTATTTTAAATGAATGATAAGGAAGTATGCAATGAATTAGGGATAGGTTGCCTAGAAAAAATTTGCCGCAAGTAAAAAAAAAATTTTTTTTTATTTTTAATTCGCTAATATATTACTTGTAACTATATGTTTTTTTAATGAATTTTACGACATTTGAAAGGTAATGATGTCACAAATTTAAAAAAAATATGGTTGCCAGATCTCAGTCAGCCGCAACGTAGGGTTGCCAGCTGTTAACAGTTATATCAGTTTACACTCACCTGTTTGATTTTTTTCAATTTGTGACATTATTATCTTTCAAATGTCGTAAAATTCATTAAAAAACATATGGTTGCCTATTATACTAGCGAATTAATAAAATACAAAAAAAATTTTTTTTTTACTTGCGGCTAATTTTTTATACGCTATCTATCCCTAATCCATTACATATTTCCTTAACATTCATTTAAAATTAGTTGTATCAAAAAAACAGATACCTGCAGAATTGAGCAGTGGGATCTTAGACCATTACCATCAGGCGAGGTTATTCCCAGTTGCCCCCTCAGGCATCGCCCCCTCTGGATGGAAAAAATATCTAGGTAGTTATACTTTACGGCGTCTCAAGTAGGGCAGACGTTTCAAAATTTAAAAATTATACTCCCAGTTGTCCTTTCAAATGAGGCACTGGGGGCAACTGGGACATATTTTTTTACGAATTTCCAGTTGCCCCCAGAGGGGGCGATGCCTGAGGGGGCAACTGGGAATAAACCATCTTTGTCATCAGCTGTGATACCGAACCGATACGACTTGCAAGGTTTAAAAAAAGACTACATTCCTTCCTTAAAACCCGGCAGCGCATTTGTGATTTCGCCTGATTTTCAGATGTCGATGGGCGGCGGCAGTCACTTTCCATCAGATATGCCGCATGCTCTTCTGCTTCTGTCCGCTATACCATAAAAAAACTATTTACTGCAAATCCGAAGTAGGATGCAGTATGTCTCGTCCCTTTCTCCGTAAATCCTGTCTGTCTGCGGCGAGTGTACCGGCTTGAGTAAATGATAGCAGTATAGAGCAGCCGAGTGCCGGTGCCACAGAGATAGATGCAACTCTGTGGCCGGTGCATTGTTTTGTTTGATTGCTGCATCTGTCGTTGGCTGGGAAAGTAGATTATTTAGGTTCTGTGAAAACTAAAAACGTGTTCCTTAGTTTTTGGATGTGACAGATGTATACATACATGTACTGATAAGTTGTTTTATTTTACAAGCTTTGATTTATTGAGAAAGTAGATATCGTTGTGCGCAATTATTTATTGATTACTACTAGCCTTCCGCTCGCGGTTTCACCCGCGCGTAATTTCTTTTTTAAAATATCCCCCCTTCCCTCCACATTTTTGGGATCAAAAGTACCCTATGTTCACCGGGGATAATGTAGCTATCCAACAGTGAAAGTGTTATTCAAATCGGTTTAGTAGTTTCGGAGTCTATTCAATTCAAACAAACAAACAATCAATCAAATCATTCCTTTTTATAGTATTAGTAGGTATAGATGTTTTCTTTAAAGACTAATTGGATTAATTAACCTTGGATTCGACTGTGCAATTTTTCTTACGATGTTTACATCAGTGAAAAGCTAATTATATAAAAAATAAGAGTAAAGGTAAATAATTTAGACTGATTCCCAGTTTTCTCACACTTCTTACTACAAATAATAGTACCTATTCGTTCAGTCTTTTTCTTGTCATGTATTATATTAGGCTTGCCCGCGGGAGTCTTGATTAGACGGGAATTTCCACTCCAATACATTAACTAGGACTCTAATTCGATGTTTTCTTTGTATTTCGGCGCTTCGAATAGAATCGTGATCCGATTTTGTACACAGAATAACAAGCAATAAACTGAAGGATTGTGTAAACCTTTCGATATGTTGTTGTTTTTTTTAGTACCTAAGTAGTTTTATTTTATCATTTTTTTTTATACTAAGTTGGCAGACAGAAACGCAGTCCCTCTGATGTAAAGCGGCCACTGCGGCCTATTCCATTGAGGGACACTTCACCAGGAAGCGACGCTCAATGTGCTGCCAGACTGTAGACTCATCTGATCTTCGAGCCTTTGATTTCAAGTGTACTTGCTCCCAAAAAAATGTGTTTGTGGCTATCGAGGGTAGGGACACGGTATCGAATAGAAAGTATCGATACTGTACTTACGAGTAGTATCGAAAAAAGTATCGTACTCGTAAAAGTATCGAAACAAAATTATCGATACCGCAAGTATCGATATTTTTTTTGTTTTTTTTTTTTAAATCTTTGTTTGTACAATAAAACTCCTTGGGTTTATTTGTAGAGTCCAATCGAACCTTTGGCTTCAGTTTCAGCAAAAATTCGGCCGATTAGTATTTTCGTTTTTTTTTTGGTTTCGCCTAAAATCATGTCGATGGTTAAAATGTCAAAGGGCTTACTATTCTCATTGCAAGCTCTACTGCTATAATTATTAGTAGTACAGATGATTTTGAAACCAGTTACCAGACCGCCACAGTCAGTAATTTACAATTGAATGTACAAGTTTGATAAATAAACTTCTCGAGTCCAAAGCGCCATATAAACGTCGCGAAGTTGCCTCCAAAGGTGGCTGAGTTATCAGGCAACTTGTACACAGTTTACGTAATAATTCACGGGAAGTTGTTTAACATATTACAATAGAAGTTTAGAGTTTATGCGATAACATTACCCTTGAAAAGTGGAAAATTTGAGTTGAAACGTTTATGTGCGTGTGTTGTTTCATTGTCGGCTTGTGTGGTTCTTTCTTCGTAGAATATTAATGCTAATGGAGCGTTTAATTAAGATTATTAGACAACAATAAATACACACTGATATTATAAATGCGGAACTCTGTCTTTGTATCTTTATATTACACTTTCACGTCTAAACTAGTTTTATAGAATACTTGATAGAACTTGGGAAAAAACAAAGTATACTTTTGATCCCAGGATAATTCTCAGTTCTTATGGGATAACAGAAATAGAAGCGTTTTTTTATATTTCTTTTAATGTGATTGTTGATATCGGGGTGGTATGGTAACATAGGGCTTAAATATTGGGAAAATATAACATTTCTTGGAGATAAGATTTTGTAAATGCAAAAGTAACTTTATCTGTCTTTCGCGCCTAAATCACTAAACCTCCAAGAACAATTTTAATCTTCGCCTAATCTTTCTACTTGTAATATCATTCAAATGTTTTCTCTATAGATATGTTACAGTCAAAACTCATAGCCGGTCAAAACCACTTTAAACTACAAAATTAAGGCAAAAGTAGTTTTGACCAATGCTCTTGGTCAAAAACAGTTTGACTGATTTTCGCAGTCAAAAGTGGTTTTAACTAAGGGTGTTGGTCACAACCACGTTCAACTTCAAAAATGGGTTCGAATCCTACAGGGAGCATCACTTTGTGTGATGTTAGGTTAGGTTAAAACTGCGACCACAAAATTCACTACTTTTGACTGCAAAAATCAGGCAAAAGTATTTTTGACCTATGCCCTAAGTCAAAACCACTTTTGACTATGAAAATAAGTCAAAACAGTTTTTGACCAAGGGCATTGGTCAAAACTACTTTTGCCTGATTTTTGCAGTCAAAAGTAGTTTTGACCGGTTATGAGTTATGACTTTATCAGATACATTAAGATCGTTAAAATGACTTGACAACACAAATAGGCACAGGTATCGAACGGAAACGGCCTGGTCTTGTAACGTCTACGCGTCTGCCGCATTCCGAATACAGGTTTGCCTTGAATTCATAAACCATTGAAATGATAGCTATTTTATCATCGCAATATTATTAGTTTTGGCTTCGCAGAACAGCGAGGCCTATTAAATGTTAAATACCTAATTTATACTTTTACCGCCCGCGGCGTTGTCCGCATTTTTACAGAAGGCCTAGTCAGTTACGTCGATGGTCTAATGGCTTTGTACCGTGCCATGATCGGTCGGGAATTCGATTCTCGGATGAGAAAATAATTACGGAGGATTTTTCGAACGCATTTCGGGTTTGTGATAAGCAATCCGCATTTGGCAAGTACACAAATTATCCTGAGAATTTTTATTTTCAAATTTTTCAATAATAGAAGTCTTTGCCCTGCAATGGGTCATAGTCTGTCAGATTTTAGTCCGACAGGCTAGCTACCACCCACACCACAGGTGAAATCTGCCGCCATAACAGCTCCTATTAATCCTAGGGCTGTGTTCCTATTAATGTGGGAGCCAGTAAACTTGAAATTATGTCGTGTCTGTCTGTCAACAAATGTGGTATAAAAAAAGGTTATTTTTTGGGATGTAGTAGATTCGCTTGTTAGTTAGTAGCTATACCCTGAAAAAGTTTCAAGGTCAAAAAACACCAAGGTGATTGGTTTCGAAGAATAAAAAGTACGTAGCTGTCGCGATGTTTAATGCTTCCCTTAACCGCACGTACTATGTTGATGCATCAATCCCACTTTTTGCATCATTTTATCTTCTCACGGCATTTACCCCTGTATTTCTTTCCCCACAGATAACTTACCTAGCAAAAACCATCGCTCGCGTAATTATCAACTGATATACGAATATCACCCTTATTTACTTTCGTATAAGAATGTTTGGAAGCGTCGTGTATCGCGTCTTAATCACTGACTCCATATTTATGAACTGACTGCTTTCATGGCGCAGTTGGTAATAAGTTGCACTTTAGATAGGGGTCTGGGATTCAATCCTTTTTTTTTAATTGGGTTTCTCTGTCCAAAAATGAAAATGCACATAGGTTTGTCGTATGTATTATATGGGGTGAAACTCTCTGTCGGGATCAGTATTTGGGGCTCTCAAAGGCCAGAATTAACGGGCTTTTCCTAAGCACGCGTGCTCCATCGTAGACCGCATAGTAGTTTAACATCAGGCAACTTTGTGGTCAAGTGCTAGCTTAGTACAAATAAAAAAAATTATCATAGTGCCTCGGTGTTTTTTTTCAGATATGTTTATATGACCGCCTCCGTGGAACAGTGGCTAAGCCGCTCGGGTATAAAAACACGGAGGTCGTGGGTTATATTCCCGCCTTGGGTCTGGTTGGTGGTAGGGCTTTTTCAGAGTCCGACTGGCTAGCTACCACCGCCACAGGTGAAATCTGCCGCCATAACAGCTCTGGCTGTGTTCCGGCAATATTAATGTGGCTGGGAGCCAGTACACTTGAAATCAGAGGCTCGAAGATCAGATGAGTCTACAGTCTGGCAGCACATTGAGGGACGTTTCCAGGTGAAGCGTCCCTCAATGGAATAGGCCGCAGTGGCTGCTTACCATCAGGTGGGCTGCGTGTCTGTCTGCCAACTGACCTAGTATAAAAAAAAAATATGATGCTGTCTACTTTTTCAGATCTGACAAGAGACATCATTATTAATATCTGACAAAAATGATCTGACTAGACTATTCGACAAACTACCTATTTATACTCTTCTATAAAAATGATCATCATTAATCGCAAAATGATGTACATAAATCGATGTTTTCTCAAGATTACGGATTCCATTTCTAAGAATTTTAAGATTAATTTTCTCCTGATTCTAATCTGGTTTTGTTTCCAGAATTTAATAACTAGAAGTATATTTCAAAGGCGTACTTTGATTAAAATTTAGTATTTAATCTTAGCTAACAGCAAATCTTACAGTATTTGAATTTTTCATTACGTTCCGATCAAGTTACTTAACCTGATATTTGGTAATGAAAAATGCCAGAGGGTTATTGAAAAAGATGTTTCTTTTTTGTTGTTAGGTCATGTTCTTCTTCTGTTCTGTCTGGCCCGATGGCGCATTTGGTAGTGACTCTGTCCTATGCGCCAGGGGTCGTGGCTTCGAATCCCACCCAGGACAAACACTTACCTATGTGTTGAACATTTGTGTTTGTTCTGTTTCTGAATGTTTACTTGTACTCGTATTTAAGTATATATTTGTTTGTTGTTTCTGATACCCATAACACAAGTGCTACGCTACTTACTTCATCACTTACTTTGGGGTCAGATCAGTGTATGTGCTAGGCTCCAACGTACTATTAACTAAACTTTCTCCAAAAAAATCTTGCAGTAACACAACCAAAGCTAAATAGATTTTAAGAAGGCGAAGAAACGTCATAATTCTTTATTACTGCCTTTAGTACAGTCAAAAGTACGTCAGACTATAACACTTTGGACTTTGTACCGCTCTTATGTCGGGGGCATAAGTGCTTTTATCGAACTGAAAGGGTTTACCGTGATGTGCTGTTGACCGTACGTCGTTTGAAGCGTTTTGATTAGATTACGTGCTCGCCAGACCTCACGGGACCAACTAGGCGTCAAGAACTATTACGTGCGAAAATTCGTTTCTCCTAGAATTTAAGGCTACGAAATCTAGCTCCAAGGGAAGGTGAGGCTCTTACACTTTCCCGGTCGAGGCAAGCTAAATGCAGTGGCAGATAGGAATTGTTTGAAGCGTGGCACTACCACATTAAAGTACCAGCCTATTATTCACACAGCGCCATCTAGGCCCAAACTAAGCATTAGCTTGTATTATGGGTGCCAGACAACGGATAAACATTACAATACTTTTTTGTAAATACATACATATTATACATAGAAACACCCAGACCAAGACTGCAGGACAAAAGCCTCTATCTTTGGAATCGAATCGAAAAAAGTCATCGCTACATGTGCGGATTGGTGATCGATCACTAATCCGAGCTATGTCTGAAAAAACCGGCACATTTGCTCGACCCGGAAATTGAACCCAAGACCCTGAATTCTCGGCTCGCTTCTTAAACCACAAAACCATCGAAGCATTTTTACCTACTATTTGTTAAAAATAATATTATTTTTGACTGACAAATGAGAACTGTTTGCAGCATAGCTCTACCATATTTTATAACTATTTGATAAATATTATTTGTTACAGGTTTCGATTTCAATTTTATCAGGCATCGATTTAATTCTCGATATGTCTCACCTGTCTTATTAGTAGATAATAAGATTTGAGATAAGATGGGATCTCGCCCACCCACAGACTAAATCTGATTTAATACCTTCTCTTGAGGAATAAGGCATTACACAATAAGGTGGATAAATTTAGATAGGCTAATTTTGTTTATAAACAATTGGTAATATTTTGTCTTTTTTCCTCTTTTTTTACTTTTGGTCAGAATTGTGAATACCTATTGAGGACATTTACTTGTTTATAATCGGTGTAGTTAGTTTGTCGTAAGTACAGGACATGGTCCGTGAAAATTCGTCCAGGAGGACATTTTTTTTTATTGTAAGCAATAAAAAAAAGCAAAGCCGCCCATGGACATCTGCAACACCCGAGGGATCGCTGATGCGATGCCGGCCTTTTAAGGGGGTTTGGGCCTCCGGCACCCTCACAAACCAAACAAAACACTCAAGTAGTCACTATTACTGCACGATCGTGTTATGTGAGAGGGTACTTCCCCGGACGGGCCGGCCCATTCTTACTTTAAGACAGCATGGCTCTACTACTACAAAATTACATCATGTGTACTTTTTGTTCTTGTTACATTGTTCTGATTGAATGTAATACCGTACTAGATACCCCCAACAATAGAATGTCGCAACAAAATGCGGTAGCAATTGGTAACGTTAATTAAATTTTTGACTAATGGCCTTAGAAATTGAAGGGATCAATCACAGACCGTTCAAAGGGCCACAGTTTCTTCGGTGTCTGATAACAATAGAGTGTACCGCTCTTATGTTAGTGGAGTAAGGTTTAAAATAGGTTACACGTATGTATGCTTATGCTTGGGTTATTATTTCAACGTTATTGATATGCTCCTTGTGGACTAAGGAATATTGGAGACTGTTTGAACCGAAACGTAGCGAAGGTTGTGTTGGCCATCTTAGTTAGGTCTTAACATGTCTTGTACAGGTATTATAATTTATAAGACACGTGAGCTCACTGTATGTTGGACGTTATTGCTTCAGAATTTAACCGGAGATTGAAAATAACGGTAGTGTTATATAAATGAAGGACTCTATCTGTCTTTAGCTACTAACTATCAGTTATTTAGCGACGATATTTCTATTGCATTTTTTATATTAGTACACCACTTGTTGTACAATAAACAAGTTCAGTAAATCCTACCTACCTATCTATAATCCAAATCTTAAATAAGTACAATATGAATCAATTTTCTATAAAAAAAACTGACGGCAAACGGATTCCCCGATGGTTAGTAATTACCATCTCCCATGGACATTTGTTACACCAGAAGTATAGCACAGGTGCTGTCGTGCCCTTTAAAATTAGACTTTAGTCATGGTTTGTAAATCGTTGAATGAATCTTACTAATATTATAAATGCGAAAGTCTGGATGTTTGGATGTTTAGATGTTTGTTCCTCAATCACGCCTAAACGGCTGAACGGATTTAGATGAAATTTGGCACACGTATAGTTTATAACCCGGAATAGGACATAGGCTATAAAATTTCTACGGGAAACGTCTCATTCCCGCGGGAATATCAATTTTGAAACTACTGAACCGATTTGAATAATTCTTTCACTGTTGGAAAGCTACACTTACTTACTTACGTACTTTTGATCCTGGAAATGAGGGGGAAGGGGGGATATTTGAAAAAAGAGATTACGCGCGGGTGAAACCGCGGACGGAAGGCTAGTACCTATTATTCTAAATAAAAAAAAATCTGAACGAAAAATACGATACAGTAAATAAATTAATAATAAGAAAACTTTAGAAGGCCCTCGTTAAAAGTTTTCCATAAATAAACCAGATACAAACTTTGCACTTGAGTAATTGTAAATAATGGTCAAACTTATTTATTTTTTACAAGCAGACACACAGAAAACGTTGTTAAACTGTATGTCTATTCGTTTTATAAGAAGGAGCTTTAAAGTTTGTACATAAGGAAATAAATATCAAGTATGTTCATCTATTAAATTGAGGAAAATAAAAAAAAGAACAACTTTATTACAGTTTGTTAAAACTTTGTTACATTAAAGTTGGATTTTAAGGCATGTACTGGACTAAATCGATGGCGCTTTTTTACTAGGCGGCAGAGGGGTCGTGGGTTATTAAATAGCTTTTATCTACATCCATACCATAATATGTCTATTTTATAGTCAGGAGCGATGAGCAAACGCCCTACAGTTAGATAAAGTATCTGTGCTGCCGTCTATAAACTAAAAGGCCGCTAAATGACAAAAACTACTTTTGAGTTATTGAGCAAATAAGCGGCAAAATTTTCAAATCGATGCTACTCCTTAATAAAAGTATGTACAAATGTGTGTCATACACCAAAAGAAAGGTCTTTTTGTCAACTTTCACATGAAATTTGTTGATTTAGACAATTGGTAATATTCTTTAAACTAAACACATATTTTCCCCTCAATTTTGTAAACTTTTAAAAATAACTTAAGGTGTACAAAATTAAATGGCGGCTAAAAGGTTTTAACGGCTTTATAGTTGTGAATTTTTCGAAAACAGCCACATTTACATAACTATAAAGCAGTTATATTGATCTTATTCATAGCAATAAAGCGGCTAACTACACATAGCCGCCTTTTAGCCAAGTTTATGTGGCTTAACTGCTTTACTTTTATTTATTAATAACTTTTATTACAGTTGTGCATAGCTAAAAAGCGGTAAATTATCAAACCCTTTCATATAACTGCTATTTAGGCTAGCAAAATCATCATTATTTTTTTACAAAACCTTCAAAGTAGACGCTACCACTACTAAGTCAAATTTATAAAGTACGAGTATTCTTCCTATGAACACCAATCTAAAGAGCAAGCGGGATATAGAAGTGGTTTCAGCACGTTAGACCACATATTCACGCTAAGGCAGCTGGTGATACAGAAAAACAGCGAGTTTAACCGACCTCTTTACCTTGCATTCTAAGACTACAAAAAAGCGTTCGACTGGGTAGAACACTGAGTTGTCTTTGATTCACTACAGCGTTGCGGTGTTGACTAAGGTTTTTACAACAAATCCTGGGCCTAAGACCGTACTCGCGTGCGGTAACCACATCTGGTCCACTCGGTGTTGACGATTGCGCTACACCAGGCGCACACGACTCATCCTCGTTCCCGCTCTCCTTTTGGGCCAACACCCCTATAGATACATTAACCTGCTGAAAAACCTATACCAGTCAGCGACTATGTCTGTCCAAGTCCAAGGTAGTACTACAACTATCCCTATTAAAAGTGGCGTACGCCAATGTAATATCACCAAAGCTTTGCTAATGCACTCGAAGACGTCTTCAAACTTTGAACTGGAAATATAAAGGTATAAATGTGGACCGAGTTTGAGTCACCTCTGTTTTGCGGATGACATCGTGATCCTCGCACAGTCATCTGAGCAGGTTAAGAATATGCTTAGCGACCTAAGCCAAGCTTTACTACGCGTAGGGCTGAAAATGAACTCTGAAAAGACGAAGTAAATAACCACTCATACGTCCACTGTAACCACAGTTACAGAGACCATATACCTCAGGACAGTCCGTGTAACTACAGTTACATTTTTAAGAATTCGCGCCCGCCGATTGTTTTTTTCTTTTTCTTATCGCTGTGGATGTTTATAGTCTGTAGTGTTGCTGGTTTTTGACGCTCTATGATATGTACCACACCTTATTTCAAGTGGAACATAACTTCGGCTCATGGCTACAAAAAAAATAAAATGTCAAGTTGCTTGTTGTTTTTGTGGATCAGTGTGCGAGTGACTCCAGCTATTTTATTCGAGAAATCATGCCGTAAGTAATAAAATATTATTGTTTTGTATATCAAAATATTTATAATCTTACATATTTTCATATTTTATAACATTATGTGCGATTCCAGTCAGTTTTTAAGAAAAAATTTGGATTAAAAATAGGTCGTTGACTCTGTGTTTTTATTAGTGAATAATTGGAACATCTAAAAATGTTCTTATATTATATCGTAATTAAATGTTTTAATATGAAAACTTATTAATATTATAGCCTGGTTATTACCATACTTTCTTGAAATATTCCATATTTCATTCTGGATTAGACAATTTACCATACGTGAACTTCGATTTTACAGATCATGTAGCTTTAGTTTTATTTTATTTGTAATATTTTTAAGATGATTTATAATAGGATTTTGGTTCCAAATGAAAGGCCATTAAATTACCTAAAACCCAAAATTGTTTTGATATTGTAAACGTCAAAAATATCTAATAAAAAAAATATTTTAATTGAAAACTAGGACAAAATTAGCATTTCTTTAAGTTCACTGTAAGATCATTAATAGAATATAATGTTAAAATCAAACATAACTATTGCCTAAAAATCGTCAACTAATGAGCCTTTCATTAGTATTTTTCATTTTGCGATATTTGAGTTATTTACTGAGTAATAAGCATTTATTTAGCATACGTCTCCTACCGATTTTATTTTGCGCGTATCACGTGACTCGCGGACTGTCCTGACAACCTAGCGAAACGCGCGCGGACGTTTGAGTGGATAGGCTTGAGTGGCCCGATGGCGCATTTGGTAGTGACCCTGCCTTATGCGCCAGGGGTCGTGGGTTTGAATCCCACCCAGGACAAAGACTTATGTGATGAACATTTGTGTTTGCTCTGTGTCTGGATGTTTATTTGTATTTAAGTATATATTTCTGATACCCATAACACAAGTGCTTACGCTACTTACTTTGGGGTCAGATCAATGTATGTGATGTTGTCCAATATTTAAAAAAGTTATTCTTCTTCCTTAATATTAAAGAAAATCATTACACAACATAAGATAATCAGTATACTCTTTCATTAACACCTTAAAATTTGTGGTCTTTCGAATTAATACTTGAATGTTGACTATCAGAAATTTCAAAATTAACTTGGTTTTGTTTCGTGTTACATAAACCACTTATAAGTTATTAATTTATTATTATATCAGTTACGTAAGTTAAGTAAGTAAATAATTTAAAAGAAATACACCAAATCACACCATTCAAAAGCACATTCCTTAGCTACTGCCCAATAAGGCCGTTCAATTAGGTCTGTCGTTAATAAGCTGTGAAATAATGTATTAATTCGAGCAAACATACCACCGTACTTCAACGTAAATAATGGACCTCAAAAATATCTACTCATAAATAAGTAAATAAACTTTGTTAAGGTATCTAATTTATATTTAAAAATACGTCTTACATATCTGACTGAGGAACGAATAGTTATTTATGTGGCTGTTGCATAATGAGGGTCATTAAAATACGAATGTGGTTTTATGAAACGAACGAAGTGAGTTTCATAAAAGGATCACCTGAGTATTTTAATGCCTAATTATGTACATTCACATACATAACTTTATCTTCATTCATAATGATAATATGTCTATTTTATAGTCAGGATCGATGAGCAAACGCCCTAGTTACCAACATAATCTGTATGTAAAAGTTAGTACTGTCATAATGACTGACGTTTGTAGTTTTTAAAATCCATAAACAATCCAGACTCGAGTTGATTTCGATTCTCAAATCGATTGTTATAATTTCAGCATCGAATTAAATGTATATGAATGGAACATAAAATTACTAATCGACTAATTCGATAATCGAAAAAACCTATTAATTCTTACTTTTTAAGAAGACGTTCGAAATTTGAACGTAATTAAGAGGAAATACTAAGGGTGAGAAAATTGAAAATTGGATTTTTGTAAAATCTATTGCTGTCGCGCAGTGCCCGAACAACCGAGCTATCAATGTGTAAGTGAGACTGTCAATGTTTGCGTGCCACGCCGCCTCCACGCCCCGCGCCCGCCTGCACACAGCTAAGAAGGAATAGAACAAAAGAAAATAGACTTCTGCATAATATTTAAAACCGGTAAATGTTCACGGACAATGCAAAGGAAAAAACAGGTCACTAATTTCGACAGACAGTATTAAGTCTTGCTGGTACAGTGGCTACGTACTGCTCATCGACACCGATAGGTTCGTGGATCGGATCCGACGAGTATGTACCCCTATTGCTTTTTGTGAATTTATTCGCATTTGTTAATAGAAACTTTTTTTTTTGTTTTTTTTTTCCACGAGTAAAGTTATATGGCTTTCTCTTGTGGCAAATGTAACACTCAAGCAAAGTTAAAATAAAACAACTTTAAACGGATGAAAACTCGCGTATACTCTACATTTTGAAATTTAAACCCGACGTTTCGACTACTTTTCAGTGGCCGTGATCACGGTATGACTCAGGTGTTATGCGTCAAAAATTGTTATTTCTACCTTCACTTTTATAATTATTTTAGAATAATCAGCAACTGTCGTCTTCACTATCATTCAATACGTTCCTATCCACGCAGTAGGAGCTGATGGTGTCTTGAAGCTGCACAGTATTGTGATGTCCATTGGAAACCATTAGATGTAATACTGGGTCCCAAGTAGGTGGTACATTCCAACCATCTTACATAATGAAATTAGGATGTTTTTTAATTTCAATGGCCTCGCGTAGCATTCTGGGTATATAGCGATTCTCTCTGGCAAGGACCTGGGATTTATCAAAGCGAATGTAATGGTTGGGCTTATCCAGTACATGTTCACACACTGCTGACTTCGTTGACCTCCGGTGTTTCATATCCGCGATATGTTCTTTTATTCGCGTACTGATACTCCTTTTGGTTTGTCAAATGTAAGAGAGCCCACAGTCACAATCAAGCTTGTATACTCCTGCTGTTTGTAGGGGAACATTATACTAACCGTGTAAATATTAGAAATCATTAGGTACTCAAGCAAAGGTAAAGGACATGGTTCAATGCTCGGTCTGTGACAAAAGATATCAGACATCTTCGTGGGGCTAGTGGTTTTGCCAGTTTTTTTGCGAAATAAGTAAGTAAAACCTGAAATTTTCTATTTTCGAGAAATATTGGTCACCTTCGAAGTGCCATAGCTTGGCTTCTATGAAGTCAAATAGAGCTGCCTCCAGTTGTAGGTAGGTACTTTAATACAGTTTATTAGTGTAGTGTGTCGTTCACAAAAAAATCATAGTTTTGGCCCTGGAGAGCAAATAGTAAAAAAAGTCCCAAAATTTCGAAGATTTACTCGATTTTCTCAGTTTCCACAGGTTTTTCGAAGTTGCAAATTTGAAAAAACATTACTCTCACAGACCTATACAATATACTTAAAATGCAGAACTACATCACGCTTTGCGAATTTAGCTTCTTTTTTTGTCTAAATCCGACGGCCTAGTCGAGGCGTTTTAGTATATAATTCATAAAAAACTGTCAAGAAAAAGTTTATCAGTTACATAAAACATCACAACAATCTGCTAAATGCACTTCACGCAAAATATTTTAACTGGAAATATCGATATCGATGAACAACACTAGGATATCGATATAACTATCGACTACGTCACGTCATAGAGAGTATACGTATTAGTCCGCGTCTCCCCAACCTCAAGCCTCCCCCGCAGAGCGCGATAGAGACAACTGCAGCTTGGACCGAAAATACCTATTAAAAGTACGTAAAATCAACGTTTCGTAGTCCCCTGATTTCTCTTCCAAAACTTGACCGATTTAACTATTTTTTTCATCAAAAATTAAAGAAAGGCTTTGACCGTGTTCCTATGTTTTCTTTTTTTCAATTAAATCTAGTTAAATTTGTTTTCTGGATGTTTAAACACAGCGGAAAATCTGGCCATTTTTTTAGGTTTTTAAAGGTTCATATCTCTCTTAATTATTAATTTATGAAAAAAAGGAAAACATAGGGACATGCAAATAGTGGTCATAGATTTTTGGAAAAAAAAAATATTTCACTAATGGCATTATCCAGGGAGAAAACAGGGGACAGCGTTTGTATGGAAAAATGGCTCCGTGCTTTCCTCTTAAGGTATCGGTTACCGATACTAAAATGTAAACATTAAGATACAGCAACAGATACTCATATCTAAATATAGGGCGTTTGCTCATCGATCTTGACTATAAAATAGACATATTAGGGTATGGATGTAGATAAATAATATATTGTTCGACTGCATTCAGTTTTCAATTCATAGTGGCTAGCTCATAGAAAAATTTTACGGCTAGCTTGACTCAAGAACATAAGCCGCCTGCTTGTCGATCTCGCTCAATACTATTTTGCAGTAAACAAAAAGAAATCCAATTATAAGCTATAATTTTTTTTTAATAACTTCGTTAATTAAATAAAATACGTACCTTGGAAACCTTCCCGCCATGTCGAGTGACGATTTTAGCGGGAAACGCGACACCAGCGAACTTCCTCATCCGTGTATAGTTTATTTTTTCCTAAACAGCCGCACCCCGCCAGCCTAGTGTGCCCGTTATAAGGGGTGCGGGGGCTTGTGAGTTTGCCGCTTTTTAGCGATGTACTTCTATTTAACGGCTTTTTTGTTAAGCAAAGCTTTGTAAAAATTATGTATTTTACTTTGCGTACTGACTAACATGGATTTTTATACTAGTTTATTTATTGTAAAAGTAGAAACAATGCAAAGCTTAAAGGCCGCTAAATGATTCTAACTGCCTTTTAGTTATTTAAGAGAGCTTTGCCGCTTTTTATTCATTTAAGCAAGGTTCTTTATACTTAAACCTTACCAAGCTAGAAAGCCGCTAAAAATACTTTGCTGCCTTTTAGCTACTTGCAAAATTAGAACTGTTTTTTAGCTAAGCATTGATAGTAAAATTGTTCAGAACTATCCAAACGTTAAAGTAATTTAGCTACCTTCTAATCTAGTAAAGCTGTTTTGCCACCTTTAAGCGATGTAAAATATATTATTTCTGTATTTAGCTGCTTTTTTAAAAAAAATATCTTGGAAACGGTGAAAGATAGAATAACCGTTCCTAGATAGATCGATAGAGAATTTTTTTTTAAATATAGTGGTATTAAAAAGTGAAAAATGGTCAAATGTCATTTAGCGGCCTTTTTTCTTATAGACGGCAGTGTGGCTGCATCGTAATGTTTACATTTTAGTATCGCTAACCGATACTTTAATTACGTTCAAATTTCGAACGATTAATGGATTTGAAGCTAACTTAAGTAAGCAAAACATCTTGATGTATTTTCAAAGGTACCAGGAGAGCATAACCGCAGTGTAACTATTCATTAAATTAAAGAGTTTGAAACTCCTGGTACTACGGATTATATTCTACGCGGTTTCACATCGATCCTGACTTTAAAATAGACATTTATCGTATGAATGAAGATAAAGTTATGTATGTGACTGTACATAATTAGGCATTAAAATACTCATGTGATCCTTTTATGAAACTCACTTCGTTCGTTTCATAAAACCACATTCGTATTTTAATGACCCTCATTATGCAACAGTCACATAAATAACTATTAAAAGAACTCTACGAACGCTAACACTGTGTGGGAATCTTGATCGTCAGTGTTCGTCACACTACCCACTAAACTCCCCTCGTTTCTTTCCATCTACATCAGAAGTGGGACGAGCAAGTGCATGCTTTTGGTGATTGTCTACGCCTCACCGTGATTCTTGCCTCCTTCTAAATAATAAATAAATAAATAAATATCTCTCTGGACATTATTCACACAGCGCCGTCTAGCCCCAAACTAAGCATAAGCTTGTGCTATGGGTGCTAGACAACGGATAAACATTACTTATATACTTTTTTTTTTTGTAAATACATACATATTATACATAGAAACACCCAGACCGATACAAACAGACATGTTCATGCACACAAATGTTTGTACCGTGCGGGGATCGAACCCGCGACCTCTGGTGTAATAGCCGACTTCTCGACCATTACACCAAATGAAAATGGACCAAATATCGTTAAAGTATGCACTAAACAGTGTAAGAGAGGTCTAAGGAAACATTAAACCATAATCAAAGTAGGTAATCCAATTATAGTCAAAGCCGAACGGAATTAAATTAAAACAACCCACAGAGAATATTTTAATATCTTACGAACTAAACTCTTCTGTAACAATGAAAAATTTACCTCGAAAGTCCATTAGGAGCAGTTCATTAGAATCTACCGTTTCTCGCTTTCTTCGCCTTGTACTGTCATCTCGGTAGCTCATAAATCTCTCAATAAGAACCTTTACACTCCCCGACTTATAACAATGTTCGGGCTTATTGTCACAAAACGGTGCTTACCTACTGGGTCTTAATTTGTTGCACTACAAGTTGTAGAGTTGTTATACGTATTGATGCTATTTGCATTTCTGGTTTCTTTAGGAATACTTCCTTAGTTTTGCAAACTAAGTAAATCATTTGTGAACTAGCTGCATGCTGTGTTTAACTGTAATTGGTTGTCACAATGAGTTGGAAAAACATTAAATAACCAGTGTGTATGTACAATCGTAAGATTGAGTATATACAAACGTTGGTAAACCAAATAAAACTACTAGCTCTTTTCATACTTATATTTAGGAAGTAAGGTAAAGCCATTGTGGAGACAGTTCCTGTTAAAATCTATCTATAAAAACTATCAATTACAGTAAAGTTATGATTTCTATGGTAATACAAAATTACCCGAAAACACGACGAGAAGAAGAAAAAGAAAGTTGAAGCATTGATGCAATGCTCCCAGCCACCCAGCTCTACTTACTGGTAATCTTGTTTTGTACGAAGTACCTAGTTCAGACGTACCTACACGTATTAGTAGAGAGCATTTACACGTCCCGTCCATTCTCCAGCCCATGTAAACCCCGACACCATAAACAATGGGATCGTTACGCAAGCCACGTGACCGGGGACCACGGAACTGGCCGGTTTAATTGAGAGTGAAAGTTCGCTCACGAATTGCATAAACCCGTTGACAACGGCTGATGGATTAGTCGCAGCAGACGTGATAAGACTTGCGTGGTTGATCGGCTGGACGTGACTTGGAGGCCTTTCACCTCTATCTACTAGTTAGGAAGTAGCTGACACGATCCACAGAGCAAAAGCATTAAGACAAATATCAATATGTCAAACTTGACGTGTCAATCACTTCTGTGTTTCGGGGAAAGGGCACTGAAGCTAGTGAAATTACTGGGTATATGAGACCTAAACTGTCGTCTCGGTGTAGCAGCGCAGGGTGGTGCCATACAGTAACCGCTTAGTTACTGTTTGGCACTGAACTGTCTAAGGGCAGACGTGGCGCTTACTATCAGGTGTACGGTCTGCTCGTCTTGTTACACATTGCAATAAAAAAAAACTTACAATTACGGGTTACTGTCTTCGTCATTACGTTTTTGTTTGGATTTTCGAGAAAGGTAGAAGACCAGTCTGAATAATCAGAGAAGCTTACAATTAATTTAACAATTTATTCTACCTGGTTAAGTATTCTCAGTGAAATAAGCCGCAGTGGCCGGTTCCCATCAAGTAAGCTGCGTGTCTGTATGATGAGTTAAGTTACAACACAAAAAATACTAAACAAATTCTTTTAATAAATTCTTAGCGCAGTTTGCAATTACAGGAATAACATCTATTCTAACAAATGAATAAACTGTTTCTCTTTATTTCCATAGCCAGATTTATTTATTGCGACTTAAAACTTTAGCGTTTCTTTTTCCAAAAGCGTTTTAAGGCAGTTGCATTAGTTTAATTTGAGAGAATTATTCAGAGTTTTTCTTTCAGCTTCGGTGTCGTAGTCTATGATATCAAAGGTTTAATAAAATGGACGTAAAATAATACTTTGATTATCTGATTTCTGTAGCTTGTTTTAAGGGGTAGATTCTAAGTATTTTTCTTATTGTTTTCATAATAAAGTTTGGATTAAAATTACTAATGCTAGAGAATTTTACAAGATAGCGATACATTGAGCAATGCTTCCTGTTGCAGTGTTCTTTAATGGAAGAAGCCGTAATAGTAACATCATCATCATCATCGGGTTATTAATATCCGTCTTCAAAACAACCAATATTCATCTTCCTGCAAATGCCATCTTCACCAATCAGTATTTAGAGATATTGATGTCATACTATTAAGAGGCGTAATCATAATTCTAACACACGTAAATGCATTTTTGAAACTCGTGTGTTAACCAATATACCTAGTAGCATAGTTAACTTCGATACAGCCTTTTTTTCGGTACATATTACGTTTGAAAGTGAATTCGAAGCAAGTATTCACCGGTCACAAGTAGACCATTCTGACCGACGGAAATACTGGCCGTCCACGCTACGCCTAAAAAGGAAAAACTCATTTCACTTTACAAAATGTTACAGGTACTCTGTACAATAGATTTACCGACTCGGATTCACAAGAGAAAAACGCATAAATAATAAACTTCCGTGACATAATGCTCTCCAACGGATTTACAATTTATTTTCTGCGGTTAACTGTTATAAAACTGAGCAGGTGTTATTTCCGGGACAACGGACTTTGGATCGACGGTGTAAAGTTTGTATTCGCCTGTCAGGTTTGGATTTGAGTTAAAATGATTATAATTTGCATGGCTGCTCGGACCGAGCGCTCGCTTTGCGGCCGGAGGAGCTATGAAGCGGAAAATTTTGGACTTAAATTGTATTATTAGTAGATAAAGGGTCAGCTAATGATACTTTTTAATTATAGGGTCTCAATTAAGAAGAAGAGTTTTATATCATCTGAATATCTCACATTGGCGTTTGGTTCCCCCATTCGAACTCAGAAAAAATTCTATTACCAACCATACTTGAACCACAGAGGCGATCAAAATTGTACTAATCTTTTATGAATATTGCAAATTATAGTTTAAATAAACGACTATTAAGAAGGTATTCCTCTACATTGCTTTGTTAATTACCTTTGAGTCGAACTGCACGAGGGCGTTATTTATTTAAGTCATAAACCTCAATAACTCACATGTTTACTTTGGGCTTCCAATTCCAGTATCTATTTTGTGTCATATCATCAATCCTGTAATGCAAATGGTAACGTTTGGAATCATCGATTCTATTTCGTAATATACAGAGTTGACATTGCAGTAACAAACGAGCGTGGGAAACATGTCACGATCGAGATGCGAATATTGTATGAGTAGGCACTATTCACGACATGAGCACTGGGACACACCAGGTGATTGTTAAATATGTGATTAGAATTTTTTTTATACTACGACTGCGCTCAAGCATAAGGCTCGCTTGATGGTTTACCATCGGTTACCGTCGCATATGGTCGCTTGTAAGGGTTATTCCACAAATCCCCATCGGAAATCCCCATCAATGGGGATTTCGGAACTTTTAGTTCACAAATCCCCATTGATCTCATGATGGGAATTTGTGAACTAAAAGATGTTGATGAAGTTCATAAATCCCCATTACCTTAGAAATGAAATACAAAAACAAATAAAACAGAAAGTAATAATCAGGAAGTCTATAAATGAATAAAAAACAAGTGAATGTCGGAAAACAAGTGAATGTCGGAAAAACAAGCGAATGTCGCTTGCACCTGGTTTTTGACTTAAAATCACTAGACAATGTTTTTCCAACTGCACTGGTTGCGAGTCTGTCTGTCAACTGAAATCAGATGGAAAAGTTATCTGTAGTTTTAATGATTGCCTCTGCAAATACTGCTAATCGAACTCAAACATTTAGTCTTTGGTCGGATTAAAACAATAACCGTGGTGCGTTCCGCACCTTACGCTCGCCCGGCAATAAGCGAGACAATCCGATATGACATTTGCGTAGGCGAGCGCGATCGCTTGATGCGCCGACAGACGTCTGCGAATCTGCTGCAATCGGGGACTACTGGATTAGTTACAATCAGCTCAGACGGACAGATTTTCGGACCCTTTGCGGCTTATAATCAAATATAGATGTAAAAGTATGTATCGCACAAAAATGCTGTAGACAGGATTGTTTCTCAGCAAAATTTTGGCCAGAGAGGTTTGAACTACGCAACAAATATTTATGCACAAGGGAGTAAAAGCATTTGGAGTCTTACTTTCTACTCTTCACACCCAAAGAGGAAAGAACTGGTGCCTGCCTTGTGGCCATTGACCGGCCCATCCTCGGGTTCCCCGGCCTGTTGGTTACAGGCCAGGATTGCGCCTAAAGAGGACCACTTGAGTAACAAGGTTAGCTATGTCTCGGGATTACCATCTGTGCTGTGCGCACTTTAGGGTGCTACTCCCATAAGCAAGCTAGAGAAGACGCACGTCTTCTCTAGCCCGGCCATCTAACGCGAGAAATGCCTGTGACAAAAATATAAAACAAATAAATGTAATCAATAGATAATATAATTTATTCTAGTACACATGTTGGGGTCTTGGGTTCAGTTCAGATTTCAAAATTTTATTTCGACATTTTCAAACAGATTTTGTCTTCGCCTATTTTTGGCAAGATGGCGTAGTGTTGAAGTGAGAAGCATTCATCGTAAATAAGAAATTATTTTAACCATCCACGCCTTTGTTCTACAGTGAGATATTAAAACGCTGATACTCTACTTTTTACGTCCGCATGAATTGATCCAAATTGTCGACGGTTTGAGTACGATTCACGCATTCCGACAGTCGGAGCGGACGATGGTTAAACTTTAATGACGCGCACTAGTGTGTTGTGTATTCACGCGTTCGCAGTAAAAACGTGTTTTAATGGGGAACATTTAACGCCGACGGTTCAACAGTTAACTTCATTAACATCAGTTGAAATTGGGTCACGGGAATAACTATTGATGTCGCAGTTGTTGTGACCTTTTTTGTGCGCAGAAGAATGCGTAAGCTCAAAGTGGCTAGTCCCGCTAAACTCCCACAGTTTCTCCTTCATACCCGAGAGGGACGACCACTTTGTGGCGATTGACTGGCCCATCTTCGGGGTAACCGGGTACCAAGTCCTGATGCAGAAGGCCGAAATGGTGCCAAGTGATTTGTTGTGACTCTGCTGTATGAATAAATATTAGAGCCCAGCGCCGCCTAGAATAAGTAAAGTTAGCTGCAAGCCCTAGCTAAGCCTACTTAGTTAAATGTCTGCGCATTCTATTTTAATAAAATAACTGTAGTCACACCTCTAGCGCAAATGGATAAATTATTTTGAATCCCAATTCGCTCGCTGAATGGTAAATAATTATTTCCGCGAACACGGGAACATTATTAAATTGTTCATTGGATCAAACATTTATGAAGGCAATTACGGTTAATGTCCCGACACATTAGTCCACCAATCAACACGTTTACGGAACCGCAGGCATCTGAATGTAAACAGAATGTTCACATTTGTTATGACAAAATAAACCACTTATCCTCCTCTCTCCTCCTGGGAAATGGGTATGGCATTTCCCATTAATCCCATAGCAAATTCTCGTACCCCCTTCTTTCATTTCCATTGCCTTTCCCCGGGTACCCTGGCCTGATGTTTTAACCTGGGTTAAAAATGACTACCAGAGAAATGAGGTAATCCCCAGACATGGCTTGGATGACATGCGCAAACCTTCCTTATTTCATCAAATCAATTCATAGTCACAATGGGCTCTAGTTTAATCAAAATACCTACCTGCCAGATGGGTAATCAATCACAAACCCAAACTGTCTTCGAAAATTTGACACAAACCATCGCGATAAAATAAATATATTAAAACTGGTAAGGCTTAGTAAGTCCGCGCTTCTGTCGCGCGTTCGCGAGCAAAACATCATTAATTTTAATTGATTAGGTGCGATATTGTGCAATAAATTAGCCAGCCCGCACAATAGCGCCGTGATTAGCCGAATTAATGCGCCGGTTAACTAGAATCTGTAATTACAACAGAAATTAGTTTTCAAGCGGTTTTGGTTTCCCTGTGGGTGTTACGGATTTATATTAAGAAATTTGATTAACTTTCGAATCGGTTTTTGTTTGCTTTTGATCCTGATCAAACTTCACATTACCCATGTCTTAATCTGAGGTTGGCTCTTAGCTAAAAAGGATTTGGTCGATACAGTACATACTGAAAATCATAGGTACTGAGGTATTTATCAGAAAAGATGGCAGCACGCACATTGGATACCACTGAAGTAGAGAAAAGTCTTTATCAGTTGGCAGAGCTAATCTCTAAGTCTTTAATTGCAAGTGAGCATATATTGCAGGAACACAGCCAGAGGTCTTTTACCGGCAGATTTCAACTGCCTTCAATGACATTATTTATTTACAAACTACATAATGACTTTTCTGTCTTCCTACATAAAAAGGTAACATAAAATGCAGAAAATAACTAAGTCATAAAAAGTTTGATAATTATTAGCATTCATTCATTCGGTTCGTTTCGCAATCATGCCGTTTTGCGAGCTTCATAATGGTAAAAGATATACAACAGTTGACTGGCTGACGTACAATTTAGTTCATTCACGAGCTTGAAGCGACACTGATTGCGTCACGCACGCTCAATCAGTGTATGAAAACACAGGGCAGTCACTGACGCTCTCACATAATGTAATCAGTGTGTGAACTACACGAGGGATCAAGTTTTCCACCAAATTTTATGCTAGTAAACTCACAGGTCACAGAGTGTCCTAACGATTTTGACCTACGCTGCAAAGACGTAGACGTGGACGTAGTCCCGTGCTCACAGACCGTATTGAGCCGCTTAGTCTGAGGAGGGACTTTGCCTCCCTTTGCGTGTTCTACCGTTTGTACAACGGGGAGTGTTCCGGGGAATTGTTTGACATGATGCCTACAGCCACTTTCCACCATCGCACCGCTCGCCATCGGCGGGGAATTCATCCACACACACTAGAACCAAGATGGTCGCGTACTGTGCGTTTTGAGAGAAACTTCCTGCCACGTACGCTAAGGTTGTGGAATGAGCTCCCCGGCGAGGTGTTCCCACAGGACTATTATGGGGTCCTTCAAAAAGGGCGTGAAACGGTTTTTATTTGGTCGGCAATGCGCACGTGATACCCCTGGTGTTGCAGGCGTTCATAGGCTACGGTAACCGCTTACCATCAGGTGGGCCGTATGCTTAATTGCCAACTTTATGGCATAAAAAAAAAAAAAAAAACGTGGACACTGTCAAAGACTTGTCCACAAGCTTTCAGTACACTTTTTTATTTTTTTTATTGTACGCTTGACTATTTAGTTTTCTACATTATATTAATTTATGAAAAAATAAAAACTTTCTTTTATTTTTTATGCTTGTTTTAATAAGTCTAAATTGAATTAATTTGTTTTGTTGCAGAGACGGGGAGCACGGATAAGAGCAATGTTATGAAGGAACCGGGATCACCAGAGGAATTGGTACGTCCATACGTTTTAACAACGGAAGCTTGCGAAGCGAATTTAAATTGAATGTAGTATTTTAAGATCTCTACATACTGGTCGAGGTGCGATGTGGCGCAGTTAGGAATGGTAATGTAGGTAACGAGAAAACTCAAAACACTTAAAATGGAGTAAAACTATATAAATTAACTTATGCGCCAAACAACCTACACTAATCTGTCTTTAAGTTTTTATTGAAATTCAATTAAGAAAGATTGTCATAGTTTAATTTCTTGGAGAACAATAATTTATTCTGCATAGCGAATAGTAAAAAACAATTATGTAAAAATATATTGTTAAAAAATAGCAAGTTATTCAAAAGGACGTCTTAGTTGAATATATTTTTACGAAATTCTTTTGACAAAAATCCTCTGAAAGAATTTAAATTTGTTATCCGTTAAGGATCATTCAAATCGCTTGTGGAAAAAGAGACTTTTGATACCTTCCTCTATAGAACTGAAGATATCCTGACCAAATTACTGGCATTTTTATAGATAAATGTAAATGTGAAAACGGTTTAACTTTATTGGTATTTATAACAAAGAGATTAGAGAGTCTAAAACTCTTTGGCTTTGCTTATAATTACTGTATTTTTTAAAGGTTTACGTTTCAATCTTAATTTATTCTATGGTTTCAATATACAACAACGTTAAAACTGTGTTAATTTTAATATTAGAAAATAGCGTTTATTAAACTGCGATGATGTGTTTTAAAATCTTGTCTCTCTTCGTAAAAAAAAAACACTGCCTAAACCACTACACCGATTTAAATGAAAATTCTTTTAGTATATTTTAAAAAGTATAAGCCCATCAATATCCCACTGCAGGGCACGGCTTCTATTATTAAAATCACATTTTTATTTATTTAAGATAACATTAAGAAATCAGTACAAAACAAAACGACTCTCGACCAAGCGTAACAGCCAACAATGCTCTCTGAAGTCTTTATATTCCCGTTAAAGTTTATGGGTCGTGCCTCGAGCATGATCCCTTTAATTGAGACTCGCAGTAATGTACTGTGTAACAAGTGGCCAATTTGTATTCGCGTCACAGACTAACAGAACAGATGTTCCATTTAGTACGGTAATTAATACGAATACGTCCTAGACTTAGGTCATACGTGACTGAATAGAAATTAAAGCCTCGATAAATAAATAAATAAATAATAAATATTCCCGGATATTATTTACGCAGTGCCGGCTAGCCTTTAGCCTAACAATGGATGCTAGAAATAGGATTAACGTAACGTTACTTAACTTTTTAAATAAATACATAATTATTGTATACTAGCTGACGCGGTGAACTTCGTATCAATTACTTTAGTATTTTCCTCGCAATTTTTCCATATTTTCTCATCGTTTAAACTTTCCTTGGACTTCCAAAAATACAAGACTAAAATTAGTCAAATCGGTTCAACCGTTCTCGAGTTTTAGTGAGACTAACGAACAGCAATTAATTTTTATTTATATAGATAATGTTTAACACCCAGTCCGAAAATACAGACATAATATGTTCATGGATACAAATGTTTTTACCATGCGGGGATCAAACCTCTCTCAGACCAGTCAGACCTCTGTCAGTTGTCGAAATCAGTGGACCTCCATCTCTTGAGAATCGGAAGTTAGGAAAAGGAGTGATTGACTGCCAACGTGGAACAGTAGATATAAAGCCGCTTGAGTCACTAAATGCGGAGTTTGTGGGTTTGATTCCTGACTTTGTATTGGTCTTATTGTTAGGAAATTTTTTCAACACCTATCCGCCACCTATGTGAGCACCACTAAAAAGGAAGAGAATATTTATTTTCTAAATTATTATTTGATTTATCGTCCCTAAAAATATTAATCTAATTTTCCCTAGAAATCTATTCAAAATAAGCCAATACGCAAACAATTATACTTAACAAATAATTCCATACATCGGCTTTTTGTTATATGTACGTAAATAATATTTATCGCACAAATCAATCAATACCAATTGAACAATCCCAAATAAACCCAACAAGGAAACGAACCCAGGAGCTCACCGCGACGGCTGCCAATCACCTGCTGTCGTCAGCTGTCATCGCGACTGATGGCTGACCCCGGTCATTTGTCATGTGTTGGATGAGTTATGGCCGCTATGACGCTTTGTCCAATGATTTTGACGTAGGGCTCCTAATGTTGTTTTTATGTTGACGCTATGATTTGATCTATCACTTTTGTCTTTGATGTATTGTAGTTGTTCTGGTAGCATAGTGGTTTCAAATGTCTTTTCATATTAGTGAGGACGATGGTTCACTCGGGGCGAAGCTATTAATTTTTTCCAATAAGTTGACGGTGAAGGGAAACATTGTGAGAAAAACTGCATAATCGAATGGTAGCCATGTGGGTAGCCATGACCCCAGTTGGGGCAGTTCCTCTATTAACCGGGGAGGAGGCGTAAAACGCTTCGTGCCAGTCACCGTGACTCATCCCCACTATGGACGATGAGGGAGCGTCGCAAAGTTTTAGTGGGTAGGCCGTTCCGTACATAACCCGACATTCCAACATTAAGTCAACTATATGGACCATTTTTAGATTTTTAAATGAAAAAGATTTGCAAAATTAAAAAAAAAAATGGTTTAATTTGGTAAATCTTTAGTAATTGTTCATTCAAAATATCTAAACAAGGAAAGAAGTTAACAAACTCGAAAATGAATGTTGTTGCGAGTAAATTCTGTTACACTACTCTCGATCGCATCGTCAATCAGCGAAGACTTGCTTTTCCCCAACTATTATGCACAGTAGCAGTATCTAACCCTCGATTAGTTCTCGTGGGCCCGTTAGCACAAACATGATAACGGTGAGGCCCCGATCGACCGGTATGTAGGTGGAAAAAGTGGTATTGGATCGACGGGACAAGGATACGAGCCGCTACTGCGACTTTGTAGCACGCCACCGCTTATAATTATTATATTCGTGGAGTTAATCAGAGTTGATGCGTAGATACGACGGTAGAGAAATTCGACCTATTATATGCAGATAGGTATGCATTGTTTGGTAAGGTATGCATTGTGTGCTGAGTTATCGTGGTTTATCGTTGTTTTAAAGGCTATATCCTTGGATCTGACTGCTCATTTCCGATGGTAAGAGTGTAAAATGTTTATTTATGTATGTTAATGCGTTCTTCATTTTCGATTTCAATAAATATTTTTTCAAATTAGCAACCGATTTTTACTTTGATCTTAATACTGTGTTATTGTAAAAAAAATGTTTCTTGTTAGATTTCTAATCAGTTGGCCATTGATTTATTTTTGTTTAGAGCCTGACTAAATAAACTACCCACCCCCCGTCTCTCAAATCTACAGCTACTTTCGATTAAAAAATATATTTTAATTCCACACATTTTCTAACCATGCATTTAAAATCCTGTTGTGAGACTACCTGGTTTTAGCTGCAGCTAGATACCGAATATATAATAAAGATCTCAAATATACGCAACTGAAGAACGTTTCGGCTCTCTCCAAGATCGGAATAAATCAACATATCTCCAGGCCACGTGATAATTCGAGGCGACTGTCAAAACAGACCAAACAGATTGTACCCGTGGACGCTAATCCAGGAACCGTTGAAAATTTCACCGCTCGGTCCGCTCGACCCGCGGTCGCGCCAATCACTCTCACCGGTAATATGAAACAGGGTTGCCTAATGATAGGATTTGTTTGAAACGTGTTTGCAACGCTAACTATTTGTTTGCTAAGGTTTTACAATTTCATCGGAAGTCTTCTTCTCTTTTCTTCTTCAGCGCATTTTCGCCCACCGTAGAGCATACGCCTCTCCAGACTTTCTCCAGGTAGCCCGGTTATAGGTTTCCCTTTGCCATAAGAGGCCTGCAGACTCCACTAAATCATCGGACCAGCGCGCTGGTGGTCTGCCGACTAGTCTTTTGGAGCGAGGTCTCCAACAGAGAACGTAACGTCATCGGAAGTATTATTTAGTATTTGGTACGACTTTGCTGTAGGAGTTTGACTGACTGACTGACTACACTGTGGGATAAAGTTCTATGTTTAGAAATAAATTTTTTTGCACACAGTCAGTTACAGTTGGCACACAGGCACGAAGCCCGCCTGATGGTTAGCAGCTACTGCAGCCAGTTCCATTGAGAGACACTTAATCAGGAAGGATCAATTAATGTACTGCTCCACTGTAAGTGTAGGTGATGAATTAGGTGGCTGGACATAGTAATAAACAACCGATAAGACTAAAAGTAGATCTAGTTCAAGGTGAGGTCAATGTGTCTTCCAATTTAATAGTCTATAATGGCGGCTTACCATCAGCTAGGTAGACTTGCGAACCAGTCTACCAGCAAGCATAGTATAATTTCAAAAGTATTTGGACATTGTGTTTATCGTAATATAATTTCCTCTGCCAAAACAGACCGAAACAGATTGATATTTGTTTCCCGTGCATGTTAACTCCAATGAAGGCTAATCCAGGAACCGTTGATAATTTCAACGGTCGGTCCACTCGCCCCGCGGTCGCGCCAATCACCCGCCGGTAATCGGAGGCAGGGTTGCCTAAATTCTGGGATTTGTTGGACGCTACCAATTGGTTGCTGGGTCGTTCTTCTTTTTAACCTACAATTTTATTTACACTTCTGTCACGCGGATTTACGATTCTGTAACGTACTTTTTACAGTGGAATTATTAAAAACATTTATTATTTAATCGTGCACAGTCATTAATGTTTAGTACAGTGCCCAACGAATTTAATATCGTTGACAGTGCCTGTAAAAATACAATTAAGAAAAAACTTATGGTAATTTCCTTGTTTTTTTTTCACTGAGCGGTGAAGACACCTTTTTGTAGGTTAAAAAGAAGAACGACCCTGCTACAGTTTTTGCGAAGTGATTGGGAATAAATATGACAAAAGTTTGTGAAATGAAATGAAATGAAATTATTTATTTGCGAGAAACAGGTTACATAAAGGTGGTCAGGTACAAAAAGTCAGCCTTGTTTCGCTATATATAACATAGCATGCAAACATATTTAGGAAAAAATAATGTGATTTGAGTTTACAATAAAAGATGATTACGTTCCCGATCTAATGTTGACAATTCAAAAAGTCGCTTACACTATAATAATTATTTTTAATTAACCAGGCATACAATACTTTTTTAAAGTTTTTTATTGGCAGAGTTTTCATATATACTGGCAGCTTGTTATATATTTTTATTCCCATAGCATAACAATTATTTAAATAAAGTGCTCTTTTAGGAACACTACTCAGCACCAGCCTATCGGGATTTCTCGTGTTTCTGGGGTATATTTCTGCTGCTTTTGTAAAAAGATACATATGTTGTTTTATAAAACAAGCCATTTCATATATATATAAGGATGGCAGAGGTAGAATATTTAGTTCTTTAAACAAATTTTTACAGCTCTGTAGCGGATGTGCCATGCAGATTGCCCTTATACACTTTTTTTGAGTTATAAAAACTTTGTTAAAATCCGTACTGTGACCCCACAGAACAATGCCATATCTCAGAACTGATCCAACGTATCCATGATAAGCTAGTAATGCTGTATGTTGCGAAGTAGTTTTTCTAAGTCGACTAAGAGCATATACAAATTTGTTTAGTTTCTTACATAACTCTTCAATTTGGTCTTTCCAATTCAGATGTCTATCTATAGTTATGCCTAAGAACTTCACACTTTTATGATCGTCAATAATATTATTATAAAATTTTACATGTATGTCATTTAATTTATTAAAATTCATAAGTTTTGTTTTGGTCAAATTTACATTCAAATTATTGGAATTAAGCCATGTCACTATTAAATCTATTGTATGATGTATGTCAATTAAGTGATTTTCTAATGAATTTTCTGTCTTAACAATTATAGAGATGTCATCTGCATACAAAATAGTTTGATGCGGTGAATTTCAGTAATGTCATTTATATAAATTAGAAAAAATAGGGGCCCCAGAATACTGCCTTGGGGCACACCGCACTTATTGACCTTGTACTCCGATTTAAATTTAGTGACAACATTTTGCTTTAGCTTGGTGATCTCTACACATTGCTCTCTATTTAATAAGTACGACTTGACCCAATCCAAAGCTCGTCCTCTAATACCATTTCGTTCAAGTCTATGTAACAAAATTTCATGAGACACCAAATCAAACGCACTTTTCATGTCGAAATATAAAACTGTCGTCCAGTACTTTTTATCTACACTTAGCAAGATGTTATGAACAAGATTAAAAGTTGCTAGAGTTGTAGATTTAGCTTTTTGAAAGCCGTACTGTTGCTCTTTAATTATGCAATTTTTAAGAAAAAAATCGTTAAATCGTTTATGTATTGCTTTTTCATATAGCTTAGAAAAAACTGGAATAAGAGCGATGGGTCTATAATTTCCTAGAATACTGCTGTCCCCTTTTTTATGCAACGGTTTCACTATAGATCTTTTAAGGAGTTCTGGGAAAACACCACATTCGAGCGAGAGGTTTATAAGAAACGCTAATACTTCGCATAACTCGTCCTTACAGGCCTTGACTACTTTGGTCGATACTTCATCGAAACCTTCAGCGTTGGTATTGTTAAGGGAAGAAATGAGGTTTTTTACTTCAGGGACAGAGACAGGTGTCAGAAAAATTGTATTTTGACAATTACTGGCTAGTGTAGGTTTTTGTTTGTTCATTGTGTTAACTCTTGTGAGATCCAAGAAGTATTCATTGAAAGCCCTTGCTATTGCGACTGGTTCCGTTAGTGATTTACTGGATGTTTCACATTTAATTTCACGAATGCATTCTGGAGGAGTTGGTGTTTTATCTTTAATTATGTTCCACGCCTCCTTGCACGAATTTCGACTATTTTTCATACGTTTATTATTTAGAATCTTCTGTGAGGCGATTATGCATTTCCTTAATAACCGTGAATACAACTCATACTCTTTCTTATTCATTTCAGTTTTGTTTTTATAGTATTTAAACCTCAGAGCTCTTTTTTTACGACTACATAATTTCAATCCCTTAGAAATCCATCTAGCTCTCGATTTACTACTAATTTTGATATAATTTAAAGGAAAGCATAAATCATAGAATAATTTAAATATTTCAATAAATTTCTGAAAGGCTAGATTGGGATCAACTTCCATGTATACTTCAGAAAATGATAGTGATCTTAAACAGTTCCTAAAGTATTGGATATTTTCAGCATTGTATGCTTTTTTTGTAATAAACCATGATTTCTGTTGAGCCTGCTTACGTTCTACTTCAAAAGTGAGCATTTGTGCAGTTTCATGGTCCGATAATCCTAATGGTAAAACTGTGCCTTGGGCTGCGTCGATGTTACTTATAATATGGTCAATACACGAATTAATTCTTGTTGGGGTCGTTATATGGAATGTCAGATTATAATTTTTAGTTAAATCGGTAAGAGTAGTAGAGGGCTTATTATGTACTAAAGTATTTATGTTTAAATCCCCCACAATCACAACTTTTTTATTTGTACGGCGTGATAAGTAATGCAACAATATTTGTAGTGTTTCGAAAAAACGGTCAATGTTTGATGTGGGTGTCCTATATACGCAAATTACTATAATATTATAATTTGTGATTTCAATACCACAACATTCAAATGTATACGCGATAGATAGATTATTGATTTTTTCTATGTTTTTGAACCTTAGACCTCGTTTGAGTAAGATACATACGCCTCCTCGCTTTCTGTCTCTAGAATAGAATGAGGCCATTTCATAGCTAGACAAATGAAAATTTTGTTCGCATCCGGACTTCAAAAAGGTTTCAGATAAACAGATAATATCCGGTTCTTGTCCCGAGTGGCTTAAGTCGTCGAGAGCAAGTTCTAATATATCTTTCTTAGAAATGGCACCTGCAATATTTTGATGCAAAATGCGTAACTTATTATCACTGTTCCCGAAAAAAACAGATATTTGAGCTAGTATTATTAATTTGAGGGGAAGGTTCATTGTCAACATTTTTAGTCTTTGGTATTACTTTGAAATAATAGGGAATTGTGCCCTTAGTGGCCCCATAATTTGTTGTCAGAGCTGTTGTTTTTATAATATCATCAATAGGCGATGTACTATGTCTTCTACGAATATGTTTTCTTAAGTAACAAGATTCGTAAAGAGGATAATCAATTGCTACATTAATTTTTAAGCACATTAGATTTAAAAATCGGGCATGATCCATATTTACCTGATCCGCCTCAACAACAACACAGTTAGAGAAGCTTTTAGTAAACAATTTTACATCATTATTAAGCAATGTTTCATTTAGATATGGACTATGATTTATTGGCAAAAGAATAACGTTTGTGTTTCGCAGCTCATGCAATGCACTACAAATATTAGCAACGACAGCTTTAGGATTTGTGTCATGACCACCAGTACAGATTATAACATAGTCAGATTTAGTGAGACCTGGTTTGATATTAATACAATCATCGAGAGTTATCGATGAAGAAGCATTCGGCTTAATCAACGCAAAAGGTTCGTATTTATCATTCCAACTGTTTGACCTTCGTTTCAATAACTTACCGGATAAACCAAGTGCTTGTTCATCTCCTAGCACAATTATTTTATGCTTTGATACGTCCTCTTTTTCATTTGGAACTGGTGTTGATGAGTTGGCGTTATGTTGGCTTTTGTCGTCATCCTTGTTGGGAGTTTCATTTGGAACTGGTGTTGATGAGTTGGCGTTATGTTGGCTTTTGTCGTCATCCTTGTTGGGAGTTTTAATTATAGGCATCTGGTCCTTGTTTAGTAAATCTGAAGCGGGTTGTTTGTGACCATGTGAGCTATCTTCATCTTTATTTTCCTGTAAATGAGAAAAGTCCAACTTTGTTTTATTTAGACTTTTTCGCCCTTTTTTATTCTTCTCATCCTTTGTTGGTGTTGATCGGCATATCTGATTCAACTTCTCAGTTTTCTTTTCATAACTTTTAATTTGTTTCTTTAGGGAGCCGTTTTCTAGTACCAAGTCATCAATTTGGTTCTCAGCTATTTTAAGCTGCATTTCCAAGTCGGTGATTTTCATTTTTAACTCACTTAACTCCTCCTTTGCGTTAAATGCTGTTTCAGGACAACTTCTGTTTAGTACTGATGTTTCTTCGATAGACGAATCGTCTTCATCGTTAGAAACATCTGCCGGAAGGGAGTCAAAAGAGTTATCGGTAGAAACATTAATTTGAATTTTTTTACGTTTAGTAACAAAATTTTCCGGAGTTTTTGTTGTTGATGTGGTAGTTGATGTTGATGGTTTGATATCATACTGTTCCCGCTTTTTATTTAAGCATGTCTCACATTTCCATTGATTGCTTTTCTTCTGTTGTATTAGTGTAAATAATTGTGCTGACACTTTGGTGCAACTCAGATGGTGTGGTTTTTCACAGAGGAGACATGTTAGAAATCGTCGGTCAGTAATGTCTTTTTTGCATTTTTCGCATTTCTTCGCCATCGTAATATTTTAATGTCCGCTGCTCCTGTGTAGGTGTCCGCTTAGCTGCCGTGTATGCCGCCGGCGCGCCGCTGTCTCCGTTCGTTGCAGATGACTCACCCGGTAGCGGGCACGGTGCGAAGCACAGCGCGTCGTTAGATTAAATAGACGTTGGTTGTAGATTTTGAATTACTTTTTCTTTTATTTTCGTTGTTATAGTGTATTTTGTAAAACTGTTTTCACCATGGTGTGGCTTGGCTCTTTAGCTACACGGTAGTATATAACGACACTTGTATCTTTCACTTTTTATGCGATTTGGAATTTAATAAATACAGAGAAACCAATAACACGTCTGCCTCTAAATCGCGCGAGCGCGTACCCCTGTGACATCCGTTACGAAGTTTTTAGTGGTAAATTTTAAAATTATTACGCTCCGCTCAATGAATGTTTGTAAGTCGTTGTTCTGTTTATTTCTCGTCGCAGTCAGTCGCTCACTTAGTAATTCTGTAAGTTAAGTTCATTATTTTTGTCACATAAAACATTAATTTCCAGTCACTCGTTTAAATACTACCCTAATAATATCCTGCGTAGTTGTCTGATCGTAAAAGATTGGCCGCCATAGCCGAAAACTCGGCTAGGAGGATATCATTACTCCTCCATCTAACAGGGTTATTTTGGTCATATTATAATTTAAAAAGATCTCAGTTTTGTCATCCCTATCGTTCCAGCAGCTTGCAGCGCTCAGACAGACGCCGGAGTCACAGCACAGCCCAGTGACACGTTAACTCTGGACGCGATACAAAATTGACGTAGTCACTGCATTAGACACGTATAATAGTAGTATCACTAGCAACATTTACACAATAATGTAATAACAATAATCTTGTACATATTTTGCTCTTGCGTAATATTTCGTATGTTCCTCTTTAATTATGAGGGGCTACCGGCCTTTAAGGAAGGATTGCACTCTTTTTTTAAACACTTGAAAGTCCGGTGAAAACCGGTACGGTTCGGAAACACCACTGATGACAAAGAATTTGATATTTTGGTCGTGCGAGGCAGAAAATTGCGAGTAAAGCGCACAGTTGTGGACTTCCAAGCATCAATTTGGTGGGGATGAATATTTTTGTCGCGATAGTCGGCGACGGAATGCAGCGGCAGGGATAAAAGCTCGAATAGCTCATTGGAAGACCCCTTATGGTAAATTTCGCTACAAAATGCAGCATGATGCCACATCTCTCCGTAATGCCAAAGGATCAAGTTTGAAGTAAGTACTTAGGTTCTTACTTTATTCAGCTCAATAATCACTGTACAGAAAATATTTTCCTTCTTCTTCCTTTTTACCCCTCCAAAATAATCATATTACTGACGAAGACCTATAAGATCTTTGTCTTCAATTTATTATGAGACAAGTATACTTTATCTATGCTAAACATCAATTAGTATTACATGCTGTCTGTCATACGTACTTAGTTTACCACTCATTCATGTACTCAGATATGCAAATAGCAATTCCGCCGCCATCAATAAATATATTCCCATCCTAGGTAATTCAAAGTTACATTATCTAACGCACGCAGCGAGATAATGTTACAGGATATTACGAACACATATTTGAATAATAACATCCTTGGATATTTTTCACTCAGCGCCATCTAGCCTCAATTATCATATAAATCAAAATAGCTTTAGCTGTGTTCCGTGCCTTACTTGAAATGAAAGGTTGAAGATTAGAGGAGCTTACAGTATGGCAACACAAGTGATGTTTGATTAAGTTTTCCTCAAAGAAATATGCCGCTGCAATCGCTTACCTTCCGGTTAGCTTCGTGGCCAATTGATATAAAATTTAAAAAAACTTGTACCTAGTGTAGTTGCCTAAACTAGGCAACTATACTTTTTTTTTAAATCAATACCAAGGCAAATACTAACAGACATAAATAGCCTGAACTTTTACAATATTCATATTTTTTTTTATTTATAAAGTTCGTAGCTGACTCCTCTACCATTACTTCAAACGGTTAGGTTTCTCGCTCCACACATTGAAGTCAACTTAGATATGCAAATAGGAATTACGTCTCCATCAATAAAGATATTTCCATCGTAATTGAGTTCGACGTGCGTGCGCTCATTAGGCGATGGCGGATGTTACGTGATATAAATGTGATTTGCTAAGCAAAGCGGCAATTAGACGAGATATGCCGTCTATTTAGATGTAAAGCGGGTAAAATATTGATAAACTTGTGGCTTTTATTGAAGCAAATTGCAGTATTTCTCCGAGCGTTTCTATCCCTGAACAGCAAGCCACTGATCAACCTTTACAAATCTCTCAAATTCCTGTAACAAATTTTTAGCTTAATGTCTACCGCATAGAGTTCTATTTCAAGTGAGATTTTTTGTCAGATTTGCAAAGGTTGATCCATGGCTCACCAAACATGATCCATCATGTTCAGTTATTACATTGGAGCGATTGCCATCTGACCTTCGTAACTCTTAACCAGAGTTAGAGGCATATTTAGAGCGACACTTGCAATAATTAAACCTATCAGTATACAGGTATTGTGTGAATAGGTTTAAACTTTAATGATAGATTGACACTTGCAATCACTCGGCTACCCCAGCTCTCAAATATCTGAAGTAGATTGCAGTGTCTACCTCAATTATGAATGCAAAAGTAAAAGCGTTGAAAGATTGAAATGGAATTTCAGATGGAGATAATTTGCGAAACTGTAAAAGCGATTTTGACAGATTAACAAAATTTGTGATGGACTAAAATTTGAATTAAAGGCGACCTTAACTAGAGAAAAATATGTGCCAGGTAATAAATAATAACATACCGACAGATAACAGTAACCAGCTACCAGAGTTTTTCCGAAACGTCAAACCTTACTGTTACTGCCGTTTCAATATCAAACTTGTAGTTACGATGACGTGAGCTATCCACGGATAATTTCGATATCTCTGGATATACGTATCCCTCCGAAGCGTTCTGTTTTCGCATCTTAACAAATGGCTGCGCGATTAATATTATGATATTAATTTTTATTTAATATATGGGGATTTTACTATAAGTAGTCATTTATTTTTTTTAAACATCTTTTTATAGTATTTTTCATAAAAAAGTAGATTTAATAAATAAATTCGGTGAAATACTTACGAGCTCAAGGCAATAAAACGCACATGACATTTGACATTTAATTGACGCTCTCGTATTACTTTGAGCTATTTCATACATTTCGTTGGAACTTTGAAATTGGTTTAAAACTTATACTTAATTATCGAAAATAAATTGAATTGAATAGAAGATGGCTGAACAAGTGAGTATTACTTATAACATAGTTATTTTCTAGTCAATTTCATTGAATATTTATGTTTTGTTTTGTTCTAACCAAATGTATCTTTTGTTGTAGTTTTCAGATTAGGGCGAAGGTGCTGAACAAGGATAGTATTGTGCTTCTGCTCAATCTGATTTCCAGCCACAAGGTGATTACCTTTAAAGTCACAAATGCGACTAATAACAAAGAGGAGGCCTGGATATCAAGTCATGGAATGCCCTTCCAGCTCATGTGTTTCCTTCCTCTTACAATCCTGGTCTTTTTAAGCGGGGCGTGAAGCGGCATCTCAGCAGGCCTTCAGGGTACAAGTGAATTACTATTTAAGTTTTTAAATTGTAAATCAAATAAAGAAACTACTTTTATGAGCCTGGTTTTTTTCATAATTCCTTAAGACTTTCATAATAAAGAAATACAATTTGTAATTTATAAATGAAACAGTGTTTATTAAATTCACATTAATTTTTCTATGAATTTGTACTTGCATGAATAATATTAAAACAATACAATATCATTAAACATTATAAATTTAAAAAGACATTACATCAAGTTTTTTAATATTATTTTTTTTATTAAATAGTGGTTTGTGAGTATTTTTGCCAATAAATCTCGTTTCATATTCAACAACAAAAGTTTCTCTCCCTCATGTTGTCATCATTATCTGCACAATGCCTGCTGTGTCCAGCTTCCATGATTGATAAACGCCATTGGCTGCAAATTGTTCATATTATTATGTAAAGAAAACAAATATCTAAAAAAGAAGTTCTTGATTAGTAACCATAATATTATATGTAATATCTAAAATGTGATAATAAAAGAATACAGTACATACCAATTAAAGTAATTGTTTATCAAATGTTGTCTAGCACTATGATGTTGGTGAGCTACTCCGTCAATCGGGACATTATCAGATTTGCTACAGTTCCCGGATCGAGCAGTGGTGTTAATATAGGTATGATGTACAGGGATATGCACTGTCACCAATAAGCCACCTATTCCCAAAGATTCCATCTTCACATTGCACTGGAAGTAATATAAGCAAATAAATTAATATTCTCTGTAAAAGAGTAAGTTCTAAGTATAAATTGAATTTTTCATTCAGTAACATCTGGCAGGTAATGTCACGTCTGGAATGAAAGATAAATATAATAATATTGTAAATCATGTCTAATTATAATATGGTAGGTAACATAGCCATTAGTATGTTTAAAAATTGTTACAATTTTATCAAATCATAGCATTAAGGCTAATTTCACTTTGTTAAGGTAAACCACAGACTCATTCTGTGAGGTACACCGTTTGACATGCCACTATGTTAATTTTATGCAAAGTAAGAGTTATTGTTGCAGTATTAGATTACAGCTAATAACGATTGTTGGAAGATAGTGTAACAATGTTGTGTATGTATAGTATTTATACAAATTCGCCTTGTAAAGTTCTAAGACTGAATACCTTTTATTATATAAAATTTAATTGTTCACTTATGATTATGATACTTAACTTTATCTTTTTAGTCTATATTTTGGTGGCTAATATTCAAAGTTAAATTGTCAAAGACAACTTCTACATGTTTAGTACTCAAAATTATGTAATACTGTGAATGACTGTTTTGGCCTAAGTTATTTAAGTGATTATTTTAATCTAAACGTTTTTACATTATGTTGAAGGCTGTTGTTGTTCCAAATAAATAAAATAAAAAATTAATAAAATCAAGAAATAGTACATACATAATATAATATTATTAAATAATATAAGTAATAATTACTTTTAAAAACGGAGTTGTTAGATATTGTAGCATCATGAGCAGACCCTAGCCACCAAGCAACTACATTCATGAACATTAATCTGCATCACAAATTCCTTGGACATTCATTGAGAAATACCTTTTCTATTCCTGTAGTCTTCTACATTTGAATCTAAAACAGAATTATTTCTTGTTTCTTTAAGATGTAAAATAGTAAGCATAACATTAAAGGGTTTTACTTACCAGGGTATATGTGTACAATCAACTGCACTGCACCAAGAACCTTGGGAAATCCTGCACTTTTTTCTAACACTTTAACATGTAGGTACAGTGCAGTACAGTACAGTGCAGCTATTGCACGAGATACCTACATCGGCTACAATTCTGCTAGCTGTAGTTTTCGACACTCCAATAAAATCGGCAACATACAAGCATTGTTTTTCTGCCCAATGTTTATTCTACAGGTCTTGAATTTGTTGTGGAATCAAATATACCGGCTTCATACATCTCATTTTAACTTTTATCACTAAACAAGGCCATTAATCTTTATAAAATATTGTGTTGTTTATCTTTTACTAACGGATTATCGCCAATTATCGCCCGAATTCGAGAGATAGATTTTTTTTGACAGAGATAGTTTTATTTAACTGACAGTTGTCGGTTTGTACGTTATTGA
The DNA here is from genome assembly GCA_949319885.1 of Mecyna flavalis. Classification (NCBI taxonomy): domain Eukaryota; kingdom Metazoa; phylum Arthropoda; class Insecta; order Lepidoptera; family Crambidae; genus Mecyna; species Mecyna flavalis. The sequence goes on along the minus strand of OX439407.1, from coordinate 1,640,393 downwards.
AACGCTTTATGTCATTTTTCTATGGCTCTGCATATCTACGGTAAGCAGTTTGCCCTCCCAACGGTAGATTAAAGTCAGAGATATAAATTTCGATCTATCTTTCGTTATTGAAACGCAAAACTGACGTAACAGCTACTGTCGGTAGCCAATTTAACAGATTGTTACAGATAGATAGGTTATTGAGATCGGCGGTAAAACGATTCTTCCACCGAACAAAATCTGCCATTTACGGAGTAAGGAATTCGCACAATCGTTAAAACACTTGTACTATCAAATAGAGTGCAAAATGCCAAAATTTAATGATAGTCAAATTTCTAACCATTCAATTAAGAAGCTAGGGAAATAGAACGTGTCCCAGATAACGCATCCATATAGAGTGAAATGGTTGTGAATACGTAGGTATACACCCACCAATAAACGAATCGTAATTTGACCGAAACACGACTGGAATGGGCATTTAATCAGCGAGGTGCGTCACGTATTAGATACAGTGCAGATGTGCTGTCAGTATGGTAAGCCTAGATCTTTTAAAACACTATATTTACTAAAAAATTGAACCTAAAACTTGACTAGCGACGAGGGGAATTTAAATATTATATCAATAGGTACTATTTTCGGTTGGGTTTGAAACACAAGCCAGGCACCGACTCGTCGCTTGCTGGCGTGAAGCTCAAGTTAAGTTGATTGTAGCACGAACGTTTTAATAGTGGTAGAGCCATGCTGTTTTACAGCACGAATAAGCCAGCTCCGGGAAAGTACCACCCTCTCACATATTCACCAGCGTGAAATAATAGTGACTACTATTGTCTTTCGTCTGGTTTGTGAGAGAGCCGGAGGCCCACACACGCATTAGCGATCCATGTGGTGTTGCGATGTCCATAGGCGGCGGTGATTGCTTACCATCTACTGCTGGCTCGTTTGCCGCCTCTGACATAAAAAAAGAAAGTCTTTGGTCCCGCCCGAGTCCTACATATGGCCACTGATCTCGCTATCTTGGGCTGGTCAATGGTCAAGACGGGTGCTATGTTGTCCCCTTAGGCGGTCGTCCTTGAAGGAAAATACAGGAATCGTTATGGCGGTCAAAAACATTCCCTCTGCAAAAAAAAGTAATGTTTTATGGTGGTATTTATATTTATGATAACTAGTTTTGCGTGGCATTCGAAGTATAGAGGAAAAAAGAAGTACAAATGGTCACTCAACCAAGTAAGAATATAACGACTCATATTTTGCAATCGATGCAAAAACTCATGTTTTATAATAATGCTCCCTGCTGTGCGTTTTCCTGGTCCTTCAAGTGAGATTCGTCTACTTATAAGTATCATTTTAAATCTATTTGCAGAGTGTATGAGTTTATTTATGTCTTGTGGCATTGCGAATGCCATCGTTACAATGATAGATCGCTGGAATATGCCAAGTTTTTCAATCGAATTACAGAATAAATCGTTATTTTAATTCTTTTGTCAACTATTGTAGGTAAAGCAATACTTTATAGAAATGATTATTTATTGATGAATAAAGAAAAGCTAATGTTCACTCGCGACGCGACCACTTTATAAAAGCCAGCAAAAACGAACAAGAAAAAAACTTAATATGGGTTCTATAATGCGTTTGGTTACCTATTTTTGACGCAAAATAAAACGCATATCGGTTTCCTTAATTGAATAAAACAAATCTTGTAACACAGTAAAGAAATAAAATATTAAGTAATGATATCTTATACTAATAATAAAAGTTAGTTTGAGACCTAACACAAAAAATGATCGCCTTCACACCCGAGATGGACAAGGCGGTTTAGGCGGTGCCCACCTTAAAGCGATTAACCGGTCTAAAATAAAATAAAAGCAAAGCTACCCTCTTGAGTCCTTACTGTGATTAGCTAGACTGTGTCGTGGGCGGCAAAGGTCGCATTGCCATCAACCTGGATAATAGGCAGGCTGTGTTTACGATTGGGTGTAGCAGTATTGTCAAACAGGCATTAATTGACTGCGCGGAGGTTAGCACTCTGTTCGATATACACCCAATTAAAAGATATGCCTGGTATCGAACTGTCTGATAAAATATTTATAGTTTTAATTATAATAGATATAGCAGATTTTTTTGTATGACTCCAACATCGTTTCGTTTTCCTTCAGTTATATAAATGATGTCCAGTTCTCTGGAGGTCGACAAAAAGGGTACCTTAAGGGTAAATCTTAAATCTCGCCATTTGTTTTGATACCCTGATTTTTATAACCAATAGTTTACCTAAAATAAATTGCCACATCATGAGATTTGAATGCTAAGGTGTAATCTAGGGTAAAAAAGTTGTATGCAAACATAAAAAACACGCAATTCACGCCTCATTTCGGACTGAATGCCGGTATGAAAACTCAAGAATCACTGACTAATAGCGCACTTGAGGGAATCAATAAATTCGCCCATCAATCATTCGACGGGACAAAAACTCACAGTCGGTGCACATATTTATGAAGAGGACAAGTGGACGCCTCTCATGGATCGTTCATTCATCAAACTGTGACGTAAAAACTGTAGGACTGTTGAACATCACAGATGCTTCAAATGTTTGATTTCAAATATCGAATGTCGAAACAAACTTTTTTATTTTCTTTTTAATTAGAGGAAGGCAAACGAGAAAATAGGTCACATGACTGACGTTTTATAGAATGATGTAGAGCCCTATTTTTATAATATTTTAAGAAATATATACATACCTGTCGAAGTGTTTTTCTGAGTAAAAGTTAAAGGTCACCACTCACATAGTAAAAGCTCTGCCTACTAACTGAAGTAGCGTAAAGAAGAAGAAAAACGAGATGATTACTCTCAGAACAAATAATAATTAACTTGCTTTAAAAGTAAATATGCCAAATTCATCGAGAATTCAACTGCGTTTTATATTCAGTTTTACAATTGTTACAATTCTGTCTCAATATTGTGTTGTCACTAAATTGTTGCATTTACCTAACCCTGCCTTACTTTTAACCCTGTCAAAATTACCGAATCAGATCAATTCAGAACAGGCGCCTAAATTACTAAATTGTTTTGTTTGAACCTATCGAAACGAATCGAAGTTCGTGTTGATAATTCCTTCCCATGCCCAAATTCTTTCTATTCAAACGTAATGATGGGAACCGAAATAAAAAGCCATAGAGTTGCGTGCGAAAGTCGATGTTGGGATCGCGTGCTCGGACAGAAGCTCCAGCCGATTTTGAAATAGGTATGCTAAATTAACCAGGTGAAATGGTAAATCAATTCTGATGGGGAAATAACAATATGACTAATTTAAATATTAACGAGATTTGTCTTGTAATAAGCTTTCTTGTACTATTAATACGAATAAAAGTGTTAGTATTAAGGCTGGTTTTAGAGTCACGCTGACGCGCGCGCGTAGCGTATAGCGTATACACTGCCGGTTTTCTTTGCAGTTAAAATCGTCGCTATCTTACAAGAACAGCGATACTTGCTGATACGCGCGCTGACCGCTTGCTTGTCAGCGTGACTCTAAAACCAGCCTAAAGGAAATTAGTATTAAACTAAATTATTGGCAAAACTATTTTGTAATTTTTTTTAATACGAAACCATTACTTGTATCATAGTCTGTCCAGCATTTTGTCCAAAAATATAGTGAACGAGTGCCTGGGTTCAACCGTTAGTAGTAAAGGACAAATCCTAGTCCATTTGAGCGACAAGTGTCAGACCAGATCAGACCTAGACTTTCAACTGGACAACCAGATCAATTTGATTACATGTAGCTATTTGCAGTTTTAGTTACTTAGTTCTTTTATTGGAACTATCGACCTAAAATACACATTGGAAAGCAGCGATCTATTTCGGCTACCACAGTTATTATATAACATACTGAACTGGTGCAGGCAGCGCCTTTATTTATTATTTAGTGAGCCTTTATTTATTCATTGCATGTCACTTTGTGATCTTAGTCTCTTTTGCGCCGTCTCCTAGCAGTCGTCCAAGTTCACAAGCGAAGTATTTCCAGACCTCGTCTTTTAAGACGTTATGAATATGTTGCTGAATAAATACCAGTAGCAACAACATGACTCAGCCTCATTTCCCTTAAAACTTCGCAAATTATACCAAAACAAGGAATAAAAGCCCATAGACGTGCCATTGCGTGCCCAGACGTCGGCTGAGTATTTGGCAGCGGACCTAATGCCGCTACCGGCTGGCTCGAGGATGATTGGCGGGGTCACGCAAGGCGCTCGTTTGGGGCCAAGGCTTATGACTTGACCAATTTCGCTGTTGCCGACTTCGGTTTGCCCTTATTTTTCTTTGGTTTAAATTAGTTTTTAATTAACAAAAAATTCTAACTTAGGTAATTCTAACTTCAAACTTAGGTTACACAACTACAGATGCTTAAGGGTTAATGCTCAAAGCTTAGGAGTTTCTCCGGAAATTGAAATACATTTTCAAAAATAAAATGTGTGAAGTACTTCTTCACTGCGTTCCCAGATTCACGTAACCCCACTATAGTATAGCTACTAAAACCACCAAGATCAAGTATACGCTCTGGAAGTACATATTATAAAGTACGATCTTTTGTTGCTTTTACCCCTAAACAAACAAAACGTTTCCTTTGTAAACAATCAATATTGATTATGCTATTAAAAATAACAAAACCGGCCAAGTGCGAGTCGGACTCGCCCATGAAGGGTTCCGTAGCAGCAAGTATCATCATAATATAAAAGTTCTTGTAGTTCTTTGTAAGTTTGATCGACCTTTTTATATTTGAGTTGATTGAATGAGAGGAAAATTGCGTTTTACGATTTATGACGTTTTAAAAAAAACTAATTACTTGATCTCGTTCAAACCAATTTTCAATGGAAGTTTGCATGGTAATGTACATCATATATATTTTTTAGTTTTATCGTTCTCTTATTTTAGAAGTTAGAGGGGGGTGACCAACATTTTACCACTTTGGAAGTGTCTCTCGCGCAAACTATTCAGTTTAGAAAAAAATGATTTAAGAAACCTTATTATCATTTTTAAAGACCTATCTATAGATACCCCACACGTAAGGGTTTGAAGAAAATTTTTTTTTTGGTTTCAGTTCTAAGTATGGGAGGCCCCAAAAATTTATAAACTAATTACTTGATCTCGTTCAAACCAATTTTCAATGGAAGTTTGCATAATAATGTACATCATATATTTTTTTTAGATTTATCGTTCTCTTATTTTAGAAGTTACAGGGGGGGGGGGGACCAACATTTTACCACTTTGGAAGTGTCTCTCGCGCAAACTATTCAGTTTAGAAAAAAATTATATAAGAAACCTTATTATCATTTTAAAAGACCTATCCACAGATACCCCACACGTAAGGATTGGATGAAAAAAATTTTTTTGAGTTTCAGTTCTAAGTATGGAGAGCCCCCAAAATTTATTATTATTTTTCTATTTTTGTATGAAAATCTTAATGCGGTTCACAGAATACATCTACTTACTAATTTTCAACAGTATAGCTCTTATAGTTTCGGTAAAAAGTGGCTGTGACATACGGACGGACAGACAGACAGACAGACAGACAGACAGACAGACATGACGAATCCATAAGGGTTCCGTTTTTTGCCATTTGGCTACGGAACCCTAAAAACATCCTAAAGCATCAAGATATCTTTTTGAATGACATCTTTTCTGAATTAACCTAAAATATAATATCTTTGAAATCGGTTTAGTCATCTTGATACACTGCCAAAATGTTATACGATGACAGACAGACATCCGGTAGCGTAAGTAGGCTGAAAATATATGAAGATACTAAAATTGTGACGCCTTCCCATAAAATATATTACGATACAGATGAAATATCAAAATTTGTAATAATGTCTAGACTAATAAAAATTACCAACTGAATAGAATCGCGTGTGTTTAGTATTTAAGAATGCACACAAATTATGGCTTCATTTTGAATTAAATCAAAATATGAAATCTTTCTAGATAGTTAGGCTTCTTTGTCATATACGTTTAATTATCTTTCAGATAGCTAAGATGCTGTCTGTTTTGTCCGTTTTAAAAAAAGAAGAGTTCCACGAACGCGAACATAATTTCAAGAGCAAACATGTGTCTGCCTTGCAATACTTTGAAATTTTGAATACACGCACCCACATAATAGGTATACATTTCAGCGCAATCATCGCTGTACAAACTCATTTAACTTATAATCGTCTAATTTATAGTTAACTCTTCTTTGCTACATCTGCTCCTCATTATTTTGGAAGGAGGGGAGCAAATTGTCGAGCTCAATCTCGCTTACATGGCTATTAATTTAATGGGATCAGCTTCGAATGAACTTCTGTGCGTATAATCCAGACTAAACAGATAACTAACGAAATTAATCTCGGCGGAGCTTTCTTTGGGGTACTATTTTGATATCGCTCTAGAATATATTTTTAGTTTCTTTTTATCTTTACTGGTATGATGGTACAAAACTGTTGTCATAAACTTAAGTACCGAAGCTATTACAAACATTCGAGTGAACATTTTATGTTTGTAAAAAGATAACTAACAATTTGTTTTTTTGAAGTGAAAACTTCTTTAGCGGCGTTGTGCACTTTTTTTGTATGGGGAAAAAATGTTAAACTCGCGTCAGGATTTATGTGTCACGTGACCTGATCGAAAATCCATATAAAATTTGAAGTCCGGACACGTGTTTTCTACAAACTTATCTGTTCCGGTGGCCAAAATTGGAACTACGTGAAATGCAATGCAAAAACGATATTTAATGACAGTTTTAAATAGACAGTAGCGACGCCGCCACCGGAACAGATAATTTGTCGGTCTATAGACAATAATGGTTTTTTGTTCAATTTGACAGCTCATTTATGCAAAGAAAAGTGCTAACTGATGTTGTTTTCTTGAGTTTTATTCCTTTAGCGTAAGGTATATTTTTCTTTGCATAAATGAACTGTCAAGTGTGACCTCTTCTACTATATTATAGCCGCAGTGCGGTCGCTTCCTATATGCTTCCTATGCTACAAAGTGACCACAAAGACCTTAATTTGATATCCTGCAAAATTCAAAATTTAATTGCCGTAATAAAACATTTAAAAAGTTTGGAATATCTTTATTCGCCGGAATTATATAACAGTATTTTGTGGAAATTAACACCACTTCTCCGCAGTCTTTGGATCCGCTATGCTGCGGAGCATGCATCAGGTCGTATGAAGTTGGAAATGCTGTCCGATTTCCTGCGACAAGAGGCTCGTTCTCACACACAGTTTGGCTTGTTACCCCAAATTCCCAGTGAACATCTTCGAAAGCGACATGTTGATTACTGTAACACCACTCGTGTTATTAACGATTCGGGAGTCTGCGGATTCTGTAAAGGGAATCATTTCTTGGCCGATTGCTCCAAATTCAAAAGTTTATCCGCAGATTCCAGTATGCAATTAGTTGTAAATTCCAAACTTTGTTTTCGTTGTTTAGAAAATAAATAGGTAGTTGTCAATTAAAAAAGTATGACATTGACGGTTGTCAATCATTTTATCATCATTTATTACATGGCGTTTCAGTTTCACAGCAAGGAGTTTCTGATAAGTCTAAAAAAGTTTCTGATTACATTAATAATTCTGAGAGATAAACTTTTTAATGTAATATAAATTGTCATGTTTGTGTACGATAGCGCAATAAATAAATATTGTATTTTACCACATAAATGATAGTACTTTTATACCTCTACCAATCAATTAAATCCCTAACCATTCCAAAATACATATCAAAAATGCACAACGTTAATATTCAGGTTTTCACTTCTGCCGGCACTCCCGGAGTGCAACCCGTCGTTTTTTTTTTGTTACAGGTAATGACATTTACAAGTAATATGCAAAACACATTTCTTTATAAACGGTTTGTTAAATTTACTGTCTATAGATTTTTTGTTTTTGTTTGCGGTTTTGTTTAAATTAGGTACTTTCCTTTATGTGCATTATTGTGCATGTACCGATATATCATATGCCAATTTTAAAACCTTACCAATATTTATTTAAAAAAGAAACAAGCAGCTCGAAATAATTTCGAACACAATTCAGGACTAAGCTCTAATTCCACTTTTCGTTCTCAAACTCTCTTTAATTTACGAAACACAAGTCCTAAAGAAGAGCAAGTTAAATACTTCAAAAATACAACACGGAAAACAATTGTTGACCGCTTTGAGGATAAGGACCTGGAGTAATTACCACTTACGCGTGTATGTGCCAAGGAGGGGCTCACTGATCTGGACTGGAGTCCTGGAACGGCTAATCGAACGGGACAACAGGGAAAATTCCTGTTTTTGGTTTCTTCTCGACCGCTTAGAGGATAATTAAGGACTTGGAGTAATTACCACTTACGCTTGTATGTGCCACGGAGGGGCTCATTGATATGGACTGGAGTCCTGGAACGGCTAATCGAACGAGACAACACGGAAAATTCCTGCTTCATTCCTGTTTTTGGTTTGTTTGGTTGCTTCTTCAGGTGGTTGAAGGTCACACTTTACTCTTAATAGTGTTTTATTTTACCGGATCCCGAAACCGGACAATAAAACAAACTTAAACGTTTGCGACTCACATGAAATAAAAAATGAATTTGTACAATTGTATGCATATTTCTGGAGATCACCGACTAGCGACAAAATGTTTTAGTGTTAATAATCTCCTCCTAGCCGAGTTTTCGGCTACGGCGGCCAATCTTTTACGATGAACCAACTACGCAGAATATAATATTATAGTGCACAATTAGATAACGCATAAACCGCTATTACACCAAATTGGGCGCCAACTTAGCGCCAATGAGTTTAATTTGACGTTTGAACTCTAGTATACTAGGTACATAATAATAATATAGAGTACTGAAATACTGGAGGAATAAATTATTCGTCTATTGTTTTTTTACTCGTGGTTTCTGATGCCTACAAAAGGAACGCTCATGTAGGATGTTGGCAGATATTATTTTTCGTTCAAAGAATCCTGAAGAGTTTGTAACCTTGGCGGTCATGCTCGCTAAAATGTGCTTGGGGTGGTGGCGTTATGTGTCGGGTGGTTACATTCCCTCTAATATGGTTGAGTGAAATTATGGCTGGCACATACGTCATACTTGTGCTGCAGGTGCCACCTTTGGGCACTGGTCTTCCAGGGCTCACGGATTTTTCTCGATTATAGTCTCATTCTTATACTTTATACTGTATGGCTTGGTATTCTAAAACTAATCAGTAATTGTAAAAAACAAATTGTAAACAAACATGGCGATGAAAAAGAGTAACTGTCGAGTTTCTTGCCGGTTCTTCTCGGCAGATGACTGCATTCCGATACCGGTGGTAGAGTCACTCTGTAATTGACGATTCATAAATACTTGATACAAGTTTACATGAATAAAGAATATTTTGATTTTGATTTGATTTGATTTATACATTATTTTTCATTATCTGTTTACGAATGATTAAGATACATATGCAAAATGGTTCAGTTTTTTTGTCGGAATATAAGAGACTCATACAACAAGCTCCTCTCGTTAAGCCCTTTTCATGGCTCTCAAGAGCATCTGCCTGCGGATTGTCATAGCTACTCAGACGTCCTTAAGGAAGAAAAGTAGGGGACTCTGTTGTACCGCAAAGTCTTACAAATTTTCCCAAATACATTGCGGTTCTTTTGGGAAATTGTGACGCTTGGTATCTAACTATGGTTTTTCGAATAAAATCACAAGTAATTTTGTCACATGGATAGGATGAAGGGATAAATACCATCACAAATCATATACCCAAAGGCAAGTAAAAGTTATTATATTTTTAACGCAATTTTTTAGGCTTATTATAAGACATAACTAGAAGTTATAAATTTAATCTGTCCAAACTCATACAACATAGCTCAACGAAACAAAGCATACAAAATACAAACTTGTAACAGTGAATGACGGCTACCGCCGTATCCACGAGACTTTCTCAAACTTCCAAAGCCACATTAACAGTTAACACCAAACCCTTGTACGAAGAGAGTAACAATTATTTGTTGCGCGTTCGTAAGGCTTCTAATTCATACGCGGGGATAATTGCCTTGTATGGTATGGCTACATGACTTTCGTTCTTATTTTGCTAAAAAACTTATTCCGCAAGGTGCAGTGATTAAGGTGTAGTCTGTTTAAAGATTTAGATCTTTAACAGCTAATGTGACAAATGAGTGGGTGATGACTTCTATCTAAACCATCAATTAGATAACCGCTTGCCAGAAAAATTTACAAAAAAAAACACTCATCAAACTCGGAAATGTATTTAATTGCAACATTGAAGAGATGGCGTTAGCTTAGTGTAAACTTATTCGAAACTAACAGAAATCCGATGGGTCTGTCTGTTCCGGAAGTACGAGTAGGTACCTATCACTTTTAATAGTTAAAAGTCTTAAAAGACATACAATACAACTATATATTAATTGTACAATAATTGTACAACTAGAAACTAATTTGGACCAAACCAATGCTATGAGAGAATGCCATGAGGCATTTAGTCCGCCTTTTGTACTTGATTTGTGCAATGAAGCTTAAATAAATAAACCATTCTAGGAATAGGTACTTGTATTTTCTTCTTTCCTACCTAATTCCTTACAAGTTCACACTTCAGTAGTAGAACACACTGGTGGGACAATTTCCGTAGGTGCTAGCTCGGTTCGTGTAATTCCCTTTAATGAAATCCTTATTTCACCGAGATCTATCTCGAGGATATTGCTGCTCTCGTGGGAAAATCAAGAAGTTCCGAAATCGCTACAAAGTCCGACGTTAATTTCTTTTAAATTATAAAATAAATAAATAAAATAAAATAATTTATTCTGCAAATAGATTTTAAAAAAATACTTTTGCACGTCAATCTTTTTTTTTTGAAGTGAAAACTTCTTTAGCGGCGTTGTGCACTTTTTTTGTATGGGGAAAAAATGTTAAACTCGCGTCAGGATTTATGTGTCACGTGACCTGATCGAAAAACCATATAAAATTTGAAGTCCGGACACGTGTTTTCTACAAACTTATCTGTTCCGGTGGCCAAAATTGGAACTACGTGAAATGCAATGCAAAAACGATATTTAATGACAGTTTTAAATAGACAGTAGCGACGCCGCCACCGGAACAGATAGTTTGTCGGTCTATAGACAATAATGGTTTTTTTGTTCAATTTGACAGCTCATTTATGCAAAGAAAAGTGCTTCTTATGTACATCAGGAGTAGAGTAAATAATTGTATTAATAAGAACTGATGTTGTTTTCTTGAGTTTTATTCCTTTAGCGTAAGGTATATTTTTCTTTGCATAAATGAACTGTCAAGTATGACCTCTTCTACTATTATAGCCGCAGTGCGGTCGCTTCCTATATGCTTCCTATGCTACAAAGTGACCACAAAGACCTTAATTTGATATCCTGCAAAATTCAAAATTTAATTGCCGTAATAAAACATTTAAAAATTTTGGAATATCTTTATTCGCCGGAATTATATAACAGTATTTTGTGGAAATTAACACCACTTCTCCGCAGTCTTTGGATCCGCTATGCTGCGGAGCATGCATCAGGTCGTATGAAGTTGCAAATGCTGTCTGATTTCCTGCGACAAGAGTCTCACACACAGTTTGGCTTGTTACCCCAAATTCCCAGTGAACATCCTCGAAAGCGACATGTTGATTACTGTAACACCACTCGTGTTATTAACGATTCAAATTCAAAAGTTTATCCGCAGATTCCAGTATGCAATTAGTTGTAAATTCCAAACTTTGTTTTCGTTGTTTAGAAAATAAATAGTTGTCAATCAAAAAAGTATGACATTGACGGTTGTCAATCATTTTATCATCGATTATTACATGGCGTTTCAGTGTCACAGCAAGGAGTTTCTGATAAGTCTGAAAAAGTTTCTGATTACATTTGAGAGATAAACTTTTTAATCTAAGTTTTTAATGTAATATAAATTGTCATGTTTGTGTACGATAGCGCAATAAATAAATATTGTATTTTACCACATAAATGATAGTACTTTTATACCTGTACCAATCAATTAAATCCCTAACCATTCCAAAATACATATCAAAAATGCACAACGTTAATATTCAGGTTTTCACTTCTGCCGGCACTCCCGGAGTGCAACCCCTCGTTTTTTTCCCTACCAGCACTTCGACGTCAATGGCCTGTATTGGTCAACATGTATTGTATTGGTCAACTTTCCGCTAAAATTATATTTCTTACATAGGTATTTGTATTAGACGTAATAAAAAATTGCACGGGCTTATTTAATAATTAACATAATGGTTGGTTGGTTTTAATTGAATAAAAAGTTTGACGCACAGTCCGGAGTATGAATGATACTCTCTTCAGTCATGTCAGACTGCTGTCCCAATGTGCTTTCAGAGTAAGGGAATAGAGAGTGCACCTGTGCTTGTGCATAATTTTTTGTCATTTTCAAGACCTTTATTTTCAACATGAGTACAATAAAGTATATATTTGTATTTTATTAGTATTAGATTATATCCGTATTTTAGCACTTCGATGGTATTAAAAGTACCTTCTCGTACAAATCCTATATCCCGTAGGTTGACTGACGCTTTTGTCACAAGTATCCCCATATGTGGCGAAAGGGATTTCGTTTGCTGCGAAGGCAAATATTTGAGGAGACGGCAACAAACGGGATTACTTATGTATTTTCATCCCGGCAATCCCTGAGGAGGCGTTGGTAAGTACTTAATGTTATTATATCCTGTATTGGAGTATTGGAGGAAATGGTAACGGGAAAATGAGGCGAGTTAATATAACACGGATTCTTTTTGTGACCGCATCTGTGGAGCGTTGACTGATGGTCGCAATTTTGATTCTGATGTTCAGAAAAAATATTTATCACAAAGCGAACATAATGACTTATGATATGACCTATAGTTAGTGGTCACCATGTCATTATTTACGCGAGTTCGATTCGCGGCTTGGTCTTGATTGGTGGTTGAGTTTTATCTGAGTCTGATCATCCAGTAAAAAAATTAGGTGACATACATAAAATTCAGTAAAATGGGAATTTCCTCCGTTACTTTGAAGTCAGGTTATAAAAGGAAGCCTTGTTGTATTAGTGCTAATTAGCCATTTCAATGCGCCATTAAAAAATAACTACAAGATTTCGTTGACTAAAGCCCAGTGAGAACAAAAAACTAAAGACCAAATCTCTTCAATCCTTAGTGTCTTTGAGAGTTTTTCGCGGACCAAAACTATATCAAAACCTACATTATAACAGTAATGGATCTAAGATGGCTTACGACTCATCCCTCATTGCCATTCCAGACATTATTGAATATCAATTGAAGGATATAAGTCTGGAGTGTAGCATAATAAACTCGTAAAAAAAGTTCGAAGATGGATTTTTGTTACTAGGACGACCATATTGATGTTATAGTTGAAAACTTGGCTATTACAACAGAGGTCGCGGGTTCGATTTCCGATACAAAGATACGATAGAGATGTTAGCACAGGTCTGGGTGTTTTTTACAAAAAAATTAAGTATAAGTAATGTTTATCCGTTGTCTAGTAAAAGCTTTGTAAGTTTAGGGTTGTCTGAATAATATCCAAAGAAAATAATTTATCATTGCTTAAAGAACTTCGTCATAAATATTTTGTTTAATCCAAAATTTATGAAAGCAGTGCAGTAAATAAACAACAATAACAAACTAAATGCAATAACAAAAAAAAAACAACAAACTCTATCAAACAAACTCCTTACAAAGTTCATTGCACTCTAAATGAGTTGCAAATTGATTAGTATCGGCACCTGATCCGACTTCCAATAAGGAAGCTCGTGCCGAATGACGCCGGTGTTTCGCAACGCGCCCGCCAGGGCGGCGGCACTGCGCTTGCAGTATGCAGGCTATTTGAGTCTATGATGCAAGTCTACGAACTATTTTTTTTGTAATCAGGACGAACTTGCAAGCGGTACGTATGGTAAGTAAGTAATTATTTACCTTATGACTTATGTGCGTTGGCGAATAATACATTATTTATGTTACTATTTATTATGTGAAAAATAACGGGAAAATATGTGATAAATAACGGTTCTGGAATAATATTAGATATAGCTATCGTATGTGCATGAAAACAGCATCTGGCCGAGAAGTAAACAAACGCATCGCGACTGCACGCTGGCACTGGGTCAAACGCATCAAGGTCGCGGCCAGTTGCTGTTGTATGACCACAGTTATGCAGTTTAGCGGTGAAGTCCTACAGAATAAACTGGACTTACGGTCAAAAGTATCGAATCAACCCTTTCTTTCGACTTATTTTCAGCATAAAATCCACTCAGATTTCATATTGGAAATTAGCGCTTTAAAATGATACCAATTTAATTTATTTAGTTAAATTGATTCTAATAAGTAGTAACTTAAATAGAAGACAAACATTTTTTTTTAATTAAACGGATTCCAGAAAAAAAAAATTCTTTTTATTTGAAGAATCCGTTTAATGAAGTGCGAGTATCAACCTATTTATAAGTCATTGACATAAATATGGCTACCGGCTTTATCACTACGTATGCCAATAATGTCGACAAGTGATCATAAACCTGAGCTGTTTTCAAAAAAACGACACTTTAGCTCGACCTGGGTATTCAACTATGGACCACGAGATCATAGTTTAACCACTAGCGAGGCGAGGCTTTTCACTAGACCATCAAGTCATTAAAATCTCTCACAAATAACAGGACAGTCTTTCTCGAAGTCAAACGTGTGGCAACAGCCAACAACACTAGTACCTAGTCAATAAAATTTATTTAGCGGTTACAGCTCAGCTCGGTTCAAAACAATAACGCAATCCAGGGTTACCGCGAGTGTGAGTCACGGAACATTTCTAGACTGACTATGTGTTGCATTCGGCTCTTTGTACCTCGTAGTGTGAATAATATGTTAGGCGGCGCCACTAGTAAATGTAAAATCTACACTAATATAATAAAGAGAAGAGATTTGATTGTTTGTTTGTATTGAATAGGCTCCAAAACTATCTACTTATTTATTTATTTATTTAGCCCCAAACTAAACATTAGCTTGTACTATGGGTGCCAGACTACGGATAAACATTATATACCTACTTTTTTTTGAAAATACATACATATTATACATAGAAACACCCAGACCCATACAAACAGATATGTTCATATTGTTCATGCACACAAATGTTTGTACTGGTGGTGTGCGGGGATCGAACCCGCGACCTCTGGTGTAATTGCCGACTTCTCAACCATCGAGTTGGTTGCCGGTTCTTCTCGATAAATAGCAACATACCGAATCCGGCGATAGAGTCATTAACAGAAGCCTACAAGGCTAAGAATATTTTGATTTGATATATCGCCTACAACGATATTAAATAAATTCGTTGATCGCCTATGTTAACTTTAATAAATAGCTCTGAATACGTGTCTCGGATTCAATTCCCGTTCATGTTAAATTCGTATGAAAATATGCCGATATTTCCTGCAGTGTTTATGATTTCTGAACATAATCTTGAAGCTTGATCGGAAAATCGAAACCATTACCCAGCAAACATTTTAGGTCAAAATAACAATAAAAATACCAATATTAAGTGGCAATTTTTACGGAGACCAAAATGAGACACCTCGAATCGACGTGGAATCCACGTGGAATCCACCTATTTGGGGAAAAAAGGCACGTGCGGGCTACGTGGATTCCACGTAACTCTAGTAATTGCAACCGACAGGTCAACGGATAGGTCATATTTTCGACGTAAACTCGACGTTACCACGACGTGCCTTGAAGTTGCAATTACTATTTTGGTAATCATTTACCTCTTTTAAACGTGGATCCAACGTATTTTTTACTATTTAATTACATATTTAGGTGAAGTTTATATCGGTAGCGATGGAGAGTAAAAGAGACAAAAATATATTACCTTTACACAAACAAAATGTCTAACCAAAAAGCTAACCTCTTTAACATTGATATAATAATGGCGGCTTGCTAAGTTTCCAAATTATCGCGCTTGATTACAACGCCATATTACGACAAAATCTTGTGCGATGAAAATTTCTTCGTGCATTTATTGATTTAACGTTGAAATCTACTAATGGGCTTCAAATATAGTGAAGAATTATTATTTTTTAATGTCAAGATGAATTTTTTATTTAATAATAGTGGTCATTATCTTGCCTTAGCAGTATTTAGTTAAATAAACCCAACTAATAACCAGAATATAAGCGAGTAGATGTGACGTTTAACGGTATTATCCCAGAAATAACAACAAAAAATATGCGTTATGAATTATCACTTCTTCGGATTACTAAAATAAAATGGCGGTTTTACCAAAACGTTATTGTAACCTAAATATTGACCTATAAGTATCTGGTAATTATTTTAGGTCAATGTGACATAATATTTGCGACTAAATGGTATCAGGTTACCTAATTAAGTCAATAATTCCAACCACTTTTTTTGTTTGTGTCGTGCACCGACATAGAACAACAAGGACAGAAAAGTACCTACCTATTTCCTGAGTCTTTCATTTCAAAATTTTCCTTTTCTGATTCTTCATTATTATTTTTCTGTACATTGTCATCATCAGTTTGATTTTATAAACTGACTTGAAGATGAATTTTCATGAAAAGATGGTGTGGAAGCCGATGGATGAGCATCGGATGCTAATAAAGACCATCGGGCGTTTTTGCCCCGGTACCTCAAAGTTCACGAACAGTATTGAAATGTGGTTTGATTTAAAGGCTTAGGCCTAGGGTAAGTATTTTACGAAACGTTTTTCTTTTAATCCTAGTGTATGGAAGAAGAAAGTTATAAGCAAAACAGTTTTACCAATTATTGATTTGCAATAATATAATAAATATTATATTAAACTGTGTGTGATACGCTCTCTGGCGCTTGGGCGCAATCCTTTCAACATTGCAACACACAGTACTACATATGTATACATGTTTCAGTCAAAACCTAAAACGGGTTTGACGCAAATGGTGCACTTCGCAACTGGTACACCATGCTCAAATGGTGCACTTCGCAACTTGTACACTTCTCAAATGGTGCATTTCGCAAATGGAGCACTTCTCGAATGATGCTTTTCGCAACTGGTGCACTTCTCAAATGGTCCATTTCGCATTCACTTCGCAAAACGTGCAGTTTATTAAGATAAGTGGAGATTTGGATGGGTAGTCTAAAAATGAAAATATATTTGGTTTTACGCAGAATGTTTTATAAATTATATAATCAACATACATTTTCAAGTACTAAACAAAAAATGTTAAACACATTCGAATAAATACAAATACAAATAAAAATTCATTTATTAGCATGAAAAGTGGTATAACAGACGTTAGATTTATTTAATTGATCGCACAATTCGCCAGAACCTGGCATGCAAAAGTTCTGCTTACACTTATTAAATTAAATTAAAATACATGATTGATAGAGATGTAAATTACGTTGTATTTATTTTTAGTAATGGTAACATACATGCGATGCAAAACTAAAAGTTTTTGTACTTAAAAAATGTATGTTTATTATACATAATATATTATTTATAAAACATTCTGCGTAAAACCAAATATATTTTCATTTTTAGACTACCCATCCAAATCTCCACTTATCTTAATAAACTGCACGTTTTGCGAAGTGCACCATTTGCCATTTGCGGAGTGCACCAAATGCGAAATGGACCATTTGAGAAGTGCACCAGTTGCGAAAAGCATCTTTTGAGAAGTGCTCCATTTGCGAAATGCACCATTTGAGAAGTGCACAAGTTGAGAAGTGCACCATTTGAGCATGGTGTACCAGTTGCGAAGTGCACCATTTGCGTCAAACCCCCTAAAACCAGTCAATATCGATATTGACTGAGGATTCGGTTCTGGCACTCGCCGGCCCGCTACGGCGGCACGCTCGCTTCGTTCGCTCTGTTTCTACAGTTTAAATTTTTTACAGTTTACCGTTTGTAATATCTAAGCGGTGTAGCAGTAACTCACGGTTATTGCATTTCCATGTATATTTTACATATTTTAACTATTGTGATAGAAAATATACCTAATATTATACATGCATACACTACATTTAATAACTAAAAATAACAATCGCTAAATGAACAAAAAACCTAATTTTACAAAACATCAATAATTATCTCTGAACTTGCTTTCACTGAGGTACCGCTTTTGTCCTTAGTAGGTTCTTTATTAGTGATCGAAGTTAGTAGGGCAGTATAGTAGGAAGTGGAATATCTGTACAGTTTTTTATCTTTGCCCATTGGACAGTAAGTAAAACTTTAATGATAAAAGATAGGTTACATGTAATACGTCGTAGTTTGCCAAAGACTGACTTACTTTTAACTAAACCACGATAAACGTCAAGTCGCCAACATCACTAAGACTTATAGGTTAAATTACTGAGTAAATCTAACGTTAAAGTCATCAGAACATAACCTAACGGTGTTGAAAATACATTACAAGTATCTCTCACTTGATTGTCGTACTTAGGTATTTACTATTGGTGAGATTTACTTCACATTTGGTGTCATATTCAACTTAGAATCGATGACCTTAATGGTCACTGAATAAGAAATAATTACATCGCGAATACCAAGCAATCACTTACAAGTATTTATGACTTATTGGTCAAGCTTTCAACCGTCAATTCTACCATTTTTTTCGACTTACTTTCGACTTTTAAGTTCTCTACCAAATTCAGTGAAAATAACGTTTTAATTACTATATATTTCGACGTAGCAGTTGAAGTGTGTATTAAGTGAAAAAAAATGTTGCGTGGGACGTTATTTTTACTTAAATTGGTAATATATTCTTTAGTCTTGGACCAAAACACTTAAAATGTTTGCTGGGTAGGTACCTTGATGGGTCGTGGGTTTGATTTTGGTTTTCATTCGATTTTTTTAAAAATAATAGATAGATGATAATATGATGATGAAGACATGAAATTAATTTATATAAACGTCGCAATCAATCTATACTAATATTATACAGAGGAAAGATTTGATGGTTTGTTTGTTTGTATTAAATAGGCTCCGAAACTACTGAATCGATTTGGAAAATTCTTTCACTGTTTGAAAAATACACTCGGGTGTACTTTTGATCCAGAAAATGTGGGGGAAGGGAGGAATAATTTTAACAATAGAAATTACGCGCGGTTGAAACCGCAGGCGAAAGGCTAGTAAATTACATAAACGTTGCAATCCATATTTCCTAATAATATTATTTATTATTTATGTTCCGAAAATCTCGACCCAAGCCCTCCTACGACTATACTTATAACTCAAGTGGGTCTCTTTACTGTGCTTCTTGCAACAGGACTTTTAAAACCAAATTTGGTTTTGCTAGTCACGCTCGCGCCCATGCAAGGGCCCAGGCTAGCGCAAGCTAAGGGTGTCGCTGTCGACGGAAACGTCTGGGAGGACATCATCATCATCTTATCTTTGTCATTAGCTCTCAGATCTTAAAGCAAAAAGTTTTTATAACACAATATCACAACAGATACGTCACGTCTTCAATTCCTTTTATTTTAAATCGTCACAAATCAGTCTAAATCGTCAATTCTCGTGTGCGCGCCGTGCCAAGAAATGCCAAGACGTGTCCTTCGCGCTTGAGAGTTGAATGACTGACTCATAGTTTTTAGGTGGAATCAGTAGATAATAGTAAAGTGGCGACTATTTTAGACGAGCCATTTACCGAATAGCCGATTTCTCGACTATTACACCAGAGGTCGCGGGTTCGATCCCCGTACGGTACAAACATTTGTATGCAGGAACACGTATGTTTGCATCGGCCTGGGTCTTTCTATGTATAATATGTATGTTTTTACATAACAAAGTATACAGGGTGTTCGGAAGAACGTTGAACATACGATAATGGGGGGTAGTTGTGGTGGTCTGTTAACTAACTAGCTCAAAAGATTTCACCTAGGTCTCAAGTTTTTTTTTTAATTATTTTTTTTATAAATTTCTATAATTTTTCAGTTTTGTACCTTTAAACCCGTCTAACTTTTTTTTTAATGACCAGATCCAAATAATTTTTTCATTATTGGAATCTTAGTGATTGGTAGGTCCCTTTAAATAAAAAGTTGTAAATTGCACATTGCTAGAAACAAAGTTATGGGCCCTCAAACATAAAATAAGAGTTGAAACAAATTTTGAATCTCAACTTCGCGTAGCATTTAAAAAATAAATAAAAGGAATGGATGACTTCTGATTTGTTAAAAACATCTCCAAAGTGTGAGCTTTATAACGATATGTCGTTTGTTTTGATATCTTTTTTGTAACCAAAATTATTTGATGTTTTCTACCCAGGCGGACCATTTCAACGAAAATCTACTTATGTGAAAACTTAAATGTTTTGTGAAATTTGTCAATGCAAAGGTCAAAATAACAAATTAGTGGGATAGTGACATAAAGAATGTAGATTTTTTCTCACTCTTGCACGCATAAAGGCTATCTTTTCTCTCTTCCACTCTGTGTGGAATGCGCGGCGATTGACGCTTCCCAAGAAGGTAATAATACTAATGTTTCACTCTAGTACACTTACATCGTATCTTCCCTCTCTTTCGCTTTCGGAACAGGCGACTCAGTGTAAGTGTCAGAACTCTTAGTCGAGACTTAACTGTCCAAGAAGGTCATAATAATAATGTTTCACTCTAGTACACTTACATCGTATCTTCCCTCTCTTTCGCTTTCGGAACAGGCGACTCAGTGTAAGTGTCAGAACTCTTAGTCGAGACTTAACTGTCTCTGCGATCATACGTGCCCTTTGTGCCTACTCTTGTTACAGTTATCTTCGTTCTTGATAAATTCTACGCGCTTCACGCGCATTGGAGTTAGTTCTTCCATATGCCATTAAAATGTCCGCATATTCCTTATTGGTAAATGAAGTCATTTTACCGATTAACCCTTTCCCCGCCACGCTTTTTTCCGAAAATGGTGCCCCACACGCCACGACCATAAAAAAAAAAATCCAAAAAATTATTAGGTTATACTCAACTCATTCAGGCAAGTAAAAATACAACGTTTCTTGATCATGTTTTTTTGTCTGATATATCAGACATTGGCGTGGTGGGCACGAAAATGGTTTGTCTCATATATCAGACATTGGCGTTGAAAGGGTTAACAAACGTAACAGAAATAACGAAACTTAACAAAACAACACTGATAACAATAATACAAAACGAAGATAACTGTAACAAGAGTAGGCACAAAGGGCACGTATGATCGCAGAGGCAGTTAAGTCTCTCCTCGACTAAGAATTCTGTCCTCTTTGGTTCTGTCACTTACACTGAGTCGCCTGTTCCGAAAGCGAAAGAGAGGAAAGATACGATGTAGTGTACTAGAGTGAAGCATTATTATTATTACCTTCTTGGGAAGCGTCACTCGCCGCGCATTCCACACAGAGTGAAAGAGAGAAAAGATAGCCGTTATTTGTGCAAGAGTGAGAAAAAATCTACCTGCTTTATGTCACTATCCCAGTAATTCGTTATTTTGACCTTTGCATTGATAAATTTCGCAAAACATTTAAGTTTTCACGTATGTAGATTTTCGTCGAAATGGTCCGCCTGGGTAGAAAACATCGAATAATTTTGGTTACAAAAAAAAGATATTAAAACAAACGACATATCGTTATAAAGCTCACACTTTGGAGATGTTTTTAACAAATCAGAAGTCATCCATCCCTTTTATTTATTTTTAAAATGCTACGCGAAGTTGAGATTCAAAATTTGTTTCAACTCTTATTTTATGTTTGAGGGCCCATAACTTTGTTTCTAGCAATGTGCAATTTACAACTTTTTATTTAAAGAGACCTACCAATCACTAAGATTCCAATAATGAAAAAATTATTTGGATCTGGTCATTAAAAAAAAAGTTAGACGGGTTTATAGGTACAAAACCGAAAAATTACAGAAATTTATAAAAAAAATAATTAAAAAAAAATCTTGAGACCTAGGTGAAATCTTTTGAGCTAGTTAGTTACCAGACCACCCCAACTACCCCCCATTATCGTATGTTCAACGTTCTTCCGAACACCCTGTATAATAAAATATGTAATGTACCTTGAATGTACCTCATAATACCTCAAAACTAGGTCAAATTTCAAAACGGATATACTTTGTAATTTTTGTGCTATAAAAAGTTTTTATAACCGTTGGTTGGTATTATTTACTACGCCTATGTTTTTAATCGTGTAAAGATGGGGGTTTGATGAGGTAATCATCACAATGTTTGAAACTGGTTCAAAGTCACAATGCTTTAAAAAATGCGGGTTGGTGATCACAACCCCGAGCTGTGGTAAATAAAAACAGTTAATAGTATTTTTTATTGTTTTGGTGGCCTTTACCCTGTGGTGGGATATACTGGGTTACTGGTAATGTGTACCGATCCTTATAAGGGAATATAGAGGAGGTCCCCAGCTAACAATTCACCCATTTTTTACGACGTTTACAATGTTGTTTCCAATAAAGTATTATTTTATTTAACCACTCAATCCCGAACCGGCACTCGCGTGCCGCTTAACAATAGATTTTCTATTGTGTCTGGTGTTCCGGGGCTAGAAGGATTAAAAAAATATTGGTTCACTTTTGACCTGCATTCTCATGGGTCAATTATTAGCTGGTGACCTCCTCTACATTCCCTTAAAAGGATCGGTACACATTACCAGTAACCCTGTATAATAGGCTGATACGTCTTATGGTGTGGTATTCGGACAGAACCTGTCAGTATTTGTATTTCTCCACAATTTCCTTCAACATTGGCATTTCTCGTCCAAAGTCCGTGATCAGCGATAGCTAATGTCACGAAATCCGGGAAAATATAGTGGATGTTATTAAACCCACTTGATGCAAATATAGATCAGTCACGAGAGGTCGCCGCGAGCGCATCGTCGCGCGCCACGTTTAGCGATAACGCTCCGAATCGATTCACAAAATACCTAGTACTACGTCATAGCATAAAAGTTCATAAGCGTATAGCTAAAAAATTAAGTGTTAAGTAAGTGTGCTGCCAAAAAGAGGGAACTGTTATGAGGGTTAATTTTCGAATTAAGAGCTGTAAGATAAAAGCGAGTGTTTTTTTTTGTTTCGGAGAGAGGTAGAAAGTTCTAGAGGGAACATCATCATCCCACTGCTGGGAAACAGGCCTTATCTAATATGTGAGATAGTGAGTGGGAACATATTGTGACGTGTTATCAAAAAAAAATATATAATAATAAATATGTATAATCCAAGTTGTGTTTTAAATGCTGCTGTTTATTTTCATAGATTTGAATCGATCTTTACTAATATTATAAAGAGGAAAGATTTGATTGTTTGTTTGTTTGTATTAAATAGGCTCCGAAACTACTAAATCGATTTGTGAAATTATTTCACTGTTGAAAAGCTACACTGTCCCCGGGTGACATAGGGTACTTTTGATCCCGAAATTGTGGGGGGAAGGGGGGATAATTGACAAAAGAAATTACTCGCGAATGAAACCAACAGTAATGAAATGAAAGATCATAAATGAGCTGGTGGTTAAACGAAAGCCTACCTACTATAATTTAACATATTTCTATTGTTAAGATTCAGTTACAATAACAATAAAAAAATATATATACCTACCTGCTTCCTTCTTGTTTAGAGGACGCTTGCCAAATTTCATCGAAAACGGTATAAATAAAGCTCTTTGAAGTTGTTGGAATATAAATGAACTAAAGGATTATTCATTTTAGCTACAGTTCAGTCAGAAACCATTAATCGTCGTCATTTATGGCGTTATAAAAAGGAAGAATGTCATTTATTTCGGCAATTGAACTTCTAAAAAACTTTTAATTTTAAGCATGACACTTTTCAGAAAATATAAATAAGAAGTGAATGTCCTTATTTTCACCCTCTCACCTACGGGCCTCACCTACGTCTTCGAATTCTGTTATCTCATTGAAACTGAGCAATATCCTAGGATAGGATAACAAGTAGCCTATGTCCCTTCTTTCGTCCCTTCTAGACCAAGCCTATTTAATAAAAACCGTAACATACAGACAAAGTTTCTTTCGCATGTGTACAATTATAATGGCTTAAGGTATTTGTGCTCATTACAGATTTAAAAAGTACTATCCGGTCAAATTCTATTATGATAATAATATCTTTTGGAATGGAGCAAAAAATAACGTCAACTGCGCTTGTCCGTAACTTTTAATATTTTTGTGTATTTAGGTCATCACTGTCGCGTAACGCAACTCCAAAATGTATTATCCTAATAGCATTTGAACCGGGTAATACAGGTACAAGTATTTTAGAATACATTTTCAGATCTAGGTACTATTTTTGCAAACAGTAAGTACAATGTTTGGTAGGTAGTACAAGTGATTATTAATCATAATATTTGCATCAAGGCGAGCTATTGGACGTGGTACCAATTGTTACCAATGTAAACATTTCAGAAACAACTTTGAACGTTCCTTGTTTATACGTAATAACTTAAATAATATTCTGAAGTTGTTATACAGATAATATAATATACACATAAAATGGGACAATTCCATACATAATATCTATACTAATCTGGTTTGTGCGAGTACCGGAGGCCCCCCCCCCCCCCCCTTATAAGGCCGACAACGCATCGGCGATCTCTCTGGTGTTGCAGATGTCTATGGGCGGCGGTGATTGCTTACCATCAGGCGACCCGCTAGTCTCGTTAGCCATCTCTGACATAGAAAAATTTAATAAATAGGAAAGTAACACTATCTGCGACGTTTGTCTGTTACGAAATGTGGCTTTCTCAATGCTACATAAGTAGACAAAAATTTTATCCCAAAAAATCGCTTACATCGATGTCATAATTGCTTGTTTGCCTATCTTTTTTTTAAAAAAACTTTGATAGTTTGCAAGTCACCAATTGAGGGGTACGAAAAACTACCTTTTTGATTTAAATAAATAAAAATAAAAATAAAAATCGTTTATTTCGGACAGGGTCCATATAGTGTTAGTAACAATAATCTTACAAGCTATGTTAGTACACAAAATGGTTGACACGAATTTTACTGTCTTTGACGAGCTGGACGCGAGTCCAGTGCTGCATTATAGCACTGTCTACGTCCAGTCTCGCCGCGACAGTCTTCAGGAGGCTGTTGGTGCTGCCACGCACACGCAGCATCAGGGACGCAATGCGCTTTCTGATGATAGCAGAGAGGCTATCAACCTCTGCTGTAGCTAGCATTCCAGACGCGCTGCAGTGTCGTGGCAGCCCCATCAGTCCCCTAAATGCATTATTATACTGGGTACGTAGGGCCCTGTACGCTCCTTGGGTGTAATTTGTCCACAAACTGCAAGTGTACAGGGTATGGCAATATGTTTTGAAGAGCGTATTTAAAAAATTAATAAAAATCGTACACACATTACATTAAATATTAATCAATCCGTTCCGTTTCACAAAATACTGGTTCGAGCTTAACAGCTACAAGCTTCAATTAATATTTAATTCTGATTGGCAAATTAATTAAATTGTCGGAATCATTTGTGCGAAGTGAGGGATTCGAACAATGTTTGAGTGCATTCGGTAATGCGTGGAGTACACAATGCTGTGTCATCACGGTTTTGTGCCCTATTTGATATGAAATTAGGTTTAAATTTGAAATGATTATAAGCCGTAATCATTCTCATTATGCGATTATTCGATTGTTCGGTTAATTACCAATAACAAGCTTTGTTCATAGGAAATAGGAAACTATTTTGACTTTACTGAATGTGATAATCTATTTGTTTATCATTCACAAGCCTATCGTAAAATGGCACATACATCCAATTAAGTAATTAAGTATGATGATGTGATTTTGTACCAATAGCCTTATAATAAAATAATAATAGGTATGATAATGTTAAAACAAAAAAATACGAAATAATTTTGCGAAGTGCGTTTGTTAATACTATTGCACGTCTTTTTAAAGTGCGCATCAATAAATATCAGAAAAAGTTAATTTATTCTTGTAACTATGCCTAAACCGTAATGGTTAACTGTATTCTCCTTCTTTAATAAAGGAATCAATAAAAATCTTCAATAGCACTGCCTTAACGTTTGACTGTGATAAAGGGTGCTTCCAATTAAAAAACGTGCGCAGAAGTGCCTACCTATAAATAAGTGCGTACCTGAATGGTTGAGCGTCGGCACGGGAAGCGCCAACGTTACACAATTAATGCGTTGGGTTGACACGCGTCGTCTGCGCAGTACGCAAATAAATCCGTCGCAGACGGCGGGTCGCTGGACATCCCAAAACGCAAATGTCATAGAACAAAACCGAAGAGCGGTCAGTGAACTCCGCTAGTTGAGTATTACTTCCTATTTGATAATTTTCTTTATCACTTATTGCATTGATGATATAGCATAAGTAAATGGTAATTTTATTATTTATTTAAAGGTTATTGTGTTAAGGTTTATTTACACAATTAACAGACGTTACACAGTTGCTTTTTGATGATATAATCATCAAAAGCAATAACAGATGGAACAGCTTATGTCTAAGATTTTAAAACACTTCATGAGAGAGTCTGGAGTTAAAAAGTTTGCCTTTGTTCGAGTTATCATCATTTTTGTATAATATATTCGAAAGAAAAACCAAACCGAATCATCAAAATAGCAATGTAGAATAAACACCTCTCATATACATATACAAATTTGCGTGAAGGTCGCAATTAGTTCAAAACAAATCCTCAACAGTCCCAATGCAAGAGGCACTTTAAACATTGGAATTCGGTTAATAAGGCACAGGATTCTACCCAGAACCCTAATCACGGAGCCCTCCACACCTGTCGGGAAGCGAGACGAGTCCGGATTTGTTCAAAAAACGTCAAAACATGTCATGTCACGTCTCGTTGACGTGTCGAGATCGCTTCAACCGCCGGCGCAAAACATGCTTTAAAATTAGATCTTTTTTTAGGTGAAAATTAAATTCTATTTTAGTCGCGCTGCGTTTGGGCAAATTTGACACTGATGTATTGCCGTGGAGTTTGCATGTTGAAGTTTAACCTTTGAGCTCAGCTCAGAAAAGATAAGTGTATACAAAATAAAAACTAATCTACTTCATCAGTGTGAAGATGGTGTGAAGGGTGAAAGTGAATCTTGGCTTATGAAAAAGTGCTTTTCTTAACAATATTGATTTCAATTAAAGCTTAATACTAAATAACAATGTTACTATTGCTCAATGTCGTTTACATTTCTTTGTTTAAAGTTTGCAATTGGATAGTTAACGTTACGTTACTAGGATTGTTTACGGTTTCCTAGAATATAGAACCAGAAAACTTTTTTCTCATTTAATTGAAGTTGTCTTTTTAGAACACAGAAATGATGTAGGTAGTTAGTTAAAGTATCAATACGAGTATGTGGTTTAGTTACATATTATGACGACAAATAAACAAAACAGCATTTAGAACAACATTATTATCATATCTTGAAACTTGATCTAATGTACGCCCCTTATACTCGCAACACGCGCTCTTTCAGTGATACTGGTGAAATCGAATTAAGCACACATTCTGAACGCAAAAAATAAATTAAATAGCTAACATACTTTTAAAAGTTTAATTAAACTTACATAAAGTGCTCCGGATAAAAGTGGCAGTCCATAAAGTGCCTTCGGAAACAAGTTTTTGTGAAAAGTGCAAGCGTATAAAAGTGATCAACGAAACTTGAATAATCATTGTTAACAATTCCATTTTACTTCAATGGATAAAATGGAATGTGGAAGATTAAACAATGGATTGATGTGGACTGCTTACACAGAAGCGTTAAATGAAGAGAACTTTAATTACTTAATATCATATCCCGATAGTGATGATACAGAAGGAAACAAACACGATGATTCGAATGAAGTGAATCGTTGCTACGATAATCCATTGTTCATTCCCAGAGATGTGAAGATTGAAAATGATGAAAGTGAAATGAAAATGGAATATGAGCTTTGTGATAATAATCCTGGGGAATCAGTGGTATATTTGTCTTCAAGTCGAGCTGCTAAGCTGCAAAGAGCGCTGAAAAATGCTGGATATAAAAAGGTTTGTGTGATTCTTGTTGTCAATTAAAAAAAAAGCCAAGCATATTTTGTTAATAGGAACATTGACATCCTATCCTCATTACATATAGATACTTACTTTAAATACATGCATTTTTTACATAAAGACAATTATTACAAACAAACATGTTCATGCTCACTAATATTTGCAATGTGCGGGAATTGAACCCGCGACCTGAAGTGTGTAAGCCGACTTTTTATAACATAACATAACACCCATCGGTCTTCTGCTGTTTCTTATAGGTAGTGAATATTCAATTTATATATGAAAATTTTTGGTTATGTATGTAAGTATGTTGTGCTATTCTGTAAAAAAACATTTACAACTTATTTTGTCTGAAATAACCAATATACATTAGAATTTGAATACATAACTAACAATGTATATTTACTTGATCATATAAGTTACCTAGTTTGTAGAATTTGGAAACGCTGTTAATTAGAAGCATACATTATTTTGTCGAGCAATGATAACAAATGTGTACTCATTCTTTGAAATCCATAGTTAATTATGAATACGCCTTAACCAAATGGCCTTTGCAATTTAGGAGTTTGCTACAGACGAAATGAGTTTTCAGTTCACTATGCAAGATTCAAAGAGTTTAAGGGTTGACCGGATTCTGATGCCTCTTAGGCAGAGTTTGAATACTCAAAATTTAAAATATATTACTATTACACACGTACGTATCATTGAGCTGACACCATAGTTATAAGCGTAACCACTCGTGTTCTCAGGACAATCGTGTCAATTTGTTTTCATAGTAAACAGTTTCAACGTATGAACATATTACGAATCAATAGACAGAACATAAATGTTTGTAACCTAAATAGCAATTCAAAGTACAGGGGAAGAAGCCAAGGGTACCCTCTTTTGACCCCTTTCCCTGTACGGTCACTACTCATAGGTAGGTCTTCTTTGAGAGGGTGTTATTTCTCTGGTCGAGCAGGACCACTTAAGCTAGCAGTCAAGAGAGTTGTCTGCAGCATAGACCTAAAATTGCGTTTCAATTAAAAGTCGATAAATGCAAGTCAACCTTTACTAGGCACTGAATGCGTCAGTGGCAGCTCGGAAGTTGATATTGGCGTTTGGTTCGACCGATCTGCGGACCGGCTTATTGGATGCAGCGATTCCGGAAACATGACCATATAAAGACGTGGAACTATGCCAATGCATGCGACTTCATTTATTCTCGTTTTCTTTTTTAACGCTTTTTATCTCGTCCTCCTTTTTAACGCATTTAACGCAGTTGTTTGAATGTGAAAGAAGCAAACGCTGACTGAGTGAGAGGAAGTGAGATTGAGGTAAAGAATTAATGAGTGAACAGACGAAGAGTGGAAGTGAGATAAAGACGAAAAGTGTAAACGAATCTTTACGGTGTTTTTTATCTGCAAATTTTTAATAATTCAGTCATTTCAATCTTACCTAACTAAAAAGAATGCTGTAATTTTTCTCTTTTGTCAATCCTGAACTCAAGATACTCTTATAATTATTTTTTATCGCTTGTATGAAAAGATTAACAAATTCCTTGTAGGTCTGGATTCCCTTGTAAGGGTTACGGAGGCCAGATGGCAATCGCTCCATTGTAATAACCAGGCTTGTCAAATCTAGAAGATGATGAAGAGATGAACAAAAAAAGTGAGTGGAAGCATTACAAATGTTTAATTCTTAAGTAAATACTTCTGTTTCGTATTTTGACTTCCCGAAAGAAGGAATAGAAATATAACAAATCATATGCAAACGAGAGTTCCACATAACATTGCATGTTCGATCGCAATCAAACAAGTACAAATGTTCATATAACTTTCATCCTTATTTAACGTACAATCAAAGTTCATATTTGTGTTCTCCCCTCCACACTTGTCCGAACATACATATCGAGTTTGCGAGTAATATTTTATTTTGTCGTTCATTCCACGTATTTTGTTGTGAATTTATTCCGTTCGGTTTGTATGAAATATGGGAATGCATTTTACAATTCATTTCATTTCATATTACCTGCTCTCGAAGTTAGATTATTTACAAAGTTGCGTGGGTTACACGGTTTCCATATAAATTAAGGTGCAATTATCTCTTTACTGAACAAGTCCTGGTCGGGAATGTAAAACACGAAATCGCAAACTGCGTGGGCAAAGGAAATTAGTCGGTGGCGGTTAAGTCTCCCATTATGATTAATTTAGATGGACTTGTCTATTACTAATCTGTTATTTTCAAACGATTTCAAATGAAATGAAAGAGTAGATTGCAGTTTGTCGACATTTAGGGCTGGTCAAGGCTGGTACCGGCTCGTCCCAATCGGGTGTGAAGGAGAAACCGGGGGAGTTCAGTGGGTAGTGGACGCTTTAGTCTCGAGTCCCACACACGGCCACAGGTGTAGCTAGCCTGTGGTTATGGTGCATATTTAAACGCATTCTCCTCCGAAAAAAAAAAGTTCATCAGGTGATCTGATCTTCGAGCCTCTGATTTCAAGTGTACTGGCTCCCACATTAATATTGCCAGAACACAGCCAGAGCTGTTATAGCGGCAGATTACACCTGTGGGGGTGGTAGCTAGCCAGTCGGACTCTGAAAAAGGCCTACCACCAACTAGACCCAAGGCCTATCGAACCCACGACCTCCGGGTTTCATACCCGAGCGGCTTAGCCACTGTTCCACGGAGGCGGTCTTAAATACATAATATTGTAGGCTGTGTGTATACAACAATGAGGTATACTCCTCCAGCAGTGGAACACAGTAGCACTCTTAAGCAGCATCATAACAGGCAAGTGTCCGAGACAGGTGCATTCACCCGCGGTCGAGAGTCGTCCAATTAGGCGCCGAATACACGGTCCTTTGTTTCACTGCGCTTGTTATGACTGTGACTAAGGGATAGACTTCTCTCATTTCATAAAACTTCAACTATCGTCGTATAGACGTCGTCTAGTCAGTCAAGTATTATACTTTATTTTGGATAAATCAAAAATACTTCTTGTCCGATTTCGTTTTTTAACGTGACCTAAGGTAGACAAGCTTTCAAATAAAAACAAATCATAAAATCTGGTACACCAAGTTAATAACAGCTGAAAGTTAAGTCGTAAAAGGCTCGATGGTCTAGTGGTTTAAGTACCGGACCCAGGCCGGTGTCCGGACCCTAGGTTCAATTACCGAGTCAAGCAAAATTTTGGAATTTTTGAACAAAGTTAAGGCTTTTGATTACGAATTCGGTGAGGTCGACGATGACTTGATTACAATTATAGAGACCTTTTCTCTGCAATGGAACATTAAATAGGCTGACCAGACGAATTGAAAACCACTTAATTTTTTTGAAGTCGGTAAAAAAAATTGTAAACCTAACTGCTTAACGTTTGGAATCCAGTCCCCAAGACTATCCTCCCCTCTGCGATGCACCTAGCGCATACAATATTAAACGTGTGCTACCGAGTTCGCGTTCACACTTCGTCGGTTCTCAGGAAATTCCAATTTTCCACCTAACTCGATCATATTGTCTTTAAGGAATATTTCTTTCAATTTAAAATTGTGAATGCTCTTTTGGAACAGTTTATTTTATTTAAATGCTTTAGTTTTGTTTTGTTTTAGTTTTGTAAGGGCATTCGCTCTTTTTGACTTATTGTTTATAATCAGTTTGTTTTTTAACTTGCTGGCGGCGTAATTTACAGAGTTGGAGTAATTTTAATCAAATTCATAGCCACTCGTTGAAGTTTTAGCCGGGGATAAAGATACCTTTCGTATTGTCTCCTAAGTATATTCCATCTTAATCACACATTGAATTAATCGTTCCAAATGACACTAGATTTACCTTATACTTGAGTAACTTTATATCTAACAAAAAGAGTATGTTCCTTACTCCTCAATACTATTGCATGTTTAAGTTAAAATACTGAACATAATAATATGGTTTTAATGAAAAGCCTTTTTAGATATTTTTATAAAAATACTGTCAAAGTTGACAAAGTAATATTAAATTTTCCCTTTGAACTATTTCCATATAGCGTGAAATAAAAAACATTCCGCTTTTATACATACCCCGTTGTTGTCACTGGCTGTGTCAAAATAAGCTTTAAATCCTTTGCTTTAATCCGGAAATATATCCTATATTTCCGGATCCTCTTTCTCATAAAGAGCAGTTTCCACGCCTGACGTTCTTTGTGAATTCTTAGTGCTGAAAAAGTTTTCCTCAAAGTACCATACTGTTTTCTTTGCAAAAATCACAATGAATGCCGTTTGCTTTAATAGTTATATAATGGTCACTTGGGTTCTCGATTGTTCCATTATCTTTTACTGCTCAAATATTTACTTTTCTAGAAATTAATAGCAAGATATAGCTGTAATGGAAAATTCCGTTTTATTATGATTGGTATAAAAGTTTACTTTTGTTGCTCACAATATTTTGTTAGCAGTTATCAGAATAAAGGGGTGTGATGTATCTAAAATTGCAAACAGTTTAAGACTTATAAAGCTTTTTTTTTTCGGTGGAGAATGTGTTTATGCACCAAAACCGCAGGCTAGCTAGACCTGCGGCCGTGTGTGGGACTCGAGACTAAAGCGTCCACTACCTACTAAACTCCCCCGGTTTCTCCTTCACACGCGATTGGGACGAGCTGGTGCCAGCCTTGCTATTGACCAGCCCAAGACTTATAGAACTGAAAAACAACCAGCCAAAACATACTTAAGCATGTGCTTTGCCACTGGACACTGGTTTAAACACATTGTTGTCTTCGCGAATTTGATTTGTTAAGCATTACAAGCATACATTGTGAAATACTTTGTTCAACCTATAAATGTGTGAAATAATTTGTTCAATCTAAACAAAGTATTTTTCAAATTTTTCCTATATTTGAAATTGTTTCTCTTCGCCTTTCCTTTATCTGAAACAAAACGTACCTTTTCTTGAGACAAATTCGTCTAATACGTTAGATGTCTATTGTCGTAAATTGTGAAATATATTGGAACAATCCGTTGGTTTGTGACAAATAAAATGTTATATCTATACAGATAAATAAATGTATGTGTTTGTTACTCTTTTGTACACAATATAAATAATACACTATTATCAGCATTATCTCAGCGTATTCCCGATTGCATCTAGTATGGAGCTCAGGGTCCGCTTCGACTATGATCCTAGATTATACAAGTCTGGTTATTACAATATAATACAGTATATAAATGTACTTTTAGATGTACGCGTGTCACCAAACACACTAGCATAATTTATTTTGATTTAATTTCAGAAAATGCAAAAAAAAATACCTTGAATTTTCGCTTTTTTCGAAGAAGAATGCGTTTAGTTGCCATAACAACAGGCTAGCGTGACATTGAGTTAAATTCGCTAGTAATAGTAGTTCAATGTAGCGGGATCTACGGCCAAAGAAGTTTGACCCACTTAGCTCTCCTGGTTTCCCTTCACATCCGATAGTGACAAGACGGTGCCCGTCTTGTGGCTATTAAAACTATAATAGTCGGCCTCTATTAAGTATCCATACGGAGAAGAAGCATATAACATTATTAAATGTGTCTAGACAGATTGC
The DNA here is from genome assembly GCA_949319885.1 of Mecyna flavalis. Taxonomy (NCBI): domain Eukaryota; kingdom Metazoa; phylum Arthropoda; class Insecta; order Lepidoptera; family Crambidae; genus Mecyna; species Mecyna flavalis. The sequence goes on along the minus strand of OX439407.1, from coordinate 1,606,872 downwards.
TCTTTACTAAAGTATGTAATACTTTTTTTATATTCCAGTATTATCAGACACAAATATCAAAACAAAATATTATCTTGAAAGTATCTGGTTCATAAATAAAGCTGGATATAAGTCATGAATATGAAAAAAGCGAGTGTTCGCTGTGAATCGGCTTTCTATTTTTGATAGATCCTTTCATATTTCCTTGTCATCTTATCTCGCTTAACAAAAGAAATGCCGATATAATAATATTTCTTAGTATGTATGTCCTATATAAAGGCAAAGCGTGATAATAAAATCTAATCCTAGTGCGAATAGTTTTTCACACGCCTCCATATTTTGTGAGAAAAAATACGACAAACATCCGCTTGCCTTCTGGATGTCATAAGTTTGATACTTGCATTTTGAAATCGTATTTTTTATGGCATTTCAAAATTGTATACCTTCAGTAATGGTAGGTAGGGATGAGGGGATGAGGTAGTAGTTTCTTAGAATTACATGATGATGACGCTTGTGAGGCCTCGGCCTCGAATTTCGCGGCAGCGGGGCGGCAGCGGGAGCGGCGGCGCACGCAGGCGCCCTGCGGTCACCGCTTGACGCGGGCCGTCAAGAGCAGTACGATGCTGTCAAGCGGTGAACCGCAGTGTGCCCGAGTGCGCTGCCGTTCCCGCTCCCGCCCCGCTGTATCTGAGAACGGGTCTATGGGACTCCATACAAAACATCACCCGCCATGCCGCCCCGCTGCCCGCGAAATTCGAGGCCGAGGCCTAACACCAGAGGCATCGTTTGCGCGTCGCTGACCCTATAATACAACGTTAGCAGCAAAAAGGTTATTCCCGCTTTCACACCACGCCCGTTCCCAGTTGAGCTCCCAAAACCTTACCCACTCATGTTTGTAAATCTTGCTAGTCCGATACTAAATGCAAGCCTCCGCCTAATCCCTTCAGTTAGAATGTAATTGTAGGCGGACTAAGTCGCGTTATCTCAAGTTGCGCGTCTAGTCATAACTGGAACAACCCCGGTTTGCATAGATATCTCCTGGCTCTGCAGTACTCCTGATATAATGCCGCTTGGAAACTGCGCTGTCTTCACCCGACACTAAAGATAATACCACTCAAGATTGAACATCTACACTAATATTATGATGAGGAAAGATTTGTTTGAATAGGCTCCAGAACTACTGAACCGATTTGAAAAATTCTTTCACTGTTGGAAAGCTACAATATCCCTGGGTGACATAGGGTTCTTTTTATCCTGGAAATGTGGGGGGAAGGGGGATATTTAAAAAATAAATTACGCGCGGGTGAAACCGCGGAGCCGTCCACTACTTTTTAAATAAGCTGAAATTGATTACATAAAACCTTTATATGTACAAGTAGCATTGTCAATCACCACAGGGTCCCTTTCAGGAGTGAAAAGGAAACCGGGAGAGTTTAGTGGTAGAGCTATACTGTTTTACAGTGCGCATGGGCCGGCTCGTCCACCACGTACCACCATCTCACATAACACCAGCGTGAATTAATAGTGACTACTATTGTGTTAAGTCTGGTTTGTGAGAGTACCGGAGGCCCACAACCCCCATATCTCCATAGGCCGGCAACGCATCAGTGATCCCCCTGGTGTTGCAGATGTCCATGGGCGGCGGTGATTGCTTACCATCAGGCGACCCGCAGGCTCGATTGCCGCCTTTGATATTAAAAAAGTGGGAAGTGGGATGAACGTCTTTATTCCGTAGACCTACAAACGATCGCAGGACGCGATAGCCTTTGGTTATGGTTCTTCAAATCATCCTAAATATTTAAAAATTAATCTTAGTTTTCTTAATTTTTAAATAATACACCTTCAATGCTGAAGTTTTATGATAATTCATTCTTATTATTTTTATACTTTCTTGAATATCTGGTTTTCCAGATCGTCTAATTGTTTTGTTTAGTCAACGCGTAGGTGAACGAGTTCTAAACCCAAATATCCCTGTGAATTTGTCCATTATATGAAACCAAACAAATACAAAAAGAGAGTCAATAGGAATGATTAGCGCCTGGCAAAGTCCGTAAAAACAAAGTCCGTAATAACCGGTACGTTAAACACCATCCATCACCTTCAGGAATCGACGCGAGACACTCTAATATCAGACGCGATATGGGCTGCCGAACATATACGGAATCGGACATTTTGTCAAACTTCTATGTTTCCGTATAATAATCGTCAAGCGGACAACCAAAATAAAGTGTATAAAACTCAAAGGTGACTGACTGACTGACTGACATAGATATCTATCAACGCGCAGCCCAAACCACTAGACGGATCGGGCTGAAATTTGGCATGCAGGTAGATGTTATGACGTAGGCATCCGCTAAGAAAGGATTTTGATCAATTCCTACGGGAACTGGAACCACGCGGGTGAAACCGCGGGCGGCCACTAGTAACGTATACGAATGGACCGGGTCGTACGGGGAAGTACCACCCTCTCACATAACACCAGCGTGGAATAATACTGATTACAATTGTGTTTCGTCTGATTTGTGAGAGTGCCGCTGTTGTTGCAGATGTCCATGGGCGGCGGTGTTTGCTTACCATCAGGCAACCGGCTGGCTCGTTTGCCGCCTCTGACTTAAAAAAATAGGCTAATGCTTTAATTATAGAAAGTAAATAATATACCGTGTTTCCTATTTCTGCAGCAACATCTACTAATAACGACATAGACGTATCTTTTCGAGTGTCGGCGCGTTAATTAAGACGCCGTTTGCGTCTGAGGGGAAGATACGTTGCGATATTTTAACCCTGTATTTTTCTTATTTACTGCAGAAAAATACTTTTCCAATACACATACTTGGTAACTTGTTTAGATGTCTTAAGATGGACTTAACTAATTTTAACGATGTTAGTAGAAATAAGAACTTATTGGACTTGTTTTGTACGCTTGAGTAAAGCGCTGATTAGAAAAATGTTTGTCTGCGGCGTTCCCAAATTATTCTGTTTAATTAAAACAGCTAAAGCTTATTTTTTTGATTATGCACAAAAATCGTTGTTTCGGTTATATCATAAAGGAAGGCTTTAGTGTAGATACAAGTACATAAGCTTATTTTTGTGTACTCGTATATTTGACAATATCTCTATTATTTGTTTCATCAAATTAATTTACTAAACGGCTAGAACAGTTTTGATAGGGCTTTCACACTGGATAGCTGATATTTTTAAGGATTAGTAATTGTTTTATTCAATGAAAGTTCCATCCAATAAAACACGTTTCTCAGGAAACGTAACCCTGTATAATTTTACTTACATCTCTTCTTATGTTTACTACCTAAGGAAGGCGTAATACAATTTCTGCTAATATTCTTTAATTTCTGTAATGTACGTTAAGGTATTAAATAGTCCGCATTAACGTTCGTTTCGCAAACACGGCTCACACGTGAACATCTGATCCGGAGCTGATTAGAGGCCTTGCGTATTACATGTTTACTAACATTTGCTAAAGCTAAGAACTCACGACGCGGCTTTTACCCGTACCCGCTACGGCTGCGAGCCGCAACTTCTAAAATAAAATGAATGCACTTTTTGTGACGAGACCTCATAACTTACTATTAGGCTGCGTCCCCAGTAGGCAAACTGTTAGCGGCCGAACTGAAATTTCAAATTCAGAACAATTTTCGCACAGATGTCATCGTATTGACAGCATTGATGTTTCACAATTTTTGACTGTCAAAATGTATGCAGAGAAATGGCGTTCATTATTGCCGGCGCCGCCAACTTAGAGATGTTCATTGCTGTCATCTTTCGCTTACAATTATTATCGATTGTAACCGAGTAAAATTTCGAAAACATTGTTTCGTTTATTACTTTAAGCGTAAAATCATATTATAAAAAATCTATCAATTAAATTAAAAGTAGTAAGGCCATGGATAAAAAATCTAAATGTAAATGCGATTCGAAAATAAGAATACTTTCTTAATGTTACTTAATCTTGCAGTATAAATCGACGTCTCTAGAAATGTTACCGTAACACAATATGTTGCAAGTATCATCCTAGATTTTACAAACTATAGAATCATATTTGATATACAATAGATAAAACAATTTTTACGATCCAAAATCGATGTTCGTATAATCGCAAATCGACTGCACCCTACTGCACCTCATCACTAGTGACAGCTGTCATTTTGAAGGGAGTCGGCCGCTCTACAGTGAGCGCAAAACTAGCAAACTGTGGACACTCCATTTGTAATATATGGAAAGGCGTACTAAATCGATAAGCCGCAAACTGTCAACTGTTAGTTTGCCGCTCAAAGTTTGCCTACTGGGGACGTAGCCTTATACACAACATAACCGAATAACGCCTCCTAAAAAATTTAATTCAAATAACTTAAAATGGGGTTGTATCATAAGTCATTTTTTTAAAAGAAGACCACGTCCTGGAAGAGTGGTTACTACCCTAGCCTTGTAGCTCATAAACTGCTAATCAGATTTTCATAAAACCACCGCAACGAACAAGGCTTTTGATTAAAAACATCTTTTTTTTTGGTGTAGAGGGGAATGCTATTAGGCAACATAACTCGCCTGGGGAAGGCGAGCCGTGTGTGGGACTCGTGCAATTTCATGCCCCAGTCTTTATAAAGACTGGTGCACGAAGAATACTCCTCTAAACCCCCCCGCGGTTTCTCTGGGCTGGGACATACCCTGACAACCAGAGACTGTATAAAAACATCTGCACACAAATCGGCTCATTTAGAACCTAGGGTGCTACAGACAGACGGGTCAAATTTATTAACCACTCTTTTTCTGTCGGTGTTAAAACATTAAGAATATTGTTACTATAAAAAAAGATATTGCATATGAATAGATCATTAATAAACGAATTAAAGATAATGTCAAACTCATAAAAGTCTTATTAGGCAGAAATTACTTTCCTCGCCGATTTTCATTTAGCTCTCGAACGTTTAGTCGAATTCACGTTTCTCTTAACTTTCCGACGTTAATGATGACGCGCTGATTGTTTTGCTGATTCGGTAAATTTTGGTTGACTAATTGTCATTTGTCTTTGATGATAACAGCTGCAGGGATCGGCTAAAAACTCATGGCGCGGTTTTTAATCGCGCCAAATTCTTTTCATAAATGCCTATTTTAAAGTAAATTAAAAATTATGCAGGGCAAGGCTTTCATGAAATCAAATTGTCATAACAATAACAGGTACTGGCTTAATCGCCACATCTTTTAAATGAGATATGGTGATCACAAACTTGAGCTGTGGTCTAAAAATTTGCACTAAGTTTGCTCGACCGGAAAATGACTTCAAGATCACAGTATGGTCTCAAACCACTAGTGACTAGACCCTCAAAGCTTTTCATAGTAAAGAAAACATTTTTTTTTAATCTGCTCTCTCAAATCTGGAGCGTGCCGCTTACAACAGTACTCGATAATCCGAATTGTAAGCTTAGAAATAATTCATCTTTACCATTTCGACAGTGATTACGGCATCCGCGGTATGACGGACAAAAGACGGTAACTCCGGTTCATTTTCGATACGCCGACTTGAAATTCTGCCAGGAATTATATTTGATGGAGGCGGAAATTGAAACGTTCAGTCTTTAAGTTGGACGTATTTCTGATCCAAAAACTGTGCGTGAGTGGTTGGATGGTTCTTTGCACACTACTGAGTAGATTTAGTTGCACCTATTGGTTTACTACGGGAGGTCCAATTGAAATATTAATAATATACGAGTAGTACGTAGAACAGTGGCTCAACCATATCACCATAGCTTGGTTATAACAGCTGGGGTCGTGAGTTATATTCCCGTGTTAGGTCGACTTTTTCAGAGTCTTATAATCTTGAAAGTTTTAACCTTAATATTTACCTAATAAATTATATGTTGTTTCTACAAACATGTTGTACGGGCGATAATGTCAAGGATTAACGAATGGCTAATAATAAATCTACAGAACAAGCGAAAACATTTTCCCACTCGGAAATATTCAAGCCCCACTTTCGCAGCGCCGCAAAAATTTAAATCACTGTTGGGTTTACATACATCGTCATACATATTCAAGTATAGCGTCTAGTCAAGTGGTTCTCTGTAAATTTTCATTGTGTTCAATTCGGGTTTTTGTTCTTTTTTGCGGAATATACGATTCCTTTTTGGGCTAATCGAGAATCGTTGCCAACCCAGTAACAATTTCATTTTAAAGTCTTTTTTAAAATGAAATTAAGGAAAGAGAGATTTAGAAGCAGAACGATTTTTGCAACTAAGTATTGATAAATATAATTGACCAGCCAATCTTTAACCATCTTAATATAATTTGTTTTCCATTCGTAACTATCTTAAAGATCGAGCTAACTAAGAATGTATAACGTGTAGTAAAAAAAACTGTTACTAGTATATATTTCTATTGCTTGATTTTGTAACTAGTGGTATAAATAAAAAGTCAGGGAAAGGGCCCCGACATGGCATAAGAAAAATGGCTCCACACGGCGCCTTTCCCTTACTAACGATCCATCCATAGGTTAATGTAGTGCGTATAATTAAAGATTTGCGATCCCTTCGGCTCACTATAATCTCTTTACCAGCTTGCTAAACCTCTAGGCGCACCTTACAAATCCCTTAGATAAGTCTGGAACGCTTGTAGTCTGTGGCTTTATACTGATAGTTACTGGATAATAATTCTAATATAATAAAATTAGTTCGTTTTAAAACCATTTTAGCTTTCGAGACCCAGTATAGGCACTTCTTTGCGTTCTGTTTGAAAATCAAAACAATTGTATTAAAAGTGTTCCTAAGAACAATGGTAACTTACTTTATCTTTTTTGGTTGTGTCAGCGAGCAGACTTAACACAAATCTGGCTATTAGGATAATGCTTATTGGAGTTGCGTTAAGCAACAGTAAAAATTACCACACACACTGACAAAATAATGCTTAGCTAACGTTACGGACAGGCGCAGTTGACGTCATTTGTCGCTCAATTCAAAAACGTATTATCCAAAAAGCATTTGAATTTGATAGTACCTGCAAATATTTTATTCTAAAACCAACTGTTAACTGTGTGTTTTAAGCAAATAAAGAATTTGAATGAAATAAAATATTTTCGGAAAAGATTTATATTTTCATTGCTTTGTATTTGTGGTGGCAGCTAGTAGTGGAGTCGTTAATTAAAACCGTACATTGCACCGTGAATTCAGGCTTACGTTGCGAACTTTAAACGATATGTCATGAAAATTAAGTGGTCCAATTAAAACGCGAGATACACACATGAGTTTGCTTTTAATGAAATTATGTATTTTAATTAGTTTGCAGTTTAGGGATATGAAACTCACATAATGTAGGTAGGAATATACATAGTAGATTCTTGATAGCCAGGTAGATTCTTGATATTGAAAATATAGATAATATCTAAATTGCGAAGCAATTAGTAGTGACCCTGCATTATAATGTCCGCCTCCGTGGAATCTGATCTTCGAGTCTCTGATTTCAAGTGTACTGGCTCCCACATTAATATTGCCGGAACACAGCCAGAGCTGTTATGGCGGCAGATTTCACCTGTGGGGGTAGTAGCTAGCCAGTCGGACTCTGAAAAAGCCCTGCCAACAACCAGACCCAAGGCGGGAATCGATCCCACGACCTCCGTGTTTTATACCCGAGCGGCTTAACCACTGTTCCACGGAGGCGGTCATTGGGGTGGCCTGTCGCGAATTGATACAACGGAAACTGGTATAGTTTAACCTTATTGGTTATTAGCATTTTCCAAGTGAGAACGTTATTTTTTTTAATCTGACAGGAACATCAAAACTCCTTGCTAAAATTACCCAGTTTGAAATATTCTCACGAGGTAGATAAATTTGAGTGCACTGAAGTTACATAAATATCAGATATAAAATAGAAATTCTAGAATACGGTCGATCAGTCTCACCTATAATATTGTAGGCACTCATAATTGAAGACGTCGATACCAAAGTTATCGGATTTTTTTAGGAAGATAGGAAACAAAATATTTTATACTGCATACCTACATTGTAAAACATTTGGCGATTGAAAAGAGTTTATTTGGATTTCTCTCGATACAGCATTCTGAAATTGGATCATAATAAAATTATTGTGCTCTATCAATTAAGAAATTTTGACTTTGACTTTTAGTACTATCACAAAAAGCTTATAATGTTTGATTTATTTATTATTCTCATCAAAACAATACCTGAAGTCATAATTTGTAACAGTCACCAGCTGAGACATATTAGAACTTCAGTTGAGTGGGCAAGTATTGTTAAAATGGTGTTATTCATTGAAAATTGCAACCACAGCCGACTCTACACAATTTCTAACTAGACTGATTCTTTCAAAGATCGCACAGATTACACAGACGAAAATTCAAATTCATACATGAAGATTTACACTAACAAATGAATCATAAAAAGAAAAGATATCTCGGAAATGTCAAGAGAGAGCTGTAAATCTGGTGAAACAGCAAACCGTGACAAAGCATTATTTAGACATATCGCGTTTGCCAACATTCCGCATGGTGTTTGAAGTAATTTTATGAGCGTGTAAATCATTGCTATGTATAAATGGAAGTAAGAAATATTCCCAACTAAGTAAGGAGTTGAAGAATCTTGACTGATCATTACTAATATTAAAAAGAGAAAAGATTTGATTGTTTGTTTGTTTGTTCAATACAAACAAACAAACATAGGCTCCGAAACTACTGAACCGATTTGAATAATTATTTCACTGTTGGAAAGCTACACTATCTTCGGGTGACATAGGGTAATTTTGATCCCAGAAATGTGTGGGAAGGGGGGGGGATATTTGAAAAAGAAATTACGCGCGCGTGAAAACCTCTCTTTTTATAGTGTTTGTAATGCACTTAAACCGTGTTTTTGTTTACGATAAGTTCCGACTTCAAAGGCATAAACTCAATAGAAAAACAAGTTCAGAGTTTTATAAAAGGGATAACAGGTATTGATTGAGCCGCTTCCTCACGCGGGCTTAAAACGATTCCGTCGAAACTTCTCACCTTTTATCTCACCCTTTCTTTACTAATTATTTTTTCCGTCAACATTTCAAAGAGATAATTAATTTTCACTCATTTACAAGTCGCCCTTTGTCTTTTTTCGAACGGACGCGGAAATTGTGAGGGAATTCTTTCACCGGACTTTTGTTTGATAAATTAATAATTGTTTAAATTGTCAATTGTTTCAGGTACGTACGGAGGGTCAATCTAGGACTCAGTGGTCCCTTGCAAAGCTGGGACGGTACTTGCAAGTATTTTTCTTTTTTGCGAACGTTCTAATTACTTACTTACTTACTACGCTAGCTCAGCGATCCGATATTGGCCTCCGAATCGTTCTAATTGATAGTTTATTTTAATTTCATTTCTGGTGGTTGCTTATTACGTCATTAATTCATAAGTTTTTCAGTCGTAGTATACTTGTTATTGTGTGTGATTAAAACCTCGTTTATCATAAAAAAAATACTTGCCTATCAATCTCTTACAGACCGCATCGTCGTTATTTAGCATTCGGTACCTTTGCTACAACAATCAGATTGGCTAATTATAAAAAAAAACTGTTTATTATACTGCAGAATACATTATTTTATTACAAACTATGACGGCTATAAAACAATGTCTCAAGGGGACAACCATCCCTCGATTCTATTATGAAGACCACTTGTACCAACAAACAGAAATAGTGAACTTCAATGTCCAATAGCAACACTAACCGAACTCGGAGAGATCTTGCCAGTTAATTCAATTTGCGTATCCTTGGAGACCACGAATTGTGAACTATGAACTGCCATTGTAAAGGTCTGCTTCCACTTGATCTTGCTTGCGATATAGTTTTTCAAGGCGATGTAATTGTATACTCTTCAACTTTTTAATTAGGTGGAAAATAGGAACCGAGATATTCGAGAAAAACCGATTTTTATAACCTTTGGCCTTCAATGTCTGAAGGCGCGGGCACGATAGTATTTGTGACTTTTGAGACAACATTTAGAAAACGACAAAACTAACCTTTATACCAATTTACAGCTTATTATTTATCATTTATTCCACGACGGCTTCATTTGACAAACCATTTGTTGTAATGGTCAAGAAGTCCGATAAAACAGACATTTTCATGCACACAAATGTTTATACCGTGCGGGGATCGAACCCGCGCCCTCTGCACTCTGGTGGAATAGCAAACTTCTCGACCATTACACCAAATTGTTGCAATAGTGCGCCGTGTAGGTAATATGACTACGATTGCACAGCGCCATATATTACTTACTTATTGTAATTGTAAATATCGCCTCGCATAGCCAATACCTTATTTACATGTTGTTTAACACCTTTAAAGCTATATCGCCTCGCATAGCTAATTCTAACCAAAGACAGGGGCCCTAACTGCCGTAGAGTCGTAACTCTACAACTATAGTGAAACTTGACCGTTTTGTCCGGGCTGAACTTGGCCCGTTAAAACTTGAGTGCACCTGCCGAGCCAATAATTTGAAGTCTATTGAAATATTCGCTTGTTCTATCGCTCGTCTGTCGTAGAAGTTGAATTTGATGTAATTATTAATTATATCGTATAGGTGTTACGATTAAATGCACGTTTGACCTTGATTATAATAATGCCAGTACTTATAATAAAACTATAGATTATTAATTTAATACTCGGGACCTTTAAGCAACTGCCAGTGACGACGATTCATAAAGTGCATATTTAAAGCCTATATGTTGAGAGTTAACCACAAACAATAATATATTATATTTGTGTCGTATCTAATTTTGTGAAAAGATACTGGAAAATTCTAGTGTCATATAAGAAGTTCCGATGCCTTTAGTGTATCACCTAATGGTAAGTGATCATCACTGACGCCCATGGACATCTGCAACACCCGAGGGATCGCTGATGCGTTGCCGGCCTACGTTGGTATGGGGGTGTGGGCCTCCAGTACTCTCACAAACCAGACAAAACACAATAGTAGTCACTATTATTTCACGCTGGTGTTATGCTAGTGTGTATTTTGTCAAAACCTCTGCGGCATTCCTCTTCCACCTGCCCTGTTCCCATTGATATTATCAAAATAAAAAAAAACACAAAAGTGAGTTTAATTTTAAATTTGTGGTCAAACTGTGGCGCTTATTTGGTGAGTTTAACGAATTGCTGTTAACCCGCGGCCACTAATTAAGTTTTAAAAACTATGTGGACATAATTTCCTCACACACTGAATATTTCAGCCAGGGTCGCACAATATGCGGTGTGTGGTCTCTTCGGCCCACAGCTAAGGATGGGCTAATTAAAAACCGTATCGATATCGACCTCTAAAAATTACAGAGTAAAATATAAACGATTATCTGAAAAGTAGGGGAGAAATCATTCAAGGCAACGCCAGGTGCCCAGGCAGGGGAAGCGTTCAAAATCAAAATCAAAATCAAAAATCAAAATATTCTTTATTCATGTAAACTTGTATCAAGTATTTATGAATCGTCGATTACAGTGTGACTCTACCACCGGCTTCGGAACGCAGTCATCTGTCGAGAAGAACCGGCAAGAAACTCGACAGTTACTCTTTTTAATCGCCAAAGAAATTTTACAACATTGATAATAAATCTATCTATACTAAGCCATACAGTTTTTCGTGTAAATGTAGAAATAATAATAATAATAAAGAAAAAAATTATAACTGTAGGACGTAGTGTAGATATAACAACAATGACAACAGATTAAAATACAGTTTGCGCGGACAGGGAGCGAAGCATTCCTACTACCAGTATCTACAGATCTCCATCATTAAGAAAATCTTCAATTTTATAGTAACCTTTTTTCATCAGACGGGTCTTGATACACGACTTAAATTGATTTATGGGTAAGCTAACAACATCCATTGGCAATTTATTATACATTGTAATACTTAATCCTTTAAAAGAATTTCCAATCTTTTGAAGCCTAATATTTGGAATAGCAAGCCTATGTTTATTTCTTGTGTTAAATTGATGACAATCTGATTTCTTTGAAAAATTTTGTATGTTCTTTTGTACATACATAACACAATCCAGTATATATTGTGATGGCACAGTTAATATATTTATTTCCCGGAATAATTCTCTTAACGGGTCACGGGTTTTGAGGCCATATATAGCGCGGATGGCTCTCTTTTGCAAAATAAATATATTGTTTATGTCAGCGGCAGATCCCCATAAGAGCAGCCCATACGACATAATACTGTGGAAGTAACTGAAATAAACTAGTCTCGCCGTTTCCACATCAGTCAGATTTCTTATTTTTCTGACAGCATATGCGGCTGAGCTAAGTCTTTTGGCAAGAGCTGTTACATGAGGCCCCCACTGCAATTTAGAATCGAGGGTTATCCCCAGAAACACTGTTGAATTGACAATTTCAATGAGTTCTCCATTTACAGTGATCTCAGGAACCACCTGTCGCACATTCGGCATTGTGAATTTAACACATTTCGTTTTATTGGTGTTCAATAACAAATTGTTAACAGTAAACCAGTGTAAAGTTTGTGAGACAGCATTACTCACATCGTCAAATGATTGTTTTCGTCTGTCAACTTTAAATATAAGGGAGGTATCATCAGCGAATAACACTGTGTCACACAGGTTTTCTGTATAATATGGAAGATCATTAATATAAATTAAAAAGAACAAAGGTCCTAGTATTGAGCCTTGAGGGACCCCCAACAGTAAAGGGGCTCCTTTGGAATCAATACCATTCACGTTTACCTTCTGGATTCTGTCAGATAGGTACGACCTTATAAGACTTAACGCGTTGGCAGAGATGCCATAATGCCGCAACTTCATCAACAATGTCTCGTGATCAACACAGTCGAAAGCTTTAGACAGATCGCAGAATATACCTATAGCATCTTGCTTATTATCCCAGGCATCAAATATATGTTGGATGAGTGCTATACCTGCATCTGTAGTAGACTTGCCTCTAGTGAACCCAAACTGATTACTATGTAATAAATTATTTAATTTAAAATGAGAAAGCAATTGAGAATAAATAAGCTTTTCAAATATTTTACTTAATGTTGGGAGAATCGATATTGGTCTAAAATTGGATGGGTCACTTTTTTCGCCTGATTTGAATAAGGGTATTATTTTACTGTGCTTCATTAAATCTGGAAATTCACCATCATCCACGCATTGATTAAAAATAATAGCTAAATGAGGTGCAATAGAATGGATTATATTTTTTAATATATCCATTGAGATTCCCCATAGATCTTCGGTTCTTTTCATGTTCAGTTCTTTGAAAGTTTTATAAATAACTTCAGGACTGACATGGGTAAATTTAAAGGATGTTACACACTCATCCACATGAGATTTGAGGAGGGAGTTGGCAAGATGTGGGCTAGAATTTAATTGACAAGTAGTTTTGACTGCAATGTTAGAGAAAAACGATTCAAATGCATTCGCCACATTAGCATTAGAATCATGAATAATACCGTCAATATTTAAAGAGATCTTGCTAGTTTGTGTTTTATTTTTACAAGTCTCTTTATTAATGATTTTCCACGTAGCTTTGCTTTTGTTAGTGGTTTTGAAACCTCATCCAGTTTAATTACCTATTTAAAAGCAGCCTAAGCGTCGAATCGTGCAAAAGGTAAATCAGACTAGTCCACTACTAACTACACCCACATAGAAGAAATCTCTTTAGTTAAGTAAAAAAAAACAATTGATGAACAATTTCTTATTAATCGAGAAATCTAGTACTTATAAGGAAATCGCCGGTTCGATATTGCACAGAACAGATACCAGAGAAATACAGTAAGTTAGACTCTGGACTACATATAACACGCGTTAAAAAGCATTCAGACATATTAATAAAATGATAAAGGATAGAAAAGATAAAAGAGTTAATTAAATAATATCGACATTTTATTCTTGTACACTTCCTTACCCGCAGAAATTCTGTTGAAATACCGTCGTGTGATAGCGGGACACTTACGGATAGAAAATGCCAATGTGGAATTGTGTAAAATGTGCCCAGAAATGCATTTTGAATTTCCACAAACGAATGCTTCGAAGTTTATAGTTCACATGTAGCAGTAAGAGTAGCAATCAGAATAAATTGGGTTCCTTTGTAACTAAAGCTTCTATTTTACTAGTAAAATATTTATATTAGAATCAGTGCTTTGGTCTCTGATTCTCTTTCGTTTGTGTTTGGAATTGTATTCTTCTTTGCATATTTGCATGCATCTTCGCATGGGGTGCCATCCTTTCTGTGCATGAATGTTAGTGGCGTACCTATTACAAAAAAAGGATGTACCTGGTTCGAATGCCATTAGGGTAATACCTTTTGGAGTTGCGTAATGCGTTAAGCGACCAGTGAAAACTGATACACACACTGACAAAATAATGCGTTGCTAACGTTACGCACATGCGCAGTTGACGTCATTTTTCGCTCAATTCCAAAAGGTATTATCCTAATAGCATTTGAATCGGATAATAAGTAATGTTTGTCCATTGATGGCATCCTTATTACCTATATGCTGCCTACTTTGGTCCAGACTCTTGACGGTACTCTATAAATAATGTCCAGGAATTAATTATTCTTCGAGATGAACTTCAAATAAATTCCATGAAAATAGTTATAACTTCTACCCTAAATCTTGTGAAACAAGTTCCCAACAATGTGTAACTTATGTTCCGCTTATGTGTCTTAAGTGTTCTGTTAAATAAACTTCCAAGGCGTAACGTTTAATCCTTACTTATGTGGAGTGCTTTGAACTAACTAAGTTGTCCTCGCGAAATTGCTTCTCAAATAATGGCCTACTGGGAGCTCTCACTGATTCAATGCGATTTGATTATTGAATTCTTAAGTAACATATGGAACTTGTGAAATTGTGTAATCGATTTCATTAATTTGAACCTTAGTTCAGCCCGACCATTAGAATAAAAAACCTCGCCATAATGCGGGCAAATATTGAAACTTCTTTCTTCAAGTAGCAATCAAATAAAAAAAAAAACATAAAGAAGTCATTCATTATTGCTGTCTGTTGTGATGTCAATTGTCAACCGTGTCTTGTTATTTCTTGGATATTAAGAGTTATTTGTGAGTATAACCATAGCAACCAAGTGTTGCTATAGCCATAGCTAATGTGGCGCCTCCAGAGCAGGTTTTGTTATTTTCTTGGTTAGCTTTATACCTAATAAAATATTCAAACTATGGCCCTATGGAGCATTTGATAGTAAGTATAGTAACCCCGACATATGCTCCACGGGCCATGGGGTCGAATCCCACCTATCCCACATTTACGTAATTTGAGTTTGTCTCGTGTCGGGATGTTATTTGTATTTAAAATATATTATATTTGTGCTACCTTCAATATTTCTGATACTCATAACACGAATACGTACGCAACTTACTTTGGAAAATCAGATTAATGAAATGAAATGAAATGAAAAATGAAATGAAAATATTTATTTACCAACATACAACTACTCTCACGATAACATACAACTACTCTCACACTAGGCAGGCCTGTTTCGTGAGGGTCAATTCAGTAAAAAAATTACCAAGTATTGCGGCTATGAGAAAATACATTTAACAAAATATACATTAAAACTAGAAATTCTTATTATTTTACCTATGTGCTTACATTGTGGTGTGTGAATGTGTGTGTTGTGTGTGTTTGTGCATTTGTGTGTGTATGCGTGTGTGTGTATGTGTATGTGTGCTATATAATATAATATATGTGATGTTTTGTAATAACTTAATGTCCTTCGTATTTATCCATAATTCGATTACATGCGAAAGTAGAAATTCAGCTTATTATTTTAACTGAAAGCTTTATCTAACATAGTAAAAATAACCTAGTATCCATAACAGTGGTGGCCTAAAAACCGGAGACCGCCAAACGTGCCGTTCTCTCGAACATTAACATAAACAGAATTAGCGGAGGAATATGTATGAGCCCCGGAAAGGAGAGGTGTGCTCTTGTAAGGGTGAATACGCTGGGTAAACACGTGGGATAATACAAACATACTTGTTTATCTAGTGAAATAGACAACCATGATTTTAAGGTCGTGGTCGCCAGACAACGCGACGGGTCAATATTAAAAATGTGGAAGGTACCTCTTGGATTCTTCACAAACAGTCCGGTGGCATTACCGTAAGAATGGTGATTCAGATAATAATCTATTTTACAACCGATACTAATCCTTTTCGTTTTTTCTTATAATAAATTGAAAGAAATATGTAATTTTATTTGCATTTACATTTTTTTAAAATACTTTTGCACGACAATCTTTTATTTTCCTACCAGCACTTCGACGTCAATGGCCTGTTGAGAAAAGAAGTGCCGCAAGAAACAGCAGTTTGCCTTTTTTTTTAAATAATAAGTTACATATTATCACAAATTTTTAATGTTTGATGGAGTCATTTGTCCTGCAGTGGGACATCAATAGACTATCGAGGCAGTACCTACAGTGACTAAACGCATGGAGTCCCTAGGTATCGCAGCTAATGGAGCCTCGTCCCCGCCTGGTTATCAGTGTTCACGACTCACGAGCGCCCCTCATGTGAAATATACACTTTTTCAGGGAACCACTGGGATCTTTGTGTACATCTAAGTTGCTTTAGGCCCTCACAAAAATAACTTAAAAGCGCATGGATTTAGGTTCTGTCATCATACAGGACTGGGTTGGGGTTGGAGAAATATTACTTGTAGGATCAATGATTTTAGAATTACTTTCTTTTTCGTTTACGATGCCGAGTTATATCCTCAAATTTAACTTAAACTTATGTGTTTTAACAAATATGTCTTTGAATAATACCAACATTATAAAGTTTACAATTACGTTACATATTAAGACACTAGCGGTGGCCTCCGCGGTTTCACCCGCGCGCACTTTCTTTTGTAAATTATCCCCCCCTTTCCCTCACATTTCCGGGATCAAAAGTACCATTTATGTCAACAGTGAAAGAATTTTTCAAATCGGTTCAGAAGTTTCGGAGCCTATTCAATACAAACAAACAAACAATTATATAGATATAGACTATAACTAATGCTTAGATTAAGCTTACTTATGAAAGATCGGCCATCGCATATCTAAAATATAGTGTAGTACATTCCCGTTTTAAAAGTATTCGATGTGTCACCAATCTAGCAAATTAATTCCTTTTGCGTTACTCTCACATCCGAACTGTGAGTGTAACGCAAAAGAAATTCCACTTGTGTAGTCAGAGGCCCTAGACAAGCGGCACGTATGACATTCGTTATCGCTCAATTTGCGATAGCGAATGTCAAAACCCGTACTTTCAATAACGATTGACCACGTAAAGCACCTGTCAAATCCATAAAATTTAAAGTTAGCGAATTTCGCTAAAGCTGTCAAAAGTTACTTTGTCTAAGCCCTCAGGTGATAGTAAATATGACAAATCTCGCTGAAACATAATCTATAGGTGTTGTTATCAGCCCTAGTAAAATATCTTTTTACAGGAAACCAACGGGTTGTTTGTACATCTGTAGTGGATGTAGTACATGACAGGACCCTCTTAGAGCCATTGCGAAGGGTTTCGCCCAATGTCAACATGGAAACCGATTTTCTGATGCCACTTTCCGCGCTCGCAAATATTGGGACAGCAAATTAAAATACCCTCTCCATTTCAATGGGTTATAACACCGTTTTCGATCAAGCGTTAATTTCAGTTTTTATCAATATTAAACTACGTGATTTGACCTTTTTTTTCGGAGAAGAATGCGTTTATGCACCATAACCGCAGGCTAGCTAGACCTGCGGCCGTGTGTGGGACTCGAGACTAAAGCGTCCACTACCCACTAAACTCTCCCGGTTCCCCTTTACATCCGATTGGGACGAGCCGGTGCCAGCATTGTGGCTATTGACCAGCCACGTGATTTTAACTTGATGATCGATTTAGTGTACGGGTTATGGTTATGAAGTCCAGCACGAAGTTTGATGGTACAAACATTATTGTGTACATGAACATTTTCTTTTGTATTTGTCTGAGTGTTTTTTTTTTATTGTAAACATAATGTTCGCTACTAAGATATTAAAGACAACATGAAACCTACACGGATTGGCTAAAAATGTCATTGTCATGATTTCATCACTAGAAATAAACATCGTTTGTTTGTAGTATTAAGTTTAAAAAAATAATTTCGCTTAATAATATTCTATATTATATTTAAAACCAATGTACAACTGAACTATTCTGAAAAAAGGTAGGTACCTATTCCACTAACAATATAAATTAATATTACTACCGTATCCCGTATTTTTTGACGAGTGTGATAAAAAATATGCCGAGAGAGATTTCCATAAAGTTACCATAAACAGATGTCTGTCTAGAGTAGGTTAGGAGTGCAAGGTTAGAATGGTTGGACATGTAATGAGGAGAGAAGACACACATGTCGCCAAAAGAATGATAGATATGTGTGTAGACGGAGATTTAAGCAGAGACAGGCCGAAAAAGAGTTGGGATGGATTGCATAAAGTATGATATGAAAATGAAAAAAGTGAACGTAGAATTGACGGCTAATAGGAGTGTGTGGAAGGAAAATACATGTTGCACCGACCCCTATAAGGGCAAGGAGATGATTATGAAACAAATGTCTAGACTTTTTCCCGTCGTAGTTTGTAAAACGGTTCGATGGTTTAGTGATTGAATTTCCTGACCGTAATGTCGGGGCCCTGGGTTCTAAAGCCGAATCAAATTCATTTAGGGGTTTTTATAACGCGGCTTTGCCCACGTGGTCTGTACGATACTATATTGCAAGAATGTGATATTTGTAGCATTAAGAATGAATTAATAAACTTTTCAAATCAAATCAAATCAAATCAAACCCTTTATTTGTCAGACATAGGTAGTATAGACATAATTATAGGTGACATAATAAAATAATATAATGTAACACTATGTCTTGCCATTAGCAGGCATACAAAATTTTACAAATTAACATATTACATTTCATTTAAACTTACACATCAATCAATATTAATCTGTCAGAGAAGTTTACAAGTTATTAATAATAGAAATCATGTCAAAATGTACATTTAATATGATATTTATTCTTTAATGTAAGATATAAAAAATACAAAGACATATAATAGGTGTATATGTTTGCACATATAACATACAATGTATGTAACAAAGTATACTACCACCACCGAAGAATACATAGTAAAGGCAGAAATAGTTCATAAAAATTTTCCTCTGAAATTTTTTCTAAACTTCCTAATTTTCATAAAAACTTCACTCGCAAGTTAAAAGCACCACGGAAACCCTAAGTGGATTACAAGCACTACCAAAAATTGCTTGGTCCAAAGACAAAGTGGCATATTAATTTTAAATGAACCGTTTTTGCTAAGTAACAGACTGCGATACTTCTTAAGTGGAGAAGCTACACGGAATAGATGATGTCATAGTAGATGGAATACACAGTACGATAGCTCCATACACTGCACCGCGCGCTTGGATGTTTGCGCCATATGTATCTATGCACGCCCAATCAAAACAAAATCTCGACCTGTTTCTTAGCGCAAACAATTACCGCCTCCGTGAAACAGTGGCTAAGCCACTCGGGTGTAAGACTCGGAGGTCGTGGGTTCGATTTACGCCGTGGGTCTGGTTGGTGGTAGGGCTTTTTCAGCGTCCGACTGGCTAGCTACCACCCCCACAGATATTGCTGGAACAAAGCCAGTACACTTATAATTAAAAGCTCGAAGATCAGATGAGCCTACAGTCTGGCAGTACATTGAGCGACACTTCATAATGAAGTGTCCCTATAATGGAATAGGCCGCAGTGACCGCTTACCATCAGGTGGGCTGCGTGTCTGTCTGCCAACTGATGTGATATAAAAAAATAAATAAAGAGGTTTTGTTTGACTGTGCGTGCGGCGACGTATAAATACATAGGTACTAATGGTGCATACATACAACCGCGCGCGGTGCGTTTGTATGAAGATAACGTACTGAGTACTCTTCCTACTATGATTATGTGGAGGGTAAGGGGGGCGACACGTCCGCATATTTTGTAAATCCTCGCTATTCAAGTTTTCCGGGACAACGCATTCTGTTTCCATTATACCGCGCTACGGCGAAAAATTTAAACCAAGCAATTATGCTTAGCTCTCAAAGTTGATATTTTTATGCAGCTTTACTACAAAATAATAATGAAGGCTATATTTTCGTTGCTTATGGTTAGAAGCACTGTGTAACAGGCGTAACTTACTGAGTACGTTTCTGCGGTAGTAGAGCGGTGCGAGATGGGTGACGTGTGACGTGACAGAATTGTCCCGTGGAGATTAGTAGATGAAAACAACTCGTCTGAAGTTTCTTGGAATTTGACATAACAATGTTTGATCCTCGAGCAAATATAACACGGAGAATGATCTTTCATTTAGTTTAAAAGAATATATAATTTTTATAGTTTGTAACTCGTATCGTTTTTAATCGTTTGTAGCATTAGGGATCTAACAGAAGAACGACCCATCGTTTGCGACCCTCGACGACTGCGGTGAGCGGCTGTCGTTCGGGGCCGCAACGACAGCCGACGACCCTCGACGACTGTCGCTGGCTGTCGTTGCGTTCCCGCTGTCGTCGAGAGTCGTTCGGGGCCGCAACGACAGCCGACGACCCTCTGCGCTCGCGCGTCGCCAACTGTGTAACTTGTTATTTGAAGGGAAAACAACGAAAGCAGCAAAAGTAAGGTTTTTCCCGCTGCCAATACAATGTCATCCAATTGGACTCTGGGGACCTTACTCATCGACAGAAGTTATTAAATCATACTTCACTGTGTTTGTCTGTAAGGTGGAGTTTCTTCTTTAGACGAACTGCTTATTTGAGTGGCAGATCTACTATGCTCTCGTTCTGCTTTCTTTCTCTTTTCAGAATATTTTGTCTATCAATTAAAAAGTAGCAGTAAGTAGTAAGTAGTCTTGTTGATTTCAAAAGCGTTTAAAACCATTCATTGGATGAACCATTTGAAACATTTATTCTTCTTGAGATCGCTCGTAACTTAGGTTACCTGAGAATCTTGGAAATCGGTCTGACCCATATGTAGAGATCTAATTTCTGTTATCTATGGTCTGACCTCGTTTTGATAAAGAATAAAATGGAAATTCTTTTTCACCAGACAACGGCAAGTTTATTCAAGTGTAAAAGATATTGACCTGTGTTTTAAAAATGATTTATTAGCACTTGAGAGCTCTGGCAGTGTAGTAAAGACTGGGATTGGTAACTAACCTTTTTTTGATCTTATCAATTAGTTAAAAAATAATTGGTGTACATTTTTAAACATTCTTCCAATGTAATAGTGACGTTTCGTATTTTAATATATTTGGCAGCTAACCCCAAACTGAGCAAAGCCTATACTTAAGGAATCTATGGTTTTATATCCGTCTGCCTGGTGCTGTACTAGATTGGCCTCCGTTACAATAAGTCAGCTATTTTATTATTAAGAGACTTGTATTGTACATTAACAACAACAATAATGGAATATTACACTTAACAAAGGACTATATTAAAAGTATAAAGTACTATAATTAAGATATTTAGAGTTTAACAGTCCGAACCTATTTAAAGCCTTTCCTTTTAAAACGGTATGTCCACAATGCCGCAGGGCGTCCTACATTACTACCTAAAAGCAGTTCTCACTAACACGTTTTGTACCCATCCTCTCGGATTGTCAGGAAACAGCCATTTCCACTTTCAATCCATTTACTCAGTATTTAGGTTTACACAAATGTGACGCTTTAGTTGCATCTTATAAACATATCATTTGACCGCCTCCATCGAACAGTGGCTAAGCCACTCGGGCATAAAAAAACCCGGAGGTCGTGGGTTCAATTCCCGCCTTGTTACTGGTTGGTGGTAGGGCTTTTTCAGCGTCCGACTGGCAAGCTACCACCCCACAGGTGAAATGCCGCCATAACAGCTTTGGCTGTATTCCGGCAATAATAATGTGGTAGCCAGTACACTTGAAATCTAAGGCTCGAAGATCAGATGAGCCTACAGTTGGGCAGCACATTGAGCGACGCTTCCTGGTGAAGTGTCCCTCAATGGAATAGGCCGCAGTGACCGCTTACTTATCAGGTGGGATGCGTGCCTGTCTGCCAACTGACGTTGTCTAAAAAAAAATATCATATCACATGTGTCTAAGCTGCTGTCTCTAGTATTGGTTCAATATTTATAAGGTGATATATATTTTTATTAATTTAGCATACAAATAAGCAACAATATAATGGAAACGAGCTCCACGAAAGATATTTATTGGGTGAATTTCGCGACGTCGACTGATCGCTTCGAAGCTGAGCGTGTGATTTCGAGACGAGCGAATCATGACGTTTTTTCACTCCCGATAGAGCGATGTAACCATTTATTAAAGAAATGTCTTCAGGTTACGCCCAGAGTTAGCTTAGGTCAATTTATAATAGTCAATAGCCTTCCGCCCACAGTCACTTGTGATGTGATGATATGATGTTTTCCGGGATAAAAAGTATCCTGTGTCCTTTATATATTCAGCTTTCAAACTATTCCCATACCATAAATATCGTCGGTAATTTTTTTGACCCGTTGCGACGGCTGAAAAACTCAAAATCACTTTTATGTTTGCTATCCCGTAAGAACTGAGCGTAATCCCGGTATAAAAGGTAGAGTGTCCTTTCCCTAAGTTTAGTTTTGTCTGTACCTTTCATCAAAATCAGAGATCGGTACACTTTATTAGGAATAATACAAAAACAACATCTGATCCAGTTCAAATTTAAATGGGACTACATCATTTAATGTTATCAAATTAAAATAAAAAATAATAAAAATCGTTCATTAAAAAAAAATAAACACTAAACAATAATTTAACAAAAAACACTAATTAAGAATCACCTCTTGTTTTGTAGTCGGTTAATAGTGGAATTGTCTCTGAAAGGGTTAACGTATCAAAAGAATGTCGTATTTATTTTACTACTTGCAAATTCTAAAGCTCAATATGACACGGTCTTCATTTACGAGAATTTAACTTAATAACTCTTCACCAGAAACATAAATTTATAAAATCTACATCCAAGATTCCAGTTATCCGCCTGAGGTAATAGTTAAGGCTTATTACGTTCGTGCCATAAAATGTTTTATTGCAGGTAGCCAAGCCCTTATTAAGGAATGGCGTTTCATTTTATTTTAATTATGCGTCCCTTATACCGGGGGATGAACTGGGAATCTGGATTTCATTAGCTTAATGGGAATAAGGATCTGAGAGTATAAAACTGTAGTAAATATAATTTTACCCCTTGCGCATTGGTTTACATTAAGTATTGCGACTAGCCTTCCGCCCGCGGTTTCGCTCGCACGTAATTTCTTTTTTTTAAGGCCCCCATCTTCCCCCGCTTATTTCCGGGATCAAAAGTACCATATGTCACCCGGGGATAGTGTAGCTTTCCATCAGTGAAAGAATGATTCAAATCGGTTCAATAATTTTGGAGCCTATTCAATCCAAAGACACAATCAAAAATCTTTCCACTTCATAATATTATTAACGATTGGAGAATTTTTGCATTTATGAAGTTGGGGCTTGCTATTAGATTGTATTAAAGGGCAATAAAAAAGGATAACATTACGTACATTTTAATCTAACTCTAAAATGAGTAGTTTAAGCACAGTGTAATGAGTATCAGAATCAATGAAGGTACACATAAACAAATTGTCCTGGGTGGGATTTGAGTCCACGACCCTTAATGCGCCATCGGATCAGTTTCTTCAATCGATCAGATTTACTCTAGATCTTGATCCGTAAATTGTAATATTATTATTTCTCTAGGTGGTAAACGACTACTGTAACACCAAGGAGTAAGAAATGCGATGCGATGCCAACCTTTAACCTTTTGAACGCCAAGCTACGAACGCATTGTCGTGTGTCCTGTACCTACACCAGAGCTGGGTTATTCTTTAGTGTCGAATGTAAGGAAAAAATACCAGTAATCGTTTTAAACATATTTATTTCATAATTTTAGAGGCAGGGTATTTGTCATGTATAAACATCGTTGGCGTACAGGGCCCGCAGGTGCTTGTCAAGTATAGACGAATTTGGCGTCCAAAAGGTTAAAGAAGGGATGCGCTTTTTTCTTGAATATTTTACAATCATAATGGTTCAGAAAACATACTCGTAAGAAATGATAAAACGAGAGGCGATAAATGAATATGATTTTCAGATCGGTAGAGGCTATTAAGCCATCAGTTCTATTGTGAGCGCCATTCAGATGCTGGTAATTTGCTTTTTCTATTGACTTAATGCTAGAACCGATTTCATTGACTGTAAGCTTATTACGGGCTTTGCTCTTTCCAGCTGTTTGTATAGTTGGAGTGAATTTTTGTGCTGCATTTCGTTTATTATTAATGCTACGCAGTAAGAATATTTTCTAATGTAATCGGAATGGATGACCTTGAACTGGCCACGAAATAACAGCAATTTTTTTAATTTCCAATCATTTTGCTCTTTAAGGCTTCAATGGTCTTGTGGTTTGAGTCCCGAGGCCGAGATGTTGGTCCTAGGCGTGAGGTCTTGGGTTCGATTCGGATCGTGAAAATATTTTTGTCAGTTTTTTGGACACGGGTCCGTGATTTTGAATCCTATTTACTTATTTTTTTATTATTAGCAATATGAACGTTATTGCATATTTAATTAGATTTTGATATTAGTAAGACACATAAATAATATGATATGTAATTAAAAAATTCAAAACTAATAAGAATTTTAAACAACTAAAATTACAAATGAAAAAAAAAAAATTAAATGAAAAAATCTTTATTGCTTTACAATTTTGTGTTTACAATATCCGAGTTTGGATTCTCCTTTTAAGTGTATGAAAACACTTGTGCCAAACAAATGTTCCATCATTGATATAAAATATTTAAAGGGCACTGAATCCAGTTAATTTATATAATAATAATAATTGTACCCGACCGTTCCACTAAAAGCATCGCCTTGCCCAATTTTCCCCTTTCGTTCGTGTGAATTGAGCCGAATATCCCCAATTTACTCCGCACACAATGCTGCCACGGTTTTGTGTCGAACACATCACTTAGGTCAACCATTCTATATAATGCATCAATAAAGTCGTTATATTTAATGTTTCTGCGAAAATATGTCTTTTATGGAAAGGTTATTTTTTTTGCAATGTCATAATAAATATCTTACTTTAATCTATTGCCGATAAATAAATATCTCGGGACATTATTCACACAGCGCCATCTAGCCCCAAACTAAGCATTAGCTTGTGCTATGGGTGCTAGACAAAGGATAAACATTACTTATATTTTTTTTTTTTGTAAATAAATACATACTAATAACACATTGACAAATGCGAAGTAAATATATTTTTTTCTCCAAACGAATTATTTCTTATACAGAAATGGACAAGTCATGTTCTTTTTTGCGGATTTACAAAGAAAAGTCTGCTTTATTTTGTTTTCTACAATACATCACACTTAGCTTGAGATTACTTTGAGCTGCGGAGACGTATAGGGGCTTAATACGTGAATTTAGGAGCCATTCATTGTAGACAGGCTCAAACACGCGCGAGACACGAGTAACTCGATGTGTTTTATATGCGACGGAGAAGATAAGGAATTTTCATTTTTTTTTTGTATGCTAGATCAGATCAGAAGACAGGCACACAACATACTTGACGGTAAACTTAAAATCAAAGGCTCAAAGATCAGATGAGTCTACAGTCTAGCAGCACATTGAGCGACGCTTCCTGGTGAAGTGTCCCTCAATGGAATAGGCCGCAGTGGCCGCTTACCATCAGGTGGGCTGCGTGTCTGTCTGCCAACTGACTTGGTATAAAAAAACTGCCACTGTGCCTATTCCATTGAGTAACACTCAATCAGAAAGCTTCGGTCTATGTGCTGCCACAATGCTACTTTGATTCTATAACCTTTTACTTTAAAGTCCACTCGCTCCTACATTAATATTGCCAGAATAGAGCCAGAGCTGTTATGGCGGCAGATTTCGTCTATGCGGGTGCTAACTAGCCAGTCCAACAAGGAAAAGATCCTACCACCAACTGTTCGATCTTTACATCCAAATTCAATACTTACAAAAACACATGTTTATCATATTCACAAGCTGTGTCTAGTTTTAGACAAGAAGGCACTGTTAATTTTTTTTTCGAAATTCACTGCATGATAAATATTAGTACACAGCATTCTGTCTAATCTGAACAAAAGCCCAACTTGACATCTTTTATACAATCTCGTGCAATTTATGTTTACGAATAGTTTCCATTAAACATAAAAGTAGTAAATCGGCATATTTGAACTGTTTATCTTTGAGACAGAAACTTGTACGAACGACACGAACATACTTCAGTCGCAACTCGCATACGAGCTTGTTCGCGCGGCTTTGTTTATTTATTCATGCTAAACGTGTCCTAATGCATGCGGTGCTTCGTAGCATTTGTTTGCCGCCGCTCTTGGTAACACTTTGTCTTATATTTTAGTTTTAGTGCAACGTTTCGCTTGTTGGAAAGGAATAATTTACTTTTTCTCAGGAACTATGACTACGGTTGGATTTTTACCAAAGGTTTGGTTGGTGATGGATAACAAGACTACAATATAGATGAACTCCCTATTTCTATTTAGGCTTCGGCCTCGAATTTCGTGGCAGCGGCAGCGGCGGCGCACGCAGGCGCACTGCGGTCACCGCTTGACGCGGGCCGTCAAGAGCGGTACGATGCTGTCGAGCGGTGATCCGCAGTGCGCCTGAGTGCGCTACCGCTTCCGCCGCCCGCTGTATTCGAGAACGGGTCTATGGGATTCCATACAAACCATCTCGCCGTTGCCGCTCCCACTGCCGCGAAATACAAGGCCGAGGCCATAATTGAAATAGGGAGTACATCTATTGTAGTCTTGTTATCTATCACCAACCAAACCTATGGTAAAAATCTAACCCTGGTCATAGTTACAGAGAAAAAGGAAATTATTCCTTTCCAAGAAGCGATAGGTTGCGCAATTAGGAGGCCGAAGCCTTACTCATAATATAGCGTGGCGTGAGATAAAATTGACGCATATTTGCTGAAGAATGACGAGGCACAGTGTCGATGCGAACGATTTGGTGTAATGGTCGGGAAGTTGGCTACACTAAATGTCGCTGGCTTGATTCTGCCTGTCGCGGCCTGATGGAGCGACGAACAAACAGACAGACAGAGTTACTTTTGCATTTATAATATTAGTATGGCCCGCGGCGTCTCCGTGCTTCGGAAGGCACGTTAAGCTGTTGGTCCCGGCTGATATTTACTATAATGTAAATATTAGTCGTCAAGCCTAGTCAGATGCCATTTGGCGGCTTGATAACATCTGACATTAAGGTTGGTCACTTGCCTTACGCACCCCTCCACCAACCCGCACTAGGCCAGCGTGGTGGAGTATGGCCCACACTATCTCACAATTGAGATAAGGCCTGTGTCCCAGCAGTGGGAACGTATATAGGCTGATGATGATGATGATGGCCCGCGGTTCCTTTTAAGCTAAGAATCAGTTTCCTTCCTCTGTTACTGCGATTTTGCTGTGTATTTCAGTTTTACTTCGCGAAATGCAAGTTGGGAGAAATCGCTTGTCGTAAACTTTTACGTGCCATTACTTTCAGGTTTCAGGGAAAAAGTTATATCTTTCTAAGTAGATTCTGGTAGAAAAAATCTTTTGCCGAGTCTGGAATGTTACCCCTGACAACATTGTTCAATTCTAAAGCTAAAAATAATTTTAATTTTTGGTCTAGTGGGTGACTCTTTGGCTCCCACCTCTTTAGTTAATTAACCATTGGCTCAATAGTATTTACGTGGCAGCCAATAGGCAGTCTTTTAGCACATTGAGCAACATTTTCTGATAAAGTGTCTTTACACGGAATATGCCATGTTGGCTACTTACCACAAAATCGTTAGCTAACTGCAGGACCAGACAACTCCTAAAAAGGAGGGCACCCATTAGTATATTTATACTCGTACTATGTAGTTTTAGATATAAATGCATTTCTCTTGTTAATTACAATTTATTATACATTTACAATATTAGGAATTAAGTAATCGGCGTTATACATTGCAAGCGCGGTAAAAGTCTATCTGTCATCTCTCGGCTAGTGCGGAGCACCGTACGCGGTGACCATAGTGATGTGTAATTCGATTCTACCAATTATTCGTCTAACAGTAGTTATGTCTGTACTCAAAGATAGCGATATGTAATTAACTTTCAAAGATATATATTTTATCTATATTATATTACACATAAACAAACAACAAGCTTGAATGTGATATGATCCCATAAAATATGAAAATATCGATTGCTGGCAAGTTTTAATTATAAAGAAGGTATTTATCATTTATTTATTTATGATTGAAATTAATTTCCACGAAGTCATATATTTATGTCATGTATAATATATGAGCAATATTACCGCTTCCTGTGCACTATTAAAATGCCATTAGTCGCCATCTTGTCTTGGCGCTATCGACGATATTCTGTAAGAAACATTACGGTTGTAACGTAATGGATTATTCGCTCTGTGAACATAAATGATTTATGTTTTGTAGTTTTTCTCAATTCTTTTGTGAGTTTGTGATGACTATTCATCATCATCGGCCTCATGCATCTATTTCAGATGATTCATACAGCGCCAGTGAGACATCGTTATTGGTGGCTGTACAGACCTATTCGAGAGCGGCAGCCACGACCGCACGAAGTCCTGGGTTGTTGGTAGAGGTGGTTGTGCTAGGTTGTCTCTATGGTGTCTACGAGCACGTGTTTGAGCTAACACCTCTAACCAGGTGGTGTCGTGGGTTTTAAGGCCATCTGCTGTAAGCTTTCTCCACCGGGCACGATCCGCGGCGACATCCTATGATGACTGTTAGAGAAGTGATTTTTATAACTCACGGCGCGGTTTTAAATAACGCCCGCAGCGATTGCGGGCCCGCAGTTTTCTACGGTTTACTTCAAAACTCACGAGACCGGTGATTGGTGCGATTCCGCAGCCGCCGCGGTTGACGTGCGTTGAAGTTGTCTTTTGGTACGTCTTTGGTTGTTTGTTTGTATTTGGTACGACGAGCCATTTGGTGTAATGGTCGAGAAGTCGGCTATTACACCAGTGGTCGCGGGTTCGATCCCCGCACGGTACAAACGTTTGTGTGCATGAACATGTCTGTTTGTATCGGTCTGGGTGTTTCTATGTATAATATGTATGTATTTACAAAAAAAAAAAGTATACAAGTAATGTTTATCCGTTGTCTGGCACCCATAGCACAAGCTAATGCTTAGTTTGGGGCCAGATGGCGCTGTGTGAATAATGCCCAGAGATATTTGTCCAGAGAATGTCCAGAGAAATTTATTGAATAGGCTCCGAAACTACTGAACCTATTTGAATAATTCTTTCAATGTTTTAAAGCTACACTATCCCCGGGTGACATAGGCTAATTTTGATCCCAGAAATGTGGGGAAGGGGGGATATTTGAAAAAAGAAAATACGCGCGGGTGAAATCGCGGTCGGAAGGCAATTTTTTATCAATCGATTGATCATCAATTACACGGGCAGCATATTTTCCATAAGGGAATCTCCGTTGGTAAAATAGGATAAAATTAAATAGAAAAAGGATTTCTATTTGTTTCAGACAACGATGTAAAGACACGAGAATCCTATAGACGGCCCACAGAGAAAATACTAGGTAGAGTTGCCATATCGTGTTTTCTATGAAGTATCATGCCACCATACAGCGCTACGCGAGACTACTTTGTGTATTTAAAGTAATTATGTGGTTCAACTAACTAATGAATTAATTTCTTGCACTTTACCTTATTTTTGTAATTTTTACCGTTGATCCACTAAGAACGCTGTTTGAAAAAATTCTCTGAGATGATGTTGGGACCACGTTGCAGGAATGTTGAGCACATTACATACACAAACTCCAATTACTACGAGTACCTATAAGTGAACGCTCTCTGTTCTTTTTTTCGAAAATAAACTATCTTCAATCTGAGCTCTACTTAATATTTGTTCTATGAGACGGCCCAACAAACGCGCCGACTCGTACTTGATTAGATGTGATTACGTTCACTGCAAACACGTTTTATTTGTTTTGGAAGGGAGCGCCTCTGTTTGCCGAGAACAGCTTGGTTCAGAATATTAGTAGGCTAGCTGTGATGAGTATTTTTATGAGACGGATGGATGACATTGAAATTAGATTCATTGCTTCTTTCATTTTACTCACTTACTCACTATTGGCAGATCTTTGTATCGCCAGAAATTTCTCAAAATATTCTATTATTGTCTTCTTGGGCGGTCATTGTCATTAAAAGAGGTCCACTAAAATTTGTGATGGATTTTTTGAAAACAACTCAAGTTTGGTAATACCAAGGCGCATTTTTCAAGCGTGGTGATTAAGCCAGCACCCATAATTTTGTCTATGTCTTGATACGATGAAACTCCTTGTCCTGCGATATTATATTAATATCTAGATATAAAAAAGGTCTTGAAATATCTTCTACCAAGAAAATATTCTTTGTCTTTACTAACTGTTAAGGTGCGTCAATCAAACTCAACGACTTCAGTAATGACCGTCGACTCTTTATGAATGGTTATTACAGTCGTCAGCTTAGTTAAGACGTCAATATCGAAATGAAAAGATATTCCAGCGAAATTTGTTTCATCACACTCTTTATTAAAAATCTTAATCTCGAGGATTCACGAGTTTCACGACGTAGCTCCATCAAAATTTTACACACCTGCACGAAAGCGACGAAGAGATATTAAATTTTCTTTTCAAATGTCACAAGGAGCCGAGATATTAAATAAATGCCGCGAGCCTATTTATCCCGGCTTTTCCGCGGAAAAAACATTTACACCGCAAAAATACGGAAATTTTAACTTGGCGTACATTAAAATTATTTATGAGAGGCTATCCTAAACCGGCTAACGCTGTTATTTCGACGACGTGTTATGTAATGCGCTTATGTTTTGCAAAAAGTTTAAGTTGAAATGTTGAGAAAAATAAACACTTTGATTAGGATTAACTTGAGTGCTGTCTGTGATCTGTTTATCTTTTCATACTTCGTACTAAATATGACGATATAATATACTGGTCTATTTATTTTATAGCACAAGAGTGGCTTTCAAACGTTTGGCTCACTTTATGCTTGTTACACCAGAAGCATCACTTTAACCGACCCTGTAATTTGAAGGTGAAACACACGTTGGCAGCAAAAAATTCTTCCTACTGCCAACACCATATCTTCCCCAATTGAGCTCTGGAGACCTTAGGTACTCACCGACAGAAACTTCTTAGCTACTACACTGTGGTCTTCTGTAAGGTGGAGGTACGGTCGGCAGCAGAATAACCTACCCTAATCTGTCAAAAATCTCACTTGAAAAAGAAGTCTATGTGTGGCAAACCGAACTCTTTGA
Source organism: Mecyna flavalis (assembly GCA_949319885.1). Classification (NCBI taxonomy): domain Eukaryota; kingdom Metazoa; phylum Arthropoda; class Insecta; order Lepidoptera; family Crambidae; genus Mecyna; species Mecyna flavalis. Next base: position 1,575,492 of record OX439407.1, on the reverse strand, counting down.
TATTTTATATATTTTTTATGTAAATTTGTTTCGATATGTCACTCCTTTTCTGGCTGTCTTAATATAGTTTGCTTGAACGTATTACATAGTTTCCAAGTTATCCCGAATTTACTTATTTAAAATACCTGATCTCCCTCTACATCGCTTAGACTATGTGAAGTTAATAAAGTTTAAAATTGGTTGTAGAAATTTGACAGATTAGGGTAGTCTGATGTGCTGTTGACTGTACTTTCCTTGACGAGCGGCGCATTTGAGAGGAAGATCTACCATGCTTTACCTCTCTTTAGTCTAAACCGATTAAACGACACTTTCAAATGCAGTCATTTCAAAACCAAATAAAAGTTATGACAATCCCCATAACATCCTCGAAAGTCATTGTATAAATAATAGTCCATTTTTGAACAACAATGAATTATATAAGTCGTAGACAATGCAATGCGTCTGGGGCCTATTGACCATTGTGTTGGCCGGAAATCGTCACCTTTGAAATGTTACAAATTACTTCACTTGTCATTGTGGAATGTGACGATTGGGGGTAAGTTAAGTATGGTAACGTTTGAACATCCAAATAGCAAATGCTTCTAGAATTTGTATGTCAACTTTAGTAATGGTTGAGAACTCAACTTCTACACCGACCCCTTTCATTGGTGACGTGATGTCAATGGTGGAGCCTTTTACCGTACAATGGAACAATACTTACTACTTATTTCTAATTATGGACACCCCTGAGCAAGTGACAATATAATTCAGTTGCAATATTACAGCATAGTCAGCGACGCGTGAGTAATAGCTCTGGTTTTACAAACGACCTTATCAGACGGTAACCGCTTACCATAAGGCAGGCCGTAGGTTTGAGTGCCGCCGATGTGGTATCAAAAAAATCTTTCATTATCCTTTAGTAATGAATTGATATCGTAACATAACAAATCTAAACTTATTTTCTTTTACATTGTCATACCCTACATAGGAACACTGAAAAAGCGAGTGATCCTCACAAAATAAAATTCAATAACCGACTTGTGACATGGAAAGAAATAGTTTTACTTTTATTTGAACATTGCGCCAACTTTATTGCATTAGAATAAATAGTGTTTTTTGTCGATATAAATTCCCTTCTCTATCTGTGCGACAAACATTTTTCCCATTTCATAAATCATGCATTTTAACAGCGACAGGTTTCTAACAATCGGTAGCCCTGGCTATAAAATAGTTTATCCACGACATACAGTAAAAAATATCAGTAAGGCATTTTTAATATGGAATTTTAAATAATATGAAGAGATTTGAAGAATAACAAATCCTTAATTGGAATGCATGTACATAAGACGTGTACACACAGAAACTTATTTGAGACATTTTTCTGCAAATAAGATAAGAAGAGAGACTTAAGGTTCGAAAATTTTATTGTACTTCTAGTTCTATCTCTCTTAAGGTTTCTCCATTGCTAGTGTATCAATAAATCATGCAGTGGCAAGATGAAGAAACAATTTTACAGAACTTTTAAATCAAATCGGCATATTAAAATAATGCAAATTTTGATTCTTTTAAACAAATTCTAAATAAGGCGGAAATAACTTTTTTCTCCTTTATTACTTTTTTCTTCTTTATTACTATAACACATAATTTAATTGTCACAGCGAATTATGTGCTTTGAGCAGTTTAATATACCAGTATTTTGATTTTACCATGTACGAACGTAATAGTTTATCCTGTAGCAAAAAATGGCGGCAGAATTGGCTCACATCCTCGCTAGGCTACTAAGTTTATCTTAATACGAGTATCCCTATTTTACATCATAAGTAGTTTGCCTAAGCGCCACGACTCGTGGATTCACAAACAAAATACGTTACCTCACTGTTATTTATATTTACTACATGTGATCCGTCCAAATAGGAGGAAGTATAAATTAGTGCGGGCGTGAAATTCCACGACCTGCGTCCACCGAGAGTGTATGGCGGAATTAACATTCCTTATATCACGTCACGGCCTGTGTTAGATTGTTTACTACCTGAGATTATATCTGAAGCTTAACTAGAAAGGAATTTGCCGAATAAAGTAATTAAAATTGTTTTTCTATCTTAAGTTTTTAATTGAATTTGTATGATCTTCTGTTGAGTTATTTTGTCGGTGCATGAGTACAGTATATTGTATGTGTACACATTATTGAGTTTTTCTGTCCGAAAAATAGATACTCAGTTACAGGCGTCTCAAAGGCGAAGGGGTAAAGCATTCCCATGCACCGAAAAGCACGTAAGCCGCTGATCAAGGACTTGTTCTCTCTTAAACTCGATACGATCCTGGCCTAACAAACAATAAGAGTAAGGTAATACAACGTTCACATTTGCTTGCTGTGAAACCAACTTGGGCTTCAGTGTTTCCAAACTTATACAACATGAGATTCTTGAAAACGTGATTAACTCCTTTACTGAAAGGCTGACAATGCATCGTTGATGCAGATGTCCAAGAGCAGCCGTTATCACATACAATAAGTTGACCTAATTGCTGCCTCTAACATAAAAGACACTTGACTAATAATGTAATATTCGTATATTCTGCGTGGTTGGATAATCATTGTAACTGCCCACCGTGGAAGGCCAAACTAGCAACATTACATTAGTAGGATTAGTAATGTGCAGATTACATCTATCCTCATAATTCATAACGTCCATTTATGACATTTTGGTTTAGGCATGTGCGCTATTCGGCTGTAATCCACACCGCGTGTGAAGACGTCGGCTCGCGCCAAGAATGCGGCTTGTAATAATATTGTAATAATGCATGTGATGCGCTGTGCTGGAATCCTTCAGAGAGGATGTTGAATATGCTGTGCTGTAAATATGTTTGCTAATACCTCTAATACCTGTACTTCGTACTTAATGTTTTTTGGTTTACTAATCTCCTTCTAGAAGTTTGCTCGGTTGACTATGCGACGTTCTGCTACAATTAAAAAAAAATATCGACCTTATGAATAATAAGAAGTCTATATAATTTTCCGATTTCAAACTATCTCCTTAATCAATTTCATCCGTTGCCCCGATGTGATGTAGAAAGACAGCAAAAGCTGTTCAAATTTTGCTATTTCATCAAAATTGATCAATTTTGTCCAGGAAAAAAACTAACGTTACTAAACTACGACTGTACCAAAACAAAAAAAAAATGCTATCCAATAGTCAGATTATTTTGTATCTTGTATCTTTTCACAAAGATCACTCAAAATTTCATTATAATGACAAGTGGTAACTAAATCTCTAGCCGAAACAAATTAGCTAACGAAAAATGAACTAATACAATTTCCAAAGCGATTAAAAGATTGTCAAAGCGATCAGTAGATTGTTATAAGACCTCTGGAATAACGAAGTCGGATGTTTCTCCAGTACTTCCCTTGAACACGTGCGACACAATTTATCTGAAGCATTTTCTGTTTTCAATTAAAACGGACGGCAGTTTGAAAGTTTTAATCAAAAGTGCAGTGTCGATGGAGATCTCGTTTTCTTTTAGCGATAACAAGGAATAGGATAACGCGACTCGGGAAACTTAGTTAATTTCTCTTAGGAAACTTTGCCGGCTAGATAGGGATAGATGGATTTATTTACACTTTATTGTTTACCCACGGTCTGTCAAGTAGCGCTCTAATTAAATTAAAAATCTTTGTCTCGTCAGTAACATTTTTATAAACTTGCGGTCGTCTCCGCGGTTTCACCCGCGCGTAATTTCTTTTTCAAATTTCCCCTCTTTCCCCCACATTTCCGCGATCAAAAGTACCCTCTGACACCTGGGGATGCTTTTCAACAGTTAAGAATTCAACAAACAAATCTTTCCTATTTATAATATTAATATTTGTAGATGGAAAAGTAACTCTATCTATCTGTAACGCTTTTATGCCTAAAGCACTGAGACACACAGACATAGACGAGACGAGTGTCTTAAAAAGAGAGCCTATCCCTTCCTGAGTAGGAAGGGATAGACTCTCTTTTTGAGAATCGCTAATGCGGATCTTATTGAAAATACTGCTAAAGTTAATTTATTCCAAAGCTTGATTGTGTGTATCAATAGTCAGTCGTGAAGTACGTCGGTAAAATTGAACAGGAGTAATACAAAATATGTTCAGCAAATAAAGATAGGGATGTCTGCTTTACAGTTTTAGAGCTATAAATGACCTCGGTAACTTCCAGAAGTTTGTCGACTCTAAGTGACAGAAGGCAGGACACATCGCTCGTGGAACTAATGACCGATGAAGCAAATAAAGTTTTCGAGTGCTGATCGTTAAACAAAGTGACGTGACGTGGCGATTGATGCTCTTTATGAAGTAGTGTGAATCCACAAAATAATGCGCAAGACTATCAATGATTTCTCGGTATACGAAACAACGAAGATAAATAAACATCTAGACCCAGGACAAACACACATGATTCTTGGTGCATAGGACAGAGTCACTACCAAATATGCCATTGACGCTGGTTAGTTGCCAAAAGGTAGGCACTGGCATCCCTTTCGACCATGAAGGGAAAACCGGGGGAGTTTCGTGAGTAGTGGTATGCTTTAGTCCCGAGACCCACACACGGCTGCAGGTCTCGCTATAGTTGTGGTGCTTAAACGCATTCTTCTTCAAGAAGAATCTTCTCTCTCTGGAAAACGAAATGATATCGAGTCAGTCAGTCACAGAAAAAGGACAACAAAAGTCTTGTACGTAAAGTTGCGAACATCGACAAAAAATTAGTTTGTACCAAACTTATCCGTCTTTGCGGCTGAAATAGATAAGTGAAGGAACTTTCCAACTTTGCCTCTGTAGTTAAGTTGTTTCTTAGAAAACCCTTTGATGCCAGTTTAGATGAACACGCAAGTTGCTCACGAGTAGCGAACTTTGATAGAATTTCCGAACTGTGATCGAATACTGCACTTATTCAACTCTGAACTTGATTAAGAGGTTCTTTACCCTTTAATTCCAAAGTATCTTATGTACTTTAAGGTAAATATGTCTGCTCTTGAAAAAAATAACGACTTTAATTTCTTCAGATACATTCACAGTCTCTAAATGATCTTTATACTTTTAATCTCCTGAAAATACACTCAGCCCAAGCGTATACATTCCTTATCTAAGAGGGTGGGGATATTCAAACAAACACAAAAATGTATGTCACCAATATCCTGATTTCGAAACCCCAATTAGTGGCCTATAAAATGTTACACTGAAGATGACACAAATGAACCAACTTTTTAATTTTTTTTTTTTTTTTTTTTTTTTTTTTTTATACTTAGCCCGGCAAATGACCACACTCCACCTGATGTTAAGTGGAAGTGAAGTCCAGACGCGAGGACAACTGGTGCAACGTAAGGGACGCAGCATCAGTCACCCTCACTCTGCCGGCCCACAAAGTGCCTCTTCACGCCTCGTTTGAAGGACCCTATGTCATAGGAAGGAGGGAATACATGCGCTGGTAGACTATTCCATTTCTTGGAGGTGCGGCAAAGAAACGAGTCACCGAATTTCTTTGTGCGTGATGGAATATCGGCAACTCTAAATTGGTGACTCCGGAGAGCAGCGCGCGTACTCCTATGAAGGAAGGGAGAAGGAGGGATGAGGTCAAAGAGTTCTTCAGAGCACTCGCCATGGTATAGACGGTAAAAGACGCTAAGTGACGCAATATCTCTACGCAATTGCAAAGGCTCGAGAGTGTTAGTGACCTCTGCATTGCCGATAATGCGCACAGCGCGGCGCTGCAATCTGTCCAAGGCATCGAGAAGGTACTTTGCGGAGCCGTCCCAAAGGTGAGAGCAATACTCCACGCAGGATCGCACCTGTGTCTTATATAATAGACACAACTGATCAGGCGTGAAGAATCGCCGCACCCTGTTCAGGACACCGAGTTTACGCGAGGCATTTTTAATCACAGTTTCGATGTAGTCCTTTTGGTTCAGATCGCAGCGGATATCCATACCGAGCATGTTAATGCTGCTCTGTAGGCCTAGAGGTGTACCCTGAAGAGAAGGAAGGGGAAGGAATGGCGACTTTTTGGCTGTGAACGCACACACCTGTGTTTTCTTAGCATTGAACTCCACCAGATTATCGGAGCCCCATTTAGAAATGAGGTCCAACACCCGATCGAGCTCAATGACAAGATTCACTCGCCTCATTTCGGTTTCTACCTGTCCAGCCGTTGGGTGGCCGTTATATCCCCCATGCACTGTGCTATCATCTGCATAGCAATGAATGTTTCCAAGAGGAAGCATGTCATTGACATGCAGAAGGAACAGCGTAGGGGATAGAACGGAGCCCTGAGGAACACCAGCGTTCACAGACATGAACCGCGAAGCGCAACCGTCCGCAAGGACACGGATTCTACGCTCATGCAGGAAGCTAGCTATCCAAGTGCAGAGCTGAGCAGGCAAACCGTATGCCGGGAGCTTGGAGAGAAGAGCTTTGTGCCAGACCCGATCAAAAGCCTTGGCTATGTCAAGGCTAACTGCCAGTGACTCGCCACGCTTGTCAATAGCCTCACCCCAGAGATGTGTGACGTAGGCTAGAAGATCACCCGTTGACCGCTTTGACCGAAACCCATATTGACGATCGTGGATTAGAGAGTGATCTTCTAGGTAACGAGTAAGCTGCTTGTTTATTATTCGTTCGAGGATCTTGCACAATACTGAGGTTACGGCTATAGGGCGGTAATTAATCGGATCTGACCGATCTCCTTTTTTAGGGATCGGTTGCACATTAGCCTCTCTCCAAGATTCCGGCACACAGCCCGTAGAGAGTGAGAGACGATACAGGCGCGTTAACACAGGGGACAACTCCGCTGCACACATTTTCAGGACTATTGCTGGGATGCCATCAGGACCGTTAGCTTTCCGGACATCGATTGACTGCAGCTCCCCACGGACATCACACTGCCTGATTTTAATATCAGACATTGTGTGGCCACAGTGAGGAATTGAGGGTGGCTCCGCATTGCAGTCATCGATTCGGGAGTTAGCCGCAAAGAGTTTGGCCAGGAGATCGACCTTTTCCTGCGGCTTGTGGGCTAAAGTTCCATCAGGGCATCTCAGTGGTGGCGGCGAGGGTTGGCAGAAGTTGGATTGCACGGCTTTGGCCAGACGCCAGTAGCTACGGCTGCCCGTAGGATGCGATAAAAGTTCTTGGCCTACTCGTGCAACGCGCTGGGCATCCGCTCTAATATAAGCCCTTTTGCAGGACTTGGTGGCATTATTATAGGCTGCTTTCAGCGAGCTAGTTTCGGGATCCCCATGAGCTTTGCCTCTGATCCAAGCGCGGTAAGCCGTCTGTTTGTTCTCAACAGCACTGGCACACTCGCGATTGAACCAGCGGTTGCGTCTGCCTTTGCTGATGACATTATATTTTTTCCTCTTTCGTGAAGTACCTATTGTATTTTTGCTGTACTCATCAGTTAGACATGACAATGTACAAGTGGCAGTACTAACATCAACCTACTCTAATTTGTCAAATTCCTTCAACCAATTTTTGGCCTAATGTCCATGGCATTGAGTTATTTTTCAATTGAGACTTTTTAACATATTAGACTACGTTGATCTGTTGACTGTACGTCAGTTGTAAGCTTAGCACAGAATTTAAAAAAAAACTGTTGACATAACATATACATATTATGTAGAAAAATTAAAGTAGTGTGTGATTGAATAAGGTAACGAGAATTTTTGAAGCATGAGAGAGATGAAATAGCCGACAGAATTATTGTAAAACTATAAGATCTGTGTTTAAAACGGTAAAAAGATATGGCAAAGTGATTTAATACGCTTAAAATTCGAATGATTTATTTTTCCGCTCATGCATTCCAAACAAATTTTAATTGTTAAAACATTATAGCCTAAAGCCGAAACACAAATGGAACATGAAATCGAACGGAAGATTAAAATTACAACAGAATGTGGAACAAACGAAATTGGCCATGTAGATTTAAGAGGTTATAAATTGTATAAATCCGTTGGGCTCCTCTGGGACGCGGTCGACTTTCAATTACAGCTGGGGGTTGACACAGGTCGCTTATCGGACCCTTATAAAAAATTAACCTAATACGAAGGACTCGGATATCAATACTGAGCAGAGATTAGGAGCAAAAGTGATAGGATATTTGCTTTAAAGAAAATTTGCTGATGTTTAGAAATGTCTATGTACAGGACGGGTAATAGCTTCGCACACAGAAATACTCTTTATTCTGATACGTGTCTTTCGAAACATTGTGAAATCATCGCGTTGCACTATGTTACGAGATTGTGTGTGTGTGTGTGTCTCTATTAAACAATGCAGTGTTTGATATTTGCAATGAGATTACAATAGATATTTGCATCAAATCCGTTAAAAAAGTAAACTAAACGTAGTCTGGTACACAGTTCTAAGCAATGGTCGTGAATAGGTACTTTATTTGGTATACACAAAAACATGCTTAATATACAAAGAAAGCAGTGACAAACGGCGATACGATCAGACAAACTGGCAACTTCTCAACCATTAGGTACACAAAATTCGTCATTAAATATGTTTCTCTTAATTATTAATTATCATTAATTTGTTCAGTTTCGGGTTCGCTTCTGCAATAAACTATGATCCACATTTAGTGAACTTAAAAGGACCACAATCTATTTCTAGTTAGTCTTTTTTGCATCCACAAGTGGGCTTGTTAACTTTTTATAAATGGGCGGAACAAAAAATAGGGTGAGAGCGCCAATTTCGGGTCATGGGAGGCGGGGTCGTCCTAATGTGTCGGACGGTGTCAGCTCCGGTAACCCTCATAAAAACATCAAGCACCGCTGAATGTTGATGGGTGATTTACTCTATTTTTGTTGTGATATAATGGGTAAAATTTACCCAGTGGCAGGTAGTTTGAAGTCAATCACACACATTAATAATGAGAAACGGCGTTTGGAACCATTTCATCGAAATAATTCGACTATTCATATTGTCGCAATATCTGGTGACATTAGTTATTGATTTTCCAAGGAAAATCTTGTATTTAATTTCTTTATTGACATTGAAATTATTTGTTATTTTTTTTTGTTGTAAACGATGGATGTCTTTGCCCTGCAAGCCTGCAATAGAATTATTTGGAAAACTTAACTTTAAATTCTAACTTAAATCCCTTCAACATAAATCTCTAAGCGACATAAGTAGGGTACACACACCTCTAAATGACCGGCTTAGGTCGAAAAATCAGCTGTTCGCAGCGATGTTTACGCGCGGCGTGATCCGGGAGGTCGCCGGGTCAGCCTCTAATGACGTGCAAACATACCCATACGGTCCATTTGACATCTTGTCCTCTACGCGTTACAAGAATTTGTGTACTTAGATGATACTTTATTCTTTAATGAAGATATTCTCATGTTCTTAATGACGCATACAATTAGTAGTATCTCAACCATCTCCAATCTATGTAATTTAAAGTTATAGAATCGATGCGATGGATCTTAAGCTGAATATGGGTTGTGGAAATTTTAAATTCCAGTCCATTGTTTATGCAATCAAAGAAATGTTATTCATAACAATTTTAGTATAATAAATTTTTTGTATCTGGTATCTTACTTGGCGTACATTATTATGGTTTCGTGGTCATGTTCTGTTCCATTTTAAATTACTTGGAAGATGAGCTTATTCCTTCTGACACGACTTAAGAATATACAGCTTTAAGTATGGCAGTCAATCCCGTCTGTTCACTTTCACTTAGCGTAAAGACTAAAGCTGCTCACATAAACAATGCGTGCGCTGCTAAATAACTGTCTTAAGTCGAAAAATCACCCATTCAAGGCAATGTTTACGCTCGACAAGAAGGACGCAGGGATCAGCCTCTAATGAGGTGCAAACATGCCTTCAGGCGTTATTTAAGTCCTCTTGGAAGTACACGATTTCTGAAACTACGATTCAGATTTTTCCTTCGAACTAATATTATAGTCAGATAACGATTTCTGGCCTGCAAGACTTTTTCTCTTAATTTTCTTTGTGTTGTCATTGTCTTGCTAAAGCAGTGGCTAATGCAGAGAAAGGTTTTATATTTTATTCTTGTGTGGTAACTGCTTAACCTACGTTTAGCAGTAGACATCTAATAGCTTATTAAATTAAGATAGTGGCATGCGATGTAAATATCCAACGTAGAACTAAAGTTTACGACGTCGGTGCTAAATTGCGAGACTGAAATAAGTTAGACGTATGGCGAGGTGAAGTTACAGTTAGTTTAATAAAATTAAAGTCTTATGAGAATAAACAAAATATCAGTGGTCAAACATCACAATGAGGTGACGATAATATATGCAATGCAAGTTGCGTTGAGGGTTGCAAATATATCACTAACTAATCAGTGAAAAATTCGCCCACTTGCGTGCATATTTATGTGATAAATCTGTCCATTTATTACGCTTTTATGTCTCAACCTCTCAACCGATTTTAATTAAATTAGGTATTTTTATCACAAAAGTGTGACAGAAGGCTAGTAAATTTTTTTAATGATTCATTGTAGACAAAACCATGTTCTCCTCAAAAACACATAGCTACTGAAAACTCAAGTTCATTGCTTAGACATATTATTTATTCAGAGTTACTGTTTGCTCTTATCTCCTAGCAAAATGCGTCGCAGCGAAGATCAACCTACGCGCTCTAATGGGGCGCAAACATTGCCGCCTCACGGACCATTTGCGCGGGAAGCACCAGCCAATGTGGGTTGGGTCTGGCTATTGCTGATATATACTAGACACATAGCCTGGTGAGTAATGGAGCAAACCACACTTGATAAGATTCCGTGGTTACAGAATCAGATGATGTGTAAACTTGACGAAAGACGGATCTTTTGGAAATGGTAGTGGACATTTTAATGTTAAGACACTGAAATTTTTGGAAACCTATATTTCAGAAAGTATGTTACGCCATACTCAAATTAGAAGCTGCATTAGGAAAAAACGCAGAGATGATAAAAAAATAACTAAGAAGTAAACACAGAACTAAGCACCAGAACCACGACGTATATTCATTTAACTACTAAACTTGTCTCTCATTATAATTTTTAGTTTTTGATGTCTTCTTCCCACAGATTCTGTCTATGTCTGTGCTTCTTCCTCTTTTCTCACAGCAATTAATTTTAAACCTCAAGATATAAAAAATAATTTTTAATCTTATAAATATTCATTATTACATACTATAATCGCAGAAAAGGCAAAAAAAGAAATTTCCTTTTTTTTACTTTTTATGGATTCCCATATCTCATAACATAATGTTTATTGGCGTTCCTACGAACATTTTCAACGCTATCAGATAAGTTAGTGTCCTATCTCATTAGAACGCCATGGCGACGTCGCTAGCTACCGTATTCAAGCAGTTATTATTGAAATGTATGGGACATAACTCCCTTTGACATTTCAATATTATCTGCATAGATTCCTAATGAGACAGGGCACTTCTTTTATCAATTAAAAAATAAGGAGACAGCAACACATCAATGACAATGATGTCATCTCACAAATAAATGATCACAAAATTATCTGACAATGGTGAAAGTGGCTCCTAGTCTCGTAAACAAAGTTTAGTGCAGATACGAGTAACTTGTCCTTTGTCTGAAGTGTCGAAGTTCCGTGGCGTCGACCCACTCGTGGCTGCGAACACTTAGCAGTTCAAATGTCTTTCTGTTGTATCTCGCTCTTCTATGTGGCCGGTTGTATTTAAAAAAAGTAATAAGTTTCTATCTTCTGTGTTCTATTTTAAATTTTTATTTTAAAAAATTGTAATTTTTTCGCTATTTGAACTCTTATAGTCGCTACAAAACTGCGTTAATCATAGCAAATAAATTACGCATTGTTTTACTATAAAACATCTCACAATCAAATCACATTAAAACCATAATGGTTTTAATGTGATTTCAAAATAAGTTTTACCTATTAAATACTCACAACTCTCTGCATTGTGATTGGTGAATTGAATATTAGATGTATTCCCGTTACAAGTATTTCCAAGATTGACGTTTAAAAGCAAAAAACTGTATAAAGATAAGCAGCCCACCCCACTCGTCGGCCACATGTCAGACGCAAGTGTTGGACTAACTCAAAAATTCCATCCGCTAAGGAATGCGGAGTATTGGCGCCGTATCCTTCTGGCCCTTATCATGCCGGTATGGAAAGCAGTGTGTCCCCACTTAGAAGAGTTTTCGATAATGCACAACACTCGAACTGCGCTAGTGATGGGGCAAAGACAAAGAGAACACAGATTTTAAAATCGATTTGGATTTAATTTATACGTTAACCCTTAGCCAGACAGTGGCCAGGCCAAATAGTGACCACCATAATTTGAACCTTATGTAGTTTTGCTACGGGCGAAAAGCAATAAAAAATTTAATCTACCCGCGTCTGGCTAAGGGTTAATCTAATAATCGTCGCATTCAAGAAATTCTTGAACATGTAGAACGCTACATGTTCAATAATTTCTTGAATGTTTTATGAAAGGACTATTGCTTCTACATTGAGATTACCTAGATTTTGCTCGACCGAGGAATTGAACCAAGGACCCTGAAATCATTGTTTGGTCCGTACGTAGATGGTCTCTTGAGGGACCACTGTTTAAAATGGAGAGCCCATAACTTTTTTACATGGTGTCTGCTGTCAGATCTTTGTAACTCTTAAAAGATTATCATAATAATATAATTATTGTTATTATCATGGTTCATATTTTAACTCTTTTAGTTTAGTTACACAAATGAACTTATACACGATGTTTTTTGTACGGTCAACAGCACATCACGGTAAACACTTGCAGTTCGATAATAGCACTTATGCCCCGACTTAAGAGCGGTACAAACAAAGTCCAAAGTTTTACGTCTGACGTGCTTTTGACTGTACATTGGTTATAATTACACAGAAATAAATTGGCTGCCATTTCATCTATCTAGTTTTCTAAAATATCTACAATTTGCAATAAAAGAATTTTATTTGACCCTGACCTTTGGAAAAATGGGAAATATTTCATAAATCGGTCTCCTCCCTAGAGCCGCTTTAAAAGGATTCAAATGTAGTCAACTTGGATCCCTACCCTTTACAAGTGGCTATTAGAATTTGGGACGCGAGTGTGGGCCTTGTATGAACATAACTATTAACATATTGTAAAATAAGAAATTCTTTGTACCGTATTTATTTAATATTTACCCATCTTTTATTAAATTAAATTTAAGAAGTACCAACCTGCCACCTGCAGGAAAAGGGTCTCTTTCATAAATCTAGACATTTTTAGAATGGCTGACTTAACTCACCTGCTTTGGTGATCAAACTCGAGTTACTTATGATCAAAAAGGCTAAAATGTCTACGGCCTTTTTGTGTAGCCTACTTAATAATGGCCGTTCACTGCGGCCACTTTTCTGTTGAGGGATACATCAAGAGTATAATATGTATGGGTCAATGTGTTGCCGTACAGTCCGGAGTTTCTCCCTTAGCACTACTCTGGCCTAATATTACCCGGGGATATTGATATTGCCTGAATCGCCACAGGACGTGTTGTCTTATTCGGGTGTTAGTGAGGACATCCGTACGATGGACGAACGTATTTAGTCTTTTAGTCCCACAAACGCCTAGATCCTTCAAAAAGTGTTTACCTACAATGCATTCTCTGCCAGACAGTAAAATATTACTCTGATCTTTGATCTTCTTCGAGCGTATACACTTGTTTGTTGTATGCGGAGATCGAATAAGTACGAAGAGGATTCAGGCGACTGGGACCACTATATAACTGGGACCGCGGTCCCAGTTGCCTGATTAGTTTTTATTTGTTTATTTCGTCAGGCGAGTGGGACCACCCGTAATTTTAACCACAAATCCATTGTTGAAATACAAGATTTAGTACAGTTAGCAGAAAAGGTGTCACAAATAAAACAAAGTTAATTTTGCAAAGGTAAGTTAGTTTTTGTATTACCTACTTAAACAGTATAACAGTCCTAATTATGTTTTAAAAATCACGTTGGCTCATATGCCTACTTAACTAGTAATTCTAAGTAAACATTCAACAGAAATCTTCTCAAAACAATAATATAAAAATCAGTCTTAATGTCTCTTAACTTTATACACCATAAAGTAAGTACTCATTACTCCTATTATAATATTTATAATAAAGTCAGAAGATGCACATATCGTGGTGCAATATTTATTTGCAATGACAATCATCTCCTCATAACAATGTTACTTAGCAACCGAATGTCACTTTTATGACAAATCCATACTGACACAACGCCGCACCGCCTGTCTACTCTCCATCCGTCTTACGAATTTTCGATCTACTCTTTGGTGTTTATGGGCGCCTGGTACTTCAAATAGAAGTTTTGCATCACTTCGCTTTTATTTTACATGAATTTTATTCACCACGCTGCCATTTTAGGATGAAATATTCCGTGTGATTACTCTTTGGTACTTATGGGCGCCTGGTACTTCAAATAGAAGTTTTGCATCACTCGCTTTTATTTCCATGAAATTCTACTCCGCCATTAGATATTCCGTGTGACTTCTCTTTGGTGTTTCTGGGCGCCTATAACTTCGACGAGCATGGCGAATCAATCTTACTAATCTGTCGCGAGTTTAACATTTTTTCCCCATAAAAAAAGTGTAGTCAGAAGTTTTCACTTCAAAAATACTTGACCGTAATACTAAATAAAATAAAATCCTGAGTTATAACTTGATTTTTCTGTTAACTGTACATTAAAGGAAATTAGGTACATGGTCCCAGTCGACCGATTCAAAAATGTTATCAGGTAACTCGGACCGCGGTCCCAGTTTTATTTGGTCCCAGTCGCCTGAATCCTCCGAATACAGAACGGTTTTAATTGTCTAACCAAAAGCATCTCACCTACATAATTATAACATAATTTGAACCGCGCAGGCACCAAAAATGTAAGCGAAGTACCAAGTCAAATTCCCGTCTCCTTAGTTCGGGAGTTAACAATCTTCTGAATAACATAGTTGCAACGAACTATGAGCAGATTGTGAATTGCTAGCGCGGCCTTTGACATGGTTTTATTATGCACCCGCTAGGATGATAAAGGCTCCTTTGACTCCTTTCTTGCTTGCTGGCGGGGTTGATTCATATCTTCAGTATTATAATGTGGTTACATCAAACGTCTTTCTTGGTGGCGAAATATGAAGTAAAGATTAGCCTTTGGCCGTAGGATGGAATATTAGAACAGAGGCAACTGCAAATAGTACAATCCGAAATGTTATGAGCTGACGTACAACAAAAAAAAATTAACTTAGGTATACAAAACATTTCATAACATTATCTAGGAACAGATGTTAAAGTTATAAGAATGTACGAGTATGTTTTTAAATTTACGAAAGAGAACCCTTGTGCTGATACCTAATTTGGGACTGCGCCAAATGTGAAATGGAGTCACCAGATTTGGGAACAGGCAAACTTACTACAGTATAAATTTTATCAGTGAGACATTTGTCTTATACTGTAAAGTGTTAGAAATAAAATTGAACTTCTTTGACATCAAAATGATAAATTTTTACGATGTAAAGCCCAGCCCTATGCAATGTCAAATAGCTGAGACTATGGGGAGAAACGTAGGTTTTAATTTAAAAAACGAAAAATAAAAGGCATCCCTTCATTGGAACATTTTGTTCAAATACATTTGAATAGGTTATAATTATATGTATGTTATAGCAAGAGTGTTTATCCCGTCGTCTGGCATTTTTTTATGCAACATGTGTAATGCATGTGGCCACCATCTCACCTGATGGTAAGTGTGATGCGGCCTTATAGTGGGGTGGCACTTATAGCACGAGCTATGCTAAGTTTGGGGCTAGGCAGCGCTGTGTAAAAAATGTCCAGAGATTTATTTATTGAACATCAAATCTAACTTTTTAACCTCTCAATTAAGCCTTACTGTTAACATTCATGTACTGTGTAACTATATCAAGATATACAAATATATCATGTGGAATGTATGCACACATTAATACAAGCCCATTGAAAACCCCAACAATGGCATACATAAGATATGTCACCGGCTAGCAATGGCGGATTAACATAATTGGGCATTGTACAAATGTAGAATGCCAGTGGGAGTAATGCCGATGGTGGTGGGGTCTCGGTTCCTTGTCTTCTAATCTCGTTTATAAATGTCATTTTTAAGTCTAATCGTTGAATCAAACGGTTCAAAATTGTGTGTAGTGTTTCCAAAAGGCGTTCAGTCATAGGGACATTTTTTGGCCTTTTATGACCTTTTAGGTAGTTTCTATTTTTGGATTTCTTATATCTGCCATGGTATATTTAACTGTTAAATAAATTGGACGGAATTAAAAAGATGAAACGTAAGTACGTTAGTATTACAGGGCGTCACCTTAACATAATAACGACCAATGTCCATAATATATAATGAAAAAATTGTTTTCAATAAATATTTAGAACATGTTTTCAAATCGTTTCTTTTATCTATTTGTATACATAAACAAACAGAAACTGCTGCCATAAATATGTGCCATAAAATACATATTACCGTGTTTGATAGTCGCGTAAGGCAAGATGTGGCAATAGTTTTCAGCCATCACCACGACGACACATAAAAAAATACCCAAAAAAAAAACAAGACTATTGTACGAGTATACTGACAAAAAAGGCAAAATCAATAAGAATACTCGTATGCTACCTACAAACATTCGCTGCATTCTAACGGTATCCGCAGACCCTACCAAATATATGGCGACAACAACTGAACTGCTAACCTTTAGGTTAAACAGCCTGTTTTATCTCGCAGTGTATCTTGGAATTAATTACACTACATTTCTGAAACCTGAAGGAATGTGTTTAGTATTAAATCCGCTCTTTATGACCCACTGTTATGCTTACTCTATCCAAGTACGGGTTCTAAATTCCGCGCGTTTTACAAATGGTTGTTATAATTAAACATTCTTTTATCGTTGTTTTTTTTTGTTTTCAGGTAATTGACACTGTTTTGTATCTTGCTAATGGATGTTCAAATTGTTAACCCGGAAATTAAGGTATGTATTCATATTTAGAATTGAACTGCGGTTGGATTTATTGTATCAATTAGAGTAGAGCTCCTACTAGCAATACCAACGTCCTAGTAAGAACAATATTTTTGCAACTTCAGTTGCCAGACGGGCATGCACCATTTAAAATCAACGATTGGTATGATTGGTAGGTTCACTCTATGATAAAATGGAAGTTGAAAAATGCATGCTTTTATTTTTTTATCCATGCTAAGATAGCCATTAAAAAGTAAAAATTATTTATATCGAAAAATGAAGTGTGGAATTACTCGATTCGCATTATTACTTTTTCTATAGTTCAACGTGTTTTGAAATTACCTAGAAATAAAACAGCTACTCTCAAAAACCGCATTTTATCAAAAAATTGTTCACGCCAAAAGCGAAATGCATATTGAGAGATTACATTTCTCTTCATCGTCTAGTTGGTCCCGTGGTTTAACTTTAGTAACGTTTATTAAATTAATTTACTAAATAATTTACCCCATAGATGGATTAAAATTTGTCCGACCCACGTAACTTGTTTCATTAGACGGTCTAACTAGCGTCTGCCCTATTCAAATTAGGAACACTGCCTTGACCTACAGAGCTGTCACGGACATAAATGTTACATTTACTTTTTATTTACCAAAAGAAAGAACTTAATAATTCATGCGTTTTAAAAAACTTCTCTGCCTAGCTCAAAAAGAAATGACAGGTTATACATTTTCGGGCACTGCTAATGTCTTTCATCGGGTTGATGTGGGTAGTCAAATATGGTTTTTAACGGACCTGGAAAGATAACAATTCAATATAAAACAGAATAAATGGTATTTATTTATTTGTATAAGGTATTGAAATTGTATTGAATATTGATTATTTGTTTATTAAAATTTTGAAATTTATTTTCACTTACATGAATTATTGGCCTTCACTTTCATAAAAATTCACAGTTTCCCAATAATATAAAAGACAATGGACGGGTTTTGAACCCACGACGTTTGGCGCAAGGGGTAGAGCTACTATCATAAACGTTATGTCAAATATCAGATAACCAGCGATGAAAAAAAAACTAACACAAAACAGCGAAGAACGAGCAAATAAGACAAGTTTTTCTCTAAATGAATTATTATTGTATAAAAACTTAATAACAAATACTTATTCTTAATAGTAAATTCTTATTCGCGTTTATTAATGTGTTTCTTAATTACCTACGAAACTTTTATTTCTGCAAACGATCAAATGTTTTAAAAGAAAACTAATCATAAGTCAAAAAGTACACACGCAGAGTTTCCAAGAACTCCACCCGATCTTTCTTTTTTAACAATCAACAAAAATATTCGGACACTTTACTAAATTTGGCAAAGGCGCAAATAAAGGGATACCACAAATACCCCGGCACAGAAAGCCTGCATTCTTCTCCTGCCGTGTCTAAAAAGCGTCCGTCAAACTTCATAATAACATACTTTATGCACCGATAAAGCCCTTATCTCCGAGCGCCCTTTTCTCAATAGCACATTCTTGTGCCAACGAAAGATACAAAGTTTCGAAAACCACAGACGATTCAAATCTTTCGGCGCTTGCAATAGAGTTCGGATTGGTATCAATACTCGTGTTAAAGGTATCTGATTTACGATCGGGAGTGGGCTCTTGTCATTTGCTACTCCTCCATTCAGGGCTTGCACAAAGTGGGACACCTTTAGATTGGCGGTCTCGGAGACGTATTCGTTCTCTTTCAACGGCACCTGGTCGATTTGAATTACATTCCTGATTCCGTATGTTTTTTCTTCACGTGTGCATCTGTGCCTATTCATGTTTATCAGGCCGATTTGAAGTTATACCTTTGCGGTTAGTTATATGTTATTCATGTCTGTTGTTGTGGGTTTGGGATGCCATATTTGCAGAATCTAATGTTTACCTTCATCAAGTACTTCATATGAGTGTTGCCTTAAAAATTTTAATAAGAAAATCAAGTGTTTCTCGATGGAATAAATGCTGCTATGCCTACTTAAAATGTTGTAAAATCATGCGGCAACTATTTTTTGGAAACTTCTAAAAAATATTCTAGAGTTAAATTGCAGAAAAAAATTGGAAGCTAAAAGAGAAGAAAATAATAATGATACATAATCATCATCATCATCCCAGCGTATTCCCGATTGCATCCAGTATGGAGCTCAGGGTCCGCTTCGACTATGATCCTAGATTTGACAAGCCTGGTTATTACAATGGAGCGATTGTCATCTGACCTCCGTAACCCTTACAAGGGAAACCAGACCTACTTGGAACATAGTCGGGACCAACTGCTTAACGTGCCTTCCGAAGCACGGAATCATCATTATTTTCAGACATTCAGGTGATTCAAGCCTGCAATGTCCTAACCAAACTGGAAACAATCACACAAAGTGATGTTCCCCGTGGGATTCGAACCCACGACCTCCGGGTATTAGAGCCGAACGCTCTAACCACTGTACCACGGAGGCAGTTAATAATGATACATAATATGAAACAAAAACCTTTGTTGCAGATAGACAGAAAAATAAGTTAAAGATTCCTTTTAAACTAATATTTACGTGATTCATTGAAAGGAACAAACTTAGATAGATAAACTCGTAGCAAAACTGGCAAAAAAAAAAACGTAAAATTTTGTTTTGACTTTGAAATCATATCTCTAGAATAGAATTTCCCGTTTAAATATTGTGAATGTCTCCGACGAAACAACCTCGAATTTATAAACAAAATGCCTACAACTTCAATGTATGGTATTCAAGCAAAAATCACAACTTCCTTTCGGCGCTGGCTTGGTTTTGAA
Organism: Mecyna flavalis; assembly: GCA_949319885.1. NCBI lineage: Eukaryota > Metazoa > Arthropoda > Insecta > Lepidoptera > Crambidae > Mecyna > Mecyna flavalis. The sequence goes on along the minus strand of OX439407.1, from coordinate 1,555,714 downwards.
TACAGAATTCACAGTGAACTCGTACAGCGCAGTGCTCGGAGCAATTCCATCGGAGGTAAACCGAACATCCAGGTAAACCGATTGTCCATTTCTGAGTAGATTTAGATTTATCTACGGTTCGCTATAAAGATTTTTAGACAAATCTCATCGCTTGGTTTCGTACAGCTCGTGTGTTGATATTCTCCACCTAATTTCTGACATATTTTGGCTTTGTCGAATTGCAATAGGTAAGTCTTTAATGTTTTTTTTTTTAGCTGACCTAAATGTACGAGTATAACATCAGTATCCCGTTCTTTTAATAATAGGATGTGCTAACTCTCCGTGTAGTAAAAATCTTAAGGATCCGATCAAAATAAATGAGTTTGAATGCACAGAACTACAAACTTACTTAGCATTGCAATAACAAACGTTATAATGAAATTTCAATCAGCAATAATTCCAACCGTTTTATTACGGCCATAGACTGCTCACTGCACTGCATTTACAAAATCCGGTAGCTATATTGTGAAATCCTATAAATTTGGATATTTCACAGCCAGTAAATCTAGTTGGAAGTATTGGATGTAATCCGCTGGCTCACTCCGCTCAAAGTAAATATTTGAATTCACGGAATACTGAAAGTCTTGAGCGCCGACCTGACTCTGTCGCAAATCTATATATATCCTTTAATAAGCTCAGACAAATAAGTCTGCTGCAACTTCCACTTAAATAAATATCAGACGGCACATATTTGATTCGTTTCCAAAATAAGTAGATTAACCACTATTATTTTTGATGTTGGATTACAATACATAATAATATACAGACGTGTCAATGGTCTTTAAATGTATCTGACCAAGATCTCAGAGTCCTTGGTTCATTCTCTGTTCTGGCTAAAGTGTCGGATTATTTAGGTCTGTGATCATTTGAATATGTGAGATAGAGAATTTAAATAGGCTAAATTCTCACTTTATTTAGATACATAGCATGATTTTCTGCCATCCAGATACAGAGCAAACAATATGCTTACTACGCAAGAGTTGAACACAAGCGGAATTTAAACCCATACCTAATGCATAGTGTGGTGATATTCCCTACAGAATGTGTCATGAATATAAATATGAACATAATACTGAGGTTAAGTTCATATTCAATATTCAAATCCTTGCTGCATTTCGAAAGTGCATGTTTGTATATTAAAGCTATCCTGTATGTAAGAAGCTGCACATTTCCTATTGCTTCTTGCTTCATTTAATCTAGCTCAATTTGAAAATGTTAAGAAAAGTAAAAATTAAATTAACTCAAGACGAACCAAAACAGAAGTAAAAGAAACACGAATGAAACAAGTTCTCCGCAAGTTCCAATTGAAAAGATTAATTGCGTATCTCCAACTCTTAGTCTAGTTCGAATGAAGATACATAATTCTATGGCGGCATATAAATGGGTTCCGGCTAAAGATCGACAGGTAGAGGATTCTGTCCGTTTGTGATCAAACGGGCATCGTGTAAACAACGGTTATGTAGATACAATGACGACCTCTGATATTGAACACATTGATTGTAAGCTTTACACTTCACAAATGTTCTCCTTTCATATAAGCATACTGTATGGCAGCACATTCAGCGACACTTCCTAGCTAATACCCTCCCTCAATGGAATAGGCTGCAGTGGTTGATAGAGTAGTGACAGTAGTGTATGTATACTATCTGATCAAGTGAGCTGCGTGCCTTTCCTGCAACTAATCTAATGTTTAAAAAGAATGCATGACGATATAAATCTATTTTTCGCTTTTTAAGATTGCTAAGTATTCATTTTAACTAATAAACTTAAATTGTTTCTAATTTATACATCTAACCCATAAAATGTTTCATCGACATTTTTAATTTATTCATCTAAGCTCTTATTAACCATCGCAAAAACTGCTAACATGTATAAATTATTTAAGTCACAACATTTACCTGCCCATCAAAAAATTTGAACAGCACCATTATTGGTTTTGTTACTTAAAGTGTTTCCACTCAAACCAAAACTTCGAAGATATCATAATTCAGCGTACCTTTATTATTTAAACAATACTCCTCAGGAATCCTTTTGTTAAAAACACAATATCAATTATTCAAACCCATTGTGGAGAGAACGATCCAGTTTTATTGTTTTATCATCAAGTTGAATCCGAGAAACGTAAATATCTCTATTTAAAGTTCCTCATTAACTTCCGTCTTCTCATTACGTTACCTTTTACACGCCACTATTTTACCTTCGTCTAACGCGCAAGTAATTATGGAGCGCGCAACACTTCTCACATTCCTTTGCGGGGCATTTTTTTCGCTTTTAATATGTGCATTTTTGGAGTGAGGGGCGAGGGAGGTTTCATTCTGTAGAATCGTCGGGTTTGAGTTGAGCCAGTAGCACCGCACCCTCGGAGCGGGGTGGCCGCGCGCGGGAAACTCCGCGGTCGACCGGCAAGTGAAGTTAACTCGTATACGAATATGAGTGAGTTGTTAGTTCTACAGTTCCTCGCATTGTGAGTTTGTATGGCTGGATTTCTTGGGTTGTTTTTTTTTTCACGGCGTCCCGGAGATCCGTCGGATTCTTTCGGTTTGACGTACGGCGATGGTGTTTTGTTCTTTTTTTAATAGTTTAAGTTAGACAAAATATTTTGATTTTTAACGTGACGTGTTTTCTGATATTAATGTGCATTTTTAATCGTATAAAATTAATAAATCTATTGCTTACAAAATCCAACGTTTTAATTACCTACTACATAATATTATTTTGTTCTAAAGTAGGTAATCAAAAAATTACCGATTTTTAATATGTAAGTATACTTTAAATCTACATTCGTCTATTTATGTTGGTATGTTTTATTAAATTTACTCCTTTAAAGTATCAAAAACAAGTTGGTGATATTATTTAATTGGCATATTAACAAGTAAGTAAATTGGTAAAATGAGGTTGCTACAAAAATGTTTTACATCGCATCTATTTCACATTTGTAAGTTATTTTACTACACATAATAACGAAACTATCAGGTTTATGCAAAATGTCTTATGCACATATTATGTATATTTCCAAACATTTTTGTAATAAAACCTAAGCATAAAACTTAGCACGTGCTTATCTATAGCGTCGATATCTCCTTTACCTAACTTTACGAACGTGCCTTTGAAAGGACCTGAAGCTGTCATAAAACGGGCATGAAACTACATTTCAAATAAAACCTTAACACCAGAGACGTAAGCTATATTATTATAAAAGCAAAGCGTAAACTACTTAATCCAGTTTTGCGATTTAATTATTCAACTTCAGTAAGTTTAAACGGTGTGTATTTTTTAAAGTTTAAATCTGGCATACCTATTGCATGCCCGTTAGTGGCACTACAAGTAAAAAAAAACTTATATTATCTTAAAAAGGTTAGTGAGCAAAATCTACCAAATAACTTTTATGATCCTATTGTCAATTTTCAAAAAAAGACGTCAGCTTCACATTTTCTGACAAATTAATTACGTTTATTCCCGATGTCCTCGAACATGGGGAAAAATGTTGCAATGTTCACGAGTGGGGGAAAACGCTACTGAATTCTTCCCGTTGGCCCCCACTGGTGGACACTGGGAAGAAATGAGTTGCTGTGTCCCTTAGTGGTGGACATAGCAACATTTTTTTTACGATGTCTGAGTTGTCTCAATCTTATACAAAAATATAGGTATTTACTTTCATTAATATGTAGGTATATTATTCTTTGAATATTCATTTTGGGAAAATCCTAACGTTTCTTAAGTTCTACATACCCACCTATGTTCTTTTCATTTGAATTGTGGTAAGAGTCCGTTATTATTCATTAGGTCAAAAGGCCCTTTAAAAAGAGAGGTTAAGAAGTCATTATATTCAAACCGCATAGCTCTGGAATGTGACTTGAATGTTGGTACCTACATTCCGAAAACTTGTATAGGGCTGTCCAATGCTTACCTACTCGTATTATATCAAGCAAAAATTTTATAAATTATATTTTTATTTGATAAGGTCATTTATTAAATGTAGGAAAAAGTAAATTTAATTATAGTGCATTTTCATTTCTATAGACGCTAACACAGTCATAACAAAAACGAAGTGTTATGTTTTGTGTGGCATTCATCTAAAATTCTCCACAAGTAATAATAAACATTAACCGTGTCAGATGAAGTATTTTATTGGACAATATTAAGAAACCAAGCTGTTGTAAGCCATAAAGTAGCTTTCCGATAGTGATTTCAGACACCCCAAATGATTTTTAATTCAAATAACCTAATTCTGAAAGCAAAAAAAAAAAAAACATTTAAAAAAATTAAAGGTTTTATGTGCTATTTAAGTTTTACTGGCAATTCTGCGTCGACACTTTGTCGCGGACGGAGTTAGTAGGTTAGTTTGCGCACGTTAATAAAAATAGACAAGGCAAAATTTTTAATAAAGGTTTTTTGAAATACGTAACCTGTATTCAAGAGTGGTTAATTCGATTCTGCTCGTTATTCTGATCAAACTATTTTCAAGTTAAATGCGCAATTTAACGTAACACCTTTAAGCGTTAAAACTTTTCGTATGTATTTTTTTTTGACAACCCTCACTAGTCCGTCTTTTGGTAATATCACATAGGGAGGTCACAATCAGGGCATATATTGTATTGTGACCTCCTTTCTATTGTCGCGCTGATTTAGATCATTGATACGCATAATCGTATTGACATCGATATTACTACTATGAGCGTTATTGGCTGTGCAATAAATTAAGTTGACAGAGTGGCTAACTGTAGTGTTCAATTTACAACGCAAATACTACGAAGAGATGGTCTAAATATAGTCTACTTTCTTTTAATGTGGCTGTGACGTCATTTTTGTAGGGTTTTTATTAAAATGTATTCTGAGAGCATTAACATTAAAGGCTACAGAGACACCGAATTAAGGTATTCTATGATCTATGAAGCTTTTACAATGAAATTTTGACCACAAACCCCAGTTATGTTCGAAAAAAAAAAAAATAATTTCGACACAACGGGTCCAGTAACCCAGAACCCCGAGATCTTGACCAAGTACTTAAACCACTAGACTATCAAAGCATTTCTTTAGTAAAAATGTGATTTTTATATCAACTACTACAAGACACGCTTCCAATTTTCCACTTTGTATCTGTGACCTTTCTCAGGTTAGTCTAGTCAAGCTGCATTTTAAGGCTTTATTACAGCCTCCGTTTAAGCAAGCTTCGTTAGGGAAATGAGCAGTTGCGTTTAAATTACTTAATAAGGCCTTAGGAGAAGTTAATTTCGAGCAGAAGCTGCTGTTAGGGCAGTTATTAATTAACATACCATAGTTGAAGGTATATTTAAGCGATATAGACACGCTGAGAGTTTTACTGCTTATTATCCTTACATAATGTATTGTATAGTGATGTATACTTCTTAGAGACTACCGATTTTGGTGCCGTATAATGGTTTGGACCGGTATAATGGTTGTGAAGTCGGCTATTACACCGGAGGTCACAGATACGATAAGGTCTGTCTAGGTGTTTCTAATGTCTAAATATATTTACCATATTTTTTTTTTTAATAAGAACAGAAAAGAAGTACTGAAGTAATTTTTATCCGTTGTTTGGAACCAACAGTAAAATCTATGCTTAGTATGGGGCTTAAAAGCGCTGTGTGAAAAAGATAAGCGCCTGATCTCTTTTTAGTCGTATCAGACTGCTAAGTGAAAGAATAGGGAGCGACATTGTGATCATTTTTAATTCTCATATATCACAGGAACCACGGAATTTTAAAAAAAGATCTTGTTTAAAAATCTTACTATTTAATTACGGCTATCATTTCTAAAAGTGCACCTCTTTTTCCTTCTTTAATAATAAAATTTTTTCATCTTAATTAGTTCAGGAGATGCATAATGTTTGTAAGTTAAATTTTAAAATACTGTGGGTAAAGGCGTTGAATTTTCATTTTTAAAACAGACAACGTTGAATTTATTACGGCTCTTCTCAGCGGACCATTCACGTCGAAATGCTGGTAGGGTAAAAAAGTGTGACGAGAAGGCTTTCGCGGTACAAGTTGCTCTATTTATGAAAGAATCTTTCGTTAAATTGAAAATCATTTCTTCACATAAACAGAGATAAAAAAGGATATTATAAAAATTTCTTTCAAGGTTGAATAATTGGTTAATCTGTCTGGTTTTTTATTTTACCATGCCTTTTTGCCATAGCATACAGGATTTATGTATAGCAACTGAAAGAATATATTTTTCGTTGTTGTTCAATTTGTGGTGGCCACAATTTGCTTGTGATTTTTTTTATAACACATCATGAATTCAACAAAACTGTTGACCTAAATTTTGTTCACCCATCCTATCATTGCCTTCAAAGAGGATTGCTTAACTAACTTAACTTCACAAGATGTGCAGAACTACTATCAAAATAAGACGTAACAAACATTGCCGGGGGTCCAAACGCAACTGTGATCAATATTCAACTTTATTTAACATTCTTAACTGTAGTTCCGATTATACTTGCAATTCCTAAACAACAATAATATAAAGTGACTCGACTCGTGATTGTGCTATTTGAGTAAATCTTACCGAGTACCCGAGGCATTTCGTTATCAGATTATGACAAACTGCGACATTGGACTCTAGTATTCAAAACTTAGAGCTGCTTGTAGCATAACACTTGAGATTCAAGTAAGGTTTGATGGGCTTGTTAATTTTATGCAATTATGGTTAATCAAATATATTAATTCTTTCGTGAAGTATAATTTAGTTTGATGTAATGCTTCATTTGTCTGGGTGGTCGATCGGATGTTCTCTATATTTTAGAATTGGGAAGATCGATTCGATTTTCCTTTAAAAACATAGTTTCAGAAGTGTGTCAAGCACTTCTGTGTTTCGGGGAAAGGGCACTGAAGCTAGTGAAATTACTGGGTATATAAGACCTAATAACTGTCGTCTCGGTGTAGCGGGCGCAGAGCAGTGCCAGACAGTAAATGCTTAGTTACTGTTTGGCACTGAACTGTCTAAGGGCAGACGTGGCGCTTACAGGTGTACGATCTGCTCGTCTTGTTACACGTTGCAATAAAAAAAAAAAAGTTTCGGAAGATTGGAATATACTCGTATAGGTCGAGTCTTTGACCACCTTATTCTTAACTGTGGTTGTAATGATAAATCGAAACTTGAAAAACATGCATGCTTAGTCAGCTAAGTGTTTCTATGGAAAACACCACAGTGCTCGCTTGTCATCATGCATCTGCATGCAAGTCTGCTGTATCTTGTTAAAAAAATATAAGTATTTCATTGACGGAAATTAACTAATCACATCTTTAAGTGTGCTCTCCTAACATCAAACCGATCTTCAACCTATTAATTTAAAATTTCTTTTGGGTGGTGCAAAGCCGGTGGTAAGTACCTAATTAGATATAGGATCCTGAAAATTGTAAATGTTATAATATAAAATTCGAGCTTAAATTTGCTAGATGTTTTCTGTTAGTATTCTATTCATGACTCAAATATAATTTTGTTTTAATTGCATGTCTTCAGAAACACTCTTGCAGAAGTTACAATTATATTAGTAAGTTTCACTAGAATTAACATGGTCATGAAAACAGTGGTGACATTATCAGACGTCTCAAGATTAGTAACAGAACTGAGCTATAAATTGCAATCAAGTTTAGATACGATCTCCGAAGTGCGAGTATGTAAATTGCGTAAACCTCAATCGATTATGTAGGAAAGCCATTGGTTTTCAACTTTCCATTAAAATTTATTATCTGCTTATCTTTGGGGAACATGTGGGTAGGAATATAAATTATAATTACTGCTAATAGATGTCAAAACATATAATATGTATGTGTCTTAATTATACATAATTTAATGCTACTTAAATTGATTCTATAATCTATATAATGATATTATAATCTATCTAATATTATATAGAGGAAAGATTTGATTGTTTGTTTGTTTGTATTAAATCGGCTATGAAACTGTATACTGAACCGATTTGAATAATTCTTTTTTTACTTTTACTACTACTTACTGTACTTTTCATCGCAGAAATGTGGGGGGAGGAGGGATATTTTAAAAAAGAAATTACGCGCTAGTGAAACCGCGGGCGGAAGGCTAGTGTGTAAATAAAAGTTTGTTTTCTGGGATTTATGTAGTTGCCAAATAAATATTAAATAGTACCTAGTTAAAAAAGCATGCTTTTCGCATCCTTTTTTGGACAACCTATGTACTACCAGCTTTAGAATGATTTGCTTTTAGTGATGTTTCCGAAAAAGTAGGACCTAGCAACTTTAAAGTAAAGAACGTATTCCTTGGTTAATAGACACTGCGACTCGTATCTACTATTTTATAACAACCTTTACTATCTCTTAAGACACGTAAGTTATTTTATATGTAACTTAAATTGTATATGTCATATACCGCACCATTCGCTCCGTTTCATCACTAACCACAAGTTTTATCAACAAGGGACGTATATCTGACAGAAGGTGAAAATTAGTGATGTGGTGTCATCTATGTCGATAGTAAAAAACTTTTGTGAAGAAATATGTTTCACTCATGAGCATTTTAGCTATAGTTTTTTCAATAAAAAGTTAAATCTACTATTTGTTGTCCCTAGGGAGGATCTTAAATTCTAATCAAGAACGTGATCGTTTTTTTTACTTAGAAATTTTATACGACGCTCTAGTTCATACTTCAGGTGATAGACTTGCTTACTAACATAAAGTTACGATACCGACTACCGTTTACCTATGTGGAAATATAAAATCATGAAATGTTTTATAATCCTTGATAATGTTGCAGCCGCTTAATTTATATGAAACCAACGTTTTCCTCTCATATGAATTTGTAAGACATTTTATTTAGTTTCTGCGCTCAATATTTCAAAGTGTTTACGCTTTGTTCATCCATTGCAAATATTGTATTTACCAAGTGAAATTTGTTATCCAACAGTCTACGGCGAGAAAACCTCGACACACTCGTAAAACAAATACACTTGTATGTTTTTAAATTCGTTGTATAATATTTGCTTTTCTTAGTATGAGTAATTGTTATCAAACATATCGTTCTCTTTGCACACAAGACGTAATATTACAAAAAAATAATACAATACAATTTTTCATCCATTACTACGAGTATGTTATAAAATGGATTTGGGAAGAAGTTCCATTGGATTTATACTATGAATAAATCTATAAATCACGTCACTTACCCATGTTTGTCAATGATTTTGTCAAAAGCTGATAAATCAGTTTAAAAAGGTTAAGAGTGTTCAATTCTATTCAGCATAAGCAGTTCTTTATAAGTAATAAATTGGAATACAATGAAAAGAAAGAAATAGGATTTGCATCGCATTGCATGTCACTGTTTTAGTTTGCGTTCGAGTTACTACTTTTATCGATAGAAAACGAAATCGATCTGTAGTGACAGAACACTCCTATGGGAAACATGTTCATATTGACATATGAACAAGTGATAGCATCGTCGGGATATTGAATCTCCTACTCCGATGCCGAAGGGGTGAAATCTATTTGTAAAAAGTAGTCAGGATTTTTCGTGAAATCGTAGATAGTGTCACTCTCTTAACGGATGTGCGTCGCACTTGATTTTCCTTTGATTTTTTATTTACAAAGCTGTTGGAAATCAATGTTTTTCCGTTTGTGAAGAGAGGAATCAGTTGATTGATCTTGATAGAGATCGCTGAAGACAAAATAGTGTCATTACAACTCCTATTTGGCTTTTAACAGACCTTAAAAAAATGATGATTTGTAATTTTCGGCTCTGTTGTGCCACTGCACGTCAATTCGAACGTACGAACGAACGTACGAATTGTATCTAATAAAGTTATGTTCCAATTCACTAATTGGAACATAACTTTATTAGATACAATTTCGTAATTGCGAATTTGAGTTCAATTGAACTAGTTTTCATTCGTAGGTGTATACATTTTCGACTAAGAAAAACTCAAGATATCTGATGTACTCGTAAAAAACACTATACATAAAACAAAGGGTACAAATGTCAGTATTTCCATAGCATAGTAGGCTTATGTCAACAGGAATCGAAGAGTGAATATCGTTAGAAAGACATGTAGGCGTATTCGAATTGACGTACGGACGAGAGAATGCCCCATTGGATATCTGGGTTCCTTATTTTATTCGAGAAAAGCAATTCGAATGCTGGTTATTTTTAGTTTTCTTAAAGTCGTTACAGTTAGCAGGCAAGCCTAATGGGAAGCGGCCATGGTAGCCTATACAATTGACGGATTATTAAATATCTAAAATACTTGATGTCTGAAGAAACGAGAGCAAGAAAAATCTTCTAAATACTGTGCACGTGGCTAAATTATGTTTTTTTTCTAAATCAATGACGTTCAATTAAAAAAATTGAACGTCATTGTTCTAAATATTATAAAATCGTCTTTATAATTATGATGTCTTTTTTTCATTAGTCATCCAATTTCATTGCTTATTTTCGTTCTATTTTCAAATCTCACGCTATTTCGTTTAACACATGAATTTATCTAAATTTGTCCTAAAACAAAAATATATTGCATACGAACTCTGCGTTCGCTAAAATAACGAGACTATTTGTCACAATATTTTATTAACATTTAGCAATACCTGATTCAAATGCGATAAAATTGACAAACCCATTTCAAACTGAATGCAACTACTAAGTTCTTGGGCTTGACTATTGACCATAATCTTAATTGGAAATCGCACATCGAAAATTTGTGCTCGAGACTTTATCAATATTCATATGCTCTTTACATGTTAAGAAAGACCGCAAACGACTCAACTGTTCTAACAGCATATCATGGCTATGTTTCTTCTGTGTTGAAATATGGCATACTATTTTGGGGTAATTCAACAGATAAGGAAGCGGCCTTTAAGGCGCAAAAGAGATGTGTAAGATCTATGTTTAGACTAGACCAAACTATAAGCTGTAAACCCTACTTTATAAAATTTAAATTGCTGACCCTACCTTGCATATATATATATGAAATCGTAGTATTTGTTAAAAAGAATATAGACAATTTTAAAAAACTACAGAGCAAAAGACATAATAATAAAATATGTATGCCACCAAATAGGACTGCACTTTATAATAATAGTATTTTTTGCATGGCGCCTAGAATCTATAACCATTTACCTACGTCAATTTTAAACTCTGTAGATTTTAATGCATTTAAACGTTTGGTTAAAGCGCTTCTGTATGAGAAATGTTATTATAGTGTCAATGAATATTTATCTGATAAATTTTAATTCAATTGATTGTGTACCAAAAATGTATTTAATAAATTTAATATTGACCATTATAACTACTTTAATATAATATTGACATTTGCAATTAATTTAATATAAAAATAATATTGATGATGATATGGTTAATGATAATAACAATTTATATCCTATTGTAATGTAATTTGCATGCTGACTGGGCTTAATATGGAAGCACATCTTTTACTTATGTAACATCATTTACTTGTACCCATATTATGCAAATAAATATTTGAATTTGAATTTGAATTTGAATTACTAAATAAGGATATTTACTAGCATTAAGTAGCTGTGAAAATTATATGTATTTACAATTTATATTAGACATATGGGTACAAATTTTAAAGGGTGTGGTTAGGGTTGCCAACTGTTGAAAGGACCAACCCGGGAGACTTTGGGGAAAGAAAAACTCTATTAATTTTTAAATTTATATTTGTCCAAAAAAAAAAAAAAACTACATTTTGCTGTGAACTCATCTTTTTTTGATAACCACGTATGTTGTTTTAACCACAAGTCATTGAAAGAACAATCATACTTTTTTTTCTTTGCACCTGTACTACACTCACTGCGTGACAGAGACGACACCGCCGAATCGTCAACGCCGACGGCGCGACGGTGAGACGAACAGGTTTATACATGCAGCGGCCATGGTGTTGTGTGTGTGTGTGATTGCAAAGCACGCAAAGAGAGCGAGTAGTGACGTGCGAGCGAAGGATGTGTATAATTTTTAGAAAAACCGGAGAAATTATTGTTCCCCGGGAGGTCGGGAGATTAACTATTATTTCCGGAGTCTCCCGGGCGATCCGGGAGGGTTGGGAACCCTAGGTGTGGTCCAGAATATCAATTTACTTTCTTAGTTCTGTCGAGCTGTTTCCTGTCTACTATCCATGTTTTTTAATGAACTTGATGAACTGGATCCTACATATTACGTTACTACGTACTATCGTGTATTCTGTAATATTACTAAAGAAGATTTAGAATTAAAATATCTTCAAATCTGATGTCATAATATTATAGTTCGGCGGTGATGGAGCATTGTAAGACAACCTGGACAGCATAGTCCACTGCCCCCTCCTTGGGAGGGAGAAGCCATCCCGGGCTGGTCAAACGCCGCGCAAGGCAAGTACTGACTTCCCCTTCTAGGGTGAAAAGGTAAAGCGCTTTAAACTTTTGGACATAGAAAGAAAGACATAGGGTGTCATATTATCTTTGCTGTAGGTAGGTACGATGTTACTATGCCTGTAGATAGGTAGGTTCTTGCGGCCGACGTCATCATACATCTCCGTCGCCGTATGCAAATTTTGACAAGCGTGAGCGATGTTCGCCTTAGCGAGTTACGCGGACTCTAACAAACGAGCGGGCGCAAGTTAAACGTAATTATGAATCTTCTCCTTGTTCATTTGAGAACTTTAAATTGGTTGTTATTTTTCACTTTCCTTGCATACTGTATTAGTTGTTGTTTACAGATCGAAACTTGTATGTTACTCGAGGACTTTACTGGCGCTTTTGGTATTGATACTGCGCCATGCGTTAGGAGCCAGTACACTTGAAATCAAAGGCTCGAAGATTAGATGAGTCTACAGTCTGATAGAGCGACGCTTCCTGGTGGAGTGTCCCTCAATGGAATAGGCCGCAGTGGCCGCTTACCATCAGGTGGGCTGCGTGTCTATCTGTCAACTGACTTAGTATACCAAAAAAATGCGTTAGGGGTGGTGGGATCAAATCGAGATTTGACCTTTATGTATTTCTAATATCTAATATTATATTTGTGATACCTTTATGGTTTCAGCTACCAATAATACAAATGCTCAAGTTTCTTACTTTGAGGTGAAATAAATAAAGTCCAATATTATTATTTATTTAATGATACCTACGAAATTTTTCACGTTTTATTAAAATTCTCTACCTTTAATTCACATTGTTCCCACCCTCGACATAATAAAATGACACTTGTTATAGCACCATTGAGTGAGTATTTCGAATATAATCCGCGCGGGTAAATTCGTCAATGCAAATTTGTTAAATAGTTTAAACGCTGGATGAATATTCACTGGTATTCAGAGCCTGGGTCCTGTCTCAGCGGGATACTGTGGTATTTGCATCCGCTACTTAGTACTATGTTGAAGAGGATATGCATTTTTAAATTTTTTGAAACTTTGTTATTTATAGACGTAAAGAAAACGTCCTGAAAATGCAAAATCCCTCGAAACAAAATTTACCAATGGTCGGTAAAGACTTACTACATAGGGAGGGACACATGAAGCCACGTTTATAAGAAACATTTTTTTTTCAATTCAATGAGATAGTAGAGTAATCCAAATTTATTCATTGCAGAAAGAATATAATCACTCATTCCCTTCACGAAATGAGAATAGTGGATTGAATCTCAGTGAAACAAAGACCTTTTAGAGCAAATCCCGATTTATCGATGTTTTTGCAAGCGAACGCGTAAGGTATTATCGGATTTTAAACACGATTACTTAAGTAGATTAAATTGATTCAGTAATTAAACGACAGGTCGACTGTACTATTGTAATGCTTCTCTTTTTTTAGGGGTAGTATTAAAAAAAGTTTACATGTGACTTGATGATCTTTTCCGTGAAAGTAGAAGATCTTCCTTCAAGCTAGATCGACTGTTTTGGGGACCATGGTCCAATTTCATCTTGGGTGTGTCGTACTAGCGTACGACGATTTAAATTGATGATTCATAATTACCTCTTTAAAGCCTCAATGAATAAAATATATTTTGATACTGTAGTCGAAAATTCGGTAAGGATTTCGGAAAACAACAGCTTATTTAGCCTAATAGGTTTAATTATTCTTTAACTACTTACAAGAATTGCAATTAAATTATGATTTAGTAACTCATCCACCGCTTTGCCGAACAAGAAAAGTGAATAACTCCAACTAAAAAATAACATTAACGAAAGCGATAATATTGTTAAAGTGAACCTTGTCGGATCTACTAAGCTGTTTATGAAGACCCTCGAAAAGTTCGCTAGTGACCCCCTTTTAACTTCGGAAGAGGCGTTACAATAAAGAACAGCCAACAGGTAGACTGCCCAGACAATGTTCTAAACTAACCCTTATTCCCCCGCAATAAGAGATCAGATTCTCCTGCAATTGTGGCCTGTTCGATTGATTCGTATTTTGATTACTTTCCTGGTTGAAGCGTGTTATCTTGCCCTTTTTATAAAGCCGTCGTCGCTTCGGCAAACGTGAGAAAATGGAAATTTGGAAAAGTTTCGGAATTTTCTTTTGTTGTTTCGAGATGTTTTCGAATCAAAAGCTGTTATGTTAAGCAAACCGAATTTAGTGTTTAAATAAGGTTTTAAAATAACTTGTTTTTATCCTGGGAAAGTTTTTAATGTTATTCAAGAATAAAACTTTATTAATTGACACTACATCGAATTTGAGTTTTAGCTCGTTTGTGTTCATATGTCTCCAAAATAAAATCTATTCCGAGCTTACAAAATTGACAAGTTTCACTATATACACCTACTGTTTCTCTTTCTATAAATAAATAATTATAAGAATACAACGGGAAATGTCAGCGGAAATATGAAATGCATAAGATAGAATTCGTCTCACGGCTCGGAATGTAAAGATAATGGCACATTACATACATCTTGCATTATACAGGAACCCTCGAGTGAATGTTGTGTTGTATACAATACGGGTTGGGTATACTTTGAATATTGTATATATTTATGTGTTGAGAATCTATGACTTTTAATACCTAACGGAATAAAATAATTTATTCCACAAAAAGTTTTTTCATGCAAACGCGCTTTATCGCGTGTTTACACTATAGTTACACTATACAATTTTAGTCGTTGTTTTCCCGCAGTAAAATGATTCTATCTTAGGAGTAAAATAAATTAATAAAGTTCTTTTTTTAGTCAAATCAAAAGTTTTACGATTATGATAGACGAAACTCGAACCAATAGTACTAGCTGCGTCACGGACGGTCACCGGCAGGGGTCATTGCCCTTCGCGTTTATCAAAAAAATGATTATTTACTATTTACTCACATTTGGATTCCATTTTACCATTAAAATTTAAGAAAAAATTCAAAAAATGTTTTAAAAAAAATAAAAAAAAATATCCAAAAAAAAAAATTACTTGCATAAATCGATAGTACTACTGAAGGAAAAGCGTTCTGCTGCGGGAAAACAACGACTAAAAAAAGACGCAGTAGTGTACGTAACTGAGGGTGAGTTGCGGATCGGTGGAGACTGCTGAGCGCTTTCGAGGCTACGCACACTAAGGACATGTGCATGTACATTTACACCCAAGTATGGCTCAACCGCATTCGTAAGATAAAACGTCTATACTCTTTCTACTATGCCCGTGACGCAAATAGAATGTAATTGGAATCCCATCTCATTGTCAGTTTGTCTCGTCACGGCCGAGCGGCACGTCCGCGATAAACGATCAGGACGCTCCTAGTAATCTGTACTACGTGGTACATTCATAAAAATACTATTTACTTTTTTGAAGGGAAATGTTTACTCGTATCTTCTCTACCAGCTGTTGTTGTGGAACGAATTTTAGATGGGTGTGGGCGACAGACACCGACGTTGGTATTAAAGGAAAGTACTATAGGTACAGTATGTGTAGAGATTCCTGTGGCTTTGGTCAGTATGCTTCGTTATGGACTTTGTAGTGACGATTTTTGTTGTAATTGGAAATATTTTTCCAAATCAAAGAATACCGCACATTACAAAAGTTTGTGTGCAGTATTATTTGTATCGGTCTGGATGTTTCTTTATGTATTATGTTTCCATAAAAAGGATATATTAAACACATATAAAATGTTTATGCGTCATCTTGCACCTCAATAATAAATATTATTATTGAATTAAATATAAATGCGCAAAACGTATTATATTGTGCACTCCCTGTGAATTTAAGCTCATAGCGGGATAGAAAATTATTCTTACAAGTCCAGAGAGAGGTAAGAAAACTACGTTCTTTTTGATGCACGAGTTAGTTACTATAGTTTTTAAAATATTTAATACAGGAATAGGTAATCGACGCGTCTTTCCATTCTATACGATGCCAGAACGCAGCCATAGGAAACTGCTCGAGTATATATTGTAAATAACTTTTTTACTACGTTCTTCCAATCCATACAAGAGCAGTACGCAAATAATCGCGTATACTTCGTAGTAACGAACAAGTTTTTCTTGTTCCAATATATACAGCGCCAGTGCGCATACGGACTAATCGTGTATATGTCGCGCAGGCTGCGCGCAGGCAATTTGTAATATTCCGCTGTTTACATACGGCGTACTGAGAGAAATTAAGTTAAAAAAAACACATCGGAGGCGGAAAGCGACTCGGATGGATATAGGTTAGAAGGCTAAGGCGGGAGCGAAGCGAAGCGGAGCTCCCGCCTTGGCCTTCGTGGTTATTTTTTTTTTAAGCCTGAAAAAAAAAATTGCTACAAAAAATAGAATACTAGCAGGCCGACCTTCAACACCCACCGCGACAAAAAATGGAAAAAGAAAACACGACCTAGCATTTAACTTAATAATATTAATAATGCTCGTTGAAAAGCACTTTTTAATCAAAATAATTATGATTAAGTAATTGTTTTGTATTTATTTCTACCTAATAAAGTTAAAATAAAATTCCATATTTTACTAAAAAACTAAACTGAACACTTGTCAATGTAAGTAAGTTTGTAGTATAGTTTGGAACAAAGACGCGAGCATCCACGATACAAACTATACACGATCAGTACGCAAAATTCGTGTATGCATTGTAATAACAGAGTTAAAAACAGCATTACAATATATACTCGAGCAGTTTCCTATGGCTGCGTTCTGGCCTTGTACAGAATGGAAAGACGCGTAATCGACAGCCAAATTCATTATTTAAAAACAAATTATGGAGGCATCTGCATTAATTTTTTTTAAAACAAAGCAGTAACAAATTTGTCTCTGGGCCACAGATTAGATAATAGTACCACGTAACTGCTATAATTTCCACACAAAGCCCTTGGAGAAAGCGAAACTTAATAATTCAAAGCGATTCAAAGGTGATGGCTAAACGTCTGCCTATATCATGTATAAATATATCTTACTAGTTCGTAACATTAAAATAATAATTAATAATTAATCACATGTTTATTTTTATTCTAGAACTTTAGCAAAATAAATAATTATTTAAAAGTTATTCATGTAACATCCGGTGACCTTTGACTGTTCGGCGCGCGTACAGATGTCATATTTTGTCGATTATACTCGATTTCGTTTGAACTGGCCGGGAAAAAGAGTCGATATCTTCGAAATGCAACATCGTTTAATCTATTCAAATTAATTAATATCAACTAACGTTAAATGATCAAATATAAAAACATCAACAAACAAGTATTTATTTATTCAGTCGTCTTTGGGCTCATTTCTTAAAAATCAAATATTATCGCTCGGATACATATCCGAGTTTTAATATTTAATTTTTAAGAGGTACATACCTACAGCAGCAGCATAATAACGACAACATACAAAATGCCATTAATCTATGCTCTTTTCTGAAGAAATTCGATTATGAAATCTTATTTTTAGTCGTATTGTTCTTTATCGATCAGTTAAAACATAACTGATGATTGAAAAATCAGCTCTTACTTAATTAGCGATTCTACTGCAGCACTATTTACGTAACAATCCATCTCTACCTGTATATAATAGCCAAATGTCTTACAAAGGGTTTTTAACTCTCTATGCTGATTGTGTTTAGTCCGGCTCGTCGGCAAGACTGGCGCGCTCATGTGAGGAAAATCTATGAAGCTGTTTAGCTGTCATTTGGCCCCACAGGCCCCAATTATCTCTTATTTGTACTCCGTGCACAAACGCCTGTCAAAAGTTATCAGCAAAAATCTATTGTAGATGTTTTGCTTAGCTAATGGCGTAGGAATTTCAATAAATATATTTATCAATATTATTACAAAATGAAAAGTTCCTGAAAATTTTTTCACGCAATAGAGTAACATTTAGCCTCCCAGTATTGCATATAACTAGGTAAAGTATTTATACATTGCTGAGGCAGAGGCCCTAACTGTATTTAGCCAAGTCCTTTAAATTTCAATAGTATCTCATTTGCATCGCAACCTCATTGAGAGACGTTCTCATTTTGAAAATTCTATTCCAAAATAAAACAACGGGGAAAGCCCATTAGGCCGTCATTATTCAGGGTAACGGAAAATTAAGAAAAACGCTCGGAACCATACCTGTGTGACGCGGTGACGCGCTGGCTATTAAGGGGGCGACATGCAGAATGGAACCTTTGTTTTGTTTCAATGAATAAAATCATTTTTGCTCTTTTGTTTATTTTCTTTTTCAATTCTACAATAGGCAGACTCGCACTGGCTCTTACTAACCAGCAATTACGTTGGATGAATAATTATTTTTTATTCTACCACCACAATATTGAAATGGCGAAGAAAGTATGTGTTAGGTTTGGAATTCGCGCAATAGATTTAGGAAATTATCATGATAAACAAGTATAATATTATTAACAAGTCTTATAATAATTTATGGTGCAGGTGCATGGTGTGTTACGCATTTTTATTAAAGAGAAACGGACAATCGTTGTCACATTTTGGTCATGTGATCCCTGATGGTTATGTGATCAGTACCGCATGGACACCAGCAACCAGATCTAAGATGCGTTGCCGATTGAAAGCATAATTTAATTATGAAAGGAGGGGAAAGATGAAGGGCTATAGGGAAATAGAAAATGTAGTAGTGAGAAGAAAAGGGGGATTCTTTTTGACATTGCTATCAGACAGTCATTTTTCGTTCTTTAGGTGCTACGTCATTGAATCAGTCAACCTGCAAATTAATGTCCCCTGGAGTAACTTCAATAGTTTTTACGCAAGTCAGAGCGTTAATCTCTTCCAAGGTCCACTTCATTTATCATCTTCAAGTAGTGTCGCGTTTTGTATAAAAATGAACCTTTCCCGACCAGTCTTCCACTTAAGGCTGAAAAGTTGGTTCTTAATTGAAAGTTATTAATGAAAATTATGACGCTTTCAACCAAGTTTGGAGCCTAGGAAGCTACTCATTGTGTCGCGTAATAATTGCTAAAGACCTTCGTTAGGATCTTAGTACTTATAATAATATCGGTCTAGGGCTTGTTCATAATGAATTAGGGTTGCCCCCAGACGAGCCATTTGGTGTAATGGTCGAGAAGTCGGCTATTACACCAAAGGTCGCGGGTTCGATCCCCGCACGGTACAAACATTTGTGTGCATGAACATGTCTGTTTGTATCGGTCTGGGTGTTTCTATGTATAATATGTATGTATTTACAAAAAAAAAAAGTATATAAGTAATGTTTATCCGTTGTCTGGCACCCATAGCACAAGCTAATGCTTAGTTTGGGGCTAGATGGCGCTGTGTGAATAATGTCCCAATGTCCCAAGAAGACTTTAATATACAAATTACTGCAGACAATATATTTCTCTGGGCATTTAACTATGACGATAAATAGTGAGAAATTGGCACGAAGGCCGAAATGATGGTAAGTGGTTACAGTTATTCCATTAAGAGAAACTCTTTTCTTTTAGAAGTATAAAAGAGCATTCAAAATGCGATAGGCCCATTCTTAAACTTTTAATATTATTGGTAGCTCCCATTTAACACGCAAATATTTATAAAAATCGTCAGTTTTTTATGAAACTTAGGACTGAAGAAGTTTGTCCCACTACCGCATTAAACTCCCCCGGTTTTCTTTTCACAACACCAAAGTGACGAGCCGGTTCCTGCCTGATGGAATTATTTTTGAAAGTGGTCGATTCGCACTTTATTGCGAATTATTTTCGTGCGAATCGACTACTAACCCAAATTACCCGGCCCGCAAAAGTGTATTCTGCCAACTTATAAAACGTATAAGTACGTTTTTATTATCTAGCAAGTATTTATGCTTATCAAAATTCTCCTTCCTCGACCCTTCCCCGTTCTCTATAAAACATTTTTCCATTAAAATTATGCTAAGTCACTAGTTAGCTACATTTTCCATCAGTTTACATGTATCCATCAACTCTTTCAATGTTTGCCATTAATGTTTTTTTTTTCTTTTCTCAATGGCAGTAAATGGCGCAGGGTCAGATTCAACTCTAAAAGATAAGATCATGGAAATTTATAGATATACACATAGGACGTCCTGTATAGAAAGCGTTGTCTACGTTTTTAGGGTTCCGTAGCCAAATGGCAAAAAACGGAACCCTTATGGATTCGTCATGTCTGTCTGTCTGTCTGTCTGTCTGTCCGTCCGTCCGTATGTCACAGCCACTTTTTACCGAAACTATAAGAGCTATAATGTTGAAAATTAGTAAGTAGATGTATTCTGTGAACCGCATTAAGATTTTCATACAAAAATAGAAAAATAATAATAAATTTTGGGGGCTCTCCATACTTAGAACTGAAACTCAAAAATTTTTTTTTCATCCAACCCTTACGTGTGGGGTATCTATGGATAGGTCTTTAAAAATGATAATAAGGTTTCTTATATAATTTTTTTCTAAACTGAATAGTTTGCGCGAGAGACACTTCCAAAGTGGTAAAATGTTGGTCCCCCCCCCTGTAACTTCTAAAATAAGAGAGCGATAAATCTAAAAAAAATATATGATGTACATTATTATGCAAACTTCCATTGAAAATTGGTTTGAACGAGATCAAGTAATTAGTTTATAAATTTTTGGGGCTTCCCATACTTAGAACTGAAACTCAAAAAAATTTTTTTCTTCAAACCCTTACGTGTGGGGTATCTATAGATAGGTCTTTAAAAATGATAATAAGGTTTCTTATATCATTTTTTTCTAAACGGAATAGTTTGCGCGAGAGACACTTCCAAAGTGGTAAAATGTTGGTCACCCCCCCCTCTAACTTCTAAAATAAGAGAACGATAAAACTAAAAAAAATATATGATGTACATTACCATGCAAACCTCCATTGAAAATTGGTTTGAACGAGATCAAGTAATTAGTTTTTTTTAAAACGTCATAAATCGTTAACCGCAATTTTCCTCTCATTCAATCAACTCAAATATAAAAACGTCGATCAAACTTACAAAGAACTACAAGAACTTTTCTATTATGATGATACTTGCTGCTACGGAACCCTTCATGGGCGAGTCCGACTAGCACTTGGCCGGTTTTTTAATTGAATTGACAAAACAGTCATTAAGCCGTTGGTCCCGACTAATGTTCCAAGTAGGTCTGGTTTCCCTTGTAAGGGTTACGGAGGTCAGATAACAATCGCTCCATTGTAATAACCAGGCTTGACAAATCTAGGATCACAGTCGAAGCGGACCCTGAGCTCCAAA
Source organism: Mecyna flavalis (assembly GCA_949319885.1). Lineage (NCBI taxonomy): Eukaryota > Metazoa > Arthropoda > Insecta > Lepidoptera > Crambidae > Mecyna > Mecyna flavalis. Next base: position 1,534,110 of record OX439407.1, on the reverse strand, counting down.
CTGGATGCAATCGGGAATACGCTGGGATGATGATGATGACAAAACAGTCAGCCCCTTATCTAACACATTAATAAGACAAATATATCTGTCCCTAAAGCGAAAAAAGACGTAAATGTTCTTTGAAGACTACTATAAACTACCAAAGAAAGCCAGTCATGCTAATATACAACCCGACAATATTTTAGTTTACTTGGAACCAAAGATTGTCACTCCATATTCCGTGGTAACACAAACACCCAAATTGCTTTGAGCTTAGGCATAAATCCAATTTCATAAGAATTACTTATGCATGCCGCGATATAACTCGCGATTCTTATTTCGCGAAAAATCAGTGAGAATAACCCGCCTTATAATACAAGGGAAGATACGAAGGGGCATAAAATTTAATCCAACTCTGTCTTCCCTCAACTAGGGTTGGCGGTGGTGACATAAAAAGGACTTTTGAGCCCAGCGATCTATTGGTTAAGGATATCACCATCGTTTTCTCATGCGTGGGGTAGAAACCCCCTAAATGAAGGAAAAAAAGTATTTATTAAGTATAAAAAAAGGACAAATATAAATTTTTAGGTTCCAACGTACCGATCAGACTCCTGAGAAAAAAAAACGTTAGTGTTTGGTCAAAAAATGACAGACTTAACATTCGCATTAATAATATTATATACATATATAAAATATGGATATATTTAATCATTTGACAACCCTAGTAACTTTTTATAAAACTCAAACCGTTCTTTCCCCCTCGATTCCGAAAGAATTCGCCAAAATTCACGTGGGTATTTTACTTAGGTTTGCAAATCTGATCATCGTATTTTATCTTCTTACAATACAAAGCCTCATTTTCACACTTTTGTAAAATCTGATTCATATTAGGTAACGCTAACGGTTTTTTTTTTTTTTGCGCTCTTAAATAGTTTGCTTTATTTTAAGACACCGTTCAGAGGACCCATTACATGTTTATAAACTTTACCAACCGCATTATAAACAACACAGAAATAAGTTACCAGCTTATATTTTGACATAATCTTACCCTCCGTAATTTTGCACACGATAAAATTCTATTACAGTTTTCAACTAATTACTTATTTGGCGCGTTTCTTAGCGACGCCATGCAAAATATGAAACCGTTTGTAATTAATTACAAAGCCTTATTGAATTTGTTGTAATTAGCGTGGCTAATAATGGGTATTGGTTGGGGAATTATTACACTTTGTGTAACCGACTAATTGGAAAATATTATCGTAATTTTGAGGTGAACTCCAGTTAACAGATTGATAACCTTTCAATAACATGAATTAATTAATTTTAGTCAATGGAACATTGGCTTGATTTTGGAAGCAGCTTTTTTATCTTATGGCATTGGAATTAAGCTATTGCGCAAATGTTTATAGTGTATCCTTTATTTTGGTGAATTATTTCGAATCTTCCATCTTTTTTACACCACTAAAATGTTTATTTTTTAACAAAAGCCATAGATGTTTATTTTTTAATAAAAGTCTATAGGTATCCTTTTTTGCATTACCTTATTTCACGATGTTCGAATTTCTTTATTGAATATATAATAATATTAGTTTTACATTATTTGATTACACGATTTTCAACTTTGACTTCATTGTATAAGGTTCAAAATCAGGGGCGTATCAGGCATGTGAGAAGTGCGTAAATAATCGGGTTAGTAGTCGATTCGCACGAAAATAATTCGCACGAAAGTGCGAATCGACAACTTTCAAAAATAATATTATTTTTAGTAGTCGATTCGCACGAACGAATTTTAATCGCGTGCGAGTCGACCCCTTTAAGAATTGATAGTAGGCGATTCGCACTTTTGCAGTATGTGCATAAAAAACAATCAAAGTACAGTCGTGTACAGGAAATCTTTATAATATTTTTAATATTATTAACATATTATTCCTTGTCTATGTATATCTTACAGCATACAGAATCAATTAAATTTCAAATGTTTTATTTTTTTCGGACAGGAAACATGTTAAATTATACACTAATATCATTAAGCGTTAAATTTTATTTGATAACTTTAATATTAAAATGACACCAAAAATTGGAAACGAATATGTATTGTTTGTCTGTTTTTTTTACAACTTATACGAATACTTTGATAATTTTATCATAACATTTTATTTATTCACATACAATTTCTTTTTTTAATATTCGCGCCAGCGAGTGAGATAATTACTTTTAGTTTTTAAGAGCGGTACATTGTTTTGATCAGTGCTCTCGCCCCGGACATACTTATTTGATGAGTCATAGAAACCAAAGGATACCGACTTGAGCTTTGGTCGGCTTATTGCCGCCGTGCTTCTAGCTAACAGCTAGGGGGGGTGGTGAGCAGGATATTACGTTGCACCCCGCACCCTGCAGTATTATAAGCATGAGAGCGCTATTTATTACACGCTTTACGTTATACGTTTCTAATAATTCACTTACAATTCTTTTTAATATCTGCGCCAGCGAGTGAACTTTATATCCAATTACCATGTTAGTTTGTAAGACAGGTACAGGTACCGGCAAACTTATTGAATATCGGGTGGGGATTGCACAGAACATGAATTTTGATACGCCTGCGCGCTATTGGTCAGAAGTATACCTCTGACTAATGACGGGAGATTCGCGTGCGCTATTGCACGCACAAGTGCACATTCTCGAACTTTCCCCTTCTTCGTCGACCGATGTTCAGCAAGTCTGCCGTTACCTATACATTGTTTTTATTAGAGCTCTCACATCACATAGATGGCCAGCAACCTTTACTTTTTGTTTATAGATATTAGCTAGGTAATTAGGCAGGTAAGCGTGTACGTTTTCAAGTTAAAATGGTTCAGTTACAAATTGATATTCAAAATAGCAGCCGTCCGTGTCTTTTTGCCTTTGCCTGTAACGACATCCGGATGTAACGACGAAATAACAGTGGTCCCTTCATCGTCGTTATACCCGAAATCCACTGTATTTGTATTTCTTATATTATACTTAGTGTGTAAATCGCCTATCGGTATCCTTTGGTTTCTATGACTCATCAAATAAGTATGTCCGGGGCGAGAGCTCTGATCAAAACAATGTAGCTCTCTTACAAACTAAAAGTAATTATCTCACTCGCTGGCACGAATATTAAAAAAAGAAATTGAACGTAAATAAATAAAATGTCATGATAAAATTATCAAAGTCATCGTATAAGTTGTAAAAAAAACAGACAAGCAATACATATTCGTTTCCAATTTTTGGTGTCATTTTAATATTAAAGTTATCAAATAAAATTTAACGCTTAATGATATTAGTTTATAATTTAACATGTTTTATGTCCGAAAAAAATATAACATTTGAAATTTAATTGATTCTGAATGCTGTAAGATATATAGACAAGGAATATGTTAATAATATTATAAATATTATAAAGATTTCCTGTACACGACTGTGCTTTGTTTTTTTTTTATGCACATAATATTGCAAAAGTGCGAATCGCCTACTATCAATTCTTAAAGGGGTCGACTCGCACGCGATTAAAATTCGTTCGTGCGAATCGACTACTAAAAATAATATTATTTTTGAAAGTTGTCGATTCGCACTTTCGTGCGAATAATTTTCGTGCGAATCGACTACTAACCCAAATAATCATATGTGGTCTCGGGAATGTAATTAAACTTGATTCTGTTTTGGTCTGCGGTTTTGCTCAAGGGTTTGTTGCCAAAAATATCTATACCTACCAAGAAATAAAAAAAAAACTTTTTACTAACTAATTCTTTAACAAATCAGCTGCTTTAATCATACTTTCTGGTCATCATCATCATCTCAGCGTATTCCCGATTGCATCCAGTATGGAGCTCAAGGTCCGCTTCGACTATGATCCTAGATTTGACAAGTCTGGTTATTACAATGGAGCGATTGCCATCCAGCGAACTTAAATGACATGGAAGAATTCTTGCCGCTTCAAAATAGCGTAACGTAAACTGCACCGCGGTAGGCGTAGCTTAAAAACTGCACCTGTGAGTGAACCAGTCGGTTTACGGCACAGCGGAGAGCGCTGTCAAATGTCACATTGAAAAAAATAGATTTTGGATGGAAATAATGCCTTCATGTGTTGTGAAGTTGTGCAAAAGTCATACGGACCACACCAAGTCTACTGGACTTAGGTTTCAACTGTAATTACGGCCATTTTTCGCTTAATTTTGGATAGGCACCTCTGAGTACTGAAACATATGGAGGCGCCCTTTTGATCTCTTCCAAAAATTACTTAAATAAATAAATATACATCGAATCGACACTGTTATTACAAATAGGTATACACTTATCTATTTTCAAGTAAGTGATTGTTGCGTATGAAAAAAAAAATTGACAGATATAAATTATGGGTGGGTAATGGGTATGGGTACAAAGCATTTTAGAAACACTTTTTAGTGACGTTACAAACTTTTGTCGCGTGCCGCCGCGGCGTCGCTGTTTTGTTCCAATTTTTGGATATCTTAGTGATGGGATACTATGTTTTGACGTATCGATACGTTTTAGATACATAGTTATATTCTGCAATGGTTTTTTTCTGCAGTTTTTTTTCTTTGGTGGGCGATGGGCTGACCACAACAGCTGCATAGAATTTATAATATTAAAATGTCATGTTAATGTAGGTGTTAAAATATGTTTTAAAGGTTACCGCTTACTATAGCCTCCCATCATCATTGTAGCGATAACTTGATTTCAAGGATGGAGGTCTTTGCCCTGTAGTTGGACATTAATAGCCGAATCCTCGAACTCTTCGGTCACATCGCACGCAAATCCTTTAACAACTTGGAAAGGCTGATAGTGACTGGGAAGGTAGACGGCAGAAGACCTAGAGGCAGGAGCCCGATTCGATGGTCCGACCAGATCTGCACCACCCTCAACTCCAATCTAGCCGACGCCCTACATGTCGCGGAAGATCGCCACAAATGGAGATTTATTATTAGAGAGAAAATTATCCCGCTCCAGCATCAGTAAAGAGATCACGACCCCCAGCACTGGGGAATCGACTCGAGGAGGAGGAGGACATTAATAGGCCGATACTTTACTTTACTTTTATATGTACTTATCTATTGATATTTTGACTATTTCTAAGTGCCTGTCCTGTTACAAAGCTCACGTAATAAGTTTTTACTTCATTTCTTCTCATTAAAATGTATATAGCATTCTTAATGCTGTTATAAAATATCGTCACGTAAACTTGTATCTATAATTAAAATATCTACTATACAATATGGTTGCACTACGGAGTACGGACGGGTGCCATTTTTTGTTCCAAATCAAGTTTAGGCATACACGTTTTTTTCGTAGGTATGCCATCTCCATATGTTTCAGTACTCAGATGTATTTATTTATTTATTTATTTAAGCTTCATTGCACAAATCAAGTACAAAAGGCGGACTTAATGCCTCATGGCATTCTCTCCCAGTCAACCTTTAGGCCAAGCAGAAAGAAACAGTGGGTAGTGCCAATTAACCTAAAACTTGAAAGAAAAAGAAATAAACGAAATAAAATATGATAAATAAATACTTATATTATATAAAATATAAAATTACAAAAAATAAAATAAGATATATATATATATATGCTTATTACATGATATTAATATATACATAGTACATACGGTTAACGACTGGGACAGGTGAGCGACGATGTAGAGGACTTCAGGAAAAAATATTTATGGAGTAGGAATTTAAATGCCATTCGACTCGGAGCTTGTCTAATGTTTTCGGGGAGAGCATTCCAAAGCCCAATAGCTGTTACACGAAAGGAATTTGAGACGAAACCGGAACGGTGAGAAGGAGTAGCCAAGACAGAATTGTGAGAAGAGCGGAGCTGGCGAGTATGTGTCGAACTAAGAAGACAGAACATGGACTTAAGGTAAACGGGAGCATGTGGATCGTTTAGGATGGAAAAAAGTGAAGTGAGAATTCTAACATTGCGACGAAGTGGGATAGGTAACCATTTAAGCTGAAGGCGGTAAGAGGAAATGTGATCATATTTACGGAGATTGAAAATAAACCGGATGCCACAGTTTACTAAACGATCCAATTTGTTAAGAAGGGTACTATTTAAATTGGAGGTACACACATCTGCGTAGTCTATCAAGGGTAGAATAAGTGATTGTACAAGAGTTATTTTAGTGGGGATAGGTAGAAAGTTTTTAAATCTATAGAGAGCGCGTAGAGTGGAGTTAACTTTGTGGCTGATTTCGTCAACATGCACAGACCAGCTAAGTGTATTGTCGATGTGTAGACCTAAGTCTTTGACGCTGCTACAGAAGGGAATTTGCACACCATCAAAAATAACTGTGGGAACAGCATCCAAATCTAACCTCCGCATGTGGTATTGGCTGCCCACGATTATGGCCTGACATTTATTAGGATTGACTGCCACACCAAAACGATCTGACCAATCAGCTATAGAACGCAAATCCTTGTTAAGCACTGCTATCGAGGTGTTAATATCTTCAATGCGACATTGATGGTACAGCTGGAGATCGTCAGCATACAGATGATAAGAGGAGTCTAAGGAGGCAGTAATGGAGTTTATAAATATGGAGAATAGTAGCGGGGACAAAATACCACCCTGAGGAACACCGGTGTGAAGATCACACCAGCGAGAGACGGTCTGACCAACTTTCACCGCTTGTCGTCGATTATAAAGATAAGAGGCGAACCACTGCAAAGACAGAGAGGACACGCACATGTGGGATAATAAGGATAGGAGGAGGTCGTGATCGACATTGTTGAAAGCGTTGGAGAAGTCAATGAGGACAAGCACAGTGACCATGCCCCCCTCCATACCATCTCTAATATCCTCAGTGACTTTTAGCAGTGCCGTGCTTGTGCTATGACCGGGGCGAAACCCGGACTGAAATTGAGAAAGAAGACTATTTTGAAAAACAAATTTAGAGAGTTGGGAATGTACAACTGCCTCAAGAGTTTTGGAAAGAAAAGGTAGAATAGATATAGGTCTAAAATTGTTGAGTGAAGAGGGATTCGCTAATTTAGGAAGAGGGATAACAAAAGCATTGCGCCAAATTGATGGAAAAACCCCACATTCAAGGGAGAAGTTAATTATATGGGTAATTACTGGAAGAATAACATTAAGTAGAAGAACTATCATAGTGCGACTGATCTCGTCACACCCAATGGCTTTTGATTTCAGGGAATTGATGACTTTACTGACTTGATCACAAGTGACAGTCGAGAAGGTAAAGGGGTCTAATAAGTGAGGCGGCAAAGAGGCGATCTCGGAAACAGTACGAGCTTTTGTGGAATGATCCATAGGAGAGGAAGAAGAAAAATGTATGTTTAAATCATCGGAGGAGAAAGAAGTTCCGGAAAGAGTGTTAGTTTGTTGGCATTTGCCAAGTCCTAAGCTTTTGAGGAATTTCCACATATCTGCCGAAGAAGCGTTTTGAAGATTGTCATGATAGTATCGACGTTTAGCCACTCTTATCATCTGGTTGCAACGATTTCTGGCAATCTTATATTTACCCCAGTTCTCATCAGACCGTACACGCTTATATCTGCCGAATGCACGATCCCGTCTCCTCATTGCCATGCGTACACCTATGGTCATCCATGGGGCAGGCGGCCGTTTAAGCTTGACTGAACGAAGTGGCGCATGCGCATCAAATAGAGTAAGGATAGAGCTATTCAACGCGGCAACCTTGTCATCGACAGAGGAAGCCGAGAAAACTGCTTCCCAATCATGACTTGCCGCATCTCGCAAAAGAGCATCTCTGTCAAGTTTGGTAAAATTCCGCATCATCACCCTCGTAGGTCTCCGCTTGAGACCACAAGCGGAGACGATGTTGATGTAAGCACAGGCTTCTCTTTCTTTCATCTGTATTTTGTCTCGCGCGTCACGAGAGGCGGCCGGCAAATCGCAGCGCGTGTATCATTCCATGTACGAAATGCCGTAACTGACGTCTCATATATTTTCAACTTAGACTTGGCAACAATAACGTTGCATTTTACGTGCGGATAGTTTATTTGAGCATTTGTTTGAGTCGGTGTCGATATTTTCTGGCATTTAGTATGAACAGGGTACTTCCATGTCATTTAAGTTCGCTGTTGCCATCTGACCTCCGTAACCTTTACAAGGGAAACCAGACCTACTTGGAACATTAGTCGGGACCAACGACTTAATGTGCGTTCCGAAGCACGGAATCATCATTATTTTCAGACATTCAGGTGATTCGAGTCTGCAATGTCCTAACCAAACTGGAAACAATCACACAAATTGATGTTACCCGCGGGATTCGAACCCACGACCTCCGGGTTTTAGAGCCCAACGCTCTATGATCCAAACAAGGAAGAATCAGTCCCTCATATTATAGAGGAATGTCCAACGTTTGCAACAGATAGATATGACATAGAACAAAAACTCGGGATTATAATAAAAGCAGAAAATTTCAATACATTAATCATGGCTAAAGACACACAAAAGGATTTCTTACAATTTTGTATAAATATAATTAGCAAAGTAATCGAACGAAATAAAACAGATGAGTCTAAGAAAGGACCAAAAAGGACTGTAAATTTGTAAATACAAAAAAAAAAAATTAAAAAAAATAATAATAAAAAAAAAAAAATAAAAAAAAAACAAAAAAAAAAAATTAAAAAAAAAATTATAATAATAATAATTTAGGTTTAAATTAATCTCAATTAGTTGTTAACCACTCAATCCCGAACCGGCACTCGGGTGCCGCGTAACAATAGATTTTCTATTGTGTCTGGTGATCCGGGGCTTGAAAGATTAAGCGAAGCTCTAGCGCGAGCCACAATTGTTGTACATAATTATGATTTGCAAAAAATAGCTATTTTCATAAAATAAAGCTTCCATTTTTCTGAAAATAACATTTAAGAATTATAATATTATATTCTATATATTCTACTTCTCTGTCTTAACATTATATATAAATATATATATCTTACCACTAATATTATTTCATAATTAAGTACATATAACAAACAAATGTAAATAACTCAAAAAGCATGCATACTAAGGTCTCTAATTACGTTAGAGGAAACAGTTATTACCAAAAAAAAAAAAAAAAAAAAAAAACCACTGTACCACGGAGGAAGTTAGCTTTCTGGTGTTAATTAAATAAACCTTGCACATTATGACGTTGAGTGGGCCGCAGTGTCCGCTTGCCATCGGGTGGGCTGCGGGCATGTCTGCCAACTGACCTAGTATAAAAAAATTCACTCAATGCCGTCTAGCGAAAAAAGTTAGCAATAGTTAGATGAAAAATCCATTACAACATCGCAAATTTCATCAATCAATGTCTTCACACGGTAAACTCTGATTAACTAATTAAGATATTAACCAATATTACGAACCAATATCGCTCTCTATATTAAAAGCAAATATGTACCAGTCTCCTGAGGCGCTGGGATGACGATAATCATCAAATATTAGCGCGCTTAATTAGCTCATTACCTCACTGGATGGGTTTATGCAAAATTAATAACACTATAACGGTAATATTTTAACATTATTTTGCATCACAATGTTGTCTGTCTTTTGAAAGTAATAGTTAAGATTATTTTTTCTGTCAGTGAATGCTTTGAAGCAACATGAAGACGTTCGTCCGCATACCCACAAAATCCTGCCAGTTTCCCTTTCACACAGCATTGAAGGTTAATTTTTTAACCTTTTAGATGTTTTTTGACTACTTCAAGTGTCAATTTTAGGTTACACGGCACAAAAAGTTTCTCTCAAAAACGTAATTATAATCTTTTAAATATTGAACTTCTGCTTCCTCCTCTTTTTTCTAATGTTTCTTTTAATGGATTATCTATCTAGTATATAAATAAAAATGAATTGCTGTTCGTTAGTCTCGCTTAAACTCGAAAACGGCTGAACCGATTTGACTAATTTTAGTCTTGAAATATTCGTGGAAGTCGGGAAGGCTTAAACGATGAGGAAATGTGGAATAATTGCGAGGAAAATACTAAAGTAAGTGATACGAAGTTCACCGGGTCAGCTGGTAATAAAAATTATTCTTCATCTAATTATTACATAAAATAAAAAAAAAAGAATAATTTCAGGTAACTTCCCGACCCGATAAGTCATTCAAGTGTACATTTCCATCTCATTGCCAACGGGGTTACGATTTTTGTGATAAGACGATCCCTTGAATCTAATTCCAGCAAAATTAACGTATCAATCGAATATCTTCCGGTTGGTTTGTTCACACTCTATTACGAGGTAGCCGTAATTGATTTATTCGAGTTTAAAACTCCGTCCATTTCTATTAGATTATAGGGGTTAATGGTTTTACGATAACTCCCTCGACTTGCGTTGTGCGTAGTGAATTATTTATAACCCTATCAATCAGGTTGTTGAGGCACAGTCAGCGTCAAATTGATTTGAGCGTTCAAAACCACCAAAAATATCTGAACATTTGACAAAAATCAACCTCACTTACACATAACGGTTGTTGTTTGAGAACTTTTCCTCTACCTAAAGGCTGACTGGAAGAGATCGCTGTTAGTGATAAGTCCGCCTACATTGTACCATTCAATTATGTAACATATTTTTCTTTGATAATATTGTGCAATAAAGAGTCTATCTATCTATCTATCTAACAAATGATAACAAACGATATTTACACCTATATGTATTGTGCTAAGACTGATTTTTGTCAAATGTTCAGATATTTTTGTTAGGTTTGAACGCTCAGATCATTTTGGCGCTGACTGTACCAAGTTAATAGAGGTTCGTTTGAAACAAATATTAGGGATCGAAAATCGCTAATAATATGCAGCTACCGATTTGGGTTTTGAATATATAAATAACGGTGTTCGTTGTTAGTTCGAGGTTTTCTAATGGATTGTTATTTCTTATTAACGGATTCCATCGAGGTTGATTTAAAATTTAAAGGGCTTTTTACTATTATTACAGGGCGATTAACAATCCTTATGACTACAAACAAGCTCTTTGTTTTAAGTTCCTTGCCTTAACAAATACCCGGTGATCACTTTCATTAACATATAACAGCTCTGGCTGTGTTCCGGCAATATTAATGTGCGAGCCAGTACACTTGAAATCAGAGGCTCGAAGATCAGATGAGTCTACAGTCTGGCAGCACATTGAGGGACGTTTTCAGGTGAAGCGTCCTTCAATGGAATAGGTCGCAGTGACCGCTTACCATCAGGTGGGCTGCGGCGAGCCTGTCTGCCAACTGACCTAGTAGAAAAAACAATTAATATACCTAAATAGTACTCTAGAATATTAAACAACAACAACCTTTGAACCCCACTAACTACGGTCAGCATTATATACCTTTTTCTTCTACTCAATCTTATCAGCCGTCTATTCTACATTCACTTCTTTTATGTCTTCTACTTTACTTATTATCCGAATCAAAATACATCTTAAGCACTTCGGATTCAGATCAATGTTACATCTCACAAACGTATAACGTCACTTGAAAAGCACAACCCGTAAACATATTTTAAACATCGCATCAAAAATCTTAACCCGTACTTACCGCGGTAGCGTAAAAATACCCTTTGATCTCTATCCGCCCTTAACCCTGGAAACATACAAGTTTATTCAGCGTGAAAACGTTGTAGAAAGCTTTTAACGTGCTACAGAACATTTTAGCCTTTGAATCTGTATCGGTTATTAATTTAGCCAATTTCTTGGTTCACTTCTTCCGCTTTGTGACTACGGAAAATTACCGACTTGAACGTCATGGAATTTGTCCTGGTACAGTGATATTTTCTGTTAACAAATTGCGAGTTACGGGAACGAGGAGAAAATTTATAGAAATATTTCCTTGTGCTTGATTTACTTTTACTTTGTGCTGGGGTTTACAGCTAAGGTATGGCTTCGCTGCGTCTTTCCATTCTATACAAGGCCAGAACGCAGCCATAGGAAACTGCTCGAGTATATATTGTAAATAACTTTTTTACTAAGTTTTTCCAAACCATACACGAGCAGTACGCAAATAATCGCGTATACTTCGTAGTAACGAACAAGTTTTTCTTGTTCCATAATCTACAGAGCCAGTGCGCTTACGGACTAATCGTGTATATGTCGCGGAGGCAATTTGTATTATTCCGCCGTTTACAATACGGCGTACTGAGAGAAATTAAGTTAAAAAAACCACATCGGAGGCGGAAAGCGACTCGGATGGATATAGGTTAGAAGGCTAAGGCGGGAGCGAAGCGAAGCGAAGCTCCCGCCTTGGCCTTCGTGGTTATTTTTTTTTAAACCTGAAAAAAAATGCTACAAAAAATAGAATACTAGCAGGCCGGCCTTCAACACCCACCGCGACAAAAAATGGAAAAAGGAAACACGACCTAGCATTTAACTTAATAATATTAATAATGCTCGTTGAAAAGCACTTTTTAATCAAAATAATTATGATTAAGTATGTAATTGTTTTCTATTTATTTCTACCTCTAATAAAGTTAAAATACAATTCCATATTTTATTAAAAAACTAGACTGAACACTTGTCAAGTGTAAGTAAGTTTGTAGTATAGTTTGGAACAAAGACGCGAGAATCCACGATACAAACTATACACGATCAGTACGCAAAATTCGTGTATGCATTGTAATAACAGAGTTAAAAACAGCATTACAATATATACTCGAGCAGTTTCCTATGGCTGCGTTCTGGCCTAGTATAGAATGGAAAGACGCGGCTTCGCTACGTCTATTAATAGGTCTTTTTACCATTTTTAATTCTCAAAGTATTATGAACAATGAGATAGTTCTTTGATAAAATCTCTTTATTCATAAAAATCTTCTAGAATTACGTTGAAATCAAAATGTTTTTAACTTTTTACATGCCTGCAGAAAAAAGAAATGAGGAAATAATAGTATGTTCCGTTGCCGGATTGGATTTAATTGCCAAAATTTGCCGTAATTGTAATTCAACACCATACATTGTTTATATTATAGGTAAGTAAAACAAAATGCAAAATTCTTTATTTAGCAATAAACAACAGATATACCGTAAAGTGTTTACAATTAATTTCTAATAGTTTCTGCAATTTCAGTTCGTAATTAATAGTAAAGTAGAAAAATTTTGTGTTCCTTTTCTATGAAATTAATAACTTGTTCTTATTTTCATAAGGATTAAATTATCCATAACACTAGTAAAGAACGGGTATTCAAAATAAGGAACAAGAGCAAATTTTGTCAGTTAGATACAGTCATGCAAAGCCATGCAAAGCCGAGCCTAGAAATAATGAAAATACTTGCAAAAATTTTAAAACATTCGGGTTGTTGTACATTTTACTTACATAATGATGTCAGTTTATACCCTGTAGCTAGGACAGAATTCCTCATTTCTAAACACAATTCGTTTTAGGTATTTCCTGCGAATACTAAATGTCCCTTGAGCAGGGTTGTCAAGGAGCAAATTAATAAAAAAATGTGTTTTATATTACTTACTTAATACGTATTCCGCAAAGACAATTAGGAATCTTTTATTATAACGTCGGGTTCACCACTGTGGGTTTTTTGTAGAATGCCTACCAGAAGTTTGTAGAAAGAAACAAGAAATTAGAATTATGGTATAATTGCTACTGAATATTTCATACAATAGATGGAACGTTTGAAAGTGGACTCAGCACTAACATACACGTGTAAAATTAATTAAGTAGGTTAATAAATATGAAAGACGTAGACACGGTTCATGATGTGCCCCTACAGCAATCACCTACAGTAGACAATATGATTAATAAAAGTCTAAGATGTCTTTATATATTACATATTGTAATAATTATATTACTCATACTCCTTAACTTTTATTATTTAACTTTTTTATAGTAGCTTAGTACATTAACTCCACTTAGCCTGATGGTAAGCAACAGGGGAACCCAAATTACCATGACAACGGACCCAACACCGAGGCCTTTAATATTTTGTTAAACAGGTTCCATGTGTTTGTAAGTAAAAGTTGTGGCCATTGATTATTGTACATACATTATTTAAGGTTATTTGAGTTTTGTTTGTGGTTCAAATAACATAATAATTATAATATATTTTTTAATAACACGCCAGCCCTATCATAGGCTGGTGAAGTCCTGAAGGGGAGGGGAGCAGGGGAGAGCTTCCTTCCCTCTTCCTGGCGCCGTGTGTGCCGCAGCCGTGCTTATCAACATGTAGATATGGCAGGCGACGAAACTGTTTATGACTGCGATGAGTGAGAGGCTGGATGGATGTAAGAATGTATGTTTTTTGAGACTGATGCAAATGCAAGTAAAGTTTGTATGTTCCCGCAAATAGCTAGAGAATCCTTTCAAGTAAGAATAGGCGAAGGTTTGTGTAAAATGTTTGTTTTTGGTGACTCTTTTTCGCGGAAGCACTAAATGTTCATGAAAAAAAGTAACAACTCAAGTCATAACCGTTGGTTCTGCGCCTGATAATTTCTCGGTCGTGTCAGTTTTGCTCCTTAAGTCGGTTTATCGTAAAGATTGGCCGAACTCGGCTAGGAGTACAAAATAACATGTATGTAAACCACTCAGTCATGGGATGTAATGTGCAATTTTGAATGTTCTCAATACTTGAAATACCGACTCTGTCTAGACCCAGTTTAAATTTATGTCTCGAAGCGTCTTATCAAGCTGCCGCAACAAGTTCGGTCCCAAATAAGCCGCAAACATCGGCCCCAATCCTTTCCCCGAAAAAGTTTGTGCATGAAACAGTACCAGAGTTACTGCCGGGATTTTTACCAGGGATATTTTAGTTTAGAGTGCTTTTTGCAGTTAGCTGAATGCGTTTTTGTTTGAATTTGATTTTGTCCAAACTTTACATATTAAATGTTCTCGCGCGGCCGGATGGACGCATACTCGTATGTCTGTTGAAAACCCTTTCATGTTGATGAGAAATGGTGGTTTTATCTTTTGTGGAACTGTTGTGGGTTCTCTAATGGGATTAGATTTGGGAAAACACAGATGTAGGCTGAATTTTGAATTGTTATTTGCTTTTATAATAGGATAATAAACCTTATTTGTGGTGCTTGCGAAAACCAACCCGCAGCCCCCACAGTGCGTTGGAGAAGCACATAGAGAGTTTTAGCGGTAGGAGCCGCAATAGTTGGGTCTCAAATAACCTGTCATCTTGAAACAGGAGATTAACTTTCTGCTCATAACGCATTGACAACTCGTTCTCGTTGTTTAAGTATCAGTCCGTAATCTTGAGTCCTAGGTTCAATAATGTGGTCGAGCAAGATTTGCGAAGGAATTTTTGAATCCTTTCGAGTCTGTGATCGTTTCGCATTTAGCAAACGTGGTGATTAAACCCATCAATGTTACGATGACTCGATTTTAATGATGAAGACCTTTGCCTTGCAGGTCATTAAATAGGTACATGCATACAAGCAATCCCTCCTTAACAGTTCCTATTTCACAAGCCTGATGCTATGCTAAAAGCGAGTTGGTTTCAACATCAGCCGCCATTTAGCTCCGCCATAACTCCCAACGTCACTTACTTAGTCGCCGAAATATTACTTGATATTAGACGAGACGGCCTGTGTTTAGCTTGGAACAATGCATCTTGTGCTCTGTGTCCATTGACGGACGAGACTTCATTAATTATTTTATTTGACAGACAAATCTTTGTAAACAAAGATGGACAATAATTTTCGTATCTTCTTTGAAAAAAATGAAATTGTACTACGGCTGGGAGAAGTTCCCGTAGCTAAACTGACATTGTACAGTGCAGAGATCAAACCCGAGGCGTCTGGTATTATCTAAGTATAACCTTCGCACCAAACTGGTCATCAAAAACATTATCTGAGACTAGACTTGACGCATAAGTTTCACGACTTTGCAGTTCAGAAGATTTTTTTTTTACATAGTAGCTGTCAGGGTGACCTCACTCCACCTGATGGTAAGCGGAAGTGAGGTCCAAATATAAGGTTGACTGGCTCAATAGATCATAGTACCCATTGAGCCGGTCAACCTTGCTATGTAACCACGACGTGTTATTACGCATTTGTTATGACGGAAGACCGTGGAGTCGAATCCCTCGCATCAGACGGAAGCGTAATATCGCGACACGTCGTGGGAAGCATTACTCGCGGCGAATAGCTGAATATCATAGTTGACATTCAGCTATTCGCCGAGTAATGCTTATGCTTTAGCCTCAGCGCGCAATGATCTGCGAATTTGGAGACCGACGCGTTTAGTTAGTCAGAGTTATGTACAGATAAATGTATCATGTAAGCTACAAAGTTATTTATGATGAAAGGATGGTTTTCTTTTTTCTTTACTGTGTATATTATCGTTAAAAACGCTCATACAGCACATTTTAAAAAAAAGGGAAAACCAAAATATTTTTCGGAGGCAAAAAGTATTTACCCGTGTTTTCTACAAAAAAAAATACCATCATAATGCCAAAACATTCTGCCAAGAATATTTAAATTAAAATCTTTAAAAATTTTTTAATTATTGTACATTTAATATCAGGAAACACTATATTTTATGTATTT
This sequence comes from Mecyna flavalis, assembly GCA_949319885.1. NCBI lineage: Eukaryota > Metazoa > Arthropoda > Insecta > Lepidoptera > Crambidae > Mecyna > Mecyna flavalis. The sequence goes on along the minus strand of OX439407.1, from coordinate 1,517,640 downwards.
TTTAGGCCTTTGATCTCCATTGAATTTACGTGATTACAAATTTCCAGCCATACAATACTAATTATTTTAATTTCAGTGCGTAAAAGATATCAAAACACCAAAATTATGTGAATATTAGTGATAAGTAGTTAATGACATTTAAAATGTTAGCTTGTGTGTGCCAGCCAACGGAGACGGCGCTGTTATTCAAAGGTGGACCTCCGGTCACCATGGGACCACTCGGCTCAAACAAGCTACGACACAACCCCACAGCAACAATGAAATCCCTCAAACTGCTACCAAAAACAACCAGAAGACTTAGCGAGGATAACTCGTCATTAACATCTTCGCCGTCCGAGATCCAGTCATCGGGCAGTCTTTTAAATTTAAGGAAGATAGAAAAAAAAGCAAAGTCAACGAAGATTCTAGTCAACCCCGTCTGCTCAGACAGTGTAGGAACAAGTGATGATAGTAATCCTAATCCTTCTAAAACTACTAAGTGGAATGGAAAGAAAAAACGACTTAAGGGTGAAGACATTAAGCGCAAAAATAGCGAAGCAGTTGACTCAATCAGACGCGATGCCGCTAAAGAAGATAAGAAATCGATATCTTGTTTCAAAATGAAATGTTCCGATGACAAGTCACGATCAGACGATGAAAAGAAATCGGGTAGAGAGAACTGCAGTAATGAAAATGCTAGCAATCTGATGAATGCTGAGAAACCAGACCTAATTAATCATTCGAGAAAAAGTAGCAGGGAGATATTGGTTGATGAAGGCACTATGACGGATGAGTCCACTTTAAAAGCTAATCAAACGGCTTTGAGAAAGACTGATAGTGGTATAGCTGTAAAAGATTATAAGGTAAGTGATAGTATATAGAAACATAGCTTTCATATAAAACTTGTGATATTTTAATTTTAATAGGTTTCATTTAAACGTCTAATATTGACCCACAATAATATCATCTAGAATAAAAAGAAGAATAATAAGAGAGAACACAGTTTGGGATATAAATTATAATGTCCTTACAAAAGAGTTATCTTTTTTCTAGCGATTCCATATCGTGTCGCTCAAAATATTTTATTAGGCGTAGAAACATTATTATTTTTCATTTTTAAACCAGACTCCATTAACACAATCTAAAAACGTTTCTGCTGACGCCTCAATTACCCTCGCGTAAAATGAACGCGAATAATTTGCATACAAAAAACATATCGATAAACAACACAGAAGTCTTAACTCAGTTTTCAAAGATCTCAACCGCATCGGGCGTGATAACTCAATCGTTGTGATCCAGTTCATTACCGACCCGATTGGGATTGTCTCGAGCAATCTGTATGGTAATGAGGTCCCCCGGCGCGGTCCGGGACGCTTTCTTATTTACTACTAATGATATTACAGCCACTGCGCCGTGGAAGGTTCATTTTAGACTATTTACACGCGGCACATGAACGTTCGGGAAATCAGAGATTGCGGGTGTAGAAGTAATTGTTGATGGTGCATTGCATCTTAATGGGGATAATGTCTTTCTTGAGTTCTACAAAATAGTCAAAGATAGTTTTATTCAAAGCAAAATAATAAAAGGAAAAGACAAAATATGCTACTGTTTTATTTCCGAAGTCAAAGAGTTTTGAAACAGCAATGCTGTTACAGCATGGAGCCAGGTGGTACGAATGGTCAGCATACTTACGGATTTTCTCTATGCCCGGTATTTACCACTCGCTCGGCGTTCGTACTGTAATAGGAAACTTGCACACTTGCACTATTAGATTATATTCGCCTATTCAGAAGCAAAATTGCAAAACGAAATAATTGAACAAAAAAATAATTAAAAATATTCTTTATTTATGTAAGATTCAAAGGTAAACTAATGAATAATTAATTGGAACTAGTCACTTTTAAAAATCCTTAAAATCTCGCAAACCAACTTTACAAACCATTATGTTCAAGACCTAAATACTAAATGCCCAAACAAGCTAGATGATAATAGTGTGAAATGCTAGTTTATATGCATACGAAGCACTCTCAAAGCCTTTGACCCTCGCACCGAACTGAGTGTCACATTTAGGATTATTCCGAATACCGTTGTCTCTCATCTGCGATTAATATCCGCCTGCGATATTATTGCGGGTTCAATAAAACCCGCAGGGCATTCACGCCTGGACGACGGGTATCGTCTACTCTATTACGTATTGGATATTGGATGCCGATTGAAGTTGTAATGGGAATATTATTGGCCATTTTTGGCAGAAACGGCTTTGATAATAACAATGTCACGGGAGCTAAACATTTACGTGTAGAGAGTAGTGTAATAATAGTAAGTTTAATACAATGAGAAATGAAATTCGTTTGATTTTGAACTTTAGAGTTCTAGGTTTAACTTTAAAGCTCTAATGTGCTGAGATAAATTATTAAAGCATAAAATACCTGCAGAGACTTTTCTCTATAATTTTAATCAGGTAGTTTTTACACAAATTCGAGTTATGTTCGAAAAAATCGAGATAAATATAAGTACATTAATCAATCTGGATAATTAAACCCAGAGCTTCAAGATTGTAATCATCTGTTGGAGTGTTCATATGTAAAGATGAAGTACCGTTTTAATGTTCAAATAGAATTTCGACTGACAAAAACACTTCAGAAAAGATCTCATTTAATAGGATCACGAATCTTGACTCTATCCCTAACAAGATCTTAACTTCTCAAGCTAAGAGAACTTTGTTAAATTCTCATTAGTTCCTTTAAGTATTGAGTTGGTTTCAAGGTCGACGAGTGCCTAAGCATTACGGCGGGGAATAAAGTTGACGCCCTATATAAAATGTGTGTAGAAAAAGTCATTTTGGAAGGACTTCTGAGGCCCTAGAAAAGCGGCACTTATGACGTTCGTTATCGCTCAATTTGCGATAGCGAATGTCAAAACCAGTACTTTGAATATCGATTGACCACGTGACTTTTGTAAGGCACTCTGTCAAATCCATACAATTTGAAGCTAGCGAAAAATGTTAACGAAGCGGTAAAAATGGGCATTGACTTTGTGTTCCGTTATTTTCTTAGTTTGATATTTATTTGTTTGCGACAAAGTTGGAATCAGAATCTTTAAAAATAAATTACAATTTTAAAAGTGTGTAATGTTTCATTCCATTTTATTATTGAAGACTCTTCTTACTAACTTCTCTTAGGTATTATGTTAGACTGTTCTCGATCGCAGACACTTCAATAAATCACATTTTCTGTTCGTTTGTTCGACTTAATTTCTAAACGGACAGTCCCTTCATTGATATTCTATCGGCAGCCGATGATTTTTATAATTTGCATAATTCCGAATGAATTCGGTAATATCCATTAGGGACGGGGAGATATTGTCATCAAAATTGTATTATCGTTTTTGACACGGCGGCTTTGGTTTCAAAATTAATTATTTTGTAGGGGAAAGTAAAAGTTCTGTTTTTAAAGGAGCTGTCTACGGCAGAGAATGATATTTATTTTACTTGGATGTTGGAACTTTTTCGTCGAGAAATGTTTATTCTATAACAAATCAATTATACCCAAAAGTTTTCTTTGATTATAATACTGGTATTTTATGGAGGTAAGGTAAAAGAGCTAGAGAATATTATTATGTATATTTATTGGTGCATTTGTTATAGTCTTTTTTATTATTTTTTATTTACAATTTGTGTTTTCTTTGTTACAGGTGAGTATTCCACAAATTGGATATGGAAGTGAAAGGGTATTTTGCATTATGCATTATGTTTTAATAAACATAGTGCCAGTTTCACCACTAACTGGTAAGTTTGTGATATTTTATATCTGTCAGATAACTTACATGCCGTCTCTTTTTTTAGTATTAAATATATCTATACTAATATTATAAAGAAGAAAGATTTGATTGTTTGTATGTTTGTTTGTATTGAATAATTCAGAAAATCCTTTCACTGTTGGAAAGCTACAGTATCCCCGGGTGACATGACATAGGGTACTTTTGATCTCGGAAATGTGGGGGAAGAAGGGGGAAAAATTGACAAAATAAATTACGCGCGGGTGAAACCGCGGAGGCGACAACTAGTCTATTCTAAATTCCGTTGGTCATTCTCTTCAAAACCTGAATCTTCATATTCAGTGTTCTCACTTTTTAGTTAAATCTATAAAAATGTAAAGTCTTGAAACCAAAACTTAACCCTTTTATCCACATAATTTAGAACAAAGACTCAACCAGTAAAATAGCGGGCAAACTTGTATGAATCTTGAGCAAAGTTAAAACGTAAAAGTTAACTCACTTCGAAAAATAGAAAACTTTCCTAGTTTCGAATAGACGCTTATTTTATCTTTTAAATCTAATTGATGTAAAGTTTTGCAATTAAGCAATCTTTTGAAAGAGGCAAGTGTTGAAAATTGCACATTTATGGCAGGAAATTCATGAAAAGAATGAAATTAAGTTTGTTTTTTAAAGGCTTACGTGGGGCGGGAGATGAGATTTTGGCCGCTCGTATTTCGTTACAGTGTAAATCTTTTGGAGTCATTTTAAAGTTATCTGTTCAAATAATTATTTAAAAAAAGTTTTTCATATTAATACAAAGCGTCTTATAAAATAAGACTGCTTTGGTAAATTGCTGTCATATGATATAAGATAAAGCTGCTTAACTTTCGTTAGTTTCAAGGACGCAACCATCTCAACAGCCATAACAACTCCACAGCTAAGTATTCATACCGCAGGCTGGTAGGTACACAAACGCGCCTATCATAACACTGTTACATATATCTGCAAACAGTTTGACCGCACGCAAGCCCGATGACCTACAAACAGACCCCGCTACACGCCAACCCGTGACGACCTTCAAGGGTTAACATTTTTTTATTATACCATTATGTATACGCATTTTAACACCTCTAGGGTCGAGTGGTTAAAGTACCTTGTCGTGATCTTGGAGTCCTGGGTTCAATTCCAGGTTTGAGTAAATCTGTGTTGGTTTTAAGAACACAGCTCGCGTTTGTGATCAACAATCTGCATTTGGCAAGCGTGGTGATTAAGGCAGTGCGTGTATTGCTAAAATAGTTTTGGCGATTATTTATCGAGTTTCTGGATGCATCGGTAGATCTTAGTGGAATGTTACCGCTTATTATCAGGTGGGCCGTAAGGTTTAGCGGTATAAACTAAGTTATATTTAAAAAAATTGTCTTGGTTATGTGTCCACAATGTACTCGTATATGGTACAGTCGTACAGTATATACTCTCATTTCCCTTCATATACAGCGACTAAGTCTACCTACCATGTTCCCAAACTAATCTGAACAGAGATAAATCAAAGTTATCCGAATAGTCACTCGGGTACTGCACTAACTACACTGTGTCGTAACTGAATTACCGCGTGGTGTTCGCGTTTAACAAGTTTGCATGGGCGTTTACTCGCGGATGACCAGAGACACTGTTTGCTTCCCTGCTCTATGACATTTATATTAGTCTTCGAAATTGGTTTTCTTGTAAAATCGAACCCATTTTTTTGTACATAATTATATTTTTTATACCACATCAGTTGGCAGACAGACACGCAGCCCACCTGATGGTAAGCGGTTTCTACTACTACTACCTAACCTAAGCCTACAGCTTATCTGATCTTCGAGTCATTAACTTCAAGTGTACTGGCTCCCACATTAATATTACCGGAACACACCCAGGGCTGTTATGGCAGCAGATTTCACCTGTGGGAGTGGTAGCTAGCCAGTCGAACTCTGTAAAAGTCCTACCACCAACCAGACCTATGGCGGGAATCGAACCCACGACCTCCGGGTTTTAGACCCGAGCGGCTTAGCCACTGTTCTACGAAGGAGGCGCTAAAGCCTACAGCCCATTAGCTAAGCGGTTACCGTCGCCTGAACCCTCGCAACAGCAGAGACATCACTAGCGCGTGGGGTACCATGTAAAAACCTTAACAAGCCCTTCTTAGAGAGCCCCATCCTGTAGTCTCTTGGGAAAACCTCGGCGAGAAGTTGATTCCACAGTCTAAGCGTAAGTGGGTGGAAGTTTCTCTCAAACCGTTTAGTACGCGACCACATCTTTTATAAATGAATGAAATGAATTTTAACATTTTCCGAATATGGTGAGCGGTGGCGCCACTGTCGTATGTTGTAACGATCGCGATACTTCAAAACGACTTTCTGCCAATGAAAAACCTAAAAATAACGCATCGATTTTCCTCTTTACTTGGAAACCATTTAATACCTGTCGGAGACAAGTATATCGCTGAAATCTAATTCAGTATAACTATATTTATATTATACCTAATCCGATATTAATTTTTTGTTTTTTGTTTGGAAAAGATTAAAAAATAACTTTTAAAAACTATTGTCATTTTTTTCATTAGGTAGGTACACCATGAGTACATGCGAGAGTTTTTGTGCCGTGTGTGGGACTCGAGACTAAAGCGTCCACTACCCACTAAACTCACCCGGTTCCCCTTCACACCCGATTGGGACCAGCCCATCCCCGGTACCAAAATACTCATATTTCCATTACTAAATTCAGATCCCTACTCAGGATTAAATCGCTTTAACAAGTGACATAATAAATGGATGCATAACAGCCCCATAAATGAGAATAAGGCAAACATTGTCTTTTTGACAAAACACACATCTTCTGATTCATTAATCTTCCGTCATTTCCTTTAAGAGGAAACATCAACAATGTATCCCGTCCATTGTTCGCGCAAAACGGTTGAAAGTAACACGGGCTGTGAAGCCCATTCAATGGAAAGTTTGCGCGGCGGAAAATCCTTCAAATGTTTATTTTTAACGTGGGGTCACCGTTTCTTTTGGGAAAGTGCGGAGTCATTGCTTTTGAAACTGCGAAATGAATGCGAGCAGTGAGGAAAGTGACGAGTATGTTTACATTGCACACTGGCCGAGATGCTGTTGGGCAGATTTTGAAAGTGGATTACATCTTCTGTCTTGGGTATTTACAGATATTTAGCACTCTAATTATTGTAATTGAAGATTGTGATTTGTAATTTTTTATTTTATTTTAGAGGAAGGCAAACGGGTATGTGGATGACCCTTGGATCACCTGGTCTTCAAACTGATCGGTTCTGCGCTACCTTAATCTTGTAGATTCCCGCAATCTTTAGGAGACCATCGTCTCCTGGGACGTGACCACCACCCGAGCACCTTTCCACCCCGACGGCCGTCAGTGCTCCACGCAATGGGCCAATTAAGTTTCGCATTTCTTTGGACAATGTCGGAAATCCTGGTTCTCTTGCTTACATCATCTTTTCCAATGCAATCACGCGATCTTGAGCTTTCTGACCCACTTACACGGTACAAATTCCAATATGGTGGCCAGTCCGCTGTAGCGGCACATCAATAGGCGGACACGTTTACATTCCTCTATTTCTAGATTGTAGTCTGTAAAAGCTACAGAAGCTAATGTTAGTAGGTCGCGGCCCTCGGTCAGAAGTCGAATTTATTCAGTCTCATTCATTTGGATGTAGAGCAGTTGACTCTAGACGTCTCTTCAATGGGATCTTTGCGTGATATATTTAGCTTTGAGGGTAATGCTTGCGTCTTGAAGGCGTAAAGGATTGACATATAATTAAGGTCGCCAAAGAAATTTAAATGGGAATGTTATAAAATCTGACGGAGCATATTTTTTGTACCGAAAACAAGACAAAGTAACCTACGTTTTCACTATTATATTTACTTAACTTAATTGGGCTTCAATGCCTCAATCCAAGTTTTCGATGATCACTGAAGCGAAAGTCTCTTTAAACCAATGGACACTGCACTACAGAAATAGTAAAAAAGAAATATTCTACATGTCGTCTAAGGGATCTAACAGACGAACGACCCATCGTTTGCGACCCTCGACGACTGCGGTGAGCGGCTGTCGTTCGGGGCCGCAACGACAGCCGACGACCCTCTGCGACTGTCGCGCGGGGCCGCAACGACTGTCGCTGGTCGACGACTCTCGACGACTCTCGACGACTGTCACTGACAGTCGTTGCGGCCCCGCGCGACAGACGCAGAGGGTCGTCGGCTGTCGTTGCGGCCCCGAACGACAGCCGCTCACCGCAGTCGTCGAGGGTCGCAAACGATGGGTCGTTCGTCTGTTAGATCCCTAATATGAAATGGCAGAATCTACAGTTAAAACATTTACGTGTCTGTCTAGTTCACTGTTCACTGTTTAGTTCACTGTTGATTTATAATTATAAAACAGGCATCAAGTCCTACAATACATAGATTTACAATAACAGAGTATTTCTAAACATTTCTTTAAACGTAAAAGAACCCCTTCAAGTTTGTTTGAAGTAATCGCTACGCCGAAGTAGGCCTCCAAACTTTTTTTGGAGGAAACCTCTAAAACGCTGGTCTACCGCCGACTTCCAAAACAGAATATAACTTATGAAAAAGTTTCAGACGAAATTCGGATAATGTTTCGCAGGATATACGAGAAGCGGTTTTGATTGCATACTCTAAATAAATAAAATAAATAAATCTTGGACAACATCACATATATTGATCTGGCCCCAAAGTAAGTAGCGTAAGCACTTGTGTTATGGGTATCAGAAACAACGAAGGTACCACAAATATATGCTTAAATACTATAAACATCCAGACACAGAACAAACACAAATGTTCATTACATAAGTGTTTGTCCTGGGTGGGATTCGAACCCACGACCCCTCGCGCATAGGGCAGGGTCACTTTTATTCCATGCTCATGTCTACAGCTCGCCTGATGGTATATATAGTTACCGTCGCCTACATATGGATACTTTTAACACCACAGGCATTTGCTAACCTTACGGTTTGCCATAAGTCCTTTCCGCTGTTAACTGCTTGCTTCTAAGCTTTGGAGACCTTACTTACAGACAGATCATAGCAAAATAGTTATGAAGTACTGTTACACTATGGTCTGTAAGGTGGAGGTACTTTCCCAATGGAGCGACACGTTTGCGTGAAAGATCTATGATGATCCAGTATGAACGTAAATTAATAAAGAGCACCCCGTTCTTAAGATTACTTGCAAAATTATAAAAAAAGTAAAGTAAAGTATCAGCCTATTAATTATCCCACTGCAGGTCAAAGGCCTCCATCCTTGAAATCAAGTTATCGCTACAATGATGGGTATTAGCTTAATCACCACGCTTGCCAAATGCGGATTGGTGATCACAAACCCGAGCTGTGTCCGAAAAAACCGACACAAAGTTAGCTCGACCCGGGAATTGAACCCAGGACCCCGAGATCTTGGCCCGGTACTTAAACCACTAGACCGTCGAGGCGTCAATTATAAAAGACGATGAATATTTATTTAGTCAAGTTCAGTTAGTATCGTATTTAAAATGACAATCCCAAATTACCATATTTTTACGATTAGCAGATATACCCATCTTTTGTTTTTGACCACACCAAATATCCCGACAGACAAATATCTTTACATATCTCTTGCTCTGTAAGTAGTCACTTACTTCCCTGAATGCCGGGGTGTATGGATATCATTACAGCATAGTTTTTGAATTTGAAAAAAGAACTGTCATAGGTACTCATACTGCAAGAAGAATATTTTTAAAAAGTTAGGTAATTATTTTTTTCTCTCGAATCGGAATCAAGACAATTAATTATATTAGAATTTATGAAGATTTTATTTTAAATATCGAACGATTTGTTTCGCAGTCACATTGTATGTTATTAAAAATCAAACTGGCCAGCACGATTTGACGCGCTTGCGTGCCATAAAATCGTGAAGAGTAAAAAAGGCAGTCGACTAACTAGGCGCGAAAGTAAATTTTTTTCGTGTTTTGGAGTTCTTTCTTAAAAGTTGAGTTTTTTTACTTACCTCAAAATCGATATGTAAAGCAGAGTGTTTACCTCGGGTGTATGCATCAATTGCATACTCGGGCTAATTAGCACCCTCGCTGCGCTCGGGCGCCAAAACCCTCGTATGCAATTGATGTCATACAGCCCTTGGTTAACAATCTACTATTAAAAAAATACAGCAGAGAAAACAACGAAAAGAAACCTCAAGTTTGATTTGAACAACAAGATGTTTTCAAACGACCAGCTTTGTTTGATTCCGATTAATTTCCGACGAGTGGCTCTGGGGCGATCCTGCTGTTTGCAGAGGATCCGCGAGGAATTGTCTTTTAATTTAATTTTATTTGGCTGATACAACGTCTTGGAAAGAGAATCTGTCCCTTGAAACGTTTCACTCGACCGTAAAATCAGGTTGATCTTGCTAAGTCGCTCCTTATAATTTGAGGGGTGGAATCAATGCTGTTTTTAACAATGGGTATTTCATAATTGTGGGCATCAGTGTCTATTCACACTTCAGAAGCATAACGTATGAAAATTTCCTAAGCGATGACAGTTTTTTTTACATTTCATTCAATTTGCATTTACATTTTGTCAATTACCCCTTTCCCCTCACAATATTTCCGGGATCAAAAATACCCTATGTCACCCGGGGATAGTGTAGCTTTCCAACAGTGAAAGAATTTTCCAAATTGGTTCAGTAGTTTCAGAGCCTATTTAATACAAACAAACAAACAAACTAAAAATCAAATCTTTCCTTGCCTCTTTATGATATTAGTATTAAACAAAAACAATACAAATTTTCTCGAACAACTTATCTCTTCGATACAATAAACACCTCGCAAAAATTAATATCGTAATTAAAACAGTACTAAAATTTAATTCTACGGCATCAGCTTATCGTAGCCTGAGGCAGGGACGGTTTGTTTAGGACTATAGGTTCCTTTACATCTATAGATCGGTTTCACGGGCATTTATATCGAATAACATAACATAACATTTGCATAAGGTTTAAGTTTTTACGTGGGCGAAAGCTGTTTGAAATAATGGTATTGATTTTACCGCACCTCTGTTGTACGATTGTGATTTTTAAGTTGCTATGTAAAATAAGAGATAATAAAAGCTTGAACGTACTTCGCAAGGTATTAAGCTAGGTACTTTGCAAAAACATTTGGAGAATTTTTAATCTAGGTATTTTTTTTCTTTATGTACCTAAATTTACTATACTTTGTTTTTATGTGGAACAAAAATAAGATCTGTCATCAAAGAATACTAAACTAGAAGGGATTATTAAATTACTCCGTTTCATATTTACATCTTTTATTTTAGGTATACCTCCAGGCTCTCTTAATATTATTATATCGCCCGCTTACCTGCCTACGCAAACCTTATAAATACAAGACTTAACTCTAGGAATCTAGGACGAAAACTATAAGAAATAACGTCAAGACGGCAGAAAAACGGCAAGAAATAAATTCAACTAAGACGGCCTCAGCCGAAAGCGGTGTAACCCATATTTCACCATTTTCTGTATAATTTTGTTGGGATCTAGTTCGTTTCCTAATGCGTTGTAACATGTGAAATAAAAAGCTACCAGTCTTATTTATGGAAGCGAGTAAATCTCGACGCTTACTGAAGAGCACTGGGTTTCACAATTGATTGAATGCTTCGTTGCTGGATGATCAAGAGGCTTCAGACGGGTTTTCGAATGAAAAATGCTTTTACGTATACACAAATCTTTAGGTGGGATATCTTTGAGTCCTCTTGTCAGATGCCAAATGATGTTTCGGACGCATCCGTGGGGAATAGTAAAGTTGAAATGGGTCGCCTCGTCCATGGACGGGCCGGTCAATCGTCAAAAGGTCTGCCTTTAATTAAGGCAACACTGTGTCAAGTGATGTATAGTGTACTATGCTTTGTTGGTTGTCTTTAAATAATAATAAATAAAAGGTGGGTAACGGCTCGTCTTTTTGGGTAGTGGGACGACGTCTTTTTCGTTACGGTGCTAAAATACATACTAATTTGATGACTGGTAATGTCACCCTCTTTCTTCTGTCTTCTTTTAGTGAGTGAGAGTGCCGGAAACTCATACCCACTTCCCTTCCTTTCCATCATCAATGGCCCTTTCCCCTCCACATTATTTTCTCAAAGTTGGTACACGTATCTACGAATCTTTCGTTTAGATGTCCATGGGCAATAGTGATCACTTATCTGTTCGAAAATTAAAAATCAGTCAAGTGAATTCCAAATAAGACTAAAGAGATCTTATTACAGTAGACTTGTAACGTCATAAATTTTATTATTACATTCTGAAATTGAAAACCACATCTCGACGCGTCGCGAATAAGCACTTAGCACAGTCGTCGTGAACTGAAAATGATATTACTTTGAGTACCGTGGCGTACTAAAATGTATGTACTAATGTACTCCCATTAACATGCCGTGCTTGAAATACCAGAGTGGGAAGCCAGGATATAATACATGGAAATCTATTATTCTGGTAATAGTTGTCTAAATGAAATTTTATAGTTATTTAAGCAGTGTTGTGTTACAATTAATTTGTAGGAGTATTATAAATGCTTATTTTAACCAATTTTAACTTGTTCATTGGACATATGATTTTCAAAAGACTAATAATTTATTTATTATCTTGTTGCTTGTTACTCGTTATATTACTTACAGGTTGCTGTTGCCTAAATGTAAAACTACGATAACTAAATATTAATAAAAAATGTTCCTACTTCCAATCAATGACATTTTCGATAAAACTTGGAAAAGCGGTGAATATTAAAAGCCTGCCAAATTAATTTTGTCATTATAATCACAAACCAGGGGTTGATTACAATGAGCCGAACGTGTCCTGCCACAGGGTGACGAAAGCGGCGAAATTATACGATACTTTAAATAATTGGCTCACCGGTGCCGACCTCATTTCACTGTGCGAATGTAGACATGCTTCCTGATTTGTTGAGACTGTCTCGAGATTTAGTTTTAATTGATTTATTTGTCAAATCTTCGACCAACTAAAGAGTTTTTTTTTAACCTAATGCAATAGCATGACCATTATTATTCTATTTGCTCATAAAATATGAACACATTGCAAAAAGGCCAATTTTTTTTCCTTTTATCACGAATCCTGTTTATAACACGAATCGTATACATCAGAGATGTACATCTACACATTTACGAATATTTGTGTACATACAATGTAATTCATGCTATTATTATCCTCCTATTATTCTGGGTGCTACCTATGTAAAAGAAAGTATTTACACAGAATGGATTTAATTAAATTCATCAGCTTTGTTTACTTTGGTATGTATATAATGGTATTTTTTATTATTTATTTTGGTCTTGTTTACGGTGGTTGTGAATTGTGATGACTTGGTCTGGCAAAAAATTATTTACCTCGCGCTCTACGCTCGGAAAAAGAAGATATTTTTTTTACTAGCTTACAGGGTCTTGAATTGCCAAAAGCACGCACGTTCTTGTCCCTTTCGGGTGTGAAGGGGAAACCGAGTAGTTTAGTGTGTAGCCCCACTACACACTAATCTACTTTAGTCCCGAGTCTCTTACAAGGCCGCAAGTTTCGCTAGCCTGGGATTATGATGCATTAGACGCATTCTCCTCCGCATTTTTCTTTAAGTTTAGACATTATTTTATTTTGTGACTTGAACAATTTAACATTCATATGTGCTTTACATGTGCCATAACTGAATAAATGAATAAAATATTTCTGAATATTGAAAAAATGAGACTATAGTAGCCTAAAAGTGATTAATTGATATTGAGACAATCCTGCAACTTTATACGAATGTGTCTATGCTAGTACCTACGCCAACTTACGGAGAGATAGTGAATCCATTAAAATTTTAATTAAACCCGCTTCTGTGCGTTGTGTTGACTCAGCGCCTGTTATCGCAGAATACGCTTTCCCGATTTTTGGATTTACTCCCTTTCGGTACGCAGCCTTAGATTTGAGTAAGAACTTTATACTGACTGCAAAATGTAAGTAGCATTTTCAATTCGTCTTTTAATTTTTTTGTACGTAAATCGAATATTATGCTTCCAACACGTACTGGTCAGAAAATAAAATATTTGTGGACATTTGATAATATATGGAGATTTTTAGCGATGAAATTCAGTAGCAAACTACGGTGCAAACGATTTTGACACTTGTCAACTATATATACACGTATTATATTTGGTATAAAGTTGCAAAAATAACTATGGACTTATCATTCACATTATTAAGCTTCGCTTAACAACGAAAAAAGATTTTAGGTCAATTTATTTAACCACCGCGTTTGTCATGCTTATTTATAACAAGTCATCAATTCTAAAAGAAATTGACGTACCTAGATCCAGATTAATCATTTCTCAAATTGTTTTGGAATATTGTCTACGGCACCAATATATCAACGTCAAGCGCAGTATATGAACGAATCAATACGTAATCACTCAAGGTAATAACCCGCTGAATAATATAAAACCATTCCGCTAGTACAGTCGACAGCACATCAGACTACCCTAATCTGTCAAATTTCTACAACCAATTTTCAACTTTATTCACTTCATATAGAGTTCTCTTTCAATTGAGAATTTTTGATAGATTAGGGTAGGTTGATCTGCTGCCGTCCGTACAATACTTACGACGTTCATTAAAATCAACAAAAATCAACAAAAATACGGAACTCACCAAGGGTGCGACATGAACTCCATGAGTCTCACGTTGAAATTCACTATGGTGCGTCATGAACATCATTTTGCCATGTCTGTTTTCAATAGAACATAATATTAAAAAAAAAAAATTTTTAAATATCTGATTGTCTCTTTTTATAACATATAAAATAATCCGCCGCACTGTGGTGAGAATCACATTTTTCTGCGCCGCACGCTAGTAAAGTCAAGGATGGCCTTATACTGGTAATGCGCATGGAACGTGTTAATACCTGTGATATCGATTCTGTCTGTGACAATATTGGTTCCTAAACAGTTACCGCCACCTCCACATTTTAGAAGACCAGTACACTTGAAATCAAAAGGCTTGAAGATCAGATGAGTCTACACTGTAGACTGTAGACTTTATAGTCTGGCAGCACATTGAGTGACGCTTCCTGATGAAGTGTCCCTCAATGGAATAGGCCGCAGTGGCCACTAACCATCAGGTGGGCTGCGTGTCTGTCTGCCAACTGACTTAGTATAAAAAAAGACCATAGAGAAGTAGCATTTTATTACTGTTGTGGTATGTTTCTGTCGGTGAGTAAGATCTATAGAACTCAATTGGGGGAGTAGTTGGAGGCGAGAAAAAAAGTCTGGAGGAATTTTAAGGCCTTACCTCCTCTGATCTTCAAGCCTTTTTGTAGTGGAATGTCACTCACATTGGAACACAGCCATAGCTGTCATGGCGGCAGATTTCTTCTGTGGGGTTAGCTAGCCAGTCGAGCTCTGAAAAATCCAAACCCAACCCAAACTGGATATTATGGCTTATCCACTGTTCCACAGAGGAGGTCTTCTATATCCATACTTACTATTATAAAGAGGAAAGATTTTATTGTTAATTTGTTTGTTTGTATTGAAAAGGCTCTGAAACTACTGAACCGGTTTGAAAAATTCTTTCACTATTTGAAAGCTACATTATTCCCGAGATTAATTTTAATCCCGGAAATTTGGGGGGGAAGGGTGAGACACTTGACTAACAAAATTGCGCGCGGGTGAAACCGCGGTGGCGACCGCTAGTACACTATAAAAAAAGAACCGCCGCAAACAAGACTTAATTTAATACAATGTCTCGCCACTAAAACGGGATAAAAAGCGAAAAATTCCAGTCACACATTCCCTAAACAATATTCTTCGCCTTCATGGAAATGTGTCCCGAAATGCGCCTTTTGTGTCCCGCCGCGGAATGGTCGAATAACGCGAAAGCTCCTCTATGGACTACTATAAGTAGCCTTAATAAACCTTTGCCCTTGACCCTTGAAGTAGAAAGAGTATTAGGTAACTTTTCGCACGGTATTATAGTTTTTGGAGATAGAATCCTTCATTGATAACATTACACCTTTTTATACCAACGCGAAAAAAAATGACTGTCCAGTAGTAACCGTGTTTTCTGCCGTATGTATTTTTACTTTTTTCTATTTATTTTGTCGCGTAGCTTTTAAAGTAGCGTATGACCCTTCTTAAGGTCTGTTCCAAAGTTTATTAATGCAATATCTGTGCAGTTGTTCTGGCGTGAAAGCATAAATAATTAAATATCTCTGGACATTATTCACACAGCGCCATCTAGTCCCAAACTAAGCTTTAGCTTGTGCTATGAGTGCCAGACAATGGATAGACATTTCTTATATACTTTTTCTGTAAATAAATACATATTAGGCAATGACGTTCAATATACAACTAGACACCCAATCTCTAAGAAAAATTCCTCAAAAAACGTCCGAGCGGCGTTGACACAGATGACATTAACACATTCGTTCAAATTAACACCTTATCTCGTGGCAGTTAGTGCCTTGCCACACTGGCGGATTGCAAGCGTTTTCAACGCGGAGCGGTCGCGCAGCGAACACGCCGCGTGCCCGCGGCGGTGACGTCGCGGCTGCGCGGCGGTGACGCCGCGGTTGCGCGGCGTGTTCGCCGCGGAGAGAAGCGTGGACGTCATGTTGTACACTCGCATACCAAAGTCCCGACTCCCCTTTTATTTTTATAAGTTTTTTTTTTTATTCTGAATAGAAAGGCTTAATCACAAATGCGATTATGTCGCCCTTTTATAAGATTATAATTATTGGTGTACTTATTTACCTACCATACAACTCGGCATTTGTTTTTCTAAATTGAATTTTTTTAAACATGATATCTAATACGATCGTCACATAGGAATGCTGCCCAGCACAGCTACAGCAGTTTTAACTTGACGTTCCTTAGATATAGTTTTGACCTGGCTTTGGATTTCGAATATTTATAATGCATTACTGTTGACCCTTAGTGGCACCTTTTTTGGTGTCTTTTTGTATTCATTATGTTCCTTGTGTGCATATTAATTCCTCCTCGGAATCCATTCTGTTACTGAATGTACGCTGACGTCGCGGTGTGCGGCGTGCACGCGGCGTGTTCGCTGCGCGACCGCTCCGCGTTGGAAACGCTTGCAAACCGCCAGTGTGGCAAGGCATTTAGTGTTTAATGTCAATTGTATACAACTAAACGGAAACTCTGCCCAATAGTTGCGTGGGCAGACTTTTGCTTCGGACAATATTTGAGCGTGAATGGGATTCTAGTTGTATATTGAACGTCATTGATATTAGGTTACATAGAAACATCCAGTCCGATACAAACAGACATATTCAAGCACACAAATGTTTTATACCGTGCGGGGATCGAACCCGCGAGGATTCAGGCGACTGGGACCACTATATAACTGGGACCGCGGTCCCAGTTGCCTGATTAGTTTTTATTTGTTTATTTCGTCAGGCGAGTGGGACCACTCGTAATTTTAACCACAAATCCATTGTTGAAATACAAGATTTAGTACAGTTAGCAGAAAAGGTGTCACAAATAAAACAAAGTTAATTTTTGCAAAGGTAAGTTAGTTTTTGTATTACCTACATAAACAGTATAACAGTCTTAATTATGTTTTAAAAATCACGTTGGCTCATATGCCTACTTAACTAGTAATTCTAAGTAAACATTCAACAGAAATCTCCTCAAAACAATAATATAAAAATCAGTCTTAATGTCTCTTAACTTTATACACCATAAAGTAAGTACTCATTACTCATATTATATATTTATAATAAAGTCAGAAGATGCACATAACGTGGTGTAATATTTATTTGCAATGACAATCATCTCCTCATAACAATGTTACTTAGCAACCGAATGTCACTTTTATGACAAATCCATACTGACACAACGCCGCACCGGCTGTCTACTCTCCATCCGTCTTACGAATTTTCGATCTACTCTTTGGTGTTTATGGGCGCCTGGTACTTCAAATAGAAGTTTTGCATCACTTCGCTTTTATTTTACATGAATTTTATTCACCACGCTGCCATTTTAGGATGAAATATTCCGTGTGATTACTCTTCGGTACTTATTGGCGCCTGGTACTTCAGATAGAAGTTTTGCATCACTCGCTTTTATTTCCATGAAATTCTACTTCGCCATTAGATATTCCGTGTGACTTAAACTCTTTGGTGTTTCTGGGCGCCTATAACTTCGACGAGCATGGCGAATCAATCTTACTAATCTGTCGCGAGTTTAACATTTTTCCCCATAAAAAAGTGTACAACGCCGCTAAAGAAGTTTTCACTTCAAAAATACTTGACCGTAATACTAAATAAAATAAAATCCTGAGTTATAACTTGATTTTTCTGTTAACTGTACATTAAAGGAAATTAGGTATATGGTCCCAGTCGACCGATTCAAAAATGTTATCAGGTAACTAGGACCGCGGTCCCAGTTTTATTTGGTCCCAGTCGCCTGAATCCTCGAACCCGCGACCTCTGGTGTAATAGCCGACTTCCCGACCATAACACCAAATGGCTCGTCAAAAAAAATTACTGAACACAATCTATACTTCTATACTATGTAATATTATAAAGAATAAAGATTTGATTGTTTGTTTGTTTGTATTGAATAGGCACCGAAACTAAAGAACCGATTTTAATAGGTAATTCTATTACTGTTGAAAAGCTACACTATCCTGGGGTGACATAGGGTACTGCTGATCCCGGAAATGTGGGGGGAAGGGGGGAATATTTGAAAGGCATAGGTTCGTGTTTCGAAACATTATTAATCCTTTAAACCATCCATTTGCTTCAGTTACATGACAGCGGCGGCTGAATTTATATTTACAACGACAATTAATTAAAATGAGAGATTAATTTTTGGTCGGAATAAGTTACTTGATTAATTATGCGGATAAGTCACGTGGTTTAAGGGGGGATGAGATATTAATTAAGGTTGTCTGATTTGCCAAGTTTCTTAGGTTAAAGGATTGTTGCAAGAGATAATTGGCGCTGTATGTAAGAGGTGCATGTATGTATATGTTACATGAACCTCGTACATGGCACCTCTTACTTAATGTGTATGGGCCTCTTTGATTCCTGGACTATAGTCCATATTTTAATAAAAAACATATTTTGCTCATATTTTTTAATGAAATGTTAGTGTGAATAGAACAAAGAGTGTTTTTGTTATATGTGCCTACTGCTTACAAGATGAACTTTGCTTTAGTCGGGCGTGACCTTTGTCGATGTCACACGTATCCCGGTCAGTCCCGGTGGATTTGTATTTCATTAAACTTCATTGTACAATTTGTGAGTTTTAATAAATTATTCCTTTAGAAAGGAGCATACGAGTGTGGTATGTTGATATTATTAAATCACAATCTTTAGCGGTGTCTTACTAAAGGCCCATAATTTATCTACGAAATGGCTTCTTCATTGAATAAAAAATCAAATCATAGCATTTTAAGAATATTATATATTTTTTTCTTCAACAAACTAAAATACAAATCTGTTTTGAAGCAGCGGCCAATTATCTCGAATCTAAAGCAGAGCAAGACAACAAACCAATTCTTAGTAAATGATAAAACAACAACCGCGAGTTCTCCCTCAAACCACGTCGTAACTGAAACATCCAATTAACAATTAACACGAGAATTTATTTATAACACCGTCCGAAGATATTTACCAAATGCTCCATCGTCAGATAGGTAACCGTAAGTTAACAGATAACCATCACTACTTTATATTCTCTAAATAAATATGATTTTAATTCACCGTGCGAGGATCGAATCCGCGACCTGTTATATGATAGCTGACTTCTCAACCACTACATTAAATCAGTTATCAAGTGAAGTAAAATTAAAAACCTTTATAGTACGCAATAATTGCTCCTGATTATCGTGATTTCGTTGTTTGCACTGATTAAAATTTTAATAAAAATTAGTGAAGCGTGAATATCGACGGATAGATTGTAAAATAACAAAATATAGGTACCTTCCTCGCTCAACCTGCGAGATTCCCACAGGAACTAATTAAATATTAACGCAAGAACACGCTACTGCATTGCAGTAAAAATTATTATTGGTAGTTAGGTACCAAGTTGGTTGCTGGTAGGGTTTTCAATCAAAGTCCGACTGGCAAAAATACAGTTGCGAAAGGAAAAAACGAACTGTGGATCTACTTGAAATTTTATTGGCGCACCAAATATTATACAGGGTGGAAAGTTTCAATGGGGCAGCCAAGGGAGGTACCTTAATCGTTGCAGCTAAAAGAAATTGGTCTTAGGAGACTATCCATAATTTTACAAAAAAATTACATTCGCATTCACAGATTTTGAAAAAAATGTACGGTTAGCAAGAAAATTACCATTTTTCACAAAAAAAATTTTTGATACTAATCGGTCCAATTTTGTACGCTGATCAAAATCTTCTATGGGACCAACTGAGGTTTCAGTACTAGAAAAGTCACAAATCAAAAAAATCTTTTCTCATACATCAGTCAATTAATTTTGTTTCACTTGGAACTTACGTAACCTCGATAGTTTTCTGAAAAAAGATTTAGTTAAGATTTAAATTTCGAACTTTGTTTTCTTTTTATAATGCATACTTTCTTTTGTTGCTTATGTCAAAATCTGATTGCGTGTGGTGTGCTTTTGCGAGTAGATGCTTTTAGTTATTCTTTTTTGCAAAAATGAGCTCAAATTCTGAGCGATTAGACTTGCTGGAAGCTTATTTTGTAAATAATAAAAATTCATTTGCTGCGTTGCAATGGTACAGGAGGAGATATCCAAATCGACATGTACCAACCAGAAAGGTAATTACAAACCTTATAAGAAACTTAGCCGAAGGTAGTTCTTTTAAGAAGAAATCTGTACGTCAACCATTTATTTTAGACGAAAATTTGGAAATTTCCATTTTAATGTTAGTCGAAGCGTTTCCCGAAACATCTTCAAGAGTCGTCCGTCGCTGATGAAGTTCGTGTCTCGCATACCCTGGTATTGAAAGTATGGAAGAAATATGGATACAAATGTTTTCGACATGGGCGACTAGTTCAAGCTTTACATACAGGGGATGCCGCTCGTAGACTAGCTTTCTGCAGATGGTTAAATGGGAAAATAAGTAGAGATATGCAATTCCTCGATTACATATTATGGTCTGATGAAACGAATTTTTCGAACAACGGTATGTACAACCGGCGAAATAATCATTATTGGAGCCAAGAAAATCCTCTCAGACTTTGGGAAACCCATAATCAAATTCGATTTTCTTTTAATTGTTGGTGTGGTTTAAAGGGAAACGAAGTAGTAATGGTGGAATTTTATGAGGGCAACTTAAATTCCGATACTTACAACAACATAATATTAGAAAATGTATCAAACATTATTGATAATCTACCATTATCGGACTCACGAAGAGTTTATTTTCAACAAGATGGTGCTCCTGCACACAACAGCCGAAACACTCGTTGTTCTTTAAATAGACAATTTGGTGAGCAGTGGATTGGGACTCATGGGCCTGTTTCTTGGCCAGCGCGTAGTCCGGACTTAACGTCGCTTGATTTCTTTCTGTGGGGCTATATAAAAAATGAAATTTATAAAAAGAAATATGACAGTGTCGAAGAATTAAAAAACTCGCTCTCTACAATTTTGTATGGAATTCATCCAAATAAATTATTGGCCGCCACGCGGTCAGTACGAAAACGAATACATTTATGCATTAATCAAAATGGAGAACATTTTGAACACCTTATATCATAAAGTTATTAATAAAAAGAATTATTATTTTTCAAATAATTTTATTGTTTGATTGCATATGCATCTTCTTAATTATTTTTTTGTAGCTACAACAAAAAGTTACCTCTTCTTATGGCCTCACAAAAAATCTAAGTAGTATAAAATGTATGGGAAAAGTTTTTTTTGATTTGTGACTTTTCTAGTACTGAAACCTCAGTTGGTCCCATAGAAGATTTTGATCAGCGTACAAAATTGGACCGATTAGCATCAAAAAATTTTTTTGTGAAAAATGGTAATTTTCTTGCTAACCGTAAATTTTTTTTAAAATCTGTGAATGGGAATGTAATTTTTTTGTAAAATTATGGATAGTCTCCTAAGACCAATTTCTTGTAGCTGCAACGATTAAGGTACCTCCCTTGGCTGCCCCATTGAAACTTTCCACCCTAGCTAGCCTGCAGTTATGGTGCATAAACGCATTCTCCTAGGAAAAAAAGGGGAGTTTAGTGGGTAGTGGGACGCTTTAGTCCCGAGTATATCTATTGTTGAATAGTTTAAATTAAAATAATATGAAACAAAATTAACCTTTTTAATTTTACGGAAGCTCCCACTCAAGCTGAAATCATTAAAAACAAATTAGAACCTTCAGAGAATCGCGACGTTATTTATTTCTCATCCCCAAGGAACTTAGTTAAATTAATGTAAAAGAAATGTCCAATAATAAAGGAACAGACAATTTTAAGAATGAGGTAAAATGACTTGAATGCCGTTTTGTTATTTCGGATAGCATTATAAATAAGAATATTTGAATAAAATCATCATTTCCCAAGGGTTTTGTCCGGTTCTTATAATGGTTCTTAGTAAAGAGAAAAATTGGACACCGGCGACTGTTATTTTCCGTCTATTATTGTGCAATATGGTACAGTCTTCGTCTACCCAATTCTTAAAAACACCTTTTTCGGCCAACGTGCCAAGATCTAAAGGTCCTGGGTTCAATTCCCTGGTCGAGCTAACTTTATGTCGGTTTGTAGGACACTGCTCGGGTTTGTGATCACCAATCCGCATTTGGCAAGCGTGGTGATTAAGCCAATACCCATCATTGTAGCGATAACTTGATTTCAAGGATGGAGGCCTTTGCCCTGCTGTGGACATTACCATGACGGCGCTCAAAACTACGGCCCGTCTGATGGTAAGCGCTTATTATCGCCGATACAGAACAAATACAGACTGACAGACTTATATGTTTGCATTTATAATATTAGTAGGTATAATAGTAAAAAAGTATACATTAATAATTCGTAAAATATAATGATATATTTTTATTTTTCATGTCCTCCAAAAAGTGTAGGATCACCGAATGTTTTAATTAGACCCTACCTGAGAAAACCAAAAGTCACAGATTCCGGGGAATGTTGGACTTTTAAATAAAATTGTTTGATTCTGTCACACTCGTACATCTTACAAATAAAGATTAATTAATAAATTTGTAAAATGATGTTCACGACATGTCGCGCCAAGCAAACGTGCGCAAAGTTTATAATTGGATGTTTAGCGCGAGTTTTTGCGTATCTCCGAAGCGAGGCGTGGCAATTAATTGACAAAGTTGACTCGTCAAGCGGCGTTATCAAATTAAATATTCATCAGCGTGTGATGAAGATGTTTTACTAACACGGCTTGGTTTTGTGATTCCAAAATATTGTTGTGTGATTTAGTTTACTTTCCATCTAACAATTAGTCATCGAAAACTCTTGTATCTTCACTTGTATAACAATGGAATAAGATTCAATTTATGATGGCCACTATATTATGCCACTATCCACGGAACAGTTTCTATTCCGTGCCACTACCAGTTAAAGGATTAAAGCAAAAGGTGTGTATCTCGGGCGATTACCGCTGAAGTAAAAGCCGGTAGGTCCCTTTCTTTCAACATTCTGCCTAATTTCTGTCGTCTCGGTGTAGCGAGCGCAGGTCAGACCTCAGAGTGATTTTTTTCTTGTTCTGTGGCAGTGCCAGATCGTAACTGCTTAGTTACTGTTTGGCTCTGAACTGTCTAAGGGCAGATGTGGCGCTAACCATCAGGTGTACGATCTGCTCGTCTTGTTACACATTGCAATAAAAAAAATATACATATTTCGAACTGTTATCTGGGCGGCATTACGTCTTGAAGACTTTTGTACCACTGTAATGCCTTTTCACTAAGAAGCATAATGATATTTCTTCAATACCAGCCACAAAGAACTGGTCCAGCAATATCCCTGGCAACAATAGCGCTTCTGGCCGGCACTTCAGCGCGTTTTGTTCCGCGGCCATTCTTCCCGCGTTATTACTGCCCTTTGTCTTCTGGGACATGTGGAGCTCGGGTCGAGTGTTTGGAGCATATTTGCTAAATAGCTCACGAGGTAAGTAGGCTAAGGCTTCTAGCTCGAGAAGAGCAATTATTTTTTAGACTTCCGAACTGGAAGTTTTAAGTTGCTAAAAGAATGGTTCATTTGAGCGATAAAGAAAGAGTGAAAGAGATGGAAAGATTACTCCAATTGTTACATGGACTGTTTATTTAATAATAGTCATTTGTAAAAATCTCAAAGGCGTTCGCACAACATGTGGCGGCTGTCAAATTTTCAAAATAAGTAGATACAGCAATTTTGGTTGCGCTATACTTACGAGTATTATGGTGGTACGGTGTCTTACATGTATATTTCAAGTTTTAAACGTAATTAATCGATAGAGGCCTATCTATGGGTCAGTCAGTCTATCAGTCAGACTTAGTTCACCAACTGTCAGTTTAAAATCCAAAGTTAAAAATCACATTATCTTGTAATGTAATGTGCAGAAACGCGACAGCTCCTCACTAGTCTTCATTTAGCACAAACCGGACATTTTAAAAGGTTCCGACCAAGCTCCGACGCAACTTGATGTAGCGGGGACGCTTTCCACTCGCGTACGTATCGGTCAACAGAGAACGCGACCTCAATACTTCACTGGAAAAATGGAACACTTTATGTCTGGAAAATAAATTGCGACGGTGGCGCCCTCGACAGTTGACGGGAGAATAAGATGGTTATAATTGAGACCTCAGATTAATAACTAACGTAGATACCGTACTAAAATAGCAAGCAAATTCATAACGATCGATCGAATGAAAAGAGTAACTATCGAGATTCTTAACGGTTCTTCTCGATATTAATCACTCTGTAAGTTTAATGTCTGTTAGAACTTTATTTTTATATCAAAAGATTTTAATACACAATGATGATTCATAAATGCATCTTTAATAAAGCCCAAACGAATAAAGCATATTTTTATTTTGAATTTTATAATTTCAACCTTGATTTCCTTACTAAAGAATAGTGTAGTCTTTATTTTTTAGGGTGTCACTAGTTGTTTCATGTTACAATTAATCAACAATTATGACACGAGTGGCAGCATTAGAAGAAAGTAATATTTGTTTTAGCCAGGTTATTATTTTATTTATTTATTTTCTTTATTTAGGAAACAAACAGCTTATAATAATACTTATGAATTAAAAAATACAAACAACACACTAGCCTAATTAGTTCCCACTACGGAGTTTATACATTTATAATGTTGAATGAGAAACTCGTACTACGTTACTCAACAATAACAACTTAAAAAAAAAAAGAAAAACAGTGCCGTGATTAGCAATCTAAATTATGTTACTTTGAATAAATAATAAATAAATAATAATTAATGATATGTTTAAGCAAGGGAAACCTATTACTTATTATTAGGATTGTGATACTGACGAAAACGCGCCATATGTTCGTGAAATATGTCGATGCCGCTGTAAGTACTATTGTATTTATTACTGGATTTAATGATAAAGCTATTAATTTTATAATTAGTTCTACAAAAGGGTACAGAAAAAGTAAGTTTATGCCGTGCACCTGGTCTGGAACATCTTAGTGCTAGTCTATTCAGCAAGAAGGGAGAATCAATTAAGCCATTCACAATCCTAAACAATATTATAGTATCTATGTTAGTTATTAATCTGAGATTGATACATGTAACGACGCCTGTTCTCAGTGAATATTATGTAAGGCGTTTTGCTCGAATATTCAGACATTCACAAAAGTAAGTTCTTATTGAAATAAACCAGATACACGTAGGCGTAGGAGTAAGAAGTTAGTGGGTGGTTCAAGAGTGTTTTGGAATTATTATTTTTTTTGTGAAAGGGAGCCAAACGATCTATTACCCCTGATGTTAAGTGTCCATTGACACCTGCGACTATGGTCTCAGGTCCCGCCTTAAGTAAATAAGATGGAGTAAGGAAAAGGGGTAGGGTTATAGGGACAGAGAGAAACTGTCTCCAGTGTGACTTTAGCACTTGTATCGTGCTATAAAGTTTATTTCAATCCAAACAGACAGTTATTTTAAATACAGTTATTCAACACGATCACTATATAACTTTTCCGGCTTTCTGATTGCTGACTAATTGGACCATTGTTAGCCAAAAATATTTGAATATGCCAAATATAGCCCATTCTTCTCGAAATAGAAGCGCTTTTATCTGTGCTGCTATAAAGAATAAACTTGTATGAAACTATTATTCTTATGATAAGCAGTAGTATAATGATTTAAAGTATTTTTGTATAATTTTTTCCATACCGGTTCCGGGTGGCGCAGTACCGTTTTGTTTGGACACCCTTGGTTCAGCTGATCGTAGTATCAGTGAACAGAGTATTGATAATAATCCATTAGACATTTAGTAATGTCCACTAATGGACTTAACGTTCACACATCTTGAATTGTGTCTAGATTACGATGAAAAGTCCAAATAGTCTGAAAAAGGCTTCGATACAAACAATATAATTCCAGTTCGTACAGTAACTCGTAAAACAACATACATATTGGTTAACCTGAGAAAGCTCCAATACTGGCTGAAATAGATGTGGAGCAACTATATATTATAGGAGTGGAGCAACGTCTGTAAAAATAAATTGCGCCAGTATCGCCCCCTGGCTTGTCGGGAGCGAACCAAGACGTTGCAATTACGAAAAAACTTAGCGGACGACTGCGAAAGAATTTATTGCGGGTAGCATCTAAGCCTTTGTCTCGGATAATTCGGGGCGCTTCGCTTAATAAGTAACGCAATACTGTGTTACTGGTTACCAATAAATGTTGGGGGATTTCTTGTGATTTCTGTAATAAATAAAAACATCATTTTGTCTGATTCAAAACCAATTTAAGCATTTATAAACCAGCCGAGCGAGCTGCAAGCCTGTCTGCCAACTGATCTAAAATATAAAAAGTTTTTAATTGATCTTCGAGCCGTGAATTTTGATTTAGGGCTCTGATAGTAAAGAGCCAATATGACCGCACATTGTCTTCGCGAAGATCTTATTTCCATTTTTAAATGCTGGTATGAAGGACAAAAGAACTATGTAAAATGGTCTGACACCCTATCGGATGCGTACAGGTTGAAATGTGGAGTGAGGCAGGGGGGGATCACTTCTCCTACTATTTTTAACCTGTACGTAAATGGACTGATTGAGGAACTTAGCAATACCAATGTTGGGTACTCAATAGACGGGGAATGCATCAATAATATTAGTTACGCCGATGACATGGTGTTGCCGAGTCCCTCAATCAGCGGGATGAGAAAATTGTTATCGGTCTGTGAGAGGTACGCGGAAGCACATGGGCTCAGGTATAACACAAAGAAAAGTGAGGTGATGATTTTCAAAGCTGGCACCAAAACTTACAATATGCCATCTGTCACGCTTTCTGGCACCGTTTTATCTAAGGTGAGTAAGTTTAAATACCTGGGCCACTGGGTTACCGAAGACATGAGAGATGACTATGACATTGAGAGGGAGCGCAGGGCGTTGGCGGTGCGCTGTAATATGTTGGCTCGCAGGTTTGCGCGGTGTACGACTGCAGTAAAGGTAACTCTCTTTAGAGCCTACTGTCAGTCGTTTTATACGTGCAGCCTGTGGTCTTCATATACGCAGAGAGCCTATAACGCCCTGCGTATACAGTATAACAATGGGTTCAGGATGCTGATGGGGCTGCCGCGGTACTGCAGTGCGTCAGGAATGTTCGCGGAAGCTCGCGTGGACGACTTTCATGCGATAATGCGCAAGAGAGTCAGTTCTCTGATGCGCCGGGTCCGCGGCGGCTGCAGTGGCTTACTGAACACCATTGGTATGAGGGACGACAGTCCCTTGCTCAGGCATTGGGTGGCAAGGCACGTATCACCTGCCGGTCTAGGTGCCAAAAAATAATTTTAAGTTAGGTTAGTAAACTAACATAGTTTTAAGCAAAAATTGTTACTAACATTATTATGTAATTTGTTATTATGGATCATTGGTCCGAAATAAATGATATATTATTATTATTGTAAAAATGTTCTGGTAAAGTGACCCTGAGTGAGTTATACTAGCGGCACACTATGATGGCCGTTTCAAAACGGCATCATAGCGTTGAGTAGTGGGGAAGAAACGGTGTAGCTAGTATAATAAAGCCCAAAAACAACGGTTTAAAAAACGGCTCTAAAATTAAAAACAGCACATAAACTGCTTTACAGCAAATAGTTAATATAAAAAGTGCGAAAGCGTTATAAAAATAATGTATTGTAATACGTCAAAACGGCCATCATAGCGTGCCGCTGGTATAGACTTTCGTGGCTTATTATCCGCAAAAGGATAAATAATACGTCTTCCAGCCGCCGTGTTAAAAAAAAATCAACTTAAATTCGAGAAACTCCCTGACGAAAAGTCTGTTATTACATACCCTTAAGTCTGAACAGTATGAAAAGCAGTGTACACTTAGTAAAACTTTGACAAAAACGTTTTAAAGTCTTAAAATTGCAAATCCAAATATAAAGTACAATCCTGTTGTAATCCTCATATTAAGTTATCCTCTAGACAGGCGAGTCACGTCTACACAACAACAAACATAACTTGGAAACTTGGTGCTCGAACTCGAATTAATACGCGTATAAATTTGTTTATTCTTGTGTAGGTAAGTTTTGCAGGGGACATAACTGAAGACCGGTGTTTTTAAGGGTTGATCCAGTGGGTTAATTTCTTTAAGCTTTTTAGAACAAAGATAAATTTTAGTCTCAGTTACCTTTCTGATTAAGCCATTAGCAATCCTTGTGATTGAATTTGATTTGATTAGCTTCAATGAGGGGGCCTTTATGTGTACAGGCCTATCTCATTAAATCCAATCAACACAACAAATACAGGGTGCAAGATTAACTTCATCAGGACATTGAATAATTTGTTTATTTAATTTATTTATTTTAGGAAGACCAAGATTTACAAAACTTGTCTTTGTTAACAAAAATACTGATACACAAATCTGATAGGTCCTCAAAATGGATAATACATGTAGAGCTTTCTTTTTGTAATCTAGATGTTTTAATTTTAATTACATTTAACCACTCAGACTTTAGGAAAATCTCGTCCTGTTGGTATCATCATCGCTTCAGGATAGTCTAAGTAAAACACCAAATGAACCAATTTTAGCTTAGGTACTCTTATTTTATAAATTATTACGAAATTGTCAAGGAGTTTGCTATATTTTGATTTACGGAGGTATTCAGTTTTTCTTTGAATAAAAATAACAGATTGCATCACTGCTTTAATCAGTTTCTCTTGCATACCCGTCTTTTAGTGTTAGTAGGATTTCAGCGATTTCATATTCCACCTTAGTATCACTGGGATTTAATGCAGATTTTCCTAGCATTCTCAGTTATTAAACTTTTCTCCCAACGGAAACCGAAATTCCGTGCGAGTTTCCACACTCATTATAATAAATAAACAATGCCGCAATGAAGCATGGATGCGGAGAAAATGTTTACCGGCGTTAAATTATACTTTGGAGACTACTTGACCAGTTTCGATCAAAAATATGAAGTACTAGCCTTCCGACCGCGGTTTTGTCTGTGTGAAATATTTTTATGTTGTTGACTCGTTTTATGTCAAATTGTAAATTGCAAGTTTTGGCATTTTTATTAACAAACTGTATTTTCTTTGTTACAGGTGAGTGCTGGTGACAGTGGACATAGATGTGAAAGGGGTATTTTGCATTATTTTTAATACTTACTCTACTTACTCTTAAAATTAAAGCGCACCTATTGATCTTTATTTTTAACTTAAAAATAAAGTGGGTATGCTCCCTATATTATACATTTTGAAGATCCTTGATCTTTCAAGAACTCCCGGCCTATGTCCAACAGTGGACTTCCTTTAGCAAAAGATGATGATGACTAAGTTACTCGGGATTTGGACATCAACTGCATAAATATTGACCTACTTACCACTTAGCCAAAAGGCAGTTAGCCTTTATACCTTCTAGGTGCCTTCTGACAGCCCTAGCAAGCGCAGGTGAACAAAATTTATAGACTATTGGGAAGCACATGTGCTTTGTTTATCGTTGGAACGCTAATAGAGGCAAGGCGAGGCGAAGCGAGGTGTGACCCCCCCCGCCCACGCGCCATGGGGTTTGCCCATAAAAAGGTGCTTATGCAAATGTTTGTATTTCTGTTCTGTCGATGTTGATGTCATGTAAATGTTAAGTATTTTTAACAAAGGTTTTGCGCTGTTAAGTGGTTTACATTTAAATTATTGGCTATTGTAACTAGGTTTTGTCAATGTGGAATTCTTGTTTTGTCAGAGAAAGTCCTGAGCCTCGCACCATATTTTGTTGCAGATTTTTCGAACAAAGCTTTAGTTTAAATTCACAAAAATATGAACCATACCGTAAATTGTGCCATACTGAAATACATTATTAAGCTAACATTTTCAATTGTTTCTTAATGCCATCTTTCTTGGCTATGACACAAATTCTTAACTACAGCTGTATCATAATTTGACTTCGTAACTGTTTAGAGTATTTGAAAAGGTTGAACTAATTTATGCGCAAATCTTCAAAAGTTTACTAAAATATATCCATAAATTGGGACATTTATCCCATAATTTTCCTTTCATTCTTTTCATATTTAAGTAGTAGGTAACAATATCTAGCCGTCACTTGCTTGATCGATGACTCGTGCACGATGCACCGAAAGGACGCTGGATGAATCCATCAACCTAAAGTAGTTCACGTCGAATGCTGACAGTTTCGTTCAAGCTCTACAATGCTCCATCTTGTGATCCCGCTTGTGACGTTTTGTGTCGTTTCTATTGACGACAATAAGAAGGATATAAGTCGAAATCAACGTAAGCTTTTGCGACAAATCTTCCTACTTATCCTATCAAACGTAACGTAATATAATTGCGAACGTTTGTGTGCGGAAATCTATTAAATCTACACTAATACTAATTGTTTGTTTGTATTGAATAGGCTCCGAAACTACTGAACAGATTTGGAAAATTCTTTCACTGTTGGAAAGCTACACTATCCCTGAGTGTCATAGGGTATTTTGATCCCAAAAATTTGGGAGGAAGGGGTGGAAAATTGACAAAAGAAATTACGCGCGGGTGAAACTGCGGAGGCGCTATCATTAATACATTCGAGAAATAAAAAATATTAAAAGTCTACCCACATCACTCCCTTGTAATTTATACTCAATACAATATGTATCCTATTATGACAGGACCATCACAATTTTCGTTCCCAAAATAACAGTTCACTTAATAATAATCTTTTGGATAGGACCAGCGAAGTAGGGACTTCGCTGGTCCTATCCAAATAGTCCATTAGTTTATATAACTTTATGCACACAATCTTTGACCTTTTCGCCTATACTCGTATACAGTAAAAGACTAACCACCTTATTTAATTACTGCTGGGACGGAACAGTTTTTGCTTAAAATACCTACGTAACAAACCAATGTTCCATAATTATTTGGAAGATGACTGACGAGCCATTTGGTGTAACGGTCGAGAAGTCGGCTATAACGCCAGAGGTTGCGGGTTAAAGTGTTTCAATAATTCAGGGAATTGAACTCAGGACCCCACGATCACGACCAGGTACTTAAACCACTAGACCATCGAGATGTCTGACTATAACACTATCTAACATAACCTCCTTAAAAAACATTTGAGCCGATTTCACCCGTCACAGCCAAGCGTATCTCTAGTTATAGCGGAACAAAATAACACCTACGTAGCGTTACAATATCTAGCAGTCAGACGGCGTTTGATTGATGACCTCCCTAATGTGTGTGATGCACCGAAACATATGTCGCCACCAGATATGATACTAGACTTGTATATTGTAGCTGTGGAATCAATATCTGATGTAACTGCTGTAGCAAACGTTTTAAAAGAGCAAAAGTCGAGTTGCAGCCGGATTCTTCTTGATTGAATCAGCATTTTGAAGTCGGCGAGAGAATTACTTTGTTACTTGACGATAAACAAGGTTTGCTACAAAATCATATACCTATGAACAGAGAAAATTTAACTTTTTTTTAAATAGTAGCTTAGTACATTGCAGCATTGGCTTCACAGCAAAAGGGGAACCCAAATACCATGACAACGGACGCAACACCGTGGCGTTCTATCCGTTGGCATCGCAGTACTGACGTTTGAACATTTTTTAAATAGGTATTTTTACTATTTATATGATACCTGCTCATTTACCGTTTATAAATCGTACCGTATTTAAACGTCTTAGTGTTATTTTCACTACTATATGAAAAGTCCTTGTTGGCGCTGTCTTCTGTTTTTTAGATTTAACAAAAGAGACAACATCCTAGATATAATATACTTCTATCCTGTAGCCAGGATTATGGTGTAAGAAAACTAAATTAGTTCGGCAAGCAACATTAGATTTCGTGGAGATAAGGTTAGACGTTAGACTTGTTCATTGAAATTTATAAGAAAGAAGTTTTAGGTTTTAATCTTAAAAAATATGCTTGAAGTAAAAATAAAAAGAAGGTCACAAGGGAAATTTCCTTTGGTTATGCCAATAAAGTTATTTGGTGGTGCTATTTACTACAAAATTCGAAGATTTATAGGCACTTCAAGATTATCATAAAAGAAATTACTTCTTTAACGAATCATGAGGAAAATATTATTCACTTTGTTTTACCGGCTTATGCGATTTTGCCGTTTCCTTTGAAGTGTTAAATTCTTTTAGAGAAAACGTCTTGTCCTTTAATGTCTTTTGTATTGTGAATGTTGCTTTGCCGCAGTAGTTTTTAAGTTTTAAATAATGTAGAGTTGAGATCTGGTGAAAAACTTATTTTCCTAATTGGACTACGGATTTGGGGTACGATTCCCTACCGTACAATTATTTATCACAATCATGACTGTTTTCTAGCTGGGTGTTTTTATGTATTATAATAATAATATAATTTTATTTCAGGCAATAAAGCCCATATTGAGTTAATAAAATACACACAAAAAGAGTAAGAAAGGGGGTTAGTAGGTACATAAAAAATATGTATAATATGTTATATGTATGAAATATATAACATGTATGTATTTATTATAAAAAGTAATGTTTGTCATTAGTCTGTCATTCATAGTAAGCTATGCATAGTTTGGGGCTTGAATGCGCTGTGTTGTAAGTAAAGAATCAGCCTATTAATGCCCAATAACTTAGAATATTGATTTATTAAATTCATAAACTTCCGTAGGACAATGGTTTCACCACAAATCAATGGTTCCACTGACAGGGTTAAACCATAGACGTTGTATTTTTTTCTGTTCATCAGTGTTAAATGCTTTTATTTGCTTCGTGGTGAAATGTCAATGTACAGGCTCAAAACAGAATTCCACACAAATTCCCACTGTGCACGTACCTAACTATTGTTTAAAATAACATTGTATAATGTAGAAATAAACAAAGTTGTATTACTACTTAGTAGTATAA
This sequence comes from Mecyna flavalis, assembly GCA_949319885.1. Taxonomy (NCBI): domain Eukaryota; kingdom Metazoa; phylum Arthropoda; class Insecta; order Lepidoptera; family Crambidae; genus Mecyna; species Mecyna flavalis. Next base: position 1,484,338 of record OX439407.1, on the reverse strand, counting down.
CTTGTGACACAAATTGCTTGTTCACATAAACTGTAGGTATTTTTGTGAACTATATTAATCCTCAAATTACTGTTCACTACTTACGAAGTTATCTCAAAAGCACATTAGTTCCTACGCCATAAGGTTCAAAGCTGAACAGTTTTCTCGATCCGAGGAAAGTAACTCGAGTTTAAGAACAATGTTTGTGCTTTGCCAACTCGGCAAGTAATTTATGGCAACTTGAACTTTGCTATTTGTTGTTCAAAGTATGATACCGTTATCACCTCATCCCCTCGTACACCTAGCGTTATGTTACTATATCTACTTAACCTTTAACTATTCACATGGGTGAAATTGACGCTTGGAAACTATACGTTGACGTCTTTTACAACTTTGAGCTTGAATTTGAAGGTAAACTTCACCTAATCGTTTGTTTTATAATTTATATTATTGGATTTACTGGAATTTAGTTAATCGTTATTAGCGATGAAATCAAAATAATGTTTTATTTTGTCTCCATTATTTTTAAAAATCTTTTTGTCACCTTCCTAACTGTCTAAATTCATTTAGACATTTATATTTTTATGTATTTAACATAATCGTATCACGCATAATAGCCCATTTTAGAGGCTTAGGGCAGACAAACCCCCAAGAAACCTAAACGTAAACATAATCTTTATTTGATGAACTTAAACCACACTGAGCAGAAGTAGATGGCGTTCCTTTCTTCAAAACTCACTGAGTTACCAAGCAATAACAGATTTCCTTCACACTTATTTGAATAACTTACATAAAAATGACTGGTCAATTAACGCAAGCCGTCTCCTTTTGGAGTGAAAAGAGGAAACCGGTGAAGTTAACTAAGTAGCGGGTCGCCTTTAGTCCAGAGTTATGGTCATTCAAAGTATTCCCTTCCGCAAAAAAATCGTACTTAAAGATATGTATAGATTATAGACATAAACGATGAAACGCGTCTCTCGTGCATCACAGTTCACAATTGAAACCAGAACGTTAACACGTCGATTGATAAATAAAAAAGACTTGTGAGCTAAGTGTGGTAAATTGATTTCCGTCCGCATCTGAAGCGCGGACGGGCAGGGGAATATCGGATATTGGGCGCCAAGCCCCGCACTATGACAGGGAAATAATTAAAAACCGACATTTTATTCTTTTGCAAAACGTCATGAGTGCACGTGAAGGGTCGTTATGCTGTAGTTTTTGACGAATATTTCGTGGAGTCTTTAGAATTTTTATTAAAAGAGTTAGAAACTGTAGAAATTTTACTAATAATATAAATGTAACTTCATTTGTCTCTGACGCATTCATGCCTAAACTACAGCAGTCCAGCAGTGGACACGTTTCGGTAGAAGATGAGACAAGTATAAAACATAAATTAATGATAGTAAAATTGACAAACAGACAGGACATAATATTAATGATGTTTAAATAAAAATAGTACTTCGTACTGCAGTACACAATTGAAAGCAGCGTGTAAACACACTGATAAATAAAGGTAACTATTTAAGTGTACGTATATCCAAAAAAGATTGAACGTGCACCAAAATAAACCAAAGGCACACCAAAGGTTATAGGTTAGGTTAGCAATTAATTTTTTTTGGTGCACCTTCAACCTTTTTTGGGGTACGGTTAAATACAAGTCATAAATAAATGCGGTAAATTCATTTCCTGCCGCATCTGAAGCACCAGCGAACGCTCGAGTGGTATATCGGATATTGGGTGACGAGCTCTGCACTATGTCAGGGGAATAATTACAAGCCGACTGGACGAAATGCAAGCCGGCATTTTATTCTTTTGCTTTTATGTCATGAGTGCGCGTGAAGGTTGATGGGCGTGCGAATGCTGCAGTTTTGGCGATTTTTGGTGGAGCTTTCACAGTTATCGTTGTTGTTTAATAAAACTGTAAAGTTTAACGTGTGAACCTATTAATGTTAACTTGCTAATCAAAGGTTTTCGCCATTAAAATGTTATGTTATTGTTACAACACTTTTGGTTTATTTATTATTTATTGTAGTGGTCACAAACCAAAGCTGTGTTCGAAAATGCGACACAGATTTTATCCGACTCATAAATAAAACTCAGTCTTCACACAGGACTTGATCGTTTTAACGGTCAGTTCAAAAGGATAGGCGAAAAAATCTCGAATTTTTGAACATAAGGTGATTTCGCACCAAGCAGGCGTGGTAATTAAACCAGCTTTATTTCAATGTCAAAGCATTTCCTTTATAGTGAGACAATAATAGCCTGATACGCTATCACACGAGCTTCACCTTATTAAAAACTAGATATAACGTCTCAGGTTATAAAGAGCGTGCGAACATTTTTTCTCTCCGTTTCCCAATCGCTGGCGACGCACAGTGGTCGGCTTTGTATGGGAGTGCGGAAATAAATAAATTTTTCAGCGTAATCAAGTTTCTTGACACACTTGTGTACTTCACGGTCACTAAATAACACAATCTCGACTAGATCACTATATTATATTTTAAAAACAGGCATGTTAAAATTTAGTGACAAGGGACGCAAAAAAGCAAACTGATGATTCCAATACGATTAGTGAGCTATTTCGAATTAACAACAAAATTGTTTTTATCAAAATACCCTAGTTTAAGTCATTTATAAATAATTTCAATTCATATCCGAACACTAACCCTCATTAGAGAAATGAATTGTATGTCAAGGGTAGCAGATATTAGCAGCTAATATATAATAGACTAATTACTAGAAAGACTAAAGAATCTTTTGAAACATAAATCTGCAGTGGGATCGCGAAGGCAAAAAAGATACGATCCAAGAAAAACAGTAATTTCGAATATAAATGCGTGTCTTTTATAAAGGTCAAGTAGGAAATGACGACAGCATTTTTTCGCTATAATATAGTTTATGTAAATACACAAAGCTTCATAAAAGACAATTAAAAAGAAATTATGTCAATATCATCAATATCTCAAGAAATATATTCGTAGACATCCAAGCATAGAAACTACGCATAAATAATATACTCGTGTTTGATCATCTTACGAGGCATATTTCGTTTTAACCAACATTAAATTGATAATTTTTTTTTCTGATTATGATCCCATAACTATACTACAATAAGGCTACTATGATAATTTTAATTAATTAGAACCTTCCAATTTTCGACTTTTTTCCGCTTGCCGACTACTGTGCGACGTGTTTTTATTTTTGCGGCCGCCACAAATAAATTCATGAGACCAATGAGCCTTACCTCACCTACAATGTGATTCATACGTCTTGATGTGTGGTTCAAGTACAAGCGGCGAGCGGGTGTTGGAAGTTTAATCGTCTTGGCGTGTGGTGCAAGTGGAGTGATCAGCGGAATATCAAGGGTGTAGCCGACTTAGCTCACCTCTAAAAGGATCACAGATTTTTAAATTATAAAAGAGTAATATTCAATCTGGCAACTGTGGTATTAATTGAGATGTGAGTAAACTTTTAACTTGTTTATATTAATCAAATCGTTTAATTGTACCTGTCTAAATAAGTTTTTATTAATGCTTAAAAAGATACCTAATAGAACAACTCACAGTAATTACATTTCCATATATGGCATAATTAAGCCGACTAGAAGATCAACGTATAATTAGTAGATTTGCCATAACGCTTCGTTTAATGAGCGAAGGAGTAGAAAGCCCTAACTCCATTTCCTCTCTCTCCATATTTTGTATCTAAGACAGGCAACCCATCTTAAGTCACAAGCGTTTGCGTGTCATCATGTGTTACGTGTAGTATGCCCCCTATGTAGGCCGTTTGCCTTTCTCTTGGGAGTTTTTTATCTGTATTTTCTTTTCATTTACATTATGAAATAGGGATTATTTATTTGGTAATTTGCCTCTAATCGCTTATGCGTGTACCAAACCAGTCTTTCCCTTGTAGTAAAGAGGGGTCTCACACGTTTAAATGTTTTATTCATGGCCCGATAGACGCTTTTACGGACTCCTGCCCGAGCTCGCTTTTAATTACTTTTCCGATGACTTTTCTTATGTGATTCACTGCTAACCCTCATGGTAATTATGTCTCGTAGCGAAAGCTTTTAATTGAAAGTAGAGTGTTTCAGTCGTGTAGGTTTGAAAGTCGCACGTGTATTTCATTATATAAATGTTTTATTGCTTTAAAATTATTTTCTTTAATTCATGATAGGTACTCGTAGTTGATCGCATCTGTGCAATAGTTGCTAAATCTAAGAGGTCGTGAGTTCAATTCCCGCCATGGGCCTGGTTGGTGACAGGACTTGTTTTAAGTCTGCCTGTCTAGCTACCACTAGCAAAGGTATTATCTGCCGCCATAACAGCTCTGGTTGTGTTCTGGTAATATTAATTTAAGAACCTGTCAACTTGAAATTAAAGTTTCGAAGATCATAGGACCCTTATACAGGTCTCACACTTACTCATATAATACGTTTTTCATAAAAAAATATTTACTCATAGATTATGCAGTGGTATTAAATACTAAATTTCTTTACAAGATACATGAACGCAATGAGAATTCTCATTAACACCGTTCAGAGGGACTAATCTCGCGTTGTCACAAAGTTCTCATTTCCCATGAAATTACACAGGGACGTATAGTTAATGAAACTCGCTACACTCTACTCGCTCGCTTCACTCTGGATGCTCGGTTATTTATTTTAGAATCACGAATTCAATAGGAAAGCAGCGGCATATTATATAGGTTGTGTTTAGCAAGGCTGTGTAGTTCCGCAGATGCCGCGCGTATGGTTTTTAAAAGCCACCTGAGACATACAAATCAGTGTTTTCAATTCTAAAAAATATATATGTATCAGTTAAGGATCTGATCTAGTTAAAATCGCATTCAATTACATGTTTTTATAAACTTCACTCGATAGAAAAAAATCCCAAAGTTACCCCTTTTTTTAACGATTTTCGTATTTTATGTCTAAGCTCCTGCCAATTAACATTTGAATTTTCACTCAATTATAGCCACTAAATATTTACAGATAAATTCGCAGAGTTTGACTTGATAAAATTAGTGTCTCGTTTACTATGTTTAAAAAACTACGAAATGTGCGAGCGCGGCGCCATATCGTCGCATGAATGCTTATTTGTTCAACCGACCATTTTAACGAATTTCACTTTTAAATGCAGTTACAATAAGGTTGAATTTCCTGATCGATTGGTATAGGATACTTGCTTTTTGGACCTTAAATACGTATACAGTAACAATTTTAGTTTTTTTAAAACCAACACTAGTAAATATAAACTTCATGCTTATTTGTTCAAAATCCGTGGAGATTCACCAAACGTGTATCCGAACAATAAATTCGTGCTTAAGTGTTCAATATCCTCACGAGTGACCAATCACGGCAGCGTATTTTGATGATGCAATACGCCGCCATATTAAATTCTTTCGCGTCCAAGCGAGTTTTTAGCACGCATTTGTGTTAATATAAGTTATATTATTTATTAGAAGTGTTTAAAGCACCGGAAAAGGTGTAAAAAATGTCTGTAACACATCATAAAGCAAACAACATAATTACAACTATAGAAAGAGATCGGTAAGTTGTATTTTTTTGTTTCATTACATCGTAGGTCGTCACTGCGTATCGCCAACTTGTTGCACAGGATGTTTAAAAGCTCATTGTTATGATTTCAGATTAAATTCTACATCTAAATGAAATAGCCGCGTATCCTTATAAGATAAATCATTGTGTTGAAACTGTAAGGTTGTAAAATATTAAATTAAACATATTTTGTGGTGTGACTGGGTTCCATTAATACGGAATGTTTGATATATAAAATATTACTACTCTATGCTTTAATAATACTCGCATGTTTGCTTATAGTTTTATTTTATGGGTAAATTAATTAACATAATAATAAGCTTTATACTGGTGACTTTTTTTACCGTCAGGAAAAAAGGACTGTATTTTGTACCTAATACGATTTCTATACGTGAGTGTGTAATATCCTATGTCTCGCTCCCTCTAAATATGCGACGGAGCGCGGACTATGATGGTGCGAGACGGCAACAGACTGGCTGGCATACCGTAGAAGGAGAGCCGAGTTATCTATTTATTTATAATTTATAAAATTAAATACCAAAAATGTCTTAAAACTATGAAGACATTAAACAGACAAATTATACAAACAAGAAAACATAACGGAGACTATAAACTATAAATATCAAAAACAATGAACTATTCTAAGATACGTCTTAACTCTAAATAAAACTTCACTTGTGCCTATCTTTATTTTACCGTACTACCTATACTATTTGCTATACCCAAAACGTTAATTCCCAACATCCTGTATATGCTCTTAAGACACATAAGTACTGAGTATTTTCGATTGAAAAATGTTCAATCTCCATTGTAGTAATGTTCAATCTCCAAATACAAAATTTCTTATGTGGTTTTTTGTCCAACCTCCATACAAAAGGTTGATTTTAAACGTAAGCTTTAAACTTTTTAATGTTTATTTTTGGAATATACATTTTTTACTATAACAGCCATTTATTTAATACGACAGTTGTAAGAAATCAAATTAAATACTCTAAATAATCAATAAAATGTCTCTAGTGTAAAATGGTGCAAATGGAGATTGAACAAATAAGAATTCATGCGACGATATTTTGACGTCGCATAATACAGACCTACAAACTTATCTTATCTTATCTTATATATGCAAAAACGATATTTAATGACAGTTCTAAATAGACAGTAGCGACGCCGCCACCGGAACAGATAAGTTTGTCGGTCTTTACCTCTTTTATGTACTCCCACCCCCCCTTAATGCGAAGTCGGTCACTAGTGTTGTAGGTGACCAAATTTTAAGGAATGATTTATTGATCAACTGTCTCTGATAGTCTGTACTGTACATCTGTATGTAAACAAGTACGTATTTTAAAAGATGATGGATGCCTACATTAAAGTTATTTGAATGCATCAGAAAGCTTTACGAAATTGTACTTAAAATTTGTAGAATGAAGCCTCTTTAGTTTTTATTTATTATTGTATGTATCATTTATGTATGTGTATTATTAAACCACAAATGTCTTCAGCGACGAAGCCCGTTTACGTACCTACGTGCATAATTAAATCGGATTTTCTCGCTGTATGTAATTAAAACGTTTAAGTCGAAACTGGATGAATGGGGTCCTCGAGATGAGGTCTTTCATTTTTCACTTTTCAACACGTGGGAGTTTAAATGTAATTAAAGACGTTATATTTTTGTATTACCGTATTTTTTTTTATCAATGATCTTTCTCCCAGCATATTCGTTTAGGATACGCTTGCATCATAATTCAGGACTTGGCAAGGCTAGTTATTACATCGAAACGGCTTCTGACCTTCTTAATTTTTAATCAAGGGAACAAAGATTCTTTTATCAATGATATTAATTGAAAAACTTTTGGTTTTTTATGGCAATTTGTTTTCTATCGTAAAGACCCACTAAATGCTTAGCTCTATGAGATAATTTCTTAAAAACACAATAATCAACACAGAAGTCGATGAAATCGCTTTATTAAAGATAACTCAACAACTACTAGCCCGATTAATTGGTAAACATCACGTGGACCATTCAAAAGCTGCGGACAAAAGAAGAATCATAAAGAATCAGGTCCACCCAGCAAAACGATAATTATGATTAAACACTAAACTAAGTCTAAAGTCGAATTGATAACTTCTAAGTTTCCAAAATCATATTTCATTCTCTGCAAAAAATGTCCTTGTTTTCCACATTAGGACGTTGATGGGCTAATCTTTCGATTCCATTTTATTTTAACTCGGATTCAAGTGTACAAACGCCTACTCGATTAGGCAGTCAATTTATTCCAGTCGAAAGATCCTTGGCACGACGAAGGGATGTGAGTTCGTTATTATCAGTAACATCCTTAAAAACATTTTGCAAGAATGTGCGGATAATATAAAGGCATTTCTTTCAAAAGGAATAATTAATGGTTAAACGGCAAAAGTCAAAATTTAAAATCAAGTCAAGACAACATCAAATGTACATACATCTATACAATGACATTATAAACAGGAAATATTTGATTGTTTGTTTGTATTGAATAGGCTCCGAAACTACTGAACCGATTTGGAAAATTCTTTCACAGTTGGAAAGCTACCTTATTCCCGGCTGACTAGGGTATACTTTTGATCCCGAAAATGTGGGAGGAAGCGGGGGATAATTATTGACATAAGAAATTACGCGCGGGTGAAACCGCGGACGCGGCCGCTAGTTTACCATATAAGTCGAAAGTACATAGGTTAAACACCTAAAAGATTATCTTTGAATCAGAGCGTTATTTCAGTATTTAAATATTAATAAAACCAAAATTAAAAAAACAATTTTACACATTTAAAATTTGTAACAAAGATAAATATATATATCAATCAACCACTGCATAAAATTAGTCTTTTTTTGTTTATTTGTTATTGTCAGAACAAAGTATTTCGTTAAGAAGCTCAATGGCCAGTAATAATCAAAGAACGTTTCAATTCCCCTGTCAACAGTTTCCTCGCGACTATATACTATATTATGTTATATAGTATAGTTCAGTAAGAACAAAGTGCAGAGAGCAAATTACCCTGTCCTTAATTAATACCAAGTTTCTTATTCAAGGGTCAGACGTTAAGACTGTGGTCAGTAATTATTAAACTCAAAACTAGGTTCAGTCCAAGGGTTAATCCTTCTGCGATGTTTATAGTGTTGTAACAGGCAATGTTTTTAAATATCGATTATTTGAAAAAAATATTCGCTTAAGGATATTCTTCATGTTTAAGTAGATTTTGGGTTCATGATCACCAATCCGCATTTGTAATGTCGATAATTGAATTTTTTGCCCTGCTTTACTTTTTCAATATATTTGAGTTTTTCAATGTTTTTTGAAGCGTAAGTTTATGGGTATAGCATCGAATTAAATTATTAAATAGCTATAAAGCCCTATGGCAACGCAATGCTAAAATTAATTAGTCTAATGTCCGGGTCGGGTAAAATCAGTAAGGACTTTTCAAACACTGTTCCGTTCGGGTTCGGGTTTGTGATCATCACCAAAGTGAAAGGCGTGGTGATAAAGTCAGCACCCATGATCGTAACGAGCACATGATTCTAATGATGGAGGTCTTGAGACAAAACTTCTTTAGAAATAAATTGGTCTGGACCCATGCATAATGTTTTTTTTATTTTTAATGCTAGGTCAGTTGGCAAAAAGGCACGCAGCCCACCTGATGGTAAGCGGTCACTGCGGCCTATTCCATTGAGGGACGTTTTACCTAGAAGCGTCCCTCAATGTGCTGCCAGACTGTAGACTCATCTGATTTTCGAGCCTCTGATTTCAAGTGTACTGATGTACAAGGTATTCTATCGTTATGGAATTTTGCTGCTGCTTTTTTTAATTCGTGATGCAGCAATCTATCGACATAATCCACTAAGCACATCACTAACCAAGGCACTTGCCGTGAGCAGTCCGAGTTTATATTTATGTTCAACTCCGGTTCAAGTTAAACACTCGTTAGTCTCGACCGTTTAACACCCAAGTTAAATTGATGAACTTCGGTTTCACTCTCCCTATCACTCAGAGCTGGTCAACATTTTAATAGTATCTGGCAGAATGTTTTGTTACGATAGCGCTTTATTTGATACTAGCGGGCGCCCGCGGTTTTACCCGCGTGGTTCCCGTTCCGCGTAGTTCATAATATCTACCTGCATGTCAAACCGAAAAAAAAATACCCAATTTATGCTCGACCTGGAATGGAACCCATCACCACCTTACTTCTGGCGTAACTTGCACTATAATTACGAAACCATAATAATTTAATAATAATTTCATTTATTTTCTCTTCACAATAGGAACTTAAATAATAACTTAAAGATAAATTGTACGTCTATGGTAGCCATAAATTAAAATACTAAAAAGAGAGCCACATAGATAATAATTATTAACAACGTTAAATATGTAAATAAATACACCAGCTGTACACATTTGACAATACTAAAAAATTTAGTTCAAGTCTTGATAAAAACTGAAGGGTTAATAAATAATATAGCTTTTTGTGTAATTACACTACGTTGCAAACAGTTTTATTCATTCTAAGTCCGACAACTAATTACTTACTCTAGCTTATTTTGCATGTAACCCAGTTACCGGTGCGGAAAATGGGCTAAATTACTACTTTCAATTGGATAATTACTTTACAAGACTTTCGCAGTCTAATTGCTAATCGTATTTTACAAACTATTTTACAAATTGGGCTTTTGAAGCCAATTTCATCACAGTCAGTTAAGATCACGCTTTAAATCAAAGGCCCGAAAACCAGATGAGTCTATAGTATGGTAGCACAATAAAACGCTTCCCGGTGAAGTTTCCCGCAAAGGCTGCAGTGGCCGCTTACTATCCTAAAAATAATAATAATAAAGTAAAGTAAAGTATCAGTCTATTAATGTCCCACTGCAGGGCAAAGGCCTCCATCCTTGAAATCAAGTTTTCGTTACAATGATGGGTACTGGCTTAATCACCACGCTCGCCAAATGCGGGTTGTAGTGTTGCCCAAATTCAGTCTTGGTCTTGCAGTCTTGGTCTTGTTCTTGCGTTTTTGCAAGACCAAGACCAAGAACAAGACCGCGTATTTTTAGCAAGACCAAGACCAAGACTCACCGTGCAAGACTTGAGCAAGAACAAGACATAGCCTGCAAGACTCTTGCGTCTTGCAGCTAGGACTTAGCGCTATTTCACTGAGTAGTTAGGTGTAACAGTTCGGTGTATAGGTAGGTACGCTTAGGAATTCTATGAGACGCAAAAAACTGTATCAAAGAATATGAAAAACTGGACCTATGCGCATTACGACTAATACCATAAACATAGCGAATAAAAAAATATCTATTAAAATCAAACTGAGTGCATGCATAGTTATGTTTTAACCATCGGCACTTTGATAATGCGGCATCAAAGGTTTTGTACTTACTTCTCAAAGAAATTTGCCGCTTTTCGGAAGTACATGGTTATGATACACGCGCACGTGTTTATTAAGAAACAGTTACTTCCATGGAAAACGACATATAGGTCAGTTGATTTTTCGAATTTCTTATCAAATCTTCAGTTATTTATTAATCTGCTTGATCTTTACTATGGCTATGTTAATTCAAGCTCACAATGTTCCAATTCTAATACGTTTTTCTAAGATTTAAAGTAAACTTTAATAAATAGTAATAGACTAATAGGTAATTGCAAGACTTGCAAGACTTGCAAGACTCTTGCTGCAAGACCAAGACCAAGACCAAGACTGGGAGCGCAAGACCAAGACCAAGACCAGGTGTATTGGCGCAAGACCAAGACCAAGACTGGCTAAGTCTCGTCTTGTTCTTGCATTTGGGCAACACTAGCGGGTTGGTGATCACAAACCCGAGCTGTGTCCTTAAAAACCGACACAAATTTAGCTCGACCCGGGAATTGAACCCAGGACCCCGAGATCTCGACCCGGTACTTAAACCACTAAACCATCGAGGCGTTATTCTGATAATATAATATATTTGACGAGCCATTTGGTGTAATGGTCGAGAAGTCGGCTATTACACCAGAGGTCGCGGGTTCGACCCCCGCACGGTACAAACATTTGTGTGCATGAACATGTCTGTTTGTATCGGTCTGGGTGTTTCTATGTATAATATGTATGTATTTACAAAAAAAAAGTATATAAGTAATGTTTATCCGTTGTCTGGCACCCATAGCACAAGCTAATGCTTAGTTTGGGGCTAGATGGCGCTGTGTGCATAATGTCCAGAGATATTTATTTATTATTATTAATATGTCAGATCAAATCTAATCAAATCATAAAGCAAAAGAGAAGGCTTATTCTAATATCTGAGAGCGTGTTTGTTCGTAATATCTGTAAGTGCGACGTGAGTTTTCACTTCTCACTTGGCGTTTTGCTTCGGAAAATATTTTTGTGTATATCCAAAAAAGGGTGAAACGTGCACCAAAATAATCCAAAGGCACACTAAAGGTAAATTTACATTAGCAATTCAATTTTTTTGGTGCACGTTTCAGCCTTTTTTGGTGTACAGTCAAAAGCACGTCAGACTATACACTTTGGACTTTGTACCACTCTAATGTCGGGGCTATTATCAAACTGCAAGTGTTTACCTTGATGTGCTGTTGACCGTACGTTCAGCCTTTTTTGGTGTACGGTTAAATACAAGCCTTTTGCTTCTAACACAAGAATGGAAAAATCCTGAAGTAGGTAATTTATTTATTTTCATTTTGTTGTGTCGTGGCGCAATTTGTACCAGCGCAAATAAGCAGATACAGTAAACTGCGTTTGTGTTACCATTAACGGCCACTAAAAATAATAGTCCTTTCAAAAATTCCAACATTCGACAAAATATAGATCAACGTCGAAACGCTCAACATTTCGCCACATTACTAAGAATAAAGTCCGGTTGTCATACCAGACCATCAAACACCGGACGAATGGAACGTCTTATTTCATTCAACCCGCATAAAATTCCTGAATTCGGTCCTTCGGGCCGACGTGTTGAGAAATTACTGGCCTATAAATAGGGCTGCCCTCTTTGTCATCTGATATCTGTGAATATAACCGTCGTGATCGCGGAGTGACTTTAAATAATTCGATTTCAGGTGTACGGCTCAGTTCGGTTATTGCTTTTGTCGCCTATTTGATATTGATTTTACGACCTTAGAAATCCTGCTACCAATCACAATGGTTCACGTTTCCAGTTATAACTGAGTTGATACTATTTATGTCACAGTGACATACATATTTTTTTAAGTAGTAGCTGTTATATTTCTCACAATTTATTGTTCAGGTATATTCTCGTAAATTTTACCGTGAAATATCATTATGCTGCCTTTTTTTTTTAAAGAAACGAAAGAGAATACATGTCCGAAATCTGACCAAAATATTATCAGGAACTTTTCTGACGTTTAGTGAAATTGGCATTAGATAAATAATCAAAAGTTTATCGATATTATTTATTTCTGTAGTCACCTTTTATACTATTCACCGCACTACACTGTGTTAGATTTATGTATTCCTTGGCACTTGTTGATAGCAAGCCTATATCAGCTGTAGATAGGTGGCACATTCGCGTCCAGTTTGACGACAAAACCGTTGACCCACGTAGTCCGATCAGAAGTCAGGACGAGCTATACATAATATTCCTGCTTTCTTGTCGTCACGCGATATAGGTACTATGTAGTTACTAGAGATTGCTATCGATAGGCTATCGACAGTCTATTGAACGTTGGTCCCAATAGTATCGATACTATCGATAGTAGTTGTAGTTTTCATGCCGATACCGATAGGTTCCTTTTATTTTTTAATTAATAAAAATTGTTTATCCACGGACTCGTTGGTCCGCGCCTATTTCGTGTTTAATTTTTTGGTGTTAGAATTAAATGTTGCTCCGCGCATAGAGATAAAATTGTTGGTTAGAACTTAAAAAGTAAGGCCTTAATACTAATATTATATGCTAAACACATCGACTCTAAAAATATAATGCTTTAACTTAAAGGTTTTTTTTTTATTGTATGAGAAAACAAACGATCATACATTTTCACGAGTAGGTATCGATACTGTTGGAGCTAATTAAATAGTTCGATACTATCGATCGACTATTGGTAGCCAACTTTACTAGTTACCTACTGAGTAAGATTTATGTATTCCTTGGCACTTGTTGATAGCAAGCATAGCTTGACGTTTCATGACATAACCGGTGGTCTGTATTGGCATCGGGCGTATAACAGAATTCGAGATGAGTTCGGCATTCCCGCGTCACCTTCCGTTACGAGCCTCTAGTGGCATTGAATCTTTATTTGCGCGCCTTTTCCTTATGAATGTGGTTCTATTAGGATTTGTTGGTCTTCGGGGGAATTACGGGTGATGGTAACGTTAATTTTTAAGCGTTTTTAGCGCTTACTGAAAACAGGATTGTATAGGCGGTGTAAATGTCTAGGGTTGCTTTCAATATCTGCTACGCGCACTACTAAGTTTGTGTGATTGTGTATAAATTATGTATTAACCTATTTAACTATCCTAAATTACTAACCTATTAAACATCTCACTGCAGGGCAAATGCACCCATAGTTGAAATCAAGACATCATCACATAGATGGATACTGGCATAATACCTATTTCCAGCTAATGTGTCGCAGCTACACAATATTTGACTGGCCCGGGTAGTGACCCTGCCCTATGTGCCAGGGGTCGTGGGTTCGAATCCCACCCAGGATATTTGTGTTTGTTCTGTGTCTGGATGTTTATCTATATACATATAACTCAAAGGTGACTGACTGACTGACACAGATATCTATCAACGCACAGTCCAAATCACTAGACGGATCGGGCTGAAATTTGGCATGCAGGTAGATGTTATGACGTAAGCATCCGCTAAGAAAGGATTTTGATCAATTCCCACGGGAACGGGAACCACGCGGGTGAAACCGCGGGCGGCCGCTAGTTTGTTTGTGATACCTTCGTTGTATCTGATACCCATAACACAAGTTCTTACGCTAACTTTGGGGTCAGATCAATGTATGTGATGTTGTCCAATATTATTATTTTTATTTATTTATACGTTTATGTCGCATTGTCTCATTTTTTGTTTATTACAAAAACTATACTAACAATTAGCCAAACATCATGGACTTTCGACAAGTCTCAATTTGAAGTTGTTATAGTTTCAGTAGTATTTCTTAATCGAAAGATCCGTCTCCCGCACCTTTGGGCAAGGCGACGAGTATTGACACAAAATCGATAGTCAGGCCTCACTGCCATTTCGTTGTTTCAATTACCCAATTTCCTCGAAATCGGCCTCCCTAATAATTGCCCTCCGCAAGAATGGCCTATTTTCGGTAAAAGAACTTTAAAAGGGATTTGAGTGTCGAGAGTGATTTCATTAGAAAAGGACTGGGTCAACAGGCTTTTGAAAATATTCAGTGTTTGATTCCTCGACTTAGAATTAAATTATTCTATGAAAAAATAATTCCCAAGAGTATTTACCCTTAGTAATTATGATACCGTGCCATTTTACTTAAAAAACTAAGCCTGGCTTGTGTAATGGGGCCGACATTGGCTAAACATAACATAAATATTATACCTTTTTTGTAAATACGTACATATTGTGCAAAAGCCTAAACCGATACCAAACCTGTCTTTGCAACCTTTACAAAAAATTAGTCTCCAGTTAAAAAAAAATTAAAAGCAACAATTATTTTTTCCTTTTTAGTAGATACCCAATTGTCGGTTACCTAATGGCACAGAATATATAATAGTACTACTAATGGTCATCTTTAGTAGAACATTTTTATTGTTTACATTTTATTGCCGTAACTATTGCAGATAACATGTAAACTCTCAATGCGATCCCTCTGGTGTTGCAAATGTCCATGGGTGGCGGTGATTGCTTACCATCAGGCGACCCGCTGACTCGTTTGCCGCCTCTGCCATAAAAAAAAACTATAATATTTATAAAAAGAATCTCATTTGCCCTCTTCAAAACTGTGACGCAGGCAACACAATTTACGAAATCCTAAGCTTTAATTCTTACTTTGTACTTTCTTTAGTATGAAAACATAAAAATTTCTCCCCAAATGTTAGCTGAAAAGCTATTCATAATAGAAATCAGATTCCCTCATATTCCAGCCGTCACTTCTGCCATATTCAAATCATACACACCCATTGCGTTCGAGCAAAACGTGTCTGTGACGCCCGCTATATTAGCATTCCCCATGAATAATGTATGAATGTCCCGATCACTAATGATGCCTATTTCTTTTATTTTGGCTATGTGCCTACAAATAGAATGAAAGTACATGTGTAAAGAATGTTAAAGTGGTTGTGATATATTTGATTATGCTGTAATAGAAACGTATTGTAAATGAGTTTTTTTTTATACTAACTTAGTTGGCAGTCAGGCACGCAGCTCACCTGATGGTAAGCGGCCACTGCGGCCTATTCCATTGAGAGACGCTTCACCTGGTTATAGCCGACTACTCGGCCATTACACCAAATGGCTCGTCAAATATTTGTAACCAAGGAGACAAGCCTTATCCTTCCGTCGTGGGCTGGTTAATACCCATAAGGCTGTAAGCAGCTCGTCTAATTTGGGTGGAAAGGAGAAACTGGGGGAGTTTAGTGGGTAGTGGGACGTTTTGTTCCCGAGTCCCGCACACGACCGCAGGTCTACCTAGTCTGCGGTTACGGGGCCCAAAAACCTTCCCCTCCGAAAAAAAATCCTTTCGTCGTATGTTGTAGTGGTAGAGCCATGCTGTTTTACGTATATAAAAGTGTAAAAAAAACCAAATCTATTATTTAGATTTGTTTTTTTACACTTTTATAGCGTTAACATAAGCAAGCTATCCCTTAAATCCAATGGTAAGAAACTGACGGATTTGCATTTACAGATCATCAGTTTTATGAATCAATCTCCTTAAATTTATCCTTCAAATAAGGGGAAATCGTAAAAGTAACGCTCTAGGATTAAACCCGAAAAGCCAGATATCTTCACCCACGTTCATAAAATTTATTATGGACGTATTGCGTGGTTACACTTATTTTATAGAAAGTGAAAGTGAAGTGCGTTTAATTTTATGTTCATTTTATTAAGCTATATTATTTTACTGTTTAAAGGCTTGTTTTTTTATTTACAGTTAATGGTTAAAGATACTTTATTTCTCATAAGAATACAATTCATTACTGAGAAACTTAAAATTACTATAGCAACTTTGGGATATATAATATAATATTAAAGGAGTAAATTGCTTTTGGAAGATAATATGGAAGTTTTAAAAGGATTCAGGTATCATCAGCTACAAACGGCATGGATTTAAATATAAAAGTCTTTATTTATTTAGGACTAGATTTGAAGAACGAAAAACTAATTATTTACCCTTAACCTTTTCTCTTGTTTTGCTGCCTCTCCTATTCATATTTAAAATAAGATTCACAATCTCTAAACCTCTTCTAGAATATGTCAGGATCGACCAACTTCGTTTCTTTTCAAAGTATTCTCCAGGCAAATCCTTCAAAGAAATAGTCGACAAGTACCCCAACTTATTCCTTATAAATTTGCATGACATCGTGTCAAGACCCCCGACTTTTGATAGTTGAAAATCGCAAGGAAAACCTTAGCCGTAAATCTTTATGGTACCAACATTACCCATACGACGAAATAGTAAAAGACGTAGTGAACCCACTGCGCATTTTGTTTAGGGAAAATAACGGCGACCTAGAAAGGTTACGACGAAGACATAATGTTCTAGCGTGCTATAAATCAGTGGCGTGCTGGTGACATGTTGTGCATACCTGCCACAAGCAACCTTTGTGGAGCAAGAGTATACAAATAGGTAAACTTTTCTTGACATTTTTATATAAACTGTTAGTATACATTCTTGGACGCAAGGTTACTTTGCTGACATTAGAATATCGTCGAGGTAAACAAATTAACTTCCAATTGAATGACTAGTAATTTTTACAAAGTAACATTATTTATGAAAGGTTTTTACGAGTAAATCTGTTTTAATTAGGAGTTTTCAGCCTTTATCAACATGGAACATACTCATAAAAGTAGCGTAAGTAAGTAGCCACAATTATGTTGTCAAGATAATTTTACAATTTAATATCATTCCAAACAGGGTTTTCATATACGGTGTACCCAATAAGTCGCATTATACGATCACTATCAAAAGGGTTACGTGCTTGTCTGTTTACAGAATTAACATTTAAAAAAATTAAGTTCATTGTTTCCTTTGGCTCTCTTAGTACCAGGAGATTTAAAATAATTAACTTATTATGTTGTATTAATGACAAGTCCTGGGCTTTTTAGGCGGGGCGTGAAGCGGCATCTCAGCATGCCTTCAGGGTGAGGGTGACTGGCTCAATGGGTACTTTGTTCTATTGAGCCAGTCAACCTTATATCACATCCGCTTACCATCAGGTGGAGTGAGGTCATCTGGTCTGCTTCCTTATAAAAAAAAAGTATGCACTATCATTAAATTTCTTAAGTACCTACTGATATATCAATTAGTTCTATCTTAATTACTAACAGACTCAAATATCGTACTCGAGCTATCACTTCGTGATTCAATTATTGGTTCTCAGCATTAACAGGATCCAATCAGTATTTCTGCTGCCAAGAAATACCCATTTAC
Organism: Mecyna flavalis; assembly: GCA_949319885.1. Taxonomy (NCBI): domain Eukaryota; kingdom Metazoa; phylum Arthropoda; class Insecta; order Lepidoptera; family Crambidae; genus Mecyna; species Mecyna flavalis. The sequence goes on along the minus strand of OX439407.1, from coordinate 1,466,194 downwards.
TGTGTTGGATTGAGTTCGTGGAGAAATTAAGGATTTAACTGTCATTTTAATTTGCACGATCTGGTAATATTTAGTCGTATAATCCTTCACTTCTTCAGCTTCCGATAAATTCCTATATAGATGTAGGATTCGCCAAATCGTCGACATGATTAAAATTTCTGAGAATATTTGTCTGATCTAAAATTAAATCTAATTATTTAGGCTTTATTCCGAAATAATTAGAAGTATTGGAAATTTCATATGTAATTCCGACATATTATTTTGTGAATCTTATTTTTCTCGAGTAAATATACGGCGCTTCTTAAAATAATTAAGCCGTGTATTGGCGTGAAGAATAATTTTCTCTGAAATTATTATTGTTGGTTGAGTTTCGTATGTTGATGACAATAAATTACAAATAACGTCCTTATAATGTATTTTCCTTACTAAACCTTTTATATTTATTAATATTATATTTGTATCCTCTCAATATAGGTAAAGCAAGAATGTTTTCGACTGTAAACTTAAGCATATGTAAATCAACCTTGTTTCTTGAATATAAATGATTTATAAACAGTTGATTAATAAGTTCCTACAGCCCATTTGACTGTAAATGACCCAGGTCATTTTTATAACCATGATCAATTTTAGAAACGCAATAACTTAGGTATGTCAAAACGTCGAAAATTAATGAGTATTCGTAATGGCTTTTATAATTTGTCGACGTCTTTTCAAACATCACATATTTTCATTTCCTCGCCCACGCAACCGCAAACCTAATTTCCTTTGTAGTAGCAATCCACGACACGAAAAGTCAAGAAAACTCTGTCAAAAACATAATATCTGAATATAGTGTAAAGTTAATTTATTATGGCAGAGAAATTAAATTATTGTTACAAAAAGAATCTTAACAACGCGATCAGCCTTAAGCTAATCACTAACTAGAACAACGCCATCTTTTGGTGAAATTGCAAACTTATTTTATTTGTCGTAAACATGCAATGCGTTCTTGGTTACCAAGCACGCATTGCCGCATTGCATTACATAAACCCTTATTGAAGGTTTTAATAAGTTAAACTTTGTCATGTTCTCAACGCAAGCTAAAAACGCAACATATAAACTAATGTTTCTATATGATTAAAGCAGCTAGTCTGAAGACAATATTAAATGCATTACTAACTGACTAAATTGTCACTTGGGTTCCTTCAACAAATAAGATCTTGTAATGTGGCCAACAACTCTGTTTATTTTGTAAATCAGGTGGGTACTTCTTTTTTTGCAAAAGATTTTCTTTAAATACTTTGTCTAGATTTCAGGATAAGTTTATTTCTCGTTACAAAAACACTTGAATCATTTTTCAGGTTATGCTTGTACCATGTATCAACATCTCGTTTCAGCTGCCATGACTTTAACATAATATTAACTCGTAATAATTATTTTGTTAACTTTCCTCTTAAAATCAATGACAAATAAACGGAAAAATAGACATCAGAAACCTATAAAGCTGATATTTTGATAACGCAACCTAAAGAAGCCCGATTAAAAAGTTCTACGGACGCGATTGAAGCTGAGCCATCGTCCATCCGTTCCAAGATCGTCAAAAGACAAAGTTTAACCATTCTTCCTTATATATACTCAATTGAAACTTCTCCGAGTTAGTTGAGATGTATGACGTCAAATAAATCGTCACGGAGTATAATTCACGGGGGATACTGGACGGCGATATATTTCACTCTAGTCTCAGTGAAATAAAGAGTAACTAGCTGAAAATCTTACACTGGACACAATTTTATTCACTTAGGGTCCGACGAGAAAAATGTGGGCTTTACTTTGATATATTCGTTATTTTAAACTTGTAGTCACTGAAGCGAACCTTTTTAGTATTTATAAACGTTTCAAATGATATTAAAATAATAGGCTATGGGTATGTAGTTATGCTACGGTTTTACGGTTGTATACACACAATAAAATATTTTTATACTAAATTAATTGCTACTCATGGTAAATAATTATAACATACCATGTTTGTTATAAGGACGTAGATCTAACTAGCTTAAACCAAGCATTGGTTTAAGCTAGTTAGATCTACGTCCTTGTGTAGTATGTAGCATCTCACTACCCTCTTAACTTTGATTTCCTCTTCATACACGATGAGATACGACAAGCCGGCGGCCACCTTGTGACGATTGCCCGGTCCTATCATCTTAGATGCCCTTTTTTACTTTTTACCCGGGGTACTGTACCTTTTATGCATCACGTCTGGTCACGTCACCTTCGTCGGGGGCGAAAGAAATGGCGAAGTTTACCCATTAAACCCCAGGTGGCTTTATTTTACCCGATAGTCGTGAATCAAAAGACGGATAAACCATAGATGCTCTGCAAATTTCTATCTCAGAGATGTTACAACAACTTTTGCAGCGAAGAATATAGTTTCCTTAACTAACCGAATCCTTCTCTTGTTCACAGTTGGGGGAAGGGGTGGAGCTGACACTGGGCGAGCTGCGCGCCATGGCTCTACGTCAGCAGCAGCAGATCGACACGCAGCATCAGCTGCTCTGCGCGAAGGAGCAGCGGCTGAGGTACCTCAAGCAGCAGGAAGCGAGGCAGCACCAGGTCAGTAACTAGAAGATGATTAGTCGGTCGCTGAAGAAGCTTATAGCCTTAAGGCTGGCACCAGCTCGTTCCAATCGGGTATGAAGGGGAACCGAGGGAGTTTAGTGGGTAGTAGACGCTTTAGTCTCGAGCCCCACACACGGCCGCAGGTCTAGCTAGCCTGCGGTTATGGTGCATAAACGCATTCTCCTCCGAAAAAAAAACTACAGCATTTAAAATATTTTGTGGTAGTTTAAAGTGACAAAACATCTGATTTAGTGAGTGTGAGTGACAGATAACATGTAGATTGTTTCGGTGGAACTGTGGTTAAGAAACTGTGGAGGTCCTGTTTTGAGTCTGGTTGGTGGTAGGACTTTTTCAGAGTCCGACTTAGTTGCTGCCCCTCAGCTGAAATCTGCTGCTATTATAGCTTTGGCTGTATAACGACTATTAATGTGAGCTATTACACTTGAAAGGTAAAGCTCGATGATCAGAAGAGCCAATGAAGCAGCATATTAAATGATGCTTACTTATGGTTGAGTAGCTTAAAATGAAATGAGCCACAAAGGTCACTTACCTCCAGCTATGCTGCGTGTCTGTCTGCAAAGTCTGAAGCGCCATCAAAAATGGACAGTCCGGGCACAAGCTCCGTAACTGAAATTAGGGGAGATGTGCCCAAAGCGGGCACCTTAAGGGAAAGTTGAAGAAAAACTGGTTTAAAACTTAGCTACATTCTTTTTTTTCTCCCAAAAGGTACATTATTTAACGCTTTTCAATAGAGTATGGTTTGGTTTAACAAAAACCTAAAGTTAGATAACTTATAAGCAAATTACGGAACCTCTCCGAATGCCCGCTTTGCCCGAGGGGGGAGCCTAAAGCGGGCACTCGTTTAGGGCAAAACGGGCATAAGTATTTTTTGTATATTAAAAAAATATTAGCAAAGTGAAAACCTGCTGCCTTCAGTTTAAATGGAATAAAGGAAACAACCAACCTTGTTCAAGTTTTATATTTCACTTTTTACTTAAAAAGAACAAAATATCTTGTTTTCAAATAAACTGAAATTTTATCTTCAATAAATCTTTAATTTTTTTAACAAATTAAGTACAGAATAAATTAAAGTAAATTATAGTTACGACAATATTAATTGTTAATTTTAACTACTTAATCAATAACTGTTTTTAACCTAATCAGACCTTCCAGTTACAAAATGAGTATTTTTGATGTTTTCCAAACTACCTACTTAACAAAAAATATAATTAAAAATATGTTTAGTCTTCTTTAACATATTATCACAAACAAATCGTCCTAGTTTTACTTCGCAGGACCCAGACTTAAGATGTCTCTGCAGCGTTGTATCCTAAATTTTGTTGCAACGTTTTTAACAGGTTTTCCTAATTCTCGAACTTCTTGCAGCACATGCCGCATGGTTGAAGAGGTCCATGAAGCTTGTGAAGTTTTTCTCATAAAATTATTTACCATCTAAAAAGAAAAATAAAAACAACTATTAACAATCTTTATATTTAAATAAATAATGGGAGGGCAAAGCGGTCACGAGCCCGCTTTGCCCTGCCCGCTTTGCCTTTTTTCAGACTTGAAATGTTGAAACAAAATTTAACCTCAAAATATTTAAGCACGTGGCATTCAATTCAACCTGCTTACAGCCAAATAACCACTTAATAACTAAAAAGTATTGACTATAGCATTGTAAACCCTTAAACAAAGAGACACATGATACATACCTTGCAATATTTTTCAAAAACCCACTTAAAATATTTTTTTATCGGAGCTCGTAACGGCGTGCTCGCAGGTGAACTCAACGAATGACGCGAGGTGTGCGGGCGGCGGGGATTACTGTCACGCGTTTAGACCGCGCGCTTTTTAAAAATGGTAATATTATTGAGAGTGCCCTTTTTAGGCACGGTGCCCGCTTTAGGCACATCTCCCCTATCTCATACGCCGATCTCAGAATTTTCGCCAGCATAGTCCACAAGAGGAATAGAAAACTTTTATCAGTTTTTCAAATTGAAACGTAAACACTTTTTCGAACAGGAGCTTCCTAAGTTGGAACCGACATCTGCCCCGTTAAATCCTGTCCGCCCGCATTCCGCCTCCTTTGTGCAATTTGCTGATTTCCTACGAGTCCCTCATATCGTTACGAGGTTTTGTCTTTGTCGAGTGCTATGAGATTATTTTTATGCGAATTTCCTTACGCATAAAAGAAATTTCCATGTCACATATCGTATGAATGTGCTTTTGATTTCGTGTGATCCCAAATGATGCATATGAAAGAAGACAAGACATATGTAAATTTTGTGTTTCATACTAAATGGTTGAATATTTAACAAGCGACAAAGCGGTTTGTTCGGTTGATATAAGGAAATACCGACAACGCTTTATCAAAAAGTAATATCATGATAGCGATTACTAAGTCTAATGGTTTTAAACACACATAATAATAAAGTTATGGTCATATTATTAGAAAGACCCTGGGAAAAATCCGTTCCAATTAAATCACTCCGATAATAATGTGCGTTTGGGAACTTTTACAGTTCGGGAAGTGGTCAATGTAAAATTAAGCCTTCCCGTTGGTAATGCGCCTCATCGCTCTACGGTCATGGAAAACCGACCAAATAAGAAGTTAACCTATACTTGCGTACTTATTTTTGTATACCCCGAGTTCTTCAATCATTTCAATTGGGCGCCGTAGCCGAAACTCGGTCAGGAGGATATTATTAAGCTGTTTTTAACTTCACAAAGGCGCGTGAATCGGCTAGTAATTAATAAAACCCAAAGTAATTTTAATTACTAAGCAAATAAGTTCAAAGCACGTTCGATCTGCGCACTGAACCGAAATTTCCCGTTTCGTTTAAGCTGCGGTCGTCCCAGGCGTTGGGTTTCGTCAAATAAATATCTTTTGTGCGTAATCACGGTGCTTGAAAATCATTTAAATACAATTAAATTATTTTCGCCTTTGATGTAGTTGTAAGTCGGAAAATTTATTTAACATAATATATGTAAAATTCTTCTTACGCTGTTTTCCGCTAGCAGCTTTGTCGTGTCTGAAGTTTTGGCCTCAACTTTCGCATTTACATATAATATACACTCTGTTCCACATAAGAAGTCCTCTAGCCGCTATATTGGTACTACTGTTTTTCAATACTTTCAATCTGTTTTTTGACAGATTTACAAAGCGTAGGCAATGCTGCCAATATAGCGGCTAAAGGACAACTTATGTGGAACAGAGTGTAAGTTATATTGACGACCGACTATGTGTCAAATGGTGCTTTGTAATAATGGTTTTCTTTGAACTAACTTTGAATTCGTTTTCTGTTACTTGATCTTTTCAAAAAGCATTTTTATCATCATATATTTATCGATACATGTATTATGTATTGCCTTTTGTAACCTTATGTGAGAGAAAAATAAATAAATTTATTATTATTTTTATGCATATATTATGATTTGCAAAAAGATTTAGCTTGGAGATTTTATATACATCATATTATCATAAACAAAAAGTAACATTGCGAAACCCGTGGTAGATTCTATAATATTGTTTTTGGACTGGATGGCTGAAACCAAGATTAAAGAATGTTTTGATTTTAATCGTTATAATTTTGTTCTATTATTATTCATACAAAATTGTACTTTAAACAGAATTTGACCGACGCATGCTTCAAAATTAACACAACTAATTTTACTAAAGTTCAAAGCGATTTCGTTCCTGTATCAAAGAAGATAAAGCATAAAATCCCATGACACAGCAGCTAGCTGCACAGTTTTCTCTACATAATTGGTTCCCTTGCATTCAAGGGGATCTTCGTTGACTGAGGAACGGGTTTTAGTAAATTCGCAGTTCAGTTTACCTTTGTGGTACAAAATGTTCAGCAGACGTTAATATTCAACATGAATTTCCTTTTTGGCTGATTGAAGCTTTCTAATTAGGAACTAAATAATTTGAATTCATGTCAGTTATTTATGGTTTTAAAGATGGCGGAGCTATAGTGGCGCCATCTTTTGTACAGATGTCCTTAAGACATACGATGATTAGGGCCAGTTCACAACTGACAGATTTCATAGTATGATTTGTGATGTTATAAATAGTATGACCTCTTCTAAAAATTGCTGAAACTTCTAATTGTCTTATTGTGTTTTATAAAATAAATAATTGATATTTTAATCTTATTATTGATAGAATTTAGAATATAGTTGAAGGTCCAATGACTAATTTCAATGTATTTCACAGTTTTTTAGAGACAACGGTAGTAGTTACGAGAGTTTTATGTGCTAACAAAGAACAAACTACAGAAATGGCAATGTTCGTGTTAAAATTCACCACGCTTGCCAAAAAGTAAATCCCAAAGCACGCCCGTTACGTGAAAAAAGAACCTGGCTTGCTTCCAGGAAAAAATGCAAAAACATCCTTCCATTGGATAACGTTATTGATAACAAGTTAATATTATAGCTAGTAAATGCTAAAGAATGTTAAGGGTGGTGATTAAATCGGAACTAGATTTCATTAATAGAGGAATTTCCCTGCCACACTAAGTAAAGGATATTTAATAGGTTTATTTTGCTTGAAAAATCTTAAAAATATTGCCTCCTAATGGTGTAAAAATGTCGACTTCGTACTTAGCAACCCGCATTTGGCAAGAGTGAAGACTAAGCACTACCTGTCATTGTGACTATTACTAATTAATGTTAAAGTTAATTTAAATGTAGGGAAAACGAATGTAGGAAATATAAACAAAAACTACCTTTTTATGATATTCAGTTTTAATTTTTCTTATGATTTTTTTTATCTTTTTACAACCATTTCATTCAAATTAACCTATTACAGTTCGTCTATATAATTGGCTTAACGCTTTTCATCTCATTCTATCTCGCTTCTCACTCGATTTGCTTCTAAATGTACCTTGAACTCTAAAACAAGAATCACCTCAATTTTACAGAATATAATCTGGCCATTCCTTGATAAAAATAAGCTCCTCATTTATATTTTGAGTATTATCTTTCTTTATGAATAATAAAACCTAGTCTGCCTTTCAAAATGTTAACTTTTTATTCGTTTAAACCAGTAGCTGAAAATTTAATTTCTTTAATATTAAAACATCGTGCGCGTATGTGTTGTATGTGTTATGCAACGTTTAAAAGATGGTAGAGTTACGAGTATAATGTACGAGTAGTGTGTTTGTGATCCACTTAGGTTAAATATTTTAGGTAGCAAATTCGATTCACAATTAAGTTCTCTTTTTCACCGACTTTTTTTTCCTTCCAACTCTCTTGTCACCACCACAAGTGAAATTTGCCGCCATAATAGCTTTGGTGTGTGGTGTGTTCCGGCAAGTACCTATAATTTGGGAGCCAAAACACTAGAAATTATCAAAGGCTCGAAGATCAGATAACTTCTGGCTTAGGAGCCAGGTAGGAAATGATAGGTCATTTGAATTGTGACCAAACCAATAATTGAAGTTGTTTTAACAAAATATAAACCTTTTTACTTTCTTTCTTTTACAATATTATAATCTATATGTTCTTCGATAAATACTAACTCTATATTTCGAACCTTCCAGAATGAAATACATAACCTAGACTACCTTTCGAAAGGTCACCTTATAAATAATTTGAAACAGAGCCCTCGAAATTGCTTTCTTTAAAATTTAACGTTAATAAAGAGGAGAGATCGGCTATTCTGCTTATTTATAGTCATATTACCGGGAGATGAGTTTATTCCTTTCTAGCTGGCGATAAATACTGCATTAGGGTAAGGTTGGGCCAAGCTTGCCCTGGGCAAGAAACGATAAGGTATATATAAAACCATTGTTATACAAGCTTCAGACAGCACATTAAGACATACTTTACTTCTCAAGTTTAATAGAGTCCGTGATACTATGACGACAGATTTGTCAAGTTTATCTTCAAAACGTACAAACCCTTTTTTTATATGTTAGAGAGAGGCAAACGAGCAAGTACTTGATGGTAAATGATCACTGCTACCCATTGATAATACACTATCAATGCTGCTACCCATTCGAAAAACTTTGTCTTTGTCGGTTAGACTTTCATGTCTTAACAACTATTTGATGTTTGTAACATACATTTGGAAAAGAACATACTATAGGTAACTATTTATCCTAGACAAATTTCACTTTCCTGCGGTATAATATCGTTATAAAACGTCAAGCATGGGAAGAAGATAGATAGATAAATAGATTTCTTTATTTGCATAAAACATGGTACATTTTAAGATCTTATAAAATACGAGTTTGGGCATGCATGTTTTATCGATTAACGATAAGCAAACATTTTGTCGTCATGCGATTAATTTACATTATCAGGTCACTTAACAAATTTATTAGATACTATTAAATTTTAACATTTACAGTAATAATTCACATTTAATTGAATTCAGATTATATAAATAAAAAGTAAAGTCAGTTATTTTGGAAGTCAAAAGTATAGAATATAATAGTCGAAGAATATTTTATTATTTATAAATACGGCAAGAAGATGTAACTTCTGATATCAATATTTTGCATTACAATGGCTAGAGTACCAGTTCTTTTCTGCCTTGTCCCAGCAGTTTTTCATTATTCTTGCCTCTTTCTGGACTACAAAGAATATTTATTTTAAACGATTCGTGTCTATGGACGACAGCCTTTAGAGGCGGCGGAGAAATTTAATTTTTTCCTCCTTTATCTACTTAAAATTTCTCTAAAGAATCTTAAGACTGTGACAAACCTTGTTTAGAACTTCTTTTTATAATGCGATTTGAAAATAATGTTAAAGACACTTGGCTGAGAAGCGATTTAGATTTTTTTATTTTACAAATTATTATACCAATGCATAGACACACACACACAGACCGATACAAACAGTATGTTAATGCGCACAAATATTTTTACTGTAGGGGAATGCGAACTAGCGACTTATCTTATCCAAGAAGTATCGATTAGTGTGCTACCACAAATATTCCGAACAGAAAAACCTAATTACAATTTTTTTTATACCTCATCAGTTGGCAGACAGCCACGCAGCCCACCTGATGGTAAGCGGCCACTGCGGCCTATTCCATTGAGGGACAGTTCACCAGGAAGCGTCGCTCAATGTGCTGCCAGACTGTAGGCTCATCTGATCTTGAAAATGTTCAACGCATTATGTATTTTGCAATGAATAAAGATTTAAACTTGAATTTGAATTCTTCGAGCTTTAGATTTCAAGTGTACTAGCTCCCACATGAATATTGCCGGAACACAGTCAAAGCTGTTATGGCGACAGATTTCACCAGTGGAGGTGGTGGTAGCTAGCCAGTCGGACTGTGAAAAAGCTCTACCACCAACCAGACCCGATACCGATACTATTAATAGTATCGATAAAATTGTTGTGATTATTATTAAAAGATTAGATTTCTTGCCGAAATGTATTTTATTATTTCTTATGACACAGAGCGCAGTATACATACAGTCACAGTTTTAAAACCAGAGAGATAGCATAGACCAGAGATATTTTAAAACAAAAAATAAACACCAACCACCGTTAAGTAACATCGACTTGGCTCACACTATTTTGAGTCGCAGTTAATATAATTAATAATATTTTTATGTATTTATATTTTACTTGTATGTATGTATTTATTTTATTTATCTATCTATATATATTATGTACCTATGTATTACATTGTATTTTAACAAGAATCGATAACATGACTTCGTTTCAAAGTCAACTATCGATAATTGCGCAACTCTGCTTACCGCCAACGAAAACCACAACAGTAGACTCACGAGTACTGCATGAATCCTACCATGTATCACCCATGTCTGCACACAAGTTCCTGTTTCTACGTCACTGGATGCAGCGATCCCACAGGGACGCACTCAGATGATAGCTGTTGCCTCGGCTAAGTAATCAAGACAAAGCGATTGTTTGTTCCACTGGATCGATTTGACAGTAAATGTATTTACTCGTTTTGGACAAAGAGCAACTTTTAGTGAAACAATAAGGTGCTTAGGCTCTCAGTCATAGCAATGGGAATTGTCTTTGCGTGGTAATTAGTGCACTATCATAAATGATTACCATGGTGGCGGTGGCTATATGATCGCACTTTAAGAAACTGTAACTATATAAAAAAAATGGCGTTAATGTATGTATGTAGTGCTCGCATCAGTTTAGAACGACGCCTCCGTAATATAATTTTTATATACGAGTACTTGCTTTTGTCTTTTTTGGTGGTTGTCAGTTCATGGTTTGTGTCTCTCATTCTTCCAGCACCATATTAATTTAGTAGCCAGAACACTTGAAATCAAAGGCTCGAAAATGTTTAAAGTCCATAGTGTTACATTGAGCGCCGTTACCTGGCTATTTATTTTCAAAGAATAGACCGCATTGGCTGTTTACCATTAGGTCAGTTGTGTGCCTGCTTGCCAAATGATCTATACCAAAAAAAAATAATAATTATAGGTTATTAGCCACTTTAGTAAAAATTCTTCTAAAATAGTATGTAACAATTTTCTTCTACGAGTTTACTACTCATAGCCAGTAGCATTCACATACCATTCACATAGGAGCCATTATAAATGGAACCATTAAATTGCAACGTTTGTTTACTTTCGAGGTAGCACTGGGCTGGTACCAATTGGCCCGGCTAAGCAATCTTTGTCAACAGCGTTTGTTTGCCGGCCTGCCGATACACAGCTGCGTCCCACGATTTATACGTGTTTCAGATAAATATTAGCCTTTTGGATGCTATCTTCTAGTAGATTGTTTTGATTAAATGTGTTTCTCTTGTTTTGCAATACACTACAAGTACTACAACTGAATACTTTCAAACACATTTATTCTATGATTCCAAAAAAGAACATACGTTTTATTTCAGTGGTTAAGAAGTGAAATGAAATGATGAAGATGAAGTGAAGTGAAATAACGCTGTTTATAAAAAAAAACAGAGCTTTTACAATGACGTTCAATAGCTTTTGTGATAAATTTTGTTTTGTCAATAAAAATTTATTCTTATAGAACTAGTAAAAATATATCAGCGACAGCGCCGACTTTATTATTTAATGAAAAGGAATGAATTGAATAAATATTTTTAAAATTTCCATAATTTGTCATCAGGTGGCGGTAGAAGGCGAACGCCTCAGGCGGCTACGTGAACGCGTAGAAGCGCAGGAGTTGAAGCTACGGCGCCTGCGCGCACTACGAGGACAGCTCGACAGGAACAAGCAGGCGAATATCGCACTAAGTGAGTACACTTTACGGTTTATTATTCTGTGTAGGTAAACTGCTACGTGCTACAACGATTGTGTTACAGATTTTTCGTAGTCGAAGTCGAAGGAATGTATTTTCGAATTACGATTTCTAACTCGTAGTCGAAGAAAATTACGATTTCTAAGCTTATCATTTTCACCCCATTTGGAATTTTAAAACGAAATAATTTGGGAAAATTCACGAAGATTGGACTAATTTATCGCGTTCAAGAAAATCAAATACTATTTTCTCTTTATTACCGTTCTCAAGTTTAAAAAGCTGTGCGTTTTCGCACTTGATTACCGTTGAATTGACGCTATTAATATAATGGTAATTGTATACACAGCCATTCTTATTGTGTCATTTATCAAAATGAAGAGTCAAGAGTTTCTTTGAATTTCTGGAGAGATATTTATTTATAAGATATAGTTAGTTATGTACATCAAATTGAGATTGTATTAAATTGATACAATTTGTAAAACAAAAACTATCGAGTGTCAATATCAACGTGTAATTATTGTACAGAATGCTGTACCAGTGATTTTTGAAGATAAATGACATCCGTAAGGCCTTTATGAATGAATATCTTTTTGCGGCCTATTCTATTGACAAATTCGTTTTTAGGAATCATCACTTACTGATCTTTTTCATTTTTTACAATCTCCTCTGATCTTCGAGCAATTTATTAAGTGTTTGGAATTATCATAAAAACGGTAGTTTACCCTTCAAATATCACAAACTACAAATTGACTTAATAGCGCCAATTATTATAATATTCAGTCTTATTGTATTATACATTATAAGCAACACGTGGAACCGAACCCCGACCCTTGGGGATCGATCGTCCACTCCGTCATGATTAATATATCGGCATTGATTGTTTGCCCTCCGTTGCCATGGCTCGCTTTGTAAGGTCATGGCTATTTCTGGATACATGGTTATGACTAACAACTTAAACGATGTTAAGTGGCAATTTCACCACTCTCTACATGGGAATGGAATTAAATATTAGGAATGTGATATTTTTCCGGGAGTAGTTTATATTAGTTTCCAAGGTATGGTCTATACCTGTTCCAAATTTGATTAAAATCGTTTCAGTAGTTAGTTAAAACTAATTAATATCCGAGTGTCTAATATTAACACAGCGCTATTGTTATTATATTTAGCCTCAAATTATGCAAAACTAGTGCTGAGGAGAAGACTACAGATAAACATTACTTATAATTTTTTTTTTGTGAATCTAAACAAATTATACATAGAAAGAAACTGCCGAACTAAATCAGAACTACTATGGCGTCGACCTATTACTTAAATAATATGGGAGAGTAGTCTGTAGTAGCTACTTCTACTTCTACATCTTTTTTCTTGATACGACCCAGGACCGAGCTACCTGGAGACGCGTGACCCGGAGGGCCGACATCAAATAAAATGGGAACGGGCCAGACAAAGAAGAGAAGTCTGTAGTAGCTACTTCTAAAACCTAATTCTTTAGCTAATTCTGAAACCTTACCTTAAGGAAAATCAAATACACGACCTTGGAGATTGTGACCAGAGCGCCAACACCACGTTTTACTGAAGTGCCATAATAGGGACAATCAACATAAAAAAATAACAATTGGTAATAAAACGACACTCATAAATTACCTACACTAAGCTGATTGGAGATAAAAATTTCAAATATCACGTAAGGGACCTCGATTGCAGGTTAAAAAATTCAAAGGGTAATACAGGGTGGGACATAATGTGCACCTGGAGGTAGCCAGGATAGATGATCCGCTTTATAGGCGGCCCTGACAAATTTGGCGAAAGTTAATTAAAGTTTGGCCGTTGTATTTTTTCAAGAGGAGCAATCTGGGTACTGATCATGTCCGTCTTATTTTGTAGCGTGATTGGGATTTATGGATGCGTAATTACGTTTTGGTGCGGTCTTACGAAGGCTTATAAGGCAGAAAAAAAATTAAATTCAGGTAAATAAATTATATTCCGGTAAATTATGATCACTTAGGTGATTAGGTAGAATGGAATCCAAAAAGTAGGAGATGATTTGGCAGCAGGTGATGAAAGGATTTCAAAATATAAGGAGCTTGACCACTGATGCAACTACTCTGGTGAATCAAACTTAAATTATATGTATTTTATTAGTACAATTAAAGCACGTCAGACGTAACACTTTGGATTTTGTACCACTCTTATGTCGGGGGCATAAGTGCTATTATCAAACTGTAAGTGTTAACCGTGATGTGCTGTTGACCGTACTTTGTCGCGCTGAATAACAACTTCTCATACTAAGATAAATTTTAATGTACGATTAAATTACATCGGTTTGCTTAATTATATTAGAAAACATTACATAATATTGATCTTTAGAATATACTGATAGTTTCTGGAACTGGCCACTTACAAAGAAGTCTAGCTACCTTTTGCAGTGATTTTAGGGAATTTAAAAATAAAGTAATGGGGACTTTGAAAAACAATAAACACAAGTCTTATAATATATCTATCTAGTCGTTTAAAACAACCTAATGTCTCCAAATTATCTTTTTGACGAAGGAAACTTCTCGAGTTCCGCAGACGGGTGTACAAGAAACTTTTAGACTTTGCAGACGCCTTCTTCCCTTGGGACATAACGTGATGAAGGTAGATTGAGCAAGGGTTGTGAAATAATGTGGGTGGAAATCTTGCTGTTGCTTGTAACTTGTAGAAATTTATGTTTTTTTATTTATTTTTTTGTATACGAAATAGATTTTATTCAATATACGAGTACGAGACAGTTCCTGCCACTTAAAATTGCCCCACATTACAAACATTCGTATGTGATTTGCTTAGTTCTAAGCTGGACCGTGTTGTGTGAATATAACGTCTAGGGATTCATTTATTTATCGCAAGTGCTATAACTTTTTACTTTAGGATCAGAATAACTTAAAAAATTAACAACTTCGTAAAATATTTTCTACAAAGAAACAGCAGCAGACCCGATACAAAGAAACGTGTTCATTGTTAACAAAAAACACACGTATGCAGCTTCATTTCACTCCAATTGATTTCAACTATAAAGTATTTTTTCCTATAGTACTTCTGACCTATTTAAAACGTACCTACAATTCTCCAAAAACAATAAAATGAATATCGCATGTCTACTAGCATTTAAATAAACATCGGCAACATTTTATGGCCCATTGAATCTTTCAATGGACCATGAAATCTCTTTTGTTACGACAATTTGCGTTGTCCCGAGTAGATACATATTTATATCGATCTTTACTTTAAAGGAAAAGCCACTTTGAGGACGAGAAAGCCTTTTAAAGATACTTGAGTAAGGTGATGTTTATTTTTTCTTACATTTGACGCTTCAGTTCTACAGGTTACGCCTGGTTTTTGTATGTTCAGGTTAGATTTAGATGGTTTGTGGGGATGGGTATCTTAAATTACAATATTTGAGCATATTTGTCATACTGTCAATGTTATTGACAGAATAATATCAGAGATGGTATAAATCTTCTTATCAAAAATCTTATTGGATGTAAGAAATTGGCAGTAAGTGAAAATGCGTATGTCCTTTCCCAAGGTCTAGTCAATGTTTGCGCCAAATTTCATTAAAATCGGTTTAGTAGTTTAAGCTAATTAAGCTAATTTGACTATTTGCAATAGGTTTAGATTAAAAGATATTTATTCCTCCATAAAGACCTTAAAAATTCACTTACATGAGAAACAGAACTCGTAAATACATTTTGTTGATATAGAAATATTATCCATACATACTATATTATGTACTAGTATGTGTAGATGATATTGTTGTGTAGGTATATGCTTAGTTAAGTATGTCGATGTAGCCATGATGCATAAATGTCTATTACATTGACAGCGGTCGTTGCCCTGATATTGACGCCGCAGACGACAGGCAATTGTTTTCTCGCTGTCAAAATGCAACAAATGAGTCAAAATAATGACCGGATTCGTCGTCGCTATCAATTCGCAAGTGCAATGTCGTCGCGAATAGACGATCTTGATCTCATAACTCGACCTACTTGCGACCGCCATGTACGGCGGAGATTTATTAATAGATCTTCCGCCGGATTTGGCTGCGTTGTCTTCGGATTTTTTAAATCTTTTTTTTTAGGATTGATGGGGTGTATTGTTGTGACTTTTTTGTAGGACAAATCATTTACTAAAAGTTCATTGTTTGTGGTTTAATTGATTCGGTTTACCTTTAAATAAGTGTTTAGATAAATTTAATGTAATTTTTGAAAATTTCATTCATCCACCTATCTTAGTTTTTGCATTTCTGGTTACCTTGTAGTCTCTTTTTTTTGTTATCCACCTTTTTTCCTGTAAACTAACGATGGACAAAAAAATTTAGTAAATGAAATGCAGACGAAGGTATGAAGGACGCTTTCTAGTGTAGTGTCCCTTAATGAAATAGGTAGGCCGCAGTGGCCGCTTAACATCAAGTGGGCTGCGTGCGTGTCTGCTGACTGCATAAAAACAATTAATTAAAATAAAAAAGATATTTTTCCAATTCACTTACTGAATTAATTAATTAATTCACGTCACAGAATTAGCAATAAAAGAGAACACGCAAGATGAATGAATACGTGGTAAGGGGGGAAGTAACGAGGACAATTCCTGATCTGGCAACGCGAAGCCGCGATCGACTTAGATTTGAAGACAAAGGGAGCGTCCAATACGATTTGAGTTTATCATTTCCTCTCGATTGCTGTACGGCGCGAGTTTGCATACATTACCGTGGAATGCCGTGGTCGGGATGACAGCGTGGTAGGATCAAAAAAAAATACACTTGTTAATAGACTCTTCTTTTCTATCGGAGAAGCTTTTTCTGCTCGGCTCTCGGTTGTTGGCATCGTCTTAAGTGTAATTTAAACAATAAAAAGAAGTTTCCGAGTTTCAGCTACGTTAAGTATAATTAATATGCACAAATGAGAGCGCAAGCACAGGTGCATTTCTCTCTCATAATTCGGTGGGCCAGCAGCCTGACACGACCGAAGACAATTTAAGCACATAACCAACGTGCTTCACGATAAACTATAATTTTTTATATTATATTAGGTACAAGTTTTTTATAGGCGTCGTATTTTCAACAGATCGATTAATTGTAATTGTAGCTATTCTCCGCTCGCAACCGAACCACGTCCCCGAAATTCGCATCGGCGTTCTCTCACATTCGAGTAAATATCCAATTACTTAGAAAAGCTCAGTGTTCCGCTAACGAATACCCGGACGAGTGTTATGGAGATAATAAAGTGTACTCGGAAGATAATCCTGGGCTGAGTCAGCTGCGTCGAGCCGGCGGTTAGATTTATTTATTTTATTTTCCTCAGTTTGGATAATCGTGTTTATTGTTCGAAAGGCTGTTGGTTTTATGATTTCGTCTAAAGAGATTGGACTGATTCAATAGCGCAAATAGATAGGTCGCACTTTAAGATCTTCAATTATAATTAATGTGTAGCCACATTATTTATAATTGTGTTTTTATTCTGAAGAATGCATTTTAACTAATAAAAAAGTGTATTAAAAGCAGCAGTATTTACCCACCAAATACCCTTTGACCGTCCCACCGAATGATTTTCTCTTCACACCCGAGAAGAACAAGCTGGTTACGCCTTGTGGCTGTTGATCAGCTTAGGATGGCAGCGCTTAAGATTCCTTGATCGATTCGAGCAGCAATTTTAACATAAGTACACTTTTAGCGTTCACTTTCTGATATCCATAAGTTTCGATTTTTAACTTTTTTTCGGAGGCCAAGATTTTGGTGCCACTATGCCAATAAAGAAGTTTCCGTAGCAATACAAAACTGTCTACATTTGAAGGGAGTTACGGCAAAGTATTGATTATTCTGAACGTATGCGTCATTCGTGGTGTCATCGCGACCTGACACGGAAAAAGTCGATACTGAGAACATTAAATGTGTTGGCTGAGGCTCATTTGAAATAGGTTTTCAGGTCATAGTTGCAAACGGCAGCCTTACATTGTTTGTATGTACCTAAAAGCTTAAATGGAAGATGTGCCACCTGAAAAATATACTTTGATTTCTCTTTCGTGAATTCTTTAGTAGAAAAAGAGGACTAAGGATTATTACTTTGTTGTTTTTATGTTTGATAGGCACGTGTTAGTAAGCGGCCTATTCTATTGAAGTTTCGCTCAATGTGCCACTATGGACTTGTTATAGGAATGTTGCTTTTGACAAAGAAAGTGTATACAAATTGACAACCATTATCAACTTTTAATCAGACAAAAAATGAGCGGTACATATTACATTTGATTATTTTAGTTTAGTATTCATGTGCTGTCCAGCACTTATGTATCCAAAAACTTAGACTCCGAAATTCTAAACCTATGTTTTACCTGTACCTTTAGCTTCTCTAGCCTTCTTCTACCTTTAGTTTGCTGTGTGCATTGTATCATCATACAAGACAAGGTATAGTTAATTATCTCGTTTATATCTTGCGTTCGGCCTGAGGACTAATCTTCTTACCTCTGGGTTATTTTGTATTTTTAAAAACATGGTATTTTTGATACTACGAGTATTAGCAAGCAAGCCAGACGAGTGTGTCAAAAACACCCAGTCCAAAATTTAGTAAAACAAAACTCTGTCTAAAAAGCCTTTCCCACCCCACGCACTCTTTCATCCAATATCGACTGACATTCCCTCTAATTAAAAATAAAAAGGGTCTCAAACGATGTCATGCTTGATTACTAAGCTTCGGATTGAAACAATATTAACCAATCCATGATTTCGTCGTAGCCAATCAACTTCAATTATTGTCGAACAATGTTATTCTGCGACTGGATTGCAGCGTAAGCATCGCCCTGATTGGCTGATAATGAATATTGCAGGATTGCCACTAGCTCGCCGTCTATTGAGCTTCCAATAATCATCGGAGCTATGTCTTAACGGGTCGAGATATGCTCAGTGGCAATCGTTTCAAATTTATTTATTTATTTGGTTTTCCAACAGTTATTACACTAAAACATTTAAACTAAAATACATAATACAGTTTTTCTTCATAGTGCATAGCTAATTATAGGAAAACACCGCATGCATAACAGAAAATGTAAAAAGAAATCTAATTATTTGAACAATTCCACATATTTTGATCATTAAAAAGAAATTCTCAAACAGAGTAAAATCCTCAAGATTAAAAACCTTTAGAAATATTTAGTAAACCTTTAAATTGAAACATAACTGTACCATCGAGGACAAGCGTGCCTGATCACCCTTACGGCTAAAATCCTGTGCAGTATTTTCACGTTTACAGCGCCGCTCCACATAGGTAGATTTGACCGATTTAGGCGGCCAAAAGTCGAAATATTGAAAATCACCACACAAATAAACAATTGACACCATTATGTACCTAACATTCCAGGGCACCTACCCTGATAATTTTAAACTTTTAGCTAACGACTGTGCAAATCTACAGGTAATCGAAATCAGGTCGTCGCATGCAGTGTACGTATCGGTTCTCGTCGCCTTCAGTTTAAGTGGTGTTATAAATTGCAACAAAAAAAATTCGGCATACTTTTGTGTAGTGAATGCAATGGATTCCTATAATTCAGGTAAGAATCTATTGATTAATTAAAAAAATATGAAAAATTTAGTCAGTTTACTGTATCTAACAAGCATTTCAACGTAACACCTTTTTTCTTAGCAATTTTTGGAAAATTTTATTCTTCAAAAGACATTTTGAAATACTTCCCCGGTCTTCCCCGGTATTCTTTATATGACAATAATTTTGGCATATATTCAAAATTAAAATAACAATAACAGTTTCTGCCTAATAGCGCCTATCGCTAAATAAGAGGAAATCGAAGTTGTCAGGGTAAAAACTCTAAAAACCGTTTATTTAATTAATATTTCTTATTAGTAATTCCTTTTCTTTTTGTTACAGAGTCTGCCAATGCCTCTGGTGTTACAGTAGTGACTCGCAAATATTTATTTCAGAAGATGATGAGACAGAATTTACCAAATATAAATGTCAAATGTAATTATTTAGAAAATTATCTTATTGAGTACTAATAATTAGGTATTTGTCAGTTTTAGTTAATTTTTTTTGTGAAATGACCATATAATGTTATTTATATAATTATTATTGTAGTAAAATCATTGTGTTATTTTTTTAAGTTACATTTTTTATGTTTTTCTCTTTTTTTTCTTTTTTGTGTTTTTTTGAAAATAATAATTATTTTCAATAAAATCCGACGTATTTTTATTATAAACACCAATTTAAAAAAAAATTGACGCTAAAATAATTTTGGCCGCCTAAATCGGTCAAATCTACCTATGTGCGCTCCTAAGAAGTCACGATGCGCGTGCATGGTATATTTTTCCATAAGTGATCAGGCACGGGTGTCCGCCACTGTACCTTAGAGTATTTTGTTTGTAATGTATTAGATTAGCTGCGTTAACACTGCAATTTCAGTTACGTTAATTTCTAGACGTTTTCAATATAGTCACTACTCATAAACTACATTTCTGACAAATTATAATAGGTCTACAATGGCAAAACAAAAAACGTGACAAAGCTCGGATTGTTCCACCAATCCAAATTAGCCAAGCGCAGTGATTAAGCCCTAGCAATTATTTGATTTTAATAAGGTCGCGCCAAAACAAACCTGAGTGATGTAAATATAATTATTTATAGTTTTTGTATTAATTTTTATATGTTAAATAAATAAAAAAAAAAATAATGGAGGCTGCAGTGAAAAATTATAAGAGAGATACTTACTTTACATGATTTTATTTATTTTTATTTTAAACATTTATTGTCATTACTGTGTTACAATTGTTGATAATGATAAAATAATATGATTGATTATCGGGTTTAGAAAACAGTACACCTACTGTGGACTGTAGGAAATGAAAGGGGCTGTTTAAAAGGGATAAAGGGATATATTAGGAAAATTTACAGAATAATATATAAAAAACACACAAGAACCGCTCAGAGTCAAGCGAAGAATGAAGTGACAGAAAATGACAAACATAAATATAAGTTTTCTTATTGAAAAGAGGCTGCCTAACCAGCCAGTCATCGACACCTACGCTTGTCCACCTAATAGTGCGTAAGCGTTTTATTACCCTTTGCAGTTACGAACGTTGCCCACTTAACGTATCTTTTGACGACCCAAATTGCTAAATTATTATTATTTATTTACAAGTTTATGGAAAAGGAATCTATTAAGTAAAGGAAAATAAAACCAGTACAGATCAACTCTATAGACTTGTCTTGTCACTAGTACTCGAGAGGCTGCGTTCCCAGTAGGCAAACTGTTAGCGGCAGACTGAGTTTGCGGCTTATCGATTTAATACGCCTTTCCATATATTAGTGTTCACAATTTGCGCGTAACGCTGCAAACTGCGTATATGAGCGCAAAACTAGCTAGGTAACTGTGGACACTCCATTTTGGCAAAAGGCGTAATAAATCGATAAGCCGCAAATTCAGTCTGCCTTAGCGGCAGTTTGCTTACTGGGAGGGATGGAGCCTTAAGCAACCAAGAAAGTATTTCAAAAGCGCCTTCATTTCTAGTTGCTGGCTCAGAACACGATAAGATGCAATCTCACCAATGTATGGACTCGAAGCGAACTTGATTCCCTCAGGAACTAGGCGAGAACTACTTTCTTCGATCCTATCTTTGTTTCTAGAAATTGGTTTTGTTAGTTACACTTTTGATTGAGTTTTTTCACTATCGGGTTGTTGATGGAATGAAATCTGTTTCTGCGGGCTGTTTTGTTTGCATTCAGTTCATTCTGTTAAGGATTTTGGGCATATATTTTCAGGAATAGAATGATTGTCATGGTTAATCAGTCAAAAATGTGTATTTTGCACAGTGATCTAATAACTAAGGAAGTAGTTCAAACACTGCGTTAGTATCAAAACCGACGATCGCCAATGTCCACAAGAAAACATATAGTTATAAAGTAAATAACTTTTGTCATAAATAGGATTTTGAAGTCGCGACTCTTAACAATAAGATGACAGATATTTGCTTTAATAGTTAGGAAGATAGCTATTACTTTTTAATTAATCATGTCTTCCGGTAATTTATTAGCTCATCTACCACTTACCCTCAAAATAAAACCTAGTTTCTCTTCAAGTTGAGAAAATGCGAACAGTCTAATGAATCACAATTCATTATCCTAATAGTAACACTCCCAGAGGCACGTTAGGCGGAGGTGAGCTAATGATGCATCTGTTGTTACGGGCAATCGAGGGTATTTCAGCTAAAAAATTATATAGAGAAAATCTAGTTCTTTTTCTGGTATTTATCAGGAAAGAAACGGATAGAGTACCAACGGCTTCACGTACTTTCAGGGCATGGGAGTATTTTACATCTTTCCAGTACTACTACTGCTAAATTCGTTTTCCCCCCCAAAGAAGAGAAAGAGAAACTGCTGTAAATACTTTTAGCGTACAAAGCAGACTTAATGTCTGCCTATTGTAGGTACTCTTATTATGAGGTAAATTAAGTTTTTATGAATAAATAAATAACAGAGTATCTCTGAATATAAAAACCCACACCTCGAAATAGCTTAGAGCTTAGTATTAGTTATGTACTGTTACAGAACAGTACTACCAAAAATAAATATCTCTGGACTTAGATGCACAGCAAGTATCAATATACAATACGTATCCACTTACATTTCAAGATCTATATTATAATCTTGATCTCTGCTAAGGCGAAAGTTAAGCTGAAAACGGATGCACAGACCGACACTCGTATCCTTACATCTAGTTATGACCTCACGTTATACAAAGTGGGTCCCTCAGGACGTACTAATGAGCCGAACTCGTACAGCGATTAGCCCGAGTGTTGCCGCAGAGCAAATACTAAGTGGAGTTGGATTATGCTTTATAGTCTAACTTCCTTAAATGTAGGTTCCTGTCTGTGTAGTCCCCTTCAATGTAATGCCTGATGTCGCAATTGATGATGGCTTGGGCCTATGTGCCACGGGTTTTAAATTCGAATCTTAACCAGAAAGGATCCAATCAAACCTGAAGATTGACCAGCCAAACCTAGGACTGCCAGAGTTTTGAAGTGGGCCTATAGGCCTCCACTTCTCCTCTAACTTCAAAACACCGGCAGTCCTAGGCAGTCCGGCGGCGGTCCAGTTGTTTTATAAAACATTAACTGTAAAGGCTACATAGATGACAAAAATAAGTAAACGGACAAAAAACAGTTCGTAACTACGCAACTACTTAGAATAATAGACAGTGCATCACGTAACGCCACGCGCCACGCCTCCCGCTGACTTCTAATGACTCTTTATAAAATACAACATGGCATCTCTACTTAGTAATTACTCTGTGGTAGCCACTCTGCCGGAGTGGAGGAAAAACTCGACGGGGACTGATGTCGGTAACGGGTTTAACAGCCGATTAGGGAGAACGACCAGTAAAAACAAGATTGTTGGTTTGACAGGGAGCAGTGTAGGGATTGTACGCAAAAAAGTAATGGTAGTTAGTATTTCAGACATTTATCTATGTAAACAACAATCATTCATTGTAAAATGATAAGCTTAGTATCCTACTTAATATTATAAATGCGACAGTCTGGATGTTTGTTACTCAATCACGCCTAAACGGCTGAACGAATTTAGATGAAATTTGGCACACGTATAGTTTATAACCAGGATAAAAATTCTTACTGGAAACGTCTCATTCCCGCGGGATATTTGAAAAAAGAAATTACGCGGGGGTGAAACTGCGGGCGGAAAGCTAATGTTAAATGAGCTTCATTTGACAATGACGTCATTCGCATCTCATACATGTTTGGTCCAAATGTGCCTTCAAAATACTGAAATTACTTTCTTTTAATAGACTAACAAAAAAGTGCTATAAATGCATTTTGGTACTTAACTATGGAATAAGTATTTTTGTAATAACGTTAAAACATATTATCCTCCTTATAACAAACGTAACATAGGATTTTTTGAACTTTTTATCAGGACTACCTAACCCAGGGAACCTAAGCTGTTTATCCCTTTAACGCGCACAAGCAGTTTAAATTTTTCATTGGTTTTCGACGGTGTTACCACTACATAAGGTTCAAATTATGGTGGCCACTATTTGGACACTGCCCTATAAAGGGTTATTATGCTGTACCTTCTTTTACAATTGAGGATTAAAATTTTCATACTACCCATCCATTTACACTGCTGCCTTAATGAGAAATGTTTTAACGGACATATTCCATTAAAATAAAGCAACTATAATGAAAACCTCAGAAAGTCAGTCCCCCACGCAGTTAACTCAAAGAATACGTCACAATTTGTAATTACGTTAAATTACATACACGCATCTGCTCTTAGGCAAACAAAGGCTCGCGTTATTAAGACATGATCACATTATGGCGGGATTGCTCGTTTGTAGAGTTTAGAGCCTTTGATAGCTCGCATATTTCACACAAGATAATTAACTTCTTGGAGCATCTCAGCAGAGCAGTTTTGGAATAAAATAAAATAAATATCCCTGGACATTATTTACACAGCGCCATCTAGCCCAAAACTAAGCATTAGCTTGTGCTATCGGTGCCAGACAACGGATAAATAGTACTTATATACTTATGTTGTAAATACATACATATTATACATAGAAACATCCAGACTGATACAAACAGACATGTTCATGCACACAAATGTGTGTAATAGCCAACGTGTAATTAAGACGTTGGTTTTATTAATTATTCTAAAACAGCCTACACACGCATAATTTAAACAAAAAATACTCAATTTCATACTTGAAATGAAACTTTTATGAAAGTATCATGACGTCTGTCTTTCCTCCGAGGGAGGAATCTTGTGTTCGAGGACTGAGGCCCGATTTACCATCTGGGTGTGTTGTATACTATGCTAGAGGAGGCAATGACTTTACTAACGTAAATCAGAAAAGCATATATATGATTGGCTTATGAATTTTATTGTGCCTGAGGAGCCTTGCCGATGTGTGTCCACGTGTGCTTTTCGCTGACTTGAAATCTATTGTCGGTGTCATCCGTCTGTCTTATGTCAGTAAAAGACCTAATTATTTTTCACGCTTTTTTTCTTCAAATCATAAAATACGGCTTTTACATGGTTTCTATTCAACCTATTGAGATACATTAAGAATCATCACTCAACGTCTTACCATAATATAATATCCTTTGATTTTGAACCCATTAATTAATTTAATTAGTTGGTGATACGAACAACCTGACGTATTATGGTAACAAAGCAACCTTCTCGACTATTTTAGATTCAAAAAGACTTAAATTAGCAGGTTAAATTCTTCAACATAATTACTAATCAAGTCTTTAAAAAGAAATAAAGCATCCAACGAAAGAGGGTCTTAAACACATTCCGTCTCTGTTAAACAGAATAACGAATCAAACGTCTTACAAAGAAAAGGGTTCTTTAAGGGGGGGTGGGAGTACATAAAAGAGGTATAGACCGACAAACTTATCTGTTCCGGTGGCGGCGTCGCTACTGTCTATTTAGAACTGTCATTAAATATCGTTTTTGCATTGTATTTCACGTAGTTCCAATTTTGGCCACCGGAACAGATAAGTTTGTAGGTCTGTATTATGCGACGTCCAAATATGGCGCCGCGCTCGCACATTTCGTAGTTTTTTAAACATAGTAAACGAGACACTAATTTTATCAAGTCAAACTCTGCGAATTTATCTGTAAATATTTAGTGGCTATAATTGAGTGAAAATTCAAATGTTAATTGGCAGGAGCTTAGACACAAAATACGAAAATCGTTAAAAAAAGCGGTAACTTTGGGATTTTTTTCTATCGAGTGAAGTTTATAAAAACATGTAATTGAATGCGATTTTAACTAGATCAGATCCTTAACATATATTTTTTTTAGAATAGAAAACACTGATTTGTATGTCTCAGGTGGCTTTTAAAAACCATACGCGCGGCATCTGCGGAACTACACAGCCTTAAAGCCGACGACGAAATACGCTTCGGACAGTTAAATCAATTTGGAAGGGTCACAACAGCATTACGTAAGACTTGGAGATAGCAGAGTTCTTTTTTCCGAACATATTGTGAATTTCGAAGGTCTGGCTCACGAAAATTGGATGAAAGATGCATTTTAAGAGTGTCTTATCGAAATAATATTTTGTTTTGATTGCAATATAATTAGATGCTTACCTTATTGTCCTTCTTTTCTGAAAGCGTTTTTCCTTATCTGGTAACGCTTGCACCAAGGGACAGAATTTGGCGAGTCCCGTTATCACATTGGACACTGTTATCATGACATACCGATAGATAAGCTATTGGACTTAGCAGATTTCCTCACGATGTTTTTCCGTCATAGAAAAATCTATGTAAATCGAACCATCAACCTCACGCATGTAAATCAATATTTGAAACCACTCGAATATTACAATTCTAACTCTTCACATACCAAACTATACAAATTTCAACATCTTGAACCCCTGCAAGGGTAAAATGCCCCAAAAAATTTCCTTACAAATCCAAATTTCGTCTGTGATGTAAAATAGAGGCGAAATTCCGAATTTCGATCTCATGCGAGGCTTTTGAAACTATTCGGCCACTACACGTTCCACACACGCTGGGTAAAATCCTACGCAAGAGTGCACATTACGCCTACGACGTAAGCCACTCAGTGCAGTAAATACCAAACAGGGAGGTATTTTAATTGCCACTTTTTCTGCAAAAAGGAACGCTTTGTGCATGCCATAAAGCTTAACAAGATTACGTGTATGGAAATATAACTTATAACTATTTAGGTGAGAGAGGAGCGGATGTCGTTTGCATGCCATTCTGATTTTTCACACACGTGTGTAGGGTATGCTACTTACTTTGGGATAAAATCAGTGAATGTGATGTACTCGTATCTACAATATTGAAGAATTAATAAGACGCCACCACCATTTCGAAATTTGTTTTTGCCGAAAAGACACCGGCAGATTACTCAGATAGTTACTTTTTTTTATCGCGTAGATTGTTTAGAAAGATAAGTAAGTCCCCCCGAACAATTATGTAGTTCGGGGAAACTGTTTCTTCAACAAAACCAAAAAAACTAAGACACCAAATCATACAGTTTGCAGATTAACACTATCTAGAATTTTATCTGTGAGACCTGGTAAAGTAGCGCCCTAATGTGGCACCTGTAGCACAAGTATAGCATATTATGGTGCCAGCCATCGTTTTACTCAGCCAATATTAGAGGGAATGTGCATTAAGGTATCTCACTCACGTCGAGTCGTAAAATGCAGTGATAAATCAAGTCAGATGTTTTAGTTACTTGCAACTAAATGCTACATTGTTAACAATAGTTGCTACCACTTCACATCTACTTAATAGCTAACCTCTGTCATTGAAAGACAATGGCTTGACACAGATTTTTTAAAATTATTGCCTTTAATCATGTGTCACATACGCTTGTTGACTTATTCTTATAAAAATCCCTAATAGCATTTGTAGCTCATTACAAAACTTTTGACTGCGTAACGAAAATTGTTTTTATTCTTACATTTCTCCCAATAATACGCGATTTGCTGCTAAAAAACTCCTTCGGGTTTTCCAATATTTCCTTGTCTTCAGCGAACAAAGCGGTTATGAAAACGGATTCCCGAGGCACCAATAACTTAAAATATCCGTTACGGGGAAAACTCGCGAAAAAATTTGCTGTTTGTACCAAAATTATTCACGAAATTGCCATTCAAGTTAATCTCTTTTTCTGTGTGAGGGTCTTATACTCACAAAGAATATAATAAATAATTTGCTCTCGAACTCAGGCAAATCGAAACCAATACTAATGCAATAGAATACAATATAATTATTCTGTCTCTTAGGACAATAAGATTCGAACCTTTGCTAACCCGACATTTTTGTAGCTGCCTCGGCACATCATTATTCGATAGTAGTACCTACTTAAACTACTGTGTACCTATCTAAAACAAGACACGAAAGTCAGCGGCTAACAGCTGGTACTAACAGAACCATCTTTATTCAAATACGGCGCTTTTTAATTTCCTCCCTTCACTCTCCATAAATAGTTATTGAAATACATAAAAACTATGTCTCTACAAAAAGGAAATGGCGAAAGTCAGAGGCAATTTTAAACAAAGTAACAATTGAGAAATGTTGCGCTTTAAGGAAAAATTGTGCTCGTCCCAGGGCCAGCTGGGCCCGTTTAAAAGCGTGACTCTGACCTTTCAATTACAGAGGACAATAAAGAGGACTTATCTATACGAGTCCTCTTGTCGGAATTGTGCAGTTTCGTTGGTTTTCTTTTGCAAGAACCTCTTACAATGGTAAATAGATGGCTCTTTGTAAAGTGATAGTGTTGATTTTTGATTTCGAAAAGTTCTTCCTTGTTCGAATTGTTTCTGATGTTTCTAACCCGTTCTTATCTTTCCTTTTTTTATCTTTACGGGCTGAATTAGACTGCAGTTACTGCTCATAAAAGCATTTACTAGTCATAAGTGAAGATGTCACATGTCTGCCTAGAATATACATTTAGCTCGCGCTACTTCTCATGTAAAACAGATACCTAGATCGAACCTAGTACCTTTTTTTCGCAGAGGAGAATACTTTTGAGCACCATAACACCGAATACCTGCGGCCGTTTGCGGGACTACCCAATAAACTCCCCCGGTTTCCCATTCACACTCAACAGGCTTTATGGCGATAAACCGATCCAGATTCGAATCTACTAAGAACCATTCCTATTTGTGTATTTATTGCTAATATGCAGGAAAATATCGTAAAGAAGCCTGCACAATTAATCATAATACTGCTCACTGGCTGCGTCATCAAGATTCAATTGGTATGGTTTCCCTGTCAAGGATTATCGAGGTCTCACGTCAGTCACTCCAATGTAGTAATAACCGGACTTGCCAACTGGATTTTGGTCCAAGCGAATCCTAAAAATTTGGATAACGAACCAGAAAATTATTAATTATATAATTATTTTTTTTTATAATTTTTAAAGCATATTGCCTGCTTAATGGCGATATTAATACAAATATATTAGAAAAAATTCAATTTGTTGGACAGCGAGGGACGTGGGTTCGAGTCCCGCCTGATACCTAGACAAATTGAATTTTTTCTAATATATTTGTATTAATTATATTAAGTTTATTTGGTAATATGAAATTTCCGTATATCTTATTAGTGCTTTTTTATGTATCAATAAAACTTATTTTCGCCATAAAAATGAAAATACTTCGTATTAAAATAATGGTTGGAATGTACATAACTAACAATTAGGTCGCCTTCTCGAAACAATGCTTATTTTTCTCTGAATGATAGTTGTTCTTTTTATATTTTGACTGGCCAAGCCTTAACGTTTGCAAAATAATTGGGGTGCTACTTAGCTTAATAGCACACTCGGTAAACGTAGTGTAGAACGCTCTTAGGACGATTTGCGCAGGATGACTAGCAAAAGTTGGATGGGAGTAGCTTAGTGGCGAGATCGAACTAATTGGCGAGCATTGGGAGAAGCCTATGTCTAGCATTGGCCTGCGACGGGTTAACACTGATGATAATGACGATGATCTACTAGCAATAACTTTCTTTTGTCCACAGCGAGCGACCTCGAGTCGATCAGAGCGCTGTTCAATGAGAAAGAGAAGGAGCTATCGGTCGCCGTGGCGAAGGTGGAGGAGCTGACGCGGCAGCTCGAGGAGCTGCGGAGGGGGAGGGTGCAGCCCGCGCCCCCCTCCGCGCACGAGCTCGACAAGCTGCGCCGGGAGCTGATGGTGAGTGGATGTGAGAGAGAGAAGGAGCTATCCGTCGCCGTGGCGAAGGTGGATGAGCTGTCGCCGCACTTTGAGTAACTTTGTTTTATATTATAGGGAGGCAAACGATGGTAAGTGATCACCGCCGCCCATAAGCACCCGAGACTTCCGTGGGGTCGCAGGCGCGTTGCCCCCCTTTAAGGGGAATTTGGTTGCATTCCAGGTATAGTCTTTCATGCAAAACAATAGATTGAAATCACTTAAAAGCCAAAATAATTTCAGGATTTCGTTCGTTTACTTATGCGCAAGATATTTGTTCCAAACAACTGCAGTACATTCCTACATACTCGTAGTTCCACAGTTTCGTACGTATACATTAATACTCAGGTTGACTTGTGTGTTTTTTTTTGCTGGTTCACTCTTAAATTACTCATGTCTCCCACACTATCAAACCTAAACAAACTTTAACACAAATTCATAACTGCGAAAAACTTCGCTAAATATGTCATTCCGCACCGATAGAGGTATTCAGAGAGAACTATTCCGTTCAAACGACGTCCTGCGCGGTGGAGTTCTTGCTAACTCGAACACTTCGGCACGGAACTTGTACCCATCACTTAATACTCGTACTTACCTGTGTACCGGGCGAACGCTATTTGATTAATATGACGACCTACGTTAATTAGACTTTCTTTTTAACTGCTTCCGTGGTTCAGTGGTTAGAGCGTTGGGCTCTAATACCCGGAGGTCGTGGGTTCGAATCCCGCAGAGAGCATCACTTTGTGTGAATGTTTCCAGTTTGGTTAGGACATTTGCAGGCTTGAATCATCTGAATGTCTGTAAAGAATGATGATTCCGTACTTCGGAAGACACGTTAAGCCGTTGGTCCTGCGCCTGATCTCTCTTCGGTCGTGTCAGACTGCTGTCCCACCGTGTTATGAGAGTGAGGGAATAGGGAGTGTGCCCGTGCTTGCGCAGTCACTTGCGCACTATAATAATATATCCTGCGTAGTTGGCTGATCGTAAGATTGGCCGCCGTAGCCGAAATATCGGTTAGGAGGACATTATTGCTTTCATCATGTAAAACAAGCAACGCTTACTAGGCATTTGGCCTTTTTTCTTTTTTTCACGAGATTGCGTTTCGAATCCTGTGGTAGAGTCAATTTGACATTGATGATTCGTAAGTGCATCCTTGAAGCCTATAAATAAAGAATATTTTTGATTTTGAATTATGTATAAATATGTGTTAATAATGATGTACTAGGCATTCTTAAAAAAAGTACGAAGGCATTCATAAAAAAAAGTATGTTTAACCGTAACATCCTTTGTACGTTCGGTTCTACGGTCAGTTTAGATGGTGTGAATAATTACTATAACAATTTTGGCCTTTTTTTTTTTTTTTCTCGGAGGAGAATGCGTTTATGCACCATAACCGCAGGCTAGCTAGACCCGCGGCCGTGTGTGGGACTCGAGACTGGAGCGTCCACTACCCACTAAACTCCCCCGGTTTCTCCTTCACACCCGATTAGGACGAGCCGGTGCTAGCCTTATGGCTATTGACCAGCCCATCCCCGGGTAATAACAATTTTGGCCTGTTTTTAATAAGACAATAATAGTAAATAAAATAGCTATTGTCTATTTCTGGAATATTTAATATCCAGAAAATAAGCCTATCATTGTCCAGTTCATGATCCGCGAATTAACCCGGCACAGTAAACGCAAAGTGACGAAGACAGGTCAACCTTCATCAATGTCTCGAACAAAGCAGAAATAACAGAGAGAGAGGGAGAGTTTATAAATAAATATACTTGAACATTTGTCACACAGCGCTATCTATTCGACTAATTTTAATTATTTACTAGCGGCCGCCTCCACGGTTTCACCCGCGCGTGATTTCTTTTTTCAACTATCCCCCCCCTTCCCCCACATTTCCTGGATCAAAAGTACCCTATGTCACCTAGGGTTAGTGTAGCTTTCCAATTTCCAACAGTGAAAGTATTTTCTAAATCGGTTCAGTAGTTTTGGAACCTATTCAATACAAACAAACAAATATTTTGTCTTTATAATATTTAGTATAGTTTATTCAGCTACATGACTACATGCAGAAATAATCTTTACTATCATTCTATTTGGAAAATGTAAGCTTTACTGGTTAGTTACGTGGTTAACATCGGATTATTGCGGACTAGTGACGTGTTTCGGATAATTCGCAAAGCTTCGGTTTTGTGGTTACCAATCTGCATTTGATAATTAGCGTACTTACCACACACGCAGGTGGGGACGTTAATTGGCTATAGCTTTTTCATTTTGGTTAAGCTGTAGTGGTTTGAAACGTAAACCACGTGTTGAAATAATTGTTTATTTCTCTTAACAATAGCTACAATGATAAATGTTTTATTTTTTTTGAATTGACACAGATTTTGTAAACACTAACAGAGATTGTATTGATAAGATAGTTGTAAAACTTTGGCGCCTGAAAATTGATAAGCTCTCGAGTTTTTTGCCGGTTTTTCTCAATAAATAGTACTTACAGT
This sequence comes from Mecyna flavalis, assembly GCA_949319885.1. NCBI lineage: Eukaryota > Metazoa > Arthropoda > Insecta > Lepidoptera > Crambidae > Mecyna > Mecyna flavalis. Next base: position 1,434,133 of record OX439407.1, on the reverse strand, counting down.
TCCGAAACCATTTTGTTTTTAATACTAAATCAGTTAGTGTACTAGCAAGCAGACCACGATGAAAAGCGGCCACTGCGGCCTATTCCATTGAGGGACACTTCATCCGGAAGCGTCGCTTAACGTGCTGTCACTCTGATTCTGATTCTTCAAACAAACCGTCACTAGATACGGATATAATAAAGAGCATCGAAAAGTGGAATTCATTTCTCGTTGAAAATTCATTGATATTCAGGGAATGACAATCGAATAAGAGAGAAGAGCAAGATCCGTAATATTGTCGAGTCGGTGGCGCGCGCCCGCTTCATCTATTTTCCACGGGCGCCTATCATGCAGACTGTTCGTTAATACTGAGAATTTTTTTTAGAAACTATTAACGTTGTTAGGCGCTTTTCCGTTTAGATGCTAACTCCAGTGTTGGTATATTTTTATGCTTTTTTAGCCCTGTGCTGAAGAAAACTGATGTAGTCAATTTTTCTGTTAGGAAAATCTTACTTTAAATAAAAATATCATACTATAGCTAGTCTTCAAGTCTAAAGAATGGTCAAAGTCAAACTTCTTAAAAGTATTTATTTTGCAATTTGATTTACATCTAAATTCCTCAAATCTTTGCTCCTAATTCATTATTTTTTCCCGCGAAACTAGAAACTAAATACATAGAGATACAAAACGGGCTTTCAACTATTAGTCCGATAGAGATTTCAATTTTAAAGGCCGCAATGGCCACTAACCATGATATGAGCTGCGTGTCTGTCTGTCAACTAATCTAGCAATAAACAGACCGATAGTTTCTTGTCCAAATAAATGTAAACTATTAAAGCGAGTACTTTGATAATTGGCGCCCTATCGATCAAGTCCAAGAAACGCGGTCTGAATGTGCGCAACCTACTTGGCCACGAGTCCCGCGCGGACCTGACTGTTTGCTAACAAAATAAACACACCAGATGATTCTTATACTGATTAGAATCATCACTTCTCGATTCATTAACACAACAAGGATATATATTTAATTGGTCTCCGTTTTAAAACGGTAACTACTGCTGGAGGCATCATGTTGTCTGACTATTTGTGGGAATCATAGTCATAATTTGTCGCCGATTTACACATGTAGTAATCTGTTAATTTATTTATATTGTATTGTAAAAAATGAAATCGTTATATTTTTTCATGCGTTACTTCTAACCATCGGTCTTTTTACGTCGAGGTGCTGCTAAGAAAAAAGCTTGACTTTTCCTCCGAGTATTTTTCCCCAATACAGTCACCTTTCACCATGATCTAGAATTTGGCAAAACAATTTTTAATTTTTTTGTCTAAGTTGCCTAAACAACCATGCAGTCTACGATGGAGCACGCTTGTTTAGGAAAAGCCCGTTAATTCTGGCCTTGAAAGATCCCCAAGTTATAAAGGTCAGGATTTCAGGAAACGATGCTTTCTGTCACCCCCGAGCTATTGACAAATACATCTGAAGAAAAATCCATCTGCCCGCACCGAGATTCAAACTTTTGACCCATTCAAGTTCGATCGTTTTATTTTGTTGCATAATAAACTGACATAAAATAGATAACTTTTGTCAATGGAAAGTATAACAGGACAGACAAACAGTCGCCCTTATGATATAATAGAAGATAATTTGACGGTCATCTAATTTAACTCATTGTTTTCTATACAGGTGGTTTCTTTTTAATTTTAATTTGTAGAAGTCCCTTTTGTTGGCGAAAATTCTTTAAAACATAACTCTATTTATAAAATTTAATAAAAATAAACAAGCGTAGTAATAAAAGCGCGTTTACATTGCCGCATACGGAAGATACATAAGTTCAAGGGTTTCAATATCGGTTTTCCTGTATATACATGGTAATTTTTAGTAGTAGTTTGAACTTTTCATAATATAATGTAGTATTATAATAAGAGTGATGATTAAGTCAGTACCCATCATTGTCTCGGTAACTTGATTTCAATTATTTAGGCCTTTGGCCTTCAGTGGTAGATCAAAATAAAGTGATACTAGTACTACTAAAGTGGAGTCATTTTAATTGGTAATATTCTCAGTCTGTCAGTTTCTTAGTCTTCAGTCTGTAAAATTACTCTTATCGGTCATTATTATAAAAATATGTAATCATAATTGAAAAAAGTTAAGCGATTGTGCAGTTCTAACAAAATTTTTTTTTATTAATTTTGATGAATTGCCAAATGTTACCTATTAAAATTACTCAACTCTAAGTAATGTTTATCCGTTGTCTGGCAGCTATAAGCAGCTTCCAGGGATATTTATTTATTTATAGTTTTTATTAGTGTCCAATGATATTCATTTACTTTTTTAAACAAAAATGTACAACATTTGACTGCACCCTGTACGAAATAGCGTCACTTCGCTAAATCGTCCCGCGACCGCTGCCAACCATCGCATCGCATAGATCACAACCAGCCAATTTAGAGAACCAGTTCGCCACCTGACTTGCGTAGTGCAAGTTCACCTTGCTTCAATGATGCTCTAAATAAGAAGCAACGAAATCAATGAGACTCTTGCTTGCTTCAATGATACAAGATTAAAACAGAAGCAAGAATACGACTGTGAAGATTCGAAATTCGATTCTCAAGATGACATTTGAACAATAAAAAAATACAGCTATCTCTTTCTCGTACGCGATGAAATGTATCTTTCCTCTACTCATCAGTGAATGTGTGTGCAGTGCTAAAGTTTTTTAGTAGTTATAGTAGGTATCTATTGTTTTGATCAGCCTTGATTTCGGTATCGAAAAGCCAAAGTGACTTTGAAATTGTGACAGTTAAACTCTAGAGAAGTGTTGTGGAGTGTTCTAGTGAGAATTAGGTCAAGGTTTGTTATATTTGTGTTTGTGTTAGTGTGAACGGGAACCTTGGTAGGGGACGACGCAGACACATAGTTTCTATCTGAATTTTAGCTACCGATTAAATGACTATGCAGGTCATAATGTTTTGTCCTGCATAGTTGACCGCCGTGGAACAGTGGTTAAGCCGCTCGGGTCATAAAACCCGGTCAGCGGAGACATGGGTTCGAGTCCTAGTTCGGGTCTGTTTAGTGATAGGACTTTTTTTAGAGTTTGAGTGGCTAGCAACTACCCCAATTTATGAAATCTGCCACCGTACGTGCTTTGACTGCTCGGAAATATTAATAAAGGAGCTGATTGCCAGAAATACAACACTTAAAGCCGATTTTAACACTGACTAAATTGTCTATGAAATAAAATACTATACTTAAATGGAGACCTACAAACATTGAAAAATATAACTTGTAAGTTTTTATTAAAGAAATTTTGAAATTTTGAATTGTCACCAATTTATCTGAAATGGTGCTTTTTTTGTTTTCGAGAAAGGAAAACAGTATTTACTGTTCACTGTATTACGAACTTATCAGTCTGTTGAAACTGGCTCTTACCAAGCAAATATTGATTTAGAATGACAAACATTTGCTTAAACAACTTACGTTAATCGTTTTGCAAACGACATAATATTTATCTTTATTTCCTAGGGCGTTATTAAACCACCCCACTTCTTTCGCGGCGTATAATGGCATAACTCAGCAATCCTGTTATCCTATTTGCGCCTCCCGTTTCAATTTCAACCGTACATTTCATAGGAGCTGGCTTGTGAACTTTTTCTACGAAGCTTTTAAATTAAATGCATGCGAAAAATTCATTTCCTCTTCGCACGTTAGTATTAATCCTTCTAGCCCCGGAAAACCAGACACAATAGAAAATCTATTGTTAAGCGGCACGCGAGTGCCGGTTCGGCTTTGAGTGGTTAAGTGGTTAATTAGATTTTTAGTGTGATGTCAAGACTTGAAATTGAGTTTTTTGTTCGTTCTTTCGAAGAACCATTTGTCGAATATACTCGCTGTGCCACTTTTCCCTACCTTTAATTGTAATGTTTACAAACCTTGTCATATTATTAAAAATAAAACAACAAGTTGATGAAGTTATCCTTAAGTAGCCACACTATTTACATTTGGGTGATCATTTATATTTATACTAACCTTTAGTTCACATAAATCCGTGCTACATAAAAGACCAAATTTTTTTTTACTATTGAATTTTTTCGAAGTTAAATAACAGATAAACAATAGGTACAGAAACTGAACAGTCCTTTCTAGAGTTTATGTAGCCCCATCTGGCCCTAACGATATATCGTTAGAATCGACTGCTCCCCATGCTATCGTCACGCGAATAAGACCTACGCATCGTTGTACAGTCAACAGCACATCAGACTACCCTAATCTGTCAAATGTCTAGAACCAATTTTCAGCTTTATTCACTCCACATAGAGTTGTCTTTCAATTGAGAATTTTTGACAGATTAGAGTTGATCTGCTGGCGTACGTACAATATACAGATTAATATCGCGATTTCGGGTCTAAATTTCCCGTTGTCCCAATTCACGGGTTCAATCTCGTGGGAATATGTCGAATGGGCCGATTCTCCAACTTTATCTTGTTAATTGTTTTTTAATTGAGCGTTCCCTTCGATGGGGCGTTGATTGAGACGATAAAATTTAACGATTTACATGTAACAGTTGCAAATTGTCTGTTTTAAGTTTATGTACATTTTACATTTGCCAGAAACATACAAAGGCGTGTAGTTTTCGGTCTAGTGCTCAACGCACCTTAAGTAGTTTATTTTTAGTGTTCTTGGACTGTTCAATGTACTTAAATAATTTTTCTGCCCAGTTACTTTTTAACAAAATATTTTGTTTTTATATCTAAAAATATAATATTCAGGCGTCAGACTAACATTCCAAACACGGTCCAAAGTAGGTACGTTGTATACAGCAAGCTAGGTAGTTCCCACAAAAAACACGTACATTATCTACATATATCTTACTCTAGTAAAAAACTTAAAATATTCCATAAACTAATTCAGCGAGCTCACAAGTCCCTCACACAGCCCGGAATTGAGTGACAGAAAACAGATTAAAGTGAGAAAGTTTCACAGTAATTTTTCCGGAAATTGGTGTCTTGTTATCTAGAGACGTGGCTAAAAGTTTGTCGCTGTGATCCGCCGCAATGACCGAAGTTGACTTCTTGGATCTGATATTGACGCGATTTACTATTGAAGTTTTTATGATAAGTTATTTAAGTGTTATTAGAATGGTGATAAATGTTCGTCCTGGGTTGAATTCGTATTCACGACCTTTGCCGCATTGGACAGGGTTCAAATGTGCTAACAAGCCCTTCAAGTAATCGTAAAGATACATACAGGATACATAATATTATGATAAAAGAACAGCTATCCTGAAAAACCGCGGGCAGTAAAAAAATGGAAAAAGATTTCATTTAGGTATGCCTATTAGTAATACAAGTTGGCGAAAAAGTTGGTCCTTTTCGCCTATAGTATAAAATGTAGTAGGGAAAAATGGAAGCTAATGTCCGTATTATTTGTATCTAAACGTCACAAAAATAGAACAATCACGATTTCACACGAATGCCCACATAGTTGAGGTCTACTATTTCACAATCCCTGGCAACCTGGCATGTGTTAGAGAAAAAAAATATCGCTCCTTCGCCGAATAAAGCCCGCCGGGATGGGAGTGTTCGGTCGTACGGAATGGATCCGGAAGTATAGGCATAAGAACAGTGAGGTATCTTCAGGCACAAAATATATGTACCTACTAACGTACAGAACGGCCATTCACCGCCCCGCCCTCATTTCAAATACCGCACCCCACCACCGAACCTTTTCGGAGAGATCTGGGAGTGGGACGAAATGGAAATTTTTTGGGATGTGGGACGAAACAGGAATAAATCGATCACTGACGCTTGAACTAGGATGCGCGCACGCAATCGAACGCACTTGACGCGAACACATCAACACAATGACACTCATGACTTTAAAAGAAGAAAAGTAGAAGTACAAAGAAAAGAAAAATAATGGTTTTCCTATGATTGTGTTTTTATCAATTCTAACAATTTTTTAAATAAAATTCTTTATTTATTTATTAGTGGAAGTACAAATGCGCCATATAGCCAGCCAAAATTATTTATTTTAATCAATGATTTTAATCGAATGAACCATTCCCACTTTTATTGCTGACTGCATAAGTATACTTTACTATTTCCATACACGTACTGTGTCCTAGGGAAGGACCCGTTAGATGAGTCGTGGAAATTATTGTATTAATGGGTTTCGGCTGCGGCATGTTGCGAGGAGATAATGATACCGACTCTGCATTGTTTGTTATTGGCTCGCAATGTTTCGCTACTTTTTGTATAGATTCCTGTTGTATTAGCTAGTGACGGTTATTATCGAATTCCTGCATTATTAATCATATCAAAGGTGTGGTTGTTATATCGAGTCCCTTTGTCATCTAAGAAAAATGAAAATGGATTTTTTTGCAATTTGTTCCGATATCGTGTATCGAATATAATACCAAAAAACACCAAGAACAACTTTTTAAACGAATATAATACTAAAAATATATTTTTTTGACTATCCTCAATATTATGCATTAATTTTGCCCTCTTCGAAAATATCCAATCAGAGTTACCTCTGGACATCTCTCAATATTCACGTTAATTACCTGAACCAAAGCAGCCCATTTGCAATATTAACTGGCCTTTACGGGTACGAAAATACAAGTATTTACAAATACGAATGAACGTGGAATTTTCAGGAAATGCAACTCTTGCCATAACAGGCAAAACTATGTCAGTCAGTCAGTCAGTCAGTCAGTCACCTTTGAGTTTTATATATATAGAAGTTATGTTAAAGGTACCTACTTATATTTCTTTTGTTTTTTGCCTCTGCAGTGCAGTGGCTACTTATTGGATCGCCAGTGTATCATGCTTGGGTTTGTGATCACCAATCCGCATTTGGCAAGAGTATCAAGTCAATATCCATTATTGTGACAATAGCTTCATTTTAACGATGGAGCCCTTTGTCCTGCAGTGGGACATTAAACAGGCTGATACTTTACTAATTATTAATTCGTTAATTTATGTTACAAACTGCTTACAACAACATTTAACAAGCTTGCTTACTTTAGGGCTAGATAGATAGGTAGAATATAAATAAATGATGTAATAACAGTATCGTTTTGTTGATTTTCAATTTCTCGGCTTCGAAATTAGTTATGAAGTCCGCAATACGAAGGTACGTTTAGATTCCACCGAAAGAAATAACGATAATAAAGCCTTTATAAAATAACCGTACTGTGAATTGATTCAATCTAACACGTCAAGATTCTTGGTTTCCAATTCCACTCAAACAAACAATATTTATTGACGTACTTATATAAGTACCTAGATCGTAACATATTATTTTACTACACACAGGTAGGACGAAAATTCTATTCTGCGATTGTAGGTAAAACTTCGAAACCAGGAGTCACTCTTAAACATTGACACATAAGTGCATCTTCGAAGTCTACATCAATAAGAAATCGTTTGATTTGGATTGCCTTATTTGCCGTCGACCTCCGAGAGGACAAATCTGCCAGCGCCTTTTTTTTGCGGAGAATGCGTAAATGTATCTACAGGCTGGCGAAACCTGCGGCCTTGTGTTGGTGTCGGGACTCGTTCTTCCTCCAACATCTTCCCCTTCACTGCATTCAGTGCCCGCCTTGTGGTGATTGACTGGCCCACCCTTATTGATGCTGCCACGCCACGTGGAATCCATTCCTAACAATTTTGATGAATACTAATTTACATTTATTTCTCTCCATTACAGTACCGCAACAAACTGAACGAGCAACAGAACGGCAGACTGTCGGCGCAGCGGGCGGCGCTGGGCGCGCGGCAGGAGGAAATGCGCAGCATAGACCGCCGCGTGTCCGAGCTGCAGGCGCGGCTGCTGAGGAAGCGAGCCCTCAACCGACAGCTCGCGGCCGCGCATAGGCACCCGCAGCAACAAAGGTACACTGTCTTGCTGTTCTTAAGCTTCACGACTAAGTGGGAACAAGCCCATGTCAGATGATGCCATCCAACGGTTTTGGGCAACTTCGAACCACATCTCCTGCTGTTCTCTATGCTTTGTTATGCAAACGCATCTGCGGTTTTCCTTGTAGACGGCCTAGCAGTTTATCTTCTAAACTCCGCGATACTCGCCCTGCCAAGTGGGTCACTGGTTTGCTGATACCGATGTGGGTACACGGAAGGGCGAGTATTCCTTAGTACGCAAGCTCCCGGGCGAAAGAAAGCATTTGCAATTCCACGTGCTCTCCTCCATTTTCGGGAGCTGACGCAGGAGCGACCTGAGTAATGGACCACTCGCCTCGAGAAGGCAGAGCCTTTCAATGAAGGTTACGGTGCCCCACCCAAAATCTGCTGACCTTCATCTAGAGGAAGCGGTGGAACGCCGGCCTCCTTCGAGTGTCGCTCTCCTGACTCCAGACAACGCACTTATCACAGCAACCACTAATCACAACTTCTTCCAATTCCAGAACGAGCAACCCCACGCCGATGCAGCAACTGCCGAGCTACTCCGCGACCAACGCAGGCAGTCAACCAAAGAACCAGCCGGCGCGCGGCAACGTCGCGGCCATCGAGCCGTACAACCACGTGCCGCACGCGCAGAGTGTCAGCCATAATAATAATTTCCAGGTAATTACAGAATCTGAAAATTTTAAAATGTATTTGACTGCAATTTTCAGAGCGACTGAAACATACGATCGTATCCCATCTACTTCATACATGTTATTGGGTTACTTCCGAAGACATTCATGAGATAAACAAAAAATATGTGTTTGCCAAGAATTTAAAAGTTACTGCTTAAGCTGTTTACCTCATTTGGTGAAACACCAAAAACGAGATTTTTCACTAGATTCCTGGTCTTTCGAAATCTACTACAAATAAAGTACCTGAATATCACAGTATCTCTATCTCAATGACTCAGTAATGGATACTCTTAAATAATTCTTTAACTTCGTTTTAACTTTTCCAGGCTATGAAGCAAAATGTAATACAAAACAACGTGCCATTGAAACAACACACACAAACAGATAACATGCAAGCCCATATGACGCAGCAGGAAGCTCATTACCTTCAACAGAAGCAAATGATGAACCCCCTTTACAACGGAGGTTATCCTCACATGCCCCCTCAGGAGTATCAAGGCCAGTACCCTAACAAACACGAGAATATGAACGCGTACAATCATGTACAACAGGGCATCACCAACGCTTATGATCAGAAAGCTATGTTCGATCATATGAAGTATCAAGATTACTCAAAGCAACCGCAATACAGTCCGAACAGTACAACGAGTTCTAACAGCAACCAAGCCGGGAAAGAGCTGAAGATCAACGAACAAGAGTTCTTACCAGAATTTGCTGCGAGCAAATCCGATCCGAAATATCAAACATTGCCATATAACACGAAATTCCCTCAAAGTACCAACGGTAAAGCGAAAACAGAAGTCAATGGAAAAGCAAACGAAGTGCAAGATAAAAATCAAAACGCTGCTAACATAAATGTAAATCATATGACCGTGCATTCGACGCCTTTGACGGTAGTGAATAAGAGCCTAGCGACTCCACTGAGTCAGATCGAAGGCACATATCCACAGGAACATACATATCAGTTACAAAAATCTGACTCTTCTAGCAGATGTAACCAGGAGGGTAAAGAGAACCATGCATATCCACAGAATTCTAGATTAAGTCAAAATAATAGTCAGAGCAACGAAGGCTCGAAGAGCAGCGGCAAGAGTCAACAGGGTAATTTAAAGGGCAGCTCCCCAAGTTTGGGATCTACCACCACGAGTGCGAGCAGTTCTATAGGATTTGGGGTAAGTTTCCACTTTTTCTGACCTCACTAATATATCAATTCCATTAGAATGTAAGGCTTGAATCATATTAGCTACGCACCATTTGTAAATATCATCATCATTCATTCCAGAAACCCGTATCGAGTGTAGCACCCACATCGGTTCAGGTCTCAAGTGGGAAACCATCACCCATTTACCAGACATCCTCCACAAAGATCCAACCGGTCCAACCGCAGACCGTCCAAACCCAAAGCATCACTGTATCATCATCGAATCATGTAGCTAGTAACGTGGTGACTTCCCAACCCCAGATCATTAGGAACACGGCGTCAGGACTGTCCACCAGTGGGAGCACGTTCGCCGGGACGAATGCGTCGTCGCAAAGCATCTTGTTGTCTCCCCCGCAAAGCGCCAGTACTCCGTTGTCGACGCCCGACGTCAGTGGCACTGATAAATCGCCTAAGCCTGCCTTACCTCCGAAACCTACTATTAAGGTAAGATTTTTACAATGTGTAATTCCAAATACATAGGCATCATATATTTCTGACAATTTACCAAGAACCATTTTGTTGTTTAAAAAATCAACTAAATGTTATTACTGATACAAACAACACTTTCTTGAAACAGTGGCTTCAAAATATGTCATTCTTCATCTTTGAATTTTCAGACACCACCGCGGCAGTCAGGAAACAACGATCCTGGTTTCAACCAAAACACAGAGTCGAATTTACCCACCATCCCCATACCCGACTCGTCCAACGACAGCGAATCGCAGCAGCCACAGAAGGAATCAACCAATGGAAACAGCGGCAACGAGATGATCATCAAAGCCCGCCCACTCACCATCAGAAAACCTCCATTAAGCGAACAACCGAAGCTAAGAAACCTCAACTCTGCAAAGAACGGAATAAGCGTCAGCATAAACCGCCGCATAGAAATGCCACCAGCATTCTTGTTCCCTGAAATGGACCACTTAACCCTTGATTCCGGGAACGAGAACGGCCTAAAAGACAAAGCGAAACAGAAGGACGAAGTCGACCGGGCCTTAAACAATAACATATCTTTAAGTTCTAGTGATAAGCAGGAAGACAGTAAAGACAACGTGGCAGATATTGCTGAGCAAATCAGTTCGGTTGACTTGAACGGTCAGGATTCTCAGGGTTCTGAGAATGTTTTGAGGCGGTCAAAGAAGGGCAACCTGAAGCAGGGAGGCAAAGCGCCTCTCACGAGGAGGGTGAGCTTCGATCCCCTTGCATTGTTGTTAGATGCAAGTTTAGAAGGTGAATTGGAGCTGGTGAAGAAGACTGCGACACAGGTAATTCAATTAAAATCTTATTTCTTGTTGTTGACTTTGAGGAACCATAGTTTAATACCAAAATTTATAACCTTAATTTAAATCTATTAAACTTGATTCCAGGTTCAAAACGCCAGTGCAGCAAATGACGAAGGGATCACGGCTCTCCACAACGCTATTTGTGCTGGTCATTTTGAAATTGTTAAGTGAGTATTATGCTAATATTATATTTTTACTAAAAACAAGGCATGTATTATCAAATTTGCGTCTCCGTGCTTCGGAAGGCACGTTAAGCTGTTGGTCCCGGCTGATATTTACTATAATGTAAATATTAGTCGTCAAGCCTAGTTAGAGGCCATTTGGCGGCTTGATAACATCTGACATTAAGGTTGGTCACTTGCCTTACGCACCCCTCCACCAACCCGCACTAGGCCAGCGTGGTGGAGTATGGCCCACACTATCTCACAATTGAGATGAGGCCGTGTCCCAGCAGTGGGAACGTATATAGGCTGATGATGATTATCAAATTTGACAATTCTCGCAGTGACCTACTACTCTCAACCGTTTACTTTGTTTAAATTTTGGTCCGTCACTCTATCCATAATTAGTTTAACTGCCTCCGTGGTACAGTGGTTAGAGCGTTGGGCTCTAATACCCGGAGGTCGTGGGTTCGAATCCCGCGGGGAGCATCACTTTGTGTGAATGTTTCCAGTTTGGTTAGGACAGCAGGCAGGCTTTGCAGGCTTGAATCACCTGAATGTCTGAAAAGAATGATGATTCCGTGCTTCGGAAGGCACGTTAAGGCGTTGGTCCGGCGCCTAATCTCTCTTCGTTCGTGTCAGACTGCTGTCCCACCGTGTTACGAGAGTGAGGGAATAGGGGGTGCACCTGTGCTTGCGCACTCACTTGTGCACTATAATATATCCTGCGTAGTTGGCTGATCGTAAAAGATTGGCCGCCGTAGCCGAATCGGCTAGGAGGACATTAATAATAAGTTCCAAAATGGCCGAATACTTGTGAGTCTGTAACAACAGATAACAAAAAAAAAACATTTCCGGTAGGGTAAGTGTGGTTGTATATTTTAATAATTTTCTAAGTAAAACATTTGCAAAACCTTTATTATATCAAATGATTGTTTTTAAATTAATAAATGTTTGCGAAATGAAAGTTTGTCATTCAAGAAAGTGTCCATTTACATTTGTCCCGACATAAATGCTTTGTGATTTAAAAGTTGTTTAATAGTTTATTTTGTAAAATTGCAGGTTTCTCGTAGAGTTGGGCTGTGACGTCAACGCTCAGGATTCTGACGGGTGGACGCCACTGCACTGCGCGGCTTCGTGCAATAACTTACCAATGGTTCGATTCCTCGTTGATAATGGTGAGTAACAATTATTTTTTATCTATAATATAGAACTGATTCTATTTTAATAATGTAGTTTCTCTGCTGATATTTCCTTCCTCAAACATAAATTCATCACTTTTTTGGTGACGTGTTTGTCTTCCCTGCTGATGACACAAATCTATGCCATGCTAACCTTATCGCGTCTTATAGGCGCCACTTTCAGGTTACTTAACTACTATTGTTAAGAAAAACTGCCCCATCGGTCTATTGAGAGTAAAAAGGGCTTTGGGTTTGGCCGATGTATTTGTTTTGTCATAATAAGGTTATAGTTTTCAATAAATATTTTAATAAATATTTCAGGCGCCTGCATATTCGCAACGACGCTGTCTGACCACGAGACCGCGGCAGAGAAGTGCGAAGAAGACGAGGAAGGCTTCGACGGCTGCTCAGAATATCTCTACAGTGAGTTGGTGAAGCCCACGCGCCTAGCATTTTCAAATAGCAAATGCAACGCAATGCCGAATAATTTATATTTTTAAAAGTAAAAATTATATTCCGTTTCAATGTCGATACCTCGAAAATAATTGTCACTTCACATTTTTCTACGTCTTCGAGTCTGAAAGTTCAAGGAAATCAAGCCTAAAGTTTGGCCGCCGTAGGAGGTAAAACTCGGCTCAATTCGGCGGAGGACCAAAGTAAATAACCTCTTTACACTTTTACATCAGAATATTCATGGCTTGCAGTGTAAGAAGGAACTTATAGAATTAACACTTTCAAATATCAAAAAAGAAATTAAACCAGATATCCTCTGCTTCACAGAAACATTTGTTAAAAAAGGAGAAGAGTCTAATATTAACATAAGTAATTACGAGCTAGCCTCCAGTTATTCCAGATCTATCAAAAGAGGCGGCTCGTGTATACTTATAAGAAAAGGACTAGAATATAAAAAAATAACCTCCTACGATAATCTTAATACATTAAATCATTTCGAATGCAGTGTAACAAATATTACTTCTAATAACATTATAATTATTTGCATTTATCGAATTCCGTCTAAGAAACAAGAAGATATTGATATTTTCTTTAACAAATTAGATATGCTGTTACATAAATGTATAAGGAAATACTCAAAAAAGAAAATTATTATAACTGGAGATTTCAACATTAATATGATTGAGAAGAATAAAAATACATCTCATTTAGTCGATATCATTAACAAATATAACATGCACCTCCATATAAAAAGCGCAACCAGACAAAACGCCTGTCTCGACTTAATAATCAGTAACATCAATGACGCAACTGGAAGTGTCCATCCTCTTTGGCTTTCAGATCATGATACTGCACAAATTCTTAAATTCCAAGTCGAAAAAAAAATTGAAGTACCCGACATGATATTTAGATTTAAAAGAAACTATTCGGATGAAAATATTGCCAAATTCAGAAACCATCTAAAATCTCTTTCTTTTTCAGATGTATATAAACAAACAGATTTTAATGACGCTTTTAATGAATTTTATGAAATATTTATTCTCCTGTACAAACTTTGCTTTCCATTAACTAGATTAAAACTTAAAACAAAAAACAGGCTTCCTTGGATATCAAGAGGCCTGAAAATTAGTTGCTCAACAGAAAGAATGCTACGCTTTAAATATTACACAACCAAAAATGAAATTGATCGTAATAGATACTTAAATTATAATAAATTGTTAAAAAAGTGTACTCTTTGCTCAAAGCGAATAGCTAACAGAAAATACATTAGTAAAAGCAACAATGTTGGTAGGGCTACTTGGAATGTAATAAAAACTGAAACAAAACCTTCACATTTAAGAAAATTCATTGATATAATTGTTAATAAAAATGGACAAGCAATTAACGAGCCTTCGGTAATAGCTTCTGAATTTAATGATTATTACATTAATCTTACGAATAAACATATTCCTGAAAAAGAGCATGTATATAACACTAATAAAATACCAAACTCAATTTTTTTGACCCCAGTAAATGAAAACTACACCACTAAATTAATAATGAACTTGAATAATACACAATCCGAAGGATATGATTCCATTTCAACAAAAATACTCAAATCTTGCACAGAACAGTTAGCTTGCGTACTCACATATTTAATAAACTTTTCACTTGAATCTGGTTGCTTTCCTGAAAAACTTAAAGTGTCTATAATAAAACCACTACACAAAAAAGGAAGCACTAATGACATGGGAAATTATAGACCAATAACTCTAATATCAATATTTTCTAAAATATTCGAAAAGGTTATACACGATCAAATAAACAGTTTCTTTGACAAATATAAGGTCATAAAACCAAACCAATACGGCTTTAGAAAAAAGAAGTCAACTGCTCATGCCGCATTTAATCTTGTTAATGACATATTACAAAACGTTAACAGTAAACATTTCACAACTGTTCTTTTTCTCGACATGTCTAAAGCATTTGATTTAGTCTCACACAACATACTACTGCAAAAGTTGGAAAGAAATGGAATCAGAGGACCTGCACACAACTGGCTGAAATCTTACTTAAGCAATAGACAACAATGTGTTGAAATAGATCATTTACATAAACAGATGAATAAAGCCACCATCCAAACTTACAGATCGGATCTTAGATATAACAACTATGGAGTTCCTCAAGGAAGCATCCTAGGCCCACTTCTATTTCTAGTGTATATCAATGACTTACCCGACTCTATAAATAATAAAATAACACTTTTTGCAGATGATGTAACCATTACAGTAACCACTAATAAAAAATCAACTTTAGAACAACATGAAACTGAAATATCAAGTGCGCTGAACAATATAAAAGACTGGCTAGAGCAAAATAATCTTCAACTTAATTTGGACAAAACTAAAGTTATGAACTTCAACAATTTTAAAAACCAAACAGTAAAAATAGAAGTGAATGGCCAGATTCTTCAAAATGCTAATAACACAACATTTTTGGGTATTAGCATCAACCCTAAATTAAACTGGACTGAACAGATAGAAAAAGTTTGCACAAAAATTAATAGATTTGCATTTGCACTCCACAAACTAACTAAAATAACTAGTATTGAAACCGCTCTAGCAGCATATTTCGCGTATGTAGAGTCTGTCATTAGATATGGTTTAATAATTTGGGGAAACGGCACCAATATACAATCAGTCTTTGTTGCACAAAAAAGATGTATTCGTGCCATTTGTAATATAAATTCTGATGTATCCTGTAGGCCCTATTTCAAATCTCTAAATATTCTACCTCTACCATGTCTCTACATACTTGAAATAGGCATGTTCGTATTACAAAACAAACACTTGTTCTTGCTGGCAAAAAATCACACACAAAGAAACATCAGACAAATACACAATTTAGCAGTAAATATAGTTCCTTCCACAACACGATTTCTAAAAAACAGTTACATGATGTCCATAAAAATCTTTAATCATATACCAAATCATATAAAAGCACTGCCATTACACAGGTTTAAATCATGTCTCCGACAGTGGTTACTCGATAACATGTTTTACTCTATAGAGGATTTTTTAAGTTTTAAGCACAAGGACTCAATATATACTTAACTTTATGAGTAGATTAAAATATGGTTGAAAATATAAGTATAATATTAATGTAAAATATAAAGAACTAATATTATATGATAAGATTGATAATATGTATTTAGGCATATTTTATATTCCGATAAAATTTGATTATATAAGTTTGCTTAGGTTTGCTTAGATAAGCTTATGTTTTAACATAAGAGAACCTACGTTAGAATTATAATATGTAAAAAGTAGATGAAAAGAAATATAATATGAATGTAAAATATATAGAATTAATTGTACATGATAAAATTGATAATATTTAGGTATATATTTTTATATTCTGATAAAATTTTAATAGATAAGGTTTAAAGCTTATGTTTAAACATAAAATAAGTAACCTATGTTATAATTATAATATGTAAAAAGTAGATGAAAAGATAAATTTAATATAAATGTAAAATATATAGAATTAATTGTACATGATATGTATGATTGATAATATTTAGGTATATTTTATATTCTTTAAAAAATAAAATAGATAAGGTTTAAACAAAAGAGAACTTATGTAATAATAATTATAGTACATAATATAGATAGGAATGTAAAATTTATATTTGCATGCTTTATTTGAAAGCTGAATAGGCATAAGAACCTGCACAAAACATTTTGTACCACCAATGTATACACCCTATTCATGGCAAATAAATTATTTTGAATTTTGAATTTTGAATTTTGACGTTATTTTGTAGCAATTCCTAAGTTTTGGATTACAAAAGAAAATTGTTTATTCCAGGCGTGCAAGAGAAGCTGGGCATAATGAACAACGGGCTAGTATACGGCGTGTTCTCGTACTCGGCCGCGCGCGCCGACGAGCTGTCGTTCGGCGTGGGCGCGCGCCTGCACGTGCTGCGCAAGGGCGACGACCACGAGCGCGAGTGGTGGTGGTGCCGCGCCGACGCAGGCGACGAGGGCTACGTGCCCCGCAACCTGCTCGGGGTGACTCATCCTTCTGTCTTAGTTCTTACTGACCATTAGGGCGCTTGTACATGCTAAGAAAAGTCGCCGAGCCTCCGCAAGAATTCGTGTCGTTTCTACACACGATAAAAAAATTATCGTAGATTCACTAAAAGATCATAACAGTAACTAATTGATCCACTTCATTGTACTACAAATCAAATATTATTCACAAAACACATCATTATCAATCAATGACCAAAAAATACCTGTGACTTTATTTTATTTATTTCTACTTATTAAGGAACTTCTATGCTTGGTCGTATCCAATAGCGACAAGCAAAAATATATATATCTCTAGTAAACCTAATCTTCTCAATACTTATTTTCTCCGCCTACATCTTAACATATTCTCGCTCTGTCTATCAGAGCTAAAAAAAAAAACCGTGTACATTGCTCCGGCGCTGAAAGAGAAATAATTCATGTCTGCGCTAGACACGACACGCGGCGGACGCGCACTGACTTTGTCTTGTCTGCGGCAGACACGGTGAAATTTCTGTCTTGTCTGCGGCACACGGTGAAATTCCTTAGTGTGTCCAAGAAGCCTTAGATGACGACGAGCTTACTTAGCACGAGATTATAATGTTATCTTCTCTGGTCTACTTTAAAGTTGGAAGAAAAACTCTCTCATAGGCAATGACGTTCAATTTATACAACTAGACACCCAATCTCTAAGAAAAATTCCTCAAAAAACGTCCGAGTGGCTATGACACTGATGACATTAACACATTCGTTCAAATTAACACCTTAACTCGTGGCATTTAGTGTTTAATGTCAATTGTATACAACTAAACGAAAACTCTGCCCAATAGTCGAGTGGGCAGACTTTTGCTTCGGACAATATTTGAGCGTGATTGTGAGTCTAGTTTTTTAATTGAACGTCATTGCTCATAGGCCTCCTTTTTTACCACAGTAGAACGCATTTACGCGCCATAACCGCAAGCTACAGCCACAGGGCTGGCACCGGTTCATCCAAATCGGGTGTAAGGGAGAAACCGGGGGAGTTTAGTGGGTAGTGGACGCTTTAGTGTCGAGTCCCACACACGGCCGCAGGTCTAGCTAGCCTGCTGTTATGGTGCCATAAACGAATTCTCCTCCGAAAAAAAAAGGTAAGCTACACCTGCGGCTGTGTTTGGGGCTCGCGACTAGAGACGACGGACCGGAGTTGGTAGTGCTCTCCTCCCCTCCGGTTTCCTGTTTTCACCGGGCGGACTTTGGGACGGGCCGGTGCCAGCCTCGTGACTAAATGTCTTTTTATCTACATCCATACCCTAATATGTCTATTTTATAGTCAGGATCGATGAGCAAACGCCCTACATTTAGATATGAGTACCTGTGGCTGCATCTTAATGTTTACATTTTAGTATCGGTAACCAATACCTTAATTACGTTCAAATTTCGAACGTTTTATAGTCAGGATCGATGAGCAAACGCCCTATTTATATTTAGATATGAGTATTTGTGGCTGCATCTTAATGTTTACATTTTAACATCGGTAACCGATACTAAAATGTAAACATTTTACCGATACCTTAATTACGTTCAAATTTCGAACGTCTTCTTAAAATGTATTTTATTCAAATTGACCTACAAATTATGACATGATTTTGTACTAAGTACTAACTTTGCTCATCGATCCTGACTATAAAATAGACATATTATCATATGAATGAAGATAAAGCTAAGTATGTGACTGTACATAATTAGGCTTTAAAATACGTTTTTTAATGACCCTCATTATGCAACAGCCACATAAATAACTATTTTTATACTACATTAGTTGGAATAGTTGGCAGACATACACGCAGCCCACCTATGGTAAGCGGCCACTGCGGCCTATTCCATTGAGGGACACTTCACCAGGAAGTGTCGCTCTATGTGCTGCCAGACTGTAGGCTCATCTGATCTTCGAGCCTTTGATTTCAAGTGAACTGGCTCCCACATTAATACTGCCGGAACACGGCCAGAGCTGTTATGGCGGCAGATTTCACATGTGGTAGGTGTGTGGGTGGTAGTTAGCCAGTCGGACTGTGAAAAAGTCCTACAACCAACCAGATCGAACACACAACCTTCGGGTTTTTATACCCGAGCGGCTTAGCCACTGCCACACCACTCAGGCACGTGATTAAGCCAGTAACTTTATTTGAAGCGATGACTTCATTTCAATAGTGGAGGCCTTTGCCCTGCAGTGGGATATTAATGGACTGATACCTTTTTTTCTTCTCCAATCCGCCGGACTGAAATTCACTTTTACTCACCGAACAAAGCGCCTTTTTGTGTTATAAACTAAGCTCACATTTCTTTTTCTCTTTTCCAGTTATATCCAAGGGTAACCACACAGCAGGAGTAAAGGAAGACAAATCAAGAATATGACCTGATTTATCATGTAAATATTGTTGCCCTTTTTATTTTTTATGTATTTATATCAACTGTAATCTAAAAACTATAGATATTGTATACAATTTTATCAGATCTAATATTTTGTAAATATTTAACTTAGTTCAAAACGAATGAGATTATATTGTACATTTTATAAATACGTGAGTCATTTAAAATATCGGTCATACAATTTGTATATTGCTCTTAGTAATGTCTGCAAATATTGTGAGATAACACAAACTGACAATACGAATAAATGAAGAGTTATCACTAAAACTGTGTTTTGTTCAGATGTCGTCAACCTTTGTACCTTCATTAGTAATTTTTATAGACAGAATTCTGACAGCTGTCAGTTTGACACATCAGATGTCTGCAACCTTTTTATATATAGACAGAATTCTGACAGCTGACAGTTTGACGCTTCAGAAGTCGTAAACCTTTCCTCATTAGTCATTTTTATAGACTGAATTCTGACAGATGTCAGTTGACACTTCACATGGATCATGGATCTCGGGGATCAGATGCCATCTACCTTGATTCTCTGGTAATTAAAAAAAACACAATATTCATTTCATAAATATTTGGTAGGATTCGAACCCACAAGCGCGTAGGGCAGGGTCACTACCAAATGCACCATGCATCGGGCCAGTCAGTTTGGGCTCTACTTATACTTACCATTAGGCTAAGTTAAGCCATTGCACTGAGCTACTATCCTCTTTTGCTTACCATCAGGTTAAATATATGAAAAAAGTGAATAAAACCAGAATATAAGTAATAAAACTGTATTAAAACTAGCCCATTCACATCTCTCCTTCGTCCGAGTCCTCGATGTCAGCCAAGGCCTGCTTAGCCTGACTCTCGGCTTCCGTGGCCAGTTCGCGTGGCACCATCTCGTGTCGGCCGTTGGTTGCCGCGGACACCCAAGACAGTTCTAGCTCGAACTGCTTGTCTTTCAGCTCGTCGTGGACTAGGTAGATGCTGGCGGAAAGATTATAAAGATCATTATTTGTTAAAAATGGGCATTGATTTTTCATGAATGGTTGGATGGGATGGATAGCTGCCCTGAAACAAAAGCAGGATCATCACCAAAAATATGAGCCAAATTGATATTTTTTACTTTTGAAAGTCCAGCAATCTATGTGGACGAAACTAGCATAAGTAGGTACTCAAGCTTGTAAGAAAATAAAACTTTTTAATATGTGAATGAAGTGGGTTTTAAAATGTCAAACTGTCTTCCAGATTAACTAAAGAATAAATGCTTAATTTTATCGACGTTACCTACGTGTAACCTTTTTAAAATTAAAAAAATACAATTCCAACGAAAAATAAGTTGTTAAAATAAAATAATATACTGACGCCATCTAGCGGCGAAATCTCGCAGGATACGGCGTTGCTTTTGCATGTCATGTTGCCCGTAAGCAAGTTGGTACTAAATACCAACAAATAACGCTAGATGGCGTAATACAACAAATTTATTTTCTCAAAGCAAAATCCGCATAATAATTATTCTCACATCTTTTTCAATGCAGCTTTGTTTTAATGAAATTAGTATAATCCTATTGAACATAACGACATAATTTTCAATAAGTTATTTTCCTCCATCCATTCTTAGAAGAGGAAATCGTTCCATCAACAAGTGTGAATATGATTCTTATATCTATTTATAAAAGTATTAGCAAAATGCTATACTAATTGTTTGTTCCTTCACATTTTAATAATGTTTTTAGCTTATTATTAAATGTTTTGATTTCATTATAAATGTCTTCATGAAGATACAGTAAATAATAACAACGATAGTACAAGGTGAAGCCAGTAAGTTTATAACACTTGAAATGTATCACCAAAAATTAATTTCTTGCGAAAAACTTTTGTTTTGACGTAATAAATCTCACCTGGTTAGTCTATGAGTAAGTTGTTACTAAGTATGAAAAGACAATACTCACATTCTAGCCGCTTCCCTGACCAAATCCTTGACAGACATATCAGCTAACTTGAGCTTTTCAATTTCTGTTTTAGCCGCTTGCTTCGCCTTGCCTACAGCACACCCAAAGTAAGACTGAAATTGAAATATTTACATGTAAATACAAAGTTATGGAATAAAGTCATATAAATGTATCTTAGTCCGACTGGGTAGCTACCACCCCCACAGGTGAAATCTGCCACCATAGTACACTTGAAATCAGAGGCTCGAAGATGAGATGAGTCTACAGTCCGGCAGCACATTAAGCGACGCTTCCAGGCGAAGTGTCGCTCAGTGGAATAGGCCGCAGGGGCCGCTTACCATCAGGTGGGCTGCGTGTCTGCACTTATAAATCTTATTTTTTTATACTTTACTTTCAGGATAGGCTGATGCTATCTCTCTCTCTCAATTAGTTAATATATCATACAAGGTGTTTTATTTAGTTGGTAAAGTAGATATAGTTTGTCTTATTATGAAATAAAAAAAAACAGAACAAAGGCAGATGTTTGGAAAAATAAATTGATTAAATGTTTTTATGACATTTTCTCTTCAATATACATACATGCATTATTTTCCCTTTCAATGAGATATAATAATTTATCATGATAAATTCAAGACTTGTTAAAGCTCCATTTTGTACTAATGAAGCACATAATTTCCACATGACTGATTTGTCTTAGATGTTGTATTAGGTTAATTTTGCCATCAGGGATAAAGAAAAAGAATAAGTGTTTTTGTAAAAATTTGTATGCCTAAGTGGCATTGCCATGCAATAGCATTGATAGATTTATACCATTTAAAAAAATAACAGTAATTCAGCAAAAAGAGATCTTTTATTTAATCTGAATCTGGAAAAATTCAAATATACAACTTTTACTCACAAATGTCACTCCACTAGGATCCAACATGTACATCTGTGGTCCCTCATAGTCGGTCCACGTTCCCATGACGACAGAGCATCCATATGGACGGACAGCACTGTACAGTGTGTATGCGTGCATGTACATAGAGACACGCTCGTTAAGGTACTTCAGGGGCACTGGGATTCCATACTGAGATCTGTAGTTTGACGCTTCAGAGCGGGCTGTTTCGACAATCTGCCTCGCGTCTGAAATGAGACCAGCTACTGCCTGTAATAATAAAGGATACATTTGAGTATTACTTTCGTTAGCAAAATGCATTATGATGCGACATAGCAATTGTTAGGCTTTGCAACTTGCTGATGGTAAGTGACCACTTATTAAATTTATGGATACTTTTCTAGAATTTAATGTGTTACCACTTTGTAAACTCCAACTTTCTTAAGCCTTTCAGATTCAAGTACTTCTACTACCCACATTCATGTTGCCCAACACAAATTTTGAAAAAAACATAGTAATTTAATTAAGTGTTATTTGTTAAGTAAAGAAATGAATTCAAAAGATCACTTACCATACCAACATGTTCATCTACATGGAAAATCCTTTTATTTGCGCCAGGTTCATACAATTTTGATGTCACCAGCTTCTCAACACCAAAGACAACACCATCCTTTCCTCTAAGGCCTATTACTGTCCCGGAGTTTTCTACGGCTTTTGCTGCATACTCCACTTGGAATACTCTGCCGTCCGGTGAAAATTGTGACGCTGACAGATCATACTGAAAATCAAAATAAGTAAGGATAAATTTTTTTGACATAACAAGCAAGGAAGATACTGTAATATAATATTAAAATTAGTAATTTTACAATTTTAGATTAAAATCCATGAAAAATATGAATTTATTACTGGAGTATATCATGTTTATGCTTCTCTGCATTACAAACCTTTCAAGATTATTGTATTAAAATTAAAAGAACTTATCTAAACTCACTTGTACGAACTTTTATCAATCTAGCTTTGTTGTGACTTATTTACTGAATATTTGTGTATTGTACAGAAATCTGTATTAGAACATAATACCATTTTAGTCAAGTTATAAAAGATGATCATTTTTAATGCATTTTAAGAGTATGTCTGATAGCCCATTAGGCAAGCCTAACTACCCTGAATGACTACCATCAGATTTACTTAAGCTTACTCTATTTTTATTCTGAACCAGTTTCTGTGTTCTCCGGTACACTCTTTAAATTAATCTAACGAACTTATGGCAGATGTACCAGCTGTATTAAACTGATATAAGACAGAATGCTGAAAAAGCCGAATAATGAAAAGGTTACAATGACTTCGAATTTTGAAACAATTGATCAAACTTTATTATTATTCAACTATAGAACAACAATAATTCTAAGTTTAAAGAGAGAATATTGAACGAAAATGTAAGGAAAATAGCACAGATACCATTGACAGATACACATTAAATGAAAAAGATGCCATCGAAAGTGTAAATAACTATAACCTAGCAAACGTTATTCAATTAATACTCACTCCTGTTCCGATTGAACTCATTGTCTTGGCTAACGTAAAGACTAAAAATAAACGTATTTAATATAAGAACAATCAGTTTCACTTAATATCGATGTAATTATTACAACAATTCCTAATAATTTTCTGTCGGCAGCAATGACAAGCAAACTTGTGAGTCAGCGCGTTTTCATTGTGCGAAACACGTTTCGTTCTATGTGATTAGGATGTTTTTGTATATCAATTAACGTTTTTTATTTATTCCTTTAGTCAAACTTATTTTTTATATTAAAATAAATAGAAAACTCAACTTGATAAATGTTTATCAACATATTTATTCTGATAAGATATGTACTTAATCAAGTTTTGCGTGCTTTAAGATTTTTTTAAGGCATACAACGGAATGTTTTTCAAGCTAACTCAGATTCAACCAATCAAAATGCAGTGAAATGTATGGTGAGAACAAACTCACCAAAAACTGACAAATCATTCTAAAGCCAAACGTTTCGTTCCATTGTTAAAACAATTAAATGTTTTGATTTCACTTTAGTTTATAATTACACTAGTTTACAAAATATAAAAAATTTCATGTCCTTCCAGTGAATTTCATATCGTTTTATTTAGTGACAATAACTAAACGCGAACATATATTTGTTTTATTTTTATTACGTCAAAGAATCAAGTTATCAACACATTTCATTTTAAGACTACCCGCAAGTAGGTTCTGAATTCATCCTAAAATTTTGCTGCATTGTAGTGTTCAGTTAAATAAATATTGTTTTTAACATGTCAAATAGGTTGTGTGAAGTACATCCTGATCGTTTTTGTTACGTTTGTGGTGAACTTATTATATCTAAGAAAGGATATCCCATAACGGAATACTGTTTTTAGGAGTTTTTGGGCAACAAAAAAAATATGAAAATTACAGACAGTTAATTGCTGATTTATTACATAATTTTCAACGAATGGGTGTCAGCATGTCTCTGAAAATTAATTTCCTTCATTAGCACCTTGATTTCTTCCCTGAAACCCTCGGAGAAGTGAGCGACGAACATGGAGAGCGTTTTCATCAGGATTTGACAAAATTATCAAGGTTACTGGGACTAAGCCATGTTAGGTGATTGTTGCTGGTCTGTTATAAGAGACACAGACTCAAAAAAATACAATAAAAGCTAAGGAAATTCATTTTAAATTTTCTTTTTTAATATTTTTGTAGGCATTTTTGTAAATCAAAAATGATTAATATTTTGAAAACGTGACGTGTTGGATTTTTTTTTTATTTTTTTTTAAACTCAGTGCATCTCAAGTGATATGAAAAAACACTTTTCATTTCAAGGACAAAAACCATGTAAACTAGTGTTATGGAAAGCAGGGGTTCAATTAAAAACAAGATTAAATTGAGAAAAAAATCTTAGTCTGCCTCCGTACCTATGTGGTTAAACCGATAGGGTCATAAAGCCTTGGGTTCGATTCCCGCCTTGGGTCTGATTATAAGGACTTTTTCTATCTTCGACCTATTAGCACAGTTATTTTACAGATAACTTTAAATGTGTTCCGGGTGTAAATGTGGGACTTGCTTGAGGGATGCTTGCCGTCTTTTCTGGTTATTTTTAAATTTTGCGATTGTAATAATTTAATACATACATGAAAGTATAAATTACGTTTTGGGTAAAGTTTATTTAAACCGACGTGATTTCTATATCATGCCCTGCCCTACCTACTACTACTTATAAAAATGTGACTGTGATATTTGTTTAATTTTCCATCTTCTAAATTAATAGTCTCGTTATGGTATCTAAGTTCAGGTACTTATCTTGAGTCACTGTTTACTTACGTTTAGTCAATATTTAGAATGATAAATCAGTCTGTTCCTAAATAAAAAAAATGTTTGACTAAAAACCCATTCGAGTGTGTACCGAGCACAACACTACCTACCGAATGTTGCTATTTGTTTCCAGTCTAATTGCGTTTCTCCCTGGTAGTAGGCTGATGCAAGGCCCAGGGACGCTGCCGATGGCGATGCAGGAGCGCGGGGGGGTTTAGTGGGTATTCTCGTGAGTCCCACACACGGCTTGTCTTCCCCAGGCGAGTTATGGTGCGTAAATGCATTCCCCTCCACAAAAAAAAAAAAAAAAAAAAAGTCTAATTGCGTTGTTCTTCGCGGCCTGATCGCTCTGCAAATACCCTTGAAAGGGTTCATCGAGTGGTGGAATAAAACAAAATGAGCCCGCCCTCTACAGGGTGTCTTTAGAGAGTTACATTTCTTTAGGCTGCTGTGATTACTATTCAACTTCGTTCTCAGTATTATCTAAAGAGTGTTGTTCAAATAAGTTTACTATAAGAGATTTTATTTGTTAGAAATTACTGTTGGGTTTAATAAAAAAAAACTTATCATCTCAGGCCTGACATCCTTTATATGATATTACATGACGATAACCAATGGCTTTTTTGTCTTTATTACACTGAATAGACAGCTTTTAACACTGAAGAACTAACTAAACTTGAATGACTGTTCATTTTGATAACTGCGCTTTTGCGCCCTCTATAATCTAGTTTATTAACTATTCCACATTGTTAAAAGCACAATCATTAATAGAAGTTCGCAATAACGCCAACAGATGGCGTTATTTAAGATCGCAGCATCGATACCAATTTTTGCATGCAATTAGTCATTTTATTAAGAATTAATATTAATTTTTATTATTTTTAATTCCAGGCTGAATGTTTTTTCTCTTTTTAGTTAGTACTACAACTAATTTCGCTGTCGTTTTTAGTCGCAATGATTAACTCTCATGCGATCATTATAATAATTATTGCACTTGCCACTTTGGCTTCTTCAAATTTTCAATAGCAGAAACCTACGTCTGCTGGCCATTGTACAAACTGAAAATCGCCACAATAAATTAACTGCTCCAGCAAGTTCCTTTGGGTTAATTTGGAATCAGTCCAAAGTAGGTAAGTAGCTTTTGTACGACTAAGTACTAGTTATGGGTATTAGTATCAAAGACAGTACCACAAACATGTACTTAAGTAGTATGTAACTATATTTTTTTTAAATGCATTCTTTCCTATGGAACACTATAACTATTATTATTATAATTATATTGTAATAAATAAATAACCGCAGCTTTGTGAGATTTTGTGGCCGTGTGAGGAACTCGGGGTAACTCGGGACTACCGACTAAACTCCCCCGGCTGCCTTTCATGTCCCACTATTAGGAGGAAAGACTAGGGCCGTTTTTCCATACAAACGTATTTCCCTGTTTCCTCCCTGGATAATGCCAGTAGAGATATAGTTTTTTTTCCAAAAATCTATGACCACTATTTGCATGTCCCTATGTTTTCCTTTTTTTCATAAATTAATAATTTAAAGAGTTATGAACCTTCAAAAACCTAAAAAAATTACCAGATTTTCCGCTATGTTCAAACATCCAGAAAACAAATTTAACTAGATAAAATAAAAAAAAGAAAACATAGGAACACGGTCAAAGCCTTTCTTTAATTTTTGATAAAAAAAGAAGTTAAATCGGTCAAGTTTTGGAAAAGAAATCAGGGGACTACGAAACGTTGATTTTAAAGGTATTTTCGCTCCAAGCTGCAGTTGTCTCTATCGCGCTCTGCGTGGGATGTTCGGACGCTGCGCGACAGCAATAGATTTTACAAATACCTATTTTTCAATTCTCTCGCCCTTAGTATTTCCTCTTAGGGAAAAAACCTCATTGAAATCAAGTCATCTTTTCAATGTTGGGTACTGGTTTAATCACCGCGCTTCCAAATGAAATTGTGGATTGAGGACACTGACCTCTAATATACAAGTATAATAGAGGTCAGTGATTGAGGATCACAACACACAGGCTGTGTTCGAAAGAGCAACGCATCTTAGACCTTAGTCGCAATTTTTAATGGGCAGTTTACTGAATACTGATCCCAGTTTCACATTTGCTCGTAATTCGTATACACCTTCCTTTTTCATATAATAAAAAAAAGATTTAAAATAGGCTGTTTATTTATATTATTTTATGGAAAATCCACTGATTTTGAATCCGCTCTTTCGTTTAATACACGATAAAGTAATCTTGTTAAATTGTTCCACAGTACACCCTGTATCGATCTGTGTATCGTGCAATTTACGTTTAGCGAACCTGCCGATATGAATGTGTCGGGATAAAAAGATATTTTGTTACTCCATTCAATTCTCTCATTCCATTCAAATACCAGCTTTAAACTGTTGGATTTAGAGTCTCATTTGAAGTATTTATTCCAGTAGGGGACCACCCCCGGAGTCGTAAAGAAGCGGTTTTAATTCGGCGTTACTATTTTGTTGAGGCTGAGGTAATTGACTAGATAGTAAAACGTGGTGAAATGTTCGAATATTTTGTGGTATTTGTGTTCAAATTGCGTGGATAAAGGTTCGGTAAAGTTTAGCTTGGTATTAAAAGGAGTTACGATTGGGAACAACATTTACATAGCCAAATTGTCAGCGTAAATTATTAAGGGCCGGTATTTCAATATATACTTATCTTAATCTTAATCCGGGATTGATAATAAGTATGACTTAAGTGTATTTCATTATAGGATTCAATTTAAGCGGCACCTAAAGTAATACACTTTTACCTGTCAAAAGTACTAATACTTATCTTAAAATGTTATACTTAACTTAAGCAATAAGATAAGGTTACATTGAAATACCGGCCCTAAGAGAAAGAACAGTCTAATTTATGTAAGGTCGTTATATTTATATCAGTTGGCAAACAGACACGCAGCCCACCTGATGGTAAGCGGCCACTGCGGCCTATTCTGCTTGCGGCCTTGCTGCCAGACTGTAGGCTCATCTGATCTTCGAGCCTCTGATTTCAAGTGTACTGGCCCCCACATTAATGCCGGAACACAGCCAGAGCTGTTATGGCGGCAGATTTCACCTGTTTGGAGGGGGGGGGGAGAGCTTGTCCTGTTATAATCCTCGTGTCTCAAAAGCAAAGCTGTTAATCATTCATATTCAGGATGAATGTATCTACAAATTATAGTTAATACGAGTATTGTTATAGGCTTATTTTATAGGGCATTCAATTTATTCGGGGTCTGTTTAGGAAAATATTTTCCCAACACACACAAGCGGTTGAAAATCCAACGGCAATCAAAACAAAAACGTATCCTAATCGCTATTAATACAGCGTAGGCTGCAATCCATCACTCTGCACATGAATAATGTGGAAAACACCGCGCCAAACCAAGTAGCAGATTACCATGTCAAAAGAATTTACGACCAGAGCTCTGTTTACACGTTTTTGTCGCGTTACGCCGAAAACCACCAACTTTATTATCACGGAATCCATACTTGAGGACGGTAAGGCGGGGTGCAGAAAGGATTCAGATTCAGAATCAGCCTTGTTACACTGAGCATTTTACAATAGTTTTAGTATATCAACAGTTATCATAACTGGCAATAAGAATAATACCTGCCGAAAGAGTCGAACGAAACTAATTTTAGTAGGACTAATACTATGAACCTCGCTTGACCGTGTCGAAGCATCTGAATCATAAAAGACCAGAATTTATAGACAAATTAAACAAATTTGGATCACGTTAAGATTGACGTACGAAATTCCGTGCAACTATTGCGTCCGAATTGATCAATGAGCTCGCATTCAACAGTTAGGACGTTTCTTTCGGTCGATTTTTTCAGCGCGGTCAATTCCTTCGGCGCATTTGGCGCGGATAAAATGTGATGTGCGTTCAGCTTTAGCGTCACCCATAAACCCTAAGCAGGAAGGTTGACAACCCTACAGACGACGATAACCCTTTATCGTTTGGAAACTGTCTGCTCCTCAAGTTGACGGGGACGGAGGTGGGACAAGCGCTTTCCGAGGCAACTAGGTCACAAGGTAACAAAGGTTTTACGTATCGGTAAGTAGTAAAAAAGGTTTTGATACGAAAAGGTAGGAAAATCTTAAGAGGAAAGTTTTTATGAGAAAACTGGTGCTTGGTTATTCTATATTGTTATTAATGGAATCAATGAAAGTGAGTGAAATATATAACATGATTAAACTGACTTACTTTAGTGTGAGATTTATATAAGGGCAGGAAAATTATGATATTGGATGATGAACGTAACATGGCATGGCATAACATAACCTAACCCATATTCTTATCAGTCTTCTTCTCCTTTCTGTCGGTGACCACCTGTTTTCTTAAAAGCTGATTTTTGTGAAAACACTTGCAATAAGCTCTATCTTGAACTTAAAATATCCAGTCACCTCGCGTCTGTACTTGGTTTTAGTCAAAAATAGTTTCCCGCTCAAGCACCTAGGCACCTGTAAGTCGGGCTGAGTCTTCCACGTGACACTCCACTGAATGACACCTGACAAACGTAGTCTGTAGTGCCGAATTTCAAAAGGATTTTGTCGAGCGTTGAAAGTTTATCTTTTGGGAACTGCTGTTTGTCTAACAAGGAAGAAGTTTTAAGAATATTGAGGAATTTGATGTTCTTATGTTAAAATTGTTTTGTGGAATGTTGCAGACCGTTTGGATATTTTGGAATTGCAGTTTTTCAAATCGGAACTTAATCAGTTACATTCGGAGTTTAAGCAGTAAGGGTAAGCGTAACCTTCAAAGCAATTCACGCCTTCTTCAAAACAAGCACTTTTGCTTGATTAAAATGTAATTTTAACGTTCTTTTTTTATTATGCCATTACAAACGTACACTAAGATGACTTCTTTAATCTTTACTAAGATGGTTACCCAAAAGTTTAATTTTTGAACTCGAAAGAAAACTTTTTCCGTTTCATCTTTGAGAAACAAAACAAAGGCCAGGCCTTTCCTTCCTTATTTACTGCACAAATTAAAACCGAATCCCATGAATAGTGCTTATAGTGTTATAGAGGTAATAAATAGCCATTGCTAGGGACCAATACCACATTAGCCATCTCATAGACACCAAGCTGTGAACTTCGAGTTTTGTAATTTCATTTTTCGCTAAACAAAACACAAGATACACAGAAAGACAGTGAAGTAATCAACGAAGATTTCACAAGTTCGTATTGATAGGATGAGGAAGCCATAGCCGATAACATCCATAGAAATATTATGTAGATAACATCAAGATAACATCATCATAATTTAAGCCGAATGACGTCATCTGTTTGAGAATAGGACTCCCTTAGGTTTCAGTCCCTAAGGGTATTGTTGAGGACAAAATTCATTGATAGTATGACAAAATTATGAATTAAAACACGGCTTAAACACGGCTTTTTTCCATCTTTTTTCTCTGAATTATATTTGTCATCTGTCAATGTCAATCAATAAAGAAGAAAATATAAAGTATACAAAAACTCCTTTTGTAAGTGGCCAGCGTCGGCAACAGGTATGGTACCTCCTATTTATTTATTTATTTAAACTTTAATACATAATCAAGAGTACATAAGGCGGACCTAATGACAAATGGCATTCTGTGGCAGTCAACCTTCGGGCCAAGCAGAAAAAAAAATTGTGGGAAGTGCTAACGTGGGTACTTCGGTCTTGCACCACCCCCATTCAACAGCAACCATGGTCCGACGTACTATCTTTTACCAGTTTGTCCATTACATTCATTGCGCGATACAAGATCCAATAACTAATCATTCGTAAAATCGTAGCTCAGTAAGTCTTCTTTCATCTGTGTAGAACTGTAGTGAGCGGGTACTCTACGCTTGCTGATTAAGATTAGCGTTTGCTGCCTTATCTTCTCCCATGATCGTTTTACATGCTTTACTGTAGTTTTTTGTATTGTAACATTACTGTGGCCACGTTAGCTGTTAAATATATTAGCAATCTGTTTACTCGGCAGGGCGTTACACGAACTCGTTAATACTCGTCGCGGCCGACAAAATATTGCCTTGGAACGTAATAAAGGGATATTCTGTTAGCTATTGCGATCGGCAGGAAATGCTCGAGAGAAGAGAGAATGTTTTCGACATTCGATACTTTTGTGGCGCCCCTAGCCACAAATAGGTCTACAAAAGGATAACAGATGGCGCTGAATTAGCATTTCGAATTAATATGGAATCCTGCATCGTGTAGTGACTTTTTATTGTACAGTATTTTCATGCTCTTTACTTGTTGCCGAAAGATCTAAACTTTTTGAGAGGTAGTTTCAGAATCGTTGCCAGAATAATAGAAAGTAATTCAAAAGCCAATGTCAATATAATTACAATGTATAAAACTTATGACAAATGATAAGTTACACATTATTTTGACCTAAAATACTATGTATCACTGAGCATGCTATGTATATTAAATTGAATTTAATTTTTAGGGCATAGATTTTCGGGCCCTGAAAAAATTTTCTCCAAGCGTTTATTTCGATCTAGTCATGTACGCTCGTAAGATGATCTAGGATTTGGCAAGTCACGTTTTTACATTAGAGCGACGACCTCCGTAGCTAGACCAATTTGGTCATGGCTACACAGCCATTTGGTTGTTGTGGTTCCCTTATGATATTTTTCGTCACTGACACGCTATTGGTATCAAGAGATGACAAATTTGACCTCACGCAAGTGGACTACTCAGCCAACACAGAATTTTTGTTTAAAGTTATACAATCATAATTATTAATCATTTAAAACCGATTATTTATAAATATTGTAAAAATATTTTTTTTGTATAAAAATACAATTACAGCCTCGAAACTCCATTTAGGTAATACAAACACAGAATATTTTCAGAACTACATTTTGCAAGACAGCAATACCTAACTACTAATTAACGGGAAAATAGGCAACAATAATCGTTTGTAAAAAATAACAAAGCTCGCTATTCGTAATTACAAGACAACCGTTATAGACATCATTTAAAACCAACTCTAGTACCACTGCTTCATTCGCCATTCTTTAGTCAGCAAATATAAGAACTAACAGTTTGAATTTAAAGACCGATCAACGATAAGTCCCTGAGGTTCGTCGGTCGTTTCATTGGAAACTTTGCGGTTTAGAATTCACAATGACGTATAATTGGCAAAGTTCCGTCGAAGAAACGGTTGGGAGAAAGATTCTTAGCTGTAAGATGCGTAGCTAAGTAAATAGTAGTTTTCACTTGGTGAATTGGCAAATAGACTAGTTCTTGGAAGTTTATTAAGTTACTGGTAACTACTGTAAGAAAATGTGTAGATAGCTAACAAAACTCGAGGTATGAAGTATGAAGATTTTAAAATAGGGTAGGGTACGTACCTCTGTTCCGTGGTACGTACTTTTAATTAAGTTAAAACTTTTTCAAGCAGATATGACTGTATCTGATGTTAAACACGGTTACTAATTGAGGGATGCTTAAATCAGAAGACGTATCGCTCGAAGTGGTGCCACACATACTGTAGGCCCCTGCGATAAATGTAGGTGCAGTTTGTTCATTATTGCGAACTTTGGTACACTTAATTATTCATGACATTGTACGATATCTCCAAAGCTCGCTACACGTGCCGTGAACAACTGCGAAAAAATCTAAATTTGGAATTCCGAAAAACACAACTTGCCCTAACGTAACCCCAAACAATTTGCGAAGTATTTTCCACTAGACATTCCAATGTTCGGAAGTCGCCGTGAACTTCTCTGACGCCTGGCGCTTTAATTGTTCCTGTGAGCTTTAAATTTGCTTCAAAATTATCATTTCCGCTTCTTTGTCTTGCAGACGAAGTTCAAGCGAAGTATTAATAATGGCGTGTAGTGACCCAGTTGAGTTTTTCTCTTGTTAATTTGTTTTTAATAAAGTTGAGGGTTAGGATTTTGTTTAGGTTTTGGAGAGATTTTTTAATGGCGTCATCTATTATAAAACTCAAAGGTGACTGACTGACTGACTGACTGACCGACTGACATAGATAGCTATCAACGCACAGCCCAAACTACTGGACGGATCGGGCTGAAATTTGGCATGCAGGTAGATGTTATGACGCAGGCATCCGCTAAGAAAGGATATCTCGATATTCCCACGGGAACGGGAACCACGCGGGTGAAACCGCGGGCGCCCGCTAGATTTAATATAATATTTTACCGACGTGCTTTAAAACAAAATTTGGACATTTACAAAGCCCTTTCTTCTAATATAGCACAAAATAAAAAAGATTAACAGATTGAACTATTCCGCCATCTTCAAAAATAATGACCTGAACTTTAATATGTGATTCACTAAGGTTGCCATAGTGTTTTGTTGTTTCTCCAAGCGTTGCAGTATGACCCAAGTTTGGCAAGTTCAGTTATTGCGCTAGATCAATTATAACCTTTTTTTTTCGGAGGAGAATGCGTTTATGCACCATAACCGCAGGCTAGCTAGACCCACGGCCGTGTGTGGGACTCGAGACTAAAAAAAAGCGTCCACTACCCACTAAACTCCCCCGGTTTCCCCTTCACTCCCGATTCGGACTAGCCGGTGCCAGCTTTGCTATTGACCGGCCCATCCCCGGGTACCCCGACTTGAGAGGCCTCAAGTCAGGGTGGCGCCTAGGGAGGGATCAATTATAATCTGACCTCTGTAACCCTTAACAGAGGAAGTAGACCAATTGCATTGTGGCTACGAAAGTCGTGAAAGAACTGGAAAGAGTAACTTTTCAAAGGATGTTAATTTGCAGAAGAGCACACTCTGAACATGACGAACAGACCTTTTTTACTGAAACAATAGCGCGGAGAGAAACCACGGCTTATTTATTCAACTTACGTCATAGTCCATTATCCGAAAGCAAATAATTCCGCTAGGAGGACAATGAAAAAGTCACGTTAATTAGGATGTCGGCCTGCAAATAATAATCCCATTGAGGCTCATTTCGTATGCGGGCCCGGGGCCCAGCGAAAAATTTATCCGAGAATTTTTTAGACAACGCAATTACAGGAATATTTACTTAATGTCGGGACAGTGGGTAAAAACATGTTGGTGCCCTGTTTTAATTCTCTACGTAATGCGCAGGTGGGCTGGGCCTGTCGTAAAAATATTTCATTAGGGCCGATGTTCCGTTGGTTTGGTGTGTTGTTGTGACGTAAGGAAACTTCAGGTTTCATTTTCTAATACTCTCAATGTTCAAATTTTTATGTGTAATTAATTCTGTTTGATTTTTCTATGTATTGTTCATTATTTTGGGGGTGACGGACAAACACTGTGAAACCATTACAATCGAAAGACTGTGTAGCCATACTCCAATTGGTAGGTTAAATAAGTCCCTCTGCTGATTGGTAGGCTAAATAAGGATTTATTATTTTTTAATTTTGTAAGCTGAAAAATTGGAGAATTGCTTTGCACCCGACTTCCATCCGACACCATCACTACCGGTGGAACAGTTAGCCAGCGTATCTGTTTAGCAACTGTAGTAAAATCTAGACTAAAATATAGGGAATCTGAAAAGTTTCCAGTTAGGCATCATTCTAAGCGAAGCTACTTTGTGAAATGTTTCTAAATACAACAGGCGTGGTGTAGTATTGCTGTCGTTGGTAGTTTTTCACCTCGGTGTTACAGTCTGCTCCATTTGGCAAAGGACAAGTTCATAAATTGGATGAGAAACAAAATTAATCACCATAAATATCAACAAGAGCAGTGGGATCTAGAAAAATACATAAAACCTCGAGTTGTTTCCACTGTTTGCAGTCAGTTTGTCGTAGTGTTCCCAGAGCCCATTTTGTAGCGCGTCATTTATTTTGTAGTACCCACAAGTTCAGTACAGAGTCCACCTAGGATGCACTTGGAGTGACTGGAAGAGCAATAAATAACCAATCAAGCGGCTACAATGGCTTCGCGACAAAGCTCCGGCTTGAGCCAACTTGCTAAACTAGCTGTGAATTTTACAACAAAAACCTTGTCCTGTTGTGCTCCACTTGGCGGAAGCCTGGGAGGTTTTCTCCGCAAAGTAATTTGTGTACAGATTCAATTTTAATTTCTAAGGCTTTGAAAACGTGCCGAAAGTGCCTGTTGCATTTTGCGATAAAACGGATGTTCCTTAATTGCATTACCAGCAGCAAAGTCCGGAATGAATGATCATGCTTATTTTACAATGTTTCGGGTATAAGCTAATGTGACTTTGCTAGCTTAAAATGGAAAAATTTATCACTAAGCCCAATGATAAATCTGTTTTTCTTTCCTATTTTACGTCCATAAAAAAATTTTGCTTGACAGAGATTTTAATGATGTTTAAAATATGACACCTTCAGTGTGAGAACAAGCCGGTAATTAGTATAATTTTAAAATGAAAATAATATTTGTCATCTATTACTCAAAGCTGATTTTATAGTTCTGAAGAAGTCCTAGTATCTGAAAGTAATTTTTTATTTGTTTACAATTCATTGTATTATTAAGTAAATTTTAATTAAGAACGTACATAAACATTCTTAATAATTCTTTCGTCGAAGTGCAGTTAGTTTTTTATATTCAAGCAACCATTTTAGGTTGCACGACGTCCTACATACCAATGCGATCGCAATCTACGACCTACAACGCATGGAGGCTATTGATCACAGAACACACAGGATCTTTCCTTGAAATGGAACAATGAGGAAAATTCTTTATTGCAAAAATAGAGAATACGTTCTCACTTACTGAGCTTTTGTTGTTTATAATTTACGGTTACCGTAGAACTCTGGTTCGGTCTCACCAATTTTATTTTCTATGAGCATATATACCACTTGCTAAGGGTTGACGGAAAACATCGTAAGGAAACCTATACAGTTGACTCATAGTATAATCCAATCCGGTTAAGGGGTACGGAGGCCAAATGGAATTCGATCCAATGTAACTGGACTTGCCAAATCTTGGATCATGGTACCAGCGTACCAGACTATAGGTTCCACACCAATTTCAGGTTCTGGAACCAGCTCGTCCAAACCGGGTGGAAAGAGGAAACCGGGGAAGTTAAGTGAGACGCTTTAGTCTCGAGTCCCACACACTTCTGCAGGTCCTAGCTAGCCATCGGTTATGGAGCTTAAACGCAACGAAAACATTTTGAGATAAACTGTTCGTAGGAAGAAACAATAATGGTTACGAACAGCATGAGTAACCTACCTGGACCAACAACTAGTATTTCACATTCAGTCACGTGTTAAGTGCAGTCAGTTGATTCGAGACAGCCATTACCGTCCAGCCTGTTCGTCCGGAAAAGTGCTGAGCGTCTCTTCGAGTGCGTTTCAATGGAACCAGTGAAAGGTTGCAAATACTTTTGATGACGATGCGCAATTCGGAAAGAGCATAATATATGTTTAGTCACTTCGCAGAGTGGTAGAGTCGCTCTGTAACAATGATATTGATGATTCATAAGTGCAATTTAAAAGCTTAAATAGATAAAGTCCATTTTGATTATGCATTTGTAGTCTAAAATAGCAAAGACTATTTGTAGGGGTGAATAAAAATAACTTCGAAATATAATGTTAATGCCAACACAGCTTTATACTCACTCGATATTATTGAGGGTTCAATTCTCCGGTCGGACCCAATTTGTGTTAGAATTTTTGAACACAGTTGGGATTTGTATCGCCATTCTTTATTTGGCAGGCTTGGTGATGTAGCTATTACCAATCATTATGTCGATGATTTGATTTAAATGATCAAGGCCTTTGCAATGGGAGGTTAATTTGGCTGATACTTTTTCACAATTACTGTTGCAATTATACTTCAAGATAAAAAAACGTTCCAGAAAAACGCTTCTCCGCTTATCTTGTTAGGCCACGAATCGACTATTCAAGCACGACCCTTGAATTGAAATGAGAATTCCTCTCACACAAAGAATTTTTAAGCCCCGAAAAAACCTTAAAATCCGTCGCCTCTCTGTCACAGTGAGAGAGTAATGAAAAGAAAACTTCCCTTCTAGACACATACATTACTTCTAATGCCCTCTTTGTCCACATTGTTCGGGAAGTTCTCATATAAAATTTCAGTAGCTTCTTGAATGTGATCCAATTTCAATTTGATGTCCCAGTTTACGACTGATATACTGTCGAATATTATTAGATGGGTGTGTCCTCTTTATACTGTGTAATGGAACGTACCTACTACTTTGTTTGCATTGTGTAATGAAACGGAATGTTATGGAGCGATTCGAATGTGAATTCACAGCCGCATTGACTTTTGTATTGGAAATGTTTTGTGTTCGTTTAACACCGTACGTTGTCATGGCCTCAGTAACGTGAATAAAGTCGCATTTTTATGCAATGACTTCTTCTTCCAGCGACTTAAGGCTTTTTGAGAACCCCCTTGGTTCCCCCGTGGGCCCGTGGTTGGTAAAAGTTATGTATTATACATCATCTTTCAAGAAGCTGGTCCTGCTATTTCACTTGATAGGAAGCAGCCACTGCGGCCTATTCCGTTGAGGGCATTAGTGTATGCTGTCAGCTTCATTTTCTGTAGGCTCCTATGATCTTCGAACATTTGATCTGGTCTGGTCGCACATTAGTATTGCAGGAACACCAGTGGGGGTGGTAGCTTTCACCAACCTGTCCAAGGTGCCAATCGAACCCACTACTTTCGAGTTTTATAATGTGAAGCTTAACCACTGTTCCACGGAAGCAATTAGTAAATATCAAAGTAATCTTTATCAAAAGCACGTTAGTATAGATGAGATAAAAGTGCTCAATCGTCAATTACTCGGCAACGCCAATACGTTTCATTCGTGAATTCCAGAAAGCGAGTCGCTTTGGTTCGCAGAGTCAACAAATCGCAGTCACTCAAACGTTTCATTCGGATCGCAAAACGGACACGTTGCTGAAGTTAAGAGTATTATTTAAGGTGAGTCGTTGACGAAGAAATAAAACTGTGTCAGATGAAAGAAAAAAACTAAGATAAAGAGGGGAAAATGTACAATAAATCACTTGCTTGTTTGTGTAAGGGCCATTCACACCACGACTTATAAATTAAAAAAAAGATAGCTTCATTGTTTTCTGACCGATAAATTTTAACAAACTCATTTGTCAATGGCGAAACTGGTTACACAGACTTGTATTGTTAAATGTATGTAAATACATTAAAGAAACTAAATAATACATTCTGTAGATGATAAACCATCTTGCACCTGTAAGAATTAATTACTGTATTACAGGCTATAAAATCACAGAAATAACTAAGACGAATTAACTTTGTAGAAATGTCGTCATAACCGTTTATTTCTGAGATTCTATTTTTATTAAATATACCTGTACTTTATCTCCTCCTCATCTCCTCGAGATGAAAGAGCTCCAAAAATGTTACGTTCAACATTATTATTTTTTATTTCAACAGCGACGATAAGGTTCACCTTAAGGGATTTCATTCGTATTCACGCGTAATTTAACTCGTAACGTAAAGAAATATCCATTAATTTTGAAGATGGCTATTTTCCGGGCCGCTGGTTCTCGAGACGTTTGGATTCGGGAGGGCTTTTTGATTTTAAAGGTTTCATATTTTTGTCTTTAGTGGTTCTCTGAGTTGTAATAAAAATGAATTGTTGATTGTACTACTCCCTCTAAAGTAGGGATAAAGGCAGTTATAAGGCGATGTAATTGAGACAAATCGGAAAATTAACGCAAATTTAGGACTCTAGTCGTCCTAGGATTACCAATTAAGCCCTCAAGAAGGGACTGTACAAAGTTTCGGGGTATCGTTTTCAGATAGGCTATATTAATAATTTAGCTATTTTATAAGGATGCAGAGTACCCAATAAAATACATATAACAGACCTTTTAATTATAAATAAATTTTAACCTATCGCTCATTCTTTATTATAATTTCATTAGAATACTAATAGCTTTTAAGATAATATTACACTTATTATGCATCAACTCGGAAAATGTAACTCTTTAAATACCCCATTACGCACTGAAAATCATCATCCAGTACAAATAAAGCGTCACTTTAGCCACATTCTGGGAAATTATCCACAAACATTCGCCATTCCGAACGTGCGAGCGAAAATATCTATGCAACCTTCCCAAATTTAATTACAAAATGCAAACATTCCCGCACTACTGTTATAACCGTAGCTATAAAGCCGAATGAAATATAGCAGAAAACACTCAAGAGGAGTACTTTTGCAGGAAACTAATATCAGTGTTTGCCAAGCAGTTCGCATTTGGAGAATTGGGGTGACAGCGTAGACTTGGGAATCTCACACAGCTGTCTAGATAGATTATTGTTGATTTTTCGAAACAAAATTTTTGCGAAAGAAGAATGCTATGTAGAGTGCGTGTACCGGCATGTACTAGGCTGGCGGCGAGATATAGCGACGTTGGTATTTTGTATAAATAAAACTTTTAGATGCGGGAAAGGTCAACTAATTAACAAATTACATTTTACAACAGACAGATTACGGCGTGCTTAGAGGCGAGCGAAAAATTTAAACAATGCACGGCACTTCCAGCTGATTTTACTTTTTAAAAAGAGTCTTGACTGCGAGGACGTTTTACTCCTTGTCATCGTAAAACAGCATTATTTAAAAAAACCTACAATTGAGGCCATCAAAATAATTTAAAGACATTGGCATCTTGATTTTATCTAAATACAAATTAAGGAGGTTACTGTCTCTTCTATTCGTTCTACGTTCATCCAAGATCCGAACAATAGTGTCGCTTATCGGCACAGCACAACGTTATTAAATAAACAGGCTCCAACCCTTCCCGCGTCTACTGGATTACCGGGCTCAACGTAACTTATCGGAATCACTTCAGGAACTTGTAATGAGACCTGGCTTCCTCAATATGGAAGGAACATTGACTATAATCACCTATCAGCAGACTAAGGATGCGGTATTTGGAATGTTTCTCTGTTAGAGTCGATTACTTTCTATCAGGCCGGCTTCGGGTTAAGTAATAAAGAAAAGGGCATTCCGGTCTGTATCGGTAAATTATCCCAACGACTATAATAAATGCAAAAGTCCATGCAAGTGCAAGTGTGAGCGTCCATGCTTAAACCCACTGAACTGATTTTGATAAAAGTTGGTACAGACATAGACTGGGCCTAAGGAAAGGAATGCCATGAGGCAAAAAGTCCACCTTTTGTACCCCGTGTTTTGCAATGAAGCTTCACAAATAATAAGTAAAAGGAAATAGGAGGGATTATACTCAGAACTGTTTTATATGATCTTATTTGACGTCGAAACGGTGAAACGGATCGATGAGATTTTTTGGTAAGGAAATAGTTGTTGGGAAATCATAGCTTACAGCAGCTGCTGATGAAAATAAACTCCTTTTTATTTGTCGTATAGTCCTATATCAACATTCAGAGCAAATGTCACAGTAATGTCTACATTCAACAGCTTCCATCAGTTTTCCTGTTAGTCATAATGATTGACGGTTGCTAGTTTGGGCAGTGCATGTTTCGGATTTTTCGCACGTAGATTGCGTTTGAGATAACCCGCATTCTGAGGGTCATCAGTGGTATGACAACTTCATTTAGATGATCGAGGACTTTTAACTATTGTAACTATTGGGTAATGAAACTGACAGGTCTCTATCTTCCACTTAAGGAATTTTGGTGGAAGGGGGACAATCCTCTTCATGGCACTTTGTTTTTATGTTTAGAAATTTATTTGTTTGCTTGTTCATCAAGCATTTCTGTGGTTTCCTAACCTCTTCAACGCAAACAAGATTTTTTTCTTGTAGTTTAGTTGCGTCGATTTTCAGAAGACATACAAGTGTTTGTGCTTTGTGATCTGCTTCTTCTTCTGCTTCTTGATTTACTTATGTAATAAACTTACGTTTAAGATTAGAATCTGGAGTCATAATACTTAAGTCGGAAATATTTGTCTACATTAAGTACATCATCTCAGCTGATGTTAACGATTCAGAGCTGTGCATTATTTATTAGGACTAGCGGCCCGCCCGCGGCTTCGCCCGCGTGAACTATAGGACGTTATCCCGCGGGAATATGCATGTATTATACTAGAAACCTTCCTCTTGAATCAGTCTATCTATTAAAAAAAACAACATCAAAATCCGTTGCGTAGTTTTAAAGATTTAAGCATACATAGGGACATAGGGACAGAAAAAGCGACTTTGTTTTATACTATGTAGTGATATTCATACTTTATACTGCTTTAATTTTTATTTCCGACAGCACAGTCAGCTATTTGTACATTTAACTTGGTAACTTGAACTGCAAATAATTACACAAAAATAATAACCGCCGGTCGGAGCGAGTTCACAATTCATTTACAGAGTAAACCTCAAGTTTCTCAAAACTCATTAAAAGTAAATCCTGGTGCATTTTCTAAAGACGCTGAATTAAGTCTTCTTTATAGGAATTTTCTTAAAACTGCAGCCGTTGAGCTCGCCTCATTTACCTCTATTGAGACCGCTTCGTACCCGATGCACTGCCTTCCATTTAAATAGAACTTAAGATTGAATCGTTCCGGATTCGCTACTTTGAAATGCTCAATCCATTTTTTATGCAGTTGCGCACTTTGATATTCATAAATTTGAGAAAAAAAATATTATCTATTCGCTTTGAAAAGGATAAAAGTCGTATGTATTAAAAGGAAATGAAGATATTATGTAAAACAAAAGAAATATTTCGACCCCCTCAGCAGGACCTCTAATGTACGCAAGAATTTAGCACATGAGAATTTGATTTTAAACTTAATCACAAAGTACAAGTAACTCGCTGTCTCAATGTTGTTGAGATTACAGTAATTAATTACAAAATAAATAGTCGAATGTAGTCTGAATGGTATTTGGATATACTTGGCGCTTTTTCATAATTTTGAATCTAATCCCTTTTTCATAATATCATCGAGTTAAGCTTGAAGCCAAATCATGAAGCTTAACTTTTAAACCTAATTAATGTTTTTTAGACCAATTTTTTTTTTTAAAGTTTTTCTTTTTTGGTGATAAACAGCATTAAAAATTGATCTGATCCTAAACTCAGAAACATAAGCACCTAAAGTTTATGATGAAATTTTACAGAACCTTGGACGTCACTATCTATTTTGAAAGCTTAGTAAATATAACACACAAAACCAATATCCAGCCGACCTCAAAAACTCACTACACATTTTAAAGACTCCATAAAAAACAACCCTCACTAGGTGACCTCAGGTTGACATTTTCAGAGGAGTTAGAAAAGTTTTGAGGTAAATCTTAACACGCAGGGCGAGGCGACATGTCGGGGGTGAGTGACAGGAGTCATTTCGTTGAGCACGCGGGAGGCAAGTGCAGGCATAAATCTTCATCAGTGGAGGGCTTCTATGCCGCTTGGTTTATTTATATTAATTCTTAGGGTA
Organism: Mecyna flavalis; assembly: GCA_949319885.1. NCBI lineage: Eukaryota > Metazoa > Arthropoda > Insecta > Lepidoptera > Crambidae > Mecyna > Mecyna flavalis. The sequence continues at coordinate 1,391,302 of OX439407.1, read as the reverse complement.
AAGGCTAAACGTTTTATGCTATTGCATAGCTTTTATCGCGGGTTTTGAGCGCGGCGACCGAATCAAGAAATAATGTAACAAATAGAAAAACCTAAGGAAAAAACCTGACACTCGTCTTACGTCGTTTCAGTTCGGCTGACTCCGGCACGGTGTTTGATGCGTGTAGACCACTGACCTCTATTAATAACAGAGGTCAGTGGTGTAGACTGTCGGATCAAGACGAGCTGCTCCGACGAACAGCTCGTCTCGATCCGTGCGAGCTTTGTACTTTCTACACGCATATTATATGTATATCTAGTCGCACGCACACAAACACTGTGCCGGAGTCTGCCGCATAAGTTGATAAAAAATGCTATGCAATAGCTTTACCGTGGCAGTCCCCGAGTGCCACACGTATTTTTTTTAGTATTATTAAGGAGGAGGACGTTTATAAGTAGAAAGACGTAGTGGTAAGCGCTGCAGACAGGGCCTGCTCAACTGGGGAAATATCATCCTCCCAGAAGACCACCGTGCAAGTAGAAGTTTTGCTATTTCGTTTCGTTTGGTAAGCGAGATTCTTCTTTTTCTATTAAAAATAAATACCGAGAGTAAAAACACTAGCTTTTGATACAATTACTTTTGACTTGTTGTATTTAATATTACCTACTCTTTCCATAGTAATGTTTTATGGAAAAATACATACTAGATTTTAAATGATACCAAGAACGAAAGTCAAATCTTGTCTGTTACTTTCTCCTGCTCAAACATCTATATCGATTTCAATGAAAATTGTTACAAACTTAACAGACCTCAGAAAGGACATAGAATAAGTTTCATCCCGGAACACGCGATGGTCTCACCGGATCACGATAGAGACTTTCTTTGAAACTCAATTCCATCCACATAAACGATGTCCTACACAGGGTAAGTCACATAAATTATTTTAAAAAAAATAATAGTAAAAAATCATAGTCAATAAAAAAACCAAAGACTGACATTGGATCTTGGTCCAAGCCCAGTCGATCTTCCTCTTTAGAGAGAATCCTCTCTAAAGAGAAAAGCTTTAAAACCCTAGATCTTCTGCTAATTACCAACTACTCAGCCTAATAGCACTCTCCTATGCAAGCCATTGCTATTTACACTTTTAGTACATACATAGGTAAGCTAAAGAGCGCTACGAACTTTCTCAGAAATCCAAGTTAAAATTGGTTTATTTATTTATGTACTTAGCTTTACAGAGAATACATACGAGGGCTTGCCTCATATATTTTCTGATTTCAAATCCCAAGCAGGTACTTTACTCATCCTTATGTATCACCTAAATAAATAAAAGCAATTTTATACATTAGGTTTATGATGTAAAGTCCCTGAAGACGTACTGTAATCAAAGGCTTCTTTCAGAATTAGTCTCTACTGAATGAAAGTCATACTTTGTTACATAAACCATTCTCTTGTGTATTACTCGTGATTGGATCTTCTATGATAATTCTGTCTAGAATCAATATTTAATGGAATATAAGATTTGTAACGCTTCAACGGTAGTCTTTAAAGTACTAGGTCATGATATCGGTCTTGGGTGCATGAAATGGGAACTCGGGAACGAGGTCAGATTTTTCGCACAAAGATTTTTGATCACTAATCCAAAGGCACGCTTAGTAGGTAATTAGCCAGTATCATTGTGACCTCAGAATGAAATTTTTCTTGTTCTGTGATTGTAAAGAAGACTTAATTTCAAAGATGGTAGTAGCCTTTGCCATGCAGTAGAACATTAAATAGGTGTCAAACTGTTAACCTACTTTACTTTGTTGATGCTTTTAAAACTTAAAGAGAAGGATAGTATTGGAACGTCCAAACAAGGAAAACCATCGATTTTCTTTCGGAAAATCTATTTTTTTTTGTCAAAGAATCGTATATACATATTATGATAAAACACTTAAATATTTATAACCATAAACAGAATACAGAACAAACAAAAGCTATTCAGATCAAAAACCCAACGTCAGCATCGAAAATCCTAAACTAACATACAGTATATTAAGCACCGGCCCCATGTAACCTTCCTTAGGCAGGGTTAAGCGTTGACGTCGATGTCAATTGAGCAGTTAGATGATTGATGGAAGTCGGGGCAAGCCCCTCAAATTACTTAATATCCTGTGCGCACATAATTTTTAACATATTTCTCGCTTCATGTGTTTTTGAAGTGCGTAAGATGGTGGATTAAGATTGAAAGCTGCTAAATATTCTTGTTTATATTTTTTTGGGTTAGAGAGTGGTCTTATAGCTATGGTTTTCGTGTTCACCTTTACATTAGATTTAAGTCTGTTACACGCAATTTGAACGATTGCTTGAAACTTATTTGTTCCGGAACTAGTTGATGTGTTTAATTAAACAAATTGTAATGAGGTGTATTTGTAATTAGAAACATTCATATTAAATAAAAAAAAAGTTGTGCAATGCTAAAAATACAAATATTTTTTGGCTCTTTTTGCGTGCTTTCATCTTGTTTAAAATACTCGACGAAAAGCGTGTCCAAAAATTATTAATTTAGAAAATTAAATGAATTTTATTGTGGCTTAAACCTGAATCTTTTGCATTTCCAACATAACTGTTTTGAAGTTGATCCGAAGTAAACTACGTTGAAAAACTACTCACATCCCTCCTGATCGTGAACACCCTAATCTTCCTCCTTTAAGAAACACCTCGTATTAATTAACAACTGGCTGACAGCCCTGCTCCTCAGAGACAGGTTGACTCAGATAACTCAATTATGACGCGTTACGAGGCCTAATTACGCCGCACGGGTCTTGCATGACGATTGTGGTGCGAGGAGAATCAATATTATCTTAGGATCCCATATTTATGCACCTGTATCCGTAGTAATATTGACATGGCTACAGTACATCTCTCTATAGTACATTTGACACAAGACGAGCCATTTGGTGTAATGGTCGAGAAGTCGGCTATTACACCAGAGGCCGCGGGTTGGTTCCCAGCACGGTAGCAACATTTGTGTGCATGAACATGTCTGTTTGTAATCGGTCTGGATGTTTCTATGTATATTAAGTATGTATTTACAAAAAGAAAGTGTATTAGTAATGTTTATCCGTTGTCTGGCACCAATAGCATTTAGTAATCTGTGCCCAATGCCCATATTGCCCATAGCACATGCTAATGCTTAGTTTGGGGATAGATGGCGTTGTGTGAATAATGTCCAGAGATATTCAGATAATTTGCTCAACCTTAGAAGTTATGTAAATGAAACTACGGAGAGATTTGGGAAAATTCGAATAGTCCCATGAATGAGCACTTTGTAAAAGATGCAATTTGATGTTGATGAAGCCTATACCTTGTCTCTCTTTACTACAATGTCAAAACACATCTTTATTCATACTACAGGCATATTTTAAATAGTACTACTAAAGTTATAGTAATAAGAACAAAACAAAAGTAACAACCTATGCATAGTTTGGGGCTAAACGGTGTGTAAATAGTGTCCATGGATATTCATTCACATATTTACTAATTTAAAAATAAATTGCATCAGTATGTTCTCTCATCAGATTTTATGCGTTCACATGCTAACAGCTGATGTTAACTAGCCTATGCCTTTCTTATAGCTTTGTGGAAAAGCAATCTGGCACGACCTAAGAGATAACAGGGGCATGTGCAACGTCTATAGTTGCAAATTTTTTAAGGCACTTATATTGATGGTACCTACTAATATTCTTTAATGGCAAGATGAAGGCAGTCAATAATACAGAGCATTACGAGTGCGACTAGTCAATATATCCTAAAACGCTTACACTCCATCAACATAAGACAGGTCTGGTTGGAAAAACATCTCCTAATGAGATCCCCAGTAAGCCGGTTGTCAGCAGCAATGCCCGCCTAATAGAAACAGGTAAACTTGGTTATCCCAATTATGATGCGTAACGGGCGGCGGGCGTGAGACTCGCATGCCGATGTACCGTGTGCTAAATCGATATTATTTATTAATATTTCTTAGATATTTATATAATAAATGATTGGCTTTGTTGTTTCGCTTCGCAATGAACAGAGAGATTTCGGAATATTGACGGCTAACCTTCAGAAATGAAGAGGCGCCTTAAGAAGAAGATACGATAGTGGATATTTTGTTTAATATACCGATATAACAATTGGGGATAGTTTCACTACTCTTAGATAACTTACTCGTAATTTATCTATCGGATATAAATAATGCTATTTTCTTTTTTGCAAAGGAAATAAAACAGAAAGCATCATTGATATGAGATTAAGAGAAACTTCGCTGAGAGTAGTAATTATGTCACTTTCTGAGAGTTTTATTTCTTTTTCAATGAGCAAATGTGACACCCCATTGTAGGTTATTTGTACTACCGCCCATACAACTAGGGCCTCAAATGCGTTGCTCTAGTTTGAGATAAGAATACAGAGGAATGGGGAAAAGAAAAGACTGTGGGAATGGGGAGAAGAAAGGGGGAGAGGATTCTGGCCTCCGACGCTCCCAAACACGTAACGGAACGCAATAATAGCAAAGCTACTTTTTTTTTAGCTCTGGCTATGAGTAGGTACGTCAAGATTTGATTTTTTTTGAGATGCTTTCTGCGTTCATTAAGACTAATTGGGGATAGCCGTTCGCTAATGGATACGAATCGGCTGATAAGATGAATTTTAATTGAATACATATTAACATGTGTATGAAATGTATTTGAATACTATTCACACGTCGATCTTCTGTGTGGTGCTTCCCCGCTCGAGCCCATTTCGACTGACCGACTGGAACTGTTTGCACTTTGCAGTAGCATGAATAAACCCAAAGTCCCTACTTTAGTAAATCAGTATTGATTCTTACAGCTTTTGTATTGCTATGCGAGTAACACTTGCCAACTGAGCTTGTTATCTCATTATCTGTCACTGCAATCTGAGTGGGAGGTTTGATCGAATTAGGCGAGTTTATTTGTCTCGGCATTGACAACAGCTGAGCCGGTAAGTAAAAATAAAGGCGAATATTTACAAGAAAACTGGGCCAAAGATCTTTTTTGTACACGAAAATTGTGTGAGGAAAGACTATTGGAAAATCTATTTTAAGCTCGACGTTATTAATTTTTTGGTATTGAAATGGCTTCAGTGAAGCCCTAATCACTTTACTTTGTAAAAAGCTAAATAGTCCGATGATTATTATTTTTGTGTCATCATCATCACAGCTTATCCCCGATTGCATCCAGTATGGAGCTCAGGGTCCGCTTCGACTATGATCTTAGATTTGACAAGCCTGGTTATTACAATGGAGGGATTGCCATCTGACCTCCGTGCCAACCGACGGCTTGACGGGCCTTTCGAAGCTCGGAATCATCATTTTTTTTATTCAGGTCTGCAATGTCCTAACCAAACTGGAAACAATCACACAAAGTGATGCTACCCGTGGGTGTGATCGAACCCACGACCTCCGGGTTTTAGAGCCTAACGCTCTTACTACTGTACCACGGAGGCAGTTTACTGGTGGTGGTTATAATAGCTTAAATTATCGGACTCTCCAGGGTGAATTCTTTGGACTAACATCTCTGAGTAACTGCCATATTTTACTTCAAAAAGCAATCTTATCTCGAAGAACGAATTAACAACTGAAGATAGAACAAGAAACAAACACCGCTAACAAAGACGTGTCAAAAGCAAACGAAACGTCATGTCCCCACTTATTGGGCAAAGATTAATTGGACCAAACAAACCGACGCTACGGAGACCCGCAAAGTTGGTCACACAGACACAAATTGAGAGGTCCAGATGCGATCCCAATAATTAACCATAATTTAGGGTGTTTGGTCTGGTAAGTTGGAGTGAGTGTGATTGCCTCTTCTATCTGACAGATATTTGATGTTTGTCTTGGTTATTCTTTATAGTAATAAAATGTTTGAACCAATTTAAAGAGCATTTTCATAAAACTGCACATTTTTGTAGGGTGTCCCAAAGATGACACGTCACAGTGACACTGGAGGTAGGCCAGCAAAAGAGGCATCGAACAAGCCATATATGACCTGAGTAAATGTTGCTCGGTTTTCAAGATATTGTCAATTTAATTTTTTTTTAATTTTCACGTTTTTTAACGTGTTCAGTGCAAAAAAAGAAAGAATCATCATAACATTGTCATGTGTAAACCACCCGGATAAAGAGGGGTACCAGGATATAGGGGTCGAAATACAGTTCTGATAGGTAGGTTTCCGCCACATAATAATATTATCCGGGAGGAAATCTTCAAAATGCTCACATAACGCGGAACGCAGACGTCAATCAATCCCTCGCTTCAATATTAGCTCGATCCAGCCGAATACGTCGCCCGAATAGAAATCATTGTCATTGAGTACGTTATACCACAATCAACCTTGGAACCAGTGAAACACTTCTGTTCTAAACGCTCTCTACTAAATCGAGGAAAAGAAAGTTATTTCTATGTTAGATACATACAAGTATGTTCCTGTGCCGACGGCTTGAATCTCTGTGCGCCCTTTTGGATTTTTCTGTGTGCGTATTTCCACTATCACGGGTGACAAAAACATAGAGAGGAAATCTGCAAAGTCGATTGGCTTTTCACATGTTACGGAGGTCAGGATATGACAGGTGCTTTATTTAAATTACTAGACTTTCTAAATCATGTTATGACGCAAGCGGATTCTGACTAGATTGGGCAAAACCGTTCGGAGAACTATTTTCCGCTTATTATCCATTAAATGAAGTTTTCACTAAAAAGTTTGTGTTCATTTGTGCTCATAAAATATGTTGGGTAATGCTAGTTTGCTAAAAAAATACGTGGGTTACTTCACTGCTTAGCCATTTATTATATTCTATTCTAGCAAGCATTTCTTTGGGACGTGCGTATAAGCAAATGTGTAAAGCGGTTTGTAAGGAATAAATTCATGTGTCTCAGTGTGTGTATAAAAATTATCTGACATTGAACCAGATTACGGATAAACATAACTTATTCAACACACAATGGAACAATGTATAATGTTGACTTTTTTATTGTTCTTGAATATGAGCTTGTCGCCTGAATCCTCTTCTATGCATATAGTCATACTAAATGCAAACGAGCAAATATGTCACCTAGGTATAATAGGTGGTAAGTGACACTTGCGGCTAAAGTCCCGAATGTGTTGCCTGCGTCTGAGATAAGGCAGAGAATATAGGATTCAGGGGAGGGTCACTACCAAACCACGACCACCCAAGGCTCCTGGCGGCTTTGAGTCTCAGCCACAGAACATACAAAAATGGGGAAGTGGGGCTTATTGCAAAACTACCTAACTATTTCTTACACGTCGGCCGCCTGTTAGAGGGTGGTCCTTTTCTGATCGAGTTGGGCTATTTTTACTGACTGATGAACTGTTTGCAGCATGGCGTTACCACGTATATCTTAAGTAGGTTTAAACTGACCTCTGAGACTATTTTCTTAGCTGTAACAAAGTTAGATACATTTTAGAGAATAATCTCATTCGGGCAACTCTCGTAAGATGCACTCTCTGAAAGTTGTTGACCGAGCGCGGCCAGTTTGAAAGAAGCGTGTTTTTTCGCGAAGTTGCCAAGACTAGTCCATTAGTGCCGTGCGTACACTCGCCCGCTAATGCTTAAGTTTATGAAAAGCTTCAAATACAATTCCATGGTGTTGGTGAGCTACACTTGTATGGAGTGAGATATACGATCGGTAAAAAAATTAATATCCCTGGAAATTATAAAAAAAACCAGTATGTAAGTTAAGTTAATTATAAAAAAAATCGTGCAATCTATTTGATATTGAGACGTAGTAAAATTATTTCACCGTATCTGGATCTGGCTAAGTTTTGTTTATGTATTAAGTACGTTACAAAATAAAAAAAGCTGCTCCCGTAATGAACTCAGGGTTACCTCTTCTAAAACCTCTAGACTAGAACATAAATAAATGACAAAACTTTTGGCGAGTGAAAATGCCAGAGGTCACACCTCAATCGCCACTTGGCAGGCACGGGCTCGTAACTCTCAGGGAAACCGGGAAAGCTCAGTGGGCAGTGGGACCGACATCTTTGACCCAGAGTCCCACACACGACCGTGTTTCTAGTTAGATAGTGCAGCGGTGCCTAAACGCATTCTCCTCCATGCACTCCACACAAAAAGTCCATGGCCGGTCGTGATCAGATCACTTACCATCAGGGTTCACGAGCCATTTGGTGTAATGGTCGAGAAGTCAGCTATTACACCAGAGGTCGTGGGTTCGATCCCCGCACGGTACAAACATTTGTGTGCATGAACATGTCTGTTTGTCTGGGTGTTTCTGTGTATAATATGTATCTATTTACAAAAAAAAATATACAAGTAATGTTTATCCGTTGTCTGGCACCCATAGCACTAATGCTAATGCTTATTAGATTGGGGATGGATGGCGTTGTGTGAATAATGTCCAGAGATAAATTTATTATATAATTTATTTATTCACGCTTACTTGTTTGCTTCGATTTTTAAATAAAAAAAAAAAGTTTCCATACCACCACAGCATGCATCGCGAGTTACAAGTCTTCAAGCGACTTGTCGTTAATTTCGTCGACTGCTCAATTGGAACGACAACTTTGTCATCCCGGGAAATTGTTGCGAGATAAACGAAGATACAAGTTTTTTTGTCGAGACATTTCTTTTATGACAGATCCGGATAACTATGTTACAAGAAGGACGCAAGAAAAATTGTAGAAGTTTTTGTTGCTCGCTCATAACTTTATCTTTTCGCGGAAAGAATTGCTGTATCTTTGTGTCTGTTTAAAATAAAGTCTGCAATTGGTCCCGTCCTCGACCTTTCACTACCAACTTACGAATGATAGTCTGTCATTGTAAGTAATTCACACATAGTGGAAGTGCTAAGAGTTCACACCAAAAGAAATCTCGAACAAGATTTGTTTGAAAACAATTCCGCCAATTTCGGTAGGGGATCGATTGACCTATAAAGTCCTGCTAGAAGGGTACAAGCCCAAATGAAACAGTAGAAGAATCTATGACGTTTTTGTCAATTTTTGATGCCTTCTTAATCATCATCATCATTTGAGGCAAACGACGTCCACTGCTGGACATAGGCCTCCCCCAAGGATCTCCAAACCGATCTGTCCTGCGCCACCCGCATCCAGTTAATTCCGGCGATCTTTATGAGATCATCGGTCCACCTTGTGGGAGGCCTACCACGGCTGCGTTTTCCGGTAAATGGCCACAACTCGAGGACCTTCCCGCCACAACGGCCTGTAGTCCTCTTTGTAATGTGTCCTGCCCAATGCCACTTAAGGCTCGCAATTCTTTGGGCATTGTCTAATAGTATACTATTAGGATGACCGACAATGCCCAAAGAAATCAAAGTTATCAGCGGTTAAAATCTTTTTGAGTAAAACATTGCTATCAAATTCTTGTTTCGTCCTCTCAGCAGGACTTGAACCTAGTTACATTCGGTCTAGGATACCCTACAATTACGGTTTAACATATCAGTTAAATATTTACTAGGCGCTCTAGTGAACTGTAATATGTATGAACTGTGCATTTCCAATTTGAGATTGCAGAGCCATTGACATAAATATCTTAGAAGCACCAAATGCCATTTAAATAAGGCAGGGGTTCAGTAATTGAACTCACGATTTATACGATTCCTATAAAGTGGGGTAAAAATATAATGCGGTAAGTTTACCCCAAATCGTTCTATTGAGGGGAATCGAATCGTTCTCTATATGTAATTGCGTCCCATGTAACGATCCAATTATTTTTCTAAACCTCAGATTTAACTTGTTGGTCGGGCTTCGAGCGATATTGGAGTATTAAGAATGAAAATTCGTTTTTGTTATTATTTTTCTACACAACTTCAGTTGGTAGAAAGGAAAGTAGCGACGCTTACATTTTCCTGGATTTATAATTTTGTTTTTGGTGGCGTGTCTGCTAAACAATATAATTTCCGTTATGAGTGGTTTGAGGTTTAGATGAAACTCCATCAGTTTTGGCATCAAGTTTGACGACTGATTTCGTTCTCCACACGGTACAAAAAAATGTGCCCATGAACATGTCTGTTTGCATCGGTCTGGATGTTTCTAATGATATTTTATGTATTGAAATAAGATTTTATAATGACTAATTGTTTTCTGGTCATTTACAATACAAGCTAAGTTTAGTTCTAGCTAGACGGGGCTGTTTGAATGTCCAAGGAAATTAAGTTTCTTTATTCAAGTTTTTTGTGCAGGAATAAAACACACAACTTTGTTTTAATAAATGGTAGAGAGATACAATAACAACCGAGCCATTCACAAAATAATATTGAAATTGACAACATAACGTTTAATTTTTATAGAAAAGCACACTTAAATTTTTATTTTAATAGTCATATTTTATATTCACGAAAATAAAATATAATACTGTTCTCATAAGTGTATTTTTATTCAGAGCAATTTCATTCCCGAGATATGAATACTCAATGAGGCGGTGGCAGCCGGATCGGAGCAGAAACAGTTGTGATAGAATTCATTTTTTAATATCAAGTAATACGATCGCTGTCCCGTGACAGTCTAGTAAGGATCTGGGGCACAGAACATATACTTATCTGGGGTTTATACGAATGTGTCGTCTGTTAGTCGTATTTGATGCGTAAAGGGCCGGGTCCTCTTGGGTCCTCTCCCGAGAACTTAAACGTATCTTCAAAATAAATGCAAAAAAAATATTTATGTCTGAAAAGATTCAGACTCTACCCAAAGGTTACACCTGGGGGATATTTTATTACTATTAATCGTTTGATATAATTCACCTTCACAAAATGATTTTATTAGTTTCGTTCTGTTATGTGGTTGACAGAATCCAATTATTTTGGCCTAAAAAGCAAAGGTTCGACGTTGTGGGCACAATATGAAACATATTCGTAGAAGGATTGTACCCGAAACTAGACCTGTTTAGAATCGGCTAACTAAAATTAAGTTAGCCGATTCTAAACAGGTCTAGTTTCGGGTACAATCCTTCTACGAATATGTTATGTCTCAAAAGCAATAACCTATACGTATTTGTAGTTTCATTTTTGTTGCTAAAGTTATGTTATCCCTGCTTGACGACGCGCGAGCAATGCCTCTGGTGTTACGACTAGTTACAAGTCCATAGGTGACGGTAACAGTTGACCATCTGGAGGGGCGTAGACTTGCCAAAAAAAAAACCATTACAATGGCAGCCTTAGTGAGTCTGGCAAGTTTAAGCAATTCTAGATAATAGCAGGAGCGTCCTCCTGAAATTCACCATCAAAGCTGACAAAGTAACCATCATAACTCCGTCATAAAGAGAAGACTATATCATCCTAATATTCTCTTCCATGGCACCGAAGGAATTTAATCAAAATTTGCGCACGTGGTTCTCGCATCGATCTAAAAGATGCCCCGGTGGAGTGCGCAATAAAATTGCACCTCACCTCTAGGGTGCACCGCGAAATGGAATTTTAAAAATTTCTTTCTATTTTTACAAGGAGCGCTTTACTTAGAATTAGAATATACGTTAGACTATCGCAGACATTTTCTTTAGCAGAAAATCGTGCTATAAATGATATCAGTATCGACATACGAAACAAATCATTACAGAAAATTGGGGAAACGGGTGTCTTATTGACTCGTAGCGTTATATTTCTGCTGTAAGCCGATTGTGTTTTTCATGCAACTTCAATTAGCAATACACCTGATTAGTAAAGTTAAATTTTTGAAGGAATTATTTTGAATGTGGTCTTGAGTTTCTGGGTATTTGAACCCAGCTGGGTCGAGCAAGTGTCGGTTATTTCGAACACAGTTCGCACGTCTTGGTCTGCAGTGGTACGGATGGCAGCAGATCAAGCTACCCAATTAAAAGAGAACTCTATGTGATGTGAATAAAGCTGAAAATTGGTTGTAGCAATGTGACAGATTGGGGTAGTCTGATGTGCTGGCGACTGTACATTAGGAGGCTTTTATTTTGCTTTATTACTTTAAGGAACACCAATCTTACTTGAAGCTGAGATAGGCCAGTAGATGAAGGTGTTGACAATAGGCATTATCAAACCTAAAACAACACGAGAACTAGTAGATACGTGTCGAACTAAACTAATTTCCTTCTAACCCTCGAGTGGCAGTCCTAACAAAGACAGTATTGATCTCAGGACATCGTTCGAGAGTCTTGTTTTAGTATTCCATTTGTCAACAATACGTTTTAGAAGTTGGCCAACTCTGATTCGGCGAGTATTCGAATTGGGCCAATCTCAAATCGAATCGATGCGTCAAAGTTTAATCGCTGATCCAATATTGGTTGTGATGAGGAAGTTTTAATGTAACAAAGTAATGAAAGGAATACAAACAAAATATTTATCCAAGATATTGTTGAACGCTAAAAATAAATTCGATATTTTTGATAACTTTGGGCGCTTAGATATTATTGAAGCCGACTGTACATCTGCCCATCAAAGATACTCGTATAGCAATTTAATGGACAACTATGTACAAGTTATTTTAAATCCAATTCTGAACTTTATGCAAACCAACGAAATTAGGTACAGATAACACATTTAAAAATTATGTAGAACAAAACCCAACGGAGTTAGCTACGCAAATTGCCGTCTAATATTGATCCAACAGAACTTTGAATGTAACCAACCCTGAAAGAACTAATGAACCAGCTCGCATCAATGATAAAGCCAACCATTAAATGTCCCAGGAACGGATTAGCTGGATCTAAACTTGTGTTTGAACAAAAAAGGGTCACTGCTGATTTTGTGTTACGCCTTTCATTGTCAGCCGCTTTCAATAGGTTTAGGTATGCCTTTTATCTTGTAGGAAATGAGCGGTTGAGGGTTAGGGAGGATTAAAAAGGGATGCAATTTTGAATTTTTTATATAGTAATTTAACGTCTTTGCAAATATAATCATGAAGTATCCCTCAATGGAATACGCCGCAGAGACCGCTTGCCATCAGGTGGGCTGAGTGTCTGTCTGCCAACAGAAATGTAGTATATAAAAATTCAGTCAGACACTGAAAAAGTCCTACCACCGAACAGTCCCAACCAAGGCGGGATTATACCCGAGCGGCTAAGTCACTGTTCCACGGAGGCGGACTTTATATTTAAAGTTGCATAAAAAGCCAACGTATCTAAAAACAAGTAACGGTATTTCTAATTTCCTTAAACGCAGAAAGAACATCTGTCGGGGCGGTATATCGCGCGACGTCTGCAGATGTAATAGCGGCGGAGGTGAGGCGAGGAATGCGCAATAAGCCCCGCTCCACCTTTGTCTCAGCGCGGTCTGCTATTCCCCGGGTTCCTGCATTTTATCCTGTACATAATTGTGGTTATGTAAATCTAGCTATTACCCACGGCTTCGCTATTGAAGAAGCTATGGTTACACCATACAACATTAGCTACCTCGCATAAAATGTACAGTTATGATCATTAAAAACTGCATAAAAGCTCATTCTAAAAACTTAATAAATTACACGAAACTGAAATATAATCGGATAATACATTACTTATTACAGTATTTTTTAAATGTATATTATTAATCGAACCTGTATCTTCTATTGTAATAGCCAACTTCTTTACGATAACAAAATCAGTCGTCGATAAATTACACTCTATTAATGTCCTAATAGAATTTACACATTCTGTTATGTCGTGAACTTTTTTAATACTAATAGGTCTATTTTTAATTCAGTCGCTGCTAAAAAAGCAGCCAAGAAAAAGCCGTAATCTAATATGCAAAACTATTTCCAAGCAGGTGATCCTGTCCCAATCTCCATAAACGTTATGAAGAAAAGAAGCAAAAAGATTTTCCTAACTTAGATAAGGATGCAGTAAGGACGCCGTCGGTAATGACGATGTCAAAAAAACTGAAACCGACAACCGTGAAACTGGAGCGCCCTCATAAAACTTTCCCTTTGTAAACTCCGGCCCGCATGCTCGCGCGGGACATCAACAAAAAGGTTTCCAAACGCATTCGCATCCCATCAAAGTCCACTCAAAGTTGACGTCAGCTCGGCTCGACCATACAAATATTCATGCGGTCCTCTGCAAAATCCTCGGCAATTTTCGTTAAACACACAACCCTGGTTTCTGCCCAAAAATGCGGTGCTATGCTGTTGTTAAAATTTAGCCCTAGTTTGCATGAAGTAGATATCAGAATTTAACAGTATGTAATCATCTCTACAGCGACATCTATATGTACCTATGTCTAAACCGATTTAAGTTTTTGATGGTTACTTTGGCTTCGAAACGAGTCCCGACTTTGAGCTCAGGGACTATTTAAAAATAAAACTTGTGTAAAATAGTAAAAACTTGATATTGTGTTGATTGGTGCATTTTGTTTGTGGAAATACTACCTTGTTTAAAATGTTACTTATTGCTTCAGAAAAGCAAGTAGAAACTGATTGGTAAAGTTTTTCCACGAACCATGTGATTTAGAGAAAATACTGCTCTAAAAACAGAAAGTCTGTATAAAATAATAACATTACTGAGAACGTGGGAAGGCAAAACATTCGGTTTTCGTCAAAAAACACGTACATTGCCCGAGGCGATCCCGCGTAGAATGTTGTCGTTGCGAAATTAGTTCGTAAAAATAAATTCCCCCACTCTCAGTGACAGATGTAATCTACCCTTCCCCCTCTGCCGAGATTATATTTTTTTTATGTTCGACAGCAATTTATTATTTTAATACGTTCCTATCTACGCAAATACGAAAAGGTCGGGTGTGTGTCTACCTTCACGGTTAGCGGGGCCTCAGGTTTTCTGCCACATTTATTTTCTGATAATCTTCAAGTCGGAATGTTGGGAAAATGGTGCTTCCATTTGCTGAAGGGTAGCCCAAGTTAAGATTATATTTTAAACGATTTTCCATTAAACAGCTGAATAAAATAAGTTTGAGTGAGTTCTCAATTATACCTACTTCACATATACTAGACAAAGTTTGTACATTAATCCATCAAGCCCCGGAAAACCAGACACAATAGAAAATCTATTGTTTACGCGACACCCGGATTTCGGTCGGGTGTTTAAGAGTTAAGCCCAATCAACTAGGTACTAATCAAAATCCTTTTTAAATATTAAGATAAGGGATAGAAAACAAATAAGCAGGAATGACAGCAGTCCAGCCACTAAGTTCTAAAATCTATGAGTCCAACAAACAACTTCTTTGCTAAACAACTAATAACTATTGACAGTGCCTTACTAATATGTAGTATATTAGTAGTATACAGGTTTACTTTTTTTTATACTGTAAATATTTAATATTATATCATACACATTAGTCTTAGCTTCCCAGCAGTAAAATAACGTGCATACAGAAGTTGTATAAAGTTAGTAAATCATTTAACGGCATCTTATGGTTACGATGGTATGCCTTGATTGCGCTAACTCAATGCTAAACCATAAACGATCCCGCTTTTCCTCACGTTTCCTATTACACAAAGTAATAATGTATTTATGGTACAACTGTAATGCAAAGGTCGTTCCACTGTGTTTATTGAAGTTTGATGTGAATAGAGTTGCAAGTAACTAAACAACTTGGTAAGGTGCATTTAGTAGTCATTACGAGATGTTCTCTGTAGCGGGTACAAATACTCTTGCGATAGCGATTTTGTGGATTTAAATGTTCGTGGTGGTACGGACGGCAACAGATCAACCTACCACCATCTGTCAAAAAATCTCAATTGAAAAAGAACTCTATAAAAAGTGAATAAAGCTGAAAATTGGTTTATTCACTTTTTATAGAAATTTTACAGATAAGGGTAGTCTGATTTGTTGTTGACTGTACCCTTTTCTGTTTTTAATATTTTTAACGAAAAGGTATTAGCTATTTTACTTTGAGCACAGATAAATATCAATATTCCAGTATTCTAAGCTCAAAGGATAAGGACGGTAGAGGATGACTTAATCTTAGACATTTAAAGATCTGACAATCACATCAGCTGAATTGATTTTCACGAATGACGAATAAGTCTAAAACAAGCTTTAAAATTAAGCGAACGTATCAAAAACTAAAGGTCTCATTTGTAAGGATTTTAATTCAAACTCTTGTTATGCTGCAATCAACTACTTAACTAAATGGTCATGAAATTTTTCAGTAGTGAAAAAAGAAGCTTCTGAACTAGCACAAACTTAAACAGTCGTGTTTCGGCAAAAAACATTAGTCACTACGCCATAGGTAGTCGTTTACTCCATCAAAAATCTTTTACGTCTCCACCATAAAAATAAAATGTCATAAAACCACAACAAAAAGAGCATTTCGCCCGAGTAAATATATTACAAACATTATTAAAATATAATGTCCTCGAGGGTAGATTTATTACAGCTAACGCCTTTTTATAACATTTCAATAAGCCAAGTGACACGTGGTATCAACGGGGCCCCGATGGGGTCTTACGCCGGTATTGCTTCGTCGAAATAGCAGGGGACACTTACGAAAATTGCTTACACAGAAAACTAATATCAGTGTTTGCCAGACGGCCGCGCGTTTTGTGGGTTAAATTAAGAGCGAGAGCGTTTTAAAAATGAACATTTTAAACTTGATCTCATTTCTTCATCATCAGCCAAAAGACGTCCACTGATAGACATAGAGGCGTTCCTTAAGGCTCATCAAACAGGCCATTGTTTTGCTACCAGCGTGCAGTAAATTTCTACGATCTTCACTAGGTCATCAGTCCGGCTTTTGGAGGAGTAGAGGTAGAAGGCATCGCGCCGCTTACTGTGATTATTTCCCCCTATGGATGATGACGGAATGTTACCGAAGATTTAATATTGGGCAATACACTGAAGCAGCAGTACTACGCATGTGACAGAACCACAAAGTGGCTATGCAAGTCCCATTAATCAAATTTCCAGAAGGGTAACCATTTAAATTCTCCACAATCAATCATCTGCGCATGAAGTGGGATAGACATTGCTTGTGGATTCTCATCGCGCTCAGGTTTCTGCTTCGCCCAATAACTAAAATCTAAAACTTGCATTTACAGTTGGACACTTAGGCTTAGCCCTCAACTACAAAATCCGCTACCAATTTCTAATTTAGTTTTTATAAATTTTATTTGACTCGCCTCGACTTCGCCTCTACGATTGACGCTTTGAACTTTGTGCTGTTTTCTATACCCCACCATTTGCTCCAAACCAAGCAAAGCTTGTATGTGCTAAGGTACCTTTAACTGACCAAGAGGTATGGTTTCTCTTTTTTACCTCGTGCCATTAGGTGATGGAATGCCCTTCCGGCTCACGTGTTCCCTTCCTATGTATAATCCTGGGCTTTTTAGGTGGGGCGTGAAGCGGCATCTCAGCAGGCTTTCAAGGTGAGGGTGTCTGGCTCAATGGGTACTATGTTCTATTGGGCCAGTCAACCTGATATTTGGACGTTACATCCGCTTACCTTCAGGTGGAGGGAGGTCATCCTGACTGCTTCCTTATAAAAAATAGGTGAATCGCTGGAGTGTTTAAATTGGACCAGCGAGTTCAGAAATAGGTCCGCTCACCTTATTGTGTAGGACTGCCAGATAGGCGCGGTTTGGATTTAGACCATTTATAGTTGCACTGTGCCTCGAGTTATGTCAGGGAATTGATTTATTGCATGTCTTCTGATAACCTTTAGTAGTAAGTAAATAGTAGGACAAATATTAGCTTCGGAAAATGAAGAGCAATTTATCAAATATAGGTACGTCGCATGAAGACAGAGTTACTAGATTTCATTATTTGTGTTTCAAAGCACCTACCTAATTGATTCCTTTTTCTGGAAATGAAAGATGTGTAATCAAATTATAATAATTCGTAATTCCTTTTATTTATTTATTGATTTATTGGGAGAACATATAAACAGTAGTGTACAAAAGGGTTTACTTATCTAATGACTTATATTCAAAGTTATATTGTCAAAGACTACAGCTGCTACATGTTTAGTTAAAATTATGTAATACTGTAAACAACTGTTTTGGCCTAAGATATTTATGTGATTATTTTAATATTAAGGTTTATACAATATGTTCAAGGCTGTTGTTGTTTCTAATAAATAAAATAAAATAAAAAATGCTTAAATCTATGTATGCTAGTACACACCAACAACATGTTCCACGTACATTTTGCAAATATAACCACTGCCGTTAAACTCGACTTTTACATTGACAAAATAAGGTTAATTAACTGGAAAAGGGCAACACTTATGTAATTATTTTAAGTTTTATAATAAATATATATATGTATGCTAGTACACACCAACAATATGTTCCACGTACATTTTGCAAATATAACCACTGCTGTTAAACTCGACTTTTACATTGACAAAACAGGGTTAATTAACTGGAAAAGGGCAACACCTATGTAATTATTTTAAGTTTTATAATAAACATAAGTGCTACGTAGAATTATTATTATCGTTCATTATAAACTTCTCTAATGTAGTTCCTATATTTACTTAAATTGCTTTGAAAAGGGTCTATGTCACGCGCAAAGAAGTTATTGTAATGTTTTAACATTCGGTAAAGAGGTGAACGCATCCCTGCGTTGTGGTGCGGCATCGAGGAAGAGAGAAAAGGGCTTTACTCTTATTTCTGTTTCGGGCTTGTGGAATTCTAAAGTGTAGCTTATGAATTAATTGTGAGCAATCTATTTGATTATTTAAAATTTTGTAAAGAAACTCTGCATCTAACTGGATGCGTCTTTGTTGCAGTGTAGAAAGTTTAAATTTATTGAGAAGGTTGTCATAACTGTCATATAGTCCAAAACATCTATAGCTGATCATTCTTAAGAATTTCTTTTGAACTTTTTCGATTGCAGAATTATATACCTTATAAAATGGATCCCATATGACAACCGCATACTCCAATATGGGTCTTATTAATGTGTAATACAGATATAGATAAGTAGATGGTTTCCTAAAAGGTGAAGCGTTACTTGAAACAAAACCAAACATTTTATACGCTTTAGTCAACATTGTTTCTACATGTATTTTTAGAACGAGTTTTGAGTCAAGTATGACACCAAGGTCTCTAATGCTGTCTACCATTTGAAGAACAGCATGATTAATAGCATACGGAAAGGTTTCTTGTTTGTTTTTTCTTGTGAAAGATAAAGTCTTGCATTTACTTAGGTTCAAATGAAGTTTGTTTTTAGTACAATAGGCATGTAGTGAATTCAAGTCATCTTGTAGGAGTACACAGTCATCAATGTTACGAATAACTTTGTAAATTTTAAGGTCATCAGCATATAATTCAAAATTCGAGTGCTGTATGCAAGTGTGAATATCGTTGATATACAAAATGAACAAAAACGGGCTTAACTCTTAAACACCCGACCGAAAGCCGGGTGTCGCGTAAACAATAGATTTTCTATTGTGTCTGGTTTTCCGGGGCTTGATGGATTAAAATAGAACCTTGCGGCACTCCAGATGTAGCAGTAAACACTTCAGACTGATATCCATTCACTACAACCCTTTGCTTTCTATTATCAACATAAGAGGCAAACCATCTTAGAAGCGAACCTTTTATACCATTATAAGCCAGCTTACTTAACAATATTAAATGATCGACCTTATCAAACGCCTTTTTAAAATCGGTGTATGTTGCGTCTACTTGTTTGTTATTGTCTAAGGCTTCAAATAAAAATGTGGCGTATACTGTTAGATTTGTAGTAGTAGAACGGATTTTGACAAAACTATGTTGGTTAGGTATAATGTGTTTTCCTATAAGAGGATAAATAGACTGATGAATTAGTTTTTCGAATACCTTCGACAGTGTCGAAAGTATTGAAATGGGACGATAATTAGTTACATCTGCCTTGTTGTTGTCTTTGTGTATAGGAGTGATATTAGCGGTTTTCCACCTATCCGGAAATTCACCATCTTCCAAACTCTTGTTTACGATTAGATATAAAGGTAAGGATAAAGTTTTAGCTGTACATTTTAAGAACAAGGGTGGAATAAATTCAGGGCCAGCGCCTTTTGTGATATCCAGTGACAAGAGCTCTTTCTCAATTGCGCTAAGTGAGATATGAAGATTTGAAATATTATCAATCCCATCACCGGTGGTAGGATCTGGTACCCACGAGGACAGGTCAAGCTCCGATGGTTCGTAAACAAACTTGAAAAATGAGGCGAACATAGTGCATACTTCTACAGGATCCTTTGTGATTGTATTATTGTAGGACATTTGATCTTGGTAAGAACTTTTATTGCTTTTTTTACTAGATATGTATCGCCAAAAAGTTTTAATATTTTTCGATATGCCACATTCAAGATCATTCATATATTTACGATACGCAGTTTTCGACAGTACGTTAAAATTACGACGGTACATAGAGAAAAGATCGTAATGTTCTTTAGAGTTGACAAAACCTTTGTGTGTTACCCAGGATTTATTTTTCAATTTGTATAGCTTAATAAGTTCACTCGTGAACCATACCGGATATGTGGAAACCCCAACTGTCTTTTGAGGAACGTGTTTCTTTATGATTTCGTATAAGTGTTCGTACAAAATATCTATATATCTATATAGTTCGTACTTTTAGGTCAATAGTAGCCCTGTTTCTTGCTATGTTCTTGGGGTCCGCTGTTCGATTCCTGATTAAATAAAAAAAATGTTTGTTAGCAATATCACGCATCACATCATTTGAAAAGCGTAGTATAACGTCCCATATGCCTAGTGGTTTTAAAACTTGGCTGTAATTCTTAGTACCTAGTTACTAAGTTCCATTCTCGGGGCAGGTTTTTTCTGTGGACATCATCCTGCAATTATTGACAGACGAGGTTACGTTCGTTAGCTCGTAACCATATTTATTATTTAGTTTGCTGAGAAAATATAAAAACGATTTTCAATCATAGACAAGTCTATCTAGAAAGTTTAATGTTATCTCAATCTTATTCGTTACACCTGAGAATACCTTTAACGTAGACGGAATAGTTTCTGATAGTTTTTATCATTCTCTTTATCTAGGGTTTGGTTAGACGTTCTTTATTTATTTCTAAGAAAAAATTATGTAGAATTGATTTATATCAATATAACGAGGTCAAAGTGAGAATGATATTATTTTATTGAAAATCATGATTGTTATTGTTTTCTGATGAGGATCCTTTAGAATTAAAATAAGGATGAAAAAAAATTGGTTCCTAAAATTATTTCTTGCTTTTTAGTTTTAATGGTTTTTAGTTAGAGAATGACTGCAACAAGTTTATTTATTTCTTTGATAAAACATCTTGCTCTCTGTTTGAGTCTGAATCTTTTAAGCTGAAATGATAGAAAAGAATAAGATTCCGACACAAGCAGTCCCATTTTTTCAATCGTTAATTTCGTAATGATCACGCGACCCAAATGTCTTAAGCAATTATTCTGCCAGCACTCCGCCATTACCAGTGGACTTAAATCAAAATCCTCAAGATAAGTGTCTCCATTTTGGCAGCCTCCTCGGAAATTTAAACGATACTAATACCAACACCCACATACTAAGTCAAGCAAATCGTTGGCGCAGCTTGGCTACTGTAAAATATGCAGTCTTCACTCCGCCATTATATAAAATACTGAGGTGCTTAATCCGCTAAAATGGAGATTTGTTGCCCCAGCAGTCCCTGCTTTCTTTGTAGTTACCTCTAGGAAATTTATTCAGTTCCTTTAGAATAATATCCGCGGATTGCCGGGGGAAAATATCGTTAGTACTTTTGTTTAATTTTCATTCCGGATTGAGAGAACTTTGGGCTATTAATTATTTTTGTGGAAGTTACTCTTTTGTAAGTCACGGGCTTGGTTGGAAAGGATTAGATTGTTAGGTATTTTTATTATAAAACTCGTTTTATCGACGGCTTCGCCTTCGTATAAATTGAAGCCATCATCATTACATCAGATATCCATATTGTATCCTCACAACCTTTCTCATTCATAATATTACTCAGTAAGATACTTATTGGTTTCAAGCTGAATTTAGATGTCACCTGTGAAGGTGGTAGATGGACACTTAATAAGTCCTCTCATCAGCCTGAACCGAGTCAGGTATCGAAGCCACGACTTTAAGAGCTGTTTCATAGATTTGGTCAAACCATAAGTACTTATTAAACTTACCTTGGAATCAGATTATACCCAAAAATGTTCCTTTCGGCATGGCTAAAACCAGGTTCCAAAATTCAAGCTAAAGTGGAACTTCCATCATTTCGAGCACATACATTATGAAAGTCATTACCGAAAGTGGAACACATTACTTAAAGACTGCAAGTTAGCATAATAATGTACTGCGAACTGAAAGTGACTGCAGAGCGTTGATTCACTGGAGAGCTACGGAAGTAAATGGGAACTTTAAAACATTATTTAAATAAACGTAGGTAGGTACTGACGTGTAGGTGGTAGGTGAGAGGGCCACACGCTAAATAAATAAATGAAATAAATAATGGATAAAATATGTTTTTTTTTAATAAAACACAGTTGAATGGATTAAATCGCAGTCTTTTTACTAACTCGACGTTCCTTTTGCTTTTTAAGACACTCAGTTTCTGTAAACACGGTCGATAAAATAATATGAAAGTCTGAGACTATTATTTAATTTTCATACGGCAGGGCTAATCATTGAAATCAAGTCATCGTTACAACGATAGGTATTTTCTTAATTTGCTTGCTAAATGCGGATTGGTGAACACAATCCCGAACTCTGTTCGAAAGAAAAACAACACAGAGTTAGCTGGACCCGGGAATTGATCCCAGGACCTGAGACGATGGCCAGGTACTTAAATCACTGTACGTACCTAGACTGAGTAGTAATTGTGTAACTGAAAGAAACCGTAATCTTCTCTACCGTAGTTACAAAGCTTGCCTTGCTCAATTTTGTTCTATTTATAAGTTAGGTACAAATAACATTTTATCAGTTTGGGTCTAGATGGTGCTACACGGGAAAAGTCACACAATATTATTATTCAATCAGAAAGCAGTACCCGTAACAGAGTAAAATAGGGGCTTTCAATAACCTAGAAGATTTCCAAAGTGAGACGCAGCTATCGCAATTTCTTGTATAAATTTTAATATAAGTTACGGCGAGTCGCTTGGAGTTGGTCGAACCTCGTTTTTTTTTTATCTCTTCTGTTATGGAAAAATGAATTACACAAACTTTTCCTTTTTCAGTTGTTTGAGTTTATGGGGAATGTACTAAGTGCTTGTCTTGAACGAAAATGGGGGAAGTGATGTGTAACTAAGTAAGTTCTTTTATTTTGCTATTTCGATTTCATTACGACTTGAACGGTAAATTAAAATATTGAACGCCTTGATTTCAGTGCCTTGGTGATTTCAGTGGTTTAAGTGGGCCGTGATCTAGGGGTCTTGGGTCGAGTCTCGGGTCAAAAAAATAAAACTTGTGTCGGTTTTTTGAACATTACTCGGTTTTGTGATTACTAGTCCGCACTTAGCAAGCGTGGTGATTAAGCCTGTACCTGTCATTATATCAATAACATCGAATGATAGAGGCATTTTCTTTGCAGTGGAACATTAAATGGGCTGGTATTTACTTAAATTACTTAATTTACATTGAAATGATTTTCTATTTATGATCTTTTTTATTTATATTATTTTATGTAAACTGTTGACATTTTGTAACTTGGAATTGTAAATTGTAGTAATTTAAAAAATAAAAACTTTTTTTTATGCCATAAAGTTGGCAATCAAGCATACGGCCCACCTGATGGTAAGTGGTTACCGTAGCCTATGAACGCCTGCAACACCAGGGGTATCACATGCGCATTGCCGACCAAATAAAAACTGTATAATATTCTTAGTAATTTTGCATGCCGCAAGGCAAAATTTCGCTTAGCGACATACTGCTATTTGCCACCAATATTATATCACCCATGTTTGCAGAATAAATGATTATGATTATGAATACATGACAAATTCTATTACCCATAAAAACCTTTTGTTGGTGAAGTGTCAATGAAATAGGCAGTGGTTTACCATTATAACTAGTATTATTTCTATATGATATCTGAGGCAGAATATAAAAAGTCGCGAGTGTAATATTCCAAAAATATAACCTCTCCTGTACGTACAAAATTAACATAACCTCCAGCGTAGTAACAAATTGTGTTGTTTAACTTCCCTTTTTCCTTGAAAAACGTTCTGTTGGTATGCTCAGGTGCGCGTAAAATTAAGTATTTTTTTAGATTTTTTATTATTTCGCCCCGACTCAAAGGGATTGCTTAGAGGGATTATAAAGGAAATTATATTGAGGTCATCTAGTGCTCAGTGGCAGAAGCCACGTGTATCTTAATATCTAAGAACCAGTATCTTAATTAGTAAGGGGCAGTTTCACCATTAGTCAACAAGTTCATGTTAATTTTTCTTTTAGATGAGATGTTGTTTACTAGTCGTATTCACCCTTCAAACATGTGCATGCATGCTGCATTGTTGTGATAAACATTTTGGCTGTCCTGTGTCTGGATGTATATTTCGTTTGTGGTACCGACATTGAATTTGAGACGCATAACACAAGTTTAGTGGTATCTATCGCTACTTACGCCGAGGTAATTATAGAATTTTAGTGTACTCTTTCGGTATTTTGCTGTCTTTTATGTTTTAGCAATGCAAGTTCTTCTTTTCTACACAAACATGGTAAAGGAAGTAATTTTACTAAGGTATATAATATTCTTTTGTTAATTACAATTTGATATACATTTACATTATTAGACAATAAGTAATCGGCGTTATACATTGCAAGCGCGGTAAAATCTATCTGTCATTTCCCCGGCTAGTGCGGAGCATCGTACGCGGTGACCATAGTGATGTGTAATTCGATTCTACCAATAATTTATTCGTCTTACAATAAATAATCCAAACGCTCAATTTAAAAAACTCCTTTTTCAACTCTACAATTGAACTCGACCCCCAAAAATACGTCTTGCTTAGTATTTGATAAACTCCACGACAAGTCATGCCTTCGTGGATGCTTAAAAAAGCCGAAGTAGAGTTTAATCTCGGACAGGGCAATAAAATAAGGGTGAGAATTCAAGAGAAGTCGGCTCCGAACCTGCCAGTTGCAGACAGCTATTGATAGGGTTCCGAACCTGAGGGATCTCTATAGAGATGTTTAAAATAAACATTAGAAGCAGGATGAGTATTCTAGATTTTTTATTCAAATTTTTATTTATTTATAAAAAACTTTATTGACCACACAAATTGGGTACAAAAGGCGGAGTTAACGCTAAAAACATTCTCTATTAGTCAACCCAAAAAAACGAAATGCTTAAATGCGGCAAAGAGCAAACGAAAAAAAATCTTGTACAGTCTTACCAAAACAATATAATTAGGCAATATTTGCACAATACATTACATATGTTGTCGCTCTTTGAATACTGAAGGGATGATAAGTGGGTAGTGGACTTCAGTCCTGAGTCTCACACATCGCCCAGATCTCGGCACCCTGCGGTTATGTTAATAAAACAAGAGTGAAACGCATTCTCCGGCGAAAAAAGCTCTCAATTTTTATTGACACTGACAAGATCATCATCTCTATGCAAATATAACGCAAACCGTTTCTCTCTGTCATAAATTTGAATAGAATCGATTGCTGTCTGCGCCTCCGGCGAAGTTAGATTTCCCCCGAGACTTCTACGACACCTGACCGAATGTAAAATATATTCGCGATTTTTTCCCTTATCCCCAATATGATGGAATGGCCGCGGAAATGAGAGACTGAAGATTGGCTGCAATAAACTTTTTTTTATTTGACTCGCATTAACATCGACTCAAATTGAATCCGTCTTCTGCTGAATTTATTAAGTTTTCTCATGCTTTATTAAACATTGGAGGAGTTTATGCAGTGTCAGTCTGAAAAATTACATCAATTCTGCCATTGGATAAGGTTTTACTTTTCCTAAAATTTCGTAAAAAAAAACCAATTCAATGTCTTGACTGCTTTTTCCCCTCGAATTTTTAAAAAGTCTATCTCTACCATATTAAATGGATTTATTATTTGTTACTGCGAATACACTTGGTTTTCACTTGAAAAAGAAATAACGAAGAATTTTGAAAAGTTAACACTAAATCCAAGGATCTAAAATAAGGTCAAAAGGTGTTCAAGACGACAATCGAACTCTGGTCTGCAGGGCGATATTTATAGGCAAATATTTTGCTGTATTTTGCTGTATTTTTAACATTGGGTATCGTATTTGACGTCATGCACTTTGTAGCCAGACAAGGTTAGCCATAAATTGTAACCAATCTATATTCAATGCAGCAATTTTATGCGTGGCACATAATTACTTACAAAGTTGCTTTACTATAGTTCATAACTCCAACAAATATAATGAACGAGAGTTTGTTATTTAAGCACCACGCAAATGTTTTTCATACTTACAAGCTCGGGTATCTAGTTAGGAAAACATTTATAACTATTCAACCGCCGTAGTTCATAAGAAATTCTGTTCATGTCTTTAATTATGAAGCAAGCCTTTGTGAGTTGATGTATTTTCAACATGTTTTAACATCAAATGCATCTTTCATTTTCTCTTTGAAGGTTCAGATTTAAATTTGCAAAAAGGAATATTTAAAAATTGTAAATAGACATGTTTTAAAAGATGATTTAGAATTTGTTGCCTTGATAGCATTTGAGAAGTTTTATAGAATGGCAACTAAACTTTAAACATTGGCACAAAATAAATAATCGAAACCTAAATTTTTACGCTTACCTATATTATTTTCTTAAGCTACTGAAAATTTATTTCTACTTTCTATTTTCTAGATTTTTCCTGTTATGTTATCACGTATAGGAGTTTAATTGAAATACATACATAACGTATAAGGCTTCTGATTAGATGGAAACTAAGTCGTAAAAATCGGAGTTGGGAAAGAAATTTATGATATCATCACAGCATTGATCCCTTTTGACGCTCGACCTAGCTTTAAAAATTCAAAGGGTTTTACAGGGCGTCATACTAAGCCCCTTCATATTTTCATGACCAAACGTAGGTTAGAATAGAAATATTAATAACGTCGCCAAAATAAAAAGACTCGAGCCAGCTCGTACGACTGAAACAC
Organism: Mecyna flavalis; assembly: GCA_949319885.1. NCBI lineage: Eukaryota > Metazoa > Arthropoda > Insecta > Lepidoptera > Crambidae > Mecyna > Mecyna flavalis. The sequence goes on along the minus strand of OX439407.1, from coordinate 1,364,333 downwards.
ACGGAATTCCTAATAAGGGAGGCTTATAGCGAATAACATCTGGGCCCGGGGAAGCAAACACTTGCTGTAAACACAAGGTTACAGTAAGAAAAATGTTTTTGTTTCCCAAGGCTCTCATATTTTTTCATAATATATTCTATATTTTGTGTAGACAGGCCCTCTGGCGTTGCAAGTTGTTATCTTGGCTTCTGTGGCTTATTCCTATTGTGTATCAAAACATATAGCAGTAATTTTTCATGTATATTCCTATTTTTGTTTGGATACGTTTCGTAAAATGTCTGAGGTATTTTTGTTTTGTTTGGAATAATTTTCTCGAATGGTTACATTGTAGATACAGGGTTGTTTTATTACGTATGTCGTATATACAGTCAACAGCATAGCACGGTAAACATTTGCAGTTCGATAATAGCACTTATGCCCCCGACTTAAGAGTGGTACAAAGTCCAAAGTGTTACGTCTGACGTGCTTTTAACTGTACATACTTATTGTACACGACGACATTGGATTGAAAGTTTTAATACAACTGTCTTTTAACCACTCAATCCCGAACCGGCACTCGGGTGCCGCGTAACAATAGATTTTCTATTGTGTCTGGTGATCCGGGGCTTGAAAGATTAAATAACAGTCAAAAGTGATGCTTAATACATAACTACTATTAAGGCTATTACGCCATAGGTAGCGGGTTCAATTTCTTTGCAATAAAACATTTACAAACTCTGATTTATTAAGTAACATAACAGAAATAGGAGCATTAAATATGCTTAATGATGGTTGTAAGGGAAAATTTCTTTTAAAATACAGTTTTCATTACAAAAGTTATCATTAAAAAAATTGCTTTAATCTTTATAGATATGCATTCAAATGCGATTTCTGGTTCATGTATTTTAATTTTGTCTCGTTTAACAAAAAATTGAAAAAATAAAACAATTTTTTCTCCATCTATCATGATTCCAGCATTTAACAACATAATCTACCACCCACAGTTTTGTTTGCAACATTAACCCCTATATCACCCGCAGATAAAGCACCCTTCGCATAAATCAATAGACATCCAACGAGCTATGCTTCTTCTGCATCTCGGATTCTTCTCACGCACATCTTAGGGGAGCTAAATTCTCCATGTAATAATATTTTTTCCAATACGACTGCAGACATCCTCATACTCAAGATTTATGGGTATGAGATATCTCAATCAGCTACGACGTTTTTTTTTACTACATGAGCTTGCTTAAATGATATGAAACACCTATCACATCCTATTCCGAAAAAAAAACTCTTATTCAGAAGTATAGTTTAATTTGCTCTCTTGATATTTAGGCTGCGTCCCCGGTAGACAAACTGTTAGCGGCAGACTGAGTTTGCGGCTTATCGATTTAGTACGTCTTTCCATAATATTAGAAATGGAGTGTCCACAGTTTGCTAGCTTTTAGATACCTGAGGTGAGGACTCATTAATTTAGTAGTGTCGTGGGTAAGAATCCTCCAGTTAATGAATTGTGATTGTCTTATGTCTGGATCTTTAAAATATATTTTGTGGTACTTACGTTTTTTCTGAAGACACAAAACGTGCTCAAGCTACTTTGGGGTCAATGTAAAAATGTGATGATGATTAGGATGCGCTTATGATCAGATGTGTACATACTTATCAGTTTGCTCAGTATGCTTATTTGCGAAGTTGGATAATAAATTAAGAAAATCCGGACATTCACAGGATTTCTTCTATGGTGGTCGTAGATTGGTCACAAATTGAACCCACTACCTTCAAGAATATAGCAGAATCACTGGTTCACAAAGTTCAAATCAATATCCATCTAACGAATGATTCCGTGCGTCTTCCGCTGCATTGCATTCCCCGCACGCACAGCGCTCGGGGAGTCTAATTCTTTCCCTAATTTCGCACCTTATTGTCGGGAATAAGAAAATGGGAATTTTTCATATAAAATTCAGGGCAGGCGCGCGCCGCTGTCTGATAGACCGCTCTGTCTTGCTTTAGCTGACTACGTAGTTTGGGGTGCGGCTTTATTTTAGAATATTATGGATGTTTTCTAACTTTTTTACTAGCTTGGCATTGTTAGGAATCTTGTACAGTCAGACCACAATAGCTGTGTAGCCATGATTTAATTGATCTGGTTCCTGCTTATCGCTTACAGAGGTCTGGCGGCAGTCGCTCCAATGTAACATCATGAGTCTGTTGCAGTCCACTGCTGGACATAGGCCTTTCCTATGCTAACCACTTCATTCGATCCTTTTTTTTTCGGAAGAGAATGCGTCTATGCACCATAGCCGCAGGCTAGCTAGACCCGCGGCCGTGTGTGGGACTCGAGACTTAAGCGTCCACTACCCACTAAACTCCCCCGGTTTCCCCTTCGCACGATTGGGACGAGCCGGTGCCAGCCTGGTGGCTATTGACCAGCCCACTTCATTCGATCCTCGTCAATCCTAAGAATTCGAAATCTCTACGTACTTTCCTGTACAAAAACTAACTATGTATAAAAGCGATATGAAACAAAAAGACGTTCACAACCCAGAATAATTCATTTCCCCTTATTTCATCATAGTTGAATAATGAAGAAGGCAAAAATGGCAAAAGGTAATACAAATTTCAAGTGCACCCCACGGCATTCCCGAAATGAGGTTGGCGAAATATCCAAGACGTTTGTCAGTCAATTACGTGAACGCCCATGATATTGCGTCCCCACATTCCGGTTTCACTGCGTTTATGAATACAAATTTGCGTTCGTCCTACCTGTTTGTTCCATCAAAATAGACACAAGGGGAATGGTTTCGTCATCTCAATTTATTTTTTCGAGGAAACATTCTTTTTATTAATACATTTTTGTTTTTGCTTATCTTCTGTGACGGAAATATCACGTGGAAGTCCATATGGCCAGGAAAAAGTATGACATCTATCATTGAAATTATATCGTTATAATATAAGCGTATTGCGTATTGTAATGTCCATATTCTATCATAATATGGACATTAAACTGAAAACTGGTTGTGAAAATTTGACAGATAAGACTAGTGGGTTTTCTGCTGCGTACTATAAACTCATACGAGACTAATTAAAGCAAATGTGTTTAACATGTCTTCATTTGTATGTTGAATATAGAATTCTAATTTTTACGCAAACTCGTATTTAAGTAGTTAACATGACATACAAGGCAGAAGTACAAGATTTGGTGTACAGGTTTCGCTACTCTAACAGATTTCCAACCATCATCCACACGAATTATGTTCCTTCCAAGATACATTCAACATAGTTTTCGAAAAGTTGAACCTCCCTGTGGTAAGATCCCTTTGTGTAAAGCACGCGCCCGCTGACCCTGTGGATATTACGCGAGGATCACAGGGGTCGTGTTGCTCGCTCAAAGGCCTGCTAGTTGAGGAACTCAGAACGTCATTCTGCACTAGATGTTAGTAACATTAAATTATACCTGCTTGTGGCTTTAATGGATTTACATTATCTTTGTGATGTTGTTGTTGTATTCGTTAAAAGCTATCTATGGCTGTATTGATTATGAACAAGATTTGTTTAAAGGAAGAATGCGTATCAAATGGATATGCGAATAACAATTTAAGAGTGGCAAGGCCTTTTCTGTTACCCTATAGGCCGTTTACCTCCCACAGTCTCTTTCAGAATTGCTTAAAAAAGTTGAAAGCTTAAAATAAAAAAAGGTATAGTTACTACCTATTGCTGATTTAGCATTTACAAAAATAATCGCTCTATTATAATTTATTCATAAACTGTCCAATTTATTGATGTGAGTTTATGTAGCTATGATATATTTATCATAAGTCATATTATAGTGTTTAAAAAATGAAATCAAACTGTAGATTCCTGAAACATTGGTGAGATCGACATTATTTAAAAAATATATATGTATATTAATGAACATTATTTACACACAGCACTTTATGTGGAAAACAATGAGTGAAGTATTTTTGTATTATAAGTTTCATTAAATAAGGAAGGCTATTTCTTGCCCAAAATCTCTCAATAATCGGGATTTCGAAATTTCCAAGTGAGCGCACGGAGGCCTTACGTTACGAGTTTCTCTCAACGAGTATAGTTAAGGCGTCGATGCACTTTATCAAAGCTTAAAATGCCGATAATATCTAAACTAAATAATATCATAACAGATGAAAGATTTGATTGTTTGTTTTTTTTTGTTTGTTTGTATTAAATAGGCTCCGAAACTACTAAACTAATTTGGAAAATTCTTTCACTGATAGAAAGCTACACTATTCTCGGGTGACATAGAGTAATTTTGATTCCGGAAATGTGGGGAAAAGTGGTGGGGGGGACCAAAAGAAATTACGAGCGGGTGAAACCGCGAAGGAATTTATAAGTATCCGATTGAAGCCTCTGGTGTTATAAATGTCTATAAGCGACGGTACCCGCTTATTTTCAGGCAGGCAGTATCTTGAGCGCTACATTTGTTTTGCTAAATGATAGGAGTTCTACTCTTCGATATCTAGAATTTCGTTTGATAAACACGTAAAATTGACCGCCTCCGTGGAACAGTGGCTAAGCCGCTCGGGTATATAAACACGGAGGTCGTGGGTTCGATTCCCGCCTTGGGTCTGGTTGGTGGTAGGGCTTTTTCAGAGTCCGACTGGCTAGCTACCACCCCCACAGGTGAAATCTGCCGCCATAACAGCTCTGGCTCTGTTCCGGCAATATTAATGTGGGAGCCAGTACACTTGAAATCAGAGGCTCGAAGATCAGATGAGTCTACAGTCTGGCAGCACATTGAGGGACGTTTCCAGGTGAAGCGTCCCTCAATGGAATAGGCCGCAGTGGCTGCTTACCATCAGGTGGGCTGCGTGCCTGTCTGCCAACTGACATAGTATAAAAAACAAAAAAAGGTTTACATAAGTTCTGGTAGGCGACGTTTATTATATATTTTTACAGTTTTAGAGCGTTTGACATGTTTTTCAGTTACGAGTACATATTGCACACACATATACAACTTTATCTTATAAACATTCCAACGTAGATAGAATGCAAAAAAAAAACATGACAAATACCAGTATTATTGCACACACATTATACAACATCTGCCCAACGTTCATTATATGCTCAAATAAATTAGGCAGAAACCCAAAGGTGAAAAAATTTAATCTTATTATTTACATTTCAATGAACATGTCTTGAATCCAAGTCTGAGATTTTGGAATTTATCTTCACTTATGCGTCTACAAGAGCCTTTACAGCCCGGAATGCTTTGACCCGCCCATCCTCTTAGTTCCACCCCTATTAAAATTCTTCGCAACACTCGGAACTTTCTCAAAATTCTTGTATATCGTGGCTGTAAAGGAAAACAAGCCGCCACGCAATTAGGCAGGACCTACAGATTTTTTATGTTTACGCTGAAACTTTTGGGTATATTTACTGTTTATTATGTATACAAACTGATCCATTGATTATTATAATCATTATAGATCATTATATATTATTAGAATTTTTTGCGCAACTTTAGTTGACAGCTACGTAGGAGAACAACTTTAAACGGCTTACAGCTTATCTAATACTAGCCTTCCGCCCGAGGTTTCACCCGCGCATAATCTCTTTTTTCAAATATTCCCTTCCCCCCACATTTCCGGGATCAAAAGTACCCTATGTTCACCGGGGATAGTGTAGCTTTCCAACAGTGAAAGAATTTATTATTCAAATCGGTTCAGAAGTTTGTTATTCCGGGATGAGACGTTTCCCGTATGAATTTTTATAGCCCATGTCCTTATCCGGGTTATAAACTATACGTGTGCCAAATTTCATCTAAATCCGTTCAGCCGTTTAGGCGTGGTTGAGGAACAAACAAGCATGCAAAAATCAAAACATCCAGACTTTCGCATTTATAATATTAACGTAAAAGCTCCTATTACCGCCAGTTTAAGCTGTCTTAGGATTCCCTTTAAAAAAATAGATATAAGCTGTTATGTTAGAAAAGATGTTATAATTTATAATTAATCTCAATGAAGTATTCTTTGCAATTCAGTACTTAAATTAAATATTCAATAACACAATATTTACTAAATAATTATTTAATCTAAAAGAGTAGTTGATTCTATTACCGACCCATGAATGCGGCAAGATTCTATTACCGATTTTTCGACTTCTATTACCGACCTCTACGAAGTTGTCACTTTTTCTATACTATTAAATAAAATAAAAAACCGTTTTTAAGGTTTCTATTACATAATAACAATAGTTATGAGATCAACATTATTACAATATGAACATAATCATTTATTGCAACGCTTGGAGCACTTATTTGTCGTTATTTTAATTAATGAAAAATATAATCAGCCTCAGAAAACAGTCTTCAAATAATTAAACGCTTATCTTTTAATTACCTACATACTAATTAGATATTATAAATCAGTAACAAAAATATTTTTACCTGTAATACAATCACAAAATACCTTTATAATATTTCTTCCTCCTTCGTTAAAACTGTTTGTTTTCCACAATATTAATTCATATGTATATTTATTATTTCTCTTATCACGCAGAGTTGTCCTCGGTATGCCATGTTTTTGAAGCTTCGTATGCCTATGCTGATACCTTCATTTATAGCTAGAAGCGCTGCTTCTAGTTGAGCGGCTACTTCCCATTTGGTAAACTTCCCATTTGGTAAACCTCAATCTGTGCCTACTCAAAAGTTGCGTTTGGTAAACATTTTATTTACTTCATACATTTAGTCCCATTTCGATAGTTTGCCAAATGGGACTAAATGTATGAAAAACGTATGAAGTAAATAAAATGTTTACCAAACGCAACTTTTGAGTAGGCACAGATTGAGGTTTACCAAATGGGAAGTAGCCAGTTGAGCAGAGAGGCGTACTGCTTGCGCTTCTGCGGCTCCATGATTCTATAAAATAACACCATATAGAATTTAATTCCTCGAAAGAAGCTTTAAAAAGCTACATGGCCCCTATTCCGTCCTGTAATTTTTATTTGATTTGAAAATATATAAAATACCTACCTATAGCCAATGCCATGAAGCCATGAATGAAACTGGATTTATTTTACATTAATAATGTGACAAAATCTCTCAAAACGTCACGTATGCAAAAAATAAGCCAATTTGTTCAAAAATATACTTTTTGTTTTTGTGTACTGTAATTACCAAAAAACCAATAATATCGTCACAGCTGTGAGTCGGTAATAGAATTAAGTATGAAGGTTGCAGTATTCTATTAGCGACCAATAAAATGAAAAATAAACAGATAAAATATCCGTTTTATGGAATACTGTTAAATTCGATCTTATTGCTATATTATTTCTTTTAATGTCAGTTAGTCTTTAATTCAGATAATAAAGGTTATTTTCATTATAATAATAGGGATATTGTCTAACGTTGAATCGAGTTTTACACAAAAACTTGAAGAAATAGCTTTGTCGTTAATAGATCTCAACGTAGTAAAATAATTTTAAGTATTGAACAACAAAAAATTAAATCAAATGAGGTAGTTTATAAAAGATATTATTTTAAAATGCTAAATGTTCTTAAAAATCTAACAACGCCATGGGTCGTTATTAGAATCAAGTTTTGAAATTTGGATTCTATTACCGCCTTAAATTAAAACATGATTTTATCACACAAAAACCAATAAAAGTATTATATTAAGAGTTAGTTTAGAAAACTAATATATACGTTAAAGTTGTAATGTAATAGCAAGAAGACAAATCCATTTTCAGTGTGTTATTTTCCTTATGTAATATTTAGGTGTACTTACGTGTCTGGAGACGCGACACTATGAAACTTGCGTCCGCTTCGGGCGCGTCTCACTCATTGTCAAATTATTTCTTTCACTGGCTATTTAAACACACAAAATTTACTCTATTTGTTGTCAAACAAAAATACGTAACTAATTTTTAAGGTATGACCTCCTGGAACCCTATATTATGTCTAATATGAGTGATTTAAAAATTAGGTCGGTAATAGAGTCACATTTTAATAGGTCGTTAATAGGAGCTTTTACGTTAGTAGGATAGATCATGATGCAGACAAGTGCTAGAATGGTCCCGGGGAAACCGGAGGAGTTTAATGGGTAGTGGGACGAAATTTTTAGTTCCGAATAAAATAATTCTCCGAAAATCAGGAGCTCGTATATGTTACAGTTAAAAATAGTTATTAGATAGAACGCGTTTTTCCTAGTTAGAACTAGTTCTAGTTAAAACCTTTTTTTATTTTCACAATAATGATATGTTTATTATTATAGTGAAAACAAAAAACGTTTTCGGGGCTTAAAAAAAAATAACCACGAAGGCTAAGGCGGGAGCTCGCTTCGCTTCGCTCCCGCCATGGCCTTCTAACCTATATCCATCCGAGCTGATTTCCCCCTACCAGTTTATCCAAGAGTGTGCGTATAAAACAGTTTTTACTGACTCGCTTCGGGAAAACGCGTTTTAACTGATATTCGATTCAGACATTAGTCCATTCTAGTATTAACAAAGGCATTAAGTAAAAACTAGTTCTAACTAGGAAAAACGCGTTCTAACGAAAAATGGGTTTTAACTGTAACATCGCCATTGATATATTTCTGCAGTAAATATAATTAAGTTGTTTTTCTGTTTTAATAAACCACACAACTATACCGGCTTCTTATTTCTTTCCCAGCCTGAACAATAATTAAAATTGTTTATGACTTCTTAAGAATTTTGCTCGCAACTAATATTTGAAAAGTTCCTCTGAGCGTAACGATAAATGTATAAGAATTTCGTCTTCGTAACACCACTAGAAGTTTCTTAATTAACGTAGTGGTAATTAAAGAATTGTTCTCTTGCATTTCGGATCGCCGAAAATAATCTTTACTGGGTCTGACTGGATCTTTTCTCTTCCAAGTATTCTTTATAAACATCGTTTCGATGAAAATTCTGGTTGTATTTCGTAAAGGCTTTAGTTTTTGGGATTGTTTCCGCCAATTATTTACACATGTTGAGAAGAAGAATGCATTCGGAGATTCATGAAAATTACTCTGATTCTGATTTTTACAATAATAATGATTCATTGCTTATTAAGGATTACTTTGATCGTTGGGTGATAACTCGTTATTTCAATGATGTCTTTTTTAAATTGACGAAAGAGATCTAAAATATAAATTACGAGGAACATATCTGACAACGGCGATTTAAGACCTCAACTGCCTCAACATTTCGGATTTAATATATCTCCTAATTCACAACAACGTCATCGGCATAAACAAACTCTGCTAAGAAAAGTTACCCACATAACTCATGTCAAAAATAACGAATACACTTGAAGCTTATTCCAAACTTCAAAGATCGTTAAAATACACCCGACCAAAATATCGTCCTTGAGCAAATATTCTTACCCAGCCTTTCCACAATGTAAATACTTATCGTAAGTTACATAAAAGTCCTAATCTCGCATCACACATTCCAATCGAAACCGTAAAGAATCCCTCGATATCACGAGGGTTCCTGCCGATTGCCTATTTAATAATCGATTATAGCCCGAGGGTGTCCCGAATTCCCGATTACCATATCAAAGAACGCATGCCCCCGCGGTGAACAATTCTGGAAGACATTTGCTGAGGAAGGACTTTTATTGGGCACTGAACTAGATATTACAAGGCGAAGACCGGCATAATGGGGGGATATTTTCAAGGGTTCTGGGTCAACATATGGTCGGGGGTTTTCGTGGTGCCGTTTCATGGCTATCGCGAGGAGGGCACTACATGTGTTTGCGGATAAAGAACGTTTAGGGAAGATGTGATGAGTAGTGATAAAGTTTTATACGAATTCACTGGACAATAATGTCGATGGTTTAAATACATGCCTATTGTATTTATTTTTATTATGTGCGTATTAACCTAGCTTTGAATTGCGGAAGTTGCTCTAGAGTATTTCCCCAAATTGGCAGTTAACTAAGGCATGATTATGTAACAAAAAAACAGAGAAATTGCCAAGCGTGATCTAAGACTTTAATCAATGATAAGTCTTTAATCAGGTTAAAAGCTTAATTATCAGTGGAGCCATTTCTATTTCCATCTGGACTCTGCCAGCATCTTGAGTTATTTAGACACTTGTGCACATCAATGTACACAAGTATCTTAATAGTAGCTAAAATACCAGCTAAAAGTTATTACTGAAAATATTTTCTCTTGCTTTTTAAAGAATCTTAGTATTTAAAACCCCCAGGTATTCAACTCTGACTTTGTGAAACTAAGTAGTGATACATTGGGTCCGCTGGGAGCGTAAGCAAGACTTCTTCTTTGAGTTTCTTTTCTATAAGTTCTACACTATAAGCAGCTCTTAGTTATACCTGAATATTCTTAACTAATTTGTGAAATTTCTTAAACTCTGGGAACCCACGGTTAACTTATGTTACGGCGTTATTGCAATAAATAGCACTTGCTTAATATCAGAATATCAACATATTTAATATTAAAACATAAACATTCCACCTAATGTAAGTAATATAAGTATAATTGAATTGTTCAAAATAGAAAATGGCGTCAAGAATCCCGCCAACTGGAACCTTTTCTCACGAAAAAAGGTAAAGAAAAAAGGGCAAACAGAATCCCGCCTGAACGGCATTGGTTCAGACGAAAAGGTACTTGACAACAAAGTGTGTCAACAATCTTTGTTAAGACGTTAAAAGAAAGAAATGAAAAGTATTATGTAAATACCTCTAAGGAGATAAAACGAAGTGGCCCCGATATGACACAAAGAAATACTTTAAGTGCCCCTTGGAATAAACATGCTTTAATTTCCTTAAACAAATTGAAAGATGTGATTGTATTTCTGTTGAGGTGAAAAGGCATTTAAGAAAATTAACTTTAAAATGAGTTCGTTTTAAAAATGATATAATATATGGTTTAACGTACGCATTGAACAGGTTCCTTCTCTTCTATTTTTCTTTCGCTTCGTTGGGCTAGTGGTTTAAGAACCTGTCAATGATCTCTGGATCTTACGTTCGATTCTTGGGTCGAGCATATTGGTGTCAGTTGCTTCAAACACAGCTTGGTTTTGTGATCTTTGCGAGCATTTGGCAAGCGCGTTGATAAAGCCTGTACTTTCTTCCAGAACGATTCGAACAGGCATGTTTATGCATACACATGATTTGTGTAATCTCTTTGTGTTGTGATATCTCATAATTGGTTCACTTTTGACCTGCCTTCTCATGGGTTAATTGATCGGTACACATTACTAGTAAGTCCAGTAACCCTGTAATATTCATCATAGTTATTACAATAAGTGCTTAGAGCTCTAAATTCCCACAAGTAACTCATCTTCAACAAAGATGTAATTGATATGAGATGGGATGGCGACGACCTCTCGAGAGAAGTACTCGCGGATTGCATAAAGCTGCGGGTATGACGGACGGTGACCATAATTATAAGTTTTGCAAAAAAATGGACGTTCCTGTGCTTTAAGAATTCTTGACTTGTTGGAACGACGTTATTCACTTTAAGAAATTACATAGTCATTAAAACTGGTATTAATTACACTAAAAAAAATATAAACTTTTGGTTAAAATAATGTTAGTATACAAATTACCTTAGAATTATGTTAGTATAACTATTTATTAATTTCAATATTTGCAACTTACTGGGGCTAGGGGCAAACGCTTTTGCTTGCACCCAGTGCCGCAGGAGGGGGATGTCTAGCTGGTCGCTGAACACGCTAAGGATGGTGATGGAGTTTTTCCACATAACAAATGACAAAATTAAATACGAAAGCAACCGTGGCTGTCTATAAAACTTTTACGCCTTAACAAACAAATCAATTTGAATTATGTTCGTAACTTTTTACTATTATGTAAATCAAGATTATCCCAAAACTACCCCAAAGCATGGGGCGACGAAGCAGACTTTTCTTTTTGCAAAACCACCGAAAGATGTCTGAAGAGCGCGGCGCCGCCAAAAAACATCAGAAAAAAATCGCCAGAGACAACTTAACGCCATCACGTTAATGACGAAGCGAGCTAGCAAAGTTTTTGTCTCACCCAAAAATTTTCGTGCCGATAATTTTAATTCGCAGCCGCACTTGAGTCGCGGGAAGTTTTTAGCGCCGTGTCTCAATTATCAGAAATTAAATATTCAACTTTAATTCAAATCTGAAATCTAATTGCATTGCCGACGAAGTCTGCGTGGATATACAAGTACACAAATACAGCATTAAGCTGATAAAGTTACAAAAGACCTTTAGGTATTAGGTAGCGTAGGATAAAGACTGGAGGAAGGTGGCACACAATGAACCGTTGGAGGCTAAGATTTACTGTGGGTCGCAAAGGCATGTTAGCTAATTACGTTAAATGCTTAGAAATGTAGGAGATTGTAAGTTAAAGCTCGACAATTCTAATCAGTGATATTTCACTTTGTTTATTAGTAAAGCTTTGTTTATTAGTGATCGAACCATGATCTAATATTTGAAGACAAGTTGTTTCATTACCGCTGATGAGTCTATTTTTACAAAGGACTCTTGCAGATAAAGTCTCAGTACTGGGTCTCCTACCAGCCTCAAAAATAAAAAATCTTCCATCTTACAGCATATCTTTCTTTCTTTCTTTCTTTCTTTCAACGTATCTGACAGCAGTGAAACCGGCCCTTAGTATTTAAAGTCTGTATTTACCTGTCGCGACAATTCTAACCCAATTCGTTCGTGTACTGTGTTAGCATGTCAAATAGTTTCCATTCAATCTCTTCCGTGCCCCAGTGTAACGATTTCAAATGCACCATTTCAAATGTGTGTTATTTGCAGAATTTTAAAGGAACATTCAACATGCAAATCGATATCTCAAGACCTATTAAAGTTGTAAAACAACTCTAGCTGCTGGTTCGAGACCACCTATTACCCAGTTAGTGGTCCCAGTCACGCGCGACCTGGCTGTTTGATTGAGCAATTTTCTCCACAGGCTGCGCATGCGATTACTCGCCGAGATTAACACGTCAACTAGTCTTTTAAATACTTCGGCTAGTTAAGTTTCCATTGCAGTTGTTAATGCATAACAATTATTTAAACTAGTTTATGCTTTACTGGAATTTTAAGTTTGTCGCGTGAATAGCTTTTTTGCATTGTAATCTATAGAAAAAAATATTGAAAAAAACGTTGGGCCCTGTGTATGTTGAAAAACATGAAGATCCTAAACTAGTATTTTATTCTTAAACAGCTGGATAAAAATTTGTGATGGACCTCATTTTGTTACACTGACGTTTGTTGTAGAAGAAGGTTGCCAAATACGCAATAAAGTACCTATTAGTATCAGGCTGTTTAATTTCCCACTGCAAGGTAAAATATGCCCCCGTCATCATCATCACAATGACGGGTACTGCTTTATCACCATCCTGGCCTAATGCGGATTGGTGATTTTGGCTCCTAGCTCGGGAGATGAGAAATCAAACTGCCAGCGTGTCGGTCTATAGCTAAGAGCAATATTTAATCAAGAAATAACAACTTATATACTTCTTATTGCTAATATACACTACACACACTAAAGTGATAATATGAGCGCCAGCAGGTGACTAATCTGTGTGTGTGCTCCAGATACAAAGTCTAAGTTGACGCTATAGTGATCACAAACTCGAGCTTCGCTCGGATAATCTAGGAGATAATCGATATAGAAAATGCAGAATACTTGGTGATCAGAAAATAAATATCCACTGACTTACGTTTTCAAATCAAACTAGCCTAACATAACAAATTGTATACCCATTTAGTTTATTCCCCAACATCAATCCATTCGAAGTATTCGTAAATTATTCCCTTTCTGAAAAACTCTCAGAACCATGCAATCAGGTGTAGTGCGACGTATTGATACAGCGAGCTGAGCTCACATACTCGATTCCCTGTGAGGGCAACGGAATCGACGATCAGATGCGGAGCTTTCTTCCGTACATTTCACGAAGATTTTCTTAGTTGTCAAACGATTATGACTGGGTGGAAATAATGCTGAGATTAGAAAGCTGTAAAAAGAAGACAAAGGAAATCTTAAAAATTATGAAACACTGCATGTTCTATTCGTTAATGCGTGTTCATTTAGATCCTATACAGAAATAATTGATCGCAGAATAGTCCGCTCTTAGTATTGCCTGGATCAAATTAAAATTAATTTATGATGACATTGGAAACCTGACCTGTATCTTTCAAATGATCTCGAAATATATACTAAAATACACATAAAAATCAGTGCAGCGGATGTCTAAAAAATCAACACACATTAGTATTGTCGTTAATAAATCCGCAATACATACTAGCCGAGTAAAAATAAACCGGGTATTCACACATGCTATATCTCTGAAATTCAGTCCCTACCAAAAAGTTTTACCACAGATGTCAGAAGTTTTTCATTCGATAAAGCTGTTATACACAGATGTTCTATCTATTAGCCACAACACGTCTAACACTAAGCTAGCCTATTCCCATGCAATGCACATCTCATATAAGCAGACGATATAATTTCAGCTCACTGAATCGCGACTCACACAATCTCACAATACTACAAAGAAAATCTAACAACTTAAATAAACGAACATTATGCTACCATAATTGGAACTGAACTCAGTTAAATAAACATTCTGTTTCACCAGATTCACTCGCTAATATAAATGAGTTGGTACATTTCAGCCATGTTCATTCGCTAGGTAGGTACAGTGGGGTCAATGGACGACCTTTAGCATGTTAAGGTACGAATTTTATTGTACCTTGTGGAAACAGACAGTTGTAGTTGGATAAAATAATAGTTTTACTTTCTCTCGCTGTTAGTTTCAGAGGTAATAACGTTGCTTCTATTTTGTTTCATAATAAGGATTTTATATATAAATTCTTTACCATTATAGTTTCATTATAGTTTCATTTCAGTATTAGTAGAGCTGTGTGGTAGCCAAGGGATGTCAAGCATCGTTTCATAGGCGTCAGATAAGTTCACCCATAGACTCTTTCGACACGCACCTATCGATTTTTTATGTGCGTAATCACACTAGCATTAGCATAAAAAAAAGTAATTTGGCATTCGCTCCCCAAAATTCTAAGGAGTGATGTGATGCAGCAAAAAAAAAAAACTTCATGTTTTTTTTATTTTAAAGTAGGTAACATAAGGTTATTAATTGGACCGGGTATGGGCTGGTCAATAGCCACAAGGCTGGCACCGGCTCGTCGAAATCGGTTGTGAAGGGGAAACCGGGGGAGTTTAGTAGTTAGTGGACGCTTTAATCTCGAGTCCCACACACGGCCGCTAGCTAGCCTGCGGTTATGGTGCTTATACGAGTTCTCCGAAAAAAAGGTTATTAAATGGTAAATGGCTTTTGCCAGTCAAAATAATTTCGATAATTTTCTAATTATTAGAAGGTTAAACAATGAGCCGACAAAATAAGGAAACTTAGTATAGGTGGTAAACACCCCGATGAGAGGGAAAGCGCTCGCTATGCGGGGCACGCTCGGCCGCGCCTCACGTCCGCTCGACTACTTTTATTAGTTTCCGTATCGTAATTGTTACCGAGACTTCTGTCGAGTTCTTGAAGCTTAGATGAGTCTGCCTGAATGAGGTTTTCAATCGAAATGGCTAAAAACAACAGTTGGACACTTATATTTTACTGGCCCAATGCCATATTATTACGTGCTAGGAGCTTAAACAAAAAATTCCTCCTTAGTTTAAACAAAAAATGTTTGCAACGTACTTGTGACTCCTCTGGCGCTGCGGGTATTTATGGGGGGCGGTGATTGCTTACCATCAGGTGACGCGATTGCTCGTTGCCTCCCTCTTACATAAAAAAATAACATCAACAATCTTTTTTATTTTATTTTTTGACTGGCCCCATGGCATATTAAACTATTATGAAACGAAATGGCTTAATACACCCTTTCAAGTAACTATTCTTTAAATATATAAATCTCTTTTATTCATCTGTAAAGGCTAGTTGCTAAGCGAGCATTTTCCTCATTGTCTATTTTAAGATTCCCAAGTACCGTGTACTGAATTCTAGGCGACTTCTATGAGATAGAATCTTAATATAGTAGGGTACAGTTAGGCCCGGTTTTAACTGTTCAGTCAAGCAGAATTTTGTTAAATTCCTTTCACATGGACACTTTCAGAATTAGTGCATATGAAACCCACAAATACGCTCTTTTCCGGAGGGTATTAAAGTATTTTTTGTCGTTCCTTTCGTCTATTTTTTTATTTAGGTATTTTTTATACCATATTAGTTGGCAGACAGACACGCAGCCCACCTGATGGTAAGCGGTCACTGCGGCCTATTCCATTGAAGGACACTTCAGCAGGAAGCGTCACTAAATGTGCTGCCAGACTGTAGGCTCATCTGATCTTCGAGCCTTTAATTTTAAGTGTACTGGCTCCCACATTAATACTACCAGAACACAGCCAGAGCTGTTATAGCGGCAGGTAGTAGCTAGTCGGAATCGAACCCACGACCTCCAGGTTTTTAAACCCAAGCGGCTTAGCCACTATTCCACGGAAGCGGTCAGAGGTATTCAATCGTAAAGATTACCAGCTGTACCTTCCTTCGTTTATTACAAGCCTTTATATCAATCGAACAATAGGCAGAAGAAGATAAAAAGATACAACGCTAGCGTGACTTACCCTCATATCGTTTCATTACGCAACTAACGTGAGTGCTATAAATATTTCTGACACGAAATATACTGTTAATGGACTGTAATGGTGCTAAGAGTCCGTGATTTGAACCAGCCAAATTGTCGTAGTGGGTGAATTACGGCGATTTATTTCCCGGCCCTATAGCGCTTTCTGTTAATTGAGACATTTGCACTGAAATTACCCGGCGCGCGCGATAAGGGCTGGTCGGTGGTAGCTTGATGGACGACTTCTTTGTGGTTCGATACTGTTTTTTATAGTAGTAGGGTTTAAATTCTTTATGCGAAAAGAACGGAGTTGGTTTTTATAACTATGATATACGATAACTTATGATATACGCAAAATCAAAAATGTTTTTATGAACAATGTAGGTTTGTACCAGGCGCTTATCAATTGCCAAAAATAAATAAAGGTAAATATAATATTTATAGGGGCGCGTTCGTTGATTTTATAGACACCTACCTCGTACGAAAATCTTCGCTTTTCTTTAACGTCATGATCACCAATTTCGTGTTATAGTTAAGAATCCCACGCTCCCTCCCATATAGGCTCTAGAATTGGTCGTTAGCTCACGCCCACCTGTATTTCTTCGGACACCCTCAAGTTTCCACTTAACCACTCAATCCCGAACCGGCACTCGGGTGCCGCGTAACAATAGATTTTCTATTGTGTCTGGTAATCCGGGGCTTGAAAGATTAACTATGATACCACACTTATTTTATCCTGTCCATACCGGACCCATTATTTTTAACGCCGAAATTCGCGGTTAACGCTCCCTTGTAACTGGTGCAAGAATATGACTGTCCATCAAGCCTCAACGGAATAGTTTAGGCATATACACCAGTGGCGGATTAACACATTTGCCGCCAGTAGGCTATTCAAATTTTGCCGCCCCTTTTGACCTCTGTATTTTGATACCCATCATAACTTAAGAAAAAATAAGAACTAATGACAGTCATTCTAAACCTGTCCAGTAAATTTTCTAAACTAATAACATTTATTCTAAACCAGTTTAGTAAATTTTCTTAACTTCGAAATAATGTAATCCATGAAATCAATAAATACTAGGGCTTGCTTGCAGTACCGGAAGCGAACTGGATTTTCGAATTCCCGGGAATTTTCGATACTTCTGATTCTTTTCAACAATTCGTTATTATTTTAAGGATGTTTGAACTAACCACTTGACCACAAAGTTGCCTAATGATATATTGTAAGTTAAAAAAATCTATGCGGTCAACGATGAAGCGCGCTTGCATAGCAAAATCCCGCGTAGTCCGCCGCAAAAAAGACGAAACAAATCCGTCTCTCGTCTCGACTGCATACGGATGGAGTCTCTGTCCGAGTCTATTCGTTCGGTTGTAACGGAGCTGGCGCAATCAAGTCGTGCAGTTGAGAAGCACACTCGCCATAGTGAAGTCTGTAAAAGACGGAGAGGCAAGCAATCCTCCTTCGATGATCGAGGCTCTGTAAGCTCTCAATCAAAGCATCGTCACCGATAAGTCTCTTTGCACGCTGCTAGAGTTGCACGTTGCACGCAATAGAGTCCAAGGCAGCTAACTGGTAACAAGCAGAACCATCCCAAAGATGGCAGCAATACTCTATGCAGAAAAGAACTTGAGCTCTGTAAAGGTTTAGGAGCTGTTCCGCAGTGAAGTAGTGCCTGACTCTGGAATGGATGCCGAGCTTTTTAGACTCTATACAGCTCCCAAAATTAGGTTGGAAGATATTTCCATATTAAGGAGCTGTAGTCGCTCTAATAAAGGGACCTATACACCACGAAAAAAGAGGAAGGCAGCTTAAATGCGCTCTTTTTGGTGGAAACTAGACAAACCTACGTTTTAGTGGATTTAGAGCTCAACAGATTGGCAGGTTATGACTATTGTTTGATAAAATTTGAGTGGTCAGCACGGGTACCTTTTTAAAGCACAGGCTGCACCATAGCAAGTTTCCAGTTCCACGATTTTGAAACTAACACTCAGATTGGAGACAGCTCGGGTGTACTACTCCGCAACTCTCGCTGATATCCCATCTGGACCACTCGCTTTGTTCACCGAACCTAAGCACCTCTCGTTGACGAATTTTGGTTAACTCAAATGTTGATTCACAACGAGGAAGATGGTGGCACATGGTTAGCAGCATCCAGATGTGAATAGTAGGCAAAAAATTAATATGGACCTAAGTCTACTGCTGGATATGGGCTTCTACAACACTCGCCTATATTATGGATCCTTGGCTACTCGTATTTAGCTCTTGTCAGGTCTTACGCAAATCGTCACTCCACCCGGCCTTCGGGCGTCCTAAACTACGTTTACCGAGAGACGGTGTCCACACTAGAATCCGTTTGCCCCAACGGTTATCGGCTGATATAGCGATCCCATTGCCACTTCAGATCGCAAAGCCGGCGACTTGGATTCTCTGCCGGATCACCTTATTTCGGATCCGATCATAACTTTTTCCATTGCCTGCTCAGCGACTGTGGACCAGCCGAATAGTATCGGCCGATTACTTTCGAGTACGAATCGCACGTACTTTTATCGTGGTTGCGTTCGCGCGCCTCACATCGATTTTTTTACTAAAATTTTAGTGTTTGTGCAGTACCGGAAATTCCTGGAACATAGTTGTTATTTCTCGATACCAAAGATTTTTAAATTTAAATTATTATTTGGTTATTTGGCAAACCCTAATACTTACATACAGCAGCATACGAATCTCTAGTAAGCAAGATACTGACTTTTTAAATTCATTGGATTCCAAAAATAACTGCACAGTTTCTAATACGATAAACTATATAAGAATACTTTTACTAATTTTTGATATAATAATGGTTGACAAAAAAAGATAAATAGTTTGAAAATCAATATCTTTCTCTCTTGCTCCCGAAGTCAATGCTGCCACACGTAGCGTGACGTTCAGCTCCATCGGCGACCCGACCGCCCCCCGCGCCTTCATTTCGGCCAGACAGACCCTCTTACCCATTGTCCTAGGTGAACAGGATGAACAGGTCGAGACAATAGCGACGAGACGCGATGCGACGTAAAGCGACCAATACTCACGCGGCTAGTGTCCTGTTTCATCTGAGGCCCGTTAGAGCGACAAACGCGGCAAATGTATATCGGATTCGCTCCTATTTCAGTTCAGTACTGTTTACTATGGACAAGTATAGGTACTGTGTTGTTACTATAAAAATCCTAATTTTAAATACTTAGTTAGCATTACAGATATTTGCATTTAATTGGTAATTGGACAGAAACTCTTTAAGTCGCCGCGTCGTCGCGTCGAAAACGTAGGACACTATCATACACAACGACTATTTGATATTTTCGCGTTACGCCGCGTCGCGTCGCGTTGTCGCGTTTGTCGTTCACCTAGGACAACGGGTTAGCGAATGATCGTCATTCGCTCCCGCACCGCACTCCAAATAATGACTACCAATACCAACACAAATACGTAGTATAAAAAATGTAATAACAGATTGAAAAACGTCAAATTCCCCACTTTGACAGGTTCAGTTAAGTGGTGAAATCTAATAACATTTGGGTATTCATTTATTTTTTATTTCTGTAAGACAAAAAAAATTTTTTTGGGACAAATTTGCCGCCCCCTATAATCCGCCGCCCAAGGCTGAAGCCTTCTCAGCCTTATGGCTAATCCGCCACTGATATACACTGTTTACTAACCGGATTTAACGCCGAAATTCGCGGTTAACACTCCCTTGTAACTGATGCAAGAATATGACTGTCCATCAAGCCTCAACGGAATAGTTTAGGCATATACACTGTTTACTAACCGGATTTAACGCCGAAATTCGCGGTTAACACTCCCTTGTAACTGATGCAAGAATATGACTGTCCATCAAGCCTCAACGGAATAGTTTAGGTATATACACTGTTTACTAACCGGATTTGTCTAACATAAGTAGCTCTCGTCCAGGCTCGCAATCAAATCCAGCCATTGATAGTGTATTTAAAAAAGAGGTAGATATGCCATCCTTTGACGCACGGCGATTAGAATTTGATCCGTCGAGATATACTAAATTGTATGTGCTTCACCAACCGTTGACATTATGCGTCTAAAATGATTTGTGTCAATTAACACAATATGAGCGGAGCATTTTTCGAGCGCTAGTGCGGTATCTACCTCTTTTTTAAATACACTATCAATGAATCCAGCAGTATCTATGGACCACGGACAATGTTTTGACTAAAAATGTTTTTCTATCGGTATTTTTCCGTTGAGCTCGCGTAAACCGATTTTTCACTTGGGCTTTGTACATAGAATGGAAGATTCGGACAAACAAAAACGAAAAAGATAAATGAAATGAACACAATCTATTTAGATCTTTCGCCGCTATTTTTACTGATTAAATGGAGCATTTATAGACTTGTCAAGTTTTATATTTTTACAAAAGATGCATTATTTTCTAATAACCGCTTGGTTTGCGATCGTCAATCCTCATTGTAAGCGTAGTGATTAGCAGTGCCAATCATTGTGAGCATGACCTAATTTGAAGTACCCATCATTGTGAGCAAGACCTAATTAGCAGTACCCATCATTGTAAGCATGACCTAATTTCAATGATGGAAACCCTTTGTCAGCAGTCTGGGACAAAAAACAGGCTGATACTTCATTTTACTTTGCAAAGGTTTTATTAACCCATTGATTGGGAAGGAAGAAGTTTGTGTGTGAGTGCTTATTTTTATGAAGAAGAGTTTCAGTATATTATGAAAAGGGTCACTACTTTCTAAATAAACCATCGGGCTATTTAACAAAACGTTTAAATTTTCAAGTGCTTTTTTGTTGCCTTTATAAATAAAGAAATTGTAACTTTGAAATTTGAAATGAATTTTTAACTCATCAGATAAAAAGAAAAAATTAGACAAAACATCTCCAGTAAAATATACGGTGAAATTACAGAAAAACACAGTTTCCCTTTAAACAAAGACCCTTGTTTTAATAAAAAAGCAAAAGTAGAGTATATTTCATTTACCCTTCACCAATGTATCAAGGCAAGACAAGGGTGCAAAAGGGCCAACTACCAAATGAAAATAAACGTTGAACGATGGTCTTGACCCTTCAGTTCAACCTGACGTGGAAAATAAAGGAAAACGGAGCGAAACACCTACGTAAAAAAAGATGTTAAATCTTTGAAGGGTGTAATAAAGCCAAAGAAAATGTACTCCTTTTGAGAGCTCTCTGAGGAAATGTACAATAGAGATTTCCAAAGAATTTTTATTTTTGCAACGTTACTAAACTTGTACTTTGTATAAAACATCTTGTATTTTTTTATTTGATGGTTTTATGGTTATGATATTATCCTGTAGTTTATGGACCAAACTTTTCCCCATGCTGCTTATAGGAATATGGAAACCAAGTAATTTTAATTTCTAAAAGAAAAAACTAACCCGGTGTGAATAGGATATTCTTTTAAGAATTTGGAAGAGGTCGGTAACTTTTAATAAAGGGGGAGATTAGAGGAACCTTTAGCTTGGCAGTATATTGAGTAAGCCTTCCAGTCAAGAGTTTCTCGATGGAAAAATGGAAATATGTGGTATTAGGTATATAACTATTAGGTGACTTTCATGACTGCCTGCTAACTGTTGCTGTATATAAAACGTGATAACTAATATTTGCGAAGCCGTTGGCATCTAACCTACTAGAATATAAATGATGGCAATGGTTGTGGAAGCCGCTGAGTCGGCAATGTTTCGGCCGGGCGCAAACGGCGTGGGAATCGGATTTGTCTAATTTATTGCCGCTCGCACCGAGGCCTAGCGAGTAAGAGGATCGCGGGGATTTGCTGCCTACTTCAGGTAACACTACGTTTTAAACAAAATACAGAGGCTTTCCTGTATAAACAGATTTATTAGTTAAGGACATTTTTGTTAAATATGAGTTGGATTATATTCGCGGAACAGTAGCTAATCCCTATCGTTGCTACTCGCAATCCGACTATCTAGTTACAATGGCAAAAATTTAACCAATGGAATTATTCTGGATATGTTTTTCAAATATTCACGTGAAAGCATGGAGGGCTATTGTGCTGGGTTCAATATTCAATATTCACGTGATATAATAGTTTCGGTTTTTAGAAGATCTACAGTGAGGAAGAAATCGAGTAAAACTTCCAGCGAAAGAACCCTTATTTTAACTAAAGTTAATACTGCTAGTTTAGGGATAGATAGCACTTTATTTTACTACTAGCTGTGCCCGCGACTTCGTCCGCGTGGAATAGTGACAAATGCTTACAATATTTTTTTACAAACCCTAAATAAAAATTAAGTTAAGTAAATACCCAAAAATCAAGGAAAGAACCGCCTAACCTATACCAAATACTTACAATATTTATTTACAAAAAAAAAGAAAATTAAGAAAAAGAACCGAACCTACAAACCCTAAAATATAAATAAATAAAATATGCAAACAGTCAGTATTCAAGTGAATCGCAGTCATCGAATGCATGCAACTATTCGCCTATACTCTCAGCGCGCTCTATACATAGCCACGGAGACGCGAAGGCGCGAGGTGTGTACCTTAAAATTGACTTATCTTTTTTATTTATGAACCGATTTACATGAAATAAACACTAAATGTTAAGTGAAGCTTACTACAACATATTAGTGAAAACCGCATCTAAATCGAATAAGCTATTTCTGATATTAGCGTGCACAAACACACAGACAAACAGACAAACAGACAAACAGACAAACAGACAAACAGACAAACAGACAAACAGACAAACAGACAAAAAAAAAATTTAATTACAATTTTGGGTTCGGCATGGACATAATAACAACCCCTGCTACTTTTTTTTATATATTTCCATTGTACAGACACCACTTTTCTACAAATTTATTATATGTAATATGTATATAGATTTAATACGAATAAGAGACCAACCGAACTTTCAGCTTTAAAAAACAATTGTTGTTGTACTGACTTATCCAAGCGTCTATTAGCACCATCTTCGTAAAAGTATTGTAGTGGTAGAGCCATGCTGTTTTACAGTACGAATGGGCCGGCTCGTCCGGGGAAACATCAGCGTGAAATAATAAAGACCACTATTGTGTTTCATCTGGTTTGTGAGAGTGGCGGAGGCCCACACCCCCCATACCCCCATAGGCCGGCAACGCATCAGCGATCCCTCTGGTGTTGCAAATGTTCATGAGCGGCGGTGATTGCTTATCATCAGGTGACCCGCTGGCTCGTTTACCGCCTCTGACATAAATAAAGTTTAGTTACTTTTTACTCTCCTGTCATATCCATACCTAGCTACTTTATATCATGCAATTCGAGCCAGTTTCTTCATAAACCCGTACAAGTCCAAACAACAGATGTTACCTACATCCAATTAGGCGCCATCTCACAGGATTTTCAATTACATCTAAACAATAAACACCATTCTAAGCCGGCTATTATATTCGGAACGGAACCGTGCTTTAGAGATCCGGGCGAACGACGTGTTTACCCGTTTTTAGTGTCGATTTTACGATAAATAGTACCATTTGTCCCGGTCTGTTATTGCGGTGTGGCGCTCAATGGCCGTTTGAGATTCTACCGCGGCATATGCTGTGATACATTCGGTACACTCGTACAGTGTAATGGCTTGTGGTTGCAAGCGTGCGTTTGGTTTTTGTTGGTATATTTTAGAGAAGCGAATAGTGTTTTTGGTAGTTCTTCTGATGTTGCCTGTGTTTGATGTGTAGAATTGTGTGATACAACCCTAATATTATTCTATGTTGTCTATGACGAGTTTGTCTTTGGTCTCTTGCATTAAATGGCTGCTACGCAATTCAAGTGTTTTTCTGTTCTCCACCTGATTAATTATCTAACATGATGGTGGTGTTATGAGGAACAGATGAACCTTTGCATCCATAACAAGACTGGCAAGCGAGTAGATGTGCTCTACAACACCCTTCTTAGCATGAAGGCGATGAAAATTGCTGATATCACCGGACATTTTGATCAGGCTGTGACAAGTACATACTTTAAAAATACATGTGTTGGTGAGCCTGCACTTCCAGCCCAATGTGGAGAGCTCAGTTGGCTTCTAGCTCTTCCACTATGCCACAAAGCGATCTGGAGCCCGAATGGGACAGGTAATTCGCAGGAGAGAAAGACAACGTCACACGAACCAACCCCTCCAACCAATTCCCATTTCATGCCACTATCTAGGGGTAATCGTCAAGGGTTTTGTTTGGTAAAAACAATAGCTGGCAAAAGCAACGAAACATTATTGTTACCGGTAGCACAAACAGATACAAGTATCTACATAGATTGAGCAGTATAAATAAAAAATCTATACCAATTATAAATTATAAAAAATCTTCAGTGTCATCTGGTATCAAGTAACAACTTTATAGCGAACACAAGGTACTGAAATTGCTTTTTATTTGCTAAGTTTAATATAAGCTTGTACATAATTTACTTTACCCATACAATCAAGCGGCTGAAACTCGACAATTTGTCGAGTAAACCGGCACAAAAATGGGATAAACGCCCCAAATTTATGTCCTGGGCTCATCTCGGGCCATTAACACGTAGTAACGGTGTGCATAAAACATTAAATCGCCGGTTGCCTGCAGTATTATTTACGAGGGACAGAATTAACAAATTTCAATTATTTTATAGCAATGTCAGCTGTTACTTAGAGTGGGGGTTGTAGCGTACATTTTAAATTGGAATGGTATTTTGTTAATTTTTAAGTACATTTTAATAACGCAAGTTTCAGCCTATTCATGTCCTAATGCAGGGAAGACTTCCATCATTGAAATCAAGTCATCGTTACAATGATAAATTTGGCTCCACCGATATTGGGCTGGTCAATAGCCACAAAGCTTGCACCGGCTCCTCCCAATCGGGTGCGAAGGGGAAACCGGGGGAGTTTAGTGGGCTGTGGACGCTTTAGTCTTGAGTCCCACACACGGCCGCAGGTCTAGCTAGCCTGCGAGCTGCGGTTAGGGTGCATAAACGCATTCTCCTGCGAAAAAAAAAAGACTCCACCAATCCTACCACGCTTGCCAAAAAAGGATTTGTGATCAGTAACCCGAACCGTCCAACCGACACTTTTGCTCGATCTGGGTACTGAACCTAGGACATCCAAGATCACGATCCGGTACATAAACCACTAGACTAACGTTAGCTAAAATGCTGCTCAAATATCTTACTGCATAGTTATGTGAGCAGCATTTTAGTCAACGATTCCAGAAGAGAAAAAAAAAAGAATGTTCACGTTTATTATCTTAAGTTTATTATCCTAATCATAAACTAAATCCGACGACAGGACATTTTAACTGCCGTATAACGTATTAGAACATTAAATATTTATATGTACAGGGTGGCCGCCGGCAGATTTTACACTTTGCATCGAGCTCACAGCGTGCAGCAAGGCGGTGGCGGGGGGTGCGGGGTATCGTTCGACGCGGGAGTGTTGCGGGTTGTTTAGTAGCCATGAGTAAGTGGACGGGAGCGCATCGCGCTTTCGCTGTCGAGACCTATTTTGCGAACAACAATTCGATCAATGAGGCTAGGCGTTCTTTTAATTCTCACTTCGGTATCCGCCGATTAAAGGATGGTCCGTCGAATCAACTGATATGGGCGTGGGTCAAGAAGTTCAGAGAAACTGGATCAGCCATAAATGAGCCTCGGCCTGGACCTTCAACGTCTGTAACTACGCCTGAAAACACAGAGCTTGTGTGAAGGGAAATTTTGCGAAATCCTCGCAAATCTATCCGGAAGATTGCAGCTGCAACAGGTGTGAAAAAGACGTCAGTTCACAAAATAATTCGAAAAAAGATGAAGTTCCATCCATACAAGCTTCAAATTATCCACCAATTAAAAGAAGATGACTACATAAAGAGGCAGACTTACGCAAGAGTGTTTTTGGAACGATTTTCTACGCCTACGCGTATGTTTAACATCTTTTTTAGTGACGAGGCGCATTTTCACCTAGGAGGGTATGTCAATAAACAGAACATGCGATATTGGAGTGCGAGCAACCCAAATGAAGTCCATCAAAAACCTATTCACAGTCCGAAGACCACGGTAGTTAACGATATATTAAGCAAGTCAAAGCAAATGGAGTTCATTGAAACGTTTAGCTGAAACGCCCGTGGCGACGAGGCTTTGTAATTAATTTCACAAGCCTGCTTATAATGAACATGAGAACTGGGAATGTTAGTAAAGACATGTTCTGTGCCTATTGTTAAATCTTTGTTGTTACCGAAATCTATCAAAACAATAATGCAAAGCGTGTTTCTTGAAAAACTATTTCACTTGGCTGACTGATAGAGAAGTTTTTTTAAAGCAGTGGTCAATAGGCTACTAAATATAGGTATATCAGTTTTGTATAATAGTATTTCACTGGCAGACATAATATGTAGTAGCCTCACAATTCATTTGAGGAATAAAAATATTACATAACTTTTCATGATCTGACCCCAAAGTTTGAGCACTTAATGTGTGTTAAGGGTATCTGAAACAAAGAAGGTACCACAATTAATACAAATTAACACCCAGACCATAGTATTGTTATTAGTCTGTGACCCAGACACAAATGTTCATCACTTTAATGTGGAATATCGTACTATTTGCCGTTAAGTTATTGGCTCTATATTTTATTTTAATAAGTTCCCAATGGATATGTCTCCAATTAAAGTACGAAAGTGATGGTATTGGAACGCTTGAAATCGTTATATTGAACATCAGAGGAGCTGGAATAGACACACTTAAATTGACTGCTCGAAAATCATAGGAGTGTGACAACATATCAGGCGAAAAGAATAAGTAAATGAGTGTCCTTTAAGTTAATAAGCCGCTGTAACTGCTTACCATCAGTTAGTTGTGTGCTTATTTGACAACTAAAAGAAAAGGTTATAAAAATGGTTAATCGCTAAATTAACAATTATTTGTTTACTAGAACGGGTACGTATGCCCAGGCCATTAGTTAGGCCATATTAGTCAGCGTCAATTTAATTGGCTTATCTGAAGTAAGCTGCGAGCGTCGTTTGCGTAGGTGCGGGGCGCTGCTGCACGCCTCTGACACCTACATTTTCGTTCTGCCCAGGTACTCGTACGATGTTCAGATTATTAAGTTAACGCGTATCATACCCCGGTACATTTATGTAGGCACCACACTATTAAAATCAGAAGTATTGATCTAAGACCAATTGTCGAATATAACCGTCAGTCTGTCAGTACTAATCCCAATACTGTCTCGATGTCACGTTTTTCCTTCCGTCCTAAGCAAACCGCTTTGATTCCTAATCACGGCGCCCTTGAAACCGCAAGCGTCCCCAAACAACCGCGGGGCAAGATATATACGTACTTAAGATTATTAGGGCAGCAGTAAATTTGCCCTTTATCGAGATTTCAAACGACACTCCCTTGTTACGTGATAAACGGTTCATTATGGGAGCGTGACTCAACTGTGAGTTGTTTATTAGCGTGAATAATTTACTTCTATCACGTATACGATACAACACTACGTAGTACCTTCTTGAACTTTAAACAACTGACTATAACAGATCACATTATAAAATGTGCTGTGTAGTTAGTTCACATACTGTATAGTACACATTGAAAGTAATATGTGAATTGAAATAGTGTTGTATGTGCCGCGGTGACAGGAGTAAGTTCTTCACATTAAAATACAACAGATCAAAATTAAGTCAATTATGTGCCCGTCTGTAGTATTTGAAAACTGATCGGGTGTAATGTTAAGTTAGTAACTATTTAATAATCTGTGGTAATGGTTAAAAAAAAATTGCTCAGTAAACTGGAGATCAATATTTATATCATACCTTCACATCACATTTATGTCTGGTTTAAATCGCGTTCCTGCTCCGTAGTACACCTCGGTCTGGGTGTTTTTATTTTTATATACCACGTATGCATAAAATGAAATTCACTAAAGAAAGCCGAACAGATTTGAAAGCCCATAACATCATAATATCTTTATATCAAATGGTTAGTCATACGAAAGAGCGCAAACTTTAACGCTAGCCAACATTATTTCAATATCACAAATTACCCACGGCAGCCGCTGAAAACTCCAACGTAAAAATCCGAAAGGATCCTCTATCGCAAATTGTATTTGATACAACCAAAGCGTGAGATGAAAGCGAGTTGTCTGAATCTAGATAATGCAAATATATGGACGCATGCAGCTGGGCAGTATTTGGTCGAAACGTCCTGGCAAGAAAGAAAAGAATATGATATTTTCGAGGATGTACATAAGTAGGTATAGGTTAGGTGGTTATAGAATTTTTTTGTGTGGACACTACCACAAAACTATTATATTTAAAGCGAATCACGAGAATTTTAAAACGTAAGTATAGAATGAATAAAAAAACTGTTCTCT
This sequence comes from Mecyna flavalis, assembly GCA_949319885.1. Lineage (NCBI taxonomy): Eukaryota > Metazoa > Arthropoda > Insecta > Lepidoptera > Crambidae > Mecyna > Mecyna flavalis. The sequence continues at coordinate 1,335,393 of OX439407.1, read as the reverse complement.
TGCACATAAAAAAACGCACATACGTATAAAAAAAAAAAAACATAGCAAGTTCAGACGTGGCGTGTTTCCGTCTGCATTGCACCATTTGACGTGCAAATTAAAATATATATACAAAGATTTGAGTTTGTAAAAACAAGATTATAGGCAATGGATTGTAGACCAGTCCAGCACTTCTAAAACTCTGCAATTCGTCTCTGTGGAAGTCGGGATTAACAACGTATCACCTTCGTTCTTTTTATTCATGCTAGCTTAGAACCTTGTATCCTTTTAACCACATCAAAGTCAGATTTTCAGAAACACAACAAAGATCTTTGAAATGAAACCCAGTCGCGTATGTCCAAGCTAACTCAACCAGGTACTGAAAGCAATTCTCGTATTTTATTTACCAATGTATAAAGCGAAAGAGGTAAATCCTTCTAAATACGTCCCTGGCAACCCGCAGAGTTCTGACCAAATGCTTTGCGGAACTCTTTTGATGCCCCGAGCCTCGAATAACATTTTTGCTTTAGCTGCCATACTGTGCGGAGTTTAAAAATTTCATATCAAAATTGTGAAGTGGCAGCGATATGGATTTTGATGTTTGAGGTTTAAATGTTGGCAGGTAATATTTGTTTTAGTATTCGCATCTTGAAGTTAGATGTTTGCTGTGTTTCTACAGTGCTGAGAAAATCTTTGTATAAATTTTATCCGTCTAGTAAAGTTTGCTGCATTTTTCTTTTACGTTCTTTATAACTTTTCGGACTTTTCAAATTATTACAGATAAAAAGAATATCATACAAGGGGAAATGAAGTAAAATAAGTACCTATTTTCGTCATTATTGTAAAACATGGACAAGGGCATTTCATAACATGTTTATCAGCTTTTTTATTTGCTCAGTTGGTATTTTGTTTCTAACACTTAAATTTAAATAGGTTACACTGTTACTTACATGATATTTTTATTACTAAAAGTAAAAGCGATTTAAATAAATTGTACACGAATTGAAAATTACAATTCTGCAAAGCTGATTCAAAGTCTGTCAGTAGTTCTTCAGTATTATATCTGAGTTTGCGCTTGGTTATAAATAAATCTCAGCCTATTTACTTTACTTTATCAGTAGACTTTATTAGAATAGAATATTTTGCTCCAATAATTTAGGTACGAGTTTTAGGTATTAGAAATTTTAGACGGAGCTCAAAATATCTAAACTTATTTCATTAGTTCGCACAGAGCGGTGATACCTGCACAGCCTGCCTAAGCTCCAAAGAACGGGTAAAGCTCCACCCAGGGAAGCTTTCATAAAGCTCTTAAATTTCAATTTCAGAGGATCAGAGCCATCGCAAGCAACGCCGGGTCAGAGCCGAAGCTAATTCTTTCAGTCGCAAGTTTTTTACGCGGAGTTTTAATTTCATTCTGTTAGCTTTAGTTTGGAAATTAGTTTTGTCTAAAGTTAACTGGGTTTGCTAGATTTATTTTAGTTTTGTTGAATTATTTGATTCTAAGAGGCGAAGAATTTAACGTTATCTAATAATAGTAAGCGTGGTAAAAGTTGTAATTATCTTAAATTCGTAATCGTCTTCAACTCCAAAAACTTACACTTCAAATGCAAAATGTACTTTTAAAATCGTGTTTGTTTTAGCAAGTTAGAAACCAGACCTACTTAGAGTTAGTTCAAAACAACATTCGGCTTAAACACTTTCAAAATGATTTAATATTATGAAATTAATATAACATTAATCATATCCCCTTTCGCATAAGTACATAAATAATTTCATCGAACAACGTTATCTCCTAAAGAACCTTTTTTTTGTGGAGGGGAATGCTTTTAGGCCCCCCCTAAAGAACCTAATTCATTGTACAATGCTCCTGGGAATGTGACAACAGTGTCAATCAGGCGTTCCTCGGCGGCATTTTACACACTCGTATAAGATATTCAGACAAACCGCTTCGCAAAAGAACAATGTTTTGCGTTTCGAACATTTTCCTTTGAAATAGTAGAAAATCCTGTCAGAGGGGATGAACTGAAAGCGGGATATTGCGTTTGAAAGAATCTCCTGGACGGTTATAGACGAATAGATTTCTTTGACGCTTATCAAACATTGTTTGTTGTGAATTATAAGACTAAGAGCCTTGCCTTAGGCTCTTAGTCTTATAATTTAGGACACTATGGAGACGTCGCCGGCTACGTATCCAAGTATGACAAATTAGGAAACGTTGCCAAACCGTCGCCGCGTCGCCAAGTGAGTTGGGTCCCATACAATTCAATAATAACTGCTTGGATACAGTAGTCGGCAACGATGCAGGCATACCAATAATTGTAAAAAATCTTGGCTATGAAAAAGAGTAACTTTTTCATCGCCAAGATTTTTCAATTTTCCATCTTTGAACTTTCAACAATCCATCTCAACAATTACACCAAACGGCTCGTCAAATAGCTTATTGACCGGCACAAGTTTTTTTCGACCAAAAGAATTGAGAGAAAGAGAGATCAACCAGGTACTTTAACCACCAGACCAAACGTGACGTTATCGATCGACCACGATCTATTGCTCAATTCAAAGTAACATTAAAGCGATATTGCAAAAAAAATCAACAATAAAATTAGCCCACATTCGCATTTATTCGTTCACACGTAGCATTTCACACTCGGCGCGCACTTTTGAAATTAATTTCATTCCGTGATGAAGTATTGCGACTGTTTCATTTTCCGAACACAATGCAGTAATCCGTCGATTCGATGCACAAAAGCAATATCGACAATGAAAACTAGCATTCGTTAAGCACCCTTTGTAAGGTCCCGCGTAAATATTGGTATTAACGTTGGCGTTGCTTTTAAAGTTTTCGACTGGACGACTTCGGACGTAAACGTGTGAACGGTTGCGCTTTAAAAAAGAATCGTGGAATCATTTTTGCGATATTCGGACTGTGAAAAGGATGACGAGCTTAAATGCTTGAATGATTGGATGAAATAATTTTTGATAAGCGCTTACATCTGGAAACTTACAGTTGAGGAAATAATTATTCTACGCCAGTGACTCTTCATTAGACAATGAGACGACAATAACACATAGTTATTAGTGTAGTTATCTGTTCAAAAACTCAGAAGTATAGGCTCAGTCAATAAAGGGTGGGGTGCACAATGCATGTAATATATATTCGTAATAGGTTGATCGTAAAAAGGCTGCCGAAGCCGAAAACTCGGTTCAGCAGACATTGTGAGTTCAAAGAATTCTACATTCATTTTATTCAAAAGTGGATGTAACTGAAAATAGGCGCTTGACGCCAACCCTTATCTCTCGATGTTCACCGAGCGATATGGCAGTGCCGAGCGTGCCAACGTATACATCACTTTTCTTTAATTTATACCCAGTGACACAGTTTTGAAAGTGCACAAGCACAGAGCACAGTGGGGTCGCGGGCGGCCAATAAATAACAAATCAGTCGCGGCATAATGGGACCGCCCAGAGCCAAGAAGCTTGAGTTGGCTCTAGTTCAAGCCGAGTTACGAGCTCGTGAGTGCCGCCTTTGTTTGATTGCTTATTTAATACTACAGTATTACATAGGGAATTTAACGGTGGCTTGCGGTCAATGTATAGAACTAAAGTGCCTTGAATAAAAGATCTTCTTGGCTAGATCGATCGTTGCGGGGAAATTTTTTCTGCGGAGGAGTTTAATGGGTATTGAACGCTTTAGTCTCGAGTCCCACACACGGCCGCATGTCTAGCTAGACTAGGTACACAAACGCATGCTTCTCCGAAAAAAAGACAACTGGTGGGGATGGTAGCTAGCCAGTCGGCTTAAAAAGTCCTTTCACCGATAGGACACAAGGTAAGAGTTGAACCCACGACCTGTGTTATTCCCGAGCTTATAACTGTTTTGAAGGGGGGAAACATTATCAATATCATTATGTTTGTAACATTCATAACTAAGAAGTCGGAAAATTGAATATGTACACTATTGTTAATGCCTATGTTTCTCGGTTCGCGCTCATAAATATAATAAAATTATTTTAGAAAATCCAAAAATGCCTGTAATCCAACCATCCGTTCATCCAAACCTTTGATTTTATAACTTACTTATGAAATCCTAAATAAAACTCATAAGAAAGAACCGCAATTAATCCACCATTTTAGCGACTAGACGAGTGTAAAGTTTTGAATGGGCGACTTGTGACGTCATTGGTTCAACGCCCACCCCCACTCGCGAGTAAGCATGTAAGTGGCTTATGTACGTTTCAGTGCGTTCGCTTACTTTGCGCGGATAGGGAGGGACCTGGCTAGATTACGGGAATAACATTGAGCACAGAAATTAAAAGTAAAGATGTGATCCGGTAATAATAATGTCCTTCTATTTTTTAATGCCAGATCAGTTGGAAGCCAGCAACACATCCCACCTGATGGTAAGTGGCAACTAGAACTAATGGTCTGAATTTCGGCTACAGTGGTAATTTTTTTTTATTGCAATGTGTAACAAGACAAGCAGATCGTTCACCTGATGGTTAGCGCCACGTCTGCCCTTAGACAGTTCAGTGCCAAACAGTAACTAAGCAGTTACTGTCTGGCACCGCCCTGCGCCCGCTACACCGAGACGACAGCTATTAGGTCTCAATATACCCAGTAATTTTACTAGCTTCAGTGCCCTTTCCCCGAAACACAGAAGTGCTTGACACACTTCTTGTTGACACCTAGACGGCCCTGTACAGGAACCAACCACCTGGTCAATGTTTTCGATCAACCAGCTACGCAGGATATATATTCTTTAAGTAAGAGCGACAAGCACATCTGGTGCTCTCCCTATTTCTTAACTCCTATAGCATGGTGAGACGTAAGTCTGACTCGACCGAGAGATTGCAAACTGAAGGAATCAAAAGGTATAAAAACCTTTCGCCAAACTTTCTGGCAATTCCTGGGTAAGTGTCTCTCAGTAGAATTGGCCGCAGTAGTTGCTTACCATCAGGTGGACTGCGTGCCTGTTTGCGGACTGATATAGCATCAATAAAATCGACCTTCTGTCACTAAGATATCTCTAGATGTAGCTTAACGGTAACTAAGACAAAATGCTGAAAAGACAGTTTATATTATCGATTTTAGTAAAGTCTGTAACATATGCTGACCTAAGTCTGGGGTTTGAACTCAGGTCAATAATCTTTACTATTCATAGACTGTAGTGTCTTGTAGAAATTTCACTATCTCTAACTTAGCGATTTTAGTATCTATTGTTCTTCATCTATTCATTGAACTTCATTAGAACTATGTTAGTTTCATGTTTTACCCTCGAGCAAAGGCTAAGTTTAGTTCGAAGGATGAAAACAGTTTTAGAGAAATGTTGAAATAACATTGTCTGTTAAAGTTTAAGCAGTAAACCTTACTGAATAGGGCCTGAGAGATAATTTTTAATTAAAATGCTAGGAGAGCACTTACGTTAAAAATTACAGGGTTTTAAAAATTATCAATCCGTCAATGATCAGATTACATACTTTTAGTGTTTTTGGTTATTGTAACCTAGTATTATATTATCTGTGTTGTAACTGAAAGTGTAACCCGAGTGTTCTGTACTTGATTTAAAATAATATTTATTCAGTCAGATATTTATTTGTAGTAACATTATACATTATTCACACGGCGTCTAGCCCCAATCTGAATATACTTCTACTATGGGGACCAGAATATCTAAGGTCACAGATAAATATAAACTTTATTTTTTGTTAATAGGTACATTCATTTCTTTAAAGAGACACCTAGACCGATAGAAACAGACTTATCATAGAAATACATGCACAAAATTGTTTATACCGTGCGGCGATCGAACTTACGATCTCTGATTTAATAGTCGACTTCTCAACCGTAAAACATTGAACAATTTATTGATCGTAACTAGGGATTGCAACCGGTTCTACCCGGAACCGAAAGAACCGGGAAAAACCGGTTTTTTTCGTCAGCTTAAGAACCGGTTCCAGAAACTTCAAGAACCGGTTCTTTCGGTTCTTTCGATTCTTTCAGGTTTTGCACAATTATCATAAAGAATTGTTATAGGAAGGTATTTAGCATGAATCGAGCTTCCATAATCAGCTTACTATGAGCTGCTAATAATACAATATAACAATTTTTTTTCTGAGTAGCAAGATTATTATTTGCAGTACTTGGCTTCTTGTAGGATAACCAAATAGTTCTGAAACAACTTCTAGTAGCCGAAATATTCTCATTATAATTTTCCATAAAAATAACATCTCTACTCTTTACTACTTTGTGTGTTTTAGGGTCCATCAGGCGATATCCCTTTGATGCTTTACAATAACCCACAAATATCATTTTTGTTGATTTTTTATCCCATTTTTGTCGTTTTTCTTTTGCGATATGCATCATTGCTACAGTGCCAAATATTTTCATATGTGACAAATCTGGTTTCTTACCTTTCCATAATTCATAGGGGGTTTTACCTTCCAAAGACTTTGTCGGAGAGCGGTTTACAACATATGCTGCAGTTGCTAATGCTTCAGCCCAATACTGCTTCCCCAGGTTAGCATAGAACAGCATGCATCTCGCTCGTTCTACTAAAGTCTTATTCATCCTTTAGGCCAAACCGTTGTGCTGAGGAGTATAGGGAGTAGAGGTTTGATGAATTATACCATGGTCAGACAAAAACTTTTCAAAATTATAGTTGCAGTATTCTTTACCATTATCGGTGCGAAGGTTGACTATTTTGCCATTTTGTACTATACATCCCTGGTTATTGAATGTAACTTTAAAACCATTCTTCACAATTGTACTAATTGAAAGTAAATTTGCAGCTAGCCCAGGCACAAATAAAACATTTTTTACTTGTATTTTATCCTTTCCATTTACTTGAATGTCCACACAACCAACTCCTTTCACAGGTAACGGTTCTCTGTTGGCTACTGTAATATTCTTGACCGTTGGTTCTGTGAAATTGTACATCCAATAATTCCTGCTTGTCATGTGCATGGATGCACCCGAGTCTATATACCATTTATCACTACTGCTGTCTTTCTCAGTTGCTGAGAAAGCTGCTATAAAACTGACACTTTTATCATCTTTACTTTCCATTAGTTTCTGCTTACAGTTACTTACAAAATGCCCCTTTCGGTTGCATTTGAAACCCCTAGGACCTTTCTGTTTCCCCTGCTGAGTGTTACTGAAAGTTTTCTTTGTACTTGAATACAAGGCAGTTGACTTTGAAAGACTAATCTCCTGTATAAGTTTAGTTTTCACTGAGTCGGCACTTATTTTAATTCCAGAACTCTCTAGCCCCATGATCATGGGCTTATATTCCTCAGGTAGCCCGGCCAACATGAGAGTGCCAAGCCACTCGTCATTAACCTCAAAACCAATATTCCGCAGCTTGTGAGCTGTGTTCATAATCTTGCTTTCATAATCTTCAACACTGTTACTTGACTCCAAAGTGGTGTTGATTAAATCCTTAAGTAATCCGACTCTTCTGGTCAGGCCATTATCATCGAAAGCTCTCTGTAAACTATCCCATACTTCTTTAGCTGTCTTGCATTCTTGGACATAGACGTAACTTTGTGGGTCCAGTCGTAAAATAAGCTTTGACTTCGCTTTAACATCCTTGCTTGGATCCACTGGCTTGCTATCGGGGCGCTCGATACAGCACCACAAGTCTTCATGCTCCAGATATGTTTTTAGGCTAAATTTCCAGGTAGCAAAGTTTTCTCTGCCAACCAATTTTTCCAAATTAAACATATTTGAGCCCATTTTTCGTGATTTTCTTCGTTAGCGTCACTTCAGATTCAAAATCGCAACGACAATTTCACGGACTAAGTTCGACTAAACTTCCGACCGTATTTCCAACAGTACCACAACGGAACTACGCTCTGCTACCATAAAGGATATTCCTAGGTTGTTGTGGTATAGAAATAAACGGCTTTTAGATAAAATTAATTATAATTTATTCACGAGAGATCACAATGACAAGACGTTGCAACGGCAAGAGAGAAAGATGGCGCCAAGCGCGCAGAAAAAAAAACTAAAATGGTTGCATTCCATTTCACTAACACATTTTTTTGTTGATTATAGTAGTTGATTTAAAAAAAAGTGTTCTTTTAATAAAAAAAGGCAATTTAATTTTTTTTATTTTGGGAACCGAAAGAACCGAAAAAAGAACCGGTTCTCCCGGTTCTTATGACCACAAGAACCGAAAGAACCGGTTCTTTAAAACAGGACCGGTTCTGCATTCCCTAATCGTAACAGTGAAAATCATTACATACAAAATGTGCAATAAATACCCCACGATCTGTTTATAGTTTCGACACATCACTAGATGTCTCTGGTTGTCTTAACTACTTAGTTCGCAACAATATACACAGATGTCGCTACACGTATACCAAAACTCGTTGTTTTCCCAAGCTCACGGCTCAACTTCAAAGAAAGAGGTAAAACGATAAAAAAACCCTTGATGACAGACAGACGGCGCTCCAGACAATGGAGCACACTTAACCCTTTCCCCGCCACGCTTTTTTCCGAAAATGGTGCCCCACACGCCACGACCATTAAAAAAAAAATTCCAAAAAATTATTAGGTTATACTTAACTCATTCAGGCAAGTAAAAATACAACGTTTCTTGATCATGTTTTTTTGTCTGATATATCAGACATTGGCGTGGTGGGCACGAAAATGGTTTGTCTGATATATCAGACATTGGCGTGGAAAAGGTTAATGCCTTCATCACGTGCATACAGGTTCGGGCTTAATTGCTAATTTCAAACTTACTTGGTGAGGAGTAGAGTTTATTCTTGAGTGAGATGGTTTTGTGTAGGTCCTTATAGGGGAGTACAGATCCTTTGTAATTAGGGAGTATGTAGGCTCAATCGGTAGCTACTTTTTGTTAAAATTTAAGATTTTCGTGTTTAAAAAATACCTACACAAAGATAAATTAATACTTTTAAATGATGTTTCTAGCAAAAGTTGTAGCGTACACTATATTTGTTCTGTATGAACATACCTTTACACAAATTAGACTGAATCTGCTTTTTATTATAACCACTTATAATATAGTTAACGCTTCGTTTCAACTAAGTTATTACTAATATAAACTATGCGTTATTGTAATGGCATAGTGGTATAAACACAGGACCCCAGATGCAGCAGTTGATTTCGAGTGCGACCTACTAGAGTTTTCATTAACAACTGCGGGACCAAAAGGTTACCTACAATATGGTTTTTTTACCGTCCATTTACGAACTAACAACTAAAGCACCGAACTTAACCTGTCTAGTGTAACCGACCAAATATGACTAATGAATTTCTGGCCATTTGTGACTAAAATGGCCGACTTTAATAGGTAATCTGTTGTTACAGTTTACAATACAAAATTAAGAAACTAATAATTCCTTATTATACAAAAACCACAGTAGTAAGGATTCGAGAGTTCTGGCTCACGCCAGAACTCTCGAATCCCCGTATCAAGGCGAGGTGTGGCCCACTTTCGGGTGTGTGAACCTAAAAAAAAAAAAAAAAAAGGTTTTGGGGGTGACTTGGAGCGATTGCACTGATCCGTTTTCTTCTATCTCGCATAGTTACGGAGATAGCTATGGGGTCCATATCTGCCTAGATGATTAACTAAACGATCATTAGCGGCGCTCGCCTCGCTCGGCAGTTAATTACCTAATCACCTCATGATTCACCTCGTCTGCTACGTCGGTTGCTGCAGGTTTACTTTATACGTTTATTTATACTATTATTTCTCTTCGCTAGGTAAACTAGACCATCCCTGGCAGCCAGTACAAAAGTTCATTGCAAAAATTGATTCGACCAAGAATCGTACCCAGGACCTTCTGCGGTTCTATATACGCTTAGTCACTGCACCACCAAGGTCTTCAAACGGTGTGCATGCAAACTCCGAATTCGTAGTAGATCACAATATCTAACCTAACCTAGCTTTTTTTGGTCAAACGTTCGTGACCTAACCTAGTTCTATTAAACGTTTTCAATACAAACTTTTGGTTTCTAGTAGATCATAATATCAAACCTAACGTAAGGAATCCTTTACGCTATAAGTACCTACGTAATTCTTGCAATTCCAAATAACCAGTTGTTTTTAAGTAAGGAATCTTAACTATTTCTCATGTCAAAGGAATGTCTACAGTCAACTTTTAGACCCATTAAAGAATCATTATAGTTATGATAAGTTGTTAAACCACATTTCGAAAGCACGATATCAAGCACGGTGTTGATCTCAAGTAATTACTCAAATTAAAATTCAAATAATCATTACATTAACTATCTTGTCTTGTTAAACAACATTTACTTAAAAACAAGTTCAAATAGTCATTACTAAATTGTTATAAAATGCCCTGAGTTGCATAGTTTCAATACAATTCGTGGATACCTTACGCAGTTACAACTACTAACTACAAGTGCTCCGTTCTATATTCATCGCAAGTACCATGGATGTAAGTAAAACATTTCAATTTTTTTTTTTCTGAGTGAATGTTCTGATTTATTTGACTAACGTATTAATGTTTTTAAGATGTGAATAAAACTGTTTATTTGCCTAACGTATTATTGTTTTAAGATGTGCATAAACTGAAGTGATAAGTCAGTATTGTACTGGTTGTTACAGAATTCTCATTTTACAAATAATGAAGACGATGTGATGTTTCAAGAAAACACGTATAAACATTATTATTACCCACTGTCGGACGACGATGAACTTCCTTCATTGCACAAGAAAGAATCAATCGATGAATTCTTTGAACCACCGAAAAAGAAGTCGAGGACAATCAGATCTTCAACAGTTGGGCGTTGTTCCGGGAGAGATTTGACATCTTATGTGTCAACCAACACGGACGATGGAGCAAGTGCAACACACCTTATTAAGATTGAGGTATATGATATGAAGAAACTAGAAAACATTGATCAATCGGATCATTGGAAGCATGCAGATGTTCGTGTAAAATATTACACGAAGCCAACGAATGAAGATCATCACAAGAAAACTCGGCAGCTTATTTATAACATAACAAAGGGAATATCCAATTCTCAGAGCTGTAGGAAGTACTCTTACAGCAAAAAAGATAAAATTACCACGCCTAAATAAATCCATGATATTCGTTATATTATAGAATGGAGCACTTTCGAGTTATTCCGGTTGGATCCCCTGATCTGATCCCCTGGCGATTATTATTATGTTTTAATTCCCGATTGATCCACCGCAAACTGGGTCATTCCGGTATGATCCCCTTAGTCTTTTTTACAGGCAAGTACAGTCAATAGAAAAACATTTGTTAATGTAAATAATATTTTGTTTTATTTGCTTAAGTGTTTAAAATCATCACAGATAATTAGACTAATCGACTTTCTACTTGGACAAACCTTAATAATAATAAAAAAACAAAAGATTTGACCATCTTAACTACATAACAAAAATATTACTTAAAATTACGATTGAAAATCATCACAGACAATTAGACAACTGGTGTTTTTATTTCAAAAAACCTTAATAATAATAATAAAAGATTTTGACTATCTTAATAAAATTACTTAAAAAACAGAACTTAAAATTACGATATAAAATTTTTACAGACAATCAGACAATCGGTCTTTTTATTTCAAAAAACCTTAATAATAATGAAAGATTTTTAGTTAGTTCTCAATACCTAGATGGCGCCGTTCTACCTATGCACTTACAAGGAACGGAACGTAATAGTTTACTTCGATGTGACATGTTTCATAAAAGGAACGTATTGTGTATGTCAGATTTCATTGTCATTCCTGAAAAAAATTACATAATTACATGGTATTTATATGACATTGGCCGAAATTTTAATAAAAAACCCAAAACAAGCACATAAATATGAAGAAGAAGAAGAATGAGTAAAGATTTTGGCTCCATAGACAATGATATTTATATTATTATTGTCCTTATACTCGTAGATGAACATACTTCGTTCAAAGCCATCTTGAGAAGCTTTTGGAAGACTTTTTTTTCTTAAATGGCCTGTCAGAAAATCGCCCATTGCCCCGCGTGCAGCGAGACACCATTGCATTTACTAACATTTTTAAACCGGTTGCGGTGACTTGGCCAAAACGTTTCCGTTATATTTATTTATTTGAAACTTTATAAAATAATATTCAGTTACAACAATATGTTTTGTTAATGACTGTTCCAAAAATATATTAATAGATAACTGGGGTATCCAACCGGAATATAAAATTATAATTTATTTGTGATACCCTGCACGGTGGATCAAAGTGGAATAGAAAATATTATAAAACAAAATTGATCCCCCAGGGTATCAAATACGGGGTATCCAACCGGAATAACTCGCACTTTCATGATGATGTATCTTAAGTACGAATAAATAAAATCAATATCATATTTCTTTTGTTTTTTCTTAACTCCTTGGTAGGTATATCCTAAGGTAGGGGATTAAAGTAATAGGCAACGCATATTTTATATAGTTTTATTTCTGTTTACTTACATTTTAGCTTATACTATGAAAGTGTTAAACATTTGCTTTAACATTACATCATTCTGAATAGTGTCATCAGTAAACATTTTAATAAAATCTGTCATACTCATACCTCTAAGTTTGAAATACAAATAAAGTAAGCAATATTCACCACACACAGACGAAAATACACTTTGAATAACTTTATGATTATAAATCCATCTGCTAGTATTTTTTCTTAAAAATGATAAATGATAACTTTCAGGTTTACGACCAACAGTATCAAAGTATTCACCAACTCCTTCGTTATTTATACATAATGCTATCCAATGTGAACCAGGTTTAGTATCTGGTTCAAGATTACTAATCATGTAGAAAGGTTGTGTTACATGTATAGGAATGCGATTAGCTGCATAGACATTAAACTCCAGTGAATGACATACTTTTTTCAAACATTTTGCTATTTACAAGGTATTCATAATAATTTAAACACGTGTGTCTTCGTACACAATTAAAACTTAACTACTAAAATCTACACTTATATTCCTATTTCTATCTATTTCGATAATGTTATCAAACTCAGCATATACAATACAATTAACAGTTTGTGTTAGAGCTGTTTCAAACCTAACTTCTAACCGTACACTACCATGTCGAATAAGATTCCAATGAGCTGTTGAATTGGCTGATAAATCTGGAGTTAGGTCAAAAGCCATTAGACAGTATCCATTAGCGTAATTATCTCTAGAAATGCCATTACCCTCATTTAAGAAATGAATTCCTGTTCCAGAGAACAAAGTATGATAAGTTGATGTAAACAAGTTGTTACTAAAAACAGGTTGAAGCGGTCGAGAGATGGTTACGTGTTCAGTGTGTAACATAGAAGTTAGAAAAAGGTACGTTACTAATAATTTTAAAAGCAAATCACACAAGAATAACGCTTTACGTATGCACTCAAATTTACCCAATGTAACTTTGATCGGATCCGCTTTTGGAAACCGAGCTTTTACATACAGAGTAGTATCTTCAACAGGTCCTAAAGATCTTGAAACCCCAGAATCATTTATAAATTCAATAAAAGATGATATAACAGTTTTGATTCGAGATAGTTTTTCAAAATTACAGACTTTTAAAGTGAATTTTATATTATTAGCTAATTTTGTACAACCTACTAAAGATTTATGTAATGATTTTAATTTTCAAACTCAAAATTATGTTTTAAATGAATCATATAATATTGAAATCTTTCTCGAATCTCTTAAAGAAAATTTAGCGCATAGAGTAAGTGAATTTGAAAGAAAAGATAGTGGTTGGAGTTTGAAGATGATAAATTCTTTGGAAATTATTATCAATAAATTTAATCCTTTACGAGGATCATCTTTTATCGAACTGCCATATGATATTAGGCTTAAGAAAGCGGTTATTAATGTGAATAATTCGGACCAACAATGCCTAAAGTGGGCTTTACTTTCTGGTTTATATCCAGTATCCAAAAACGGTAACCGTGTTAGTTCTTATAGTACACATCAGAACAAACTGAATTTTAACGGGATATTATTTCCCGTTAAGCTATCAGACATGAGCAAAGTAGAACGGTTGAATAACATAAGCATTAACGTTTTTGGATTGGAATATAAACCGGAAACTAAAACTCATAGTGTTATTGGTCCATTGTACTTTACTAAGTCCCGTCAACCTACCCATATCAATTTGTTATACGTAACTAGTGGTAGTAATGGACATTATTGTTTTATTAAAAATTTGTCTAGACTGGTAAGTACGCAGATCAGTCCTCGAAATGGAGCCGTTCATATTTGTGATGGTTGTTTGTTGCATTTCCCCACAAGAGAACGACTCAATAACCATCAGTCAAATGACTGTGTTCACGTTCGTACTGATTTGCCTAGCTCTAGCACATTAAAGAAAAATTGGTTCGGTGATAATGTTTCAAACGATTCAATTCAGTTCGATAACTTTGAAAAAAAAAGATAAGGTACCTTTCGTTATTTATGCCGACTTTGAAGCATTTCTAAAACCGATTGAGTATGCTTCTAATGATCCTAACAAATCTAGTACTACCAACGTGCAAAAGCATGAAGTTTACAGTTTTGGATATTATGTTAAATGCTCATATGACAACAAACTTTCCAAATATGTGACATATAGTGGTGTAAACTGTTCTGATGTTTTCTTTGAGAAACTCCAAAAAGACCTCAAGATAATTTGTAAAAAAACTAGTTTCCAAGTACGACCTCTTCCTCTTACACCAGAAGATAAAAAAAATATTGAACAATCCACTACATGTTACATATGTGAAAAGGTTTTATTTCCGCTTAAAATGTAGTTTCACACAGGCCGTCCCAAATTGAAATGGTACATTGTTCTGATTTATTTGACTAACGTATTAATGTTTTTAAGATGTGAATAAAACTGTTTATTTGCCTAACGTATTATTGTTTTAAGATGTGCATAAACTGAAGTGATAAGTCAGTATTGTACTGGTTGTTACAGATTCCTCATTTTACAAATAATGAAGACGATGTGATGTTTCAAGAAAACACGTATAAACATTATTATTACCCACTGTCGGACGACGATGAACTTCCTTCATTGCATAAGAAAGAATCAATCGATGAATTCTTTGAACCACCGAAAAAGAAGTCGAGGACAATCAGATCTTCAACAGTTGGGCGTTGTTCCGGGAGAGATTTGACATCTTATGTGTCAACCAACACGGACGATGGAGCAAGTGCAACACACCTCATTAAGATTGAGGTATATGATATGAAGAAACTAGAAAACATTGATCAATCGGATCATTGGAAGCATGCAGATGTTCGTGTAAAATATTACACGAAGCCAACGAATGAAGATCATCACAAGAAAACTCGGCAGCTTATTTATAACATAACAAAGGGAATATCCAATTCTCAGAGCTGTAGGAAGTACTCTTACAGCAACAAAGATAAAATTACCACGCCTAAATAAATCCATGATATTTGTTATATTATAGAATGGAGCACTTTCATGATGATGTATCTTAAGTACGAATAAATAAAATCAATATCATATTTCTTTTGTTTTTTCTTAGCTGGAGTTTGATCAGTTCGTGAAGTAGATGGTTCATTGATGTGCGCGTCGCTTTTTTGAGAGATACAAACTTCAGGACTCTGACCTTTACCGCACTGGATATTGATACTAAAAATAAAATTACATACCTAATTAATAAGAGATTGGTAAAAAAAAAACTTATTATTCGAGGATAAAAACGTTGAAGATAACTTACGTGTTTTCCACTGTTACGCATAACTCTACAAGAAGTTCATCAAAATATGCATCAAACATATCCTCTTGTTTCAAACCATGCGAAGGCGTCAAATCTTTAGTAACGTCGACTCGTGGTTGTTTTGCATTACTTTGGTGAATACTGTCACCACTGCGCTTTAAACTTCTTTTTGGTTGAATACCAGCACTAAAACACAAAAAAAATCGTACTTAAAAATACTTACAGAAATAAAAACAACATGGTAATAATATTATTTTTATACTCACATAGCTTCAACTTCCTCACATAACTCTGCAAGAGGTATATCAAATTGGGAATCAAAATTATTCGCTTGTTTATCCACATGTTCACAATTTTCACTGCGAGGTTGATTAAAATACAAATAGTTCGTTGTGTCATCATCAGATGATGCAAAAAAAAAGCTCATACACTCCTTATTAGACATATTAGTTCAATAGGGATGCACTAACACGAACTTTAAACAGTGTAACTGCTTAAGCAGTTAGTAAAAATAATATGATTTAATTAACGAATCGTCAGTCATTATATACCCTGGAACTAAGTACTAGTAGAGACCAAAAAAAGTGGGGTCCTAATGATCTTGTTGTTGTCAACCTTTCAAAGTTCAAATAATAACTAATAGCGAGTAGTTACTAATGACATAGATGTGGTATTTTTAATATTCGAGTCTTGTTTTCAGAATACAAAAGAAATATAACATTGATGGCATTTATTTGTAATTTGTTATATTGCTTTCAGAACTCTCGAATCCCCGTATCAAGGCGAGGTGTGGCCCACTTTCATGTTGTTTAACAAGACAAGATAGTTAATGTAATGATTATTTGAATTTTAATTTGAGTAATTACTTGAGATCAACACCGTGCTTGATATCTTGCTTTCGAAATGTGGTTTAACAACTTATCATAACTATAATGATTCTTTAATGGGTCTAAAAGTTGACTGTAGACATTCCTTTGACATGAGAAATAGTTAAGATTCCTTACTTAAAAACAACTGGTTATTTGGAATTGCAAGAATTACGTAGGTGCTTATAGCGTAAAGGATTCCTTACGTTAGGTTTGATATTATGATCTACTAGAAACCAAAAGTTTGTATTGAAAACGTTTGAAAGAACTAGGTTAGGTCACGAACGTTTGACCAAAAAAAGCTAGGTTAGGTTAGATATTGTGATCTACTACGAATCCGGAGTTTGCATGCACACCGTTTGACGACCTTGGTGGTGCAGTGACTAAGCGTATATAGAACCGCAGAAGGTCCTGGGTACAATTCTTGGTCGAATCAATTTTTGCAATGAACTTTTGTACTGGCTGCCAGGGATGGTCTAGTTTACCTAGCGAAGAGAAATAATAGTATAAATAAACGTATAAAGTAAACCTGCAGCAACCGACGTAGCAGACGAGGTGAATCATGAGGTGATTAGGTAATTAGCTGCCGAGCGAGGCGAGCACCGCTAATGATCGTTTAGTTAATCATCTAGGCAGATATGGACCCCATAGCTATCTCCGTAACTATGCGAGATAGAAGAAAACGGATCAGTGCAATCGCTCCAAGTCACCCCCAAAACCTTTTTTTTTTTTTTTTTAGGTTCACACACCCGAAAGTGGGCCACACCTCGCCTTGATACGGGGATTCGAGAGTTCTGGCGTGAGCCAGAACTCTCGAATCCTTACTACTAACCACCCGAAAAAATTTCGGCCTAACCCAAGAATTTACCCAGTCACCTCGGTTTTAGAATTTGATTTGCAGCCAGTTTAGAGTTTCATTTAATGTTCAAATAAATAAAAAGTGCACAAAATTGTCCGATACTATAAGTAGTCCTTAATTACTCGTAGATACTCTACATGCTTCATGTAAAGTCACAGCAGCTATTTATTTTAATACTTTCCATTTACAAACTACTACCAACTAAAGCACCGAACTTAACCCGTCTAGTGGAGCCGACCAAATTAATATTGTCCAAAAATGTCTGGCCATTTTCGACCAAGTGGCAACATGGCCGACTTTAATTAACGCAGCCGCTGTACAGTTTATAATACAAACATAATTACTGAAAACTGTTATTGTTGTGATCCGGGCATTAATTGAATTTGGCCTGGAGTTTATTCAGACGGTTACTAAGGCAATTGGCCCATTTGGGTCTTGATTAAACTAAACAACATTGTTGCTTTACAATTATGCGAGGGCGAGCCGCGTAATTAGGGTGATCAGTTTTTATATTTATTTTATTGACATTGATATTGTGTGGGACATTTGCTAGAATAATTAAATATAATTATTCTGTGTAATGTGAACGGTGTTTCAAATAAAAAATATATAAATAGTTGTTGCAAAAGGGACATTTAACATAATATAGACGGGACTAAACACGCAGATAATAGTAGCAAATATTAACGATATTAGAAATTGCGTTTTTTATGTTTCTGAAAATGACATTTTACTAGTTTACTATTTTGTTATTACACACTAAGTAAATACGTATTACATACAATACAACTGAACATTTTTATGGATATTAAGGATAAAAAAAGTTAATAAAAAATGTTTTGTCTGTACACATAATTACCTATGACTTGAAATCTTTTATGTTTATTTTTTAGGTAGATGGTAGTGTGGTTACAAAATTTCTTTTCTTCCTTAATTTGGGTAGCTTTTTACAACAAACTATAAAGATTTATAAAATTAAATTATTATGTTGACAGTTTATCCAACCCAAGTTAAATTGATGCACCCCATGATTGAGAATCAGGTTCGCACAGACTTTGTTCATTTGCTATTCGTTACTTATTTTATTACTAAAACCTTAAATAATTCTATTGACTTTTAAATCAAACACTGTTCAAAGAATCTACATCATTTCATAAGCTATTTTAATACTTAATTTAAACTTTAATATAAAAGGAAATCTTGCAAACACTCAAATTGAATATTTATAGATTCCGTTTCAATTCATTAATTAATTTAATTTTCAAATAGAATCGTTATGGCTTTTAATTATCTCTGGTTTTCAAAGTAACATATTTTATTTAATACAACAAGACTGAAATGGATCAAGTTCAGGGTAATTATTATTTTTGTACCACAGTAGCCGTTACCGTCTCCCGTGGACGTTAGTAACACCAGAAACACCACTTGCACGTTACCGACCTTGTAATCCTACTAACTAACATTATAAATGCGAAAGTCTGGATGTTTGGAGGTTTGGATGTTTGTTACTCAATCACGCCTAAGCGACTGAACGGATTTAGATGAAAGAATAATAATAATAATATACAATTAAATAATATAATTATGTTAGATAAAGCCATTTTATACACTCTTAAACCGCAACTGTATCTGTTTACTGCTCCCTTTAACTGATACTTTATGTGACCCCTGAAAAAGTTGAATAGCAATTTCACATATACCGCCACTGATTTCGATGATGCCCCCTATGGAATATTTAATTGCATTTATTACCAATAATTGGAGATACTTTTCATTTGATTCCAACCTGGGTTTTTTTTTCATACTAGATGAGCATTGTCCTTTGGCACACGTATAGTTTATAATCCGGATTAGGACATAGGCTATAAAATTTCTACGGGAAACGTCTCGATATTTGAAAAAAGAAATTAAGCGCGGGCGGGCAGAAAGCCAGTGGAAAACATAAAACATAGACAGCAAACAAAAAGGTTCTTCCAGCTGCAAACACCATTTTCTCCCCAACTGAAAATAAATTTAAAACGGAATTTGACAGGTACCGACTTGTTTGTTTCGGGTGTGAAAGGGAAACCTGGGGAGTTTTGTGGGTAAGACGAAAGGCTTTTAGTCCCAAGCTCACATACGGCCACGGGTCTCGCTAGCCTTTTTTTTTCGGAGGAGAATTTTTATATGCACCACAACCGCAGGCTAGCTAGACCTGCAGCCGTGTGTGGGACTCGAGACTAAAGCGTCCACTACCCACTAAACTCCCCAGGTTTCCCCTTCACACCCGATTGGGACGAGCCGGTGCCAGCCTTGTGACTATTGACCAGCCCAGGTCGCGCTAGCCTGTAGTTATTGTGCCTCCAAATTCGAAATTATACATAGGTAAGTTTCAGACACGGCTCGGGTTTGTGATCACCAACCAGCATTTGGCAAGCGTGGTGATTAAGCCAGTACCCATAATTGTAACGAGATTTCAAGGATGGAGGCC
The DNA here is from genome assembly GCA_949319885.1 of Mecyna flavalis. Taxonomy (NCBI): domain Eukaryota; kingdom Metazoa; phylum Arthropoda; class Insecta; order Lepidoptera; family Crambidae; genus Mecyna; species Mecyna flavalis. Next base: position 1,315,502 of record OX439407.1, on the reverse strand, counting down.
TTTGCCCTGCAGTGCGATATTAATAGGCTGATACTTTACTTTTCTTTACTTTACATAGGTAACTGAGTAATTTCCGAACGGAAAAATATCCAGTCAAAATTCGGTTACGTCCCAAAACTTCTAGCACAGTCTTTGCTTTTAGGTCTGACTTACTAGCCAAAGCACTTCGGTAGAGTTTTGTACAAAGAAGCAAATGTCAAATTGCCGTTTTATTAGTTTAAACTTCAGCTCAACGTACCGCAAAAATGTAATTCGATTAGTCCTGTTATCTTGCCCGTACTTCTTCAAACATTTATTATTATAACAAAAATGAAATGTGTGCCCCTTTGTTGAATAATTTATATTAAACTCATGGTACCGTCCTTCAACGTCGTGAGCAGGGCCGCATTTAGGGACATAGATGTTCATGAAACCAGCAGGTATAAAGTAGGAAGCGTTCTCAATTCGCTCGGTTTCATAAGTCTGAAAGGAGACTTAAGTGACTTAAGGTCATATTAATGTGTGAGGTAGAATCATAATTTTCCTAGAGCTTTGTCCCGATCTAGACAGAGTAAGCTTGCAGCATGCATGCATGACCCAGCATTTTGACTGGCCCGACGTGCAATGCGGTAGTGACACTGCTGACTATGCACCAAGCTTCGTTGTTTCGAATCCTACCCAATCCCATTTGTGTTCGTCTTGTTTTTAGATGTATTTAAGTATTAAATTGTGGCCGATTCTCGTAATACAAGTGATAAATATCCAGACCAATACCAATAGACAATGTTCATGTACGTCGTTGTTTTTAACTGTACGTAGATTGAACCCGCTATCTCTGGTATTCTAACCGATTCCACAAATGTGTCGTCAAAAATAATGAATGTACCTAATTACAAAGCGTGGAAACGTTGCTAGTGTCCTGGGTACTTTTCCCATGGACGGAGACCTCGGCCAAATTTTTTATTTATAATTATGTTTAGGTAGTTCTTTTTTGTATATATTTTTAATGGTAATATTCGATTGTTGATTTTTAATGCAAATGTAAAGTACTTAATAAATTCAGTAATTGCAAAAATATTGTTTTAATTATTATTTCGACGGCATAAATCTAATCTTTTTCTAAGCCTATTATGAACCCTATCTCCGGCCCTGTCTATCTTGATACGCGGTCTTTCCCGCGGGCGAAAGCTTTTTTTTTTTAAATAAAAACGGTCCCAAGAATAATAATGAGAGCATGAAATTGAGGAGGAATTTTATCATGAGAAGAATTTCGTTTAATCTTAGATAATTGGGCTCCTTATAAAAGTACAGATTGCTAAATTATTAAGTAGTAGCAAGAATTTGTATTTTTTCGCGTATGTGGGCGGGTGATATTTTGATAGATATTGTTGAACTTATCGAGAAATATTCTAATAATACACTTATGTGAAATAAAACCAAATTTTATTCCATCACTGGAATACATCATATACATACTACGGTGTGGCTCCGCTTGGGCCGCCGATACGCACGGGAGGACGGAATATACTTTTGATTTTGGTTTAGCGGGCAGCAAATTAATACTACAACCCGGCTACTAATGATGGCCCATCGGGAAAATGCAATAAAATGCACTTCAAAATAAGAAAAGTAATTAGGATCTCTAGGGAATTGTTAGGCTTTTGAAGTAAGGTATAAATGAAGCCATTTGAGCCTGCTCCGCAAGGCTCCGATACTAATCAGTTTTTTTACATATAACATGAGTGTAGAAATCATTTTAATAAGTCCCTTCCAAGAGTAAGAATATAACAAGTAACAACCCAACCAATCCCAAGAGGTCCGAGTTCCAAATTAAAAACGTATCAACGGTCGAGCGGAGTACAATCACGTCCGAAAGCGCTTAGGTTTTCTTAAATTCCAATTTGGCCGGGACAAGGGCGCGGCGCCGGCTCATAATGCCGCTCTCGAGTCGAGCGCCTGACCGGGGCTACTTCCATGCCTTTGCGTTGCTTGCGCGGTCTAAGGTACTAGCGAAAATCTAAATAATACTATTACAATATAGGAATCGGTGACGGAAAACATTCCGGTTGTTGAATAAAACACGTCAGATCAGATTGCAATGTACATGTTGTAACACTTGTAACTGGGCTCGCGAAATACCGAATCGTGGTTCAAGAATGCTTTGAGTTTTGACTGACTAGTTCGGTACACAAAGCTCAAAGAAAGAAAGAAATCCGGCCAAAAAAGAAGATTTAAGATGGATGGATTGCGTGAAGTATCATATGGATATAATAATAATAATAATAATAATAATAATAAGTGCGTAGGGATGTGACGACCCCATCGCCCACTGGTTTACCAGTGCAGTCAGTCTCCGCAGGGCAGCTTGTGGCGAGCTGTTGGTGAGTAGCGACACCACGGACCCGAGATCCTCCGAGAGTCGGTCAGGCCCTCCGTCTTCGGATTGCCTTTGTTGGCCGTCCGGAGTGGACCCCAAGGGGGGCCGCAGGACTCTCACCTCTGGCTTGCCTTAATTGGCCGTCCAGAGTGGGGCGTTAGAGCTATATGCTCGCAGGGTGGAAGTGAAAGATGCATAAGTCGCGAGTTGGTGAGGTGGGAAACCACCTCGCAGAAAGCGGTGTACACCTCTCGACACCCTGAGCCGACCACGCCGATGTTGCGCCCGTGCTGCCCGCGTCCCTGGTGGCCGCTTAGAGTGGTAGCTGTTTTCGGGTGCCCATCCAGTGGGAGGCAAGTCACCGTCTGCCACTGGTAAAATTCTGAGACTTTATTCTTGGCAGACGTCCGCAGTCTCAAACAATAGCCCAGTAACCGGTCCATCATATTCACCCCATAAACCTGGCTTATCTTCTTTTTATTTATGCAATAGTTCCTGCATCTGCCAGGTGTTGTCTTTGGATAGATTTTATATCTGTGCAGAGATAAAACCTGGCAGATGTACCCATCACAAATTAGATAAAATGGTACCAAAAAGCCTCTGCGTGTTGGCTTTGGCCCCACGCATGCTTCAAAGGACCGGGTCCCCATGGACCTGAGATCTTCCAATGTACCAACATAATAATAATATATCTTTATTGGCACCACTTAAAAATAACTAAACTAAAGTTAATACAGAGGAGGAAACAAGCTTATCTCTAACTGTTCAGAGGTTCCCAAACTAGGTCAGACCTGTATCTTGGGAAACCAGTATACAATTAAATTACAAATTATTATTATATGTGACATAATTAGGTACTTAATAATTATAAAGATTACTATAAAAATAAATGTGTGTGTGCATCTGTGTGAGATGTGTGAGAGTATGTCGTACGGGGTGTGTGCGCGTATGTATGTAGTGTGTGTTTCGTAATGTATAACTCACATATTCGAGAGCAACAACTCAGTCTCGTCATAATCAAGAGTGGCCATAAATTGTACCACTCTACATCTAGCCTCCCTCAGTGATGCATGGGCCAAATTGCACCGTGAAGCTACTGCGTTGTAGGTTGCGAAAAGACAGTAGCGAGCAAATCTTTTGGCGAAACTAGTTCTAACTATAGGCAAAGGTAATTTATACACCCTTCGCTTCGCTAGTTCCTCGTAGTTTGCCCATCCCCGCACCGTCCTATGAGCAGAAAGGCACGCTTTAACAATATATAATTGTCTGACACGTAGCACTTTCATCTCACTGAACAGCGCATTAGTAGGGTATCTGCGTGGTTTTTTAATCATTACCTTAAGAATTGCTCGCTGCGCTCGTATATGAAAGGAGTGAATGTAGAATTGACGGAATAGGAGTGCGTGGAAGGAAAAAACGTGTAAATACATATTATAATAATTGAGAACTTGAGCTTATCACTTGTACTACACGCTAGATTTTACTCATTCAACCTCTTACCAACTGCCCACTGAATGAAACGTCAATTTGAGGCCTCGAAATGGCCTTTTAAAAACTCTAGTACGTTTAACATTTGCTCATTTTGTTGTCGATTGTATTTTGCCCTATTTTCTCCTTTACTTTTATTTTTTATGATATTGTTGGCGTTACTTTGAGTTAGGTAATTTATGTATATGCTAGGTTAGCAAATTGGTAAGCAGCCTACCTGATGATAAGTCGAAAGCATTTTATTCCGCTGAGGGAAACTCAGCTAGGAAGCGTCGCACAATGTGTTGCCACACTATAAGCTCCAACGATCTTCGAGTTTTTGACCACGGCCGTTTGACTCAAAGTAATAAAATTGGTGCGTTTGTTTTATCTGTGGTACAGGGAGCCAACCTCAGATGACATTTCGTAATCTGTGGTCGTAACCCCTCTCCTCCGCCAGCTCGCTTATGGGTCTGCTGACATGCTTTGACAGAGTGAGATAGTCTTAGTGAGATTCCTATAAGAGGAAATAGAATAGAGAAGAGTTCAAACTTCAAATCAAACTGAATCAAACTGAACAAAAAAATCATTAAAGTGCCAAAGAAATTAAAGGTTTTGTGGATTACTACCTAAATTATTATGATTTAATCGAATGTGGAACGTTTGTGTCTAGCATACAAAATGGTAGAGTGTTCAATATTTGGCTTCAAAAGCAACAATCAAAGAGAAAAAGCGGGTGTTACATTTCATACGTAAGTACACTGTTTTATAAATTTTGATCACGTATTTCTTTCTCAAATCTCACAGGAACCAAGTTTCTGAGCTAAATCATTAGTTTTATCATCAAAAACTTGATAAACGGGAAATATCTAAAAATTATTTCTAAATATAACCTCTGAAACATCTGACATGCAAACCGGTTAAATAATTGCATATTATTACAAATTTACATCAGAAGCCAGCATAATAATTATCATAGATGTCTATGTACTGAAATTTTATTATCAATAGTAGATTCATAACCACTCATACGTCCACTGTAACCACAGTTACAGAGACCATATACCTCAGGACAGTCCGTGTAACTACAGTTACATTTTTAAGAATTCGCGCCCGCCGATTGTTTTTTTCTTTTTCTTATCGCTGTGGATGTTTATAGTCTGTAGTGTTGCTGGTTTTTGACGCTCTATGATATGTACCACACCTTATTTCAAGTGGAACATAACTTCGGCTCATGGCAACAAAAAAAATAAATTGTCAAGTTGCTTGTTGTTTTTGTGGATCAGTGCGCGAGTGACTCCAGCTATTTTATTCGAGAAATCATGCCGTAAGTAATAAAATATTATTGTTTTGTATATCAAAATATTTATAATCTTACATATTTTCATATTTTATAACATTATGTGCGATTCCAGTCAGTTTTTAAGTAAAAATTTGGATTAAAAACAGGTCGGTGACTCTGTGTTTTTATTAGTGAATAATTAGAAGATCTAAAAAAGTTCTTATATTATATCGTAATTAAATGTTTTAATATGAAAACTTATTAATATTTTAGCCTGGTTATTATCATACTTTCTTGAAATATTCCATATTTCATTCTGGATTAGACAATTTACCATACGTGAACTTCGATTTCACAGATCATGTAGCTTTAGTTTTTATTTTATTTGTAATATTTTTAAGATGATTTATAATGGTATTTTGGTTCCAAATGAAAGGCCATTAAATTACCTAAAACCCAAAATTGTTTTGATATTGTAAACGTCAAAAATATCTAATAAAAAAAAAATTTAAATTGAAAACTAGGACAAAATTAGCATTTCTTAAAGTTCACTGTAAGATCATTATTAGAATATAATGTTAAAATCAAACATAACTATTGCCTAAAAATCGTCAACTAATGAGCCTTTCATTAATATTTTTCATTTTGCGATATTTGAGGTATTTACTGAGTAATAAGCATTTATTTAGCATACGTCTCCTATCGATTTTATTTTGCGCGTATCACGTGACTCGCGGACTGTCCTGACAACCTAGCGAAACGCGCGCGGACGTTTGAGTGGTTATTTCGATTTCCGGATGCCTAATGAAAGGAAAAATTTCCCCAAAATTACCCCATATTTTAGGGAATTTCAAGCGATTTGTTGTTTCCAGATTTCCGACTGATGATAAAACTCGTGAGAAATGGATTTATGCAACAGGAATACTATTAATAACATTTTGAAAGGGAATGACGTGTTTACAAAGGAGAAAATTACCAAATAATATGCAACAGAAGGATTAATTATTACAAAAAGAAATTGAAAAATAAATCAATTCTATGTAATTAACTTGTTTTATTTTGTTTTTCACCTAAATAGTCTTCTTAAAATGATCTTTTTTGGCTCAAATTTGAAATAAAAGGGAATTCATGTATGAATTCCCTTTTATTTCAAATCATAGGGGAATATAATATACCCTTTTTTTTTACCCTGCGAATAAATAAAGTGGCTGTATGAATTGAGTGCCTTTGCATTGTGAACCAACCACAATTTAAAAAAAAAAGAGCTGTCATATATCACTGGCCCCCTTTTCCATATAGCCCATGTTTATAGTACGTGAGTCGGTTGTCTGATTTATCTTCTATCTAGTCTGTGTTTTTGACTGACTCTGGTTAATATTGCTGGAATACCAGACTATCTAGGGAATCTAACCCAAAAGCGGGAAATAAATATCTTTGGAAATCATTCACACAGCGCCGCCCCAAACTAATAATAGCTTGTATTAATAGTCTAAAGAGCCGGAAAACGTTTCTTTTATTGATTCTTTTAGAGATCTGTACACACATGCCATGTTCATTTCACAAATTGAAAAAATCACCGGAATTCTAAAAGTTGGCTATCAAAACGCATGTAAACTGTATAGCAAAAGCGATTATGTTATAAACAAAAGAATTATAGACTTTCCACTCCCCTCCAGAAAAAGTCGTCGGAAAGTTACTAAAAAATCCATGGGGTCTCGGATTGACATCCTCAGGGCACAAAAGCGAGAGAAAGAGATTACAACTTTTATTAAACTAGATAAGTTTTTTTACAACTTGATTTGGTAGTTAATCATAAAGTTGCTGCAACTTCGCTGGCCGTGTCCTGGATTTATGTTTTCATTTCGTGTAAAAGATCTTGTCGTAAAAATATACGACAATGTTATTCTTCCCGACCAACAATATTGCTGTGCTTGAAAGTGTTTTACGAAACAATTTTTTTGATATATTTGACGATAAAATTCACTTCTTCGGTGTACATAGATCTTTGTTTCGTAGTTATTTCTTAACTTTGCAGACACGTAGCGTCACGTAGTCCACCTAATCTAAAGCGTCAACTACAAAAAATTCTACTTAGAGACGTTTAGCCTGTTAGAATAACATTCAAGACCTTATTTCACTTAGAAAGGGTCCAGCCTTTTTTGCTACACATACCCTTTTTTGTTCTAAATGGTACTGCCTAGGACATATTAATGAAATACCTGTGGAGGTCTTATACGTTATTGAACGCCTATGAGGGTTACTTATTACTTTGTTTTAGCCTAAACGAATGATCTTAATCCACCACTGATCATTTGTCTATTTGTAAATACTAAGATTTACTTCCATTCATGAAAAACAATACTGGCTGTCACCGTTATCGAATGGTGTGGTACCTGTCAGGGGTTGTAAAGGTCTGAAGTGATACCTGGACTTGTTAAAAAACATAATCTCTCATCAGAACCATCTTAATCCAAAATATACGGTCCAAATAATTGCTAATTAATTGAAATGTCAAGCAACATTTAACCCTTTCATAGAAAAACATCAAATCAAATCTCAGAAATTCTCACGTCTCGATAAATTATTTATAAACCGCAATAAACGTGTCAACATTTCATTTCCATTCAACTCAAGATAACAGCAATACATTAGCATACGAATGGGCAGGTCACCTCTGTGAAGGATTAGGTACGTGCTAATAGCATGTTAAATGTTAATATCTTATAAGGGTTAAGTCGCGTCAGCATTAGGTATTAATGGAGGTACTATGATTGAAGGTTGTAAGTAAATGATAGGCTTTAAATAAGGGACAGGCGGGTCCCTACTAAGCCGTTTACGCGACTTAGTGTGGAATCTCGGAGGTGTGATGCGGTGCAAGTACGTTGCGATCGCTCCTCTAAAATGTACCTACATGAAGATCCTTATAAAGTACCTTGAACAGCTTTTTTGCTAAAAAAGTTTGCTCCTTCTCCTCTTTTAAAAAAATCCAAAGAGCTATCTGGGGATCACATAGTTTCTCGGGAGACCCGGCCCGGTGAATCCCGAAAGGGGTACACGGAAGTCACTGGCTTATCCCTCATCGACTGTTTATTCCAAACTAGGGGGCTTAAGAAGATAGTGTGAGGTACGCATTAAGTCCCAAATCCCACACACGGTTGCAAATATCGCTAGTTTATGGAGCCTGAACGCATTCTCCGCAAAAAAGTTGCAAAGTCATTGCTGCACGACAGTGATCAAATGCATGAAACTATTCTGTTTTATGATACAGATACCAAAGTTTTAAACAACTGTGCTGACCCAGCTATATCCAATCCTCTATATTTATTGCAAATGAACACGTGAATCATCACATTTAACAGGTCGAACAGCCAATGCTGACGCGATTGGTACGTTCAATACTCATTCCATTTTACTCAACTACACTGTGACGCAAAAATGACGGCGTCAACGGTCAGTTGCAACGCTTTAATCCCGCCGGCAAACATTCCATGATTCCCGCAAACGCATTCGACTGACAACATAAAAGCACATCACGTTATCATTACAATTGATGAGCCACCGAACTAGGAATTGAGTTTGGATTTCGCGAAACAGCGTTTTGGTTTGAGGTCGGACAACAAATGAAATTGGTTACAACCGCATTATTTGGTATTGCGCAATACGACAAAGAGGATTTGAATATTGCAGTTGTAACCTAATTCTAATTTTGACCCTCACTACGACCATTTAGTTTTGTATCTATTGATACAACAGCATATACTGAGGCAAGTATTTGCCACACGTATTACTATGTATTGATTAATGCCAGCTGTGTTCTTCTCTTTTAAATAAATTTTTCTCTGTGTATTTTGTGTGTACCAATATACATATTCCTTGAGAACTGTTCTGTCTGGTTGAGCGTCACTGCCTCTTCCTTTCTGTTTTATTTAACTCGTTTTTCACAGATTTCAATAAAATAAAATAAATAAAATAAAATAATAAATAATTTACATTTAGCTCATAGATAGCGGAAATCATCGTGAGGAAAACTGCAGAGCTGTGTACTGTGTATTATGTAGCTATGGTTCAATTGATTTATTTTCCGTGTTGAGGGTTAGGGAGGAAAGTATGGTAGACGCTCCAATGTTATAACTACTTGCCATTCTTATCAAATCTGGATAATGATGCAAGTATAGTCTTGCTAGGTCATGACAACTCGCTCGGAAAAAGAATACATACCTAATTAATCATTTTAAGTAGTAAAATATTTTTAAATTTCAAAACATGAGCTTTTGTAAATATTTAAAGAGCCTTTCATAGATCCCCGATGTCCATAATCCATTACACAAAACGCGCAGTTCATTACACTTGCATCTCGTTAACGCGCGAAGTGCACTCCCAATATTGAAGCCGGTCTGTTTGGACGATTAGTCGATTGGCTGCCCGTTTGCTTCGTATAATGAGACTATTAGTCGATATTTTTAACGAGGAAAATAATGTGGGGGAAATGAATGACGAGAGTGCTTATGGTGGAGGAGAATAGACGATTGAGTAGCTGGAGTTGAAGGAGTTTATCAGGGATAGTTTTTCAATGAATTCGTGTTATTCAACTAAATAATTTTTTTAAGCCCGTAAACATCGCACTGTTGTGCAAAGGCCTCCCTCCAACTACCCCCAATTTTTCCTCTGCATGGCTATACTTTGCCAATCCCTACAGTGGCGGTCTAAATCATCCCACCGTTTTCTGGGTCTGCCTCGCAATCGTCGCCCATCCACTGGCAGCCGTTCGGTAATTTTCTTGGCCCATCTTTCCGGGTGCATCCGGCAAACGTGACCCGTCCAGTCCCATTTGAGCTTTGCGTCTTTTGCCTACATATAAATAATGTTATTATTTCTAAAATTATAACGACTTCTTTTTATTTGGCTTTATAAAAGTTTTAGAACTATACTGTTTTCAAAGTTGACAAGTTTAAAAAAAAAATTAGTTTCTTAGTTTAAGCTCATTGTACTGGAAATTTTACTGGATTATGGATACATGCTATATGCTATATACATGGATAAATGCTATTTAATAAAGTTATAAATATATAGGAATAATGTTATTACGTAAAAAGAGATGCCAATTAGGCGTATATTATTGTTATTCTTAATTTAATTCTTGTGATCGTAAAAATTCACCAATGCAGTCAATTCAATGTTTCTAAGGTAAAACTCCACAAAATTTTACTTTTAAAAACATAACAGTTAAACCGAAATGTGTATTTTTAAGTAAATTACGAGCCAGTTAACTACCAACTCTTTGAAAATTAAGTTGTCACAAAACTAGGTCCGTTTTGGTAGCAAACGTCCGGATACGCTGTATGTACAGTCAAAAGCACGTCAGACGAAACACTTTGGACTTTGTACCACTCTTGTGTCGGGGGCATAAGTGCTATTATCAAACTGCAAGTGTTAACCGTGATGTTCTGTTGACCGTACATACATATATCATTACGGCTAAACATACAAAGCGCTGCACATAATCAGGCTAATAGCTCGCGGTCAGCGTCGAACATTACAACTGCAGTGTTTAGCAATTCAGATGCCGGTGGCTTTATGTTGCGTCACCGGCAGCAGTTGCGGCCTGGCTTTGGGTCTTTAATGACTAATTAAATGCTTTTAATTTAAAAATATTACTTACTTACTCCTGTGGCTCAGCGACCCAAAGTGTGTCTTGGCCTCCGATACAAAATAGCGCCACCTATCTCGGTCCCCTGCGGTTTCGCGCCAGTCTCCTGGTTCAAGCTCTTGGAGGTCTGTATCTACAGCGTCACTCCATATATAGTCGTCCTAGCCGAGTTGTCGTATACGGCGGCCAATCTTTCACGAGCAGTCAACGACTCAGGATATAATATTATAGTGCACAAGTGAGTGCGCAAGCACTGGTGCACTCCCTATTCCCTGACTCTCATAACCCGGTGGGACGTACAGCAGTCTGACACGACCGAAGAGAGATCAGGCGCAGGACCAACGGCTTCCGAAGCACGGAATCATCATTCTTTGCAGACATTCAGGTGATTCAAGTTTAAGATAAAAAAATTAAACAAAATCATGCATTAGGTAACTTTATGTCAGTTGAACATATACATTTTAAATAATGGAATAAATTTTCTTATTTCGCTACTTAAAAAAAGTTAAATTCAACGCTAACTCGATTCTGCAATACTTATGTAGGTAGGCTACTTACGAAATAATAAATTAAAATAAAAAAGATTCTCAATTTAACCTGCTCTCAAAAATTACAGAATAATGTAATATTATACTAATTTAGTCGACATAACACTCGCATTAGTGCTGAGCCAAAATAAGTAGTAAATTAACTGCCATGATCCAGTATTACGAAGATTTAAGAGGTGCCTAAAATTACCATGCGAATTTCGCTTTCTGTTACGTAGCTATTATTACTATCTATTCAGGTACTTAAAGCACACTTTCGTATACTTTAAATAAAATGTATTTTTGAAATTTATTTTAAAATATTCTTAATAAAATTTGAAAATATTTTAATACAACTGTTAAAAAGTAATCACAAAACTTTGGCTAAGCTTTAAGACATTATTTGAATACCTCGACATTCTTCATTTTTCAAACTCCCATTATATTATTGTATATTGGCATGAAAATCTTTTTTTAATAATTCATAACTAAGCTAGACAATAATAAAATTTACCACCCTCAAATAAGGTGCAATTAAGCAAATAAGTTGAAAACTGCATTTATATGGAATGTTAAAAGCTACAGGGGTCTTTTAATGCGGGAAAACTTTACGGTGCCCTGAAATCATAATTAGAATTTGTTAAGCGGCTTACAGTAACTGTTATATGTTATCCAAGTTTTGGTATTAACAGCAGTTAAGGTTCAGCGTCTAAGATATGGCGGGGATTAAAATTAAAATAAATTACTTTACACTTTAATTGTATTCCGGTATAATTTTCCGTGCTCCTGAGTCTCGGAGTAGGTAGATGGTGTAGGGATGTGATTACAGGGGTAGTGTGGAGTGGGCGCTGCTTTAAGTATTTATTTATTTATATTTGAATGGTTTTTGTTTTGACCTTTTGCTCTTTAAACCATACAACTATGGGTGAAACTGATAAACCGATATTGAATATATTATTTGACTACAATAAATAAAAAAGATGTGTAGCGGTTACCGTCGCGCGTCGTCGCACGTATCCGACCCTGTAATTTGATGGGAAAACATAGTGTTGACAGGCATAAAAATTCTTTCTGCTGGCAACACCATGTCTTCACCAATTGAGCTCTGGAGAAATTACCACCACGGTTGTGAAGTGCTACTTCACTGTGATCTTCCATAAGGTACCCCAGACGGGTCATTCAAGTACAAGATCCACTATGATCTACTTCTTTTTTATAGATAGATACGATTTTAAATATACACACCGAACGGGCGAAGTCACAGGCGCAGGATAGTTAATAATAATTTGAAGCTTTTAAAAATTCTCATCTACTCCATTTCCACCCTTGTCCATTTGCTATACTCTAAATTTCATTACGCGTTTAAGTCGAGCCACCGACGCCGTAATTGCTCATTTTCCTCGTCGTCTCCTGGAAAAAATACCTCAGTGCTGGCTGAATTTGCCTAATTTTGTCCCAATTAACATATTCCTACTGTTAATAAAAGTTAAGGGTTAGATGTGCAGTAACTAGACCGAATGGACCGTAAAATGTTATTTATGTTGTGCTCGTTTGGTGAAATGCTATTGTAATTATAGGTTGTAGTTTTGGCTGTATTCTGAATTGTGTAAGAAAAAAGACTTGAAAGAGAAGACTCGATAATGTGACTCTAAATGTTTAGGTAACTGGGAATTTCAATGGTTAGAATACTAAATTATCTGTGTGAGATATATCAGTATTTTTTTATTGACAAAAGAAACAGAATCTTACATATCTGAACCTCTATGGCACTGGTAAAACTGGCCCTAAGTCTAGCATGGTGATGGAACCCAGTATGTAGGATGTAGCTGTATAAATACAACTTTACTTATCTTGTATCAACACAGTTAAATAAAATAAGTTTCACTTGGGCTCACTTAGACAATCTTTGACCAAAATTTTGCAATAACCTCCAATTACTCAAACAGCATCTATCCCACATTTATCACCTCAAATTGGTCTCGCACTCCATCCCTTCTATCTAATTAACATCTCAAAGCAAATGAAATGACGAATCGATACCAAAACGAATTTAGCGACCCCTCGATTCATTGCAGTCATCAATCACCCCATATTACTGACGGTACAGAAAGGAGTATTCTCTAAGAATTAGCCACAGACTAACTTCACCCGGTTTCCCAATTTTAAACACTGCCAATTGGTTTCTGGACTGTTATTGATAATTTTTTAACTGTGACCACTGGTATGCCTAGTCTGTAGTAGCAGTGACATTGGCGTCAGATGGAATTGAATTTTGTTGGATATCAATTAAGTGGATTGAGTTAGGCAATGCGTTTGTTGCTTTTGATTTATGTTAGATTTTACTTGTTTCAAGAAGTTCGCTTTAAGGACGATTTTTTGTCTTTTGACTATCCGATATTTATTCGATACGAATATGTACGTTTTAAAATGAAATAATATTAATCTATTAACACTGCACTGCATGCACTTCTGTAATTTAAATTAAGCCATGGTGGCATCGAAACCGTCGTAAAATCTACACGGGCCAACTCAAAAGCGAAAAAATAAGATACATATAATAACTATACTTCTTTGGATCAAAGTTCAAGCTTGTGTAACTAGATCGGGGTACTGTCTATACTAATATTCTTAATAGGATAGATTTGTTTGTTTGTTTGTATTGAATAAGCTCCAAAAGTACTGAACAGATTTGGAAAATTCTTTCAATGTTGGAAAGCTACACTATCCCCGAGTGACATAGGGTACTTTTGATCCCGAAAATGTGGATGACAAGAAGACAATAACTTGAAAAATTACCTGCTCATTCATATAAACTTCATCAAAAAACATTATTCCTTCATCTAATGCGATGTAGGTACGATGTATATTTTAGAATATTGAAATTCGAAGTTAAATATTTCAGGTAGATCCCATCCTCGCCCTCACATCCCATCGGAGCAGGGTTTGTTGAGATCGCATACATATTACATAAGCCAGGATCGGATAGCGCGAAATATTCGCGGGGAGATTTATGCCTTCTAGTGAATATTAATAATTCTAAAGATAAGATTTTCATTCGATTTTATCCTGAATGAGGCGGGCGATGTGATGAAATTCACGTTCGTGTGTTAATATTTATTAATAGGTTTTCATTTTTGATTTTACGCTGCCGCGCTGTGGGATCATTTTTCATGTTAATAATTTTTTTTGTTTCTAATGAAAAATTGTTATTTCGATCATCATTAGTCACAGCATCTATGAAAGATGATTGTTACAGGGTAAGTGTTTTGGTAAGATACCACATCGCCGCAAGACTATATTATTATAGCTCTATTGGTTTCAATCACAGAGTTGAATCTATCTCTGTGGTTTCAATAAACTGACCAAAACTAATCGCAGTTTCATGATTACTGTTCTGTAAAAGTGATAAATAAACATGAATTATTTCACCATACTGATCATTATAGTCTATGTTTTTTTTTTCAAGGTGGCAACTTTGATGGTAAGAGATCTTTGTCACTTATGGACATTTTGCAACAACAGAGGCATTGCATATTCATTGCCGGTCCTAAAGGAACGCACACGCTTTTTTGTTCTTCTTTCAATATTTAAAGTGAACCTACGTTCAATCATTTAAAAATATTATTATGATTGCGTTAAACAACACTGCAAGACTTATTTTGTTGCTATTTAAAACTGCACTCATAATTCATCACCAATGCCCTGTAACATGGGCATTATGCCAATTAAGAAATTGCTTAGAACATCAATGTCAAGTTGTCCGAACAAAAATTTCATTAGAATTTCGGAGGCGAGTCCAATCTCCGCAGTAGGTGACGCTGTGACCCGCGCTGGGACGGACGTCTTGTTACAGAGATAATTGCCTTCATTGTTTTTGGCTCTAAAACTACTTCTACCATTCGATTTTGCTCGTGTTTTTCATCACTCGTCTTTTGCTTTACATCTTTTACGTCGATTATTAAGGTATTAAGGGAAGGGATAAGGGAAAAGTGAAGAATAGAGCTTTTAAGGAGTTAAAACAATTATTCAGGTAACCCTTAACCTATTTCTTGCTGAATTTTACCGCCATAGTTCATGACAATTAATTTCATCCAAATAACCTTTAGTTGAGTTGCCGAGGACCGATCGGCGTGGCGAGCATTTGGAGAGGCCTATGTCCAGCAGTCAAGTGGACTATCACAGCCTGATAATGATGATGAAATAACCTCTATTCTTTCTTGATTGTATGCTTCTCGCGACATTTTCTGCCTCGCACAACCAATCTTTTGTAGTTAATTAGCTTCAGCAGTGTTTTTAATAAGATGCGGCCTTCGAAGAAAACGCCAAGAAGAAGCCAAATTCCTTTCTTGCAACGCAATGCGATGCGATGCGATGTCTCTGGTGTTGCAAATGTATATGTGTATAATGTAATGGCGACAGTAATCATTTTGCCATTTATTAAAATCTTCTTGCCATAATTCAGGACAGCTATACTATACGGAAAGGTATTTATCTTTATTTTTTACTCACTAACGATAAAACTTTTTGTACAAATTTTATTAAGTTATGAATAATTAAGATTTTTTGTTGGATTTATAAAATTGAAGTCATCGTCAAAATCCATTATAAAGGTGATTCTATCTATACATACAACCTGGGAATAAATCTTCACCACTTCACCAAGTAGGCGTTAGTGTCAAACTTGATTCACAGCAACATCAATTCCAAAACAAAAGACAAATCTCAAAGAGCGTTCCAATTGTCTCGAATCTAGCATACGCTGAATAACTGGATGAAATCAAACGGCAGTTAATTTAAAACGGTCCGCAGGCGGATTCTTCTCACTAATCATCCGAAATGTTCCAAAATGAACGAGTGAACGGACCGGCCATTCAGCGGGAGGAACGCGCGGCGTGCGCTACAGATTAAAACGAAAACGAAATTGTCATTGCATTGACAGGGGAGAAAATAAAATCGTTTCCTGTACACGGACGCGCCATAGTGTACTCAGATTTTGGACTATTTTATTTATAATCGAGTGTATTAAACTGCTGTATGAATATAAATAAATATCGTTGGACATTATTCACTCTGCGCCGTAATAAGGGGACCTGACAAGGGACAAACATTACGTCTTAATATACTTTTTTTCAACATAACCTACAAATTATTCATAGAAATACCCAGAGCGAAAAAAATACACATATTATTCTTGCACACAAATGTGTGGCTCCTCAACCATTACACCAAATTGGTGACACAAGATGGTAAATAATCACTGCTGCCCATGGACATTTAAAAATAAGGTCCAGCATGAGTTTGTCTACTAAAATAATAAGGGAGAGGGGCGAGGGACTATGGGTGTGATAAAATAATAGGGAATTAAACAAAACTAAATAAAATAATAAAGATAAATGTTATAATTATGAAAATAGCCTATCGAGTTTCTTGCCGTTTCTTCTCGGTAGATAATTGTTTCTCAATCCGGTGGCATAGTCACTCTGTGAGATAAATGAGTTACGATTCATAAGGGCACCTTGGAAGACTATATTAGTAAAGTTATTTTTATTTGATCGATTTGATTGATTTATTTATTTATTTAAATATCAAACAAGTGAAGTTACCTTTAGCTCCTTAACGCATTTGTTGACGCATCAACATGTAGCCCTTATCCGCTTAAATTCTACGGTCACTGTAGCAGAGCCAACAGGATCTAACAAGCGATTGTTAGGCGCACTATAAGCGACGCGCGCGCAACAAGACCAAAACGTCACTTATTGACGCTCGAGATTGGCGAGCTTAGCACTCGTCATTCACATAGGTCGACTGGAGGAAAGGATTTCATTCATAAATCTTTATCCCTGCCCGTGAACGACCGTTGTGTACTTTTAGCAGTTATTTCGGGTGCCACACCGAAACAAACGATTGAAATTTTATATTTTTGTTCTGTTTATACATGTTTAAGGAACAAAATTACATACCAGTTTCATCATATTAGGAAATCCAGAAAAGTCAGTCAATCGCTACAAGGCGGGCACCAGCTACTTTCGGGCACCTTTTGAGTATGGAATGGAAACGGAAGGTGTTTGTTGATTAATTTATTATAATAAATATATACTTTAATACTAATTATAAACAGTAATATTATAAAGAGGAAAAGTTTGATTGTACTTTGTTTGTTTGTATTAAATAAGCTCCGAAACTACTAAACCGATTTGAATAATTCTTTCACTGTTGGAAAGCTACACTATCTTTTGATACGTACGTTTATACATACGTAGGTACTTTTGATCACGGAAATGTGAAAAGAAATTACACGCGGGTGATACCGTGCGCGGCAGAAGGCTAGTAAATAATAAAAGTAATACAATCATCGCCAGAATTGCTAATGATGTTAAACCGCGAACGATGACGCCCACTGCCGAGCAAAGGCGTCACCCAAGGATCTCCATAATGATTTTTCGCGGGAAAGCTCTTTAAAGTACTATCTGATTCAAATGGTATTAGAATACGACATTTTGGAGTTGCGCTACGCGACAGTGCTGAATTAAGCACACACAGATAATAAATAATGCGTTGCTATTGGTTGTTAACGCCTACAGACAAGCGCAGTTGACGTCATTTTTCGCTCAATTGCATTTATACAGTATTATGATACATAAGTACAACGATATCACTCATGTCGCTACGTCGAGTGTAAATCCCATCCCACGAATCATTCACTTCGACTTACAACCAGTTAGTTAAATGGCTTTGATTGCGTTCGGAATTTGTGTTTAGTTTTAACTCTGCCGCTGATTCAATGCCGTTGATTTATGTTCAGTTGTATAGAACCGAGTATTTATAATTATGTATATTAGCGTAGCGGTTAGCAACCAATCGATTCCTATTGTATTATTTGCCCATATTGACGTTGTTGAAAAATTTTGGAATAAACATCCCACTCGTATAAAAAAGTCCTTATTTCCAATTGCAAGTTGATAGCCAAGCACGCAGCTTACTTGTTATTTTAAACCTTACATAGTAGTCATCTATACTATAATATAATAATAATAATATTTTATAGAGAAAAGATTTGATTGTTTGTTTGTTTTTATTAAATAGGCTCCAAAAATACTGAACCGATTTGGAAAGTTCTTTCACTGTTGGAAAGCTACACTATCCCCGGGTGACATAGGGTAGTTTTGATCCCAAAAATGTGGTGGGAAAGGGGCGAAAATTGACAAAAGAAATTACGCGCGGGTGAAACCGCGGAGGCGACTGCCAGTTTCACATAAATAGGTCTGTTCCAAAACAATAGACAAGGGAAAAATAAGCATTGTCTGAAACAGTTTAAAAATGAAGCCACATTCGCAGTGAAATACCTTAAAAATATTTCGCAAAACACACACGCCATCAGAGGAAAACAAACGAAGCAAATTAAACGCTTCACAAGTATCCTCGAGCGAAATCTCATCCGAATAATAAAGTATACTCACACGAATAAAGAGTATACTCGTACTCGAAAAGGGTACTTACGGTTGTTTTATATTTCATTCTTATTGGCCCTCTCGACTTGAAGGATAAAGGATTGAAAACGCTAAGGGTCGAATGAATGGAGTAATTGCAAAGTGCACCTTTTTTAATTTAATTCCTGTCGGCAAAAGCAAAGCTAGAATGCGTTTCATTGATATCGGTAATGAGTTTTGTGCGTTTTGTTCTTTAGGTTTTGCGTTACATATCGTGTTTCGATAAGTGCGTTTGGGAAAGTTTTGATTATTGTTTTTTTGTTTTCTTTGAACTATTATTACTGCATATCAGACGCTGTATAACGCAGGCTGTGTTCCGGCAGTATTAATTTGGGAGCCAGTACACTTGAAATCGAAGGCTCTCAGATCAGATGAGCCTACAGTCTGGCAGCACATTGAGCGACGCTTCCAGGTGAAGTGTCCCTCAGTGGAATAGGCCGCGGTGACCGCTTATCAGGTGGGCTGCGTGCCTGTCTGCCAACTGAACTAGTTTAGAAGAAATCGCTTATACTATTGAAATATTTTATACCAAGAAAGGAAAATGATAGAGGGTTTAATACGCAAGTTACATTATGGTACCTAAATAGTCGACCGCAAAAGTAGTTACGAGTAGAGTTGGAAGTAACTTTAAGATTTTATTATTGTTGTGATAATTTATTTAGTTAATGTATGAAAACAAGTATTCATGATTGTCTAACGTTAATATAGCTACTAGTGTTATATTATTATCGGTGGTATAACTTAATTCTTGTCGGTAATCCAAAATAGCACCACAACATAATATTTTTTTTATTAATAATATTGTGCAATAAAGAGTTTACCTATCTATCTAATATAACTTTAATATGAAAACATGAATAAGTTAATCAAAAGATTATAAGATCAGACACTAAAATGGTAAGACTGTTAAATGTATCGAAAGCGAAAAAAAAAAAACAAAAGAAAAATTATCTACAATTCATAATTTTCCATTGAAAACATGATACTTGTTGCTTCTGCTTTTTTTTATATCACACAATATACTTCAACAGTCACTTCGTCATCCGAAAATCTTTGATAGCAAATGAAAGATAAAACACCTCATCTAGCCTCATTATCGGCCGACCCTGGCGACAGAAGGGTCCGTTTTTGTCCCGTTATGTCCCGTTCTTGACCCGGGCAAAAACGCGTGACCCCGACCCTATGTCCGCGAGATTAATGTCCGAGAGGACGATTGATTAGATGCGACCGATAAACATTTATATTAAAAGCCGTAAAAACTATATTAAACTTTATTCTTTTCTTGGAATAAGTTTGCAGGAGATATTTTTAGTGTTTAGACATTAATGTAAATGGATGCGTGAGGTCGATGGTTGTAATGGTAGAGCCATGCTGTTTTACAGTAGAATGGGCCGGCTCGTCCCGGGAAGTACCACCCTCTCACATAACACCAGCGTGAAATAATAGTGACTACTATTGTGTTTCGTCTGGTTTGTAAAAGTGCCGGAGGCCCACACCCCCCATACTCCCATAGGCCGGCAACGCATACTCAGCGATCCCTCTGGTGTCGCAGATGTCCACGGGCGGTGGTGATTGCTTACCATCAGGCGACACGCTTGCTCGTTTGCCACCTGTGACATAAAAAAAAATGGTTCGAATTTTGGGACGCACATATAGATTTTTCTATGTGCATAAAGTCAAAGTCAAAGTTACCACTAGCTCAGGGGTGTCGGAAATTATGTGACGTGAGGTAATCTGCTCATACGAATGGATGTGTTGCCCTGATCAAATTGATCTTTCCCATGTCAAGAGTGTAAAGGGGATGTAAAGGGGCCTTCAGATCCATTCTTGTTCTTGTGTTCTTATAATTCTGTGTAAGCTTTTTCACCGGCCTTTTTTTTTTGGTTAAATGGATGAAAAGGAAGTTGAAAAATCGGCTATTACACCAAATTTAAAAGTCGTACGTACGATCGCTAACGGACCAAACATATTTTGTGCTCATTAATATGTTTATATCGGTCTAGCTCTTTCTATAATACGATTGAAGACATAATAATAAGTTAATATAAAATGTTTATCCGTTGTCTGGCACCCACATATTATTATATAATAATATGTAATTTTATATTATGGTGGTATTCTTATTTTAATCTAAATTTTAAACCAATTATCATTTAAAACTGTGTGAATGATTCTCTTTAAACTTACTGTTCCTTAGCACGAAAGCCCGTTTCGAAGTAGAGTGAAATTCCGAAAGACTCACGCGTTTCCATACAACAATTAATTAGATTAATATAAAGCACCAATTTTCGGGCTTGCTGTAAAACACATTAATTAACAATTTAATCTACTTTTACAACAATAGCCTTGACATAATGGAAGGAACTTTCTCTTGAACAAATTTGTAACTCAATCACCTAATTAGAGTTTGTTTTGGAACAAGCTGAGAGCACAGTGTAGGGCATATCAGTAAGGTAATTTAGAAATGGGTTTATATTGTTAAGTGCAAGACATCTATATTCAAGTCGATGGTGAATTTATAAATCCTACGCATGGCCTGGGCGGTGGTGCAGTGTCGGATATTTTCCCGTGAAATAGAAATGTGTGAAGCACTTCTGTGTTTCGGGGAAAGGGCACTGAAGCTAGTGAAATTACTGGGTATATGAGACCTAATAACTGTCGTCTCGGTGCAGCGGGCGCATGGCAGTGCCGAACAGTAACCGCTTAGTTACTGTTTGGCACTGAACTGTCTAAGGGCAGACGTGGCGCTTACCATCAGGTGTACGATCTGCTCGTCTTGTTACCCATTGCAATAAAAATTTTACTTACCATCAGGCGAAGCTTACGATGGTCTGCCTCATATTATTGAAACATTTTATACCTGAAACAAGCAATCATTGATAGAGTTTAGGCACCAATCGCTGACCAAGTTATCCGATCGATAATATTAAGAACATAATTTATTTTGTAAGTAGTAAATTTTTTTATCTTTGTGAAATAAAAATAAACTATTTTAGACAGTTTAACAACTGCCTTGTAAGTTTCTGATAATCATCAGTTATATTGATAGCTGATGAGCGTCATTGCACTCTCTCTTTTTTTAAGAATAGACAAAAGAGATAGTAGGTATTTAAGATTTGGTGGATGAAATATCCAGACCTTATATCAGATCATTGGTAAAACTAACCTTTTTGTTGATAGTATTTATTTGTATTTATTCATTTTATAGGAGTCATATTTCAACGTTATTCTGTTATTTGACGAAACATTTGGTGGCTATTACACCAGAGGTCGCGGGTTCGATCCCCGCACGGTACAAACATTTGTGTGCATGAACACGTCTGTTTGTATCGGTCTGGGTGTTTCTATTTCTATGTATAATATGTTCATAATTATGTATTTACAAAAAAAAGATTATAAGTAGGTAATGTTTATCCGTTGTCTAGCACCCATAGCACAGGCTCATGCTTAGTTTGGGGCTAGATGGCGCTGTGTGAATAATGTCTGGAGATTATTATTTATTTATTATTATTCTGTTATTCATATACACTGTGTGGTAAGGCTAGTGGCTCATTAATAGACGCAGGATCCTTCGCTTGTTGAGGAAATTCAATATCGATGCGCGTGTTTACTGAGTGGAAAACGAGAGTTGGACCAAGAAAAATTACTCGCAAAGTTAAATTCGGAACAAGACTTCAAGTTCTGACAGGGAATATGGTGAGGATTTACTGGGTCTTGAGAAGGAGGAAATGTGGCTTAGTTATTAAGGTGCGCTTACAGTACTAGGTAAGTTGAAGTGTCATTGATCAGTTGTTTTTTTTTGCGAGTTTATAATGGTCGAGAAGTCGGCTATTACACCAGAGGTCGCGGGTTCGATCCCCGCACGGTACAAACATTTGTGTGCATTAACATGTCTGTTTGTATCGGTCTGGGTGTTTATATGTATAATATGTAAGTATTTACATAAAAGTATATAAGTAATGTTTATCCGTTGTCTAGCACCCATAGCACAAGCTAATGCTTAGTTTGGGGCTAGATGGCGCTGTGTGAATAATGTCCAGAGGTATTTATTTATTATTTATTGTGGTAAAATATCTTTCCTGAATAGCTTTAATATAATTCAGATTCCAATACTTTCGTAGCGGCAAATACAGTTATGACTTTGAAATCCTTATTCTTATTTTTACAATTCAATTTCTCCAACGTCTTACGCTACAAATAATGCATGAATATGGGATCACTGACCAGCTTCTCAGTTAACCCCTTCTAAGCATACCTTTTTTAAGATCAAGCGAATTTTCCTCCAGTGCATTTGCGGACAATTTATCCGCTCGCCAACCGAGCTTAGCGAAATCCTATTTCGCTGGCCACGGAAATGACGGCGGGAATTTGCATGGCTGATTTCCGTTTTGCTCAATCAAGGATATTTAACAAAATTAGCTAATTGAGTGAGCGTCCCCGCAAATTGGGAACAACAGAAAACGCTACGTGCTACTCGTACCTAAGGGTAAGTTGATAACGTTGGGTTGACTTTGCAATTATGTTCGGCTTCTTGTCAACTGATTTGGAAAATGGCCGTTGTAATATGGGTGAGTTTGATAATGAGCGTGTTGATATGGCTCAAGGGTTACATTTTGGTGACGCGGGCGATTTTCACTACCGTAATATGATTTTGTGGGCGCAATGGCGTGGGATGAAAGTACGGTTGTTCAAATTATCTGACATTGCATTCATAAATTCAAACCAAGAATTTTGACTAACAATGTTTTTTTTAAATATTTGACGAGCCGTTTGGTGTAATGGTCGAGAAGTCGGCTATTACACCAGAGGTAGCGGGTTCGATCCCCGCACGGTACAAACATTTGTGTGCATGAACATATTTGTTTGTATTGGTCTGGGTGTTTCTTTGTATAACAGGTATGTATTTCCGAAAAAAAAAGTTAGTAAGTAATTTATCCGTTGTCTGGAAACCATAGCACAAGGTAATGTTTAGTTTGGGGCTAGATGGCGCTGTGTGAATAATGTCCAGGGATTTATCCAGGGATTTATATTTTTGATTAAAGAATTTTACTAACAATGTTTTTCCGAAATATTGATTTACCTAAACAAACATCCCGACATAGAGGAAAAAACACAAGCCCAGACTGATTTAATCATCCATGTTTGTCATCAATAATTACTCAAGCAATTTTTCTTGTACTAAGAAGAACTTTTCACTCAGGTCATACCGGAACGACCCAAAAATATCAAAGCCCCCTAAATTGCAAATAACAAGACAAGACAACTCCTTTTCTTTGAATCCACTTTAAATCCCTTCTCGTATTTATTTAAAATGATATCATTAGGCATGTTCTTAGCTCACTTCTGCGATAACAAGCATTGTTGAAAGTCTCGAGGGACCCTTTTCTCGCTTTGACGAGTCACCCGTGAAGATTGCTTAGATCCCGGGCCGAGTTGAAACAGCGTTATCTCAAACGGTATTAATTGCGGAAATACCGAAGATAAGGACGAGTTATAACTAAAGGCGATTGTGCGGCGAGGTTTTATATTGGACAGGGTGAAGTCGAGATGACGTCACAATCTTGATGGGGTGAAGTTTCGCGTGTTTTGTTTCTGGCTTCTGTGTGACATCGTCTCGAGGATCGGTGTAACCTTTTAATGCAGAAGTATTATGGATAACGGTTTCTTCTCGATAGATAGAACATTCATTCACACACACAAAATTTGAAGTATTTAAAGAAACAATTCTTTTAATACCTCGGTTTTTCCAAATCAGTTTGGGTTTCTGACAAGAAGTCGGTAGTGGGCAAGCATTTCGATTAAGCCAGTTAGTACCTCTATATGTGTAATGACGACGACTGTTGAAATTCATAAGCAAATCTTCTTTGTACATACGAGAATAGAACCACGCATAAATATTTTGCTAGTTTTCTTGTAATTAAGATTCCACAGCCGTATAAGGACCGTTGTAAATTTGAACATCTAACAAATTAGTTCGATATTAAATTGTATCACAATTAGCAATCCGCGAGCGAAACTCGAAAATTCAAACACAAAACAATTTTCGCTATCGAAACTTCCACCACAATAAAACACCGTTGATACGCTT
Source organism: Mecyna flavalis (assembly GCA_949319885.1). NCBI lineage: Eukaryota > Metazoa > Arthropoda > Insecta > Lepidoptera > Crambidae > Mecyna > Mecyna flavalis. Next base: position 1,290,648 of record OX439407.1, on the reverse strand, counting down.
CAGATAAGGGAATTTATATCACTACTATACAAACTTAAACATGATCCCTCCCAAGCTTCCGTTCGACTCTCAACTTTATTCAAAACGAGTTAAGGGTGCAGTTGAAAACCGTCGATATGTAAATGAAAATTGCGTTCGAGCAAAGTTTCTAATTAATGACAAGAGGACTGTCTCAATGGTGATAAAATGAATGTAGTTAACTTGTGAATTTTGTATAAGACGACTTGCCCGCGGTGTGTTTTAACAGCTTTCACGTTCCTTTTGACAGTGTGACATTTTTAATAACTTCTGGAATTACTGTGCGGATGTGTTTTGTTTCATTTCTAACTTCGTTTTGATGGGTTTTTCATTCTCGTTACAACTTACAACGATACAAAAAACTGGACACGTGTGTCCATATGTATATATTGCAATCAAAATTAATTCGTTATACCTGTTTCGTAATCTAAGAAAAATGTTTCTCTGTGCTTTGGAAGAAATGTTAAGCTCAAAAGCTTACAAATTAGTCTCGGGTATTTAGTAATATAACTAATTACATACTTAAGAAAAAGTTGAACATTATGTTACTTGAAATTTCTTTGTTACGCAATATGTAAAAAAGTTTAGAATCTTTGAATTTACGCATTTATATTATTTCAACTGAAATTGTTCAAAAATTGCATAATTGCAGCATCCCATTTCTCCAAACATACGTCCCGCAAAAACAACAATTTGAATTTCTGCTCCAGAAATCACAATATGTAAACCAAGCTTTTCCGTTGCAAGCGAACATAATACGGGACCAAAATTAATGTAGGAACCAGTACTGGATTACATAATCTAGGATACAGCTTGCGCTTCATTCACCGTACAACGTGACAGCGGGCTCGCTTCAGAGAAGCGTACGAGGCATATTCTACTGCGAGATATTTGGGGTAAAATTTGCAGAGACAATCAGGATATTAATGCAACACCCTTTACAATATACTCGTAATTTAAGGCTGCAAATTGTTCTGTTTTGCTAGAAATATTCTGGTTGGAGAAACGCTTTAGGTTGGGATAAGAGCTGAGGTAGTATGAGGAGTTTGTCACATATGCAAGGATATGCAGATTTCTGTGACACAACCACTAAGGTGTCTGTTGGGCATTTTGGGGTTTAGTGGGTATACCTACCCACTGGACAGAGAAGCCGCAAGGTTGAGGGTATATTGTGTAATACAATCCCCAAAATAAAAATAAAAGGACTTCACGTTTTTTGGGATAGCCAAGATAAAAACATTTTTTTTTAAATATTACACACAGAGACATCGAAATTCTCAAATGTTTTGTTTCCATGTCAATCTTTTATATTGCCTCAAATTTTATCCATGTTGGTATCGAATCAATATTCTGCAGTTGATGATTAGATGGTATCATCTCATATAATACTTAAACCACTTCATAAAAATATTTGAGTATGTAATAATTATTTCAATGAATATACATTAAGATTTACAACGATTAATATTTCAATCTGATTTCAGCTTAACCTCACAAAACTAATAACGTTTAAATATAATATGAGGTTGCTACATAATATCCAAGGTAATATCATATCTTTTACCAGTATTAACTGGTGAAAATATATTAATAATCCTTAAGCCCAATATTAACTGAATACATTATTACTGCCCTTCGCAAGATCAACAACCGAAGGTTTCATAAAATAATTTCAATATACCAAAGTCGTGTTCGGAACAGTACATAAATCTTTTTTTTTTAACTAATTAGGCTTGAGTTAGCAAGATATATTGGCTCGTTCTGTAAGTCAGGCTTGTCAGTGATTAACTTATTGCCAACGCGATACGGTCAATTAAGAGAATAGGGAGGTTTTTAAAATACATGCGGAGTAATCGATGGTCTATTAGTTCAAAGATCGGGGTTGATCTCGGGGACCTGGTATAAATTCCTGTAGATAGTCAAAACCCGGGGATTGGCTGGTCAATAGCCACAAGGCTGGCACCGGCTCGTCCCAATCGGGTGTGCGTGTGACGGAGAAACTGGGGGAGTTTAGTTGGTAGTGGTACTTAGTCTCGAGCCCCACACACGGCCGCAGGCGTCGCTAGCCTGCGGTTATCCTACTAATCCTACTTAATATTATAAATGCGAAAGTCTGGATGTTTGGATGTTTGGATGTTTAGATGTTTGGATGTTTGGATGTTTGTTCCTCAATCACGCCTAAACGGCTGAACGGATTTAGATGAAATTTGGCACACGTATAGTTTATAACCCGGATTAGGACATAGGCTATAAAATTCCTACGGGAAACGTCTCATTCCCGCGGGAATAACAATTTTGAAACTACTGAACCGATTTTAATAATTCTTTCACTGTTGGAAAGCTACACTATCCCCCGTGAACATAGGGTACTTTTGATCTCGGAAATGTGGGGGGAAGGGGGGATATTTGAAAAAAGAGATTACGCGCGGGTGAAACCGCGGGCGGAAAGCTAGTGGCGCATAAATGCGTTCTGCTCCGCACAAAAAAAAGGTTTCATTACTTAAAAAGTGAGATGTAGTTGCGACCAATTAAGTCACTGGCTAAAAGATATTACATCATTTCGAAATACTTTAGTCTCCTTGCCAGACAAGTTGGCAACCTGATGGTTAGCCACCACTGCGGCCGATTCCATCGAGAGACACTTTACCAGGAAGTATGTACCCATTGTACTACTACACTGTAGGCTCATCTGATCTTCAAGCCTTTACTGGTATAGTATGTAGAAAACTAAACAATCCTAATAATATTATAAATGGCGAAAATCTGAATGTTTGGATGTTTGTTACTCAATCATGCCTAAACGTCTGTACGGATTTAGATGAAATACACGTATAGTTTATAACCCGGATTAGGACATAGGCTATAAAATTCCTACGGAAAACGTCTTATTCCCGCGGGATATTTGAAAAACCAACTTACGCGCGGGTGAAATCGCGACCGGAAAACTAGTATACTGATAAAACACTCTCCCAAAAAAGTAACGGTGCAATTTTTTTCATTAAACATCCAACCGGTCTGGACCCTTTATCCGTATACATGGGATTGATTGTCACTCCACATGCAAGTTAAGCGGACGAGTGACAAAGCAAAACAAATACGTCACAGACGATCGACGACACGGACGCTTGCTGGACTATTGGATGCAGTGTTTTATGTCACTCAGAGTTTTTTTTACACTGTGACGCAATATTGTGACGTAATGATTATGTAACTGTTCTATTTTTCTGATAGTTGTGATAAGATTAATTTGAATCTTATTCTAGGTTTTTTTTTTAGAAGCACTATGACCGCAGAATAGGGGACGGTCGTCCACTACCCACTGAACTTTCCCGAATTAAGGAGAGTAATGAAGAGACATAACTCCCCTCAATTAACCTACAGGATTGATATTGAAAGGAAGGAAGATAAAATTTCGTAGGTTAAAACGCAAAATAAGATAGGTAATATAATTATGACCAAAATTCAATTGGCCTGATTCCACCATTTAATTATTGCAATACGGATATATGAAAATCCTGCATGCACGCAAAAACTGCAAGAAAAACGTTTAATAGTAAATTCACCGTACGAGCCATAAAACACGCAAAGAATTTTCCGATATTTAATGCCCTTATTTCGCAAATATCGTTTAAAAATGGCTTTTTTCGGGCAATTTACGAAAGCAATAATAACAGCTTCACAGATCGGTGGATGCACATCCCCTCCCCTTAGCCAATAAATGCTCGTTTTCATTAAACTACAGTGACGTAATCGATGTTTCGTTCTCCCGTGCACTCCAATTTGGAACTATTAAAAATTAACACAAGCGCTTCAATGAAAGGGGATTCGTAATAAAATTAATAAAATTTTAATTGCTCGCGAGTTGATTGCTACTTTGTACTTTTGCATATCTGAAGGATCTTTATGAAATATACATTTTGGACGATTGCAAAGAGGACGCTCTTTCAGAGTCAGACTGTCTAGCTATTGTTTCATAGAGAATATTATTATCTGAGATCGTTACAGCTTGAACTAGAGTAATATCTGTACTATCCTTTGCTTATTTTACAAAAGTTATGATATAAACGTGAATGTTGATGCATGTTTTTAACTCTTTCACCTAGGGCAATAATAATATTTAAATATAATGTTGTTATAAGTTTAGATTACACCGTTACTACAACACATTTTACGTAGGCGATAGTTTATTTATGACTAGCGGTCGCCCTCGCGGTTTCACCCGCGCGTAATTTCCTTTTTCAACTATCCCCCCTTCCCCCACTTTTCCGGGATAAAAGTATCCTGTGTTCTAATTCCGGTTATAAACTATACGTGTGCCAAATTTCATCTAAATCCGTTCATCCGTTCTTGAGTTATAAATAGTGTAACTTTCTAACACCAATTTTCTTTTATAAATATAGATAAGGGCCTGTTTCCCCAGTAACCGATAACAATGGCGCTGTCTTTTAGTTTCGAAAATTTAAAACTATAAAGATAGAACCCAAGTTTTCAATACTTTCCACTAAACCCTGAAGATTTCTTTTGTTTTCTAAGAGTAAACTGATGTCGTAACAAATGAGGTTCATTGAATAACTTAGCTCACGTTTCTAAATATTAATAAGACCACAAAACCCTAATGGTTCTAGACAGTAATTTTTATCTAAAACTTGAAATAGAATAACAACTTTCCAAGTCTGGGGATTTCATTGAAAATCACCGTCTGGTCGACAAATTGAATTCCTACGTTGACATGAATTGGGATTATCCTTCTAATATTATGAAGTTGGAAGTTTGTTAGGATGGATAAGTTATTTTTTAGATCTTCCACACAAAACCATATAATGGTTTTATATAATATAACTTGGGGCACAAGTATATGACTGAAATAATTTTATTTTTGGCCGGGATCCTCTCTGGTAGTTGCCATTTGCTCACCAGACTTTTCAAATCTTAGATCATGATGCAACCGACTCAATTTGATTGAAACTACCAAGAAACTACGCTTAATTTTCTTTCTGCTAAAAGTAACACTACATTTTTTTAGGTTTTTTTAGGTACGATATTTTCTGTCACTGCCGAGCTAGTGGTAAAAAGGTACATTAATAAAATCCCTATGGATTATGGACATAGGCACCACCCAATCTCAAGAATGTAAGGCAATGCTTACGAGTAAACACTACTCAGCTACCATCACCCATAAAATGCTTACTTTCTTAAATAAAAGTCGATGAACACTACAAATACCGCGGAACATTAAAAACCGCCCCACCAAAAGTGAAATTCCCGACCTAAAGTTAACTGAAAGTTAACGAAGAAAAACAACGCGACGCAAACCAGACACGGTCCCTCGCAGCCGCGCAATTTGTCTAATTCCGATAATTAAATAACTCAGTACCTGCCCCTATGAAATTAGTCTATAAATCTTCCCCCCATCCGACTCACGGTTCTGTAAACTAATCGCTAAATTACGTAATTAGTTGGATGGTTCGAATCAATGTGTAGGGAATTCAATTTGACCAGGTTGTTTTCAAACTCCTTTGGGACGGGGTTTGGAGAATCTGGGCGATGAGCTTGAAAAATTGGGGTTGGTTTAAGATTTAAAACACAATATTGAGTAGCAAATGTTTGTTACAACTCTTGCTGTGTTCCGGCAATATATCCGTACCGCGCGTGAATAAGTTGATATGTCATTTTTGCGTACTTTTCAGGGCAGCCAATTTAAAGTTTACGATCTACTGGTAAATCGAAATTAATGTTGATTACTTTTTTAATAGTTGAATTTAGGTTCTTTTAGGACCTGTTTTAAGTCTACGTTACAAAATAAATGTAATATTTGTTAATGCGCTTAAAAACAGACTTATCCAGTAATTCACCGACGACTTATCAACTTATTCACTGAAGAAAGATATAAATTCAAACTGTAATTATTGAATTAAAACAAAAACCAAATGAAGTAATAACAAAGTTCAATTGCAGAAACCAATAAAAATCCTATATTCTTTTTGAATTTATGAAATTGTACCAAATAACAAGAAAAAAAAATAAACATTTCTAAATTTCTTATTTTTCTGTGTTTTCTTCTTCGTCATTGTCTGTTTTTATATTTTTATAAAATTAATGAAATGCTGGATCTATTAGAGCCTTTATTCCCATTTGCCCTCACAAAGATTGCCACCGGAGGCAATGGGGAATGAAAATTCCCAGTTGCCTCTGGAGGCGACCGAGAAGTTATTGCCCCCACTTTAGCTTCGCTGTACAATGCTTCTGTCTTCCTCGTAAAGAATGAAAGCATGAAATAACTTATTCAAAACCTGTACCTTAGAGATGATATAATTTAGGCTTAAATTATTGCATAGTATTTTCTATGATTTCCTTATAGAGTATATTTCGTGCTAATTGTACTAAGAAAGATGTATATATAGAAGAAAATACTTATAATATCGATACCTTTGGGTTCATTTGGCGTATAAACCAAAACCTGACTTTTCAGGAGAGCCGAAAAACGTTTTTTTTTTTAAATAAAAAATCATAACTTTTTTGTTTTTGAAGTTATAAAGAAATGACCTATAGGTAAGATTCTTAGAATTAGGGAATGTAGAAGGCTAAATTATCACAACATACCTATCTTCTTTGGTTTAGAAGTTAGCCTTGGATATACGTCAAAAAATATTTTTTTTTTGTTTATACAACCCACGAATATTGTAATAAAATTTACTGTGTACGTCGTATATCCTTTGGTAAATTTAAAACTACAATTACTGACGTAAAAACCCATAGATGTAGATTTTTCTGTATTAAAAGCCAGTTATAATCATAGAACAATTGAAATCTGACTATTAAAAACAATCATATTACTCCTGAAATATGTAGGAACTTAATAATTGTAAGCCTCATGCCTAAACTATATTCGATTTAAATAAAATAAAGCTACCCTAATACGAAATCAATATGTATTTATTCTTATTATGGCATACTGACTGTTAAACAGTTTAACAAAAAAAAAACATCTAAATTAAAATTAAATAAAAAAACAACATTGTCACGTAAACCGAAACCGAAACAAAAATCATAATTATGACACTTAATAATTCAAACTTCTACTTAATTATAGCAATAAGGCATAACTTAACTTATGAGCATTCTAGGCCGTCAGTGTGCAGCATTCTAGGCTTCATTCTCTGGTACTTCTTTTTCTTGCGATGATTTAAACATCCATTTTTCTACTTCCTCTTCTTTCGATCATACCAGAAAATTTCTTACTGTCTCTGAGATTACTTCCCTGCCCCCTCTTCAGATAGATTCTTTTACTCTCTCTAGTGTCTCTTCGGATCAAATTCTAAAAATTATAGTCTCCCTTAAATCCAAAGCCACTGGTTATGACGAGATCAGTCGTACTATTATGGTGTTGGTTCTACTCGATCACATACTCCTAGTCATTACTCATATTATTAATTTCTCCCTTACCTGTGGGGTTTTCCCAGCAATTTGGCGCAAAGCACACATTATTCCTCTTCCTAAGATATCGAATCCCATTAATCTCAACAACTTTAGGCCCATCTCCATATTACCTTTCCTCTCCAAGATACTGGAAGCAGTTGTGCACTCCCAACTTTTCAACTATATTTTTAATAACAATCTACTTTGTCAATTTCAATCTGGGTTTCGCCCCTGTCATAGCACTAGCACAGCTCTACTTAAGGTAACAGAGTATATTAGAGACGGCATGGAGGAAGGCATGTTAACTGTGCTTGTTCTCATTGATTTCTCCAACGCCTTTAATATTGCGAATATTGCGATCATGATGTCCTTCTATCAATTTATCAATTCAATGGTTTGCCTCTTATCTCCGTAACCGCCGGCAAGCGGTGAAGGTTGATCAGACAGTATTGTGCTGGTGCGATTTTAGCACAGGCGTCCCTCAAGGTGGTATTGACTCTGCCATAGCTGCTGTCAACAAAGATTTGTGCTCCATCGCTTGTTGGTCTGATCGGTTTGGCGTTGCAGTAAACCCGAATAAATGTCAAGCCATTATTGTATACTATATTCGTAGGCTTGATATAGACACTTTGCTCCCTGTCCTCTTTGATGGTGTACCTATTCCCTTCTGCAGTAGCGTCAAAGACTTAGGCCTGCATATCGACAATACACTAAGTTGGTCTGTGCATATAGGTGAACTGAGTCGTAAAGTAATTTCCACTTTGCGAGATCTGTACAGATTTTAAAAATTTCCTTCCAATTCTCACTAAAATCTCTCTTGTTCAAGCCCTTAATCTTCCCTTAATTGATTACGCGGATGGGTGTACTTCTGACTTAAACAAAGATCTTCTCGACAAGTTAGATCGTTTAGTTAACTATGGTATTCGGTTCATTTTCAATTTACGTAAGTTTGATCACGTTTCTTCCTGTCGCACCAAGCTTAATTGATTACCTATCCCATTTCGACGTAATGTCAGAATTCTTACTACTCTCTTTTCTATCCTAAACGATCACACGCTCCGGCTTACCTTAATTCGAAGTTCAAGCTTCTAAGCTCGACACATTCCCGTCAGCTACGCTCCTCGAATAAAACAGTTCTAGCTTCTCCTTCGTACCGGTCTGGCTTTTGTCTCCAACTCCTTTTGTCTAACGTCTATTAGACTTTAGAATGCTCTTCCCGCTCCTCCGCTTTTAAATCCTTCTCCGAAAACATTATCTCCAAACCCTAGCATCGTCATCCACCTGTCCCAATCATTAACTGTGTCATCTCACTGTCACTGTGTCTGCCTATTTCACTAAGTGATATAATTATTTGTAGCTCTTTAGAATTAAATTTATATTTTCGCCTGAAACACAGGATTTCCTAGTTCAGGCTTATAAAGTTAATTAGATCTTAAGAAAATTATTAAAAAATAATTTTAATCCAGATGTTTTTTGTTACTGTTATAACAGTCGGTATGCCATAATATGAATAAATATTGATTTCGTATTAGGGTAGTTTTATTTAATTTAAATCGATCATAATTTAGGCATGAGGCTTACAATAATTATTAAGTTCCATATTTTGGGAGTAATAGGATTGTTTTTAATAGTCAGATTTCAATTGTTCTATGATTATAACTGACTTTAATTACAAAAAAATCTACTCTATGGGTTTTTACGTCAGTAATTGTAGTTTTAAATTTACCAAAGTTGGATATACGACGTACACAGTAAATTTTATTACAATAATCGTGGGTTGTATAAACCAAAAACTATTTTTTTTTTGACGTAAATCCAAGGTTAACATCGAAACCAAAGAAGAAAGATATGTTTTGATCATTTAGCCTTCTACATTACCTAATTATAAGAATCTTTCCTATTGGTCATTTCTTTATAACTTCAAAAACAAAAAAGTTATGAGTCTTTATTAAAAAATACAAAAAAAATTCTACTCTCCTGAATAGTCAGGTTTTAGTTGATACGCCAAATGAACCCAAAGGTATCGATCTATCTCGCTTTTCTTTCTGTCGCTGTTCCGTTGACTTGTGCCACGTTATTTTTTAGTTTTGTGCTTTGTGTGTTGGGCGTAAAGTGCTTTTTGCAATGAACGTGGTCTTTACATCCATACGCTATTGAACTTTTGGATTTACGACGTCTTGTTTAAACGATATAATGGATTACGTTTACAATGCTATGGCGTAAAAACCATATACGATTAACGTCGACTTGTACGCCCAGGAGTGATATAAATCATGGTGCATACATCATAACAAAACTACAAAAAATAATTATTTGGCATTTACACTGTGAATTTACCTTTTGCAAGACATTATAGTAAGAAAAATGTGGGTCGTATAAACATTTTTTTTGCGAATTTCATTATTTCGTCTAGACAGATCGATAGAGAAAAAAATTCTGAAAAAAATGATATATATAACTCAATTTGGCCAAAATGGTCTTTACGCCAAATGAACCCAAAGGTATCGATATGAAAATCTTATAATATTATAAGAAACTTTTTACTCACGCATAAATCAGGCTCTCTTGTTTATAATAAATTATTCTAAAAGACTTAAAATTTTCAATAAGTTTAAATCACAGATAATCAACATTTGACATAATAAAATAGGGTTTTACTTTAAGGATTTTACCTTCATAGTATTTATATAAATATATTTAAAATAAATAAAAATCAACGACCTTATTTCATCCATAATTATTATCATTCGTTCTTGTGTGAACGAAAACTGAATGCGTGATGCATCTATATATTCATCCGAAATTGGACTTTACGTTGTGTCAAAGAACGCTTTTTATTTTCTTACACGTTGAGTTGATAATCTGAACTGAACCATACTGAACTTTAGATTCAAGTTCAAAAGATTAATAAAGATTGGTTCTACGGAAACAACTTAATTTAGTTGGCCGATTAATCAATGAATGTAACGTAACTAAATGAGACTCTGATTATATTTATAAATTTAAAGGTATACTAGACTTTCTTAGTACAATTAGCACTATTCTAAGAAGAAATTGCTCTCAGAAAATCATAGGGAAACCTATGTATCAATTGATGTAGGTATTTAAAAAGTTGATACAAAATGACCAGTTTCTTTTTTTATATAAACATGTTTAATCATAAGCAATAAAAATAAACTATGATATAAATGATTCTTGTATTGTTATTCTTTCGCTTAAAATGTACTTACGTACCTGTTACTTTGATAACTAACTACAATATTAGAAAATTTCTATAGCCTAAATGATATCATCCCTAAGGGGTAGGTTTTGAATAAGTTATTTCATGCTTTCATTATTTACGAGGGAGAGACAGCAGCAAAGTACAGCAAAGCTAAAGTGGGGGCAATAACTTCCCGGTTGCCTCCGGAGGCAACTGGGAATTTTTATTCCCCATTGCCTCCGGCGGCAATCTTTGTGGGGGCAAATGGGAATAAAGGGTTTTTCTTCATAAAAATAGTTGTTGTAATACAAAACACTTTAGTAACGTTCTTACAATAAAACCTTCGACAACGAGATACTCGATACAGACAAGTTCCGACACGATCTTTTGAATGAACGAACCGATTTTGAGCAAGTACCTACAGATCTGCAGTGACTCGTAATAGGAAAGCCATTTAAGTATAAACCTGCCCTACATGTTTAAAATTGAGTTCAAATTACCAAAACGATGAAATCAAATCAAATTCTTAAAACGATGAAATGATTTTATTTTTATAAAAGTTAATTATATGCGTATTTGAAAGTATTGTCAAAGAATATAAACGTAACAATTCACGATTGGTTATTATATAAACAATAATGCTGTCCATTATAAAGAACTTCTTATGACTCGTGTGATTTTATTATAAAATAAAACTAGACAATTCGAAATATTCTTAAATACAGGGTGGCCCTGAAAATCGTGGATCAAACGAAACAGGGAGATAAAGGGGGTTATTACCGACATAAACCCCTCAACAGTATGACCTCACATCGACTCTACAAAAAATTAAAGCTATTTTTTGTTTTGAAAAAAATAATGCCTTATTTTGTAATCAAATGGCAAAATAATGAAAACAGATTGTTTTTTCTTTCTTTTTTTTGTGTTCAATTATTGTCAAAGAAAGCATCTTTACATAAAAAGTATCTTTACCACTGTGGGGACACAAATTCGTGAGTAATGGCAACTTTCTTAAAAGAAATTAAGTTTTACGAAAAATCAATTCCAACTTCAAAACAGTACTGTGAAAAAAAAATGTATGACCGACAAGTGACCCTGTATCAAAAAAATTAGCCTGTTTTATCACCATTTAAATGAGGTATAACACTTGGCTATTTTGTAGTTAACTTATTTTACAAAACTTGTTTATTGGCGCCAAGACTAACTTTCAATAAATTGAGCGATCAATAAAAATCGTTATTCGCGTTGATTATTTTCACTCTAAACCATCCTAGAGCTTTAACATTGGAATAAATACCCGGTATCTTTTGTCCTTTTCACACTCGGGTCGGGTACGTACCCGACTCGGGTCGTACATACGATCCATTGTTTTTTGGCTCAGGTACTTAGGTACCGCTTGCGCGTACGTTTGGCCCACCGCTCCCGCCGCGGCGGCGAATCAGTGACTCGCTACCGCTTGTTATTACGCACGTGTTCTGCCGGTTTGCTCTTCAACGTCTCCTGAACGGACACAGTTTGGCAAGAAATCACACAGAGTCCGCATGGCAAGTTTAGGTCACAGTTTGGCAAGACTCACAGTCCGTATGGCAAGCTTAGATCACAGTTAGACAAGAAATCCGAGTCCGTTCAGGAGACGTTGAAGAGCAAACCGGCAGAACACGTGCGTAATAACAAGCGGTAGCGAGTCACTGATTCGCCGCCGCGGCGGGAGCGGTGGGCCAAACGTACGCGCAAGCGGTACCTAAGTACCTGAGCCAAAAAACAATGGATCGTATACGACCCGAGTCGGGTACGTACCCGACCCGAGTGTGAAAAGGACAAAAGATACCGGGTATTTACTCCAATGTTAAAGCTCTAGGATTGTTAAGAGTGAAAATAAATCAACGCGAATAACGATTTTTATTGATCGCTCAATTTATTGAAAGTTAGACTTGGCGCCAATAAACAAGTTTTGTAAAATAAGTTAACTACAAAATAGCCAAGTGTTATACCTCATTTAAATGGTGATTAAACAGGCTAATTTTTTTGATACAGGGTCACTTGTCGGTCATACATTTTTTTTTCACAGTACTGTTTTGAAGTTGGAATTGATTTTTCGTAAAACTTAATTTCTTTTAAGAAAGTTGCCATTACTCACGAATTTGTGTCCCCACAGTGGTAAAGATACTTTTTATGTAAAGATGCTTTCTTTGACAATAATTGAACACAAAAAAAAGAAAGAAAAAACATTCTGTTTTCATTATTTTGCCATTTGATTACAAAATAAGGCATTATTTTTTTCAAAACAAAAAATAGCTTTAATTTTTTATAGAGTCGATGTGAGGTCATACTGTTGAGGGGTTTATGTCGGTAATAACCCCCTTTATCTTCCTGTTTCGTTTGATCCACGATTTTCAGGGCCACCCTGTATATCAACTTTTGATAGCGTGCTTAACTAGATAACTCAATATAATATGTGTGTGTTTCGTACTCAAAGACGTTCATAACTTGATAACTGATTTTGTCATATTACACTCGCAAATCCACAAACGTATATGTTGATATATTAACTAATGCATGTTCTGACTTATGTTGATAAATCGAAATGCAATAATATAAACGCTGTCAGTTAAGTATTATTAATTTGACATGTCGTTTTATCAAATATTTATTGCCATAATTGTAGATACTCACTTATGTACGAAAGCAATAATTTGATTTTGTTTAAGTATTTCGAGTTGAGTTTTTAATACCGGTAGGGTATAAGGTCACAGAAGCGTTTAAGCTAAAAAAAAAAAATAACGACATCTCGAGTTGTCAACGTATTCACGCGCGGTACGGATATGTGGGAGCCTTGATATTCGTACACTTGAAATCAAAGGCTCAAAGATTAGAGGAGCTTGCGTGTGTGAATGTGTGTGACACACATTGAGCGACGCTTTCTGATTAAGTGTCTTTCAATGGAATAGACCGCAGTCTGCCCACTGATCTAGCATGAATAAACGACTCTAACTTTTCATCTTTATAAGAGCCTCACCCTATAATTTGTATTGTTATTTGTCTGCCTTATTTGCTAACTGTTGTGGTTTCGAATCTAAGACATTAATATGATAAACATTTGTGATTATCCTGTGTCTGGGTGTTTATAATGTATTTAAGAAAAAAAAAATACATTTGTTTTATCTTTGTTGATTCTGAAACCCATAATTAAAATAGTGGTACTTATCAGATCAATGTAAGTGATCATAATATTATGTTGACATCATCACTTACATTATGATGATGAGGTGATGTTTATCAACAATTTATTAAGCTATAGAATTTCTTAGGTATATTACGACAATACAATTCAATTCCAACATTTCAAATTGATAAAAGAAATCTAATACCTAATAGAAATTGAATTCATAAAGAAATAATAGACTTCATTGACAATTCAAATGTTTCGCTTATTAATGAACCTGTCAGTCAACGTCTAATAATGTATTGGAAATCTTTTTTTCACTTCGGACAGAGTGTCAAAGGGAATTATTTAAATCAGAATTCAATGTCTCCAAGATTCAAATTATACTTTACTCTCATTGAACTGTAATAACATATTTGAAACGAAATAGAAGTAACGAAAAGATTTTAAAAATAGCTTAGTAAAATATTTAAATGTTAATTTGATACCCATTACATGAGAATTTAGGATTGGAAAGATCTTTTACGATGAAAGTCTTATAAATTTTATTTTACAAAAAGCATTTTTTTGACAATGATTCTATTGAATCTATTAATTTTGGTTAGATAGATTTTATAGTCTTTTTTTTAAGGTGACTCTGTGTTATAATTCGGAATATGAGAAAAATATCGTGGAAGATCGAATTTATTAACTTTTATGGAAAACAAAGCACCTTATTTTTATGTGCTGCTGATTCGGGCATTCTACTGACAAATTCAAAATGAAATACCTTTTTTTATACTATGTCAGTTGGCAGACAGATACGCGACCCACCTGATGGTAAGCGGCCACTGCGGCCTATTCCATTGAGAGACACTTCATCGGGAAGAATTGAGCAATCTCATTGTGCTGCCAGACTGTATAGGCTCATCTGATTTTCGAGCCTTTAATTTCAAGTATTCTGGCTCTTACACTAATATTGCCGGAACACAGCCAGAGCTGCTATGGCAGCAGATTTCACCTGTGGGGTGGTAGCTAGCCAGTCGGACTCTGAAATAGTCCTACCACCAACCAGACCCATAGCTAACACTGGCACCGGCTCGTCCCAATCGCGGTGAAGGGGAACCGGGGGAGTTTAGTGGATAGTGGACGCTTCAGTCTGGAATCCCACACACGGCCGCAGGTTTAGCTAGCCCGCGGTTATGGTGCATAAATGCATTCTCCTTCGAAAAAAATGGAATTGTTCCCGACTGCCCCTACCAAATCTGCCACCAGTAGGGGTAGTCGAAACTTTTTGGTTCCGTCTGCACCTAGTGGGGACAGACGAACGGGAATCGAATCGACCCGACCGGCTTAGCCACTGTTCCACGAAGTCGGTAATAATCTCAAAGTACATTTATTTATTGAAATAATACAACCTCATCAGAACTAGGCCTTTTTGAACTGTTAGTCGAGCACAATGTGTTTAATCTGAACCTCGACCCGTAATTATCAACAACATTGGAACACAAGTATTGTCTCAGCAGATTACTGACGTAATATCACAGTAAATTGACGCAAGTTAATCAGTCGGTGCTGACTCAATTATGTCACGCCATTCAAACTAAGTCTGCTCAGCTGCAGATAACTAACTTCTGAAGTACAAGCACTATTTGACATCTGTTTTAATGGATAATGGGCCTGTTGAGTTTAATCTCAATTTTTTACCAGAAAAGACGACTCTTAGAAAATTCATCTTTTTTCAAAAATATTTTAAAATTAGTGTCAAATGGGTCCAGAGTGTCATGGTTTCTTGGATGACGTCACATCTGGCAAGCGAGGTGATTTAGCCAGTACCTATTACTGTGAGGATGATTTGGTTTCAAAAATGGAAGCCTTTGCCCTAAAGTGGGACAGTTTGATACTATATTTTTTATACTTCAGGCATCAATAGACTGTAAAACAACTACACCTACTTCCTAGCACTATTCTGGAACAAACAAAATTCATTATAACGAGTCCCACTCGCTACAGCAGCCACTTTGCTCCCACAAGTCGACGATAAGAGATGTGTCTTGCAACTCGGACTAAAGTGCAAAGTGTAGTCGACGAATGGTTCGAGCTTTGATGCTGTATAGTTGAATGTCATATACCTACTTCTTGCATTGTTCGCGTTTCTGTACGAGCAGGTTTGGAGGTGAAATTTAGTATCTCGATTTCATTTCGGCTCGTTGAAATTAAGTTCTTTTGTTGCTTTTATCAAACAAGTGCTATAAAGGACTACTTTTTCTTCATTTAATCCATATAAACAAACTAATGAATATCGTAGAAAACATTTGTGTTGTTACCAATGAATCTTTTTTTTTTTTTTTTTTTATAAAGAGGCAGTCAGGATGACCTCACTCCACCTGATGGTAAGCCGAAGTGAGGTCCAAATGTAAGGTTGACTGGCTCAATAGATCATACCAATTGAGCCAGTCACCCTCACCCCGAAGGCCTGCATAGATGCCGCTTCACGCCCCGCCTGAAAAGCCCAGGATTATAGGAGGAAGGAAACACGTGAGCCGGAAGGGCATTCCATGCCCTAATGGCACGGGGCAAAAAAGAGGAACTATACCTCTTGGTACGGGCCACCAGTGTCTGGATGGTATGGGGATGGCAACAATCTTGAAGCAATCTTTGTATCATCATCATCATCATCAGCCTATATACGTTCCCACTGCTGGGACACAGGCCTTATCTCAATTGTGAGATAGTGTGGGCCATACTCCACCACGCTGGCCTAGTGCGGGTTGGTGGAGGGGTGCGTAAGGCAAGTGACCAACCTTAATGTCAGATGTTATCAAGCCGCCAAATGGCCTCTGACTAGGTTTGACGACTAATATTTACATTATAGTAAATATCAGCCGGGACCAACAGCTTAACGTGCCTTCCGAAGCACGGAGACTTCTTTATATACTATCTTTGTATACTATCCAATTAATGGCAAAAATGTTGTTGTCATAATTACAAGTAGGCTTAACTTCGCCCTTCAATAATATACTAAAATCTGGATTGAGTACCTATCCTAAACATGAGAGATTTCTTCACTAGAGACATAAATTATAAATAAATGCCTTTGATATTTTTCGACCTCTACCTAAATTACTCTTTTAGTCAGAAATATCAAAAAATTCGAACAACCCAACTATGAATATGCGAAATATTTTCCACCTCAATTTCATGGTCATAAAACTGTAGATCCTTCCCAAAGCCAATAGACAAGCACCCTCAAATCCCAAAGTACCGGTCATTTGGTCATCAAAAGCCCCGGACTCCTGGTCGAGAGGCTCTCAAACGCACGGATTATTACAAAAGAGGAAATTGCCTCTGGTTTTGTCGACAGCCGTCCATCGCTTTGATGTATGGATGCAAGTAATTGCAACTCGACGAGTATACGGACCGTTTTGCCTACCTCTACCGAGTGGTGGGTGATAGCAATGTTTTCAATTATTTATTTATTTATTTATTTATTAAGAAAAATTATAAAAGTGGGTACAAACATATGTCCTACAAAACCATATAGTTAGATGGTTTTTCTGCAGGATCCAGTCTCTTTTAATACTACTTTACTATTACGTCTAAGAATATATCTCCACTCACTATGCATACTCAGCTTATTGTGTGGAGATATAAAACATTTATAATTTTCCTCGTGTCTAATATCCATTGGCAAACTATTTAAATAATAAGGAAGTCTTTTCCGTAATGTACGGTCGCCAAAATAGTTAGTGACTCGCGGAACATTTAATTTGCCAGCGAACATCGACCGAGTGTTGTAGCTATTATCTACTAGTCCTAGGTCATGCTCCTGAGTGCCATGGTTATTTAACAGTAATAAAAATTTATGCTAAATAAATAAATAAATAGACGAGATTTTGTCGAAAATTGGAAACGGACTCACTCTATTCTAACCTGCTCTTCAGAATCAGTCTAAATTATTTAAATCAAAAGTCATGGTCACAATCATTGTCACAATGATGGGTAGTAAATGATCACACTACCACGCCCCCACCGCGAAAAGGACTATCAGCCTTTCAGTCCCTACGATCCTCCTTGGGTGTTTTCCTGGGAACGAGTCACACAAAGCAACTGAACTAAAATGCAGTCGCGATTTTAACTCTGAACTCTACATCTCATCGTTCCCTTTAAAGAAATCCCTAAAGCGCTATCCATTATTACGAGTGCAAGATGCAGCATCTATGTTCTTTAACGCAGTCGACCTAGATTCTTAACACGGCTCTCGTCTTGAAGAGTTCAATGATGGGATCATTGTTTCTTTTAATGTTTGGTTTAAGTAGAAGTCCATGATCGCCATGAAAATATTAAGACCCGTTACCCGCAAATGGCGGATGCGATATGACATTTTGAATGATATTATCTAATAGCAGTTGACTTTGGTTTTCTAAAATAAAACGTTTTTCCGAGTGATCTCAATCTAGAAACACTACTACCACGCATCACTACAGAATAAATATCACTATTAAAAACGTCAGAATTTACTATGGTGTTTTTTAGGAAAAAGATATAAAAAAATCCTTGTTTCCACTTATGGAATGGATTCAAATGTCCAACAATCCGATCGCATTTCGCAATGCTACGGTGACCGGTAATATAGAATCGCGATTTGTTTATTTCCATGAAATCGTTACACCCTATTCGAGAAATTTTAGTAGTAAACTTTAAATAACCATTCTCGAAACACTAAATTCTCGCTCTCCGTTTTAAAAATTCCCTAACGCCAAATAAATTATTACAAGCACTGGTAGCAACTGCAACATACGAGTACACGATAGTTCTACATACGTTACCAGTTCTATAGTTTTTAAGACGAACATTTCTTTTTTTTTATCGTTCTATTCCTTTGTCTTTGTTATTACATAATTGCAAATGCATAAATATTTGGGTCCCAACAACGCTTTCTTCTGCGGACTAGTCAGAGTACGCATGCACCACAGTCAAAAATTTGGTAAGTCCAGTTATTAAATCCACTACCACTACCACTTCATCCACTACTACCATCTGGCTTATGTCACTCTTAACAGTGGAAACAGTTCAATCTGAGCATGACTTCATAGCAATTGTGCACGTTTTCTTTACGATATTTTCCTTTACCGCCGAACAAGTGATAACTACGTTCATACGTACTTATGCTGTTCGCAGAAAATATCATTATAAAATACAAAAATGGTACAGATACATTATGCATTTTTTTATGTATTAATAAATAACAATTGTTGACGATCTTTAAAGAAATAAATACATGGCACATAACACAAAGACTTTAAAAGTTTCCATGAAAACCAATAGTAAAAACTGCTTAGAAGTTACCAACAACCAAGTTCTCGCTGTTACATTATCAGAAACATAAAATACTCAAACCTACAGACCAGTCCTTTGCACAAGCGGCACCCAAAGTGGCAATATTTTCAACAAGGAACTTGCAATATTAAGTCGCAACAAACATTCTTGAAACAGTGCAATCCCGCGTCGTCCGCTTTAAAGAATTCCCTAACGCCCCATCCATTATAACAAGTGCAGAGGCAACATGCTCCAAAGCTGAACGCAGTCGACCTACATTCGATACAATAGCTCGATGTTTTCGGGCCATTGTAAGGGTTGCTTCATAGCTCATCGATCTTGGTTATTAAAAAGTAACTTGCATCATTTGCATTATTGCCAGCGTACCACGTTACATGTCTAGGAGTATGTTTGTGAAACATGACAAAATAATATTATGATATTATACTTAACTACACATATCGTCCCAACATCTAGTGAAGATTTTTATTAATAATACAAATGTTCATGACTAGTTTGTCCTGTGTCAATTTAGAACCCGAGGAGAAACCTTTTTAATTTTCAATTTTTTTTAAACCGACCAATAACTCGTCTTTGCAAGCTTTTCAATAGACTTTTTTCTTTATTAGAAAACCATGTCTGAATCCATAAAATTTTAACATTAATACCTACAAGTACAACTTGCTCTGCACATAACGACTGCAGCCTTTATACCTCCAGTTTCAGAAACACGAGTAAATGGTTTAGATTTCGCGTCGGTCGCGTTAAAAGAGTATTTCTGAGCATTTCAATTCTGCTGCGACCCTTTCATATTTTTGTACGTTTTGTAATTTTCAAATTTCCCCACAATGGAGCGGATGTGTGTCAAAAGGTCTGCAGTGTTGGAACAGTTTTCTGCTTTTAAATTGTTTACTAGGCTTTCATCAAGCGATCTGTTACTCTGCGAAACGAAAAGTTGAGGCAAATAAAAACGTCCAGAAAATTTTGCAGAGGAGTCATATTTGTTTGCAGACTTTTTAATTAGAAAAATCTAGCTGACTGTTGATGCAGCGACTTTTAGATGACATTTTAATGTGAGGCTTTGCTAGGGGTTAGATCTTCAGGTCGGATCGAATATGACCTGTATTTAGGTTTTTCTTTTAGTAACTTTTTTGTAGTTAGCGGCGTTTGTGTGTATCTCTCAGAAGGCATATTAAGCTGTTGGAACTGTGCTAATTCTCAGCCCTCTGTTTGTTGGTGAAACAGGTGTATCTTCGTAGTTTTTAGTTACCATTGTATATGACAAAAATGAGTTTAAGTGCCAGGAAAATATTATGTGACGATGTTCCGATTATTTTCTGAATGAACCAACAGAAAAATCTCGATCAACGTGGCTTGATACCAAGACACGGTGGTCGAGATGATGCCATAATAATGTTCAAAACAAAAACAAAATTGAAAAGAAGAAAACAAGGTTTTAACTAGGGAGGCGTAGTCGCCATACTTTATCAGGATTTTGATAAAATTTATGTCAAGTTGTTATCCCAACGACGTTGCCGATGTCAGACGATTGCGAGAGCCTGCGACAGACGTAGGAACATTTTTTCACCGCCCCAAGCCTTACAAAGCAATTTGCCTGAGTAAACAATCTGTATTCCGCGCTGGTACGAACGTCTTGTCTCTAAAATAGGGATGTTCTATGCGCGAGGAGCTGTGATGAAGTATCGGTGATATATTGATGAAATATCATATTATTATACTCGTAGCTTGTCTGTGCATATTTTCGTTCAACAACTCAATAGGTTGTATTCGGGATTAAAGCAAAGTGCTTATACATTTATTATATTTCCAAGGATCCGCATATAAGAACCATTGTATGTCAATATTTCCATTAGGTATAATTCTTTTGTCAGTTCCTTCTCAATTGGTTTCTATGTGTTATTTCCGTCCTTTAATAATTTAGGTACGAGGTCGTGTTTGGTTTTGTTCCTGGTTGCTGAATTTTAGAACGTTACTTGAATTAAGTGATTATTTAAAAATATTAGTTTTGTTGTATAAATTCATTGTAATTTCCATACCATATTTTTATGCAATACAGATCTGTGTGGTTGTGTACATATTTCATTCACACTGCATATTGAGTTTTTTTATGAACTGGTAAAGAATCACACATTAAACAGTTGCTGTTATGTTTTTTTTTTCAGTCACTGCTGACAATTTAGTAATCTACAACCTTGAAAATGATGATATATTTTACGTAACTTAATCCACTGTGACATAATTATTTACTGAAATATCACATGACTGAAAACATCTCATCTCTAAACTTTCCATCTACTTACGTACTCATTGTCATATTCTAGAACTCTTATTGCAATAGATATAAAGGCTAAAGTCCAACAAGATTATGTGCTTTCGAATGGGAACAGCCAAATTTTATCTTGCATCTCTTGTTTTCAGAGTGAAACCATGAATTTAAAAATGGATTTAAATCGTATGTTATTCATGACTCCGAGGTTGTATAATCAACATGTGTATTGTAGATCTAGGTTTATGATTACATGCTGAATGTGTGTATGTTTGTTTGTAGGTAATTTACTATGACAAATTCATTTAAAATGTACAAATAAAGGTATAAAATGATGCTATTTTTGCTTTGGTTGACATAAAGCAATAGAGGCAATTACAGGTTTATTCATACAACAAATTTCAGTGGACGAATCAGCCTTTGAAGTGAAATATATACTTATAATACAAATAGGAAAGATTTAACTGCTTCTTTGTTTGTTTTTATTGAATAGGCTCCGAAACTACTGAACCGATTTGAATAATTCTTTCACTGTTGGAAAGCTTCACTATCCCCAGTGAACATAGGGTAATTTTGATCCCGGAAATGGGGGGGAGGGGGATATTTGAAAAAAGAAATTACGCGCGGGTGAAACAGCGGGCGGAAGGCTAGTTATTTATAATAAGAATATGAATTATGTTTATGAAGCAATGAGAAAATTTTCAATTTCTGGTTGGTATTCTGAAAAATCTCAGTTCAGCAGGTCAACAAACTTTACATCACATTGACTCTTTACTCATTTCTCACTAATACAGGCTATTTAAAATATCGACTCAATTGATTAAGGTCAAGGTTAAGAATACCTTAACATAAGATCTATAAATAACACAGGAAACAAAACTTACACAAGACTTCAATCAAAGAAACTTCCACGAACCAAACTAAAATGCACCGACAAGAATATTTATTAATTTATTAACCACTTAAAGCGTAATTAAAGCAGTAGTTGGTAGACAAACAAAGAAAGTTCCAAAGCGCTCTGAAGTACAAACTCTGGTGTAAGTTGACCCAAGTTTAATTATAAACTGTGCGAACAAGTTGAGAGCAAACAGTGAGATCACGTCGCCAGGGGTTTTTCTGATAACTTTAGTCATTTTGAAGGAGGGATAATCAAACTTGCCCGAGACAAAGCTGAAGCGGGAGTGCGTTTAACTAAGTAATTTTTACGAGACTTTTTTCTGACACGAGCTGGGAACTAGGACATTGGGAGAGTTCTCTATATCATTCTTCATACAAATTGTGAGATAAATATCCTTAGCTCATTTACGAATCATTTGCAGTCAGAAATTATAATAATACCGTCCTCTTAACTGAATTTCGGAAGCCAATCGGTAGGTAATAGGTAATAGCACTCCGGAGCCAGTGGTAGAGCCACTCTGTATAATAAGTGCATCTTCGAAGTCTTTAAGAAAGAATAAAATTATTTTGATTTGATTTGAATCTTTGCGATCAAACAAACACGCAGGATAATTATTGCAGTGCGCAAGCATAGGTACACTCCATATTCTCTCACTCTCATAGCACGTTGGGACTGCAGTCAGATTCGGCTGAAGAGCAATCAAGGCAAAGGCTTAACGTGCTTTCTGAGGCATAGGGGTTTTCAACACCGTCAAATTCCAGACTTCGGTTTTTCTCTGTTTAAGGGGTCCTTAAGACTGCTGCCAGTTTAAAATTTAAAGCAGGACCACGGCCTTTTATATTTATTAAGTATTTTTATCATCACGTTGTGGACCTCTCTTTAATTTAGTATTTACCTTAATTTAATAAAAAAAAATGTTTTTTATCCCTATAAATTGCAATTGAAATTATCAACTTTTATATTTTAAAAAACTCCGTAAATTTACTACTAATCTCAACGAAAGAAACATTCGTAAACTTCTGTAATAACGAAACTCGTTAGATAGTTCAAGTTAATTAATAAATTACTTAATTACAAAACTTTGGATTTGTGCTCAGCCTTTTCATGGCGGAGTTGAGTACTTTTTTATTACAAATTCCTTCGTTTTTTATTCACACTATAAATTGTGCTGAAAATCTCTCCATCAAAGGACCTTTGCAGGAAACAAACGGTCAAAAGCCTGCTCATTTAGCAATGAAGGCTCTTTTCACATATAGCACGTTACGCGTTTGTTTACTTTTTTCATCTGAGCAAAAGTTATGATAATATAAGCATTAAATCGAACACCGAATGTAATCTTTGAAATATGTTATTGTTTATAAACATTCTCAAACGTAATCTGCATTGTTAATTGGGGATTATGAGGATCATACCTACATTTAGGAGTCGTTGTTCAAAATATAGTAATTGTTATTTATTCATTTATTAGGGAGGACAACGAACATTCCATAAATGATAGGAACAGATTTACAGGTCAATTACATGGTCAATCAAATTTTAACCAAAAGATCTAGTTTGATTTGTTTAGTCTTTTATATAAGACTAGCGGCCCGCCCGCGGCTTCGCCCGCGTGAACTATAGGACGTTATCTACTATATTATGCATGTATTATACATATAAACCCTCCTCTTGAATCAGTCTATCTATTAAAAAAAACCGCATCAAAATCCGTTGCGTAGTTTTAAAGATTTAAGCATACATACATAGGGACAGAAAAAGCGACTTTGTTTTATACTATGTAGTGAAGATACCACCAACGGGATAGAAACGTTCTGGGGGGTTTTGAAGGAGGAATTTATTTTGATAAAATGACCTTTCAACGAGACACAGGCGCAGGCAGGCATTACAGGAAGTAAGTATAAGCACAGATAATATTCATAACAAGCGGTCGCCTCCGCGGTTTTACCCGCGCGTCATTTCTTTTGTCAATTATTCCCCCTTCTCCCCACATTTCTGGCATAAAAAGTAATCTATGTCACTCGGGGAAAGTGTAGCTTTCCAAAAATGAAAGAATTTTGCAAATCGGTTCAGTAGTTTCGGAGCCTATTCAATACAAACAAACAAATCTTGCTTCTTTATAATATTAGCAAGTATATATGTACAGCTGAATGTAATTCACTGTTCTTGTCAAATACTAAATATCAGATTCAAATAATCTGGAACACACTGCTCAAAGACAAAGGTTTTACGACCAATTTGGTGAAACGTTGCCTATAACAGTTGCCTACTACATTAAAACGTTTTTGTTCATGAACATGTCTGTTTCTAATGGTTAGAGTGTGTTGTGTGTTGAGTCCACTCATCCCTTTTTATGTTAGAGGGAGGTGAACCAGCATGTAGCTTAGTGATCATCTTTGCCCATCGATACCATCATAAAAAGCGTTTCCCGCCAGTAAGGGAAGAAAGACTTGCTTTTTGAAGAATTATTATGTTGTATTGGTTTAGAAACGTGGCTGTCTTTTAGTACAGGTTTTTTTTTAGTCTAGATGGTCCGTTAAAAATAGTACCAAGGAAATCTTTGATGCAATGGTTGAGAGGTTACGAAAGATCGCCGATTCAATCCCCAAACGGTGTAAAGTAAACATAAATATGTTTCTAGAAGTCCGGATATTTCCAAAATAAATCATTTAAAGCAAAGCATGGCACCTGTAAGACCAAAGACCTTTACATTAGAGACGTAAAGAAAAGGGTTGATAGCTGTAGTGGGAATAATTAGCAAAACAAATTTCTATTATGCAAAAGTTTTAAAACTGTACTGCAAGCTAGATTTAATTCCAGATCCAGATTACATGGCGCTGGGAAAAATACTAAACCACACCAGTCCAGTTTTGAGATTTGTGTGGCGTGTTTTCTGATTAGCTCCAGGTTTTACTGCGGTTTTTAAAAGAGAAAATGTGAATCTTTAAAGAATTTGTTTGTAAAATTATCTCTGCACACGGGATAAAAAATTAAAACTCTTTTACCCTACGCTGTGATATCTCATACGTGAGAAGAAAAACGATTTTCTTCTCACGTATGAGAATTAGGTACCTGTAAAAGAAAAAGCAAATATTACGTAATCTGAAGCTGAAGACTACTGATAAAGCCAAGGCAAGCAGAAGTTACTTCAATAACACACTTGACATTTGTGGAATCACTTTTAATTTTAATTAAAGAGTTTAATTAAAGAGAACACCGCTTTTGATTCACGAAAGTGGCTATTAATGAAATCACTTAACAAACACAGTAGATGAAATACGCAAGTCTTTAAATAATATATGTCGCTCTGTCAGCATTGTTGCGAGGGTGCTAATTCTAAAACGGCCCTGCTAAGTACGTCCAACATAATCCGCAAATAAATAATGGAACCCCGAAATGCAACGGTATGTGGCCCTACAAAGCGGCCGCCCTCAGACAGGACGTATTAAAATTTCCACAGTTTAACTTTGGGGAGCGGGAAGCTATGCGTTTCAATGTGCACGTGTGTACGCTGCAGAGGAGTTTTGGAGTACGTCGTTTTGCAAACTGCCTGTCCGAAAATGGATTCGTAGCTGGACCCCTTTTGATTTTTGAAATTATTTATGATTGTGATTATGAGAATGGTTAAATTATTAAATTTTCTGTGAAAACGCTCATGATTATCTTCTGGAAACAAACGTGGGCGACTATTGTACTAAAATTAGGAGTTCATTACAGGCATCTCCTAGAATGCCCGGTATAAACTTTTAAGTTTTTAAATGTACTTTTTCCATAGTAAACTGTTTAGCCAGGTTCCAGGCCATGAGCTGACACTTTAAGCGATAGAATAGATTGGACGATACGGTTAAGTACGACGAGATGTTTAATTTCATCATCTTCATCATCGGCCTGTCTCAGTCTACTGCTGGACCAATGCTCGCCACTTAGTTTGATTATTGGCTACCCGCATCCAGCTCCTGCCAGCCAAGCAAGCCTATGTTTCAAAAGATAAAACATGTTTTAACAAATTAATTAAATATACATAACTTCACAAATTTTTACAATATATCCAGATATGTAGTTTACAAAATACCTGACCATTAAATCTGCTAGCAACATGTATATCATTACTTCAAAATTTTCTCCGTAGGCTTTTGTGGTTTAGCAAAATTGTACCTTACAATTTGCAACTTAAAGCTGAGTTTAGCTTTACAGAATAAACAACCCTAATCGACAGGAACTTGTTGAAATATTAATGGGTACGTTATGCCCAATTTCCTGGCTTTCAACGAATAGCTATCGGTAACTTCGGCCTTTAAATTGTTAATCGGTTACCGTAAGTGAAATTAGTAGATAATTATTTGTGTAATGATGCATGGGGTAATGTGTTACGGTTGTGGGAATAATAGGGATATTTAAACTTTACCCTGATGATACTAAACTTTAGCGGATTGAAACAAACTGCATTAACACGTTCGCTGCGATATAAGGCCGAAAGACCCGATGCATGTGCTACCACTCTGTGCGGAGGTGAAAAACGTGAATTTCTCCCTGGTGCGGGGGCTGGTACTATGAGATTTCTGCATGTACAAAAGAGATAAGTATACATTTGAGTTTAGGACCTTATGGGCAACTCAATTAAGCTTAAACTTGTGCATAAGGTTTTTCGGCCCGATAACGCACTGGTTGATATTTTTTTCGATTCCTTGCGGATACCGGGTCGAAAAGCCCGTCATAGGTTATAAGGTTATTCCACCCCCTCCCGCACTGTTGTAGGTGTTTCTTCCGATTAGTGTTGTTACATAATTATCGAGAACGGACGCATAATACGGTAGTGCATAATTTAAGACTTTAGAGTGTCTGTGTGCGTTTTTGTGTGGTTTAAAACCTTTAATTATGCCTTGACCAAATGGGCGATGTCAAAAAATGCTGAAATTATCGTTTCAACAAGAAAAACAAAAAAGTGAAAGTGTACATTCTGATGTAGAAAAGCCGAAGTGCATAAAAGTTTTTGTAAAAAACGAAAAAAAAGTAATGATTTCTATGAAGCCTATACGTAATTTTTCAATGAACGATATTACAAAATATAATGTCGCGATAACTGATTGCACATCACTAATAATTCTCCAATTGAACCTGTTATTCAGTGCGGCATCGGGTTGTAAGACCTTACACTTATTTTTACATATACCTCTTAAGTAAATAGAAGGAACCCGGGGCGAGGCCAACACTAAGACAATCAACTCGTCTACTAGCGATATTGATAGGTAGATATCCAAAATTTAAAGCTTTCGCATAGTTACAGTCATTTATTTCCGACAATACCTTACCGGGCCTATCAACCTTACAACGCAGTGGTGGAGAGTTTAAGTGACAGGTCAATCGGCCTTATAACGCACCATAGAAAAAAACGCCAGGTTCGGTCCCGCAGCGAGCGTGTAAGGGCGCAGGGGATATTGGAAATAACAACAGATGTTTTAATTTACTAACATTAGTGAATTAATACTTCATTTCAAAATTATGGACTAAGCCAGGGCTCTATACTAGGGCACTCATATTTAAAATATATATTTTTTGATCCAAATTGATTTAGAGGTTTATTGGTTCATGCTTGGACTAATTTTTATTTTTTTTAAAGGCAGAGAGATAAGCAAAATGAGAATCCTGACGGTAAGTTATATTAGTTTCAAATAAAGATTATTGTTTTCATTGTTTTTTTTTTTCAAGATACGTTGCCCGCCGTTGAGAAAGTAATGTGAGGGGGGATTTGGCCTCTAGCGTTACATTTCAAATATAACTGTCATTAATGCTTAAAATATTTAAAATAATCACCTTAACAAAATCACTTCACAAACGAGAAATGAAATGCTGTTGTTGAATCTAAAATTTTAAAGCCAAATCTGTCAGAGCTTACAAATTGAGAGCATTGAAAATAGATTCGAAGCGAATCGGACATGCAGAATGATTCAGAGTTGACAGTTCAAGTGATCGGTTCATTCAATGAATTTTATTGTTGATGTTTTATTGACGAGCCTATTGTTTCTAGATTTCCATATTGCTACAAATATATTAGAAAAAATTCAATTTGTCCAGGTATCAGGCGGGACAAATTGAATTTTTTCTAATATATTTGTATTAATATCGCCATTAAGCAGGCAATATGCTTTAAAAATTATAAAAAATTTCCATATTGCTTTTGAATTTATGATATTTGGTATAGACTATTTTACATTAATAAAGTAATTTTGCTGTCAGTTCCTCTTTGTCAGTCGAAATGGGCCGGCACCGGGGCAGAATCAATGTGTCTATGATTTACTAAAGAAAAAGAAAAGTACATAATTATCATTTCTTTATTACAAGTCCCAAATCCTACGCTTATACAACCGCGGGCACCGCCCAGTACATAATGTATTACGTTCGTTTTTAATGTAAATGTCAGAAAATATTCCCCATTTTTAAAAACCAGTGTAACCCTAAAATGAACGAGTACAATAAATTCCCGCGGCCATACCCAGAAGAAGGGGTATGCTAATCTAATTTGACTAAAATATTCACACAATTAACCTCGCCTCAAAAGTATGATAATTTTTTAATGAACGCCGTGTTTTCATCCTTTTCCCGCATTTCGCCATTTCTTCACCGAAATTACATATTCTTTTGTAATTGGAGGTAATTTATAACGAGCTGACCGCGTGTCAAAATTATATGATGTTAAAAGGGTTGGTTCACCGGAATTATCTAGCCGGAAAAGTTATGGATATTATACTTATAAAATCGTTTATCCAGAACTCTCGACTTACCGAAAGTGTGAGTTTTAAACATTCATGAATTTATAAAATAATGTCCGAGCTATAAACCTCGGGGAGTATAATTATTCAAATTAATACTAACTTGAAAAACCTTAATAGTGGTATAACTATAATCTAGAAGTACTGTAAATAGTATGAGCGTAAATATTAGATTCCTTATACTGGGAAAGACACAATTTATAAGATACATGCAACTCCAAATGGGATCTCGCCTGCCAGCTCCCACCAACCTGTTGATCAGCCCAGGAACCTCCTTCCATCGACTCCACCGGCACCAGCTATTCGAAGCACGAGCACAACCAGTGATTGAGTTCAGGAACTTCACCGTTCTTTCACAGGACACTTAAACCCTGCAGGATGGCACTTTTGAGGTTCAACGAGAAATATGTAAGTTCAGATTATTACCAAAATATTTGTCTGTGAAAATTAAATATAAACGTGGCACATAACTGCATGTTTTCGAACTAAGATGCAAAGTTCGTCTGTATTTAATTGGTGCGTTAACGTCACGAGCTGCGCGCAATCAGCCAATCAGAAAACAGAGCGGGGTTTAAGAGAACTTCGAGCCGATTTGAATGTAGAACCAAACAGCCATTCCAATTCTCACATTTAAAAAAAGCATTTGGTGGTAGCATTAGTTTCTGATATTTTTGCGATTACTTACGCATAGACAAAAAAAAACAAGTCAGTAAAAATTTAATTCATGGTTTTATTTGTTTGTGTATTTCGAATCGAAAATCTCGAATTGTATGTGTATTTTTATGTATTAAATTGACATGTTATATTGTGACATGTAATATTGTAATATTGTGACATGGTATTTAATTGGTTATTTTATGGATTGTTTGGATCTGAAATAAAGATTTATTATTATTATTATGTTTATTTTTTTATAAAACTAGACTTTTATTATAATATTATGATCACGCACAATTGCTGTACATTTATTTTAAGTATGATTAAAATTGTTAGTGTCAAATGGATATTATCGTCACTTTAAAAATATATTTTTTGAGCATGTATGAAAGTATTATTATGTTTAACTCTTAAATGTATCTAAATAAAACTAAAAGGCGAAACTACCTTTGAAGTAGCCTTCTCAATTAGTACTGTCTTAAAACATTTATCTTAGGCATTCATAATTGTAAGTGACAAAGTTTATGTCCCAACGATTACTGTATTTACAAGACGGATTACACAACAAAGGGACAGATTTATGTCTCACGTTAAAATATACCTTTTAGAAAGATTAACGGCGACAAGCAATATCTCGTTACAGAAGGTCCAGTGTCATAATTTGTTTGGTGTGTAATTATTTTCTACACGTAAACTATACAACAACTTTTTATAAATAAGTGAATTCTCGCTAAAAGTTGTTGCAACTTTATGGGAGATGTCAACCGACATTCGAAAGAAAAATATATCTCTGGACATTATTTACACAGCGCCATCTAGCCCCAAACTAAGCATTAGCTTGTGCTATGGGTGCCAGAAAACGGATAAACATTACTTAAATACTATTTTTTTTTGTAAATACATACATATTGTACCTACATAGAATCACCCAGACAGATACAAACGGACATGCTCATGCACACAAATGTTTGTACCGTGCGGGGGTCGAACCCGCGACTTCTGGTCTAATAGCCGACTTCTCGACCATTACACTAAAGGGCTCGTCAATATTCATTTTTAGTTCACATATTTTCAACCGCTTGGACCTTCTGTGTATTACATTCTAGCTCCATCCCCATTTGGGCGATTAAGCTTTTGTTAATAACAACAGAGCCGACAAAGGGTGACAAATAATTCATTTATACGCCCCTTTAAGATGACGTAATCGTTCACGACGATCAAGAAGACTTTGAGACGCAGACATTTCGTTTGTATTTATAAGTTTACAGATTAACACTGGATCATTTCTATCTATCTATTTAGCCCGTATCCACTTATTTTTGGGTATTAGGCCTCCTGTCTGTCACGCCTGGATCACTTATAGATACAACGTTAAATGTGAACATCGTTTTAACAGCTATGAGAAATATTGATAGTTGAAATAAAGATGCTTCGCTGGGCTGGTGGTGTCACAAAGCTGGGCAAAGTCAAAAACACCTTTATTAGGGGAACATTTAAGGTTAAGATGTTAGGGACAAATTGAGAGAGAACCACTTGAGATGGTACGGCCACGTAATGAGACGGGAAGAAAGTCACATGACGAGAAGAGTGCTGGAGATGGAGGAGGGAAAGAGAGGTCATGACGACCACTGACGACTTGGATGACGACTATTCGGACTGATATGCGAGCGGCTAATATTGATACGGATATAACTAACCTGATTTAGAGCCTTGTGGCTAAAATGTATAAAGAGTGCTGACCCCAAATAATATGGGATAGATAAAACAAGGTAGAAGAAAACGAAGAAGAAGAGAATTATTGATAGTTACCGTAGTGTTCTAGTTATTCGAGTTGAACTCACAACTTTAAACCACTGTGCCACATAGGCAAACTGGCTACTTTCAACTTTGAAAAGGTACTTTTCAGTAAATCTTTAAAATTACTATGTTTTTTCTTAGAACACAGATTACGTTGTTTAGCGTCGTATATACGAGTAGGTAACTGACCACAATACATTACTGGAATAATCACGCACTTGGCTAATAAATTGACACCTTACATCGTGTTGGGTCGCTTTCAAAATTACGATTGTATATGATAAACAGCGAATTTTTGAGTTGCACTAATTTTAAACAGTAAAGCACTGTGCTGATTTTGTGGAAACAAAAAAATCATTGATTTAAAGTCCAAAATGATGAGGAAACAGCAACTAACAAACCCGACAAATCGGTATCTGTCAAGCAAAACAATACAGAATCAATCGGGAC
The DNA here is from genome assembly GCA_949319885.1 of Mecyna flavalis. Classification (NCBI taxonomy): domain Eukaryota; kingdom Metazoa; phylum Arthropoda; class Insecta; order Lepidoptera; family Crambidae; genus Mecyna; species Mecyna flavalis. The sequence goes on along the minus strand of OX439407.1, from coordinate 1,258,698 downwards.
ATCTGCGGAGCGTGAAATAGCTAAAAAACTTCCAAATCGAAAACCGTCACGAGTCAAATGACACTTTGAAATTGTAAAGTCAACTGAAGAGCGAATTGGATGGCTGCGAAAACAATTAACGGGACGAGTCGACGCGAAAAATTGGAATAATCAACTCGCTGAGTGTCGGGTGGCACTCGAAATTTAATAAATGTTACGTTTTTTTCGAAAGCGTTCGACTGTTAGTTCGATTCAATCGCTAAACAGAGATGACACAGTGGCACGATTTTATACCTGTATTTTGACATGTTTTTCCTTTGACGAATTTGCTTTGTGAATTGTGAGGTGAATAGCCGTAATTGTAACTGACAATTTTTTTTTGCAAATCATGCATGGCATGCGTCACCAATCTATCCATACTTGGATTTTGAAGCACTGTGCTTTAGACTTCATAATTTTATCTAATATCGTGAAGTTATTAATTAGTAGTAACAACAATAATACCATGTCATCTAGCCTAAAACTAGAAACAAAGCTAGTACTTAGCATATTCATACATTAATTTTAAAATACAAAAAGTATGCGCAATAGACACCACTAGCCTTAATATAAAAAAAAACATGTGTACACAAATTGTATGTACTGTGCCGTCATTTTGTGACCAGCATATTATCAAACCAAGTCATAATTTCGAAACATTTAAACTTAGACACCTAAATGTATAAAGTGCATACTTTAGAAAAATCGGGCTCGTCGTTAAACAAGTCATGAATCACTTCAACAAAGATTCTCTCCACAAAGTGAAATAAAGATCTTAATTAGCTGACAAGGAAAGAAATGTTTCTGTTTCAGTCAAGGATGGCATAATGTTTCCTCGTAACTGGCTACTTGGAGGCTTTCCAAGGCACAGATTGAACCAAAGCCAAATTACAAATATTTGAAACTTTACCTGGTATGATGAGATATCTTTGGATAGCGTGCAACGCTTTAATGGGCTGATGAATTTTACACTGCAGTCAGCAATTTATATTTCGAAAAGTTTTCAATTCATCTTTTCATGCTAAAGCAGATCTAATCCTCCGAGCTAGATCGACTGTGCTCGGAGACCAAGGTCCAATGTACGAGTACCATCTTTAGTTTGTGTGTGGTGTCTAGCCGGCGGAAATAACTCTGCTAGCGCGATGCAGAATCCCATACTAATTCACGTTCGTAAGTCTGTCATCAGTTTGTAGAACTGTTTGTGGCGAACCGATACTTGATGTTTGCTGATCAAGTTAGAGGTCGCCACAATGTTATTCGAAGTAATATGTAGGTCAGTTATAGAAAAATAATTTGAATAGACATTTTTTCCTAAACATAAGTTTTTACAATGTTCAAAAATAAAGAAAGAGCTAAAGAGCTTGTGTGAGAAGAACATTCCACTAACTAAGCATGTAAAACAAATTGCTAAAATATTAAACACACACACTGAACACACCATTTCATTACCATCTTGTTTTAATTTCAAATTACATTAAAATACCTCCACTCCACCTAACCTCAACATTTCCACGAACATAAACACGAACCAGATAAAAATAACACAAAATGTTATTCAAACGAAATCACCCTTCGCAACAATATTTGCACCAAAGAGAATCTTCATACATTTACAAACATATTGCATTTCATAAGCACTAATTTAAGCGGAGGCGATATTAGGGGGTACGGTAGAGGCCAAAATCATTTGCATATTGCGGTCTCCGTCAGTAGCCGAGGCAAGCTCATAATCATTACTATACAGGCGAAATTGGCCCCTAAGGTGCTCTAGTCTGCACCACTTTATTATCCCTTATGCGTGTTCACTCATGCTAATGTTGATCCTTTGATGTGGCAAGTGGTCGGCGGAGGACAGAATGAAACAATGAAATTAAGAGTCTCTCTACGTTCAAAAGGGTTTTCTTGATGTTATCTCTATGAATTACTTTCTGTAATCCTAGTATTATGTACTTAACTAAATTAAGAGATGGGATAGTTTATCGTCCTTGGGAATGTGTGCTTTGTTTTGCTAGACTTTTGTTATTTAAATTATGCGCGAGTGGAAACATTATAATATATTATAGTCTTTGTATATTTTATGTTTAGCCACTTAGGTATCCTTGGTTTATGGATTATGGTTACTATGGAATCCTCGCAAGCGAAGTTGCCCGCTAGAATTTATGCGATACATAGGATACCTAAATCTAAAACAAATTATTAAGTGTAAAAATCTAAATCAGCTCTAGACCATGAAGTTACAAAAATGTTAGCCCAAATTTAATAACGAAAGACATACATTACCTTTCTTTGCCCCTAGTAAAACTATCTATTTCTGCCTTTACACTACAGATTGTGCTATCAATATAAACGTACTACCAAATATTATTATGTTTAGTTCTTTTTTGTAAATATTTTTAATGGTAATATTCGATTGTTGTAAAAAGTGAATATAAAATTTTTAACAAACTACCAAATTGACTTATAAAAATACTCAAAACCATTAAATCCTTTAAACCTTGAGAACGTCGCGTGTGAAGCTCGATGCAGCCTGCAACAGTTTAAATCGGTTATGCATGCAAATGGCTATGAAATGGGTCTGTTCCGCAGCCACTGCCGCAGATGGAGTGCAATCAAACGAGTTACAGTGGGAGATGTCTGTTTGGAATTGAATAAACTACTACGTCTTTCACTGCATAAGATGTCTTAAGATAGCTGTTTTGTCCTGTTTTGTCAGTCAGGAGTGTACGATATTATCCTGCTGAAATGAGATGGATATTATGATAATAACAAGTTTCTTATGTCACTGTTCTGCTCCCAACGCTCCATTTAAAAATCAATCCAATGTTCTGACACTTTCATTTATAATTTTTAGTATCTGTGGAAGTTTGGAAGTTGGGAGACATCTATAATGTCTATTCGTCATTAAAAACATTTTTTAATTATAATTGTTGTGACTAGTTTTTAATTTAATATCTTCTTTCCTAATTACAATTTCTTCTTAACAGATATTATGACAATTATTACTCATTATAGAGAAATTCATAATTCACAATTATTTCGATCACTTCCTGAAATAGGCCGGTGGGCTGCATTCTAGTTTGCTAAAATACCACATAGATTTTTTTTCTTAATAGTTAACATAAAATATCTATAGGTGTATATTTTATCATTTTTCTTCACTGTCAGTTGTTTCGCTTTGCAGCAGCAGCCGGGGGCTGTGTCGTTATTATTAGTTGTTGCCGCTAATTTGACCGAATTTTGTTAATGCCCCGCAGTTCGCACAAGCCTGATGTTGACTGCGTTTTAAATGTTGCCAGATTTCGCGCCACCGTTGTGGAAACGGAAACGGTGACGAGGTTTTTGGCAAAGTTTGGAAATGAAATGTAAACCATAACTAATAACTAGGCTTTTAACCAACTTCAAAAAGGAGAAGGTTATCAATTAGGCTGAATGTGATTTGACGTCCGATACGGTACAACTGTTAAGAAATCGGCTATTCCACAAGAGGGCGCGGGTTTGTTTCACGCAGGGTACAAAAACAAATTGTGTGCACGAACATGTCCGTTTGTATAAAAAAGTGTTTAAGTAAGTCACGTTTTTGTAATGTAACGTAATAAAGGCCCGCTGGCTCCCAACGCCCACCATGCCACAGCTAACGTATACATTTACTTGAGTGCAGTACCAACGAATGCATGCGTCATGCCTGTGTATGTCAATATTGCTGACTCCCACACTTTAGTCTGTAAGGACGACCATATTTTGACAGAAAATCTTGCCAACTGGTCTATCATGAAAAAAGTTTAGGCTTTTTGATCCGACACATCATAAAGCTTAAGTTTAGGGGCAATTGCTCTATCGATGAAAAATCAGCCACAGTACAAATTTATGTAAAACGTTTCTGTTACAAAAGAGGTACTGTCCATTATCGCTTTAAATTGTCGATAATTTGCTTTACCCGGCTATCATAAGCCCATTTAGTTAGTTGTGGGCTAAATGGAGGCGTTTAGCATCAAAAGGCTGCATGCAAGCTTCATTGCTTGGTCGTTTTATCAAATTGCTTCGCCATTTTGTTGGTATCATTCTTTACGCATGACCACCCAATATATTCTGTAACTATTTAACTTTCTTATAATATCCTTAATTTAGAAATCTTAGCACTCGTTAATGGTAACATAAATAAACCTATGTATATCAAAAACGTTGACCCTGTGTTATCAAAGTCAGAATTAACGATTATATTAGACTTTTTACAAGAGCATTGGTGCTTGCACTGTTAATTAAAATATCAGCCTATAAAATAATAGCTCATCTTTATGTTGATAAAAAGCCTGTGTTCATTAAGATGTGCATATTACTGTATAGTTATCTTAATCCGTTTACAGTCTGTTTCAAACACGATGATATGCCTGACACATCCATAGAACGTAAATGTTTGCGTTTAGGAAAATGTTGACTTCGATATAAATACAAATTTGAATAATAAAGAAATAGATCAACACTAAATACTGTACATTAATAACGATTTAATAAGAGTCATGGTGTTTTTTTTCGGTTTAGAGAAGTTTTATGTACATTTTTCTATAAAATATAAAAATTATATGAGACGTACTAGGTTACGTTCTATGGTCTTTTAAACCAGAGATGTGACTTAGGTTTTATTATTAATCGATAAAAATCGTGAATAATCGAAACTATAATTTAAGGGAAAGAATAGTGGAATATTCGTAAAAAAATATTGTATTATGTAAAATAATACCGTCAATTTAAAATCGATGTTCACAATGTACAAAACTAACACGTTACTATTTATTGACCGAGTGAGCGAAGCGAGCGAGGGGTACAAATCATTTTTGTATGTACATATAAAGGTATGTATGTTTGTTCCGCGAAAATTCTCGAACGGGTGATCTGATTTAGACGAAAATGTAGGAATAGTTAATAGAATTTTTAAGTTTGTTGACCATCGGTTTAGTAGTTTTTGTAATATTCACGTTTTTGTAAGAAAATAAATAATTGTATTTTAATTCTCTGGGTCTGGGGAAACTAACTGTACGGTTAATATTAATTCAGATTTAGCTTTCCTGTCCGCTGCCTTCCAGGCTGCTATGTGCGTATCGGCATCATATTTTGGTCTTGGCCTTTCTCCACTTAAATACTCCCAGTAGTCGCTTCGTACAAGTAATGCCTCTATCTGTACCTTCCAACTGTCATAGTTATCTTATGTTAATAATTCAATACTTAAGGTGGGTCTATGCTTACGAGCCGAGCACGAGCCGCGCACGAGCGGAGCACGAGCCGAGCCGCTCTGCTCGCGTGACAAATGTGGACACACAATGAGCCTGCACTGCGAGCGCGATGCAAATCTCTTTGTGTTCGTCAAAAACCCGACAATCGCGGAGCACAGTCGAACATGAGCCGAATGCTCGAAGCGCGCTCATTCGATGCTCGAAATCGGTCCACAGTACACGAATTTTGGATCGGCTCGTGCTCCGCTCGTGCTCGGCTCGTAAGCATAGACCCACCTTTACATACATTCGCAGACATGATTCGGTCGTACCCCTTTTCAAATAATTTTCGATGACTCCTTTCTTAGTTACATGTACCTATTCACTCTTTATTTTCGCTGGTCCTGGGCCCATAACCTTTGTAGGGGTAAATATCAGATAACACAGTTTTAAAGAGAAATATTTTTGTACATAAATAAGAAAAAAAAATATCAGCCTATTAATATCCCAACCCAATGCAGGGCAAAGGCCTCCATCCTTGAAATCAAGTTATCGCTACTATGATGGGTATTGGCTTAATCACCACGCTTGCCAAATGCGGATTGGTGATCACCAACCCGAGCTGTGTCCGAAAAAACCGACACAAAGTTAGCTCGACCCGGGAATTGAACCCAGGACCCCGAGATCTCGGCCCGGTACCTAAACCACTAGACCATTGAGGCGTTTGTACATAAATAATAACTGGAAAATATTTGTTTTATTGTCTTTACACTCTTACAAATATTTTCCAGTTATTATTTATGTACAATAAATATTTCTCTTTATAACTGTGTTATCTGATATTAACCTCTACACTAGCTAATATCAAAGTAAAAAAAATTAAAATTTATCATACATTATAAATCTATACTTTGAATCGATTGTCATAAGCATTAAGATATAATCGATAATCGATTGGTTATGCAGGTTGACACATGAGGTCACGTCTCTTTAATTGTCAAAGATGAGGTGTCACCCATATCATCGTGTTTGAAACAGACTGTAGTACTGTTGGCTCTTTTAATCAAGGTTTTTGCATAAAAGAGTAACTCAAACATTATTCCTTATAAACTTTAACATAGGTATTATACAACAATAATAATAGTAACATTCAACGGGATGAAGTCAAAAAAGTATGTACTCCCTAAATAGGCTATACTGACCAACTACTAAACGGGCTATGATGACTTGTATTTTAGGCTATACTAGCCATTTTAGACCATTTAGTGGCTGTGTGCATAACGCTGGTGTTAGTAGCAAACATTGCATTCGCGGTTGCTCGTGGTCGCACGGACATTTTATCTAATCGCCCCGCCATATGCTCCGGTGTAATGTCACGCCATCTGTCAAAATTGTTACGCTTCCAGCCGGTTTGGCACCGGTGTTTCTGGTAACAGCTGGTTTTGGTAAAGCGTGTGGTTTTGCTCAGTAAAGTACTTTTTGAGGAGATCCTCCATATGCTCAGCACAAACGAAAAGCTTCATTGTTTTTGAATAACTCTAGTATCACATAGAGTTATTGGTCTTTTTTGCAATCCCGTGGAGTCATCAAGTTTTTCTAAATAACAACTATCCCATGTCTTTCATTGTTTTCTAGCTATATTGTTACCAGAATTTGTTTTAAATAGGTATTGCTTCTGTATTATTATTAACGAACGACTTAATACTCTAAAATTAAGAGTCCTGCACAAAACAACATTTAGCATATTCCTGTCCTTTAACCATCCATACAGGCTCAAACACAGAACAAAGAAAATTTTCTCTCTGGGCTCAAACACTTAATCTAGAATTAACAACGTTCCAAAAATTCATAGGACATTTTAAAACCGCCATCACGTTCCCGCGGCCTCTTAATCTGAGGATTACTCCGTGCAAGCCTCAAAGCCCGCAGCAGCGAGGGATTTGCCGCGTGGGACTTGCATATGAGCGAGTGGACTCGTCATGTCCGTGTACACTTGGACATTTAAAAGGGATTGTGTTAGGTAATGCGTGAATTAAAAGGACTATCGTGCGAAGCTGTTTTGGTATGCGTTGTTAATTTTTCGTTCCGTTTTATAAACAAGCATTAAACGTCGGCTTTGCGAGTGTAGAGCTAGAAAAACTTTTCTTTTATAAAAAGGATAAGATGTAATCACCTACATTCTTGTAGAGTTGCCCATCGATAGTCCACTATCGCTAAACTATCGATAGTCTATCGATAGTTGACGTCATTTATCAATAGTATCGATAGTCTATCGATACTATCGATAGTCCAAATCCAGGCAATACTATCGATAGTATCGATAGTATTGTTGCTCGATAGTAAAAAGACGATCGATAGTATCGATACTATCAAGCAACAATACTATCGATAGTATCGATACTATTGATAGTTTTTTAACTATCGATCAACAATACTATCGATAGTATCGATAGTATTGCTTACCCGCGGTAGTATTGCCTGGATTGGGCTATCGATAGTATCGATAGTATCGATATTATCGATACTATCTATAGCACTATCGATATTGTTACTATTTTTCAAGGTCAACTATCGATAGCGAAACTATCGATAGTTGGGCAACTCTACATTCTTGATCATTCTCATTTAACGGATGGTGAACCATTTGCTAGTTTAAAAATAAAAGGCTAAGGTTTATGACCCAAGCATTCCAAAAAATATTTAAAATTATATGCAACGATAAAGACCTCACTCACTTTTATACAGTTATTCTAGCGATATACTACATCGTTGGTGAAATTATTGTATAATAATTACTGTAGGTACAATTAACAAGATGCTATTAATTCATATTCATTATTCATCTCTATAATAAAGCCTTCATAAATAAAAAATATTAAGTAAAATATCGTTAAAATTATTGTCACACTATCACCATCATGTATGTGTGTATATTACAAAAGAAAAATAGCCAGCAAAAATAAGGGGTCACATTGAACAGGTGCATAGGTGTTGTTATGTCACTATGCTAATATTAGTAGCGGAAATACCGCAAATTTAATTATCGCATGTGATCAGTCGACCGCACATTCGCCATTTTGCAGAGTTTGAAATTGTTAACGTTTGGTAATGATCCTATCGTATAACCGCTGACGGTTGTGGATTTGAATGTGGATTCAACGTGAATTGTGTTAGTGACTTTTCTTAAAAATTTTGTATTTAGCTTTATATGTCAAATTATTTACAAAACTAGATCTGAATTATGTGGTTTTATTTAAATAGGGGAGTGTGAAACGTGCTTGTGACCTAAGATTTAAAAAGTTGTGGAGATCCGACAGCAGTTGATGGATTTGTCAAATTTTGTATCTTTGCAAGCAAACAGAATAGATTGGAGGAATGACAGCAAAGACTAGAGAACGTTGAATACGTATGGGCATGTGATGAGAGGGGATGAAAGGCATGTTACACAAAGAATGATAAATTTGAATGTTAGTGGG